>CM064328.1:189417341-190861908 GCA_032595735.1 Pelochelys cantorii
TCACTTACTCTAGGTTTACCCTGCAGTTAGGGACCCATTGTGCATCATTTAAAATCAACATGAGCTTAGGCATTGACTTACATGGGAGCAGGATCAGCGCTTTACACGATGTGAAATCTGAAGCAATCCCTTTATTCAGCAGGAATTCATTCACACTATTTTTCCACAGCTGGGTTTTTCCTTTCTTTTGAAATAAAATGCACTTTATTGCAAGATAATCTTCATCATAAAAGTTTTATGTACGTTTGTGTGCAGAAGCGTGAATGTGTGTGAGATATATGCATATATAAATTACACACACACAGAAAAATACACATGTATTATATACAAATATATACACTCCTACTAAAGATATTGATCAACCCCTTTTCATAAAGATAATGCAGCAAATTCAGGTTTGTGCTATCGATGAAAATGAGCCTCATGGTCCTGTCTGAGAAGGGAAATCCCTTCAGTATTCCCTTGCTTCCTGAAACTGCTTGTAATAATCTTCATCTGAAGGGTTTTCTGTACATTTCTGACCATTGTTAGGGGGCCGTGCTTCATTGTATCGACTCCAGTCTCCTTTGCATATAATCCAAGGCAAAATGTCCACTTTGTAATGGAGCTCGGCGGAGAATTCCACACTTATCAGGTTTGGTGTGCCCGCTCCTTTTCCCCTAGTAATCAGTTGCATATTGTCATCATAGCAACAGTGCTGGGCTGCTAGAGTCGTGCTCTCCAAGGAAAGCATAGACCGGATGCAATAGCGTGCTGTAGGCTTGTAGATCTCCAGTTTCTCCTTTGGACCACTTGCATCTTTCCAGCGAAAGTTTTTCCGCTTAATCCGATCATAGATCTCGGCAGTACTGTAAGCGACTTCTGTCGGGTAGGAGCAAGGGCAACTAGGAAGATCATTAACGACTTTGTGCATGTATTTCTTCAGGAACTCACTTTTGCAGCTCATCCATCTTTCACAGCTATCCATATCTGTGTGGGGAGGGGAGATGAAAATGCCTGAAGGTATATTATGCAGCATGCAAATTAATGACATAGCTACAGGGATAACAAAGGGAAGATCACCAATGAGAGAAATGTAACTGCTTAGCAGAAAGTTCTGTGCAACCAACAAAAGGCTATGAAGTATGCCTGCTTATAGCATGGTGACTTATCTGGTTATAGGACAAGCCAGAAAACAAGTATATGAATGACAGATATTATAGGAAAAGGCCATCTTACTGTGAATGACATGGCCACATGTATCCTTGGCAGGCACTTACTCAGCTTTCATCTTTTTAGGCTTTCAAAGTGGCTCACAAACATTAATAGAGCCTGACAGCATCCCAACAGACATCATCCCCCAGTTTTGCAAGGGAGTGAATTTGAAGCATGGAAAGGTTAAATGTCTTGCCCTAGGTTAAATAGTGAACAGAATTGTGACTAGAATCCAGCAGCCCTAGTCTGTCAGCTTCAAAACCGCAAATCACACGGCCTTCCTGTAATGCTGTTTGGGGGTCTGAAACCATAAATGAGGCTCATCTAGTTTGTAGTAACAGTAAAGATTCCGAACTAAGCACAGCATGTGTTTATGAAAAATACTTGGGTTAGGGTTTCATTTATTTTTTTCTCTTGCCATGTCCTCTACCTCTCCAAAAGGATCCTTTGGGCAGCTGCAGTTTGAACATGGAGAATGGTCTACCACAGCCAGGAAGCAATTCCAATTCCATGATGTACCATCAGACAATGTTTGTAAATTACCATGTTCTAAATAACACACGACTTGTGAATTGTCGTGTGGGGTAGATGGGTGACCAGTGCAGGAGCACATTTATAGTTGAAATTAAGGGGATTATATTGAAAGGGACTGGAGAGAATCAGTTTCTCATTTTGGTTATTTGGGGGCCCAAATCACATCAAACTATGGGTCTTCCATATTACTTATGTTATCAGCACACAATGGATCTCATCTTACGATATATTTTAGAAATTTTGTGCAGCTGTCTGTACGTCCATGAATCTGCTCAAGAACTTCTCCTATACTCTAATGCTGCTTCCTATTATCAAAACTTAAAGGAAGGTAAGAGTTTGGTTGTGCCAGGACAATAGGATATGCCTGGAATCTGACTGTTTTCCATAAAATGGGAAGGGGCAATTATGCTCCTGAATGACCAGGGGGGCAGCAGGTGTGCAGGACAGTTATACTGCAGAGTGACCACAGAGGGGCACAGCAGTGCCCCAGGAGCAGCTGCTGGCTGAAAGCATGGCCTCTGACATCCTGGTCTGCTCTGGGGAGCAGCCACTGGCCAGCCAGAGCAGCCCCCACCACACCCTGGAAGAAGGTAGTGGGTGGGCTGCGTGGCTTCCCCTGTGGACTGCTCCCCTCCTCCCCACTCTGGGCACAGCTCAGGTCAGCACTGGCAAGAAGCTGATGGCCCTCACTGCCCCTGTGTGGCCCTTGCTGCCCCTGGGCTAGCCCTGAGGAGAAGCTGCTGGCGACCCCCACTCTTTGCCCTGAGCTTCCCACACTTCCCAACCACCTGCTCTGACTCCTGAACACCACGCCCTGCTCTTAGCCCATCCTCACTCCCAACCTACCTTGAATCCCCCAAATCCCAAAGCCTGTGCCCTGACTCCTGCACCCCCCACACTCTCACCACTGCCCTGAAGGACCTGAGCAATGCCAGGTAAGTGTTCTAGTCATCTAAATAAGGGCTATCTACACTCGCGGCTTCTTGCACAAGTACAGCCATTCTTGCGCAAGAACCCGCAGAGCATCTACACTGCCCGCCTACTCTTGCGCAAGGAAATTTACAGTACGGTGTGGTAAGAGAAGGCTTCTTGCGCAAGAGCTACGCTCTTTTCTAACAGGTGTAAGCTCTCTTGCGCAGGAGCTCTTGCGCAAGAGGGCAGTGTGGACGCTCGGCAGGGATTTCTTGTGCAAGAAACGCCTATGGCTAAAATGGCCATCAGAGCTTTCTTGCGTAAGAGAGAGTCCACACTGCCATGGATTCTCTTTCGCAAAAGCACAGCTTGCACATGGCAGTGTGGATGTGTTCTTGTGCAAGACTTCTTGCACAAGAATCCTTGCTCAAGATGTTCTTGTGCAAGAAGCCACCAGTGTAGACACAGCCAGAGTGAGCAAAGTTGGGGCCTAAAGCTATACTGCAAACACATTAACTCAATTTCATGTTCAGTTTTAAAAGTCACGTGCCCAGTTGTCAATGATGCTGTTGTTTGCCTTAGAAGCATACACTTGCATGCCAGATAATGCTGTTGATCCAAATTCTCTAGTATTCTACCTCTCATTAAGTGACTAATCCCTGATGCTTCCATGGCACGGTATAAACCCTCACAGTACACATGGCTAATTATGTGCACTGCTGCACATGAGTGGGGGAAAAAGTTACCTACAGCAATCAGCACATGTCCTGAGGCATTCATTTGCATGACCTGCCTTGCCATCCCTAGCTACAAATGCTATTATTGCTCATAAGATTATCCAGCTCACATCAGCGGCAGCTGTCACTCTTATAAAAATGATGACGAATGACCTATGGCTATAGCGCCTTCTAACTGAGGATATCAAAGTGCTTGCAAATTGTTTTATACCTGGGGAAACTGAGGCACAGGGCGTGCCCTGGTGAATTGCTGATAGTCAAAAAGAATCCTGTGATAGAGCATGGGGCAGAACCAAGGTATTCTGAGGTCCTGTTCTATTCCTTGACAATAAAATAATCCAACAGTAATTTTTACTATGGATGTTAAATATTGATTAATTAACTAATCGAATAGTCGATGGGATTTCCATCGACTATTCTACTAGTCAGTAAGGACTAGCATGCGTTCTGCCTTTGAAATATGCATTTTAAAGATTGAAATGCTGCGTGGAGTCCAGGGCCAGCAGGGAGTCCTCCACTGACCTTGGGCTCCATGTGGGCACTTCCGCTTTGAAATGTACAAGAGCCCCAGCGAAAGGAGCGCCATATGGAGCCTGGGGCCAGCAGGAGACTCTGAGTCCCCTGCTGACCCTGGACTCCATGTGGCGTTTCAATCTTTGAAATGTACAAGAGCTCCCATGGGGGCTCTTGTACATTTCAAAGAGGAAGCATGGCCGCAGCACCCCTGCCCCCCCCCACGGAGCTGAAGCTGGGGGGAATCGTCTTTTAAACCAGCTCCCCCCAGCACCGCTTCCTCTTCCCCCCCCCCTTGCTACCTCTTTGTGATAGAGGCAGCGGCGGGGGGGAAAGGGGGGAAGCGACTAGTCGACTAATGTGTTGACTATTCAATAAGCTTTTGCTTATCGGATAGTTGACTAGTCGATTAGTCGCTTACATCCCTAATTTGGACAATGACGCATTTTTAAAATAGAGGCTTATAAACCCAAATGATGTTTTGTTGGTGAGTATTTTGTCTCTTGCATTAAGAGATCTGAGAGTGCCAGCTGCTTACCAAGTTCGAACAGCTTGGTGGCATTGAACTCTTCGCTTCCTGCGAGTAAGCTCACCTCCGTGGCAGCCGTCCGGAAGGTGTCTTCAATCCCTAAAGACAAACAACAACAGAAAATGTGTTTTCCTAAGAGAAAAATCACAATGGAAACCAAAAGTTCTGATTGCATTGCCTCTGCTGAATTTAGTGCTGGAGGAAAATATTAACTGTATAATGATGAGAAACAGGCTGAGTTTGTGGATTCCCTATAGAGGACTGATATGGTACTGGGCAGTCCTTTAAATAGTCAGGCAAAGAATACCAAATTTCAGTGCCTAGCTAGTTAGGGCACCTAAATCTATATTTAGGCATGTGACTAACTGGCCTGATTTTTCACAGCTGCCCGGTAACCCTCCGGAATTCCAATAGAAGCTGCAGGTGCACAGTGCCAACGAAAGGCAATCCCTTTGGTTAGGTGTCCAAGTTCACGTAACCAGGTATCTTATTCCTAGCATGTGTTAGGGATGGCTGACGACATCTGAAGTTGTTGGGAAATGTCTTAGTGAAAGCTGTAAAGCACAATATGAAATATGAAACCTGTTGGAGACTGTGCTCCAGCTGGGCTGAAGTGCTACAGCATGCTGATCTGGCACCTTTTTTTTCTGGAGCGGGACCAGTTTGTTGGTCCTAGTTCAGGGGGCTCCTTTCTCTTCCCAGCTGCAGTGTGTCCTCTGAGCCAGCCGAGGCTGATGGGGGTGGGGGCATTCGGCAGCAGGTCAGCTGGAGGGAGCTCAGGACACTGCAGCCAGGACTGGACAGAGGAGTGTGGGGATCAGAGGTACCAGGAGCCCAGAGTGAAGCTGAGCAGTGGGATAATGGAAGGAGGAACTGGCACAGGTAGGGGAAGGCAAGGACAGAATAGGCTCCATGGAGAATCACTCCCTGTGCACCCAGCTCCCTCTTATCTTTCTCTTAGCTCTCCCTGGCACCTCTCAGCACCCCCTGAACCCTTTCCAGGGCCTCCCAGGGCCCTGCATTCCAGCACTGCTGTGTTAGACTCCAGCCCGGACTGGAGACGGCTTCTTCTCCACCTTTTAAACTGATGGAGGCTTGTGACTATGTTCAAGTTTACTTGTTGGTAGGATACCAAATGTTTTCCAGTGAGTGAATACAACAGCACCTGCCCCAACAAGCTGGAAAATTTGTGTGCGCTTCACTTTTCAGTTACTTTGTCTTCCGCTGCTAGAGGAGGGAAAGGAGTTGGGAGGAAAGAGGCAAATATAAAGACAAAGGTCCAAAAAAACTAAAACCTTGGTCTGCCTGGCAAGCTCCTGTTAAGCATTTGTCACCAGCATAGAGAACCATTGTACAGGTTGAACCTCTCTAGTCTGGCATTCTGGTCCGGCAACATAAGTGGTCCAGCATGATTTTAGTTAGCAGGATGTCCACTTATCATGGGTGTGGCCAAGTTTCCTGCAGTCCACTAAAGTTTGTTTACAGCCACCAGTCTTGGCGCTCAGTGTTCTGTGCTGTTCTTTAGCTCCAATTTACCCCTAAATGTCTTCTAAGAGCCCAGTAAGTAGTGGAAGTGTTGGTAGCTGGACAACATTGACCTCTCGTGGTCTGGCAAATTCTCTGGTTTGGCACTGGTCAGGTCCGGAGAGGACTGGACTCGAGAGGTTCAACCTGCACTTAAAATTTTTAAATAGAGGCAATGTGGCTATTTTTCTATTATAAAATTAAAAAAAACCCCAAAATGCATGGTGTAGGTACAATGAGTGCACATTTCTTTGGGCAAATCTTCAGTACTGTGACATGCAGAATGTTCAGGTAGGCAAGGATTAGCTGCAGCAACAAAAGAAGTTTGCCTTTAGACCGAAACTGTCCGTAGCAAATGTAACCCCATATAGGAAATAACACTGGATATAGTTTAAAAAATAGAACTACCATCCAACGGACATGCTACATTAAAATACCATGTCTGCCTCTTACATTTTAGGGTAGTTCTATTTTTTTTTATGCTGCCACATATGAAATAATGTGTTATAAATGATCTTCAGAAGTGGAGCTCATAGAACTGTGACCCAGCCCAGGCCCAAATGTGATGCTGGCCTTTCACCATGTATCCCCCCCAAACCAGTGCTCTGTCCTCTGGTACAATGACCTTTCCAGTAAGAATTTTGGTTGTCTCTTTAAAAGCAACCACTTGTTAACCAAACCTGGGCAGTTTGGCCTATCACAAGTCCTCGACTCAGTGGCTGTGCAGGCATATCCACAGGACCTGGTCCGCTTCTGATTGCCATTCCCGCAGGTTATGCTACAAATGGACCATGGACTCCAGTCTCCTTCTCCGTCAATATAATCTATATAGGAACAAAGATGAGGAAGGAAATGAAAAACAAAAACCCTACTACTAAAAACTACTGTATAGACGGTGGTTTTTATTAAGTAGGCATAGCAAGAATAGAATCCAGATGTCTCTACCTGAAATCTGGGCTGAATGCCAGGCTTAAAGCCTGCTGTTTAAATGGTTTTCACACTTGACTCTCCTAGGGGACGCGTATGCAACATTATTTGAAAAAATATTTCCTTTCTCTTTTGACCTTTTGGCAGCCGAGAATCTTCAGCTGTAAAGCTGGGTCATGAACTAGCAGAACATCTATTCAAACTTTATTTTTCCATTGGTAGAAATATGCTTTCTGATCACAAACTGATCACAGACATAATAAAAACATTTACTTTAACCTCCTCGCTTCCCCCCCCCCCCAAATAAATCCCTCCAAATATATCAATTGCACAAAAAGATATTTAAACAGAATGCAGGCTGGATTCTGTCTGGGTAGTTGATTGTGTGTGGAAATATTTCAGCTTTATTCTTTAATCTGCCCGCACATCAAAGTCAGAGAGTTTTGTTATAGAGTAAGTCACTGATGTAGCAAATTACACACACTTTTCAAATCCACAAACATTTTATAGCACTGACTAAATCACTAAGGATACATCTACACAGCAACATTATTTCGAAATAACTAGCGTTATCTTAGTCTGTGTCTACACAGCAGACAGTTATTTCAAAATAATGTCGAAATATTGTCAAGCTGAAGGACTTCTTACTCCAACTCCTGTAACCCTCACAGTACGAAGAGCAAGGGAAGTTGGAGGAAGAGTGCTCTATTTCGAAATAAGTGCTGTGTAGATGCTCCCAATTTCGAAATAAGCTATTTTCATAGAATCATAGAATACTAGGACTGGAAGGGACCTCGAGAGGTCATTGAGTCCAGTCCCCTGCCCTCATGGCAGGACCCAGTACTGTCTAGACCATCCCTGATAGACATTTATCTAACCTACTCTTAAATATCTCCAGAGATGGAGATTCCACAACCTCCCTAGGTAATTTGTTCCAGTGTTTAACCACCCTGACAATTAGGAACTTTTTCCTAATGTACAACCTAAACCTCCCTTGCTACAGTTTAAGCCCATTGCTTCTTGTTCTATCCTCAGAGGCCAGGAATAACAAGTTTTCTCCCTCCTCCTTGTGACACCCTTTTAGATACCTGAAAACCGCTATCATGTCCCCTCTCAATCTTCTCTTTTCTAAACTAAACAAGCCCAATTCTTTCAGTCTTCCTTCATAGGTCATGTTCTCTAGACCTTTAATCATTCTTGTTGCTCTTCTCTGGACCTTCTCCAATTTCTCCACATCTTTCTTGAAATGTGGTGCCCAGAACTGGACACAATACTCCAACTGAGGCCTAATTAGCACAGAGTAGAGCGGAAGAATGACTTCTCGTATCTTGCTCACAACACACCTATGCAATTGACGTAGTTCAATTTGCGTAGTTTATTTTGAGTTAAGCCCTGCTGTGTAGATGCACCCTAACTGTTGTTACTGAGGGTCTGATCTTTGGGTCAGGAACCAGCGTTTTGTTCTATAATGACTGAGGCTTGTAGGCACCGCTACAGTGCAAATAATATGAACATGACTGAGCCCAAATTGAGTGAAATATTCCACTAACTGGTCTGAAAAGCCCAGTTCTGCTTAGTCCCCTTTCACTAAGATCAGACATGCTACTTCAGTGTTACACCTTTGCTAGGAGATCAACCAAGTTCCTGTTTCTCACTATGTAATGCACTGGGCTAGTGCATGGTTTTCTGTTGGGGTTAGAAGTGTCTATTTTATAACAAGGTTTATTGTATTACCAGTGTGGACAGAAAATGTGGGAAATAAACCCACTTAAAGATGGGCATTTTAGCCAAAAGAATCTGCACTGGGAATAGAAATCTTTTAACACTGATGCCCTTAGGTGTGGCAGAGCACTGTATATCTTTTTATAGTACTAAAATTCATCCACAAATACAGGTGCAAGAAGGACGTTAGTATTGAATACTGAGGGTGTGTCTAGACTACATGGCTCCGTCGACGGAGCCATGTAGATGAGTTTACTCGGCAAAGGGAAATGAAGCAGCGATTTAAATAATCGCCGCTTCATTTACATCAAAATGGCCACTGCTGTTTGTTGGCACAGCGCGGCAGTCTAGACCGGGATCTGCCGACCCCAGAACCCTTTGTCGGCAGATCCTTTATGCCTCATGAAACGAGGCTTACAGGATCTGCTGACAAAGGGTTCTGGTGTCGGCAGATCCCCGTCTAGACTGTTGTGCTGTGCCGACAAACAGCTGATCGGCACAGCGCAGTGGCCATTTTGATGTAAATGAAGCAGCGATTATTTAAATCGCTGCTTCATTTCCCTTTGCCGAGTAAACTCATCTACATGGCTCCGTCGACGGAGCCATGTAGTCTAGACACACCCTGAGAGACAGAATTTTAGTGTACCTCTTCAAATATACAATTCAGCAAGAAAGTTCTCTAAATTAAGGCTGTAGTGTCAAACCTATCCCAAACAAAGGAAACTAAGGCTGAAACAGTCAGCTACAGCCACTGTGGGTGTAGATGATATAACATGAAAGACATGGAATAAAAACACTGCTTTGAAAACCTGCTCCAAGTAAAGCCGTAAGTATATATTGATTTACAGCTTCACCTTTAGAGGCTTTGTGCTACTTGCAACTCCTATAGTATGTATGCTAAATGACCTCCCAGAAGTCATCCCAAAACATGCAGCTGCAGACCAATGTGATGGTAAGTAAATAATTCCGCCTTTTTATTTTCTGTTTTCAGCAACTGTTTCATACAATTGTTTTCCACATGATTCATCTGGACCAGAATTACACACGCACACACAATATCCCTGCTGTTCACGCCGCTCCCTACATGTTAATCAACATAACTTGCCTTTCTTAAATCTCTACCAAACATGACCACATTGTAGTTCTCACTCATCTATCCTCCAATTATATTTTAGCTTCACTGCACGTGGTTCTAAATTTATACTTATCCTTAACCTAAAAATAAACAAAATCTTATTTGTTTTGCTTAAAAAAGTACAGTTATGCCTAAAAATAAACTCTTGGAGGAGAGCTAGTATAATTTTCATGATTATAGACTAACAAGTGGAAAGTGGCTACTACAGTCTAATTTGTGCATCTGCACAGGTTTGTGTTTAAAAGCTGATGAACAAAAGCCACATGTTGGAAAAACTCTATTTTGCTTGGCCTACTTGCAGTGGTGCCTCATCATTCTCATTTCCCCCAAACCAGTTTTACAATCCCAGGGTGCCCCTAAAGACCTGGAATGTGCACTCACCATACTCTGGCTGCTCCTTGGATTCAAAAGTCCGGTGGCTGGGTGCATGTCTATCCCACCCACCAAGAGGGTTTAGGAAGTTGCTATCTTCGGTGGTGCTGTCATGCTTGTAGTCCTGGTCACCACTACTCATGCGAGTCCAAGTGGATGACCTTTGCCACCAGTTCCTCCAGTCAGGGGATGGGACTGGCCAGCTAGGCTTGCTGCTCTCTTTGGGCAGATCTTTCTCTGGTTCAGTATCAGGGCCATCAACTACTTCTATGGTAACCTAGAGAATTCAAGTTACACCAGGTCAGTGAGCATGAAAAATCCAATGCTAGATCATTGTCCACACAGAGTCGATATGCATCAGTGGGAAATCTTCTATACACCAGAGACAAGGGACTAATGTTATCCAGCAGAAGCGACTTGTAATCCTTTAGCGCTAGCGATGCAGATTACTGTAAGCCCAGAGATATGTAGAAATTTGCTGATTCCTTGTGCCACCTTTGCCAAGTCAAATCTTGGAGCAAAGGCAAAAAAATACATTTTTTTTAAAGAAATCCGAACAAAATCAGAACCAAACCCGCATCTTAAACCTTTATGATGAAGCTTTCTGTCTTCAGGGGGAAAACTGCTTCAAAGTTTATGAAGAGAGAGAAAAAAACAACCCCACTTACTTTAATGTCATTGGGCCTGAATATGAAACAAATGTGAAAAGCACTTGACCAGAATGGTAGCCTTAGCTGTTGACGTGGCATTAGTGCAAACAGCTATAGCAGGCAGAGGGCAATGCAGAATTGGCTGCATTCTCTTTGCTTGTTGAGTACCTATTCAAGCATGTTGGCTTGGTGGCTGGCTGATAAGAGGATTTGCACCTTAGTAGATTATCCTATAGTACAGTAATTCTTAGGGCTGGCACTAGTGTGTGGAACCACAGGGGAGGTGGCCACAGATACTTTATATTCTTTTTTCTTTACCCTGAAATATCTTTTATATACAAGGTTCCCATGGGAATTTTAATAATAAATGACCGAGTCAACAGTCTTTCAACAAAATATAATAAATAATATACAATTTATATCACTGCTCATTAGAGAGGCTTTAAGCATTTGTCGCCAATTGTCACAACCGCCCTCTAAAGTAGATTTGATTATACTTACTTTACAAAGGAGTAAGAGGAGGTACATTTAAATCTAAAGTAGGACAGGCCACTATCAATCATGAATAGAACAGTCCGGATTCAAGGTTCCCGACTCAATCTCTAGACCATACACACATTCATGAATACTAATAAATACTTTGCTGCTTTTCAAAGCATAAAAAGAAATGAATTAATTATGAATCTCCTAAGTAAATGTTGTGTGTGTACATACATGTGTATTTAGGGAGACTAGGAATCCGGAATCTAGAGTCCCTGTGTCATGGAAATACAATGTGACCATAAACAAATAAATTATGGGCCGAGTCACTGGTATGCCCTCACTGTTTTGTGCTGCTCCAATGATGCAATGCAGCTAGAAATAAGGATGTTAAGAAGTGGGTAATTCATTAGTGTAGTCAACACATTTTTTATCAACTACACAATTAACTGATAAGGGAAGGTAGTGAAAATACTCAGTCCTGGCTTGCACTGGGTCCCAGAATCAACCCTGCTGTGGCTCTGCATTAGTAGGGAACTGGGAAGCAAGCGTGCAAGGATGCTGGCTCAGTCCCGGCTCGTACTGGGTCCCAGCATCCTTGCATAATACGTCCCCTACCCCACAACGGCTCTGCAAAATTAGGAGACAACCAGCGTCCTCACACGCCAGCTCCCTACTTCTCTAAAAATGAAGAGCCACAGCAGGGTGTGTGTGTGTGTGATGGTTGTTGATAGCGTTAACCGATAGGTTAATCGTTTAGTCAACTACACTCTTACATCCCTAGCTGGAAACCCAGTTCAATTTGCTTTGTAAACTGGACTTTTGGGTGCGCTAAGGCAGCCAGAGTGTAGAGGTGATTCTGTCATAAAATGTGCATAGGTATGTAAATGTATACATTTGATACAGTTACACCTACATGTTACAGTGCATTTACATACTGCTTCACTTCTGATCGTAGTCAGAACAATTGAGATGAAAGACTAGGAAGATCTTAGGCAGTTCTATTGGGCTTGTGTAGAAAGAAGCAATTCAGGTATGCAATTGTTGTAACAAAGAAGTCTCTGGGTAGGAGATAAACAAAACTTTGCTGAAACAACAAGGAGTCCAGTGCCACTTTAAAGACTAAAATTTATTAGGGCAACAAAGTCCACACTCTCATCTCTGTATCACTTCCCCTTTTCTTTTCTTTTCTTTTCTTTTCTGCATCTGAGAGAGGCTATGTATACATCACTAAGTTATTTTGGAATAACTAACGTTATTCCGAAATAACAAAGAGCATGTCTACACAGCAAGCCATTATGTCAAAAGAATGTCGAGCTGGAGGACTTCTTACTCCGACTCCTGTAATTCTCATTTAATGAGGAGTTGGGGAAGTCAAAGGAAGTTATTTCAACTTAGCTATGCAATTGACATAGCTGAAGTTGTGTATTTTAATTTGACTTTTGTCCTGCAGTGTAGATGTGCCCAAAGTGAGTTATATCTCACAAAAGCTTATGCCTTAATACCTTAATACATTTGTTAATCTTTAAAATGCCACCAGACTCCTTGTTGTTTTTGCTGAAACAGACTAACATGGCAACGTCTCTGAAAAACTTACTGGACAGTTTTGTCTTGCATTCATTTTAATGGTGGAATCAAAATGATTCCTCCAATAGAATACACTGTAATTTTTACAAACCCAGAATTAAAATAGATTTCATATGCTTGAAACTGTGTCAATTCATGGGCTGTATGGATCCAAACAAAACAGTGTTGTGAAGCCAGTAAGTGGCAATAAACAAAGTGCTTTGTATCAGTGTAAAGACAATTTGCTATGCTTGGAAAGTCCTATCATTGGCTGAATGTCAACACGATTTTTTTTTTAAAAAGCAAAAACTAAACAAGAAAACAAGAGACTTTTGAAAGGGAGTATTTCACGATCATTGTCTTTCCTTGCTATTTTTAAATTGTAATAACATTTATTATGATGAATTCTCTGGGTATTTCAAGCAGATGTAATCCAAAATCCTATAGGAATCCAATTTGAAAAAATTACTCCGAATAATTGTTAAGACAGTATAAAAGATCTTTGAATTGTCAGTTACCCTTGCTATAGTTTAATGTGTTTGTTATCAGACAGTTTTATTTCAGGATACTTTAAGACAACAAGGATTGCACATATCAAAGTAAGCAACATTAATTTCTTCTTAAAGTTCGGTTAAAATAAAAAAAATCCACGTCTGCCAGTTATTAAATAATTCCATTATTCTTTCTGATGAGCATAAGAAAATGGATTTAGTCACCCACTATTCTGCTGTTTTCCCAAACATATCATTCTAATGCAAACTGTAAGGTGTTTAGACCCATCTGAAACAAAAAGATTATTCATGGGGGCTGTGTCTACACTGGCAAGATTTTGCGCAAAAGCAGATGCTTTTGCGCAAAATCTTGCCGCCTGTCTACACTGGCCGTGAGTGTTTGCGCAAGAACACTGACGTTCTAATGTATGAAATCAATGCTGCTTGCGCAAATACTCTGACGCTCCCACTCAGGGATAAGCCCTCTTGTGCAAGCATTCTTACGCAAGAGGCCAGTGTAGACAGGCAATGTTAATTACTTGCGCAAGAAAGCCCGATGGCTAAAATGGCCATCGGAGTTTTCTTGAGCAAGAGAGCGTCTACACTGGCATGGATGCTTTTGTGCAAAAGCACATGCCAGTGTAGACGCTCTCTTGCGCAAATACTTTTAATGGAAAAACTTTTCCGTTAAAAGTATTTGCGCAAAATCATGCCAGTATAGACGCAGCCAATGTGTATACTAAATACTTTCACAGAGATTTCACTTCTCCCAACTCTGGAAAGTCCACCTATTTCTAACATGCCCATCACTGCAGAATTTAGCTGTCAGACGACATAAATTCACATTAATGTTTTTAAAAGTAAGTTTTTGTCTTATGTAACTTGACAAAGTATTAGGTTCCCACAAAAGGATAAAATAACCTACCTGCCGTATCAGGATTTCCCCCTTGCCAGCTGCTTCATGCGTCATTTACCATCGGCCTTGTGTCTATATTGCAATGGGGGCAGCAGAGCAGTAGAATGGACACAACAGCATAGCACCCTTTATGGTACACAGGAGTGGGCGCACTTTGACTTAAAATTCAGAGGGGAGGGAAAGCTAACATTCACATGAACACTGTGGCATCACGTTCCAAGTTCAGCACCCCCTCAGCGTTGGGGAGCATTTAATGGGTGGTAGCAGGGGTTGGAAGGAAAAAATAGAAAATAAATAGGCGGTCCCTTCCCCTTCATGACTTCACTCCTGTTGCTAATGGGAAGGAAGGAAGTGATTCTATTTTACACTGAGTAACCCTGCCGCACTGGCAGGGTTTGCATGTGTCAAATCAATGGAGACCAACAAAAGGGCTTTTCTGTGAGGAAGAAGAAATCTGTGCTCCCAAAGGAAATATGGCACTGGTTTTAAAAAACACCTCATATTTTAGAGGGCCTCCAATGAATTAATTTATTCAAGTGCAATGGTGCATTTGGCTGAAGCTCTGAGACCAAGCTAAAAAGCAGCTACAATACACTAATGGCAACAGCTGCTCTGTTAAACAATCTAACCAATGTTAAAGAACTGTACAAAGGCAGCTTGAAACGATGAAGAGGTTGAAAAATGGGCCAAATTTAAACAGGGCTAGCTGGCAAGAGAGTTTCCCCTGTATTACTTGCAAAGGGCTTTAAGTATTGGACAGCTCTTGCAAAGATCTTCTAACTAGACCTGACAGTTTTTGTGGCTCTAGTTGTTTGTAACATAATGGATCCAATAACTTTTTATTCAATAATGACTATTCAAGTTGGAGTAGTAAACTTGAGGCAGAGGTAGTATAACTGCCACCATTTCTTAACAATGTAATTATATGCCATATAACGCCACCTCCCCAGGAATACAAAAAAAGGGGGGGAGGGGAGAGCACAATTATGGCACGAGACAGCAATTATTTCTTTACTGCTAACTCTAAAGACAAAGCCTATAAAAGAGGATTCACAGGAATATAATTTTAAACTGTTTTCACAGCCTAGAGTTGCCAACCTTCTCAGTTTCGCCAGGAGTCTCCTGGAATTGGGCTCTATCCCTGGAGGTTACTGAAGCAAACTGGAGAGATTTTAAACCACTAAAAGTCTGGTGGCACAGCAGGGATAAGACAGGTTCCCTGCCTGCTCTAGACCTGCATGGTTCCCAGAAGCAGCTGGTATGACCCTGAAGTCCCTGGATGTGGGGGAAACAGGGTGTGTCTGTGTATTTCCCCCACTCTGAATGCTGATTCTGCAGCACCCATTGCCTGGAAACTGCAGGGGTGGCACCTGCAGGCAGAGGCAGAGTGAAGAGCCGCTTGCTTCCCCCCAGCCCAGGAGCTGGACACTCTGGCCACTTCTGGGAGTGGCACAGGGCTAGCAGGGACCTGCCTTTGCCCTATTGTGCTGCCAATCATGAGTGCTGCCCAGCCAGAGCCCACACCTCTCAGCCCCTCGCTCATCCCAACCCCCTGCCCCAGCCCAAACTCCCTCCCTGAGCCCACACCCCCTTACACTCCAATGCCCTATGCCAGACTCAGCTCAGAGCCCCCTCCCACCTCTCAACCCCAGACCAGAGCCTGCACCCCAACCTCTTGCACCATCCCGAGAAAATGAATGAGTTTGGTGTGAAGTAAATGAAAGGAGGAGAATGGAGTGAGTGGGGGTGGGGCAATGAAGGGACATAGTCTCAGGGAAGGGGTGGGACAGAAGTATTTGGGTTTCAGTGATTAGACAGATGGCAACCCTATCGCAGGCTGTCAGGATGATAAAGTAAACTTCTACAATTTATACGGGAAATGGCTTCAGTTTTAAATGTATTTATTATTAATCTGTGTGTATGTCCCAGAAAATCAAGCAGGACCAAGATTTTCAGAAAGAGGACCCCAGAGCTGGCCTCCTAAATATATACCTGAAAGAAGGAGCCTAAAATTCTGGTCACATTTAGGTGCTTACATTGAATTAGGCGCTAAATTAATTTAGGAGCCTAAAGTTAGTCTCCTGCTTCTGAAAATGTTAGTCCTGCTGCCCAGTGTTTTCTTGAAGAGAAGGCTAAGTGTCTTGAGCTCAAGTTCCTTTGTCAGTGCTTGTGTTGTCCAGTTTTCAGACACCATATTATCCAGTGAAAAAGAAGCTCATAATGACAATTATTTATTTGTAAGGAGAAGCCAGGAAAATGTTACCCCTCATTTATCCACTCTCTGGCTTTAAATATTCAATAATTTTCCTGCCGGTGAATGTATTTTCCCCTCCCCCATACACGCTTTGCGGTTTATGCTGTTATTTGTTAATATATATATGTACAGTGGCACACCATTTACGTCAGCCTGCAGCTTCTGGCCTTTGTACAGCTTCCCAAACTACCCTCCTCTGTGACTTCATAAATATACAACTGGAAGGCTTCTAGTAGCAGAAAGCATGCATCCATCAATATATATGCATTTACTATCTAGGCCTGACAAGTATTGGGATGGCACTAGGTCCAGATCTGTAAAATTTTGGAACATGACAACTTGTCTATGAAGTAATGGAGCAACCAGCTTTGATACAATTTATTGTTTCCTGTGGTGGAGCAGCTGCCCCACACTGCCTGGGAAGGAAGGAAGAAGCCTGTGCAGTATCCTGGCCAATCAGGGAGAGGCTTTTAAAGAACCAACCAGAGGGTGGCTTGCTGAGGGAGACCTGGATAAAAGGAGCTGCTCAGTGGAGCGTGAGCAGTTAGACCCTGATGAGGGAAGGTGCAGAACCTGGTTCCTAGAGAAGCACCAGTGGGACAGCAGTGCTGGGCAGGCTCGGGGGGGGATAGAGAGGGAGGCTCTAGCCTGATACCTGCCAGGCTGCTGATCTTGCTATAAGTGCCAGGAGGGTGCAACGTTTCACAGGGGAAGTGGCAGCGGAAGGGCAGTGAAGGATGGCAGAACAAGGATGCCATCAGAGGGTCCCTGGGTTGGGACCCAGAGTAGTGGGCAGGCCTGAGTCACCCCCTTCCCTCTTGCACTGTGTCTGGCCACCATTGACATGTGGCCTGGAAGGACTGTGGCTTGCCCTTAAAGTGAGGGGCTGAACCGAAGCTTCAGTTGGCCATGGTGGCAGGCGTTAGACCAAGGACTGCCAATATAACCCCTGAAGGGGGACAAGAGACCACGTACTCAGCACTGTCGGAGGGCAGTGTCCCGAAGAGAATACCGTGGGCTGGGAGTGACCCAGGTCTCGAGTGGGAGCGTGGAGCGAAGACAGGTGAGACACCGCTAGAAGGGGATACCCTGCTGAATAAAGAACTAATTCCCGGAGCAACCAGCAGGAGGTGCTGCAGCTGAGAGTCCTGTCCTGTGACATTTCCTACTAATGTCTGTGACTAAGTAAAGTACATCTTTATTTTTAGACTTGGATGCCTAAAAGACAGACACATACACTGGTAATTTTGTAGGTGAATGAGTATAAAGCATGAGGAATTTATTTAAAAAGAGAACTTGTTATAATAGTGCATTATGTTTTTGTAAGCACATGTTTTAGGCAGATTAATATTTCACTAAATTATTTTGGTTAAACATGACTTCTTATGAATGCAGATTTTACTTTAAGACACTAAATTACATCAAATTATTGTCTTTAAGATGCAAGTGACTTGGAATAGGGTATTCCGAAACCAAGAAGAAGATTTTGACTAAAAACACATAGCAGATATTTGCAGGCAGAGGGACTTTCCAATCAAGATGGCTGCTGGTGAGAGAAACTTTTAATTTTTTCGTTTGTTCTGTAGGTTAGAATCTAATCTACAGTCATTCCACTGCTGAGATTTACACTAATGTTAATAAAGAGAATCTGCCCATAATTTCCAAGATATTCGTTTCCTGTTAGTCACATGGCCAGTGGTTGGCCACAGAATAAGAGAAGGAAAATGCTGCCCAAAACCAAAGAATGTAAAACAACCATATCAAAATAACATGATGCTGTAGATGCTTTTCTTTCATAAGAAGACTATGATTTTATCTCTAGTTGCGTGCAGGCAGTGGCATTCATGGAGGGGCTCAGCAGGGATTGGGATCTGTATATCAGGTTGGCAAAAAGTATCTAGGCTATCCAGAGCTGGTGACAGATTTCACTGGGCCCGAGGCAAGGGGTGGGGCCTCAGGCAGAAGGGGCAGGGCTAGGAAGCTAGCCTCCCACACCCAGCCCTCAGGACTGCCCAGACTATGCCATGCAGGGCTCTGGCGATGATTTAAAGGGCTCGGAACTCCAGCTGCTGCTGATGCCACAGTATTGGCCGCAGGCCTTTTTGAATCACCAGGCCCCGAGGCAACTACCTCCTTGAGACTCTCTCTCCACATAACAGGGTCTATGGGTTGGGATACCACACAGAGGGAGGGTATAAGCAAGCGCAGCTGGCAGTGCCAAACGGACTGAAGCAAAACTTAAAAGTGGACTTGGCTGGGTATTTGCCTCGTATATCAGATATCCCAGTCTTAACAAGGTGCATACCTGAATGTTGGGGTTTTGCCCATTGATGTCTGCTTTCGATAGGTCAGGGAAGTTTGGGAGATCCAGGAGGAAGGATCTGGGTCCATCTCTTTGTAACGATGTGTGTCCATTTTCCTGCCTGAATCGCTGTTTAGGGAATGGCCTGTGTGCTGCCTGGTGGTCAGGATATGGTCTTCTGTCTTTGGGGTTTAATGTGAAGCTGGGTTTGGGAACAGACTGGCCATCTGCACTCAGGGTGTTCTAGGGAGAAAGGAACACAACAGAAGAACACCATCAACAACAGTCACTCTAATAAAATCCAAGACATCCACAACCAGAAAGTAACCCATGCTTCCTGCTGCAGAGGAAGGTGAAAAACTACCAGTGTCTCTGCCAATGTAACCCCAAATACAGAGATCAGATAGACTCTGAGCATGTGGGCAAGACCTAGCAGTCATGACAATTTAGGTAGAGAGGGCCCAGAGTACAGCAAAATGTTTCTCATGTCCCATCACTGGCTGTTCTAATCCTCTAGGCTCTTCCTCTTATGTCTTGAACATTTTCCTTTCTGAGGGATCAAATTTTCACATGTGTTTGCAGTGTATCTTACAGAAGGCTGCCTGTGTTGCCACTAGCCACCTTGCCACTGCCTTCAATGTAGCCAAAGTGATACATTTAGTTTCAAAACACTTCCCACTGAATCAGTCCCCTCTCGTGCCTGGTCCCAGGAGCTCAACCTCTGCCTCCCCTCTCTGGGTTACCCACTGCGCCTCTGCCTTTGAAATGTAGCAAGAGCCACAGGCGGCTCTTGCTACATTTCAAAGGCAGAGGCGCAGTGGGAATAACAAGTGCTCCCTCCCCCTTTATTGACTAATCGAGTAGTCAGTGGATTGTCTGAGGATCTTTAACTTACAGTTCACAGAGACAGAAAGCCTGGATGGGATAAATGTTACATTCATGTTTTAAAATAACAACTACAATTAAAATTAAATGGCAACATGTGTTTCTACTGTAGCATGTTTTTGGCAGTATTGCTGGTTAAGCACACGCTCCACCTACTCCCCTTGGCTCAAATTAAGCTTGCATACCTTTTCTTAAGATCTCAGCTAATAGCTTCAGTGCATTTTCATTTAAATAATTTTGGATATCCATATAAGAGCTCCAAATTACATTCTGAAAGATTTTACAATATAATCTGCACACTTTCATTTTTTTAAATTTGCTATTTTCTTCTAAACACAAATCTAGGATCAAGAGAAATTGGATCTGAAAATAAAAACGAAGCAGGTTCCCTCCCAAAAGCAGACTCAGTAGCATCTTATTCAGCTATTATGTTATTTGGAAATATTGTTTGTTCCCAAATAGAAAGTTTAACCAAAATCTGGATTTAGGTCAATTAAAAAAATCATCTTGAGGCTGTCTTTATTCATCAAGAAAAATCAGGAATGAATAAAACCCAAACCTTCATTTTTCTTCCCATGTATCCCTAAAAGAGAAAAGTTTGTCCAAAAGATAATGACCAAGCTTTTCATTTTAAGGGGAATAAAAGGATAAAAGTTCTGCTATCTCCATCTATAATTTTCCTGTAGTGAGATGGAATTATACTCTTAACTGTTTAAAATACTAGAGGAAAAGTCAGTGACTGGTCTTTATAGCTATAATTCCTGCAAATGTGCGTCAATTTCCTCTTAAATAAAGAGTGAACAGAGGACTGAAAGGAGAGGAAGAAAAGTAAATTGGGTAACTCAGAAACCAAAAGAGCCCAACATCCATCCATAAATTCTCACTCAAGCTTACCTACTGTTATCACACATCAGAGAGGCATTTAGTAAGAGTCATCTGAGGTAACAAGTTCTTCCCACAGTGAGTCCTGTCAATCACAGTGCTAATTACACTATACTAATGCAACCTGTCTATTTGGTCAGAAGGACTGAAGGAATTACTAATAGATATTCATGGCTTTATAAATCTGTATCACTAAATTAAATTCAGCAAGGTTCAGTATTGACCTAAGGTGTGGCACACAAGCATGCTGATAAAAGACTCAATTATATTTTTGCCTGACTTGAACTGGGGTTACAAAACTTAATACCCCTTAAAATGAGTGGAGTTAGGGGCTACTGTTATGCTTACTGCCATCCAGTAGTTCAGTGCCTGAGGTAAGATAAAGGGGTGTTTTTAATTCAATCCATAGCAGGCAGGTGTCCCTATTATATAACCATCATCAGTGCTATCGCCAAGACCAAAGACTGAAAGGAAATGGAGACTGGATTCCCAGAGCAGCACAGAGACTATGCAGTTGAGGTGAAGGAAAACGATTTGAAGAGTTAGCCAGCACTGTAATATTTCCTGTTACTGCGGGGTTCTGCCCTAGATATCTAAGGTGGAGTGTAGCCTGATAGTTCTTTTGGTTTCCTCATTGTTTTTGACATTCAAATAGCTACAGATGACCAAAATTCTGGCTTCTAGCTGTGACTGTTAAGACAGGTGCACCACTCACTACTAGACAATTAGCTGGTTACAGTAACTCCTGTCTCTACAAACTCCAGATTCGGTTCCAGGTGGGAGTGAGTGCACAGAGTGTTAAAAAAGGCTCCAGCTGGTCCAAAACTCAGCATTCCACCTCACAAGCAACATTGGCAAATGAAAGCACACCATGCTGGTTAGTACGTCGCACAAGGTCTGTTCTGAGTTGACTGTCCTCCTCTTTTAGGGCCCTCTGCAGCACTGGACCAAGCTACCGACAGGCACCTTAGGGTATATCTACATTGTGAGCGCTACAGTGGCATAGCTGCAGCGCTGCAACTATTCTGCAGTAAGGCAAACACTTGTAACAGTGACAGGAGTTTTTCTGTTGCTGTAGTAAATTTGTCTCTCAAGAAGTAGTAGCGAGGTGCATGGAAGAACTGCAAACTAGTGCTATCTGCACTAGGTCCAAATTTGACTTAGCTATATTACATAGGGATGTTGATGCAGTTAAGTCGACCTAAGTTTTAGCAGCAATCTCTCACAACGCCATTTCAGAGGAATGGCTAACCTGCCATTTTCAGTGTATTGGGTTTAGGAGCCTTCTCAACACATGCCTAGTTCCCTTGCACCGGAGTCAGAATGACCCCAGCCCTCACCACCTCATTTACTTCGTCGTCCTGCAGCAGCAGCAACAGCACAGAGATAGAAGCTGGAATGCGGAAGAGGAGAGATGTGTACTTGCGCATACACCTCCCCCTTCCACCTCTTAATTTTTAAACTTCCTCCTGAACATAAGGGTCCGATTCAAGTCCTCTAGCCTCCTACAGGTCTGCTGTGTGTTACCAACCAAATTCTTGGATACTCAAATACCCAATATAGTAGGGATGTAAAAAAGTTTTCAAAAAGAAACTGTGTAACTGTTCAAAATTCTTAGCAGTTACACGGTTACGTGCACTGAGGGCTCTGCAGTATAAGGTTTATACTGCAGAACTTGCTGCACAGCCGGCTTTCCAGGAGCAGGGCTGACCGCCAAAGCCAGTGCGCAGCAGGAGTGGGCTTATACTATAAGCCAGATCTTGGTGTGCACCAGCTCTGGCTGCTAACCCTGCTCCTGGGGAGCCGGCTGCTGCCTCGCACTGCGGGCTCTGATACATGTGGGGCAGCAGCTGGCTCCCCGGGAGCCGGCTGGAAACGGGTACTTTCGCACCCTGGCAGTCGCAGCGGTGGGCCCAGCCACGCTGGAACAGCTCCCCTGCCCAGGTCAGGCAGGGGGGCTGCTCCAAGTTGGCCAGGCCACTGGTTAACCAGGAAGTCTCACCCCTTAAGAGTGAGGTTAGCCAGTTACACCCCTAATCTTAAAGAAGCCAAATCACCAATTTGTGCCCTTTTGCTTGATTAGGACATGTGAAGCCTGAAAGGGGTTTTTGTTTTATATGTTTATTACTTTAAAAGTACCAAGAGAATGTCAAGTCAGACATGGACATAGTCATTTTGCTGGGCTACTTACTGGGGTCCCCAGGGGCATATAGTGATTTTCCTGGGAGCTTTCCATGCCCCTTGCAATCCCTTCTTGCACACTGTAGTTAATTAGGTGTTAGAAAAGATAACAGTGAGAAAGGAGAGTTACTAATTGTGATGGCATCACCCTACTTCTCCTGCTCACCTTCCAGGCAGACTTCCAGGGCACCCCTGAATTTCTAAGCAGAAGCACAAGCAGGGCAGAAAAACGCCCCTTACCAAGCAGGTGCCAAACCCACCCCTGTTATTCTGAAGTCCCCTTTCACTTGGTCAAGTAGCCCATCCCCCCCACAGGCAGCTCTGCAAACGAGCAGGCCTCCCCTGCATTGGGCAACGGCGGGCGCGGGGGGCGGGGGGGGAGGTCACAACTGAGACAGACTCTAGCAGAGGGAGGCTGAGTATGACTCATCCCCTTCCCATCTGCGAACAACGTGGAGGCTGCCACGAGCTCCTGCTAAGCTGACAGGCGGTTGGGGAGGGATAAGTGGCCGGCCAACCGCCACCCCTCATGCCATACGGAAACGGAGACCCTTGCTGGCCTGGAGGTCGTGAGCCCGGCCGCTCCTCAGGCTGGTACTGACCACACGAGAGGTCGTGAACAGCCATTCAAACTCCTGCCTCACGCTGAAAACTGCCCCTCCCTGGAGAGGCTGAGATAGCAGATGTCAAGTCCGTTCCCCACTCTGGCACTCTGAATGCAGAAGGTGGGGGCAAGCAAGAGAGCTTCAAACCCTTGCCTCTACAGGCACTAGTTACAAAAACTTCCCCCCAGAATCCTAATACACAGATTTTGGCTGCCACCAAAGTGCTTTTTGATCCCTAAAAAGCCAGTGGTGAACATGTGAAACCATCCCCAGGGGTACCGCAAGCTCCTTTGCTCCAAAAAAGCTTGAAAAAAAGAGAAAAACAAGCTGCAGTCTTTGGAAGCTGAACCCAGAGTCAGAGGCATGCAGATACAAATCACCAGCTTAAAAGAAGTGATTTTTATTACAAAACAAAAGATAAACTTGATAAAGCACACTTGGTTGCTAGATGTTACAGAGCAACCAAGGAAAACAAATTTAGAAAACAGAGAAAAGTCTCAGCACAATGCTTAGATGGTAGTAAATGGGGAGGGGAGGCATAGATTCACACAGAGCAGTTCAAACCAAACCACAAAATAAAGAAAAATTACCCTGAACACAACTGGACTCACATTTCCTTGGTATTTACTTCTAATTTTCCCTTTGTTCAGTCTGTTCCCATACCCTGAATTCCGTAGTGGGGCGGGGGGGCATGGTAGTTCTGCCTGGGTTTAAATCATTCTGTCTCTCTTAACTCTTGGTTTAACTCTCCCACACAAAGAAAGCAGGCAGGGAACCTATATCCAATTCAAATTTCAACTCTCTATCTCGATTGGCTCTCCCAGTCAATAGTTGCGAGGTACCTGAGTTAACTCTTTAGTCATCGGGTGCTGGTCAGCACTCCCCCAGCTCGTGACAGTGGAGCCCGGCACGAGCCCCACTCTGAATTCAGAATGAGGCAGGGGGCAGGGCTGGGCCTCGCTCCTGGGAGGGAGGGGCAAATCAGTCCCAGTCTTTCCCTGGTGGCTGGACGGGGGAGAGAGACTCAGGCAACACGATCGCCTCTGCTTTCCCCTGGCTGGCTGAAATCAGCCCCATGGAGGACTATGAGGGACCATGTGTGTGGGGGGTGCATTCGCAGGGCCTGCAATGGAACTTTTTATTAAGCAAAACTTTATTTGAAGCTCCCTCTCTTTGCCCTTTTGCACCCATCCTCTATAGCAAGAAGCTAGTGGCATGGAACAGCACTGCCTCTTCCCCCAGTTTGTGTGTGGAGGTGGTGTGGTTATGTGGGATTGAAACAGGAATGGGAGCACTCCCTCTACTTTTAATAGCATTAGTCAAAGAGGAAAGGATGCACTTTCTGTAGTTGCTGCAGAAGCAGGGAAGCTGTCATTCCTCTCCCTTATTTTAACTTCTGCTTCTGAGCTGGAAGTTCAGCTGAGGCAGAGAAGTAAAGGGAAGGTCAGGAGTACGATAGGATAGTCTGGACCAGTGGTTACCAAACTTTTCGGCATTACGCCCCCTTTTTGATTTTTGAGAAACCCTCACGCCCCCCTTCCCAAAAAAATAGCAGCAAAACTTGGGGTGGGATTGACGGGGGTGTGTGGGGCTGGGTCGCCTCCCGCCCCCCCAGTTTGGGAACCCATGGTCTAGACAATTACTCTTGCTTTCACGTATAAGCATTTAAGAGATCCTAATAAGGGACCTGTTATTTGCAGACGATACAAACCATGTGGATCAGTGTTGATGTCCTACAACATCTTATTACTCAGTTGTCTGATTCATGCAAAATCTTTGGGCGAGCAATAAGCTTGAAGAAGACTGTTATGTACCAGGGCTCTTCAGAATTACTTCCAGATATGACCGTAGATGATATTCGTCTGGATATTTTTTTACCAATCTTGCTACTTTAACTCTGTTACCAGCAATGTAGCTCTTAATGCTAAGCTTACTACAGGTTGAATCTCTTTAGTCCAGCACCCTCAGAACCTGACCAGTGCCAAACCAGAGAATTTGCCAAACCATGGGAGGTCATTTATTGTCTAGCAGCATTACCAACATTTCCACTGTTTACTGGGTCTTAGAAAATATTTAGAGATAATTTGGACCTTAATAACAACACACAACACAGAGTCAGGACTGGTGGCTGTAAATAAACTTTATGGGACCACGAGAAACTTGGCCATACCCATAATAAATAGACATCCGGCTACTAAAACCGTGCCGGACTAGAGAGGTTCAACCTGTAGTAGACTCAGCAAAATAGCCAGGAACTTTGGTCCTTTGCAAGATAGAGCTTAGAACAATAACAAATTGTCAGCTAATGTGAAAATCCATATTTGAGACGTGTTTTGTCGACTTTTCTATGTGGCTCAGAAACATGCACAACTTATGTCAAACATAGCAAACAAAAGACTAAAGAGATTTCACATGAAATGCCTCTGGAAAAATTCTTTGCATAAGGCAGCAAAAACGAGTGATAAATGTGAACGTGTTAAATCTTACTGATATGTCATTGATGGGAATGTTGATTAGTAAGAAAAGACACAGGTGGCTTGGACTTGTCAAGCAAATGCTGGATTATAGGAACCCAAAGTACTTGCTTTCATGAAAAGTCTAGAAAGAGGCAGATCATTGTGCAGAGTTCGAGCTGTTGCAAAGATGACTTAGTGTCCTTAGGAATCCCTGTGGATAATTGGGAAAAGAGTGCAAAATGCTGCTCTGGTTGGGTGAGTCAGCGTGTCGATGGAGCGAGGTGCTGCAAGGACTGGATCAAGCTTTGTGGTGACCGGTGTCAGAGGAGGAAAAACGCTGCTGTTTGGATTCAGAGCAGTGATCATGTGGGGGTGTACCCTACCCATGGATGGAATTGTCACTTGCACACTGGACTCTGCAACCATCAAAGAACTCGCTGGTGTTTACAACAGGCTCTGTAAAGAAGCAACAGTGCCATTGAGCTTTGGCACGTGTGGTTGAATGAATTTGGAAGTCAACGTGAATGAATTTGGAAGCCAACGTGCAACAGATGCATCAAACAGCCCCCCAAGTGGCACAGAAATTATCACAGAAACTTCGCTTCAGCTACACTGATTGCTATTTTTTGGTATTTTCCTTTGTCAACTTCATTTTACAAGGATTTTCAATGATCCTGGGCTGAAACTTGACAGGACACCATTGCACTTTCATGATGCGTCTGTACAGTATCCTCAACCACCAAGAACTAGAAACATGAATTTATCAGAAAACCTCCCAGATGCTCTTAAAGATTATATTGCTATCAGAGACCACCTAAGGCCTGGGGGCTTGATAGAAAATCATTTTAGTCATTAGGTTTCATTCCTCACCTGCCTTAACAGATTGTTTTGATTCTGAAGAGCTGTTATGCGTTTCCAGAGATAATGACTCTTGAAGAGCAGCCAACTCAAGTTTTAAAACACAATTGCTATTTCACACTGTATTAAGCCATACTACGCAACAATTTACTACAGCAAGGGTAGAATGATACTGTACCAAATTAAAACCTCTAAGGGAGGTTAAAAGAGGCAGGATTTCATTACTCACGGTCACAGAGTGAGCTGGGGCTTTACAGTGTTCACCCGGCCCTGGTTTCTATGATCCCATCCACTGAACCACATGACAGCATGCAGACTTGCTATGAAATTGGAGAGGCAGAACCTTGTCTCACGGTGGGAGAGAACTGAAAGAAGCTGTATTGTAGGAGGTGGCTCTCTATGAACTGGGGAAGTATCTGGTAGAGCTTCCCTGTTAAAATGGAAGTGCTTCTGTGTATGGAAGAAGGTGCTATAGTAAAGTGGCTGTGGCAAACAGTGACCTAGAACAGCCTATCAATCCACGGTCCCAGACTGGGGTGGACTCTGGACAGAAGTAAAAAAAAAATCACTATACTGAGGGGGAGAGGGCTGGAGGAATGTTTTTAGATTAGACTCTTTTCCTATGCCCTGGAAGGGGAAGAACATTATCTTAGCTAGAAATTAGCTGTCATCTGTTCTAGCCAGAGGGGATGGATTGTGATACCATCTAAGGTAAACTATTGCTACACCTAAGGCATGGTTACATTTCTTTAGGACTCCAGAGTTAGCAGCCTACGCTGATGGAAATCCTGATGACTAGAGCCCTGAGTGCATATTAAATGTGTATCTGTGTCCAATCTGTGAGCCACAAAAGGGGTCTCTGGCTATAAAGTGGATACTCGTGGATCTTCAGGGCTGTACTAATAGCCACATGTGGAGATAACCTCATTTTTTCAGTGTTGCCAATTCCTGTGACTTTGTGATATTTGAAGTATTTATTAGAGCCTCAGCTCTCTCATTTGCAAATTTAACTGTTTTCACTTAATAAGCCAGCACTTCTTATTTAAGAAGAAACTTGAAAATGTGAACTAGAGACTTAAAAGTAAAAGGCAAATAAAGAAAGCTCAGCATGCATTATTTTTATATATCTCATGACTTCTAAGCCAAGCTTGTGACTGGTGGGGCAGTACTGAGTTCATAGCAAAGTAGGGAATGCAATAATTCTCTGAATGACCAGCAGTAATTAATTCCTTCAGCACACTGGTATTTTTGGAGGTCTCCTCACCAAAGCATTGGTCAGGCCCCATATAAGGAATCGTATGAGAGCTGTGTCTGAGGTTCTGTGGCTGTACCAACAGAAACATCCAAGATAAAGTTATCATTCAATTGCCAGAAGACAGGGGGAAAAAGAAGTGAAAGATGCGTTCTTTACATATGTTGTGAAAATCATGTGAGTTTTAAAGTGCTCCCTACAGGAATTGCTTTATATCCCAGAGTATAATGCACAAAGAGATCTGGCAGCAATATGTAGCAGAAGGAGCAAAGCAGATGCAAAGGAAGCAATGCCAGTAAGTTTCTCCCCTAAAAACGGTGAGTCAACTTTCTAACTGATGTATTATTATAGCCCCCTGAAGTCAATGGAGCTATGCTGACTTTCAACAGCTGAGGATCTGGCTTGCTGTATTTAGCCATATTATAATATTAGTACAGGTTGAACGTCTCTAGTCTGTCACCCTCAGGACATGACTGGTGCCAGACCAGAGAATTTGCCGAATCACGAGAGGTCAACATTGTCTAGCAGCATTACTGACACTTCCACTGCTTACTGGGCTCTTAGAAGACATTTAGGGGTAAATTAGAACTAAATAACAGTACAGAACACCGAGAGCCAGGACTGGTGGCTGTAAACAAACTTTATGAGACCACAGGAGACTTGGCCACACCCATAATAAGTGGACATCCAGCTAATCAAATCATGCTGGACCACTGATGTTGCCAGACCAGAGAGTGCTGGCCTAAACAGGCTCAATCTGGGTGTTTTCCTTGTGCCGTGTTACTCAAAGCACTCCGAAACTGCCTGTCCCTTTTGCAGTACTTCTGCCCAACTACCCACATGTCTGTGCAAGCACAAAACCTGCTCCTGCCTTAGGGCTTGTCTACATGGAGAACTTTTTCTTGATTAGTAACATGCAGTTTCCCTTAACTGTGTGTACGCCTGGAATTAATCAGGAATAGTGACTCTGCTTTTAATCCCCACTCTACTTTTATTCTGGATTAACTGCTCTGTGTAAACAAGCCCTTAAAAGATGGTGGAGACCAGTGTTCCTTCTAAGCTGCAGAGCAGCACAGCTTCACAGGTGATTAATTGGCCCTGCCCAGTCAGAGGCTCAGGGCTCAGTGTAAGGAGCTCACTGACTCAGTGGGGCTGATTAATCACCTGTGAAGCTTTGCGGCCCCACATCTTAGAGGGAAGGAGGCGGGGCAGCGTGCTGAGCATGCATCCCCCTCCCCCATGGGGAGAGGAGACAAGCACACATGCCCCAGCCTCCCTGGCTCCAAGCACCAGGGAGGGAGGAGGCTGGGCAGCTCTAGCACCTCCCTGGGCCTTGAGCACTGGGGAGGGAGGAGGGCATATGGCTCCAGCTCCCCTGGAGCACAGGGAGGGTGGGCGCTGGGGGCAGCAACACTCCGACGGTACCAGGGCTTAGGCAGGGCATAGACGTTTGGATATCTAGAATGAGGCAGTAATGCACAGACCCAGAAGCAGCAATTTACGTGCTTAGGGAACTTTAAAATTAGACACTTGGGTGCTGAATGAGTTCAGGTCCCTACAGGATTAGATGGCAGCTAACCAGAACTCCTGTGGATCACAGTGGTGCCTGAGCACCCCTTCTGTCCCAGGGTCAGAGTTGCTGTACAGTGTGCAAAAAGCAGCTCTTGCACTGGATGTAAGAAACTGTAGATTAATAAAATACACGTGGGATTGAAACTGGTGTCTTGGGAGGGTGATTGAGGGTAACCTGATCATCCAGGAGAGGGCGTGCCAGGCTGCGGAGTGCCACACTGCCCAATATGCAACCGCAGTCAAAAACGCTGTCAATGTTAGGAACCATTAGGAAAGGAACGGATAAGAAAACAGAAAATATCACAATGCTGCCCAAGGCTATGGTATGCCCACATCTTCAACGCTGCTTGCAGTTCTGGTTGCTCCATCTCAAAAAAGATACATTAGAAATGGAAAAAATTACAAGGAAGAGCAACAAAAATGATTAGGGTAACTTCCATAGGAGAGATTACAAAGACCGAGGCTGCTCAGCGTAGGAAAGGGAGGAGATACGATATAGGGCTGATGTGCAGACTGATTCGCTTGCTAACCGAAGTATGCTGTATAGAAAAGTTTAGAGCAGGAGTCTCAAACTCCCGGCCTGTGGGCCGTCCCTGGCTGGAGAGTTGCGCAATCTGGCCCCGGGAAGGTTGAGCACACTTGACGAAAGCACTCGCTGCTCTGCATTCTGCTTCCTCGCTACTCCTGCTGCTGCAGAGGAGCCGGACTTATTCTGGATTAACTGCTCTGTGTAAACAAGCCCTTAAAAGATGGTGGAGACCAGTGTTCCTTCTAAGCTGCAGAAGTCAGGGGCGGCCCATGACTATAGGCCGACTTGGCCGTTGCCTAGGGTGCCGCTTTCAACGGGGCGCCCAGGGCGCCCGGTGATGATGTCACTCCACTGACGGCCGTGCAGGCGGGGGCGCCAATCGCGCATTCCACCTGGGGTGCCAGCTGCCGCAGCCCGCCTCGGGCCGCTCCTGCTGCCACTCTGCGCCAGGCCCTCCTAGTAATCCTCGAGGCCGCATCCCTCAGGGGATGGGGTGCCATGGGGGAGAGAGGACGGGGTGCTACTAGGAAGGGACAGAGCTTTGGAGACAGGAACAGACAAGCCTCCCCCAGGACCCCTGGGGCGGGTTCTGCAACTACTCAGGCGGGGCTGGCCTGCAAACCAAGAGTTTGAGACCCCGGTCTCGAGCCAATCCATCCTTAACTCAGTTTCAGGGGTGACGTCTTCCGTGCAGGTTCCCCGTCTTTCACAATATTTAGTGATGGTTTGCTCCAAAACTGGAGTTCTTTAGCAGACAATGGACTTTTTTTGGAAGACTGGAACAAAACTCAGCCCTCCTATCCTCCAGTCTGGAATCTCTTTGCTACAGGATTTGAACACAAATTCTACAGCCTGGCTGATCTCCTCAGGTTCCATTTTTAGCTCATCTGTCACACCCTCCCTCACTTGTTAAAATACAAACAGCGCAGCTCTGCCTTAAGGTTGAGAACTGGCTCTCTGTCAGATTTTTACGCTAGAAGTGGATTTCTCTGTGGCCAGAGCTCAGTGTCTACAGGGGAAAAAAAATAATCCATCATAAGTGACTTGTTTTCAATACAGGACACATGGTCACTTACTCTGCAGCAAAGGGGATTGTTATGGAGGGAGGGGAAGAATTATGTGGGACCTTGAAGGTCACACAGTTTATCTGCAATTAAGGAGAAGATTTTTTTTCAAAGGTTTAAATGGGAGATGGGCATCCGATTTGTTCACCTTTGGGTCTCTGGAGTTCTGCCTTTAAAGCATTAGCCAGCAACAGCTGCGTGTGCATAAGCTTATAGACGTCGCAGTTGAAAATGCAAAGGAATGGCTGATCAGGAAACACTTGCACTGTACAAACACAGAATAAAGAGTCTCTGTCCCAAAGGGATTACAATCGAAGGGTACAGTTAGACTGCTAGATACCTTCAGTATCCCGAAAAAACCCTGCTGCGTCCAGGGAATCCGTTTGCTCTTCCGCTTTTTTTTTGGCGGAAGAGCAAACATGCTCTTTCAGAAGCCCCTGTATTCCTCATTCCACGAGGAAGAAGGGGGGCTTTTGAGAGAGGGTTTTTTCCCCGAAATTTGGCCCAGTCTAGACGGGCCAAATTTCGGAAAAGCCTCTACCGACAAAAGTATCAGAAAAAGATACGCAAAATGCAGAGCGCATTTTGCGTATCTTTTTCCGATAGATCCTCGCCATCTAGACATACCCTAAATTCCAACGGACTGCCACTCACAGAAATATCTTGTTCCCTACTGAGGTGACTCTCCAAGCAAGCTGTCAGTTTTATAGCTAGTGTGTGTGTGTGGAAGTGTCTTTTATATTTGTTTGATCATGGAAGTCCACTTTCCAAAAAGGCAATGGCCTGGTCCTGCTCTTGTTGACATGGATTTTACACTAGTGCCACTGCACTGCAATTACTCAGGACTCACATTTCTAAGGGTACATCTAGACAGTGGGGTTATTTTGGGACACCAGACGTATCCCAAAATAACTACCCTGCATCTTTTAAACATGCTAATTATTTCGATTTTTTTTTCCAAAATAATGTGTGCACTATTTCGGCATTCCTGTAACCCTTGATCCACGAGGGTCAAGAGATGTCTCAAAATAGCATGTTATTTCAAAATGCGGTGTTGTGTAGACATGCCAAATTTTGAAATAAGCTATTTTGAAATACAATCTAAATTAGGATACGCAATTTGCGTAGCACAAATTGCGTATCTTATTTTGAGTTTACGGTGCTGTGTAGAGGCACCCTAACAGACCATCCTGAGCCTGCCTGAGGTAGGATCCATCGCTCACTGAAATGAGCAAGAACCCTTCCTTTGATGTCAACAGGCACTGGATCAAGCCTTTAGCCATCTCAATATCTCAATACAGAGCAAGCTTCAACAGTGTTGCACCTGTTTGTGAAACGACAGACCCTGGTTGTCAGCGGGTGGAATCGAACTTAGTGCATGAGCCTCTCCTGCAGGGGTGGGCACCGTATGGCTCTCACAGCTTGAGCTCAGCCCCTCCTTTCCCTCTTCTCCATCCCCCCCGCAGTGGGGAGCCTGGGGTGGCAATCCAGCATTGTGCACCCCACAAAATTGGAGCCAGCGCTGGTGGCAGAGGATCCGGACTTTGGGGATGAGGAGTGGCTGGATTTCCTAAAGGAGCGGCACATGTGCTTCTTCCTGTACTGCCTGCATATCCTGCCTGAGAGATACTCGTCCCTGGAGACCAGCAGATACCAACTGAGTGGCTCCTGCCCCCTGGTCAGATGCCCACCCCACCCTGCTCCTGCTCCTGCCCCCTGTCAGACACCCACCCACACCCTGCTCCTCAGTGAGGGTTGGAGGTTTTAGGAGAGGTTGTTTTTTGGCTTCTCATTTATGTGGTCCTGTCTGATTTTTCTGTGGGACAGTGGTCCTGACACAAAAAAGGTTCCCCACCCCTGCCATAAACAATGTTGAAACCTTGTGTTGGACAGAATATTTTACTTTATTTAAAAATGAAGCCTGGCCAACAAGTCCCAGTCGGGGCCCTGTACCACCCAAACCCCAGACCTGTGCCCTGGGCCCATCATACACTGAACCCCCCTGCCCTGAGCCATTCATATATCCCAACCCAAACTTCTGCACCCCCCGCCATAAGACTGACAGAAGACAGCCTAAATGCGAGCATGAACTGGATTTGACCAGTTACGATGTAAACTTCAAAGAAATGTACAAAACGATGGAAGTCCTTGAGTTTCATTTATGCTATTATTTATCATTATGTCAGTTATCAATAATATTTTCAGTCATGCAAATGAGCATTCTTATATGGCTCGTTGTGGACCACTTGTTTTGAATTGTGATGTAGTTTGGCTCTTTGGTTTGAAAAGGTTGCCAACCCCTGCCATGGAGCATGAGCCTCAAGCCAGCTGGCTATTAGATAAGGCTGTAGAGCAGACTCATTCTCTCTGTAGATGAGACAGTGCACCACACACAGCGGTTACACTTGCACTAAGAGTGGATTTTATCTATGGAATCTAGAATCCAAATATTTGGAAACCACATCATCCTATACACACACCCAGCAAATCCCAGCAGACTGGGAGTAACTGCTAAAAGCTAGAATCAAAGCCACAAAAGCTCCAGAGCACTAATGTTTGAATGCAATATTTTGGTCTGTTTTTTACCGGCTAGCACATATAGTCAAGACAAAAAGATAACTACATCTAAAATTCTTCTTGTGGCTTTTTAAGATGACCTTTCACAAGTTCATTCCACTCAGTCACTAAGGCTATGATTTCAGTGATATAAACCATGTTTAATAATTGAAGTTTTTATCTCTCCCTAGCTGAAAATATGACTTTGCTTGAAAACAATTCAGTTTTCAGTGTTACCATCAGCTGCTTATAGTTTCCATGAAACAATTACTCCCTGCATTTATGTCTTTCTCTTAAAGGCCACTAAATATTCGCCCTGTGCTTGCAGAAGCGTCTGGTGGTGTTATCTGGCAGATGTTTCCCTTGGTGACTTATAAGCATTAATTCCATGTGGGTCAGAAGCTAGAGGATGACTTCATTGCACAATCAAAAGCTAATAATGGGGATGCAAAAGAGCAGAGAAATGCTATATTAGAAAACCATGACGTTTCCCATGCTTCTGGCAAAATACTATGTGTACTTAAAAGGGCAAATCACTAGAGCCTTGAATACTGAAAATACTCACACACCAAACCGTGGTGAGCCTGCCTCTTTCCCACCCACTTCCCCCATTACTTGTTGGGAGTGGGTGGGAAAGTCTACAATTGCTAATAATAATTAGCGTTCCACGTATTCCAAGCACTGTGCCAATGCTAATCATTGCAGCAGTCACGTCCTCCCCATTATTATCCTCCCCAGTTTAGACAAAGAAACTGAGGCAGAGACTTGTTGCAACGAGGTCAAGGTCACATATCACATCTATTCCCTTGCCCATTCTATACCCAATATATTTTTAAGCCTAGAGGTGCAAGGTGAGTCTCTTCATTTGGAAAGGGTTGGGGGTAAAAAGTCACAAGAGTGACTGAACTCCAATGGAATAACTTGCGTCTGCATACACAATGGCAATAAGCTTCCTCACTCCTTAAACAAACTAGATGATGTTATGACCTTCTTTTACCTCGGGGGGTGGGGAGGGGGCGGGATTTGACATGAGTGTCAGAGAAAAGAAAAAAAAACCTGAGGAAGTAGACATGTAAAAGAACCAGGTTCCTTACAGAGTGCACACACAATTTATATGTAAAATATTCTTTAAAACCTTCCCCTCACACACACATTTTCATTATTTTCTAAAGCTGATGAAAAAAGCATGACTCGATTTTTCAATTTCAAGCAACTTGGGGCATTCCTGTAGACTTCAGACAGGAAATGAATGCCATACATAAACTGAGCAAGGCAAATGCTTCTGGACCAGACAATTAGGTGAAAGAAGAAATATCTATCTTCATTTCTTCACTGTCACACCCTGCAATTCACTACTTATTGCTAAGCTACTCTTGGGATAAATTAATTCAATCTTTAATTCATTTGCTGCATTAAGTGCTTGAAACACCTGGATGTTAATGACAGCAACATCGAAGACCCAATTTATCCTTGGAGTAACTTCCATCACATTGCCATGAAATTTCATCAAGAATTAATTTCAGCCTGCCAGCTTTAAGACCCTACTTTCAATCAGTTAGATGATCCTTTGATCAAGTGTGGTACCACTGTCCCCTTACTAATCATCTGAGCATCTTAAAACTTCCTCAGAATTATACAGTAATAATGGAATGGAACGGAACAGTGGAGTGGTGGAACAACTGAAAGGATATGTCTGAAAAACAGCTGGAGATGTCACTCTATCCATAGTGAACAAGCTCTGGACTGGGATGGAGAGAGGCATCTCCCAAGAGGTGGCTGAACCATAGCAGCGCTTTGATTGGATGCAGAGTGCAGTGTGCAATCAGCATGCACCTCACTTCATGTGCCCTTGTTTTATATGCATGTCACTTTTGCAATACTGGTAGGAAAAAAATGATGCAGACAAAAACTAATAGAATTTGGCAACCCTGTGCGTGGGCAATGGTAAACAAAATGTTTTGTGGGCCATGCATAGAGTCCCAGTTGGCCTCAGGTTGCCACCACTATTCTAAAGTCAACAGTCAGCAAGATCCGGAGAGCACAAAATTGTGAATGCCAAAAAGGGAGAGGAAGCAGTATGGGTAGAAGAGATCAACTGTGCTGAAAGCAACAGATGCCAGGAAAGGCTGGAATAGAGAAACACCTGTTTCACTCTGTTGGAAGGGAATTAGTGAGGTTGCTCAGTGGCTTTGGTGAGGAGGGCAGAATCAAGTCTGGAAGGGGTCAAGAAGAGAGTTGGAGGAGACAAAGACTAGGAGTATGTCTACACTACAGAGTTTTGTCAGAAAAACAGCCGTTTTTCTGACAAAACCTGAGTTACATCCACACTGCAATCGTGTTCTTCCGAAAGTAAATAAAAAAAAAACAGAGGGCTTTTTCCCTCTTTTGGTAATCCTCTTTCTACAAGGAAGAAGCCTTTTTCCGAAAGAGTTATTTCAGAAAAAGGCATGTGTGGACGGGGAAGAGGGAGTTCTTTTGAAAGAAGAGGAAAGAGGAAAAAGCACAGGTGCCCTGGTGGCCACTCCGTCCATAGTAATCACAGCTTACATGCAAATCGCTTTTTCGATGCGCTTTTGTGTGTGGACGCTCTCTTTTGGAAGAAGTTTTTTTAGAAGATCTCTTCCAAAAAAAGGTTCTTCCAACAGAAGCCTGCAGTCTAGACAGCCTAGGCCACATGAATAGGCACCGTGCAGTAGGATTTCTGGAGGAAAAAGCATAGGGGAGATGTGAAATGAAAGTGCATGTGGGACTGAGGCATGGGTTTCCTCAAGATGGAAGAAAGAAGAGCATACTGGAAAGCCAACCAAGGACAGCTAGAAAAGAGAAGAGTGAATGGGAAGGATCAGGAGAAAGAGGCTTGAGCCAGAAAGACATTTTGAGGGGATCCCCTTCACTGAAGGGCTGAAACCACAAGATCCTCCTTCTCTCCTGGGAAGAAGCCCCTATGCTACCACACGCATGCAAGGCAGAGATCACAAGCTCTCTTTCCCCCCACCTTCAGCTGAAGTCTGGTAGGTAGAGAATGGGAGGGGGGAAGGGAGTGTTGAGGGGCTCTGAGAGCTGCACTTTAATTCGGAAAGAGCTGCATGTAGCTGATGAGCTACAGCTTGGCCTCCCCTCCCCTAACGGCTCAAACTCCATCATATATATATATATATATATATATATATATATAAACTCAACTTTAGTTGAATTTTTTAAAAAAACAACTCCTGATATTATGGGGCTGGTTTCATGGTTTGTTTGTGGTTTAAGGCTTAACAGTGGTAATACTTTTATGATGCCCAGGACCCCTTTTTTCCAGAGATTTGTCAGATTTTTGTACCTGCCAAGAGTACTTCAAAATTTGAACTACTCTTTTTTTTGTTTAAGTAACATTCTTTAATCCTAGGTCAAGAAACAAGCTTCCAAGTGTACACACCCCCAGTGTTATTTTCTCTGGAAGTGGGTGACAGGGCAGGATCACATGGGGATTACCTGTTGTGATCCCTCCCTCTGGGGCATCTGGTATTGGCCACTGTCGGCAGATAGGATACTGGGCTAGATGGACCTTTGGTCTGATCCAGTATGGCCATTCTTATGGTCTTTCCCAAGCCTGCAAATACATTAACTGAAGCTTTGAAAGTTGTAACCATCTCAGTGTTAACTCTGAAGTCTAATTACGTCAACAGTAACTATTCCATTGCTGACCATCCTAGCATTGTGCTATTTGGGCTGAGAAAATATTCTTTCCTACAACAAGCAGAAGAAAAAAGGGTCAGATTATGTCCTTCTGAAGTACTTTCTCAAGCTCTGCCCACAATTCAAGGTTTACCCATTCATACCAAAATGAGACACTACTTGTCACTGTGTATATATTCATAATAGGACTGACCTTCTCTTGTGGACCCTTTGAGATCAGGGCCTAGCTCATAAAGACAAGTTGTCTGTAAAGTCACAGTTAAAATACCTGATGTACAGGGGATGTTGGACTGCTTTTTCTGCTTCAGTCTGTCTGAAGACTCAGGCAGACACCAATTCATTGATTCCCTCCGTTCCCATTTGGATGGTTTTCTTCACAAGTATAAAAGTTAAAAATTTAAGTTCTAGATTGAGGGAAGCACTCTCCTTCTCTGGCCATGTGTTGTGAGTTAGCCCAATTCTTCCTTGTAAAGGAAAATGAGACAATGACCAATTTCCCTGGACATGTGCATATCTTTTTAGGGTATAGAAGAGAATAAGATGAAAAAAGAAAATGGAAATATTTAAAGACCAGACAGAAGTGGAAATAATGAAAAGGTAGTTCTGACAACAGAAACACAACAAATTACTGACTAATACAAAGATGCTATACTCCTTTCCCATAGTTAAGATAGAGAGTATGGGACAGACCTCAGATATACATGGATTGTCGTCTAGGACAATTGTAGTGAATGCAGAGTTGTTTCTGTGTTATGGAGGTCATAATCCTCCTCTGCCTCTGCTCTATTGTTGCAACATCAAAGACCAACTGCTGGCTCAGATGCAGTCAATATGAAAAGAGTGACCAGCAAATTTACTGCTTGACTTCATTCCCTTTAAATGGAATAGGCAGCATGGCCCTTGTTCAAAGCTCAGTCTCAGACATATATCTTCTTTATAGGACATCATGTACAATACTGTGAAGCTGTAACTCGGGGGGAGGGGGATAAGACACCTTTAAAAAAATCCCATGAGGTGAACATTCCTTTATAAAAATATCACTGTGGTTACAGGTTTTCAATCCACTCTGTGCATTCTAGCTGTAGTCCATTAGGCCCTTACTAGAGACAACTATTTTCATGAAGTAAGTGAATTATATTTTAGCTAAGCTTAATGCTTGGATCTAACTGGTTCCAAGAAAACATTAATAAAAAAGTGATCTATTTAAAATAAATACCCATGCCAATCAAATAAAGTGAAAGGGCAGCGTTCATGTCCTATGAATCATTCACTATTTTGTTAATGTCTGATCTGTGTAGTGAACACTGACAGAGCTCGTCAGTCCAAACTAATCTTTAGACCACTTACACATAATGCCACCAACATCTATATCACATCTTCACAGGAGAACAACGTAATCTATTTTAGTTACTGAGCTACTCTCAAAGGACTCTTTAACATTTGCAGATACTACAGGTCATGTTCAAAATGGAAATTATAAAAGGCTTTCATTGCTGTAGTGTTGCTAAATTATTTCAGGCTCTTGTACAGGAAATAGAAGCTAAGTGAATCAGATGTAATCTCCGAGATAAATCTGGTATGGAATTGCAGGATGCAGGTCAGTAAAATCGAGATCTGATCAATAAAATAATCCTGTAATCACTTTATCGTAACCTGGGGCTAGATTTGTTGTTTAATGTCTACACAGGTCTTTCTTTGCAGTCTCAGAGCCCAGGTCAATTGAGTCAGGCTCAGTTTGCAGAGCTAAATAGATCCGTATGTGTGTTCAGGCTTGGCCTGGAGCTGATCTCAGAAACCAGATGAGAGGCGGGGGTCTCAGAACCCCAATTCTGTCCTACGCGGGAACATTTACACTGCTCTGTTTAGCCTCATCAGCCTGAGCCTGACAAACCTGAATCAACTGACCCAGGTTTGGAGATTCAGAGTCATGGGTTTTTCTTTACAATGAAGGCATACGCTAGGTAACATGTGTATATATAATCAATGTAAGAGGACTTTTGTAAAATAGATTGTAATTAACAAACTATTGACTCAGGTTCCTTTCTCTGGGTTGTTTGCCTTATACACTCTTCTCTTACAGATGATTAATATCTGCATACCTTGTTAGTAAGATTATGGCTTCCATCTTGATTTGATCCTCTTTTCCCAGCCCTGAAAACATGAGTGTCAGGGTTTCCACCTCTCTAATTGCTGGTGGACCCCAAGGCCCTGTCCCCTGTCTGTCCTCTTCCTCAAGGTGCCACCCTCTTGTTTCTCCTCCTGGTCTCTCACTGGACCAAGACCATCTCAAATAGCCTGCCTAAATGTAGGAAGCAGCCCCCAGATGAGCAGGGGTTGGCATGGGATAATGACTTGGTGCCTTCCCCTAGCCCGGTAACAAGAGTTTTGGTCAAAGTGCCATTTAAGGCTCTGAGATGCCCCTTTTAACCAGACTTTCCAGTCAAAAACCTAGCACCTGGCAATCCAAAATGGCACCCAAACACAGAAGCCAAACACTGGGCTGTCCTGGTAAAACCCAGACGGGTGGCAACTGTAGTGATTGTACATATATACATGCACCTATACAGTCTCCTAAAGGAGATAATAGTTTTCTTAAGGATGCCCTCTTAGTAGTCTGGCCCATGGTTTGAAAAAATATGTTAAATGAAAATGGTGTATTCAAAAAGGAAAAGGAAAGTGGAAATTAAAACACTTGAACTATCGAAGGTATTATCTTTAATCAATTCAGAATAAATAACTCTGTGTCCTACACTGACAAACTGAACTGATCTGAGTGAGGTTTAAATTGATGTATGTCTACATTAGTGGTTTGTGCTGTAACTAAATCAACTTGAAATTGATTGAATAAAATTGCACTGGTGTAACTCCCAGTGCAAAGATAAAATCTCACATTATGGCATTGCATCTCTGTTAATCCAATGCAGCTCCTGTTGATTTCAGTGGAGCTATTCTGGTTTTGTGCTGGGGTAAGTTGTAATGTTTTTGACACCATGTACTAGCACTTTTGATTCTGCCTGAGCAACTGTATCTAAGCTAAAGTCTTGTCTCCACTACACAGTGGATTGACGCTACAGCAATCGATCCACCAGCAATCAATTTATCATGCCTGCTTAGATGTGATAAATCGATCTCCGAGCTCTTGCCCGTCGACTCCGGGTAATCGACAAGAATGAGAGGAGTAGCTGGAGTCAATGGGAAATCAGTCCCTGCTGACCTTACTATGTGGTAGAGACCACAGTGAGTATGTGAATACTGTGTACAGATGTGGTCTCCTCACCTCAAAAAAGATATTTTGGCCTTGGAAAGGGTTCAGAAAAGGGCAACTAAAATGATTAGGGGTTTGGAATGGGTCCCATATGAAGAGAGCCTAAAGCGACTAGGACTTTTCAGTTTAGAAAAGAGGAGACTGAGGGGGGATATGATAGAGGTATATAAAATCATGAGTGGTGTGGAGAGGGTGAATAAAGAAAAGTTATTTATTAGCTCCCATAATAGAAGAACTAGCGGACACCAAATGAAATTAATGGGTAGCAGGTTTAAAACTAATAAAAGAAAGTTCTTCTTCACACAGCGCATAGTCAACCTGTGGAATTCCTTGCCAGAGGAGGCTGTGAAGGCTAGGACTATAACAGAGTTTAAAGAGAAGCTAGATAATTTCATGGAGGTTAGGTCCATAAAAGGCTATTAGCCAGGGGATAGAAATGGTGTCCCTGGCCTCTGTTTGTCAGAGGCTGGAGATGGATGGCACGAGACAAATCGCTTGATCACTGTCTTCGGTCCACCCCCTCTGGGGCACCTGGTGCTGGCCACTGTCGGCAGACAGGCTACTGGGCTAGATGGACCTTTGGTCTGACCCAGTACGGCCATTCTTATGTTCTTATGTCAACTTCAGCTACACAGGGTAAATCGATGGTGGCATTCAGTGTAGACAAGGCCCGAGACTTCTTTCACATACAGACTCTAGTGCAAACTACCAACATTATTGGTGGTGTGCTCAATTTATAAGAGAGCCATGCCACAACTGACATGCCTTTGTACCAAGATCTGCTTTTTTTACATTGTCAAGCAGAACTTTGGCTTTAATCGTGCTGTCTGGTATATCTCAATAATATTGCACAGATGATATGAGACACTGGCCCACTAACAGGGTAGATTGTCAATGATAGATACAAAATTTAAGCATTACATGAGGCTTGTTGGACAGTTAGATCCAATGTGTCAGGCTGAAAATTAACCTCTTAATGCACAGAGGAATAATTCTAAATCAAACATCAAAAAAATTCTTCTAAAGAGCAATGTAATACATTGCTACGTTTATTTTGGTTCAGACTGTGGCTGTTTTGTGATCTCTTAACAGGGCTCTTTCCTCTTAAAGCAAAAAGACCAACACGTTTTTGGTTAACACAGGATCCCTATGAACTGCACTTCTATTATTTCAGCAATGCAGTAGTTGGTGTAGACAGATGATTCCTTTTCCTCTCCCCACGGGGCAGTATAACAGAACTCTCAGTTGTCAAAAAATGGGTATATGTGAAGAAGGAAAGGACTGGTGACAGATCACTATAGTGATAAAGGCTATACAAAACCTGAATAGGACAGACACTGATCCCAAATTTATCTCAGCTGACTACCAGGAACCTAGTATAGAATTTTCCTGAGGCCAACACCTCAAAGATCAATATTCTACCCGAGGCTGAAAAAGTGAAGTCCCTTAGAATGTAAACATGACAAATAGAAGGTCTACTACCATGTTTCTATTGCTTGACTACAGGACAAATAAATTGTTGGTTAGCCTAGTCTCAGCATAAGTTAGAGCAGCCAGGGGCCTGCTCTCGTTTACCCCAATAGCATATATAGTAGAACCTCAGAAACAGAGATTGTCCGTCACTCTGAAATGTTCTTCACAGTGTACAAAGCATTATGGTTGTTCTTTCAAAAGCTTGCACCTAAACATTGATGTGCTACAGCTCTGCATGCTATGCAGAAGAAAAATGCTGCTTTCCTTTTATTTGTAGTAGTTTAACATTTAACACAGTTTAGTGCTGTGTTTGCTTTATGGTTTTTTCCCCCATCTCTGGGGCTGTCTGATTGTGTATGTCTGGTTCCAAATGAGGGGTGTGCTTGATTAGTCAGTTCGTAACTCCAATATTCGTGACTCTGGGGTTCTCCTGTAGTCCCTAAAGGACTTTATGCCATCAGAGAATTTGTGAAATAGAGCTTTGTCCTTCATTCTGTGTTGTTGTGGAGAATAGGTAGGAGATATCTGCTATATACAAGCTAAGAGCTCCCCCTGCCAGTAGAGTTCTCTGCTGGCTGTTAAGATTTTGGTTCCTTTGCACCACCTGAGCAACACCCTGGAGTCAGATCAGACAGGAGAATCTGGCTAATGATTTTTATGTATTCTTCGGAATCCAGAAATGATTGTCTGTTTCAGTTCATAGTGCCTACTGGCATTTCACAAGCCTTGAATCTGGAACCCCCCTATCTCCCACAGGTGTGTTAGCACAACGGGCTGTCTCTGTCATCTCAACTTGCTCCTCATCAGAGGAATACACTTAAGAGTGTTCTGTCCTTACACAGCTGTTGTGTGATTGGTAGATAAGGCCAGGAGGTATTGCGAATATTTAGTTTGACCTCCTACATCAGTGTTTCTTAAACTGTGTTCCGTGGCACACTGGTGTGCCACGAGGAAGCCGGAGGTGTGCCGTGGAGAACAGAGTTCAAAATGGCCGCTTTTAAAGGGGCAGGCAACTTCCCTCCCCCCCGTCCTTTTTTTTTTCCTCCTCAAAAAAAAAAAAAAATCCTTGGTGTTCCTCAGGAAAAAAAAATTGTTTGGTGTTCCTCGGTCTTAAAAAGTTTAAGAAACACTGTCCTACATAATGCAGACCACATGAAGTAGGGCATCTTTCAGACAACCATCCATCTTGATTAAAACATTTCCAGTGGTGTAGAATCCACCACACCCCTTGGTAAGTTGTTTCAATGGTCCATTACTATCAGCTCACTATTCCCACTAAATAACTCACTACTGTTACTATTAAACATTTGCACCTCATTTCTAGTCCAGCCAGTGGATCTTGATATAGCTTTGTCTGATAGACTGAAGAGACCTCTGTTATCAAATTTCTGCCCCCCCGGCAGTTCTTAAACTACAGTCTAGTCACCACTTAACCTTCTCTTTGAAAAGATACATAGATTGAGCTCCTTGAGCTTTTCACTATTAAATCATGTTTTTCAATGCTTTAATTATTCTTGTGGCTCTTCTCTGAACCCTATCTAATTTTTCCAACATTCTTCTTGAATTGTGGTTGCCAAAACGGTCCACAATGTTCCTCTGGTGGTCACACCAGTATTAAACCCCAAGGCAATGTAACCTCCCTGCTCCTACTTGATATTCCCCTGTTTATGCTTCCAAGAAATGCATGTGCTGCATTGCAGGCAGTTTTAAACCACGATCAAATATTAACATGAAGTTTCCATGTTGAAGGGAATTTGCCAATAATCTGAGGGGAGGAGGGGTAGAGAGAGAAGAGGAGGGGAGAATTATACCTGTGTCACTATCCTCAAATGGTATTATTAGTATTCTGTGACTGTATTATAAACATGTCTTCTCCACTGACACTTCCTCTCTCTTACCTCTTTGTTTGTTATTTCTGCTTTGTCTTAGAGTTCCTGTTCATTTATCTTAACATCGCATAGCATGGGGCTTTAAGGTGATGCTTCACTCACTGATGACAATGGGGATCTTTCTATTGTTTTCACTGGACATTGGATTAGGACTTAAATAGTCATTATTAAGAATAGGGCTGTACTCTAATCAGAAGCTCTACTGTTAAGAGGGAGAAGCAATCAAAGCCCTTACAGTGGATGGTATCTATATTCAGTCTAGCACCTGAGCACTGATTTCAAAGGCTACACTGATAAAGGGGTAAAATGATATGTTTTAAGCAGTGTTTTCTTTAGTAACCTCATAGATCGTTCCTCGGTGCTGTATTGAACCCTAACAGCAAACCATTCTGGATCAAGGTGGACTCACGATTAGAAAGGATCCAGGTTCCCCAAGGCCCCAGCTATTTTTGCAGGAGGGATGTTTTTGCAATGCATGTGTCTCTGCAGAAAGGCTTAATTAGGAAGAGCAGCCAGCTCTTTAACAGGAGAAAAGTTAAAGAAGACTCTCACCAGTGCTTTAGCTGGTATAACACTCCCATAGCTCTGCTCAAGTTAATGGAGCTAAGCCAATGTTCATCACTGGAGAATCAGGCTAGGAGCGTACCACAATACAGATATGTTTAAACCAGTTCTGACCTGCAACCTAGAGAGATTAGAAGGAGGAAATAAGGTAGAATAGTCAGAAGGAGATCACCCTTCTACATTTCTTTTCTGTTTTTCTTGAAAAGCTATTCCACGTGGAAAGGGCCTCGATGGCTGCAGACTATACCCTCAGAGGTGAGCAGCAACACACCTGCTGCTATCTTGCTGGTTTCTAACACAAGAGGAAGAACATAAAAAACGGTGTCCCACCGTTGTGATTGTTCTCTGAGATGCAGAAAACACAAAGGGGCAAAAGGAAGCAGGGAGCAGTCCTACATGCCCCCCACATCCCTGGTAAAATTTTAGGCTGGTGCCTAGCTGACTGATTGAAGTCACTACTGATCAGTTTTAACATAACGATAATTCATCCTTTTATTTTGTTTGGATTATTGATATTTTCAGGTTCAAATATTTTATCAAACTAACAATGCTGGAACAGTTCTACTCCTAGTGATGGGTAAAAAGTAATGGAAAATTCCTGGAAATGTGGGTTATCTAGTTTCTTTGTGATGTTCTCCATGACTTAAGACTTCAGGTAGGGTATTTTCTTCATTCCAGACTTACTGTAAACAGTATTCCCTTAGATATGTTTGTATTAAAGGACAACAACTGTCACTGCATTAACATTTCCTTCTATAGCTCGTTTAAGCATTTTGCAATTTTTTCTTCCCTAAATTATTGCTTTCTTACTTGTACTCGGCAATGCTTAAAGACTCTGTTCAGGATTAGGGAATCATTTCGTTTGGCACTGTACATAGATAACAAAAAGCTCCAAAGATATATGGTAGAATTTTCATGAGGACTTACCACTGCTTAATGTCTGCTCCCCTTGAAGCCAATGGTAAAGCTAAAGACTTTACAGGGAGCATGTTTCAGACGACTCGGAACTTTGGGGAAAAAAAATCTCACTCTTATGATGGAAGTATAAAGTGCAGGGGTGTGCAGCCTATGGCTCTAGAGCTAAATATGGCTCAGTACGGAACCAAATATGGCTCTTCTGTCATCACCAAAATACACACAACTTTTTATATTAAAATGAAAAATTAATTCAAAATTTAAAAAACTATGTAATTACTCATGTCAAGATGAGGGATTTTTTTTGTCTATTTTACCTTTAAATGTTCCTTTTAACAACCATCCATCCTCTCCACCCACTGGGGTTTTGTGAATATTCTCTTTTTATTTGACTGATCAAGAAATCTTTCCATCACCATACATGATGGTGAACTCTGTAACCCCCTAATAGTAGAAATGGCAAAGAGAAAGAAAGAGATGATGAATACAGAAATTTTCAAAAGGAGTGGGTAGACTTGTATGCATTTGTGGATAGTCTGGATCTCCACACTGTCTCATTTGTAGCAAGAGACTGTTCTCAAACAAAAAACCCTAAAAACAAACAAACAAACAAACAGACAAAAAAATTAATGACAAAATATGAACAGCATTTGCTACAAAGTACCCCAAGGGTGATGCATGAAAAAAAAGCCTGCAAGGAGCTGCAGCAAAAAATGAACATTGAACACAATAGCCTGCTGGCATGGTCAAAAAAAGATGGGAGCTTAAACTTCACATGTTTTGCAAGCTTATACAGCATTCGAGAGGTGAAACCTTTCGCTGATAGGGATTACCTGAAGAGATGCATGCTAAAGATTGGTTATTGAAGTATTTGACAAGTTTCACAAGGACAGAATCTTACAGAAAATTCAAGACATGCCATTATTGGCAAAACCAGTTCATGACAGAACTATGAAAATGGCCCATCAAATCAACAAGGAACAAATGCAAAATTTGAGTACAGCTACTTACTTTTGCTTTGGACAAGACAACTGACATGTCGTTAATCAATTGTGTATTCTGGGATGATATATTTGTGGAAATGCTGTGCACAAAGATATATTACCAATGAAAAAATCAAGTAAGGGGCAAAGACATTCCTAAAACTGTGATGAACTTTGTAAATGAGAAAGAAATACAGAAAAAGAAATTATAAATTTTGTAAATGAGAAATACAGTTGGATAATCTTGTGTCTGTGTGTACGGATGGTGCACCTAGCATGGTTGGCAAGAGTAAGGGAATTCCTTACTCTTGTCAGAACAGCTGAACTTCCATTGCATTGTGCATCACAAGGCACTTTTGTGAAATCTTGTGGGACCAAAGTCAGAAAAGTAATGGGACTGGTTGTTTGCATTGTCAATTAATTCTTGCCCAAGCCCTTAATCACTGTCAATTTCAGTCACTGCTCGAGGAAGTTGATTCCGAATACCCCGATTTATTAATGCATAATGTCCGCTGGTTATCTCGTGGCAAAGTTTTGTCTCATTTTGCTGGCTGCATTTAATGAGATTAAGTCATTTTTGGATATCAAGGGTGTCAAACCCATTGAGCTTTCAGACTGTGATAGGTTGCTCAAGTTTTACTATCTTGTCAACATTACCAGTCATTTGAATGCTTGCACATTAAGCAGCAAGGGCAAGGAAATACAGTCTTGACTCTGCAACAGGTAGTATTTGGATTTGAGTAAAATTTGACTGTCTTCATCAAAGATATCAAGACGGGCAGACTGGCACAGTTTGAAAGATTATGAGTGTTTCGTATCAGAGAGAGAAGCCAAATAACAGCCTTGATTTGCAGCAGCTTGCCGGGTTTGTTTCTGAGCTCCTGATGGCATTCAAGTCTCGTTTTACTGATTTTTGCAAACACAGTGCTCTGTTTAAGTTTCTGATTTGTCCACATAAAGCATCCAATGGAGATAATCATTTCAGTCAGTGATTTGGAAATAAAAATAGCAGGTTTCAAGGAGTCAGATACTGGGATGGAAAAATTTGTCAAGCTGAATTTTGATTTAGAATGCCTTGTTCAACAACGTGCAGAATTGACAAAACTGTACAAAAGGGCTGACATGAAGAAATTGGAGCACGATGATAATCTGATTCTGCAATCTTGGAAAACTTCCTGTCACATACAACACCATGCAGAATGTCAGCTTGGCCTTACTTTCAATGTTTGGCTCCACCTATACGTGTGAACAGACTTTCTCTCATTTGAATCACATCAAAGGTAATTTGTGCTCAAGAATGACAGAAGACACAGCCTGAATGTGCACATAAAGCTGAATTTGACTAGTTATGATTTAAACTTCAAAGAAATGTGAAAAAAGATGCAGCAGAAGTCCCATTAAATAAAGTCATTGATTACAATGTTTCATTTATGCTATTATTAATTATTGTGTCAATTATTAGTAATATCAAGCTGTGTATTTTCAGTCATACAAATGGGCATTCTTATACTGGCTCTTTGTTAACCACTTGTTCTGAATTTTTATGTAGTTTGGCTCTTTGGTTTGAAAAGGTTGCAGGCCCATGGTATAATGGGAGGCAACAGCTGGATACAACAAAAAGCAGGCCGTCCTTAGGTCAAGGCGAGCAAGGCGGTTGCCTTGGACTCCATCCCTTCAGGGCCCCGCGCTGCCCAGTGCCCGCCTGCCCGGCCTTTTGCTTGCTGCCCTGGCTGGGAACCACCCGGCCATGCAGTACAGCCAACCAAAGTGTGCTGCCTTGGGCCCCACAAACTTTTTGGCTTGCCCTGACAAAAAGACAAAGCAAGCAATAGGTAACAACAAGAATGAAGTAAAACATATACAATTTGGCACCATTAAATCTATTAATATAAAGCACAGCGGTAGAACTTATCACACTCCAAATCTATTTCAATTTTTAGTATGTCTTCAATATGTGAGCACAAAGAAATAAATTGGTTTTTAAAAACAGCATCTTGGACAGACTTGTGGCACACAAAAATCCCCTGAAATCTCACAATATACCTCAGAAATTATGCATACAACAAACTTATCTTTTCTTCTAGCCACTACTCAAAAGACTTTACAAGCATAAAAAGGGAAACATTTAAATGCTAAAATTATTTCCTACTATTGTATTCCAAATCACTTCTGTCAAACTAAGGAAACAATGAGAAATTGTAATATGCAAAATAATACATTTAACATATCCACATAGTTTTGCATGTCTGGTTTGAATGTCACTTCATTTTTCCTCTTTTCTTTCACCATGGGAAATGTATAAAATATATATTCATACCACAATTTTCATTACATTCTCATTACATCAAAGGATATACTTGTTCAGCAGTCTGCCAAGAGACTAACATTATATTTCTACATTAAGTGGTCAAGCATCATATTCATTAAATATATAGTTGAAAATTGTACACCTCATGTTCTTTGTGTACTTAAATTTCATGATGCTAGAATAATATTCATAGGAGGTTTTCAGACTTCTAAACCAACTTTTCATTCTGGAATTTTTTACACCAAATTTCATGTTGTAATTTATTGATATATACAATTTAGAAGAAGTGCCTAAAATGAATACAAAAAGTTCAAATGTTAAATTCCAAACACATTTCTTCAGTTTATATTTAAAATAGCAACCGGGCTGATTAATCTGATTTCTTTGTAGTAAAAGAATTCCAAAATGGAGGAAGGTGTTGAAAAGCTTGGTGCTTTGAATACGCAAATGATAGATGTAGATTATCTAGTAGCAGATCACCATATGAATGTTCAAACCACAGTAGGAGTACATTGAAATCAGCTCCCTTAAGTAAAATGGGAATTGAGGTCTCTGCAATCAAAGATAACGAGCAGAACTTCAACATGGATTCTAATTTTTATGGGCAGTCAGTGTAAATAAGGACATAAACTACTGTGAGAGTACAGAATACTGAAAAAACTTGGGGTTCTTTTGTCAAAAGAAGCAATGAGTTTGACAACGATCAGTGCTATGGAAAATTGGTGCATAAACAAAAATAGTGGGGAAGAGCAAAGAAAGTTCAAAAATTCTTTTTTTAGAAATGGAGTAAATAATATTGGTGAGACCATACAGTGTGTAGTTAAGAAACAAAAAACTGTTACTGAAAAGGATGGACCGATCCAGGAATGCTAAAACCACTGTGGGCTTTAATGAAATGGAACACAGGAAAAGGATTACCCTACAATAATACGGTTCATAGTCAACAGAAAGACTTGCATTTTGGCCACGTTATAGTCATGAGAGAATCCCGGTGCATCCAGCATGTGATATTTTGAGCACTAAGTAGTGTGAAAATGAATGGCAGGTAGAGAACCTTGGAGATGAATGACAGGTCTGCTTTTCTGCCATTCCCCTAGAACAGTATTTTCCAATTGGTGCTCCATGGAACCCCGGGGTTCCGTGAAGCCAAAGTAAGGGTTCCACGAGAACGCGGCACTCCTCCGCCCCTTCTTAAAGAGACAGTCTATTTTGCGGCTTTTTTTTTTTTTGCTCGACTAATTCTGGTGGCCAAATAAAATTGGGAAATACTGCCCTAGAAGAAAGAGAACAATGATGGGGCCAGCACTGAATCCTGAGAGACAACAGCAGCTAAGAGAGACAAGATGGGTGAGGCACTCTGTTTTATTCAGCCAACTTCCACAGGCCAGAGAGACAAGCTTTTGAGCTGCACAGAGGTCTTCTTCCAGGATGTCATCTCTCTAATATCTTGGGAGTTGGGAGTGACATGGCTACAGCAGCAGTAAAGTCATAGGAGCAAGACCTATCAAGCTTATCCAAGATTCAGAATGGACAACCAGACACCTGTAGATAAGAGGCAAACACATAAAATCCTGAATGCTGAAAAGCTGAGTAGAAATAGTGAAGAAAGATGGTACATGGAATAAACTGCTACAGATAAGTCCAAGAGGATAAGAAACAGCAAACAGGAGAGTTAACAAAATCCCACTTAACACCTTGAACTCGCTAACCTGTACACCAAATTAAAGAAGCTTGAGAACAAAATGAATGATCATGTATGAAAGGAAGAGGCTGCTTACTAAAACATAACCACAGGCTGAACCCCTCTCATCTGGGACTCCCTGGTCCAGCATGACCACAGATGCTGCTAGACCATAGAGCCCCGGCTGCAGCGGTTGAGAGCGGTTGGGAGCAGAGCTGGTTTGGTCAGCAGCAGCCTGCAGGGGCAGTGATCTGGAGGTAGAGAGCCCTGGGAGTAGCTGCCACCCGACTGCTTCCAGGATTTTGGGGAACCCCAGGAGCAGCTGTTGCCGCCGCATGTGGGGCTGGGGAATCCCAGGAGCAGCAGATGCCACCGCTGCACGGGGGCTGGAGCTGGGGAACTCTGGGAGCAACTGCCGCCGCCACTACACACACAGAGCTGTTCCCGGGGTGCCTCAGCTATCGCCCTGTGAGGGGCTGGAGTCAGGGAGCAGAGCCTTGCGAGCAGGCTGGGGGCAGCAGACTCAGGCGGGTGAGTCAGAGGAGGTCAGGTCTCTGGGTTCTCCCAGGGCAGTTGCCAGGAGGGGAGCCCCGGGAGAGCCCGGACACCTGACCTCTCCTGGTCTGGCAAATTCCCTTGTTCCCTGGTCCCGAGGGTGCTGGACAAAGGAGGTTCAATCTGTAGGAGAACATGCCTCAAAAAGTGATTAGAAAATGTCACTGTGTAGCTAGCCATTACTTTTCTAATCTATGTGTCTCATTCACCTATGTGACATAACATGTGATGTGACTGGAGGAGCTGACTCCCTATGATATGTCTTCAATTAACTTCTTCGTACTGATCTGGCTGAAAAATAAAATTGAGACAAAAAGTTCAGTTTGAGCTAGACTTTTTTCTTTTTTAATTGCCACTGTGTTGTGAGTAAAATGTTTCTTTGCTTTGAAATTTAATTTTCAAACCAAAATTTCAATTTGGAAAAAAATCCGTGTGGCTGACCTGTCCAATCAAAACTGCCAATGCTTAAAACATACAAACGAATGGTAAAGAATGAACAATGGTCTCCTAGAGTCCCCAAAGGCCAAGCTACAAACAGTGATATCCAATCGTTAAGGGGGGAAAGGAAGACAATGGCTGTCCTACATTATCACATCAAACCCAATGACAGAGGACAGCTAAACATGAAAGAGAAGACAGACAGAAACATGAAAGTGGCAAACCAAAATGGTAAACAAGGCTTTTGCTTTGTTTTCCTTTAATTTAAAAAAAATGGAAAAACCTAACAGTTAAAAGAAACATTTTTGTTCAGAATCCACATGCTCTGTTTATTATGCTGCAGGAAAAGATAATAGCTTAGCTTTGAAATTACTGGGACCTATCACACGTTTTTTTAAAAGGTCGTTCTTTGCACTCTGATGCAACCAATGTTTGGTTTTATTTAAATTTTTCAACAGTCAATTGAGCGCTCATGGATGGTACTAGATAGACTATCTGCCACGAAGGATGAAGACAACTGTCTATCCACAGACCAGGACCTTGCAAAACAAACTGCTCCAAAGAATCCCACACAAGTGCTCTGATACAGAGAAACCAACCCTGGGCCTCTCATTGTCACTCTTGTTGACAGTGACAATTAGTGTCAACTGAGAAAACGGTCTGTATTGTGAACACTTACTCTCTGGGAAACTGGACTCAGCCTAACCACCCATTTCACACACCACTAGTCACCTAACAATATTTATATGGCCTAGAAACATTGTAGTGAGCTTCCCTTCCCACACTAGCTCAGATGCAGGAAGGTATATTTGAGAGCCTGCAGCTAGATCTAGGGGTGCAATTCCCACTTCACATGGTTACATCTGCACTGGCTCCACAGAAGCAAGCATACTAAAAATAGTAGCATAGCTGCGGTAGCACGGGCAGTGGGAGACATGGCATAGGCTATCTGCCCCAAGCGTAACTCATCTGACCCTGCTGGGTATGCACTTGGAGGGGCTAGCCCGTGTTGCTGCTCTCCGCTGACTGTGCTACTGTGGCATTAATTACATGCATTGCATGGGGTTCAGCTCACTACTCTGTTTAGTGCACTTGATCAAGCAGAGCAGTGTGCATACACCTATGCCCCCTGGGAATCACATCCCGGCTCTCGGTGCAGATGTTGTCTCAGAAAAATGAAAAAAGAAAGCATGTTTTTTGTCTCGTAGTTTTTCGGGTGCTGCTGTGCTAGCAAATCCTGGTAGGTAAGTTCAAAGCTCCCTGAAGTGAATGAAAAAACGTTCATTGACTTCATTGGGATTTGGAGTAGGGATGTGGAAGTGTAATTGGTTAACCAGTTACACATTCACATCCCTACTCTAAAGAGCCTTGTGGGGGGCCCACTGTTGACAGGAGCTGTTCTGGCCAGGTTGAGGCAGGAGTTGCTCTGGCATCCCAGCCAGAGCACCCTCTGTCCGACCAATGCAGCACTTGCCTGCAACAGGGAAGCCGCAGGCAGGGATTACTCCAGCTGGGCTGAAGCAGCCCTTCCTGTGGCGAAGTAGGGACTCCTCTCCCCATTCCCCCCCCCCCAGCTGCCCTCCCCTTTTAATCGATTAATATGTTTAACCAGTTAACCTATTAAACAGGATTTTATATCCCTACGTTAGAGCTTGCCCTGTGGAAACAGGCATTGTCAGATGAGGCCTCTGGCTGGACTACAGGATTTTAAGCAAACTTGACTCTTCTCTTTCATTCAGATACCCCTTGTGCTACAACACTTTACAAGTCTCTTAAACTAGTTTCAGAAGATTCAAAAAGAGGCGGCCTAAGTCTTTTTCTTTCAAAAAGTGAAAAAACATACGAGAGCTTCCTGCTGTGGATTATCTGTCCCATTTCCTAATTTCTCAACACATGCTTCTTCTGAGAGGAACTGAAGTCCCTGCAAATAAAAGTGTGAACTTCTAATGACAGGTAAAGCCAAAGGCCTGACCAGCAGTGGTCACGGAGTATCCCACGGTAAATGTTGGCAAGAGTGGGGTTTTTATCTTAGTGTCCTGGCCACAATCCATCTCCAGAAATCATATTCTACCTACCTCACATTGCCCTCTGCAGCTTTAATTGGGGATAGTATTCTTTGATCGCTTCCTCTTCTAAACTGTCGGGGGGTTGCATAGTGCTAAAACAATTGCCATAGCCTACTCTAAAGATATGGTAAGATACTTTCCACTGATAGAGGACTATACCTCTAGAAGACAAAAGGTATATGGATCAAGTGACACTTAGTTACTATTTTTATTTTCAAAAAAGGTCTGAGATCTTCAAACAGGAACTGCCATTAGAAGTGCAAAATATTTTAATATTAGCAGGGGGAGCTGGCAGTGGCAGCCCCATGCACTGATGGGGAAGGTCAGAGCAATTGGTTAACCGATAAAACTAAGGTCTCACTGGTTAACTGATTACCGGGATTTTACATCCCTGTCTAGAATGTCTAGTTCAAATTCTCACTGATGTCACAGCTTCAGTGAATGTGATGGTTTCTCCAAAGCCCAGTGAAAGTGAATGTGATGGTTTTGTTCACTTTGGCTTCGTCTTCACTGAGAGTTCTTCTGGCAGAAAATATGCTAATGAGGGACTCATTAGCATAAGTCAATCTCATTAGCATATTTTCTGCTGAAAGAATTTGTTGTGAAGATGTAGCCTTTAAGAAAAAAAATCAACATACAAGTAGCACACTTCTGTATGAGGGGCAACCTCTGGGTTAGCCTGAAGTAAGCTAGTATTTGATGCAATGGTGTAATCACACTCCCAGCAGATTTGGTCCACACACAAAGTTGAACTGGTTTAACCAAAAGTGTGGTTTTTAAATGATTTAATTAAAGCAGAGCAACTCTGGATGAACTCATGCTTTGCTGAAATCAGTGACAATTTTTTCATTTAATTCAGTGGAGCCAGAATGACATTTTTAAATGTTCAAATCTGTTTTCTACAGAGTCCTCTTACACCAAGCATGCCTGAATTTACAGGTGCAGCTTAAATCCATATAAGCCAGGTTTAAACTGATGAGAGCACCTACAGAAGGGTTTGCACTGGTTTTACTAAGCTCATTTTTTAAAATTGAGTTTAAGTTAAACTGGTGCAAATACCATATAAAGACATGCCCTTATTTGCTCCATTGTTAGCCATTTCTCTATTCAAAGTTGTCCGAAGGTCAGAAACACAGGATTTCTTAAAAACTTAGAAATGAATTGCACTGGCAAATCTATTCTGGAAAACCACCAGGAATATTTAATTTGCTCACCATTTTTATAAAAGCTAAAAAAGCTAAATTACTTTGCTTAAAAGAAAGAATTGACAAGTCATTATTTCTCATTGCATAACTGAAGTATGCGTCAAGAAGTAAGCTAAATTTTCCAAGGGACTGCCGTAAAATGCTTTTTCTTTGTATAAAAAACATTCCATCATTCTAGTTAATTATAGGCCCTATGTGATCTTCAGTATTCTTACTTCGTGTGCTAAATGTAATAAAGGAACAAGAAAAAAGCAATGATCTGCCTCTGTGTGATGTTGAGGACCCTCAATTCCAAAGGAAGTCCAAGGTTCTGGCATTAATACTTTGAAAGTAAAGTTTAAGAATAGTTGATATACAAGGATATCGATCTTTTGGAGTTCAGATGTGTTCAATAATTCTTTGGGCTAGACTGTGGAACCCTTATTGGTGCTGGTAGGTACTTTCTAGTTGTCCCATTCTCTCCTGAAAATAAAAGTGCTCATTAATATGAGCACTGATGGCAAGATTTAGCCCACATTTGCAGAGTCCCATAAGGATCACTTCTTTCATAGAATCATAGAATACCAGGACTGGAAGGGACCTTGAGAGGTCATCGAGTCCAGTCCCCTGCCCTCATGGCAGGACCAAATATTGTCTAGACCATCCCTGATAAACATTTATCTAACCTACTCTTAAATATCTCCAGAGATGGAGATTCCACACCCTCCCTAGGCAATTTATCCCAGTGTTTAACCACCCTGACAGTTAGGAACTTTTTCCTAATGTCCAACCTAAACCTCCCTTGCTGCAGTTTAAGCCCATTGCTTCTTGTTCTATCTTCAGAGGCCAGGAAGTACAAGTTTTCTCCCTCCTCCTTGTGACACCCTTTTAGATACCTGAAAACTGCTATCATGTCCCCTCTCAATCTTCTCTTTTCCAAACTAAACAAACCCAATTCTTTCAGTCTTCCTTCATAGGTCATGTTCTCTAGACCTTTAATCATTCTTGTTGCTCTTCTCTGGACCTTCTGCAATTTCTCCACATCTTTTTTGAAATGTGGTGCCCAGAACTGGACACAATACTCCAACTGAGGCCTAATTAGCGCAGAGTAGAGCAGAAGAATGACTTCTCGTGTCTTGCTCACAACACACCCCTGTTAATACATCCTAGAATCATGTTTGCTTTTTTTGCAAGTGTGTCACACTGTTGACTCATATTTAGCTTGTGGTCCACTATAACCCCTAGATCCCTTTCTGCCATACTCCTTCCTAGATGGTCGCTTCCCGTTCTGTATGTGTGAAATTGATTCTTCCTTCCTAATTGGAGCACTTTGCATTTGTCCTTAAACTTCATCCTGTTTACCTCAGACCATTTCTCCAATTTGTCCAGATCATTTTGAATTCTAACCCTATCCTCCTTTCTCTGATTCTATTCCAACATTTACATGCAGCCACTTAATCAACAGGCATGATAATTTTGACTGAAATGCCAGCACGATGCAGACAATGCAGCTCTACTTCCACCACATATGACCACGCAACTACCACAAAGAGGTGGGATGAGATCAGCTCATGGACCAAGGACAACTGATTGAAGTGGAATGGGAGCAAGACACAAAGGTTATGCTGGTGGACAGAGGAAAACACTTGAGAAAAAATTTGGAATGATGGTGCAGCCTCTTTTGGCTGATGATACACATCCAGAGTTAGGCAATTCTGCCTGTAGTTTGGGAGTGCTCACAATTCCTACCTGAGGCTAAACTCTCCATACACAGCAGCATTCACAATTAATACTTCTTGTCATATCAGATTGACTAGGAAATTGTCCTATCCTGGCAGACATCGACCCTGGACTTGGTTGTGTTAAGTTTGCTTTTCTGGAATAAAATGTTGTGATACACCCGGTCATGAAGACACCAACCCTTAGGAAACTCCAGCTAGTACACAGCATTGCAGCACATTGCCTCAGCAACAGACTATGGCAAGCATGCCAAACCTGGCCCTGCTCTCTACACTAACTTTACAAAGAGTATCAAGTTCAAGTTCTTAGTATTTGCCTTCAAGGTGGCATATCTAACATATTACCTAAAGCTTTGGGATGACTACCATGTCAACAAGTCCACTTTTGGAACATTCTATCAGATGGGTAAAACTTGTCTATACAGGAGATACAATCAGAGGGCCAGTCCATCGCTGTGCATCAAACTCCCACAGAAGCTAAGGTTTGGAATGGTCCTTACCACCTCCCACTCCAAATGAGAGCAGGGCTCATTCCTTCAACCTGCCTTCTCTAACATACACACAGCAGCATGTACCCTCAAACCCTCCTAAAAATCTTCACCAAAATAAAATGCACTTACTAGTCTCTTTCTGGGGAGAGGATGAGAGAATGCATCACACATGACAGAAGTCAGTCATGTTGCTTCAGGCCCTGCCGGAAGGCTCTCATAGGGATGAGAGCCGCATAAGAACTTATATGGAATAGAAGCAGCTTGTGATGTAAACTCCTGTTTAATTAGTTAACAGGTTAAACATTAAGTTTAACTGGTTAACTGATTAAATGGGGGGGGGACACTGCTCGAGCTTCCACTGGTTAGCCGTAACTGGTAAGCGTATTGGTTACCCATTAGCCCTTAACATCCTAGAAGAAACTTTCTGTGAACAGATAGCACTTTGCCTGTCACTATCAAACAGCACAAAGCAAATCCATATCCTTTATGCACTGAAACACTTCCTACCACAGACGGCAGAGAACATGCCAACATTTTAAGAACTGCCTACTCCTTGTGCTGTAGAATCTTCGCAAGCAAATGAAGGGGCCATTCTGTAAAACAGTGTTCAGATTACTGCAACAGGAATACTTGTGTAAATAAGAACTCTCCACTGAAGTAAGGATTTGCTGAATGAGGTCCTAAGTTTAGCAGCAGCAAAATACATGCTAGTGAATAGAATAAAATACTTATAACTAATTTGTCTCTGGTATTATAAACTATTTTTGCTTGAAGGATTCCAAGAGCAGCTCACCAGCTGGTTGCATTTAGGCATTAGTGAAAGCACACTATAAATCCATAAAGAGTGCATCCCCTCCCACAAGAGGGCTTGAATCACCACTGTGTTTCTCCAGCCCACGCAATACTATAGTAACGCAATGGTGAGTCAGGCCCATTGTCTCTTTGCTGCAGTCATAACACCTGTGCGCCTATACATAGCACATCCCTTGCAGGAGCAGAGAAGTGAACAGGACTGAGGTTAAATCAGTGTTTTCCCCCCGTGATGCTGCTACCAGCACATCCTGGTCAGCACCAGTGGCACAATGTGCACCAGATGACTGGGAACTGTGGCCAGGAGGGAATAGGGAGAACAGCAAGAATAAAAAATAATGGACAGAGAAGCAATTTTAGGGTAGAAGTTTTATCTGAAATTCTTTCATCTTCCAACCTAATTAATGAGGAGAGTTAACTTAAATTGGAGGGCAAAAAGAAGTCAGACACAAAACCTCACTTTTAAAAATGCTGGAATCTCTTTCATTGTTGGAAAAAGCCAAGGTTAGGCGAAGTATAGATTTTGTGCCCCCCCACCCCCCGTAGAGAGGCTGAATTAAAAGCCTTTACATAGAAAATACTTTTATTTATAGTCTGTCAACCTGTCGCCACAGTTTGAAGTTTATAGGACCTGATTCAGAAGATACCCTTATGCAGGAAAGGCACTTAAGAATGAACTAAGTCATTCCCCCCCCCCCCCCCAATCCTGATTTATTCACTCATGTAGAGCCAAATTTCTGCTCATCTGACTCATTCAAATAGTTCTACTCAGGTCCTAAAGTGTCAGAGTCTATATTAGATATTAGTCATAAACAAAGTAGAAATTATCATTTTAATTTACCCACTTAGTGACACCAACGATTCAGGTCAGAGTTTAAAGTCTTAAACATTTTGGTATACCTGCAGATCTTGACAGAATTTTTCCTATTCAGGGACATTTCAAAATGGTTGTGGCACAGAAAGTTCCTTCTCAGGTATGACAAGGTGTGTTTGCAACAGATTTTATCAAAAGAAAAATTTATTTAATCATATAGCTCCACTACCTGAATAGCTTCTATTCTCTCTTGACAGAACTAGAAAAACTGCAAAGACAAAATAGCAAAAAAAAAAAAAAAAAAATTATCAATGAGAGGAGAGAGAGAGTAAGCACTGAAGGATATCTGAACATCTTTCCATAACCCTTGACTACAAAGATCACAGAAGTACAACCTGGACAACTGTATATATCAAGCAACCTATGAATATATCACACACACTGTTGTTACATGACTTACTGAAAAAAATTATAAACAGCAGTGACCTGATCTATTTTTCATGGTTCTCTTTACTTTCTACATTCATTTTTCACATAGGAATTCAATGAGTTAGCAGCATACATCCTGTGGTTCAACAGTGCAAAATAATTATTGCTCTAAATACACAGAACCTGCAGTTATCTCAGCAAACTTTTTTTTAAAAGGGATTTCAGATACCAAGTATGAAAACATCTGCCCAGTAACATTCTGAAATGCAGGTTTTTGTTTAGAGCAGGTTACAATATTTTTTGGCTAGAGGATGAATCTCTGCAAATTATGAAAGCAACAGACTGATAAATTTCCATCTGTTCAAATGCTCACCATGGTCTGATAGACTCTCTGCTTTTAATGTCTGTTACAGAGATACTCTCCCAAATACATAACTGCAAAATCAATTCAGTTGGGAAGTACATAAAATGTTTTATACTACAAATGGGAAAACATTATGAAAATACTGAACTGCTAAACCCATCATGTGCTTACAGGCACAGACTTATTTTATAACAGATAATTTTATAAAACAGGATATAGAGACTTCTTGGAAGTCAGCAGTCAATAGATTTTAACAGCAGCTGGTCAATTAAATAGATACTAGTTTACTAAAATTTTCTGAAGAGGATGACTTTTCCTTTCTTTCACCCTTGCATAGTACTTTCAAAAAGAACTCCTATGGGAAATGGTATCACCTAGCATTTCCATTTGCCCAGATGTTTTCCTCATTAGGCTGTCAGTAAAGGCAAATTCAGGGTAATTCTAATGATAGCAAACACCTCATAAAAAAAAACTCCTCTCTAAATTTACTTTTCTACAAAACATCATTTTAAAGCTTGTCATGAGCCCATGAGGAAAGAAATCATCATTTACAAAATATTATTACTAGAAATCTTGCAGATATTAAAAAATTGAATGTCAGTCTGGTGATAAAATTTCAGTGTATAACTGAACACAACCATGGTCCTTATTTAAGACACTTTGCTGAATTCTGACTTTCCACTGAGTTCAACAGGAAATTTTCTGAGAAAGGGACTGATACTGCAATGTAAAATGCATGGGTAGAGGCCTTCATTTGGAAAGACTCCCTTAAGCTAGTGATTTCCCATTGATCATTGCAGAATAAGGGCCCAGGACAATAAAGAGGGCTGAATATGAGCCCTCTACTTTATTCACTAGAAAGAAGAATGGAACAGTTTTAATATAGTTACACTTAAATTACATATTTCCTGCCAGTTCTCTGCATGGTGTATATTTCATTTTTCCTATACCTGCATTTAGATAGAAACAATAAACTAATTGGTATAAAGCCCCAAAGAGATTTAAGATTTATTCAATTTGAAGGGCTTTTAATGATCTTTGTCTTCCAGTGTAAGTTTCAAGTCATTCTAAAACTGGCAACAGTAATACCATGAAGAAGAGTCATCTAAGGCAGTGTTTCCCAACCAGTGGTACAAGTACCCTTAGAGGTACTCCAGAGAAGTCTGGAGGGTACCTCAACACAACTGAAATTTGGAGAAAACTGAATTTTTGTTTTAAGTTTTACAGCACTTTATTATTTATTTATTACTTTTTACACCCAGAAAAGCACAAGAAAGAGTGCTCCAAAATTTACTGAGATCATTTCAAGGGACATTATTCATTTTGGTCTCAAGTTACTAGTACTACAGACAGATTTGGTCTTTTTATTGTTGAAATGAAAAGTATTTCCATCAGCAACAAAGAATCATGAGGCTGGGGCTAGAAAGTTATTTATACTGAAGGGTGAAACTGACTTGTTTTTGGTGTTGCTCGTTCTTTTCCACACCTCTCATCCCACCTTTGGCACGTGGAGAGGTCTGCTTTGAAAATTTCTTTTACTTTGAAATTCAATTACTTTGAAAATTTCACTCAGAAGTCAGCAAACATACAGAAACTCTCTCCAGACATTTTAGAAATAACTGCAACTGTACAAAATCAGCTAAGAAATCAAGCTAGTCGCTACTTCTATCTCCTTCTCTCCCCCCACCTCCCACCCCCTCATCTCAAGACAAGATAAATGCAACTAGTAGTTTTAAAAACTAGTTTTATAAATGGGTGTTTGTGAATAGCACAAAGTTGGAGACAACGTGTGTGACAGGGGAGGGAGAGAGATGATGCGGTGGGGAAGGCAGGTGGGTGCATCAGATTTCAGAGGTTCACTCCAATTGGCCCTGCTAGCTTCCACCCCTACATCTCACTAGTCTAGTGCAGGCTCCGGAGCTTGCTTGAATTCACCCCTTCTCAGTGCAACCACCAGGCCACTTCGCAGGCATTCAAACAATCCATCTACCTCATTTTAAGGCGTGACATAAAACAACCTAGGACAGCAGCATATATAGGGTGCCGGGCAACGAGGAAGGAGGGAATTCAAGTTTCCTCCCACCAGTCCCCTACTAGGTGAATGCCTGCATGGGCATAACAGCAGAGCTGTACAAATCACACGGGCCTCTCAGGGTGCGTGGGGTGCCGGGTCCCAGGGGATGCTGGAACAGTTTTCATAGTGGGATGTGTGTGTGTGTGTGTGCGCCACTGAACCAAATGGTACGTCCCGTACAGAATGGGCACCATTCCAAGTCAGGGGGGTGCTCCAGCACCCCCACACTCCTAGGTCCAGCACCCGTGTCCGCTCCGCCTGGGGCATGATACAATCACGGGGCTGGAAGAGACCTCAGGAGGTGATGGAGTCCCTGTGTAGCATGGACCTGGGAGCACGGTGCAGCCCCCCCGGTCCGTGCCACCTGGTGGCACTCGGGAAGCGCCTCCCCCCTAAATCCCCCCCCCCAGCATTTCAATTGCTAACCGGGGTGACCCTCCCTGTTCCTCTGGGTGCCCCCCCCCCCCGCGCAGGCACCCCGGGGCACTTTGGGCGGCTGCCTCTTCGCGGGGAATCCGGGTTCGGGGGGGGGGGGTGTCCGGCACCTGGGGGGGGGGGGCGCCGCTATTCTGGCTGCGGGGCATAACGCGCAGCAAAGCTCCCCCCCCCCCCTTCTTGCTCCCCCACGCACCCACCCCTTGGCCCGGCCGGAGCGACCCGCCAGGGCGGCGCGGGCGCGACGGACTCACCTGCAGGGGGCCGCGGGTGGCGTTGGCCGGCGGGGGCTCGGGCTCGGGCGCGGCGCGCAGCACGGTGATGTGCAAGGTGAGCAGCAGCAGCCCGAGCAGCAGCAGCAGCTCCGCCGCCAGCCGCACCATCCTCTTCCAGCGGGCGGCTTTAGGGCCCCGCGGCGGCGGCGGCCGGGGCAGGGGAGGAGCCGCCGCCCCGGGAGCCGCGGCCCCGCTGTCCGAGCTGCCGCCGCCGCCGCCGCCGGCCCACGGCGGAGCCACGTCGGGACGGGAGGCCGCGGGGCAGCAGGTAGCGGGGCCCGGGCCGGCGGCCGGCGGCAGCGGGGGCTCGGCGGGCAGCCCCGCGCGCCGGGGCCCGCATGGGCTCGCCAGGGGGGCCGGCGAGCCCGGCAGCCTGCGAGCGGCGGGGGCCCGGGCCGCGCTCCGCATCCAGCGGGAGGCGAGCGGGGAACGGCCTCTGGGCTGTCTCACATGGCGGGCGGGGGGCGCCGGGGCCAGCGCCGGGGGCTGCGGGCGGCAGGCCGCCGATTTCCTCCCCCACGGGGGTGCGGGGCTGGGGGTCTCCCTACCCCCCTCGCACTGCACGGGCTGCCCTGGCACTAGTGCCTTGCACGGGCTGCGCGCCCCCCCGGTCCCCCCCCTCGACTCACGGGCTGCCCTGGCACTAGTGCCTTGCACGGGCTGCGCGCCCCCCTGGTCCCCCCCTCGCACTGCACGGGCTGCCCTGGCACTAGTGCCTTGCACGGGCTGCGCGCCCCCCTGGTCCCCCCCTCGCACTGCACGGGCTGCCCTGGCACTAGTGCCTTGCACGGGCTGCGCGCCCCCCTGGTCCCCCCCTCGCACTGCACGGGCTGCCCTGGCACTAGTGCCTTGCACGGGCTGCGCGCCCCCCTGGTCCCCCCCTCGCACTGCACGGGCTGCCCTGGCACTAGTGCCTTACACGGCTGCACGTGAGCACTAGCCTTGCACGAGCTGCGCGCCCTCCCGGTCCCCCCCCTCGCGTACTACACGGGCTGCCCTGGCACTAGTGCCTTGCACGGGCTGCGCGCCCCCCTGGTCCCCCCCTCGCACTGCACGGGCTGCCCTGGCACTAGTGCCTTGCACGGGCTGCGCGCCCCCCTGGTCCCCCCCTCGCACTGCACGGGCTGCCCTGGCACTAGTGCCTTACACGGGCTGCACGTCCGAGCACTAGTGCCTTGCACGAGCTGCGCGCCCTCCCGGTCCCCCCCCCCCCTCGCACTGCACGGGCTGCCCTGGCACTAGTGCCTTACACGGCTGCACGTCCGAGCACTGGTGCCTTGCACGAGCTGCGCGCCCTCCCGGTCCCCCCCCCCTCGTACTACACGGGCTGCCCTGGCACTAGTGCCTTACACGGGCTGCACGTCCGAGCACTAGTGCCTTGCACGAGCTGCGCGCCCTCCCGGCCCCCCCCCCTCGTACTACACGGGCTGCCCTGGCACTAGTGCCTTGCTCGGGCTCTGCCCTGCCTGTTCCCCCTTGCACTCCACGCTAACTGCCGACCCCCTGATACGCTGCGGCTCTGTCCCCGCGCGCCTGGCCGGGCTAGCCCCGTGCCACAGGCACCTCCGCGCCCCCTCGCTGCCCCTCCGCGCCCACACTGCGTTCAGCTCCGAGCGCGAGGTGTCGGAGCCCCGCGGCTTCTCCTCCCGCCGGTGCTGCGGGCTGCGGCCTCGGGGGCTCTCATCGCCTCGGCGGGACAGCGGCCACTTCCCTTTGCCCCCACGCTGCTGCGGGCTCCTGCTGCCCTTCCATCCCGCTGCCGCCTTCTCCCCCGCTGGGTTAATCCGGGGCAGATCGGTACCTGCCTCCTCCCCCAGGAGCTAAACTCCCAGCGCCGCAGCCCGCGCAGGGCTGCAGTTTAGCAGGCGGCTCTGCTTGCGCTCTGGATACCTGGCTCCATCTCTCTCTGTCTCCCCTGCACTGGCCCTCGGCCTCCACTCGCTCTCTCCTGCCCCCGTGTGTGTGTGTTTGCAAGTGGCTGGCTCTCGTCTTCCAGCCCCGCGTTCTCTCCCCCCTTTCTCTTTGGAGAGCAGTAAGCTCGGATGCCTTTATACTGAGCTCCCTCCCCTTTTCCCCCTCCTCTTTCTCCCACTTCCACCTTCCCCCTCTTCAGCCCTCACGCTGCTGCTGCTCCTCTTGCAGCCGGATCGCTCTTCCCCACTGCTTGTGGCTCTGCTGGCGATCCCCTTGCAGCCTCGCCTTGCCCCATGATAGGGTATGGGGGAGCCAGCCTGCTGCCAGCACTCTTATTTCTCTGCTCTAGGAAGAGAGCCAGTGGACACAATTCTCTCTCTTGCTCTGCTCCGTGCACAGTCATTCACACCAGTGCAGAGTGGGCATAAAATGCCACTGAAACAGAATGGAGGAAGTTTATACCCACTTTGGACTGGGGAAAATAGCTAAGCAAAGTGAAGGGCAGTAGAGAATGGGAGTCCTTTATATTCCCCACTCCGTTCAGCCCTACTCTGCACTCAGGGATTTGTAATTTTCCTGGGAAAATGCTTGGGTTGGTGGGAAATTTGTCCACGGGATTAAAATTAATTTTTGCTTAAAAAAAATCTCTGTTGGTGTAAATTAATGCAGCTGCATTGACTCCTATGGAGCCAGGCTGATTTTCACCTGGTGAAGATGTGGCCCTGTATGTGGATGGCTTGTTTTGAAGTTATAAAGTTACTGAACAAAATGGAAATTTCAGACTCTGACATTATTCCGCCACAATTCATTCTTGCATAAGCTTTTTGATGTTGGTTAGTAGGGGCCATATTAGTGATCAGTATCTTTAAGCATTGGTGATAAAAATAAAACAAAATGCTTGCAATTGCGGAAAGACTGATTTTTGTTTATTTATTTATTTTGCAAGTGGACACTGCATTATTGATATGAAAAATGGTGCTTTACTAAGTAAGGACAAGTTTCATGTCCACAAAGTGGTTTACAGTCTGATTTTATCCAGAAGGGTCTTTATGGGCTAAAGGCCAAACCCTTTTTGCCTTACATGAATCCCCCCTTCCTTTTCTGTTATAAATTGTGAGGGTCCCCCCTTTTCTCTCCACTCTGCTCATCTGAGGAGGTCGGTTTTACCCACAAAAGCTCATGATAATATCTATATTATATATAGATCTAGATAGATTTAGATAGCTATATAGATAAAGATAGATATAATTTGTTAGTCACTAAGGTGCTATAGGACTACTTGTTTTTCAAAAGTTACAGACTAACATGTCTACCCCTCTGAGATTTATGAATTGTCCTGTTGTCCACAGTAAAAGGTTAATGTGAGAAAAAGCATGCAACATTTGTCCCTTGTGAATAATCTGTAGCTTCATTGAACAGAATCGTTCTCTGGCTTACACATGTAAATTGGGTACGACTCCACTACAGTGAGTGGACTGGATTTTTTGAGGCCGTTAGGCTGCTTTACACCACTCTGTATGTGTGCTTTCCCCCGAATCCCCAGCAAGTACATCTCAGCTAGACCAGAGAATTTGACCCAAAGGGCGTATACTTCTGCAAAAGAGGCGTGACAGGAACTGCCAGGACCTGTGGTGGCTTTTATAGATCTGTATAGATGAACACATCAAAGAATGAATCAGAAGAGTGTCTCATATCCTTCCACTGAAGTTTTTTTTTAATTAGAACCATTATAAAATAACACCAGACCTGAAGTAACTATATTAAGGTAACAATGAGGATGTGATTAAAAGCCTCAAACCCTAAGAAGTTCAAATTCAAGAATTTTTATTCATTAACACATCCCATTGTGTCTCAGTACTGCAGCAGATGTGATCTGCACATCTGTGCACTGATCAGAATGAATATAGTCTCTCATTTGCCTTGATTTGGAAGCCATGTGGGAAGTCACACATATAACATTACTTTAACATGTGTTCATATCTGCTCATGACACATTTAAATGTAACACAGTCAGACCTGGAAGTATTGCACTGATATAATAGTGTACAGAACTAGCACAGGATATAAAAGAGCTATGAAAAGTAGCAGTTTTTCCCCAAACACATGTTTTGGACATTAAAAAAAATTAATATATATACCAAGAAGTATAACCAGTGATATGTTTTAAATAATTTTTTTGGCCAAATTCTCAAAGACACTGGTATGACTCTGCAAGTCAGAGATGTTTCCTGGTATAAAATCAGTGTAAGGAAGCAGACTCCGGGCCCTTTCTCAAAACGATGTGCCCAAGAAAGCATTTGATTCTAACATTTTTTCAGAACATTTGCCTTGTGTGTCTGATGCTGTAAGCCCCAGATAAACAGAGTGGATTGCACTTCTCCCTTAAGTGCCCACATGAATAGTAACCACCCATTCCCAGTTTTTGCCTGGACGACATGTGTTCCCACTCTACATAAGTGCCATCACTCATGTATAATTAGGTTAACTACATACCTAACAGGCTCATTTGTTCCCTCCACCTGTACTCTGTCTTTGGGCAAGTGCGTGGGGGAGTTGGAGAGTGTCAGTGAAATGTAAATGTCTGGTGGTAACAAGGCAAAGATCAGTTCAATGGCCTTACGTTTTGCAAAATTCTTAGTTGAGTGAATCGAGTTGATTTGAAGTTGTGTAATAAAAAACCCACAGATGGTAACTGTTGAAGCTACTGGCATAAACTAAACTCTGGGTTCAGTCATTTAAACAAAATAAAGAGAAGATTCTTGAGAAGTGGCAGAAAAATTACAACCCGGACCGTAGAAGTTGCCAGGCTGGAAAGGTGGAAAATGTAAAAAAATAATCTTGCTCCACTGGTTTACTAAAGCCTAAAACCTTCAGTTCCTCTCAGTGGATCCAGGTTGTTGGGGGAAGCTGGGTATGCGTTTTCAGATATGAATGTTACAAATCAGTGGCTAGAGAGCTGGAAAGATCATAATGCAAAACAGTCTGAGGGCAGGATAGTGACAAAAAAAATGTGGATTGGCTGCTGAACTCTGGGTAATGTAAATCCTCCCTGATCTTATGAAAGACTATGAACAAACAGAAAGGCATCTTTAATCCAGATGAGTCTCTACCAGTGCGTGTTTCCTGATGGGGCATTAACTTCTATGTCTCAAGCTGTTGTGCAAACATGGCAAAGGACAGAACAACCTGGCTACTGTTGACAGTGAGTGGATGACAGCAAGGAACGAGATTCTCTTGTGAGTGGAAAAAGCAAGAATCCACATTGTTTTCAAAACTGAAAAAACATCACTTTTAGCCCCATGGGGGCACTGACTCTGAGTAGATGACTGCAGAGATACGGACAAACAATTGTACAACAAAATGCAGTCTAAAAAGAGCAATTCTGCTCTGTGTCTGTTGAGTGGCTCACATACACTAATCAAACATTTTTAAGTAGCAAACATGACTTTGCTGGTACATACAGCAGATTGAGGGCCATAGCATGGAGCAGAGGGAGAATCTCCCTCTCTCAATCTCTCAGCAGACTTGCTTCCCCACCTGCCATTTCTTCACTGGGCAGAGAAGTGAAGACTCAAGAGGAAGTAGGATTTCAATTGGAGACTGCAGACAGGGCTGGCCTTACCATGAGGCGAACTGAGGTGGCCACCTCAGGTGCCAGACTGTGGGGGGTGTGCCACTAGGACCCAGAGTGTAGAAAATTGTGTCTGCTGCTGGTGCATATGTATTCTCTCTGCTCTAGATGCACAGAGATGGTGGCATGCCATAAGAGGAGTAGAACAGGAAGAAGGCAGAATTGAGACCTTTCAAAGTTTTGGCCCAAGCAAGGGGACATGGGGGCATCATTTGAGCTCCCCGCCTCAGGTGCCAAAATGTTGTGGGCCGGCCCTGCTGCAGGAGCAACTGCTTGGGGAGTTTTGGGGGCTCCAGCTGTAATAATTACAATACCTAGCTTTTATATAGTGCTGTTCATCAGTAGTCCTGAGGGTGCATTACAAAGGAGGTTTGTATTGTTTGCTGTAACTGAGACACAGAGACGTGAGAAGCTGAGGCACAGAGGTGAAGGGACTTATCCAAAATCACTCAGCAAACCCATGGCAGAGCTGATGGTAAAACGTAGGTCTCCTGAGTCCCGGTCCAGTGCTCTACTCCCTGGGACACACTGCCTCCCACTCCTGGCCAATAGGTAAAACAGTAGCGTCTTGGGTGTCAAGATCCTCCTAACAGTCTGTTCTGGTTGACGATGTGATGTGTCCTACACAATCCCATTGGCTTCCCTTACTCCTTGTGAGGAACAGGAGTACCAGCATCGATGGGGGCATCCTCTGAGTTTGATTTAGTGAGTCTAAAGTAGACCCGCTAAATTGAACCTCGGAAGATTGACTGCGGTAAAGTCGATCTTCCACGTAGTGTAGAAATGCCCTAAAAGAGAGGAGTCCCTCCTCCCTCTTTCCCCTCCTTGCCCAGACTCAGAAAGAAGACGGTACTGAAGACTGCTGCTCCTCTCACCATCTTCCTGTCCAGGGACAAAAACCAGCACAGACAGTTCATACTGGGAATGTGAAAGAGTAGTTGAGTATATGATAATTACCCGATAAGCCTAATCTTATCGGTTAATCTCAACTACTCACATTTCCCCCCCTTGCTGCCTCTGTATCAGAGGCAGCAAGGGTGGGGAGCAGGAGCTGGTGCTGGGTGGGGGGGGTCAGCTTAAAAGCTGATTCCCCCCAGCACCGGCTCTGCGGTGTTGCTTCCCTTCTCCCGTTGCTGCCTCTTTTAGAGGCAGCAGTGTGGTGGGGGAGGAGGAAGGGAAGGCTGCCATGAAGCAGCCTCTGTCTGTGGCAAGCCTGGGCCAGCCACAGGCAGAGATTGCTTTATGGCAGCAGCCCCTGTCTGGGGGGGGTCCGAGCTCCCTGCGGACAGAGGCTGCTTTGTGGCAGCATCTCCCCCCCCCCCCACGGCAACCTCTGTCTGGGAGGCGCTCGGCGCCCCCGCAGACAGGTGCTGCTCCCACTCTGCACTGCAGCCTCTGATACAGAGGCAGCAGCGTGGGGCAGCAAGCAGCCGGTCTGTTCAGGGAGCTGGTTTTCAAACTGTCTCCCCTGTAAGTGAGGGGTGGCAGGGGGCTCCCCAGGAGTGGGGCGGGAACGCAGTGACTGCTGACTCTGCCCCCGGAGACTATAGAACAATCGAGTAACCGGTAAGAATTCATGCAGTTACTCAACTATTCTATTACCCAATAGCTAACATCCCTAGTTCATACAGCAGTTAAACAGCTCCTTTCCCTTCTGCTCTCCTGAATTTAGGCTGGGAAAAGAGGAGAACGTAGGGCCAGAATGCAACGTGTGGGGAAGGTTGAAAGAGGAGGGTGAGGGTGAAAGAAGGGAAATGGGGAAAGTCAATTATAGGGAAAAACTGAAAAAAGACAGGCATATAGAACAGCCCCACTCTACAGATTATGCCCTCAGTTTACCTCACTGAGGGTATGTCTAGACTGCAGGGGTTTTTTGGGACACCAGAGGTATCCCGAAAAAACTCCGCCATATCCAGGGAACACGTTTGCTCTTCTGCTCTTTTTTTGGAAGAGCAGTTGCGCTCTTTCGGAAGCCCTGTCTTCCTCATTCCATGAGGAAGATGGGATCTTCAGAAAGAGGGCTTTTTTCCGAAATTTGGCCCAGTGTAGACGGGCCAAATTTCAGACAAGCCTCTTCTGAAAAAACTGTCAGAAAAAGTACGCAAATTGCGGAGCGCAATTTGCATACCTTTTTCCGATAGAGCCCCGCAGTCTAGACATACCCTGAATGAGGTTGGAAAGGTGTTGATTAAGGCATGATCTGGAGATTGGGAGGTTGCATTTGAAGATGGTAGATTTGGCCTTTAAAACCTCTAATACTGGTGACAATGTACGTAGAACCCTGCATGCAAAATTTGTATCTGCATCTGCAGAAATGATCCTCGGATGTGAATACCTGCAGATATAAAGTGGATATCCGCAAATGTGCAGGGTTCTAGACAGAAATTTTGTATCTGCATCTACAAAAATGATCTGCCTCTACATCCACAGACGTGGAAATCCATAGATATAAAATGGATATCTGCAGAGCTCTAGGGTTCTAGATGCAAAATTTGTATTATCATACACATCTGCCAAAATGAGCCTTAGATATCGGCAACCACAGATATGAATATCTGCAGATAGCCGTGGATTTCCAGGGCTCTAAATGTATGAAATGCAGGAGCCCGTCTTGATGATCAGTCTCACAGGCGGTTGGCAAGGCTGGACTTTTCACTTTCCAACTGAGCACATTTGAGATGGAAATCAGTGCCTAGGAAACCACACAGTGTCATTTTCACAGAGTAACTTTTCAGGGTAAAACCACACTTCGAAAATGCAGGAAACGACATCAGTTATCCTCAGCTTTCCTGTGGGAGGGACCTCCAGTGCAAACACCTAGTCTTTGGCAGGGAGCCTTGTGGGAAACACAAAATCCTTTTATTATCAAAGTGCTTTCAAATGTTGGTTGTTTGGTTGCATGGTGTGCTGGTTTTGAAGCTCTATTGATAAATGCATGCGGAGCTGACCGTACTAGAACCTACAACAATTTATTCTCAGATCAGGGTACCAGCGTGCCTGCCAGACAGGAGGGCTGATTGATAGGAACTGTGGATGGTGGTGAAAAGTTAATGTTAAATGAAATGTAAGTAATTGTGTGTACGTGCGCTTGCTTGCTTGCTCAGAATTTTTGGGATTACCACCACTATACCAAATCAGCTCCCAGACATTCATGGCAGGTCCTTGCTTTCCCATGGCTCAGGGGTGGGGCAGCTTTTTTTGGGTCTGTGGCCGCTGACCCACACTGAAATCAGTTGGGGGGGGGGGCCGCACACAAACCCCCTCACTGAGTATCCCCTGATTCTGAGGAGAAAGATACTCCCCACATTCCCTTTGCACACCAGAGCCTGGGGGGGGGGGGCCCAGGCAAGTAGATTTTTGTGTGCTCCAGCCCAGCATTGGGAGGGCTGGAGTGTGGGCTCCCCAGTGTTGGGGAGAGGAGCCCTGAGCCTCGGGGGCTGGATCCAGGCAAGCCGGCTGCCACGTCTGGCCTCCGGGCCTGAGGTGCCCCACCCTTGCCGTAGCTGATCTACTGTTTAGTTGATATTGTTCCAGTTTAAACTACTGCTCTGGTTTCCACACTTCCATAGCTTGATGCAGTTTCTCATGGCTGGTAGGGTTACCAGATGACTTTAAAAAAATAACAGACACACATGATCTCAGAGCGGGAGGGGACCAGCCGGGAGGGGAGCGGGGCTGGCCGGGAGGTGGTTGGGGGGAGCGGAGCTGGTCGGGGGGGGGCGTGGAATCGGCTGGCAGGAAGCAGGGCTGGCCGGGAGGGGGTTGGGGGGAGTGGGGGAGATCGGGGAGGGGAGGGGAATGGCCGGTGGGGAGCAGAGCTAGCTGGGGGAGATCAGGGGAAGGAACCGGCTGGCAGGAAGCAGAGCTGGCCGGTCCGGGGGAGCGGGGCTGGCCTTGGGAGAACCGGCTGGCGGGGAGCGGGGCTGAACCGGGTGCATGCAGATCATGGGGTGTTGCCTGTCCCGCGCACGATCCCGGCGGGGCGCACAGATGAGTCCGGCCCTGGGGATTCCATCCCGCCTCAGCCACGCCCCCCCTCCTCTCTACTGCGTAGCTGCGTACTGCCCGGCTGGTAGACATACTCACGCAGTGAGCAACTATGTACTGATACTCATAACAATAAAACTTAACAATTAGAAAATACCGGACTGTCCGGTTCAAAACCTGATACCTGGCAACCCTAAGCTGGTTGTTGCAGTCTGATTTTTTTCCTCCAGGCTAGTAGATGTTCATATGTCTATAGGTTTTCTAGGCCCCATTCCTCTCCTCCTCCCAAGACAGTGTTGTTTGTCTGAGCTCCAAGGTTGCTTTAAAACTTCCTGGGGTGAAATCCTGGCTCCACTGAACTTTTTGGCAAAACTTCCATTGACTTCACTGGGGACAGGGTTTCACCCTCAATCGCTTTGTAGGTTATTGGTGAATGAAAAGCATACATGTGGGTTCTCATGGGCTATGGGTGGTGGTGACCTCTCCTCTGGTAAGTATTGAGCAAGACTGAGTTGAGACAGAGTTTTCCCTACTTGTTCTACTGTTTCCCCATGGCCCTTTTGCTATTCATCTCATCATCTTGGATACTTCTTATCAGGGAATACCTGACTGACTCTGCCTATGGAATTTAGTGACTGTTTGTTTTCCCATCTGCTTCCCTCTTCTCCCCTCAAACAGGAGACAGAATGGCTGATTAACTACTAGCTGAAACCTCTTGGCTGCAAGCTGTAAATGCACAAACAAGGTTCGTCTTTAAAAAAACAATCTTCCCCTGAAGGCAACCAAAACTCTGGTTATGACTCATGGTTTTCTTGAATAACAATCAGAGTCTTTCCCAAAGAATTTGTCAACTTGTGCCACCCATTTTCCTGTTTTTCTTATATCTAAGCTCTCTTCAATACAGCAGCAAGTTGGACCTAAATAGAGTGGCATGGTCTCTGGATTCTGCAGCAGCTGATGAGATAGATTAGATATTCACTGGGATTTTTAGGTATAGAATCTATAGTTTTGAAATCAAGAGCACAGTCCAATACAGTATCCCCTGTGTCATTTATTGATACTAAACTCTGTGTACACACTTCCACGTTTCCCATTTCACTATGCTACCAATTTTGTATTGACAATGTGGAACTGCATGGTGGAATTTGCCCTGGGACCGCTGGGCCTCAGAGAGTCAATGTGTGATTGTGTATGCAGCCTTGCAATACAGACTATCCGGTGTGTGAATGTGTGAATTGCAGCACACATTAGATACTGCACTGTATCTGCCCCATGTAGATCCTGCTAGCAAGAACAAGACTGTGGCTTTGTCTATAGTTTAAAGTGCAGCAGCAGCAGCGCTTTAAGCTGAAAGTGAGGCCACGGCATGACCCACCAATGTCTATTCCTGGGCTTAGGTCACCTTTTACTACATTGTTCAGGGATGTGAATTTTTCACACCTGAGCATCATAGCTAAGTCAGCCTAATTTTGTAGCATAGGCCTAGGTTGATTTAATATTTGGTGTAGATCAGGCCTTAGTGCTCACACCTCTCTAGTCCAGGTAAGTGCTGCACCCTCTGTCCTCTCCCCCTGAACCCTAGCCAGACCCCACTGCTTCCCAGAGCCTGCGCCCAGCACCCAAACTCCATCCCAGAGCCTGCACCCCAGACTTCCTCCTGCACCTAAACTCCTCCCCAGAGTCTGCAGCCCCCTTGCACCCCAATCTCCTGGCCCAGTCAGCATCCAAACTCCTTTCCAGAGCTGGCACCTTCTTCACCCAAATTCCATCGCAGAGCCTTAAGCAGGTGGGGGAAGGGTGCGGTCTCTGGGCATTCTGGTTATCACTAAAATTTCTGCAAACCTGCTGCCCCTGCACTGGTTACATGATAGCTTGACATGCAGTAGTGAAACATCCAATAGGAATAGTCAGAGTTATTTGTGCAGGTTCAGGCACAAACTATTTATACTTGCATATATTTCCATTATGTTAATCATTATTTGTGGTATAGCACCTGATTTTTCATTTCCCTTTGCTGGGACTGGAGACAGACAATCTGATTTGCAATTCTCTTCCATGATTTTTATGCCATTCTGACTCCAAATAAATCAGTGACTTTGTATGGGCATGAAATTGTATAAGAAAGTAGAGATTTGACATAGAGGCTATATCTACACTACCAGGATATTTCGAAATAATAACTCCAGAATAACTATTTTGAAATAAGCTTATTCCTCTTCACAAGCAGGAGTTATTATTTCGACATAACAAGCGCCAGCCTGGTGAAATTGTGAAGTAGGCAAACAATTTTTCTTTTCATTACTAACATCCTGACCATCCTGCTGCAATAAGGATCAAATATCAAGGTTATTACTTGGATTAAGTTCTTACTGGAGTCAATGGGAATACTGCTTGAGTAAGAAGTGAGTGAGAATTTGGCTCTAAATGGTCACATATACATATAAGTGTATTGCACACTGCTTAAACCACGGTTCAGCCTCTGCAATCTTTTGGTATTCATCTGAACAGTAAATGGCGATACATTTCTGAGGCATTTTCTTATTTACAAGTTATCTTAAAATGAAGGAAGAGACTCTTTTTCATATTGACTAACCTGATATAGCCGTTCACTGTTTGGTTTCACCTCTTTAGGAAGCATTAAAAGCCGTCAGGCAGTTTTGTGGGGGTTAATTCCACCATGCAGGCAGTTGAAAGGATTACTGGCCCAAGAAAAAGAAAGTTTGTGGTTGGGCCCGTTATAAAAGGAAATTCTTTTCAATGATTTACAAATAAATTCACTTCCATGTGGGCCCGATCAGACCCTTGTTTGGGAAGATTTTTCTCTTTTACTGTATATGGAGAAATGAAAGAGATCTTTGTTAAACAAGGAAAAGCCTGAAATGGAAAGATTTGGAGGGGGAGGAAGAGAGGGAAAAGAGAATTAACCCTCTTTTAACCATTGGTGCCTGAATTCAAGTAGCACTGTTAAGAGAACCGCAGGGAGTTACACCTGTAAAATGCTACAACTAGTTAAGACATTGGATTTTAACTACAGGATGCTGCTTTTTAACTCTTGCAGATGGAAAAAGAGTCCTTGACACTTGCTTCACACAACAAATGGTGCACAAGTGATGAAACTCATTCAAAGGGGTCGGTTTGTCTCTTTATAGTGCATTGAAATGTGTTGTGAGAATTTAGGGCATGATATTGCTCTTGTGCCATTCAATAGAAAAACCACTACCATTGACTTAAAAGGTGAAAAATTGAGCCCTTAAGCAAGAAAGGCAATTGGCTGTTGCTGATGTTTGTTACTGAAGATTCCGCAATAATGTGGGGATCTAGAATACTTCTGAAGTGTTTCATTTGGAAGCCAGATGTTTGAAATATGAAGAGTCACACTTGTAAAACTGAAAACAAAATGAAGAAAGTTTAGTGAAAAAACAATTGGGAGTACAAGGAAAGGGTGTAACTTTTTGAAGAATGCAAAGTACCACAGTGTTTTGGTTTTTTAAATACAATTTTTTCATTTATTTGATTCAAGTCTAGCTCCATTTAGAAAATTCTTCCTGTCTAAAGCAATTTCCATTTGGGGAAAAACACACACACACACAAAATTTGCTGAAATTTCAGTTATTTGAAATTCAACCTCAAACAAGTTTAAAAGGCACCGGAACAATCTTTTTTTTTATAGTAGGAGTGCTGAAAGCCATTGAACAAAACTCTAAACGTATGTGATGGAAGCTGTGCATTCGGCTGCCTTTATTATTTCAAGCTGGGGGTTCTGCTGCATATTCGGTACCCATGAAGTTCCTCACTTCCAAAGGTTTCTTCAAGATACTCTGATTAGATACTGAAGCAAACACTTCTTAAATGTCTATATATTAAAACATGTTCATACATACATTATGTTGCAAATGAATATGAGTGTGTGTGTGTGTGTGTGTGTATTGGTACACTTACCCCGACACACACTGATATTTTTGTGCTTTGAGAATTTTATACCTGATCCAACAATGACATTGTTCGCTGTGTGGAGGGTAAGATTGTGAGGCATGGGTCTGGCACTCAGTTCTGCCAGTTGGAAGAAAAAAGCATCACACTCAAGCATTCTGGCAGATTCTTTGCTTCAAAGGGAGCAGAACGCTCTCTATCAGTTATTTTATTTTGACTTTGTGTCAGCGTTTCCAGTTCCACACTCCTGCCAATTAACAGGCCAAATTCTGTCTTCAGATACATGCCTCTAAGCCCCAGTGAACTGGAGTAGGGGTTGGCCCAACTCTGCTTTTAACTCAGACATATGGCCATTTATAGGTCTGCACTGATACATGTCTCTGGCTGAATTCAGAGGGGAGCATAGGAGGGCAGTTAGGGAATTCATATTCTCTTGTGTATTGCCAATCCTTGTGACTTTATCTTGAATCTCATCATCTTGGGTGTTGTTCTTAAAGCCTCAGCTCCAGGAGTCATGTGCTCATGCCAGACACTCCGCTTTCGCCCTAAAAATAGTACATGTCTAACCATCCGGGATGTGGAGAAAAGCTTAAAAATATGATCCCCAAAGGTTTCAAAACCAGAAGGAAAATAACTTCCCTAAACTTGATGATTTATTGGACTCCTGACTCATGGTTTCTGTATGCAGTGGTGCTGTGCCTGGGTTGGTCATGGGATATTAGAGAGACAAGGCAGGTAGGGTGACCAGATGTCCCGATAGATATTAGGAGTTTTGTTGTGTTCAAGCAACTATAGCCCACCCCCACAGTGGTCCCCCAAAGTGTCCCAATTTTTCACACTTGCTTTTTGGTCATCTTAAGTACGTAAGGAAGTTGGTCCAATAAAAGATACTGCCTCATTCGTCTTCTCTCTCAGAACTTTAGAGCACTCGAGATTGGCAATATCAGATTCTGCCCTGACCTGGCACCTAAGCTGAAATCTTCTACTTCAGAATCTAAGGTAATTCTCTGGGTTCATGCAGGTGCAACGGAAGCACGAGATGCTATCCAGCTGCATAAGACTCGTAATCTTATGGTGCCACTGTCTTCTGGAACTGCAGGGTCTTAACAGCTTTTGCAACTTATGTATAGCCAAAGCATACAATAACATTTGTATGACAAAGCCCCAATTATAATGCACACATGCAAGGATGGGTAAAGGTTGGACTGGGGACAATCACTCTGAATTTCCTGCCTTTTACAAGTTAAAAGCGGCGCTCTTTACATTCCATTAGCAAAGAGTTTTGGTTTTGATTTTCCTTTGAGCCTAACATCCATTTGCTGAATTGTTTTGCTATTATAATAATCCCAGGTGTTTGCCAAGGGCTATTCTACAGACAGTTTTTAGTTTAACTATATCAGTTTAAAACTAGTATATTTAAAGCCCTACAATCTCCAAAGGGGGTGCAGTTATGCTAGTGCAAAGGAGCTTATATCAGTATAATTTGGTCCCATACCTTTAGTGGACTGAACTATGTTGGTATAAAGCACCTTTATATTGGTACTAGAAGATTTACCAGCATTTCTCAGGTCTTTAACGCAAATAAGTTTTGCTTTTCTTCATTTAAATCATTGTTCTAGGATGGGGCTGGGGATGAGGGGGGCTCAGTATTCAGGCTGCCCTGGGGAGAGAGGACAACCCCAGCCCACCCTCACTGCAGTAGCTTGGGGCCAGGTGAGAAGTGCCTGTTTGTGGAGGCTGAAGCTGCAGTGGGCACAGCCGTGGGGGGCAGGAAGGATGCATGTCCACTCTCTGGGGGACAGACAGTCACACATACAAACAGACACAGAAACAAACTGTCTCTATAGATAGCTGTCCCTTTCTCCACCCCTGCCTCCTACTGGCCTAATGGAGTTATAGCTCTCCTGGCCCCTTGCTGCCCACCTGTGAACATTCTACTGTATAGCTGTCCCTCCTACCAGACACCTCCCTATCTGTTTTATGAGAAACAATTGAATTCCAGGCACATCCCATAGTCCTGGCACAACCAAACCCTGACTTTGCTTTAAGAAAGTTATCATAAGAGGAAGCTGCATTCCAAATTTGGTGGTACCAGCTCTTGCTGTTTAGGAGGAGTTCTTGAACAAATGGACATACAGAGAGACAGACGTTTCCAAAAAATATATTGTAGATGACTACATCCATACTAGGGACTGTACTAATTTAATAATTTCTGTAAAAGATTAAATGCTTAAACAGGAACAATCCTATGTGGAGACTCCCATTAATAGGTAAAAGGGCTAGCAATGAGGGCCATAACTGACTTCCTAATTCAATTGTGTTTTGCAGTATTAGATTCCAAGAGACCAACTGGACTTGTACGGAGGGGTTAAAATGCACTGTAAAATTAAACACAATTTTATCCGTGAGGATGATGTCACTCATGAAATTTTAAAGCCATCAGGCTGTCCATTTAGCACTGATTTACCCCAGCTGAGGAACAGAGTCTTAATCTGCACAAGAATTCAAGTAACTAACTCAGGTTTTGTGGCCTCTCACCAATCTATTGTTTAACCCAGAGTATATTTGCGCCTTGGGGAGAAGCAAATGTACAAATGCTTACATGTGTCTTGTCTGACTCCTTTTGCCGCTCAGTCGCTGGCTCCCAGTTTGAGCACATGCATACAACATCTGGGCTTTAACGTCTTCTTTGAACACATTATACACGTTAGCTTTCATTTCAGCATTTTAAAATCCACCACACTCCTCTTTTTAGATTGTCAGGGGGTCTAGCTTATATTTAAGCAATACTTTGGATTTGTATTGTGTTTCCACTGTTGTTGCAGCTGTGTTTGTCCCCGGAATATTAGAGACAAGGTTAGGTCATATTTTTTATGGACCAACTTCTGTTGGTGGAAGGTACGCTCTTTTGAGCTACACAGAGCTAGAGGTGCCGTAACAGCGGGTGCCAAGACCTCACCTCTGCCCCCCCTTTTCTTCCCCCCAAAAGACCTATTTCTAGGCCCGACTGCTTGCTGGAGCTCATTTAGGGAGCTCGGGCAGCTGTGGGGAGCTGTGGACCCTCCACCTGCTCTGGTGGGGATGGTGGGGACATGGCTAGGGGCTGCTCTTGAGTCCTCCACCACGGGCAGGTGGAGGGGCCCATGTTTCCCAGCTCCACTCCATCTTGCAGCTTGGTGGGGCAAGAACTTGGAGGGAGGGGAGAGGAGAGGAGAGACAGGGAAGGTCATGGAGGGGACAGTGGCCCACCTCTGCCCTCTTTGCTTTAGGGAAGGCTCCATCATCCCTGCACAGAGCCTGTGGTCAGGTCTGGGAAGGAAAAACTGAGCTAAATACAAGTTGGGACCGACTGTTTAGCATAAGGGTTAACACATAGATGGGGAAGAAGCAGTATATGTGGTATATGTTGACTTTAGTAAGGCTTTTGATCCTTTTTCTCACATGTCCTTTTATAAACAAACTAGAGAAATACAACCTAGCTGAATCTACTATAAGGTGGGTACATAACTAGTTGGAAAACTGTTCCCAGAGAGTAGTTATCAATAATCCAGACATGCTGGAAGGGCATAAGGAATGGGGTTCCCACAGGGTCTGGCTCTGTTCACTATCTTTATTAATCATTGAGATAATGGCATAGAGAAAATATCTATAATTTTTTGCAGATGATAACAAGTTGGGAGGGTTTGCAAGTGCTCTGGAGGTTAGAGTTATAATTCAAAATATCCGGACAAAGTGGAGAAATGATCTGAAGAACATAGGATGAAATTCAGTAAGGACAAATGCAAAATACTCCACTTAGGAAGGAACAATCAGTTGCACACATACAAAAGGGGAAATGACTACCTAAGCTGGAGTAAAATGGAGCTGGAGATCATAGTGGAACACAAGCTAAATATGCGTCAACAGTTTGACACTGTTGCAAAAAAAGCAAACATAATTCAGGAATGTATTGGCAGGAGTTTCGTAAGCAAGACATAAGAAGTAATTCTTCTGCTCAATTATGTGCAGATAAAGCCTCAACGGAAATATTGCATCCATTTCTGGGTGCCACATTTCAAGAAAGATGTGGACAAATTGAAGAAAGTCCAGAGAAGAGCAACAAAAATGATTAAAGGTCTAGAAAATAAGACTTGTGAGGGAAAATTGTAAAAATTGGGTTTGTTTAGAAGGAAAAAAGAAGACTGAGAAGGGCCATGATAGCAGTTTTCAAGTACCTAAAAGGTTACAAGGAGGAGGGAGAAAAATGGTGGTTCTTAAACCTCTGAGGATAGGACAAGAAGTAATGTGTTTAAACTGCAGCAAGGGAGGTTTAGATTGGACATTTAGAAAAACTTGTCAGCGTGGTTAGCCACAGGAATAAATTTCCTGAGGAGATTGTGGAATCTCTATCATTGGGGGTTTTAAAGAGCAGGTTAGACAAACACAGAATGGGGGCGCAACTCCAAGAACTTGTGGCCATGGACCACACTCTTCTACTCTTCTATTATATTAATGGAACAGGTGGGGGGTCTGGGATGGAGGCTGGTGCAGAAGGGAGCTTGGGGTAGGCAACTGGGGCACACAATTTGGGGTCTGGGAGGGAGTTTGAGTGGAGAAGGTTGTGACCTCGGGCAGGGAACTGGGGTGCAGGAGGCAGTGCAGGGTCTGGGAGGAGGTTTGGCTGCAGGAGAGGATTCTGACCTAGAGGAAGGGTGTAAGAGGGGTGTAGGGAGGGGGCGTTGTGACCTGGGGTGGGAATGCAGGGGTTTGGATTGTGACCTAGGGCAGGGAATTGGGGTGCAGAGTCTGGGATGGGGTATAGGTGAAGGAGTGGGGATACAGAGGTTTTGAGTTGTGACCTAGAGGCAGGAAGTTGGGATGAGAGAGGGTGTGGGGTGCCAGGTGCAGGCGCTGGCCGGGACCGTGTACCCCTAGTAGACTCCCAGCCAACAGCCCAGCGGGACCCTAAGGCAGGATCCCTGCCTACCCCATCCCCACATGCCACTGAAAGCGGATAGCTGCGGGGACTACGTGTGTCTCTGTGTGCCTCTTGGGTGGGGCCCCCTGCATGCTGTCTGTGGGCCAGCATGGCCCAGGCAGCTCCCATTGACCTGTATCCAGCCAATTGGAGCTGCAAAATTGTGCTGGGGGTGGGGTCAGCATGCAAAGTGCCCCCCAAAGGGGTGTGTAATGCAGTGATGCACATGGCCCCAGCAGCCAGTTACTTTGAGCTGTATGCAGGGGTAGGACAGGCCCAGCTTAAATGTAAGCCCTGTCACGTTACTGGATTTTGAGGGGAGCAGCCAGATCACTGCTGCACCCATGGGGGGGTGTTTGCCCCAAAAGTGGTATAAAGGGGACCATGTGAGATGTCGAATAGAAGCTTACTGTCTGCTGATTCTATATATGCTACTCATGTGATTGTTTAATATCTGTGTGTGAAAGTATAAGATTGTACTTTGTATGAGTACCAAATGTTTCTCTGTGTGTGGTTGAGCAATGGGCAGAGCCTGGCCTATGGACATGCTAATTAGTGAGGCTATGTGGGACAATAGCACTCAATGGGCCAAGGACACACCTTGGGAATGAGGAATGACTCCTAAGAGCAATCAGCAGGGAACACAGGGATAGGCCGCAGGCCAGGTGACCTGCTGCAGCCAAGAAGAGACCAGGAAGGAGGTATAAATTTGCCATGTGGCCGTCTCCATTTTGGACTCAGCACAGCACTTCATCCCAGAGGCAGCAGTGCTGGGATCGAAGAGCCGGAAAGATCTGTGGACCCATCCTGACCTAGGATGCGCAAAAAGAACTTTTAAGCCAGCAGCTGTAACATCTCTGCTAGAGCCTGCATCGAGAACTGGCAGATTCGATGCATGTAACGTATGATACTTTAGCAACCTCACTCTCATGCTTTTCTTTCTTGTAATAATAAACCTTTAGATGGTAGATTCTGAAGGATTGGCTCAGCGTGATTTGTGGGTAAGGTCCAGAGGGTAAATTGACCAGGGATCTGTGGCTGGTTTCTTGGAACCGGACAGAACTTGTTTGGGGTAGGTGGGATTGGGTTCTAAGACCCCTCACCTGTGTATGAGGCCCGGGGCCATCAGGGGCACGGATATTGCTGGGGTGTCGGAGGGGTTTGGCTCGTGAGGCTTCAGGCAGGCAGCTGAAGCGCTCTGTGGGACTGGTTTGTGGCCTGTTTGGAAAGGTCATCAGTCTGGGGGCTGTGAGGAGCCCCGAATTTGAGCAATTCGCCCTGAGCGGAAGCCCTCAGCTGTGCCCAGACCTGGCCCGGTCCGTCACAAGCCCCAAATTAAAAAACACATTAAGAGAACCAAAAAAGTGCCACCGTGGCTTGGGCTTAACAACCAAGTAAAAGAAGCAGTAAGAGATAAAAAAAAATCTTTTAAAAAGTAGAAGTCAAATCTTAGTTAGGAAAATAGAAAGGAGCATAAATGTTGGCAAATTAAGTGCAAAAATATAATAGGAAAAGCCAAAAAGGAGTTTGAAGAACAGCTAGCCAAAAACTCAAAAAGTAATAATAAAATATTTTTAAGTACATCAGAAGCAGGAATCTTGCTAAACAACTAGTGAGATCCTTGGATGATTGAGATGCTAAAGGAGCACTCAAAGATGATAAAGTCATTGCAGAGAAGCTAAATTTTGTTTCAGTTTTCATGGCTGAGGATATTAGGGAGATCCTCAAACCTAAGCCATTCTTTTTAGGTGACAAATCTGAGGAATTGTCCCAGATTGAGGTGTCATGAGAGGAGGTTTTGGAACAAATTGATAAACTTAACAGTAAAACATCACTGGGACCGGATGGCATTCTGAAAGAACTCTGGAAGAACTCAAATGGGAAATTGCAGAACTACTACCTTTGGTTTGTAACCTATCTTTTAAATCAGATTCTGTACCTAATGATCGGAAGATAGCTAATGTGATGCCAATATTTTAAAAGGGCTCTACAGGTGATCCTGACAATTACAGACTGGTAAGTCTAATGTCAGTACCAGGCAAATTAGTTGAAACTATAGTAAAGAATAGAATTGTCAGACACATAGATGAACTTAATTTATTGAGGAAAAGCCAACATGGTTTCTGTAAAGGGAAATCATGCCTTGCTAATCTACTAGAGTTCTTTGAGGGGGGTCAACTAACATGTGGACAAGGGGGATCCATAGATATAGTGTACTTAGATTTCCAGAAAGCCTTTGATAAGATCCTTCTCCAAAGGCTCTTAAGTAAAGTAAGTTGTCATGGGATAAGAGGGAAGGTCCTTTCACGGACTGAGAACTGGTTAAAAGACAGGAAACAAAGGGTAGAAATAAATGGTAAGTTTTCTGAGTGGAGAGAGATAACTAGTGGGGGTCCCCTAAGGGTCTGTCCTGGGACCAATTCTATTCAATTTATTGAAAAAGGGGTAAACAGTGAGGTGGCAAAATTTGCAGATGATACCAAACTGCTCAAGATAGTTAAGACCAAAGCAGACTGTGAAGAGCTTCAAAAAGATCTCACCAAACTAAGTGATTGGGCAACAAAATGGCAAATGAAATTTAATGCTGATAAATGTAGAGTAATGCACATTGGAAAAAATAATCCCAACTATACATACAATATGATAGGGTCTAATTTAGCTACAACTACTCAAGAAAGAGATTTTGGTGTCATTGTGGATAGTTCTCTGAAAACATCCATTCAGTGTGCAGCGGCAGTCAAAGAAGCAAATAGAATGTTTGGAGTCATTAAAAGAGAGATAGAGAATAAGACAGAAAATAACTTATTGCCACTATATAAAACCATGGTACGCCTACATCCTGAATACTGCATACAGATGTGGTCGCCTCATCTCAAAATGATATATTGGCATTGGAAAATGTTCAGAAAAGGGCAACAAAAATGATTAGGGGTTTGGGATGGGTCCCATATGAAGAGAGACTTTAAAAACTTGGACTTTTCAGCTTAGAAAGGAGGAGAGTAAGGGGGGATATGATAGAGATCTATAAAATCATGACTGATGTGAAAAAAGTGAATAAGGAAAAGCTATTCCCACAATATAAGAACTAGCGATCATCAGATGAAATTAGTAGGCAGCAGGTTTAAAACAAACAGAAGGGAGTTTTTCTTTATTCAGTGCACAGTCAACCTGTGGAACTTCTTGCCAGAGGATGTGATGAAGACTAGGACTTTAAACAGGGTTCAAAAAAGGGCTAGATAGATTCACGGAGGTTAGGTCCATCAATGGCTATTAGCCAGGATATGTAGGAGTAGTGTCTGGAAATGGAGAGGGATCACATGATGATTACCTGTTGTGTTCCCTACCTCTGGGGCACCTGGCATTGGCCACTGGCGGCAGACAGGACACTGAGCTAGATGGACCTTTGGTCCGACCCAGTATGGCCATTCTCATGTAGGCTCCTGCTGCCTGAGAGTTCCACTGAGCTGTGGAATGGTAGTGGGCTAGATCCAACCTGCAGGATATATCTTCCTGTCCCAGGTCTAGATGGTGCTTGGTGCTGCCATAAGAGCAAAGGACTAGACTAGATAATCTCTTGAGGTCCCTTCCAATGGGATGATTCTGTTATAGGAGGCCACATGAAAGGGAGTAGGCAATGAAGATTAGATGTTGCACAGAACAGTGTTGGAGAATACAGTGTGCAGATATGTGCCACAATTTGCAGATGGCACAACATTATTTGAGATAATCAATGCCAGAGAAGATTGTGAATGAATTCAAGAGAGTGAATGGATAACATGATAGTATGAGAAATTCAGGGTGGACAATAGTTAAACTAATCTTAGAAGGAATAATATGAAGTGCTCATTGGCATTGCTAAATTCTAAACAAACTTTTACCTCTCAGGAGAAAAAAAAAATAGGTATCACAGTGGATAGCTCAACAAAAACTGTCCAATGTACAGCAGTGGTCGAAAGAACAAGGGTTTTACCCATAAAAGCTCATGGTTCTATATATTTTTGTTAGTCTTTACGGTGCCACAGGACTACTTGTTTCTAAAGTTACAGACTAACATGGCTACTTTTTTAATATGTTTGAGTTTGTGAAGAATGGGATAGAAACATATCTAAAATGCTCTGAACATTATATTCAATTCTGGTCACCCTGCCTTAAAAATGATATACCCATAATAGAAGAAGTCCAGAAGGGGAGCAACAAAAATGACTAGGGAGACAGTAAGATTCCAATGTGGGTAGAAATCAAAGAAGAATAGGGATCAGATGAATATGAGGAGACATAAAGGAGGTATATATAAAATAACGAATGGGGTACACAAATTAAATTAAGAGCTCCTATTTACATATTTTTCATACTATAAGAACGAAAGGACACCCCTTAAAATTAAAAGGTAAGCCTAATAAAGGCATATCATTTTTTTAAAAAAGAATGCTGAATGTAAAAATAACCTGTGGGAGTCACTGACATAAGATATAACTGATGCATTGGAAAAAGGGCTAGACATTGGTATGGATAATGAGAACATCTAGACTATGTCTACACTGGCAGCTTCTTCCGCAAGAACTGTTTTGTGGAAAAGTTCTTGTGCAAAAACTTTTCCACAAGAGAGCGTTTACACTGGCATGTGCTTTTGCACAAGAGATGTGCTTTTGTGCAAGAGCATCCATGGCAGTGTGGACGCTCTCTTGCGCAAGAAAGCTTTGATGGCCATTTTAACCATAGGGGCTTCTTGCTCAAGAAATTCATGTTGCCTGTCTACACTGGCCTCTTGTGGAAAAGCTCTTGCGCAAGAGGGCTTATTCCTCATGGGGAGAGGAATAACTCTTCTGGAAGAAGCCCTGTTTTCCAATGCTATACTGTAAATTTACTTGCGCAAGAACGCGCGTGCAGTGTAGACAGCAGGCAAGCTTTTGCTCAAGAACAACTGTTCTTGCACAAGAAGCTGCCAGTGTAGACATAGCCCTACAGTTGCAAGAGATATCGTAGAGTCATAGAAACATAGAATCCTAGAACTGGAAGGGACCTCAAGAGGTCATAGAGTCCAGTCCCCTGCCCTCACAGCAGGACCAAGCACTGTCTGGATTAGGGATGTAAGCGACTAGTCAACTATCCAATAAGCAAAAGCTTACAAGAATACCTCACTCTTACAAAGCACTTTTCTCGTCTGTCCATCTCAAAGTGCTTTACAGAGAAGGACAGCATTGTTAGCCTTATTTTACAGATGGGGAAACTGAGGCACAGAAAAGTGATGGGACTTGTTTAAGGTCGCTTAGCAGCCCAGGGCATGGCTGGGCACAGCACTCAGATCTCCTGAATCCCCATCTAGTGCCTTCTATTTTGAGAACTGGCAGTGTGGATGTGGAGAAAGCAATGGATATACCTTGACTTTAGCAAAGCTTTTGATATCTCCTCCCACAGTATTCTTGATAGGAAGTTCAAGAAGTATAGCTTGGATGAATGGACTATTATAAGGTGGACCAAAAGTCAGCTAAATCGTTGGGCTCAGCAAGTAATGATCAATGGCTTGCTGTCTAGTGGGCACCCTATATCAGTGGAGTGCCCCTGGGGTTGTCTTGGGGCCAGTTTTGTTCAACATCTTTCATGAATGATTGGGAAGATGGGATGGATTGCACCCTCAGTGAGTTTATGGTTGACACTAAACTGGGAGGAGAGGTAGATACGCTGAAGGGTAGGAATAGGGTTGAAAGTGACCTAGACAAATTGGAGGATTGGGCCAAAAGAAATCTGATGTTTAACAAGGACAAACGCAGAGTCCTGCTGCTCTTCATAGAGCAGTAAGCTAGATAATCATGCCAGTTTCAATTACCTGTCAGTAAATATGTCTGTAACAATACGGACACACACATTTCCCCAGGCGTAGAAAGAAGTTAAAGAACCCTTGTGACAACCCAGCTCCTGTTTCTGTATCCCCTACCTCCTGAGCCCAGTTGAGGGGTCAGATACTCACAGTCTCTCTCTCAGTTAATACACCCAAACCCTTCCCACCCCAGAGCTCAACTGCAGGGCCCCCTTGGTCCAGACACCTGAACCTCTCCCCTCCAGATCCCAGCCATGGCCCTTCCCTTGCCCAGATACCCGGCACCCTTTCCCCTCAGAGCCCAATAGCAGGGCCCCCCAGCCCAGACACCTGCCCACCTACCTGTCAGAGCTCCAGAGGGTGAAATAACCTGTTGATGGGTCCCAGACTTGTGTGGAGTTTCCTCTGCACCGTTATCTCCTTTCCTCAGGGCCTGCTGGGAGCTCTCTCCCCATTCCTCCTCCCCAATGTCTTCTATGTGCAAGCTAGGCTCTGCTGGGTCCATCAGCCCCCTACTGGCAGCCAGCAGCATTGCAGCCCATTTCTGTGGGAAGGAACAGAAATTCTGCGCACACACCATTCCTACCTGCAAAATCTGCATTGTGCAGTGGCTCAGAATTCCCCCAGGAGTATAAGCTGGTGCCGTGCCTCTATTAGGTCTCGTCTGTTGCTGCTCTAGGCAGAAAAGCTCTCCCAGTGGCATAATTAAACCAGTGGTCTCCAACCTTTTTAAGCACGAGATCACTTTCTGAATTTAAGTGCAATCCAAGATCTTCCTCAAGTAAAAATACCCTGGCCCCGCCTCCTTTCTGCCCCTTCTCCAAGGCCCACCCCTGCTCATTCCATCCTCCCTCTTTTGCCCATCTCACTCATTTTCACCAGGCTGGGGCAGAGGTTTGGGGCTCAGGCTCTGGTCTTGGATTGTGGGATCTGGAGTGTGAGAGGGGCTCTGAGCTGAGCTTGGGGCAGGCAGATGGGATGTACGAGGGGGTTCTAGGTGCAGGGTCTGGGATGGCGTTTGGATGCAGGGGTGCTCGGGGCTGGGGCAGGGGCTTGGGATGCAGGAAGGGGTTCATGACTGGGGTAGGAGGTAGGGATGTGGGTTCCAGCTGGGCCCTGCTTACCTCAGGTGGCTCCTTGGTGGTGGTGCAGTGGGGCTAAGGCAGGCTCCCCCCTGCCCTGGCCCTGGCCCACTCCCTAAAGCAGCCAGCAAACTCCATCCCAAGTGCTGTTGTGCCCCCTCTCTGCTTTGTGGGAGGGGGCAGAGTGGGAGGGGGCACCTTGACATCAGCACCCTTCCTCTTCCTCCCCTGCCCTGCACAGAAAGCAGGAGTCCCCCCAGGAGGAGGGGCAGCTCCAAGGCAAAGGGCAGGAGATGAGCAGCAGTGGGGGGAGGGGCAGCTGAAGTGCTGGGCTTGATAACCTCTTGGCCAAACCAGTCAGGATCACCTGTCAGAGACTCCAAGATCTACCAGTAGATCCCGATCTACTGGTTGGTGACCACTGAATTAAACAATCCACCAATGAGTGGTGGTAGCTATGCCGACATAGCGCTGTACATGTCGATGGTTTCGTTAGTGACACATTCATTTTTTTCACACCCCCAAGCAACAAAAGTTTTGCCAACAAAAGTGCTAGTACAGGCAAACCTTTTACCTCTTTGCTGTATCTGTTTGCCTGCAGTTATGGATTTGATGCTGTGGAGTTTTTTTAAAACTGAAATCTGTGTAGAAGTACTTTTGTTGATAAGCATCAGGAACTGTTGGCTTTGTTCCTTTTCTGCATAAAGATAAGTATGTTATGCATAAAAATAGTAATAATGTCAGCAATTTAAATCTGACCATTAAGATTTCATCCTCATTTGTCTATAGATTTTTATTAGTGCTTATGTGTGTCAGTCACCAATGGCAGCAATAAAATCCACACAGTAATCCTCTACTTGATTTGTATCCAGAAGGCTAGAGTAGCTCAATTTGCTATTTTAATAACCTTTCTACCCTATGTCAAAAATACAGATGCCCTTGGCATGTTTACATGTCTAGCTTAGAAATCAAATGACCAGCCAATTAGTTACCTCTCACCTTCTTGTGTGAATAATAGATCTAAATGTGCATCCAAAGTGGCAACATGTTCACTTTAAATATACTGACTCCGGAAGAGGGACCAAAGAGATTTGTGGGGACTTTTGGGCAACATATATAGATTTCCCTTCTCTTCCCTCTTGAATTCTGTGGTGGGTTTCGGAGGGAAGGGATTATAAAATTGAGGAATTTTTAAAAGGCTTTTCTTTTGTTTTCTATTCTCCTTGGCTGCATTCATATATTTTAATGCCATATAATAGTAAGGAACAAGGAGAAGCATTCAAAATATTTTTTAATCTTTATTAAAAACAGAACTGTCTTTTGCTGCCACTGGACCAAAGTTTAGAAAAAACCCATAAAATCCTACAATGGCTGACAGGGGCTGTAACCATCACTTTTTATTCAAATTTTTAAAGGACTGTAAGGAGAGTTTAAATTACCTCAGTAAATGCAGAATGTTGTACTGTTTTCATGTCCCAAGCTTGCCGGCACCATCTCTCTCTCTTTTCTTTCTACGTTTTTATATGATCCTGAGCTATGTAGTAGCTGAAATATCAGAGGAAAAATCTCTCTCTCTCTCTCTCTCTCTCTGCACATAGGAAAAATAGTTTAGAAATACTTTACTTAGATTATGGATGATTTCTGCATTTAGGCCCTGATTCATCAAAGCCTTCAAACATGCATTTAGCATGAACATAGCTGCTGAAGTGGCCGTCAGTAATGTCACATGGTACTACCATATGTTATATACAAACCTTCGAGGGCAATGCAAGTATAGAATACTAGAGCTAGGAGGGACCTCAAGAGCTCCAAGATCAAATTATTAAATTTAACAATGGGGGATGGGGAAGGAGTGAAGATTAGTGGCAGAAGTTCAGCATGCAGATCACTGCCTATTCTGGAAGAGTCAGATGCATGTGCGTAAGGGAAACGGAGCTTGTAATACAAAAAGATTTTTGAATTATGATTTCCCACCCAACCCCAAACAAGAAATAAAAGGGGGATGCTTTCTCACAAAGACAGAACTACATCAGCTTTCAGATACTTTTAACACAGATATTTCGAGGGAGTTATTTAGCTTACAGACTAGATAATCACAGTAGTTTGTTCTCACTTTGGGATCTCTGAAAAATATGGCTGGCTTATTTTGCTTACAAGTTTGTGTACACCTTCAGACTCCACTCGGACCCACACACTTACTTGTGTAGTCTGGGTTGAAGGAAGGAATTTTAAGGACTTAAATGAGATTTGCGGTATGTTTGTGTGGGAGGGAAGGGATTAGAAGATATGGAGAACATTAGGGTTTAGAATAGAATGGGTCTTGAAACTTAAACTATGGAGTGGACTCCAGTCAATTATAGGGAATAATCTCTCCTGGAGGGATGGGTGGCTAGATTTGATGATTTAATAGTCTTCCCCAGTTCTAAGATTCTGCAGAAGCTTGCAATAATTGGCAGTAAATTCCTGTGTCAATGGAATTCATGGAATTCTACGCCTATGCATTTCCATTTCCAACTCCAGTTTATAGAAGGGATAATATGTTTTACCCCAAATTCTTGCCTAAGGCAAGATCTCAGTCTTCTACACAAAAGAAATCAAACCTGCTGATGAGTTTAATCCAGACTAATCAAATAGTCCCTGTGACTTGCTTGTTGATAGAATCACAGCTATTGGAATTTGTGATTGATTGCCTGATTGCCATTGTAACTGGTAAAATGAACACCAATATTATCATCAGGCCAATCACACGAGTCACTGCATTCAGAAGTAAAGTCATTCAAGGAAGATTTTAAGAAAGGAGCAAATATGTTTACATAGAAAAATCACTGTTAGCTAGCAAAGAACCAAACAATAATTTGGCCTGCATTATGTACGCTGACCATCTGAGCCTTTCCATAATTATCTTTGATCTTGAAAGGATCTTGCCTCATCTTGAGAAGTAAATATGTGAAATACAAAAACCAGTCATTAAAACTGCAAAAGGTCATCATACTTTTAAAATCAGATGAAATGTTTTCTTCGGAATGTAAACTTCCCACTTCATAGTAGTTAATCTAGCTACAATGGGAATTCTTTTCCTCTTGAGAAGATCTGGAGAAATTTATCTTGAACAAATACTCTGCACATACATAGTAAATTGGCTGACCACAGTTTATTCTCTGTTAGCCTAAGAAAAATATCCAGCAGAAATTACAGCAACGTCACCTATCTGGAGGGCAGTATATCTTAGGCCAGTTGGAGTATCTATTATTGCCGGTTTTTATCTGTCTCCAAAGGGAAGCTATGTCTGACCCCGAAGGAAGGTCAACAACTTAATTATTGTACTCGAGACAAAGCTACTTTGTGCACAGGAAATGAAAGCTAAATAGAAGCACTTTGAAAAGAAAGACATTTTGCTCTCTGAAATAAATGAGACTTGCAGAATCCAATATTCTTTTCATCCTAGGCAGCGTCCTGACTAGATGTTAACTGATGTGCATCATGCAAACAGAGTAAATCCAGCATCCTTCCTGCCTTTGGAACACAAGAGCTGTAGACGGATGAAGCTTCTCGGAAGACAGTAAAATAAAGGATTTTATACAGGGCGTGTTTTTAAGGCTTTGTGCACTGTGTTCGTGCCTAATTAGAAGACCATATATACTTCCTTTGGAGACCCAGCAACTTCTGGGAATATTCTTATAAAAACACACATTCTGCGTACAGGAGCAGATGAGGAGATTATTGGGGAAACAGAAGGGTGTAAAGAGAGGGTTCAGCTGGTTATCCCTCTCCCCCCTTGCTTGTTGGAAATGAATAACTAATTATATAGAACGTGCCATTTAGAAATGGGAAGGAGCAGGAGCAAAGTCCTTCTTACTGTATTGAAACTTTCCTCTCTAAGGCAGAGTATAAAGGTTTGATGTGTACTTGGCATCTGTTATAGGATGTTGCCTGTACTCTGGTCAACAGTGATCATGAGCAAGGCACCTGGAGTCAGATTTTCAAAACCAGGAATTCTGGGCAAGAGCAGTGGGAGCTCCCATTTGCTGACCTTGTTGGAAAAAAATCAGGCCCTTAGTATTTCAGTGGCTCAGTTTACCCATTTGTAAAAATGAACCTAATCCTTCCCTGCCACCCATGGGTAATGTTTGTACATGCTTTGAGATCACGGCATTAGAAGCCCTAGGGAAGTACACAGCGAAATTAGAGACCTAAGCTTCTGTGACCAGTACAAAAGCAGTCCCCAGTGCTTCGGAGTTGTTAGAGCTTTTCTTTGACCAGTTTTACATGAAAGGGCGGAGGTGAAGAAGTAGAGCTTACGGAAGGGGGTCGAGCGGTCAAGTGGGACAACAAGGGGACAGAGGCACTGGCTGGGAGAATGGAGGCGGAAGACAGACCATTCGGAAATAAGGGGTGTGTGTGTATGTGGTGGGAGGGGGGGAGGCAAAGGACACTGCTGGGGTGAAAGGAGGCACGTCAGAGTGAAAGGAAGGAACTGAGCTTCAAAAACAAAAGCTGATGCTTTCTATCTTAGTTTTCAGGTATGGGAAATTATAGACAAATTGTGTTGACCATGTACACTTTTATCCCAGCCTCCAGAATGGCTGGGAATGAAACCATGTGACTACTTACATTAATGTGATGTATTACATAGCTTCAGACCAAACTAATAGATTTCAAATAGAGAGGGTTGGATTTTAATTTCTTGGAATGTATGTATTTACAAAGAGCATAGCATACATAACAGCCAAAGCTTTTGCAGTCACGACTTTCCAGGATACAGTCCCTCATCTATATTTATTACCAGCAGGGGGCTGACAGGCTTGCTGGGAAGTTGGGAGGAGGAGAACTCTATGCTCCCAGAAGGGGTGGGGCCTCAGGTGCAATAAGTGGGACAAGGGATAGCCAGCCCTTAGTGCTGCCTGGAGCGCATCCTACGGGACTCCAGCGGCAATTTAAGGGGCCCGGCATTTCGGCCACTGCCGTTGGTGTAGCTGGGATTCCTGGGCTCTTTTGAATTGCTGGACTCTGGGGCAGTTGTCCCCTTTGCCCTCCCATTGGCAGACCTCATTCCCAGATGTATGATCTTTCATCTGGCTGCATTAGGACACATGTTATTCAAAGGAGCCCATTTTACCAAGTGGTACAGATTGCCTTATTCATTGTTTAACACTCCACCAGTCCTTGTCATCTGCAAATTTCCTATCAATGATTTTATATTTTCTTTCAGAGCATTGCTTACCACTGGGCCAACAACAGACCCCTTCTGAACCCTGTTAGACACAACACTAATGGGCAGTGATTCCTCATTTACATTACTTTCTGAGATCCAGTTTTCAATCCACTAAACATGAGCTACATTGACTTCGTAGAGTTCTATTTTTTAAAACCAGAATGGCACGTGGTACGAAGTCAAACTGAAGTCTGTTATTATGTCAGCACAATTCCCTTTATCTACTAAACTTAAAAGCTCATGAAAAATGGCAAATGTATCTAGCAACATGTTTTCCACCAGAAACTGTGTTGGTTGGCATTAATATTGGTGAATCCCATATCAACCTTTCAGACTATCTATGTTAACCTGGATCATCCCTTTTATCCACTTTAAATAGTAGTACATTGTCTTTTTTCCTAGTCCTTGGACTATGCTTCTATCAAGCTGAGAGCTCTATACACAGTAAAAAAGAGAATTGGCCCAGATGCTTGGAAACAGCTTTTGGTTTCAACTCAACTGTTGTAGAAATGGATTGCGTCAGTTCTTGAGGGCTAGTAAAGTCCTTTCTGGCTTTTGTTTGTGTGTTTTCAGCTCCCTGCATAGCACCTGAACTTTTAGTGGTTCACATGAACCCAAAATCTCAAAGCAAAATTCACTCAGAGTTTTATGTGCTCATGGATCAAAACCAATTGAAACTATTAAGCTCTGCCTGGTTGCCACCTATAACTATATATTATCTTGGGTTCACTTTAAATATGGCCCCAGTTTGCCAGTATCAGCACAACTGGCCTGAACTACAGCTTTTCATTATGAAACTTTTGCACTGCACTAACATCCATTATAGACTTAAAGAGAAACAAGAAGACTTTCTATAAATATATTAGAAGCAAGAGGAAGACCAAGGACAGGGTAGGCCCCTTGCTTAGTGAGGAGGGAGAAACAGTAACAGGAAACTTGGAAATGGCACAGGTGCTTAACGACTTCTTTGTTTTCGGTCTTTACCAAGAAGTCTGATGAGGGAATGCCTAACATAGTGAATGCTAGTGGGAATGGGGTAGGTTTAGAAGATAAAATAAAAAAAGAACAAGTTAAAAATCACTTAGAAAAGATAGAAGTCTGCAAGTCACCAGGGCCTGATGAAATGCATCCTAGAATACTCAAGGAGCTGATAGAGGAGGTATCTGAGCCTTTAGCTATCATCTTTGAAAGATCATGGAAGATGGGAGAGATTCCAGAAGACTGGAAAAGGGCAAATACTGTGCCCATCTATAAAAAGGGAAATAAGAATAACCAGGGCTCGACAAACAATACAATCTACTCACCCGTGGTGAGTAGATTTCAGCCGCGCGCCCTGTTCATCCGTGGCACGCGCATGTGCAATGCGGCTCTTGTGCATGTGCAGTATGGGGCTGATGAGTGGTTTTCACCGCCATTCGTCAAGCCCTAAGAATAACCCAGGAAACTACAGACCAGTTAGTTTAACTTCTGTGCCAGGAAAGATAACGGAGCAAGTAATTAAGGAATTCATCTGCAAACATCTGGAAGATAATAAGGCGATAGGTAACAGCCAGCATGGATTTGTAAAGAACAAATCATGTCAAACCAATCTGATAGCTTTCTTTGATAGATAACAAGTCTTGTGAATAAGGGAGAAGCGATGGATGTGGTATACCTAAATTTTAGTAAGTCATTTGATATGGTCTCGCATGATCTTCTTATTAATAAACTAAGCAAATACAACTTAGATGGGACTACTGTAAGGTGGGTGCATAACTGGCTGGATAACCATTCTCAGAGAGTAGTTATTAATGGTTCACACTCATGCTGAAAGGGCATAACAAGTGGGGTTCCACAGGGGTCTGTTTTGGGACCAGTTCTGTTCAATATCTTCATCAACGATTTAGATATTGGCATACAGCAGGGGTGGCCAACCCATTTAACAAAGAGAGCCAAAACAGCGGCAGAAAAAATGCGAAGACACATCAGAATTGTCAAGCAAAAAACCCCCCAAAATTTAAAAAAAGGAAGCTGCCCCTTTAAGACGGCTGCCCCGCAGCTCCGACCTGGTAAACACAGGGAAGCCAGGGACCAGGGGAGAGCCGGTGGGAGGGTGTGGCCGTTTGGGGGAGGTGCAGGAGCGGCTTTGTGAGCCACACTTTTGGGGGGCAAGAGCCGGCTTGTGAGCCACGGGTTGGCCATGGCTGGCATAGAGCGTATGCTTATTAAGTTTGCAGAGGATACGAAGCTGGGAGGGCTTGCAACTGCTTTAGAGGATAGGGTCATAAATCAAAATGACCTGGACAAACTGGAGAAATGGTCTAAAGTAAATAGGATGCAGTTTAATAAGGACAAATGCAAAAATGCTCCATTTACGAAGAAAGGATCAGTTTCACACATACAGAATGGGAAGCGACTGTCTAGGATGGAGTACTGCAGAAAGGGATCTAGGGGTCATAGTGGACCACAAACTAAATATGAGTCAAAGTGTGACACTTGCAAAAAAGGCAAACATGATTCTGGGATGCATTAACAGGAGTGTTGTGAGCAAGACACAAGAAGTCATTCTTCCGCTCTACTCTGCACTGATTAGGCCTCAGTTGGAGTATTGCGTCCAGTTCTGGGCACCACATTTCAAGAACGATGTGGAGAAATTGGAGAAGGTCCAGAGAAGAGCAACAAGAATGATTAACGTTAGAGAACATGACCTATGAAGGAAGACTGAAAGAATTGGACTTGTTTAGTTTGGAAAGAAGAAGACTGAAAGGGGACATGATAGAAGTTTTCAGGTGTGTCAGAAGGAGGAAGGAGAAAAATTGTTCTCCTTCGCCTTTGAGGAGAGGAAAAGAAGCAATGGGCTTAAATTGCAGCAAGGGAGGTTTAGGTTGGACATTCAGAAAAGTTCCTAACTGTCAGGGTGGTTAAACACTGGAATAAATTGCCTAGAGTGGTTGTGGAATCTCCATCTCTGGAGATGTTTAAGAGCAGGTTAGATAGACATTTATCAGGGATGGTCTAGATGGTACTTGGTCCTGCCGTGAGGGCAGGGGACTGGACTCAATGACCTCTCGAGGTCCCTTCCAGTTCTAGTGTTCTATGATTCTATGATTTTATTCTCGTGGTTATGGAGGCAACAACACACTGGTTAGAATCTTCTCCATCTCTTAACTTTCAGCCCCTCTCTGCACCCCGGCAAGATGGTTTTCAATGGTGCATTTTTCAAGTGTTTTACCCAATCTAGTTTTAAAAGTCCTTGGGGTCCTGTGGTCTCCACCCCTTCCCTTGGGAAGATATTTTAATTTCTCTACCACACTAAGTAATTCATCTACTGCCTTGGTGTTTTCAGCTTTCAAGACTATTATCCTATCCCCTCTGAATCCTGGCTTAGCTGCTTCTGTAGACTTCAAGGTAGCCTGCTTACACCTTGACTGAATGCTGGCACGTGCAATTCAGTATTCTTACAGCAGCTGCTGCTTCCTGTTGGCTTTGTCTGTTGGTGGAAAATAACTCTGCTTAAGGCCTAAATCTGAAGAGGTGTAATGACAGTTGTCCTCACACAGTAAGGCTATGTCTACACAGCAGCGTTATTTTGGAATAACTGATGTTATTCCGAAATAACATAGTCTACATCTAGACAACAAGCAGTTATTTTGACATGTCGAAATAATGTTGAGCTGGAGGACTTCTTACTCTGACGAGTAAGGGAAGTTGGAGGAAGAGTGCTTTACCTCAGACTTCCTGCTGTGTAGACAGTGCCAAAAGCCAAAATAAGCAATTTTGACTTAAGCAACACTTATTTTGGCTTTAGCCCTGCTGTGTAGATGTGTCTTTAAGTGTCCCTCTGGAAAGGGAATGTCAAAACTGACGGTCAAAGCAGAAAGCATCAGTTCTGGGTCCAAAGCTCGGACTGGGCAAGCAACTCTCATCTGTGCCTAGTTCCACAGCTCCTGGTGTTTCTAGTCAACATGGATTCCCCTCCTCTAGCACCAGCCACGGTCAGAGATTGGAATGTATAGGTATGGTGGGGTGGCTGATTGGTGTCCGTGGAACAGAGGAGAGCGCCCAGTGTAGCTCAGATGGAAGAATTCAGGGAGCACGAGATGATGAGAAAACACAACACAGGAAAAGGAAGAAGGGAAATGAAGAGCGTTGAAAGGGAAGAAAAGAGAGGATGAGGCAACAGACATTGAATGTGATGGAGGAGAAAGAGGAATCCATGTATAGCAGCAAAGGAATGAAACAACAGAGAAATTAGAAAACCCTAACAAAAAAGAAAGAAGATGCCTTAAAACTGATTACCCTGAAATTTGTCAAGATGTTACTATTAAGTATTTAAGAATCTCTGTGATTGGATTCTTTGGTTCATGAAGAATAACCATTTTGCCCCTTTGGAATACATCAGATGTCCCTAAATAGCAGGCATGTAATGTTTGCTTTGTTTGGTGCCTCAACCCAGCAGGATTCCTTCACTTCTGTCCATTCATTAAATGTTTTGTCACCTGCTCAGAGATATTAACTGGGTTGTTTGGATCAGCCCTGTTAGACAACAGACTGAATGCGTAGGTGAGGGAAGATGCGGAGGGAATGCTAAAAGATCAGGTGAACTGCTGTAACATTTTTCATAGTGGAGATAGTAACAGTAACATTATTCAGACACAAAATACGTTGTTTTTACTCATCAAAGTGGTGGAACAACTGAAAGGGATAGGCCTAATTTCATGCAGTGGACAACTTTTGAAATATTTAGGCTGTTGCGGTTTTCTTTAAAACCAAGTTTATGGCTGGAAAAAGTGAAATTTCCCCTCCAGGCAAGAACAAAACTTTGCTTCATCAAAGGCTTTTTGGGTAGCTATAAACTACTAAAAGCTGGGGGGCTAGAAAGGAAACTGGTACACAACCATATAACTAGAGTGGTGGTTGCCAAGGCTGCCACAATAAGCAGCAAGTTGGGGTAAGATTATAAAAGCACATAAATGATTGCAAAGCCTATATCCATTCCCAAAAGTGAGTTAGGCATGTAGCGCCAGATCCACAAATGTACTTTACGTGCCATTGTAATCCAGAAGACTCCTGCTTTCATTTGTAGGCACCTAAACTTTCTCATGCAGTAAAAGTTCCCTAGGTGCTATGTTCTTGCCTCTGGGCATGCACACTACAGTCTCCCTCTAGGCAGCTGGACAACTATCTCTTCCCTGAGCCTCTAAGTGCAATCCCTACACTAGGGGAAGATAGGCACTGGTCTGCTTCTGTTGTGTGCACGGCCTGATCAGATGGGTGTGCTCAGAGCCACCTAATTCCACACAAAATAGCCCGGAAGGAGTGGGGGTGAGGAGGAGTCCCTCGTAATCGTCAGCCTAGCTGTTACAGCACTCCCCAAGGAGGTAGAAAACCACTTGTTCAAGTCCCACTCCCACAACCTGCCTCAGGAGAAGGGATTTGAACAGGACTCTGTGCCACCTCTGAGGTGATGGCCCTAACTAATGGGCTACAGATTCTTTCTCTGTCCCAACTAATATGTAGTTCATGCTAGCTTTGTGGATCCCATCCATTGTACAGAGAGCTGAAATGCCTCACCCAGGTTTTGTGGGTCACAATGATGTTCCAGTTACCTTTTCAGGTACCTAAAAGTTAGACACTGCAGCACTCAGCATTGCTATGCCTCAGTTCCTTTGTGGCTCTGGCTCTTAGAGTCATGGAATGGAATTCCTCTAATGGAATTCCTTACTGTGAGTCTCTTAATACGATGCCTTGGTAGATTTAGGCCACTGGTGCCTAAGGCTACATCTACACTATTGCAGGGATCCACACTCTGAGATCAATCCCCTGGCGGTCAGTTTAGTGTGTCTAGTGAAGACCTGCCAAATCGACTGTAGAGCGATCTGCAGTTGACTCCTGTACTCTACCCCTGATGAAAAGACTAAGGTAAGCTAATGGAAGAATTTCTCCCTTTGACCCCCCGCGGTGTACATCCCACAATAACTTGACCTAAGGTACTTTGACGCCAGCTACATTATTCACGTAGCTGAGGTTGCATACCTTAGGTCAGTGGTCTCCAACCTTTTTAAGCACAAGATGAGTTTTTAAATTTAAGTCCATTTAGGATCTACCTCAAACCCAAATACCCCTGCCCCACCCTTTCACCAAGGCCCTGCCCTCCTCACTCTGTGAAGATAGGTTACAGGGGAACGGAACAGAGTGACATCAGTGCCCCCCTGCCTCTGTCTCCCCCACCCTACACAACAAACGGGAGGCTCCCAGGGGGCAGCTCTGAGCGGAGCAGCAGGGCAGTCAGAGGAGGGGCAGCTGAAGTGACTCCCAGCCAAACCTGTCAGGATCACCTGTCAGAGGCTCCAGGATCTACCCGTAGATCCTGATCGACTGGTTGGTGACCACTGCCTTAGGTCGACTTTCTGTAGTAGTGTAGACAAACCAAATTCTTGATTTAGGAACCTAACTGCCATGCTAGGCACCTGGGTTACAGTTCACAAGGAGCTGTTAGGTGGTCAAGTCCTGCTGACACCTTGAGACTTATGCCCCAAGTACCTAAGATTTTGAAAAATGGAACTTAGGCTCCTAAGTCACTTAGGCACTTCTGCAGATTACACCTCTGGTTTCTTACTTCCTGGGTCAGAGAGGAATGAGTACTTTGCCCTCCAGCAGGGCCCAGTACTGATGGGTTCCAGAGGTCATTCCATCCAGCCCTACTTAGCCAAGAGAAAGTGGATTCCTGCATGGGCCGCCTGGGGGCCAGTTTGCAGAGGAGTTGTGCCACAGAAGGACTCTCCACAAACACATAGGCCCCAAACTAGGTGCTTGTCAGCTGTTGAGCCACTGGCTTATCCACTGAAGATAAAATTGTAGCGGTTAGTAACCTGATCACCTGCGAGCAGAAAGCATGCATCTGTAAGCTCCACCCTGGGGTACTTCATAGCACAGGTAAAGCAGTGGGGTACTAAAGACAGGAGGCCTGATTTCTCCTGACTTGGACTAGATTCACACTGCTGACCCTGAGATACGAGATTCCATCTTTTAACAGTATGAACTACCCCATTCTCTTAGCTGCTCTTTCAAAAAGTGAAAGCCCACTAGAGACTTTGCTCGTATCCCCACTTGTAGCATGAGACCAGCTGGATGTACATGATGATATAAGTAAATGAAACCATGAAGCACTTTTCATAAGGACTTACACCTGAGAGCATAAAAATCCATGAACATTCATGTTTCATATGGGCAACTGGAGTAGTGCTAATATTTCAAATCTTATATTCCTTGATTGCTTCACTTTCTCCTGCACCTAGAATGTGTCTCTGTTTCTGTCCATACACATGTGTTCAATGCAGCAGTGATTGGCAATGCCGTTTATATGGGGTATTGGAAAATAAGGATCTTTTCTTAACTGTTATGCTCCAGGAAGGAATAATAATAATAAAGAAAACCAGATGAACATCTGAGAAACCACGTTCTATTTAAAAAAAAAATCACTATTAACATTAGGCTAATCGTACCAAAATCACCTTTGGGGTAACTCTGCTAACATTAAAGGGGTTGCTCCGGGAACTAATTTGTCAATGGGATGTAAATGAAGATATCACAATAACCATCTTATACAGTGCAGAGAATCTAAACAGACTGTGGTGTGTGCATTAACTATGCAACACATGTGTACAATGAGTAAACACATTGGCCAAAACATCAACTGGTGTAAAGCGGTGTAACTGCATTGATATCAAGAAAGCAACTGCAATTTAGATCACCTGAAAATTTGGCCAGCTGCCTGTTCCACACCAAATGGGAGATCACAGAATAAAATGTATTTAGCACCAGCCTGATGCTCTACCACACCCCAGTGGTGTGAATCCTTTGCTAATAAAGACAGAGAGAAAGCAGATGGAGTTAGAATGTGTATGAGAGGTCAGGTAACCAGAGATCTAAATCCAGTGCCCATAGTAATGTGATAAACCCTCTTTCCCCTCGCTGCCCGCCAATGGACTGCAGGGAAGGTTGTTAACTATTCAAGAAGAAACACAGCAGTGCTGTTTGTTTGTGTGGCGTGTTCCAGTCTGATTTCATTACATCTTACAAGTTTAGTGAATTTACCAATCAGCGCAAACTTCAAAATGGGTTCATGCCATTTTTAAAAGGGCCTGTAGGATATTTCAGATCATACCTACTGAAATCAGTTCTTCCAGAGACATTAGGAGCCTTTCATCCCATTGTTGTGGGATCATAGACAGTTAAGGTGGTTTCTTAGGTCATAAAGTCCAACCCCCTACGCTAGGGCAGGTTTATCCCTATGTTATTGCCCTGAGTGTGTGATCTAAAGCTAATCCTTTGCTGAACATTCCTTTTAATTGTGATCTACCTCATAGTCTCATTTCCAGCAGGACATTTTTTTCACTATGGCTAGTCTAAGCAGGCCCTGGTTTAGCATAAGCTCTATAAATATAGTCTTGGGAAAGATTTGAAAAAGCATTTAGGTGCCTAACTTTCACTGAGGCACCTAACTCCCATTGACTTACACAGTACTAGCAGATGTCTGCAGTGTTGCTGGAGTCCTTAACAGTAATAATGTTTGGGGTTTGGTTTTGAAAAATTAAAAGGAAAATGTGCATGCTTTATTTATTGTATAGGGTGGGGGGATGGGAGGAGGGCTCAGACATGGGGTGGGGATGCAGGAATGAGGGCCCGGAGCGGGAGTTGCAGGACTCAGGGCAGAGGGCCAGGAGGCTGCAGAGGGAGCTTACCAGGGCCAGTTAGGGGGGCACTGCTGTGGCTGTAGCTCATCCTGGGAGGGGAAGGGGGGGCAGGGCTGTGCTCTCCAGCTGGCAGCTCCTCGTGCTGGCCCGAGGCTGCAATCTCTGGTTGGCAGCTCCTCCTGGGAGGCCAGAGCCGCTTGGGCTGGCCCAGGCCTGCAGCTTGACCAGGGAGTGGGGGTGAGTCTCGGAGAGATGGTCCTGGCTTCCAGGGCCCATTTAGAGCTGTTGGCAGGGGAGGCAATGGTCCTGGGGCTGGCCCCGACTTCTAGCATGCCCCTCCCTCCGCCCTGTGTTCTGCAGACTGTCTGGGGGATGTCGAGGTTCATGGGGGGATGGCCCCTGTGGCCTGCAGCCTGTAGGGTTGCCAGACGGTTTAACCAAAAATACCGGACACCCCCTTCCCCCCAAAAAAACACAGGGAAAAAAATTCTGTTGAGGAAAAAAAAAGGACCCTGACAGCACTTATTAAGCCAAAAAAAAAAAAAAAAAAAAATCAGCATGGCCCCTTTAAGAAGAGGCTTTTTTGCCGGTGGCCATTTTGTTTTTCTGCTCCAGCCAAAAGACAAGGCCCTGCAGAACCAGGTAAGCGGGGAGGGGGGCATCTGGGGGGCCCAGCGGGGGGTCTGGGACTGGGCCTAGTTGCTGAGTGTGTCATAGGGTTGCCAGGTGTCCAGTACTTTTGCCTCCTGGCAGGGAAAAAAATCAGAAAATACCAGACATTTTAGGTGTCCGGTATTTTCTGAATTTTTTTTACTGGACAGGAGGCAAAAATACCAGACTGTCCGGGTCAATACTGGACACCTGGCAATCCTAGCAGCCTATACAGGGAGGGCAAGGCTCTGAAGGCCTGCTCCGGCCTCCAGTGTCTTTCCCGCCCCCGCAGACTCTCTGCTTGGAGGGGGACAATCTCTGGGAGCAGGTCCAGCCCTCCAGTGAGCCACCCCCCGTCATGTCCTGCAGCCTGTTTGGGGTGGGGTAAGTTTCCCTCCCCCTTCTCCAAACCCAGCAGATTTTCCTGGCAATGCTTGGGTCATTAACTCTAAGATTTTTTTTGTGGGGGGTGGGAATGAAAGGAAAATGTAATTGATTTATTTAAATGATTGTATTTTTCAAAAATAAAATGTTATTTTTACTAAGTTAATTTTTTATTTCAGATTTCTTAGAAAAAGGGATTGTTAAAATTGTTCTATTTACATTTTCTTAGTAAATTTTTTTAAATGGGAATTCCCTCAAGTGTATTTTTTTCTTTGTCCTTATAAACCCTTATAATTCATTATGTTTTACAAAAAGGACTATATCATCAATTTGGTTTCCAACAATATTTTCTTCTAGTTTTCAAATCTTAAGCATTGATTTAGTTGTGCCAAAACTAAGAGCACTACTCCAAATTTCTCTGCTTTATCTCTTTTCTGTAAAGTTTATTGAGAAGCAAGCCTATTGCAGGTTCATCCTTGGCTCAGTCTCTTTCAACGTTTATTTAGGCTATGTCTAGACTGCAAACAAAAGTCAGAAAAATATACGCAAATTGTGAACCTCAATTTGTGTATCTTTTTCCGCTTCTTTTTTCGGAAGAGGCTTGTCTGAAATTTGGCCCGTCTACACGGTGCCAAATTTCAGAAAAACCTCCTCTTTTGGAACATCCCTTCTTCCTCGTACAATGAGGAATACAGGGATGCCAAAAGAACGCGTCCGCTTTTTTGGAAACTGTTCTGAAAAAGTGGATGCATTCCTTGGATGCGGCATAGTTTTCCGGGATACCGGAGGTATCCCGGAAAAGCTCTACAGTGTAGACATAGCCCTAGTTGTGTTAGTTTTGAAGACTGTACTTGATTTGGTGATTGTCTCTTTTCGGTTTGGTTTTATGAAAAGCAATCCCATTCCAGGCACATATCAATTTCCTGGCACAACCAAACCCTTAGGTTGCTTAAAATTATGTTAAGAAGAAGCTTTATACCGAATGTGTTGATCCTAGCTCTTACCATTCAGGAGGAGTTCTTGATCAAAAAGACAAATAGACAAACTCTCTAAAATATATAGCAGATTATTGTTTTTCCCTCAAATTTAGATCTTTCTGTGTTTTCCCTCCCCCGTATTGGCAATACCTTTGTCTTTTGATATTATGCAAACATTTGAGGAGTAATAGTTTATTTTCCACTTTTGCCACCAACATTATTTTGTTTTACATTGTAACTGCTAGTCCATAGCTTGGCTTTCTTGCTCTGTCCTTCACAATGTTTCTTATCCTCTTTACCTCCTTGAATAGACTTCTGTGATCCTCATTACTTTGTGTTTTATGTCTTAGAACTCATCCTGCTGTCCTTATTCTGTGATTTCAATGGGAATTTAGTCAGAAAAGGGATAAGATTTGCCTCTTAATTTTATGTAATGACTCTTGTGGATTTACCTTTGATTTTTAATGTAGACTCAACTGGCTTGGTGCTAGACAGACAAGATCTCTGGAAATATTCTGTCCCTTTTTAATAACACTGTAACGAAGGAAACAATTTGTATTTCCTGAGCAAATAGGGCAATTGTGAAAGATCTTTGGTTGGTGTGACCCATCTTAGTTCCATTGCTAATACACTAATTTATACTGCCTCGGAATCAGCTTCATGAACTCAAGTACTTTGATTATTTGAAAGCCAAAGTTCTTCCTGCCCTAAAATGAGTTACCTGGAACTGTATGTACTTGTGTCAGCTCATTTGTGGCATTAAAGCTTGTGGGACTTGGTGAATTTCTGAGTATTCTCTACTCTGGCCAAAGCATTAGCTTTCTTTCCTTTAGAAAGCTGAGAAGACTATAAAGATGATGGACTCTGTATATATGACAATATACTACATGTCGATCTATGTTGCACGGAGGAGTGCATTGGAGAGAACATAAATAAAAATGTCACAGAGCAATACAAATATTTCTCCTTCAAGGACTTGAGGGCTGGAGGGAATTTAAGTCAATTTGCATCCACTTGGGGTATTTAGAAGGATATTTGTAATTCACCATATGGGCAGCCATACTGGTAACCTTTGAGATAATTTGTGGCAATGTACATGACATTAGATAGATGGTCGCTGAAGTGAGAAGAAAACTCAGCCTTCCTTTTAAATGCTAATGGTTCCATATGGATGGGAACTAAACTTCTTTTCTGTTGCTGGCAGTAACTGATAGTGTTGATAGAAGGAAAGAAATTGTGTACCTTGTTGTCAACTCAGACTCTATTTCAGTAATGCCTGCTTGTTGAAAGAGGCTTAATTTTGTAAGTAACAAATCTGACAGAAAAGATTTTCAAGATCAAAAAGCTTTGATTGGGTTACAAACACCAGGAAAATGGTGAGGGATTATTCTAGCCTGGCATGCCAGATAATGGTTTATCATTTAAAATGAAATTGTCAAAAAAGGGTATGAAAAATCTACTTATTCATATGATCAGCTGTGGAAAAATACTAAGAGCTTGTATATGTGTGGACACTTGAGAAAATCTATGACAATTTAAGTAATCAACTTTGAATTCAGACCTTTAATAATTCAGATTAATTTTCCTATCTCTGTGTAGACACATCCTGATAGTAAACAACTGTTTTATGATTTGACTGCCAAGCTTCTTCGGAGGAAGAAGGAGTAGTACTGCAGAAAGGGATCTAGGGGTCATAGTGGACCACAAGCTAAATATGAGTCACAATGTAACACTGTTGCTAAAAGAGCAAACATGATTCTGGGATGCATTAACAGGAGTGTTGTGAGCAAGACACAAGAAGTCATTCTACCACTCTACTCTGCACTGATTAGGCCTCAACTGAAGTATTGTGTCCTGTTCTGGGCACCACATTTCAAGAAAGATGTGGAGAAATTGGAGAGGGTCCAGAGAAGAGCAACAAAAATGATTAAAGGTCTAGAAAACATGACTTATGAAGGAAGACTGGGAGAACTGGGCTTCGTTAGTTTGGAAAAGAGAAGACAGAGGGGACATGATAGCTGTTTTCAAGTATCTAAAAGGTGGAGGGAGAAAAATTGTTCTCCTTGGCATTTGATGCTAGGACAAGAAGCAATGGGCTTAAACTGCAGCAAGGGAAGCTTAGGTTGGACATTAGGAAAAATTTCCTGTCAGGGTACTTAAACACTGGAATAAATTGCTTAGGGAGGTTGTGGAATCTCCATCACTGGAGCAATTTAAGAGCAGGTTAGATAGACATCTATCAGGGATGGTCTAGACTGTGCTTGGTCCTGCCGTGAGGGCAGGGGACTGGACTTCATGATCTCTCAAGGTCCCTAAAAAATTAAAAAAATATATATGTCCTGAGCTCTGGCCTACACCAGGAAATTAGGTCAGTATAATATGTTGCTCAGGAATGTGAAAAAAATCGACACCCCTTAAACCAACCTAACCCCTGGTGTGGACATCCTCCCATCAGTTGAGCTACTGCCTCCAGGAGAAGTGAATTATCTGTGTAGACGGGAGAAGCCCTCCTGTTGACCAAAGTAGTGTCTTCACAGAAGTGCTACAACATTTTAAGTGTAGAAAAGCCCTGGGATTGTGATGTAGGGCTCCAAACGAATACATGTCGGGCTTATATGCACATCTTGTTTTCCTCCAGTAAGTTTTCTGTACAGATGGACACTGTGGCAATGCACCATTTAAAGCAGTAGTGGGCAATCTCCGGCTCATTGGGCTTCTGTGTGTGGCCTACGAGACATTTTTACTGTTGCCTATGTGCAGGGTTGCCAGATTCTGCTGGTTTCATCCGTGTCGTTTGACTAAAGTGACACACACATAAAATCAAGGGCACAGGAAGGGTATGTCTAGACTGCATCCCTCTGTCAGCAGAGGGATGCAGATTAGGCAGGTCAACATTGTCAATGAGGCAGGGATTTAAATATCCCGTGCCTAATTTGCATAAAAATGGCCACCACATTTTGCCAACTCAGCATGTTGTCGGCAAAAAGCAGCAGTCTAGAGGAGGATCTGTTGAGAAAGAAAGCCTTTTTCGATAGATCCTGTAAACCTCCTTGCAGGAGGCGTAAGGGATCTGTTGAAAAAGGCTTTCTTTCTCGACAGATCCCCCTCTAGACAGCACTTTGTCAGCAAAAAGTGTCAGAGTCGGCAAAACGTGGTGGCCATTTTTATGCAAATTAGGCATGGTATATTTAAATCCCTGCCTCATTTGCAATGTCGACCTGCCTAATCTGCATCCTTCTGTTGACAGAGGGATGCAGTCTAGACATACCTGAAGTGAGGTGCGTGCTGATTGCATGCAACACTGACCGCGAGTGTCACGCACTCCCTCTGCATCCAGCCAAAGTGCTGCTGAGGTTCATTCGGCACATCCCGCAAATTCTAGGTATGCAAGTGCAGTTAGCAAAACTACCGTATCCTGGGAGATGGTCTTGGTTAGGACAATCTTGTGGCCCACTGAGATGAAGGAGCCTAGGTTACCCACCATTGTTTTAGAGAGAGACCACCTCCCAGAGAGGATTACCATGCAGAAGTGATGGGAAAAGTTTGGTATTCTGGCCCAGAACAGATTTGAACTCAGCTGAACTAAGGCTGGGTTTAGGGTTCAACAGCACCAAAACAATGGGAGCTGTTCTCAGGAGATTTTGGCTCAAAGTGCCCGAAATCTTACAAGAGCAACTCATCTCATTTCATTTCTTCATCATAAAGTGCAGGAACGTTTACAGGAGTTTTGAGTTTGCAGGAGCATCCAAGCCAGAAAGCTTTCCTTCTTTTGGTTTTGGATCCCAATCACACACGTCCCTTAAGGACTAAGGGTTTGGATTTGGGGGTTCAGGGCAGAATGTGAAATACACACTCAAGCCAATAATACTCAAACCTTTAATAAAATCATAATTCAAGCACAAAATATGAACCTGGGAAACTGAGTTCTTTCATCTGGTTCACTTCTTTCTCTTTCAGACATTAGGCATGTCCTCCAGCACATATTCACGGGGGCAACCGAAGCTCCCTGAAAATGCATGTGGACCACTGGTACCTGAACCATGACTCCGCACTCACCCTGTCCCTTCTCACTCCTCTCTGCAAAGGCATAGACCTCCCCATTTTAAGAGTGATGGTCCAATCTGTTCGAGTGTCTCTGCATACACACAAAGGTTCTTTACCAATGGTTCACTGTCAGTTCTAGGAGAGAGAACACAGACTCCACATGCTTCAAGACTGGGGTTTGTAAAGAAGTCTAATAGAGTTGGCTATTGAAATTCCATGGGAGTTGGTTACCTAGATTTACAGTATGGAATCCATCTTGGTCAGGGACAAAATTAGGCATCTGGGCTGATGAATAGGCTACTGTCACATACTGTTACGCAATGACATGATAAGCACTGTTGTAGGTGGATATTTTATTGATTTTTATGTTAAATTCTGGGTGGCAGTGTGCAAAAAAGCTGACCTGTCAGGTTCAGATTTAATTTGCCTATTTCTACTTAAACAGTGATATTATTTGAATACCACTGTTTCAGAATCCTGGCTAAAGAGTAAAAGCATCTGACCTGCTCCACTCTGGTTTGAATTAGCTTTGAAGACTGTGCGCTATTAAAATCTTGAACACCACATTAATAAACAGACATTTAACAAATTGGAAAAAAGGTTGGTTCCAAAATTTTTAAAAGTTAAATTCACGTTGAAAAAAATTGAATCCGACTAGCATTAAGTAGTAAGAATCATACAAAGATTAACTTTTAGCCAATGTAGAAGAAAGAGAACTTTCAAAGTCAGTAAGCCAGCAATTTTTACACAATGTTTATAATTAATTCCAGTTATTGTACTAGTTTTTGGGTTTGGTTTGCAGAAACAAAGCCCTTTTCTTTAACAGGAATAATGCACCAGTTCTGGGATCTATAAACACAAAGTCAAATTTAGATAATACCAAACTCTAACATAGTGCTTTTCACACATAGACCTCAGAGCACTTTACAAAGAGGTCAGTAGCATAGTCCCCAGTTTATAGATGGGGAATAAGGGCACAGCAAGGCAAAGTGACTTTCCAGCAGTGCCAGGAAAAGAACCCACTTCTACTGAGTCCTCTGGTATGTCTCCATGTAACATGCTTCAGTTGCCAAGTGACAACATTGCACTGATTGCTAACACATCAATGTAGAATCGCCTATGCTGACAGGCAGAAAGGGTTATTTATCAGGCGCAGATTTCTTTTTTTAATTAAGATTTTATTAAAAGATTTAGTATCACTGGCCCAAGTATATATTTCACATTCTATCCTGCAGCCTCAGATCCAAACTCATCCTCAGGGGCTCTGTATCTAGCTGGGACCCAGAACTAAAAGAGAGATGTAGCAATGACAGAGGAAGTTCCCAGTGTAAACTACCAGCCCCTCATCTGGTGCTCTAGCCACTACACAACATCACTGTGAAGAGATTACAGAAGATTTTCAGAAGTGGCTGCTGGAGTGTGCAGTAGGAATTCGAGTGCTGTGAATGTTGGGAATTTTCAACACTGAGTGGGTTCACCTCTGACTTGCCCCAGCTCTAACTAGCTGCACCCTCAGGTATGTCTACACTGCAATGCTATTTATCCCGAAATAGCTATTCTGCGTCTTTTGAGTGTGCCCATTATTTCAAAATATAACAAGGCTCGCTATTCCGATGTCCCTGTAAACCTCATTCCACGAGGAGTATGGGACGGTTCGGAACAGCAGGTTATTTTAAAATAAGTGCTGTGTAGACAGCACCAAATTTTGAAGTAAGCTATTTTGAAATAGCAAGAAGGGGCAGGGTAGACAGCTCCTTTGGGCACAAGAGCCTCTTCTGCAAAAATGGCGGCTCATTAGATATGCAAATGAGGCTCGGTGATATTTCACGCTTCACCTCATTTGCATATTTCTCGCGCAAGAAGCCGCGAGTGTAGACATAGCCCAAGTCAGCTCTTTGCATGATCCATAGGCCGGTACCATCATGGTACCTCAGGGTACAGTCTGCATCCACAGAATTACACAGTTCAATCCCTTTGGCACAGCTCACCAGGAAAACTGTGGGCACTTTGTCCCTGACTGGTCATACCTGGATACTGGCGGGGGTTCCTAGATCCGCCACTTCTGTCTCAGTCCTTCAGACAGGGCATTCCAGCCTCCTGGTACCAATACAACGTGCGCAACAGGAATAACGTTCACCTTCCGGGGGAGCCGATTGCATCACCAAAGCAGATGCAGACACCAGGCTCTGGCAGGTGAAACAGAAAGGAGCCCTTCTTGACAGGGCAGCAAGGTAAAATTCCAGGCTGCATGAAAGGGAACGGATTGGCTGATGCTAGCGGTGTCCCTCATGACCCTAGGTGAGAGGGCTCAGTGCCAGCCTGCCTGAGGAGATAGTGAACCTGAGAGGAACTGAAGGGCTGTGTCCACAGCTCATGTTTCAGTTTATTACATCCTGCAGGAGCCTAGAAGCCTTCAGGTTAAGCCTGGCCCTATCACTGCATTACCTGCACCATGGAGAGGTCCTTGCACGGCTTACAGACTCTCCCTGCAGGGGACAGACCCCTCCCGTGCATGATGCTGAGACAGGGCAAATCTTGCCTAGCTCCTCCTCTATTTCACTCATCCTCGCTGGGCTGGGTGTTGTGCTTCTGTGGCCCCTTCCCCTGAAATGCCAAACAATATTGAACCTCCCTCAGATCCCACTCCAGCTACCAACTCCCTGTCCTGTCTCTTGCCTTGTGCTCCTCCTCTTGCCTACCTCCAGGCCCAAATGACTCCGAACAACTGCTGTTACTCACTCTCCCCCATTTGCACGTACATGAAGGCAATAGTACTTTATATGCAAATGTAGTTTGTGTTTGCAAATACAGTTCTGCACACCCAATATTTGAGATGTGGCCTTTGGAATGGCATCTGCAATTTTGTGAATTGGTATATTGGAAAATATGTGCCTTGATTTCTACTTTCACTAGCAGAAAAATAAAATGTAATGCATGAATAAAATCAACATATTTTAAATAATGTTTGCATTTTAGGCAGTTACAGGTTTGTTTGTGACAGCATACTTTCAGATGAAAGAAAATAATTTGCCTCCATTAAATTAACAAACATTTTTGCCCTTTCCCTATTGGCTAGCAATGCTTTGTGTGAAATGCTTTCACCAAAGGACAGACTGGAAAAAAAAAAAAAAAGAAAGTGATGGTACTGTATCTAAATGCTTCACAGAACTTCTAAATTCCAACCAGAATACCTAGATCTTTCTGGTACTGATCAGGTGTTACATAGTCCAGATTAAAAAATCCATCATTAGGTTTCAGAGTTAACATTCCGTTGACATAAATGTGGGAAGTTCACACCACACTTAGACCCATTGGGCCCAGTTCTGCATTCATTTACATCCAGTGCAGCTCTGTTGACTTCAGGGTAGAAGTCAGTCCTGTTGTACACTAGCATGGGTGAGCAGCGAACCAGGCTCACTATCTGAAAGCTCAGACAACCCTGCATTGGTTCAAATGTGTAAGGTTAGCATTGTAACAAGGAACTTTGGAAAAATGAAAGGTTAGAATGAACAGAAACTGATGGGGCCACAAAAAAGCATTGGCACAGCCTGTTGGTACCTGTGATGCCAATTCACCCCCCTCCCCAGATTTTAAACCCGGATGCTCTGATGCTACATAGGTTCTCTTGGTTATAGCAAAACAGCAGCACAGGACACACAGGAGTGGATGTAAACATTATAGGAGGGGAAAGGAGGAAAAACATCTTGTCAAGCAAGACAGGAAAAGGAAAATAATAAAATATAGGTGGAGCACGAAGGAAGAAGAAAGAGAACAGTTAGTTCTACAGCTTTGTCACAGAGACCTCTTACATCAGAGGTGGGGAAATACCAGCCCGGGGGTCAGATCCAGTACACCACACTAACTGTATTTACTTGCGCCTGGGTAACCCTGGTAAACCGCTGCCGTTTATTGCCCACCCCATCTTAGGTCTTACCAAAGCACCAAAAGGGTAATCAGCATTTTAGCTCCTACGGCTGTTGGAACCAGCTGATTTTACACAGGGTTATTTAGCTCACTAACATGAAGACTTGTGTTAGGATGGGTCACATGACATCACGAACACTCTCTAGTGATTATCCAAAAACCTTAGGAAGAACTATTAACAGCATAAAATAAACCAACTAGAAATCTCCAGTTCTGCAGCCAGAGAAATGAATCTCCTACAAATACACACGCTCCTTAAAATGAGATATATGTTATCAATCATTTACTAAAAATCTGTTATCACTATAGTGGATATGTTAATTCCCCCATAAATAATCTATCATGTGATGATTTTTTTTTAAATGAAATGAAGTGCCTTCATTACCAAGGGCTGGCCAAGTTCAGATCTGATGTAAGGCATTAATAATTCCACCAAGGTCACATTGGTAGAAAACTAGCGTGAGAAATTAGGATCCTATGGGAAATTCTGACCCTGGTGAAGTAAATGGTAATGTTGCTGTTGATAGCCATGGGGCTAGGATTTCACCCCACATGTTCAAAGCTGAATATGCTTCCTTCATACTTTTTTCTGATATGCAAGAGAGGGAGGAATCAAAGGAAAGTATATAATATTTATATATAAACTGACAACTCTGAAAAATTGAGGTCCCTTCTCCTTAATAGGAGAGTGAGAGGGAGCAGAGAGTAATTTTTGAGGGCAAGAGGAATTCTGTTTTAGACAGACCCCTGTCCGCAATCGGATGAAAAGTGATCAGTCTCTAGCTTAATGAAACTCAGGCCTTGCTGAGAGAAATATAGCACGGGTTGTTCCCGCACGTGTAATGCTGTTTTCTGAAGTATCGACTGTGACCATATACGCTGAGCTGGGAGGTCAGAAGTCAGCTATGCCGATTTACACTAGCGGCGGAATTGGCCACAGATGTGCAGGAGTGGAGAGCAAAACTCAATATATCAGCTCAGTACTTTTTCACTGAAGGACAGCACTCCTAGGCTGCAGAGCTTCCCCACCCTCACAGAGTAACAACCACCAGGCCCGCCGATGGGAGGAGGGGGCCAAGGGAGCAACTGTCCCAGGGCCCAGCAATTCTAAAGAGCCCAGGGCCTTTGGCTGCTGCCACTGCTAATACCACATCGGTGATGCCCAGAGCCCCAGACTCTTTAAATTGCCACTGGAGTACCATGCAGTGCGCTCCGGGTGGCTCTCAGGGCTGGAGGACGGTGGCACACGATGGCCTAGGTCAGGGGTGGGGAAGATGTGGCCAGGGGAGTGGATCAGGCCCGCCTAACACTTTAATCCAGCTCACGGACTGCATCTGGCCACCTCCTATGTCTATCCTGCTGCCCGTGCCACCGGATTTCTAGGCAGTGGCTCAAGCAGCAGGATCCTATTTAAATGGCTCCCAGCTCCCAGTCGGCACTACCCCAGCAGGGACCGGAGCCGTGAGCCCTTTAAATAGGCATGCCAATCCTAGGAGGCTGCCGAGCAATGTGGTAATGGCAGGGCCAGGAGCCCTTTGCTGTGTTTTTAATTCAAAGCCTCCAGCCCCAGACAACTCTGAGGGGAGACTAGTCCCCAGCCCTGCCCCTTCCACCTCAGACTCCGACTGGTGCATGGTGAGCTGACCTATGACCATGTACCAACATTCATTAAGTGGCCCCCTGAAAAATTATTGCCCACCCCTGGTCTAGGTGGTGCTGAGGGTAGCTGCCCCCAGCCCTGCCTCTTCTGCCTGAGGCCTCGCCCCTTCTGAGAACATGGAGCCTCCACCTAGCCCAGGGGCCCCACATAGCTGTTGGCTCCCCTGTTAACAAGGGGTCGAGTGGAACCTTAAAGATAGGACTCCTTGTTTTTGCTGAAACAGACTAACACGGCTACCTCTCTGAAACCTGTCACAAAGCAGTGTTAAGCATATACTCGTCCGACATGCAAACTGCCTCGGAAGCTGTATATTGCAAATAGGTGACTAAAAAAATTCACTTCACCAGGTTAAAAAAAACAAAACCCAACAACATCCAAGGACATTTTAGTATTTCTGCATTGCATTTAGCCTGATGCACAAACATCTTCTCCCTCAAGACTCTTTAGTACTTTTCAAGTTCAGCTGTCAGCCTGAACAATCATATGGCACTGTTTAATTTTCCTAGCCCCCAATATACATGTTCTAAGCTGATCTCAGATATGATGGAAAGTTGTGTAATCAATTCTTAAAGTTATAGCACCATTGGATTTTATTAACTTGCACAACAACAACAGCAGCAACAACAAAAACTCTAACAAAACCCAGGACCTCATAACTGATCAGCTTTGTTTTATCCTCAAAGCTGTTTTAACAAGCAGGGAGTAATATACTGCCATTGCTATGCCACAATTTAATTGTTCTGTTCCTAAATCTAATATTGCAGCTGTGGGTTAAGTTTACAGCAGAGCTTTCAAGAATTTGAAAGTGTGGTACATCTGTGCAACAGAAAGTTAAACATCTCTTGATCTGATGTGTTTACAATGACATTTGATATTGTGGAATGGTTGGGATTTTGTTAAAGTGACAGAACAATTTTTAACTGTTATACAAAAATTATGGTCTCCAGAAATCCTCTTGTAAACTACTCAGCCTGAACAAGTTCATTGATGTAAGCTAAGAAAAGCTGAAGAAGATAATGTTTTTTTCCCCCAAGAATCTCTGTAGATTAGTTTGATACAATGAAAACGGAACTCTGACCATCTCTTCTTTTTTCAACTATGAGCCATATTCTGTACTATTTCAGTCAACCACTGGAAAAATGAACACTATTTAAATAAAAGACCAGAATACACCATAATAACATAAGGAGAGAACACAATATTTCAATGAGTGATACTTAAATCAACTGGGGGAATTTAGTACATTCAGAAACCAAAGAGTCTTCAAGTTAACAGGTGGCAGAGTTGTGAATGGTACTCTGGACTTCATATTCTGCGTAACAAGCAGCATCAGCGTTATTTACTTGTTAGTGCATTTATTAAGCTCATAAGTAGTTCAAAAAAACTTGGAAATGGGCTCATAAACGTCAACTGCAGTTTGTGAACTGCAAGTAACTGAGTGTTTTGATCAGTGCTTTATAGGAAATATAAAGGGTTATTAAAATTGTTTACTACTGCTACATGAAAAGGGAACAAGCCAGCCAAGTAACTTCAGTGGCAATAAGATGCATATAAGGCTGTAGATTGAGTACTGGAGCAGAAAAGAGTGTCCACCGTTAACAAAAAGATTCAATTTGCATACAACATCCATGTCCGCACACTATGAAGCCTTTCGTGTGTTCTTTCTTCACAAACTATACAACCTTAGGGTGGGTTGGCTTTGTTTGCAACATCAAGTGGCCAAGAACACAGGTCTCTGTCAGAAATATTATATGAGTAGATTTCTGTTATGAACGCTTTCTCATGTGCTAGTCTGTCCTCCTAACAGCTGCTGTCCTTTGAGAACTCAAAATGTGGAGATTAGGTAAGAAGATCCTTATCTGCCATTTCCTTGAGGGCAGTCCACATTGATGCATTAGGTACTATCCAGCCTGACCGCTGAAATTCATGCAAGCTAACATACTACACTGGAATCCATTCGGGTTTCAAATTTATTGTTTCAACCAGAACTAAGAACTACCCAAAGCCTCTTCATAAAGAGGCACCAAGGGTGCACAGTGGAAACTTGACCAATAGGACAGTCTGCTTGCATAAAAAATACATTAAAAAAGCATGTAACTCCATAGGGGTAGTTCTGTAGCAACAGTCTCTTGCACATGGAAATTTGATACAGTAAAATGCAACAACAGTGCCTCCCCTTGGTTCAATTAATTGAGAAATAAAAATTGCCCTTAGAAGGGAAGAAATTCATATTTCTTAGGCTTTTTCCTCTTTTTTTTTTTTGGTAACATCTTAATGTTCTCTTCACGGGTGGGAAACTTAATCTTCAAGTTCAAAGCTTGTTTCATTGTATAGTTCAGGATGAGATGACCTGGAATGCCGTGAATATTTCAGTTGTAGAAAATCGCCCAATTCATCAAGGGCATTCAGGACCTGCAAGATCATTACATGGTATCAGTTATCTTAAAAGGATTTAAAGCTGTTCGCACTTCTGCTTTACATCTGAACAGCAAGTGACACAAAAACATATGTGGTTTTCACAGTTTAAAATCAAGGAAAAAGCAATAAAGCCGAAGGAGTGAATTTTGCTTTCAGCTACACTGGTGAATGTCAGCGAAATCAAGTGATGTACACTGTATTTACACTAACATCACTGAGAACAGAATCTGGCTCTATGGTAGGCTATGCTGTATTAGCCAATGGCAATATTTATTAGCTAGCTGTTGGTAAAGTGTGTGTATTTCTCAGACAGGTAGGGGGCATATACATAACAAAGCAACATTGCTGTATGTGCATACATATTCCAAAGGCCAGTTTCACCGCTGTGTAACTCCAGTGGTGGACCTGGCCCAGATGTGTGTCCTTAAGAATATCTTGAATAGGATTATGCGGTTTGATAGCACACTTTCCACTTTGCCTTGGACTGCGATCACAGCTGGCCTGATCCTATAATGTAAGTAGCTGCTGCGCATCCACCACTTCTACTGGATTCAATAGCAAGCAAGAGCAACCAGAATTCCTGGAGAAGACTGAAACCCTCCAGTGTCAAATCCATGCTGAAGAGCAGCCAGGAGATTGAGATCAACTAAAATTATAGCTCCTGTGTGTCCAGTGCTGTTTCTGGTTATGCCATGATATATGCTCAAGAACAGAAACTAGATTTTTTTTCCTGATTTCAGAATGTGTTAAAATGAGCTATATAAAGGAGGACCTGCAAGGCTGTTCAAAAAATGACCATCCTTGGAAACTTTCCCGTTTTATGGGTCTTTCTTCTTATATATTTCTGCCAGCAGTTTAAGCCCATGCTTGCAGAGGTGAGAAATGGCACAAGGACTGTGCGTGTTTGTATCTTACGCTGGATTGATAGCACATTCGTGCAGTGGTTATCCTTGAAAACATTTCACCTGCCTTCAGAGGTGAAAGTAAGGCGGTGTGCCAGCAAGAACTGGCAGGGGCGCCCTGCTGAGAGCTGGCTGGGGTGCTCTACTGCCTCCCAGCTGGGCTCCCGGAACTCCTGCTGCAGTGGCGGCTGTGCACACATAGCCAGGTGAGGCAGGCGGGTGTGTCAGGGGACGGCTAGGGGTGCCCTGGAGGAGGCGTGCACACTCCCAGCTGGACTCCTGGGTGTCCACACCTGTCCTGCTGTCCCCCTCTGGCTGGATGCCAGGCAGCGCATGTGCACCCCTGGAAGAAGCCAGGGAGGGGGAGTGGCAGGCCAGGGGGTCCCTCACACCACTGTTGGTTTCCCAGCAGCAGGGCCCACAGTCGGCCCACAGCTCTGTTGTGGCAGCACAACGAGCAGAAGCAGCAAGGCCGGGACCCATCCACCAGCCAGGTAAGAAAGCTCAGCAGTGATTGGGACTGCCCTAACCCCAGTTCCCCTCCTCCCCCCTACACACAAACCCAAGCCTCTGCCCTGAGCCTCTCCCCCATACTCCTAGCTCCCTGCCCTGACTCCTGCACCCCTCACACATACACCCAAGCCCCCTGCCCTGAGCCTCCCCCAAGGGAGGTTGCGATAGGGCAGTACCTATAAGAAATGTAAGTTACTTCCCCCCCTCCCGCCTGCCTGAGGTAACTAAACACTACCCAGAGTGTTTCCCATCCCCCACGTAAGATACAGGGAAGTTTAGATAGTGTTGCAAATACTATGGCAATGCTACCTATCTGCAAAGGCAAAACTGGAAATTGTAAAAGGTGACTGCCGGAGGGCGGCATTCGAAGTCCCAGTTTGCATACTGCTGTGAAGTTCAGTACTTGAAAACTGTAACTTTAATGTGCTTAATGCCGCTGTCAGAAGGAAAGAAAACCTAAGCAAAATAAAAAGATTAAGCTCCTAATTGCCAAGCTGATTTCACTGTGTATTACTGCAGTTGTATAATCAAAAGCTTATGCAGCTCTCGGAGAACATAGTGAAATAACAGCCTACCTAACTAGACCTCAGTAACTAAGCACACACACACACACCACATTTAATTTTAAGTTCATGTTGAGTATTCCATTGTTCCATATTGTAGCTTTAAGATTAGCTGGAATTTCCTACCGCAAACTAGATTTTTCAGTTTTGTTTCTAAAATGGTCTAAATTGGCCTGGAAACTAGTCTTGAGTTTATGGAAAGAGCCCTGATCCTGCTTATTGCTCCCATCCACACTTTCCTAACTCAAAAATGGGTGAACACATTTCATCCAAACTTGTTCCTGTCTTTGAGGGTCTGTGGGAGGTGTGAAATCACTTTGGATGGAGAGGAAGATGGAAAATGTCAGTCTTAAACATACTATTGTTAGAAAGTTATGAATAGATGAGAACAGAAGTTTATAATGGAAGTCTCCATCAATATTCTCTCTAATCTTTTCCGTCCATGTGTGGAATAATTTTATATGTACTGAGGCATGTATGAATGTGCACCGCCTGTAGAACCAAAAACCCAGCTGTGGGCACTCTGCTAATCAGCTGGGTGGCATTAGTAGCTGCACAAGCTCGCAGCTTACAAGGAACACTGGTCAACATAAGTAACTACACTTCTGGAAGCAGGTAAAGATACAGGGATGAAACTGGTCATATTGCACCTTTTAGTCCTTTTGTTAGATAAAAACAATTCCAGACACTGGATTGAAAGTTCCATGTTATCATGACAAACTAAAGATAGTGCCATATTTTGCGGTGGCAAAGTAACTAGCATACATGTGAAATGAAAATAAGGGTATAGAAACCCTCAAATGCAATTATTTCCACATCATTTAGGGTTTCCTGCTCTAGCAGTTTTGCCCTAGCAGTTAACATTAGTTTTGGTGTAGGTCTTTATTAGTTATGACAGATTTAGTCACAACTGGAAACAGAGAAGGAGTGTAGTTAAGTGTTATGTAATTTAATGTTTTAAATAAAATATGTAATCAGAAATGCTTTAAAGATCAAGTGACAAATATCAAGAAAAACAAAGGTAAAATGAATTACTGAGATTCAAAGTAACAAACTTGTAACTTCTCCCAGCCACTCTAGCATCTGATGTTAATTTCACCAGGACATCTGCAGTGCTTACCGTGTCTAACATCTCCCGTGTATGTGAAGCTGACACACAAAACCGAGCCCTTGATTCTGTGATAGGAGTAGCTGGAAATCCAACTACAACCACCCCGATATTTTTGTCTAACATGTGCCTGGAAAACGCCCTGGGAGGAGGGAAAGAAGAAAGCCAAAAAGAGTTATCACCAATACACTGACCACAAAGAGAAAACACTCAAGTGTGAAAAACAATGATTAAAAAATCCTGGCCCTATTGAAGCCAAAGGGAGTTTTATCATCAGCTCTCCATTGCCTTGCAGCTTGTGTAATCATTTTAATCTCTGCAAAGTGACTGTAAAATATTCTCATTAGGAGCAATTTACTACCATTATGCACAGGTGAAAATGTCTATGTAAACTGCAAGACAGCAAGAAGCAGACCCTATATCAGGCAAAAACTTAGATTAATAGATGCTGATGAATAAAAATTAATGCCATTTAAATACAATTTCATTGACTGACATGCTGAACGTAAAGTAGGATGGTCTTGTGGGTGCCAAGTCTGGGACTGGGAGGTTTGGGTTTAATTCCTGGCTCTGTCCTTGAATAGGCAGGTCATTGAACCTCTGTGTCTCATTTCCCCACCTGTAAATTAGGGAGAACAACTATCTGCTCAGAGACCTGAGGACAAAATTGCTCATATTTGTGAGGTAAGCAATGCAGAGGGATGCGGATAGATTCATACCTCTATGGACTAATGGCCTCAACTGCAGCCCATTCTACCAATCTGTGCAAACTGGTAGAGGAGACGATCATCATAAATAAACCGATCCAAAGAGGAAGCAGGCGTGAGCCCAGGGGACAGCTATGCAGGGACTCTGACAACTGCATGAGGGAGGTCTAGAGATGGGGTTCCCAGACTGAGAAGTCTGTGCTCCTTGGCCTGTCCACACTGAACCTCAGGATGGTAAGTGGAGATATCCTGGTTGATTGCAGATGACTTATGAGGGGAAACAAGATGATTCTGCAACTAAGAGTCTCTTCCTTTTCCCTTACCATCAAGCCCAGCTATTTGGGCTACGTTTTGGGCTAAGAATTTTCTTCAGCTCCTGATTATAAGACCTGCTTTCTGCCTGTCAGACCATCCTAGCCAGAGGGTTTGATAAATAGTTAAACTTCAGACTCAAAGGATCCTGGTGTAACTGGGGGACAGGGGAGGCAGGCTACTTGCCTGTCCTGGCATCACAGACGGCACTGAGCCCTAGAAACGGCTGGCAGCAGGCCTGGATCCTAAGCGGGGAGTATGGAGGAAAGCACAAAGGACTCCGTACACTGCCCCTGCCCTGACCATTAGCTCCGCACTCCCACTGGCTGGGAATCTGCTGCTGGCTGCTTCTGGGGTGCAGCAAGGTCTGCAGTGCCAGGAGAGGCAGGAAGCTGCCATAGCACCCCTGCCCAGGAGCCACTCAAGGTAAACCCCTCCTGCCCCAGTTCTGACAACCCCCAAAGCTAGAGCCCCTTCTTATACCCCAAAGCTCTCATCCTCAGCCCCATTCTGGAGCCCACACCCTAGTCAAATTATATAGGGTCGCGGGCATCACCAATTTTCTTCAACTGGGTCATGAGAAAAAAAAATCAAAACCACTGGTCTAGACATGTCATATCTTAGCTGGAGAACAACAAAATACTTTCAAAATAATTAGACAATGCACAGGTTTTAAAATTATCACAGCTTTTGCAAGCAGAAAGAGAAGGAAGAGTTTTGATATATATATATATTTTTTAATTCTGTGCTCTCACTTAGTGTATGGAAAAGCTGGCTTAAAATTAAAGTCAAGATTCAATGTAAAGCTACCCATGGCAAGTTCACTGAAAGGAAGAAATTTCTCCCTTGCAACATTTACAAGTTGCCAGATTTCATAGTTTAAAACATACCCCCCATGTAATAGAATGTGCTTTGTTAGCCTAAGAGGCACATTTCAGTACTTACCCTATTTTACCAGGCATATAAAGGAGCAAGGGAACAACAGGGGAATCATCATTTCCATAAATAATGAAACCCATTTCGTGCAGTCTCCGCCTGAAGTATCTTGTGTTTTCTCCTAGCTGGCGCACTCTCTGAAGCCCTGAAATGAGACAGTCGTGAAATCAGCCAGCACACAGATCCCAATGGGGCTTCTCTCCAGAAAAAAAAGAAACCAAAACAGGGACAGATCAGTTTCAGAAACGCTAAGCTAGCCATGAGATCTTTATGTAGTTATTTGATCCATAAGAAAAATATTTAGTGACTGACACTGTACAAGCCACATGAATACAGAGCCACATATGGAACCTATGTAACTATAGTGTAACTCCACTGACTTGTGCTGAATTATGCCTGACCTATAATGGCATGAAGGGAGACTCAAGTCTATTGTATTTAGACATGCAGGCCTACAGACAGGAGTATTCTCTGTGTCTTGCTGGACACAGATTAGGGAACAGTTGTCTACAGAGCATATAGTTAAAAAGGACATGCCGAAGAAAATATATTTATTGGTAGCAGTGGTGGTCTGGTACAACATAGCTGTAACACTGACAGGTGGAATTGAACCTGGGATCTCTGGAGCTTAGTGCATGAACCTCTACCACATGAGCTAAAAGCCAGCTGGCTATAAGGCTGTAGAGCAGACTCATTCTCTATAGTGGTCTTGGTGCCACTATATGGTACAGTTGCATCCTTCCAGTTCTGTTATTGTTCTTCCCTGATTAATAAACTCCTGCTAGATATCTGTGCTGGCAAGATGTGCATATTGCATTCAAAAGAGATGAAGAGATTTTTCTATCATCATAACCTATTTTCACAGGCTCTCGTTCAAGAAAATCTGTTTCCACATGTCTGAGTTGCACCGCAGACCCGGAGTTCTGGTTCTCATGGGTTGTACCCATACACATGGGTTGGCCAAGAACAGAAGCGTAACTAGTAGCCATGGAAAAAAGAAAGAGTTTATCTTTTTGTATTTGAGTACTATCCCTTCTGGAAGATGTGTCCAAAGGTAGATGCTGCCCACTGCCTACCTCTATATCACCTTCCCTTACTAGTCCAGAGCTAGCGAACAGTTTCTGGCTAGAGCAAGCAAAAAACAATGAAAGAGAGGCTTGAAAGTCAGCTTTGTATTTGTTTCAACTTTAAAAGACTGGGGAACAGTACTTTTTAAAAACAATACTGAAGTAACCATCCCACCTCCCCACATGAATCTTGATGTTTTCGTCCTCCCAGCTCACAATTAAGTGTAGATATTTGTATGACTAGACAAATAAAAATGGTTTCCAACAGAAAAGATAGAGATTGGTAAAGGGAAAATGTTTTTTAAAAAGGGCTTCCACATCTTTACTTTGGAATAAAGCAAATAAGTCCCATATGGATGCAGTCCCACATGCATTGTAAGCAAAAAGAGTAAAGGAATGCCTGATATGAAACTGCCGACAAAAGAGCTTAACATGAAACCATTCCAAAAATGTCTCTGTCAGTGGCTAATAGGAATACAGGAACTGCCAGCCTGGATCAGTTCCTTAAGGTCCATCTAGTCCAGTGTCCTGTCTCTGACAGTGGCCAGCACTATATGTGTTAGAGCCATGTTTCCCATCCAGTGTGCTCCAAGGCCCAAAGAGGAGTTCTGCAGATTTTTTTTTGAACTACACACGAGAACAAGGGGTGGGGGAGCCACCTTCTGATTAGTCATCTGACTTGTTGCCCCGCCTCCTCCAAGTGTGGAACAACCAATCAGAGCTCACACTCTCTTTTTTCCCCTTTCCGCTCTGTATGAGCTACAAATCAGGTACTCTGTGCCCCTCCTCTGCCCTCCTGCAGCAACTGCTGGCCGGGGAAGCGCCCCTGGAGCTGGAGGAGTATCTTGGCACAGGAAGAGAAAAGGTTGGGAGCCACTGCTTTAGACAAAGTTGTATGAACTGTGCAGTAGGCAGACGTGGGTTAATCTGTCTCCCATGTAAGATAGGAGTCTGGTTTCTAATAGTTAGAGATTGACTTTTGCACCAGCTTTACTATCCCTTCCACAATTTGCTGCTAGTAATTCTGATCACTCTGAATATTTTGATACCCACATAAATGTCTAATCCCTTTTTGGATCAACTTCTTGGCCTCTGCAATGTCTGCTTCTGTGAAATGATCCAGGCAGGCCCCAAGAGGAAGAGCCAGTTCCCTGGCACACTTCCTCCTTTCTCTCCATCCTATGGAAGCACCACAGCAAGTGGATCACTAGCCTGGAAAGGGTAGGCAGGCTTGGAAGCCAGCTGTGCTCAACAGCAATCTCCCCCATTCACAAAGCCACAGGGGAAAGCAACATAAGCTACAGCTGACAGAGACTGTCTGTGCCGCCACTGGGGGAGAAGAGAGTCACAGGGCGAGAAGCTGGTTGCCCAAGACTGTTACATAGGCTTACGGGATATGGTCAGAATTCAAGGACGATTTTTGATCATTGTAGATATGAAATGATTAAAGACCCTGAACAATATTTAAGCTATGTTAACTTTCCTCAGTGACATCCAGGGATGTTTGTATTAAAAGAAATTGCATTCATATAAAGCACTTTTACTTATATCCGTGCGTTGCACAGAAAGCAGCAATACAGATCAAACAAGAGTCTTGTAAGTAATCCATGTATCTGAAATATTACTGTGTTGCTTTTATTTAATCTCATGTAGTATAGTCTATTGAAAATTATTTTCTCCTCCTACTGTTTTGATGGCAGCCTGATGCTGAGTGGATTTATAAATAAATTGTGCCCCCCTCCCCCCCGTCAACCTTGTGAGTAGGTCAAACACAACATGTAATGCAAGTGTAAGTTACACTAAGGATGTAAGCAATTCCACCCAATTCTAGAATGGCCATACAAGTCATAGAATTATGCATATTGTCCACATCAGTTTGGAAAGTAGAATCAGTTCACACCCTGAAGCAAGAGAATTAATAGACCTTGACATTTTTTTAAGCTTAGGCAATGTAACAGATGCTCTTCCAATTTATATAATTGTCTGATCCTCTGCATGCTTCTAAACTATCTTTTTTGTCCCAGTCATATCCGGTGGCACTGATTATTCTGAGATAATTATATGCCGAATCAGAAAGTATTTTTTAGTATCTGTTCTAAATTGGTTGCCTTTCTACTAGGAATGTCCATTTGATTTTGTGGAAAGGGGTAAATAGTGTTTAACTTGCCTTCACTATACTATGCTGCCCATAATTTTATAGATCTCCACCTTATGCTCTCGTTTTTATTCTTTCCAAACTAAATAATCCCTTTCTTTTTACACTCGCCTTTATGCATCTCTGAGGAATAGCCAATCTTTCTGGCTGCTACTTACAAGACCATGGAGCTGACTGGGAGGAGTAGTCTGTACCATCAAATGAATGGTGTAGCTGTGTGCTCAGGTAAGTCCTTCCAGAGTTCCTCATGGGGCAGTACATTTCCATATCATGCTCAATAGAGACCAGTGGCTTAATGACACATCCCAGCCCCTAACCCTTTCCCACTGTAAATTGTTCGTTTTAATTCCTACATCTTAACTAGTTTATAGTGCATAATGTCATTTTTCTTCTTTCCAAACTAAATACAATAAAACCTGTGTTATCCAGTACGCTCGGGGATTAGAGCGTTCTGGTTATCTAAACATTCCAGTTATCTGAGGGTCCCATCAACCTAGGAAAAACCAATGGACAATAATAGTAAAACTCACGTTTTTAATACTGGTAGTTTTGTAGTGTGAGGCAGTTGGTCTCATTCCTATTTTGAGTTAAAGATGATTAGTACTTCTTAAATAAAAAATTGTTAAGCCAATCATGGTAAACCAAGCCAGGCCTGTGCGCCTGAAGTTGTGACAGTATTGTGGCTGGGAGCAATGCCGGTTAACTAAGTTTTCTGGTTAACAGAGTGCTGGATAACAAAGGTTTCACTGTAATCCCAGTCTTTTTACACTCTCCTTTAAGCATCTTCTGGTAATACCTCTGATCTGAACCTCATCTCGGAACCCATGTTTCCTCAATTGCACTGCATAAAAGACTTTCAGTAACAACTTCTGGAATGTGTAAACAAGTTATGTCCACGAGTTCCTTTGCTGTTTGCAATGTGGTTGTAGCCATGTCGGTCCCAGGATATGAGAGCGAAGACAAGGTGGGGGTGGATGAGGTTTTTTTTTTTTTTTTTTTTTTTAAAGGTAGAGATTACCTCATCCACTTTGTCTCTCTGGGAGTGCCTTTCTTGATATTTTTGTGGGTGTTTTCAGAGAATATCTTTACCAAAACAATGCTGATTTCTCCCCATCAATTTATGCTCTGCTAAATTCTATATTTACTGTTCTCTCATCAAGAAATCCCAGAACGCCTGGGTTCACCCTTTCTATTTAAATTAAAAATAGGTACCATAATTGGCCATCCTCTATCCCTTTGCTTTTATAGTAGGCTAGCTGTTCTACCTTTCAGTTATTTTAGGACTTTGATGAGTACCATCTGGTCCTGGAGATTTATTGCCATCTAATCAGCTTTTTCATTTTGTATACCTTTATCTCCAACAGTAGTGTGAGGATAACCACAAATAGACATTTCCCACCCTCCCCCATTCCTGTCATCCTTGGGGTGAAGACCAATGCAAAAAAATCCCACTGGCTCACTTGTTGTTTCCTCCTTTATATCTAGCTAACCCTAGCTTCTCAGTTCTGAGGTATTTCATAGTTGTGTTTGGTTCAACAGCTTTAACCAACATTTTACTTCTAATTTCTTCAGAGTCACAATTTTGTATTTCCTTTTAGTAGTGTCACTTGATTTGAATTTGTATTATGAAGAGGATTCTTTTTTTGCCTGAATGAACTTTTAAAAACCTGTAGCTGAACTAGAATATCCCATTCACAGGAAGGTACAATTTATTGTAAACACAGGGCCTAAACAAAGTTTAGGTGCCACTGCAGTTCATGCACTCCTATAACCAATCTGAGTGACTTCACTGGGACTAATTGCATAGGCAAATGCTCACCGACGTAAGTAGAATTTCCATAGTTGGGCTCTTTCCATTCAACTGTTGCTCCACGCTTCCCTTCTTTTTGTTCTAAGGAATGCAGACTTTGTGACTCTAATCAGGTAATTCCTTAGCAATCTCCATTCGGATTCTATGGATTTTCATTTCCTAATTTCCCCCCTTCAGGCTGTATCTAAACTTCCTCTTTAAAAAGAAAATAAGAATCCTCTTTTTCTTTCAAAAGTACCATCACAAAACTATCTCCTGGCATAGTCCCCTGCTGAGGTGATATCAGATTGTAGCCTTTTTTTTGCCATTGGGTCAAATGATGCAGTTAGAAACAAAGCTGTGGAATGGTGAAGAGTGTGGTAAGTTAAAAGTCTTAACCTGCATAATAAAAAATGGTGTAGGATGTTTCTACCCTTTGGGTTTTAATGATTCATTTAAAAAGGACATAAAATGTTTGTATTTGTCAATTTATCCCTGTTTGTCTGGAATATCAAGCCTAAGATTTCCATCTCTGAGCAGGAGAATCACTGGAGTCAGGAGGTAGAATGAATAAACTCAGTCTCTCTCACACTTATTCCTTATGTGGCCCTGTTACCATTTTATCATTCCATGTTGATAAAATTTAGTGATATAGAACCTAGACAAGTATAATCAGATTGAGACAAAAGAGCTTTAAACCGTTTGAATATGTAAAATCTCTTCCCCTCTCAGTCGCTCAGCTTGTAGTCTCTACTAATGTGATAACCCTTCTTTCTCCAATGAGTCCTCAAGCAAAAGCCAGGGAGTAGAAAAAAAATCAATATTTCTAATGTTAAAAAAAGAAACAGTGAAAAATCACATACGTATGTTTGAAAAACCTTTCAGTCCGTCTTTCTGCATCGCAAGGAAGCAGATTTCTTGCAGATTTTGTTGCTTCCCATCTCTTTAACAGCTTGATTGCAAAGCCATGTTTCCAATAAGAAGCACATATCACACTCTTCATTCTTTCATTTCTGTTTCTATGTAGCATAGATTATAAAGTAAACCTACCTCTGCCTCATCTAGAATTTTTATTCAGATAGTCTAGGAATTCCTTGTGGTTAATATTCCTTGTGCTCCATTGCTGCAAGTGAACCTGTTTTGAATTCCCCTCCAGTAAATACCAGAACCCAGAGATTATTCTTACGTCACTAATACTTCAGAAATTCTTACATCTCCTAATTCAAAGTATTTCAGCTTCTCTCTTTTGTTTGTGAAGTGTACAGTATTGGTACTTACTCTGTACAAATATTTACAGATTTTACTCTGCATACCTATTTTTATTTACTTCTTTCTGCTGATATCATCCAGTTACTGGACTGTAGCTCCATGGTCCCCCATTCTCCTCCCTGGTCCAGTTGTGATGATTGTGCCAACTCCCTAATACTAGGTAGGTATTGATTAGATCAGCGGTTTTCAAACTCGTTTACTCTAAAGTTCCACAGCCATGGAGCCTCGCAGCTCCCATTGGCTGCGGTTTGCCATTTCCAGCCAATGGGAACTACGGGAAGTGGTGCGGATAGGGAGCTACTTTCCAGCTCCCCTTGGCTGGAAATGGCAAACTACAACCACTGGGAACTGTGTGGCTCCATAGCTGTAGAGCATTAGAGTAAACAAGCGGGCACGCCAGGGGTTTTCCTTGGTGGGTCCGCAACCCAAGTTTGAAAATCCCTGGATTAGATTGCATTCTCAGACTACACTGCTCCCCAGCACCTGTTATCTTCCACTCTAGCCCCATTTGGTTAATGTGGGGATCACCACATCTATATAAGCTCTCTTCCTCTAATCACTTCCTAGTGTTTAATAAATTTTAGGTTCAACTAGTGCAGTGGTGAGCAATAAAATGGTGGCAGTTTGCCAGGGTTAGCCCCTGGCAGGTTGCCACCTCTATATTTACCTGCGCCTTCACTGATACCGGTGATTGCAGCTCCCATTGGCTGCGGATTACTGTTCTCGGCCTATGGGAGCTGCGGGAAGCGGCGCGGATCGGGATATCACTTCCTGCAGCTCCAATTGGCCAGGAATGGCAATCCACAGCCAAGAGGAGTTGAAATCGCTCAGACCTGCGGATGCACAGGTAAATATAGTGGCAGCGACCCACCAGAGATTAACCCTGGTGGACTGGATCCAGTACAAGTGCTGGTATTTGCCCACAACTGAACAAGGGTCTTATCTATGCTTATTTGGAGATCAGAATTCTGGAGATCGATCTTTTGGGATTCAATTTAGTGGGTCTAGTAAGGACCCAATAAATCAACCTCTGATGGCCCCTCTCCCCCCGCATCAAGCCTGATACTCCACAGGGTTGTGAGAAAGATCTGCTGCTTCATCCCTTTTGTATTTCATCTAGTGAAGGAACACTTCAGACAAGCTTCTGGCTGGGAAATTTATGGGGAAACTGGGACTTGCTCTATAGTCATCAGTGTTTTGCTGAACACATTAAAAGATCCCATAAAAACCACTGCATTAGTAACTTCATGTACAAAACTGCCTGTGCAGACAAGTTGTTAGTTACAGTTTCTGCCATTCAGTTTAAAACTTTCTGTATAAGAAATCTGCTGGGTTAGTAGAGGCCACAAATAGTTTAACCATCTCTCTAGTGCTGCTAAAACAAAAACAGCTGTGCCAGAGCAAGGAAAACAAATGAAACACACAAGCATCCTACTACAAAGTTTTCCAGTCTCTAATAAAAACAATAGTCTGTGGTATTTCCAAAAATATTTTTTGGTGTAGTAGCTTTCAAAAGAGCCAGGAGGAACTATGGAGAGAGGGGGAACACCCTAGAACAGCTTGACCAAAATTTACAGAATTAAAGTTTTCTCTCCATTTGATTATTAAATGTGTTATTAGCGCCTCATAATGCATAGATTAGAAAGAACTGTGTGTGTTTGTGTCTTAAAAAATAATTGTAATATTTTAATGCTACTGAACTTAGTTGCTTAAATGCTCAGTCTGCAGCATTTGAAACTATTGGCTTTTCTATTAGGGAAAGTTTTCATAGATGCAGATGCTGTTGGTGGATGTAGTTTAATATTTCTCCTTTCTAGTCAGCTATTTACCACAATGCTGGAAAGAGATTCTCTGCCATTCAAAATTCCAGGCTTTTCAATATTCATCAAACCATCTGATTGTTGCACAGAACTGACAAATAAGAAACATGTAACAATTTAACGTGCAAGTAATAGTTGTTTCCTAATAAGGGGAAATTCCTATTCTTGATACAGACAAATTGCTAGTGCAGACCAATCTCAGACAAGCTAATCAAAACGGAACTCTCTGTCTCTCTCTCTTTCTTTTTGGTGCATGCCCCACAGGGCTCAATTCAGGACATTCAAATGTTGATGTAGGAATGCCTTTTAAAACAACGATCCCATACAATGTGACATCCCAGAACATTAAACTCTAGATATTAACACCATTTTGCTAGGGGGTGAAAAAAGATCAGAAAACTCATTAATTCTGAATGGTAAGGTGATAACTGAGGGAGAGAATACTTTAAGAAGAGGGTGACCATTTGCTTACCATGCCTCAACACTTTCCTTTCTGACGTGAATGAAGTTTTTTGGTTGAAGACCACCTACTTGTCTCATATACATTGGCATATGAGGTAGTACTGCTCCAGTACTTCCATATACAATCAGTTATTTATCTTGTATGCTCCAGTGGGTAGGTTCAGGAGAAAAACCTCAAGTTTGCAATTACACCTTTTATTTTTAGCTTCATGCATCTCTTCAAAACTAGATTTAAGGACAATTCTGGATAAAACACAGGCTTTCATCTGCAGGGCCTAATTCACTTCCCACATATGCCAGGTTATATCAGTGTAATCATTATGCAGTTTGGTTAAGAATCAGATGTTCAAAATCCTACTGTGGCACATTTAACATGTTTTTTCTGTGATGCTGTAGAGCCAAATCCTGTAAACCTTTCCTCCTGTTAACTCTTTAAGAGCCTGATCCCATAAACCTTTCTTCCTGTTAAACCCTTCATCACATGAAGAAGAATTTGTAAGATCAGGCCCTTGGGCCAAAACTTGGCAATTGTATTCTGGCTGACTCAAGAGTCTGATTTCAAGATCACAGCTTGAGGGTTAGTCTTCACTAGAAGCTACACCAATGTAACCACGCTGCTGTGGCATGTCTGGTGAAGATGCCAAATGCCAGGAATGGGCAATAAAATGGCGGCAGTTCATCAGGGTTAGCCGCTGCCACTATATTTACCTGTACCTCCGCAGGCAGGAGTGGCCTGAGGCGGGCTGCGGCAGCTGGCGCCCCAGGCGGAACACGCCATCGGTGCCCCCGCCTGCATGGCTGTCAATGGAGTGACGTCATCATTGGGTGCCCCGGGCTCCCTGTTGAAGGAGGCGCCCTAGGCAATGGCCGAGTTGGCCTATAGTCACGGGCCGCCCCTGTCCGCAAGTAGAGCAAGTGCAGCTCCCGCTGGCCAGGAATGGTGATCTGCAGCCAATGAGAGCTGTGATCCCTGTACCCATGGGGGCTCAGGTAAATATGGTGGTGTGGAGACCCAGCAGGGGCTAACTTTGACTGACCGGATCCAGCCTTTATGCCAGTATTTGCACACTCCTGTTCTATGCTGACTGGAGAGAGATCCTGCCTGTTGACATAAAACCACCTTTGCAAGAAGCAGCCACTATGCCAAGTAGAGTTGCCAGATGGTTTCAACAAAAATACCAGACACACTTGACATGACACCACAATCTATATTACATCTTATTTAGAAAATACCGGACATTTATATTTTCTCAATTTGTTTCCCAAACAGAAAGCTCAAATACTGGACTGTCCGGTTCAAAACTGGACACCTGGCAACCCTAAGATAGTGCTGTCCACATTGGCCTTTAGGTCAGTAAAACTTAGGTTGCTCGGGCTGCGTATGACTTATTCGCAACCCCGAATGACATCAATAATAGCAACATAACCTGTAGATGAGACAAGCCCTTATATTGTAAATATGAGAGTTCAAATATTCTTATGGTTATAAAACTCTGAGTATTAGCAGCCTCTTCAAACTACGCAAGTGCCATATGGAAGAGTATGCATAAAGGGCTGGATAGCTCAACTTTTCACTAAGTAGTTAAACAAGAATAGTGAAAATCCCAGAGTACAAAGCTGAAGCTGAGTATAAATTCTCCATGCTTTGATTAATTGAATGATGCTGAAAGGAGAGGGAGAGAGTGCTGAGGGATAAAGAAAAGATTTTTAAAATTTCATAAATATTCTTTACAGTGTAAAATATAAAATTATTTTTGATAATCTGTTAATTAGGGTTTTATTATATAAAAGATAACACCCGGATTTTATAACACAATATGGACTGACTGCATTTGCAAATTACCTACTACTGCCAACTTTAGTATTTACATGTGCTATGCTTTTTTAAAAAGAACCGATTTTCATTGAAGAGTTTTGAGGTCCTGGCACTTCTGGTAAAATGTGGATTATGTTTTTATTTGACATACAGTATTGTATATTGCAAGTTTTTGCTTATTGATTTAAAAAAAAGTCTTGCCCACAACGAATATTTTAGTTTAAGGACAAAATTAAGGAAATATAATGACAAGAAAAGAGAAGAGGATGATAAAAGAGAGATGGGCTTCCTTATAATCTCTTAGGAATAAAATAACTACTAATGATAGGTCTAACTACAGTTTTACTGAAAGCCCTGAGTCAGGAGCAGCAACCTGTTCTAGGAGCAAACTAGGAAACACAGTCATTCCTAGTCCTTTTCTTGCTGTGAGAATTTGTCTCCACTTATTGGGAGATCAACACTATGGAGATAGATCTCCCTGGGTTTGATTTAGCCGGTCTAGTAAGGACTCATTAAATCAACTGCTGATCATGCCCCCATCCACTTTGGTACTCCACTGGGTTGAGAGGAGTAAGGGAAATCAATGGGAGGGTTTCTCCGGTTGACCTCCCATGGTGGGGACATCAAAGAAATTCAACCTAAGGCACCGTTAATTCCAGTTACGCGATTCACGTAGCTGGAGTTGTATACCTTAAGTCAACTTTCTCCCCAAGTGTAGACCTGACCTGAGAGGGGAGCAATTTTCATCAGCTGCTGGCTATACCTGAACCCAATTACTTCCCCAGGCTTGTGGGCTCCCCTTTGCTGGCTGACCAAATTAGGGCACAAAGCCTACACTTTGCCCCTATCTATTTATTCCCCTCATGTGGCAGGGGCTGTGGAGGCTGCCACCCAACCTGCATTGTCCCCTGGAATGGGAGTAGTCAGTGCAAAGTGGCAGGGAGTGCCTTACATGCTCACTCAAGCCAGTGAGAGGGTAAGGCAGCTCACAGGTAAGCACGATGGATACAAATCAGCTTTCATGGGAGTCTCTCAATGTTAGCGTAGAATTCAACAGTCTGAGGCTCACATTCTTAGTTGGTGTAAATCAGTGACTTCAATGGAGCTAGGCTGATTCACATAATTAACGGATGTTACCCTGACTGCAAAACCATCATCCCTCTCAAACTAAGTTTCTTTTACACTTCCAAAGACATTTGCTTTTCTCTTCTGAAACCTTTTAACCAGCAAAGAATGTAGATGCATCCAGCTTCTGCGCATTTTCCTTTTGAACGCCACCTGAAGGTTTTCAACTTTGGATTTTTTTTTAACTCAACATATTGAAAACAGGAAAAGCAAACTGTAGCTTAATGTCTCTATAGCTCAGGTACATGTTCACTGAAGGAGGGTTATTTTTCCTGAACCTGTTCTAGAAAGGATAATCCCACTATTTGTACTTTTCCTTGGCATACAGGCAAGACACAAATCCACCTGTTTTAATCTTTTCCAGATGCTTTTTTCATGGGGACTTTTTAGATAATTAGTTATCCAATCAAACTTCTACATACCAGTGTTAGAATGACTCTTCAATCTATGTTCCTGGGATACAGCACTTTACTTCCCTGCCTTCCTCTAGTAACAAGTAGATAGTAAAAAAGAAAACCTTAATAGGCTGCAAAATTGTTCTGGAAAACAATAGCTGTTCTTCTCCCCTAAACAGTTACAGATGGACTGATTTTCTTTCCTCTCTGGTTCCACTATAGCAGTAACACATATGTACCTCCATGTGCACTAAATCACAAATAGAACACTGTAAAACCGGGGTGCCTAAAGGGAAATGAACTCCAAGATAATGGTTCTGTATGAAAACAACTTTGTCGGTATAAATGTGACTGAACTGCTGTAAAACACTTCCCAGAGAAAAAGCAATGCTCATTTCAGATAAAGGAGAGAGAAGAGGCAGAATTTACAAAATGCTGTTGATTTTGTATGGGCTAGGTATGTGCAGGCACTTGCTGCATTATCGATATTTGTGTATATCCTATAAACTAAGAGCACCTTGCATGAAAACAGGGAGAGAGCCAAAAGCCCTTGCTGTGCACATTTACTACCAAACACAGGTGATTAATCACAAAGCATGTCAGTCCCTCAGCTGAAAGCCAGCCAGCACACATTGCACTACATCTGTAACCTATTAGGCATTACTGAAATGCCAAGGATGTAAATGCATTTAGGAAAGGCAAGTCTCTCTCTTGTGTTTCTCAGACTCATTGCCCACTGCCAGTTGGATGACATGACAGCAGCAAACTTACTCTGGAACTGCCTCAGCCTCAAATGCTCTGCTGGCTCTAGAATGAAGAAGGTGCCATTTGTGGCCATGCCATGGAACTGGGTGTTATTGCCTATTGTAAAAATGTGATTTTGCTGCCTGAGAGCCATGTTGTGAACCCCTTGCTCACACTGACTTCTTTGATTTCCATCTCACTACCTGAGGGAATAACTGCGTGTGTGCAAAGGAGTGCAGGATCTAGCTTCAGAACAACGGTACGATTTCTTTGCCAGTCTGTGGCTCTCTTCTGCCCCCACTTTTTCTCTAATGCTTAGCTTGAGCATAAGGGGAGATCATTATTGTGTATTGAAAGTATCCAGCACTGGCCTCTATCCCAGAGGTGGAGTGAATGAGGGAGGGGAAGGGAGGGAAGCAGGGATGACCATACTGCTAGCAGCCATGAGGTGGTGCCCTTTCAGGCATGGAGCGTGAGCTCCCATGACGCACACACCGGTGGTGCATGTCCCATGGAGCTAGGCCCAACCCTCCAACATGGCGCAAGAGGTGGCACAGTGCCCAAACCTAAGTAGTGCCATGACTCTGTCACGTCGTCGGCCGCTGAGAAAATGGTGGCCACTAAGGCCCTGATCCAGTCAAGCACTTAAGCATGTCATACGGGTATAGTCTTGTTGCATGTAATGAGAATACTCCCAGGCTTTAAATTAAGCATGTCCTTAAGTGTTCTGCTGGATCAAGACCTAAGAGAAGTTATTGTAGTTCATTTAAAAAAAAAAAAGAGAGGAAGAAAATTTGAGGGAGCAAAAAAGGAAAGTTCCACAATCATTAGAAACCAATATAGCTCATTATGGCTCCAATCCTGCAAGCTACCATGAGGGGGTGCTGGGGCTTGCCCACACAGAGCAGACTGCTGCATTAAGGCCTTATATTTTGACCAGCAATGCTGACAACCATATTTAATTTTTACAAAACATGAAAAGCCAGATTTTTCAAAAGAGTGCTTGGCTCCCATTTAGCCCTGGAAGCTCAGTTGTCAGGTGCTGAGCTGTTTTGAAAATCCGGTGCCAGCTGTGGGTGCTGAGCATTTTTGAAGACATGGTCCTAAATATTTACAAAATCTAAGGCAAAGGTAAATGCTCCCAGGAATTCACCTTCAATTCCAATGGAAAGCAATTTTATAGACAAACTTTAAAAACAAAACATATTCCCCAGCAGGTTTTGTAATCTAAATATGCCAGCATCGACCTAGTATATGAGAATGCAATTCTGACTTCAAACTAGGAGACCATTTTCATTTTCTAAGCAGTGAGAAATTGTGATTCAAAATTAAAGAGCATAAAATAGCAAAAATCATTTGCATTTTAAAAATATCCTGTCAGTTTTAATAATCTCAGGTATTGTTTTGTAATATGCATGAGGACAGCAGCGTCTTAATATATTTTAAAATTTGACAGAGTCCCATAAAAGCATATAAAAAAGAGTGCTATTTTGTTGTTAATGATTTACCAGCTATTAAAGAATATGGCTTTTTAAATGCTTTAATTTGCAAGTTACATCACTACAATTTATTCTTTGTTGGTATGAATGTAGCTTTTGTTTGTTAGTGCTGTTTAGTGGTTCTTTTTTAAAACTCAGACCTATCAAATTTAAGTGTAAAAGTATGCTTGCGGTATTCTTAATAATAATAAAAAAAAAGGTGTCCAGGGTCACAGCTGGAAGGGGCTAGCATGGCTCTCTCAGACCTTATCTTAGTCAAGAAGCTCTTTCAGTGCCTTACAGGCAGGTACGTATGGTATATGCAGTTATTAAAAATCAGAGTCCAAGTTTTCTGAGCCAAGTGCAGGCTCATTGCAGGGATAAAACTGCTAAGGCTGCTGTGAGTTTCCTTCTGTGGTGGAAGGAGAAGCCATGAAGAGGAGGTGCAAAGAATATATATTGCGAACTATAAAGTGAATGCCATGGGCATTTCTACTTACCATAGCTCATGTGAATGAAGAAGGGTATAGTTGAGATTAAAAGGCAATGTAAGTTTAAAAAGGAGAATGATTTAAAATAATCCTGCAAACTAACTTACAGAACTCCTTGCTGCATGGTATTGGTGAGGAAATGATAGCTGTGTAGAAGGTTCACATAGGGATTACATACTTATGTTTTATTAACAGCTATATTATATGAACTATATTTGCAACCAGTTACTCTACCTAGGATAAAAATTGCAAGTGCTGTTAGTTCTCAAACTTTAGTGCTTGAACTGGACATATGGGCTCAGAGAGAGATTTCATGCTTTTTCAACTAAGAATGCTAATACTGCACAAACATGGCTGTAACAAAATTGCCAAGCCTGTGGACAAGCTGGTGGGGGGCAGCTCTTGGCCCCAGAAGTGGTGGAGCCTTGGGTTGGAGGGGTTGGTCTTGGGCTAGCCTCTCACAGCAAACTCTTCATTACTTCCCCGCTTGGGCTGCCTGGGGTTTATGCTGCTGCTGTGGTAGTGGCAGCAGCTGGGAGACCCAAGTGTTTTTATATCAGCAGGTCCTGCGGCACCTGCCCCTTTTGCTGCCCTCCTTCCTCCCGGTGTCAGCGGCCCTGTGCAGAAATAGCCATACGCCTCAGGGAATTTTTCACCATTTTCAGAATGCTCTCGCCTAAGCCATTGTGGAGGTAGAATATATAACTAGATGGACCAGCTCAGTGTGTCACTAAACTACACTGCTGCTGACAGGATTTGTTCTGAATCCCTAATCCTCCAAAGCACCTAGGATGGGCAGCTTTAAAGGCTCTCCCTTAAACCCAGCTCTGCCACCAGAGTGTCCTATACAACCCTGTATACAGAATCATGCTAGCCCAAAGTCATTTCTAAGCTGCTCTGAAAGGCTGCGATTAGAAGTGCTTACAGAAAGACTGCTTTACCTGCCAGATTTCTTAGGCACTAAAGACATGACTTTTGAAAAGGGTTAGTACAATATTGCCCTCTGTTGGTAAGCATTTTTATAAAACTGATGCAGAGAATTCTATAATGTATCAGGAGCACTTGAATGTACAGTAGGGAAGATGCAAAGTGTACACCGGAGCTAGTCTCTTCTATCAGATGCTACACAGATGTTACTATCTCCAACCCTTTACCTTTCAAACTGGAGAGTATAACAGCAACTTCCTTAATCCAATTTGGATGATTTGCCTAAATGACCAAAATGTCATTTCCCCAGCCTACAGGCATCACAATGGAGTGTTTCTAGATTCCAAATAACCTTAATTTTCACTAGTACACTAAGATGAATTTTGGTATTTTGGGACAGATTCTCCCATTCCTCCTTTTCTGCATTAGCACCTTGCAAATGCTGGCCTGGGCCAGTGGACACATTAGTCCCTGGTGCAAACCTAAGTAGTGCCAGGACTGCTATAATTGTACTGCTTTGCTATAGCATTGCAACAGTATGAAACAGCTGGAGAGCAGTCCGATGTGGTCAGGCCTCCTCTGGTACTTCATTCATCTTTCTCCATCCCCATTCATGCCTCCCACCCCAGGACTATCAGAGAAGGCCGGCACAGTCATTGAGTAGCTCTGGCTAGGCAAGGAACCCCTAGAAGATTCTACTTCCTGAGGGTTGCTGATTCTACTTCCTGATGAGTTGCAGTTCAGGACACAATCTGGCTCTGCCAGTATATGTTATACTAAAATGGCAATATCCACATCATTCTCCCTTGGGAAAATTAATACACACTGGTATGGCACATCAACTATTAACCCAGAGTTAAGACAAATTTAAGTCCGAAGAGCTTGGATAGAACATCTGTAATATACTACAGTATTAGCAGAGAGTTGCATAACACAGCTGTTCTACCCTTTATATAGTGTACATTTTATAAAGACTCTGATTCTTGGCTACATTGAAGTAGCTCACCTATCACAGAAGAAATACAAATAGAATTTCGCTTCCATAAATGATATGGTTATGTCTTTACTGCAGTTTCGCCAGAGCTTGGGGGAGGGACAAAGCATGTTTGGAAACAAAATAACTTCAGGACCCAGCAATCTTGTCACAAATTGAAGTGCGACATTAATTTTAATAGTACCATCATGTACAATATCACATGTTGGGAGACAGCCTATGGCATGCTTTCAACTGAGTTTCAAACTGCAGAAGTGGTCTCCAAGTAGTATTTGTATTGCAATAACACAGCAAGGTTAATGAGAGATCTCTTGCTTTAATTCTGAACTCATGATGTGAAGACAGTCATAAGATTTAAAGAGTTTATATATTTTCTTATATGTTTTTGGGAAGCTATGTGGGCTAGTGGCTAGAAGAGACAATTGAGAGCAAGGACTCCAGAGGGGCACTTCCATTTCTGCCACTGTGACCTTTAACAAGTCACCCTTCCCGCCTCCCACCGCAAAAAAAAATAAAAGCACTGTATGCCTCAGTTTACCCAACAGCAAAACAGACATCTCGCAGGCATTTTGTGAAGCTTAGTTTGATAATGGAATATACAAACATAACATAAGAACGGCCATACTGGGTCAAACCAAAGTTCTATCTAGCCCAGTACCCTGTCTTTTGACAGTGGCCAACGTCAAGTGCCCCAGAGGGAGTGAATGGAACAGGTAATCATCAAGCGATCCCACCCCTGTCACCCATTCCCATCCCCTGAAAAACAGAGGCTAGGGACACCATTGCTACCCATCCTGGCTAATAGCCATTGATGGACCTATCCTCCATGAATTTATATAGCTCTTTTTTGAACCCTGTTAAAGTCCTGGTCTTCACAACATCCTCTGGCAAGGAGTTCCACAGGTTGGCTGTGCATCACGTGAAGAAGTACTTCCTTTTGTTTTGTTTTAAACCTGTCACCTATTCATTTCATTTGGTGACCCCCTAGTTCTTGCGTTATGGGAACAAGTAAATAACTTACAGTGTGGTCTGAGATCATGGATGAAACTGTGGATAAATGTGTAGAATCAGGATTAAAAACACCCAAGGCATGCAAGGGTGACTATGATAGTACATTGTGAATGATTGAATTTATACTGCAATTTCCCCTATACTTTTGTATTGCCTTAGGGGCCCCTTTTTCTGGAGGTATTTTTTTGCTCTCTTTCCATACATGCTATTATAAAATAAAACAAGCACATTTAACAAAAGGCGACTTACCTTGTGTTGTTCCATCCAGTCCCATGACACATTTCATTGCCCTAATGATTTGCTCTGCTACAGGTGGACACATAGATGTGGCATACACTGCACTGTGGGAGTGAGTGCGTAAGAAATCCACAAGTTCCTTAAAAAAGTGAAACAAAATTTGAATGTACTTCGAATGGTTGGGAGAGCAAAACTCCATCATGGCTACTGACACAGGTGAGAACAGAGACCAAGGCAATTTGACCAAGATGTTTCATGACTGATTTATTTTCTTAATTGTTATTAAAAATCCATGGTCTGAAAAAAAAACACTCAGGTGATACTTGGCAAATGTAAATCCTTTAAATTGAAAGGTGGGCACCCAAGGCTGAAAGAAAGCTACAAACTAGGATGCTGCTTTGCTTAAATAATGAGAATCTTTACAAACGGGGGGGGGGGGAGGGGGAGGAGTTGGGATCCCGGCCTCAGTAAGGGACCAATCGACAGCTGCATTTAAAATTTGGAGTTGTCCCACCTTCAGCCTTCTGAAAGGTGATGTGTGAATGGCAAACAATAGTGCAGTTTCTCTCCCATTGGCTTTAGCAGAACAAAAGAAACCTTACTAATGTCTGTATTCAACTTCACTATTGTCCAAGAGTGGGCAAGATATAGTCCCCGGGCCATTTCATCTGGCCCCCCCTGTCCCTAGGCCAATGGAGCCCGGGGGTGGGGGAGTGCGCGAAGCCTCCTCCCTCCGCCAGGGCGTGCGGCTCCAGAGGGAACCACCCGCTGTTCAAAACGGTTCCCTCTAGATGTCGTGCGCCGTGGCAGGGTGGGGGAGGGGGCGAGAGAGAAGAGATCTCTCGTGCTCCCTACCCCACGGGGGAGCACACACGAAGTCTCCTCTCCTCCTCCTGGCTGAGGCCCCGGCCCTTCTGCCTATAACAACACCATATAGCAGATTATATAGAACAGCCGCTATAGATGCCATATACAGACAGGCTGCCATTTGGCTTAGTGTCAGACAGACACAAGAAGTTTTCTATTTACCTTCTTGCCAGCAATGTATCCTCCAGCTGCTCCAAAGCTTTTGGTGAACGTACCCATCAATACATCGACATCTTCAGGGTTCATCCCAAAATATTCCACGATGCCCCGGCCGGTGGGTCCCACAGCGCCAATGCTGTGGGCTTCATCCAAATAGAGGTATGCTTTGTATCTCTTCTTCAAGGTGACTATCTCTGGCAGGCGGACAATGGAACCTTCCATGCTAGAGAACAAGAATTGTGAATGAATCTTTTAATCCCCTGCTGTGCCCTTTATCTCTTAGCACTGTGGTACACAATATGGGGGACAGGGTTACCCTGACACCACAAAAAGACCTTTGTAAGGGGTGTCTTTAGCCCATTGCTGAGCAGGTAGGCAGTCTCATGAGCCATCCCTGTGACTTCCTTGAACTTTTGCAAATTCTCAGCCCTACTTCTATATGCAGAAGAGAGAAGGGAAGGACTGAAATGAAATGTTTATTCAGATTAGTGTATGTAATTCATTACAGCCCTCTTCCCCCCAGTCTAGCAGGTCTTTGCAACTGTGGATCACATTCTGGCCCCAGTGGTGAAAGTAAGTAAAATTTCTTACAGGTACTGTCCTACTGCAACCTGGGTCCCTGCCAGCTCTTTCAATAGCTCCCTGCTGGCTTTTGCTGCAACTCAGTCAGCTCTTGCCGGGGCTGTGCACCAGGGTGCACCCGCGTCTTTTCACCTCTGTCTGGCTCCCACTTATGTTCCATGTGCCACTCTGACAACATTTACATGTTGTAAAGGCAAGAGATGCAGGCAGAATTCCCCCAATGCAGGAGAAGTCTGATGAGGTTCAACAAGGACAAGTGCAGAGTCCTGCACTTGGGATGGAAGAATCCCAAGCTTTGTTACAGGCTGGGGACTGACTGGCTAAGTAGCAGTTTGGCAGAAAAGGACCTGGGGATTATGGTGGATGAGAAGCTGGATATAAAGTCAACAGGGTGCCCTTGTAGCCAAGAAGACTAATGGCATATTTGGGTGCAATAAGAGGAACATTGCCAGCAGATCTAGAGAAGTGACTATTCCCCTTTATTTGGCACTGGTGATGCCACATCCGGAGTATTGCATCCAATTCTGGCCCCGCCCCCCCATTACAGAAAGGATGTGGACGCATTGGAGAGGATCCAGCAGAGGGCAATGAAAATGATTAGGGGGCTGAAGCACATGACTTCATGAGGAGAGGCTGAGGGATTTGGGCTTGTTTAGTCTGCAGAAGAGAAGAGTGAGGGGGGGATTTGATAGTAGCTTTTAACTACCTGAAGGGAGATTCCAAAGAGAATGGAGAGAGGCTGTTCTCAGTAGTGACAGACACAGAACAAGGAGCAATGGTCTCAAGTTGCAGTGGGGGAGGTCTAGGTTGGATATTAGGAAAAACTATTTCCCTAGGAGGGTGGTGAAGCACTGGAATGAGTTACTAAGGGAGGTGGTGGAATCTCCATCCCTAGAGGTTTTTTGTCCCAGCTTAATGGCTGGGATGATTTAGTTGGGGTTGGTCCTGCTTTGGGTAGGGAGCGGGAGTCAATGACCTCCTGAGGTCTCTTCCAGCTCTAGGATTCTATGATTCTAAGTCTAAGGTAGCACAGGTGGGAGCTAGGGTCAGAAAAATGTCTACCGATGAACTTCAAAGCAGCCTTCAGGCAGGTGTGGGGATGCCCGCTAGGCTTAGCTATTGAAGTAGGAACAACCTGGGAGGCACAAAGGTGGCTTAAAGTCATTTTTGACCTTTGTGCACCTGGTTTGTCTCTTTCAGGGCACGCCACACACAATCTTTCACTGAATATTTTATGTTTTTTGCCCTTCGCACAAGAGCAGGATTCAATAGATTGGATTAACAGCATCTTGACACTCCCAGGGAAAAAAGGATAAGAAACCCAGCACGCTGTGGGTGGTTACCTCAATAGGGTAGGTGAACAGCAAGGAACTAATCTGAGAGAGGAACTCCCCAGAAAGCAAATTAGAAATGCACTTGAATGCAAGGCAGTTTAATTCTTTGTACCTTTGCTGCAGACACTATTATGCCTTGAAAACCTGGGTGAGATTACTAAGGAAGCCTGCCACCCGATACCGTCAGATGTATTCAATAGTTTGTTTTTACAGGGAGCTAAACTTGTTCTCTTGCACTAACTGTGGTGAGGGAAAAAACATCTGAACGCGCTCCCATATTTCATACCAAAAGCAAGATGCTGTGTGCCAAGCAAAACCTACATTCTGTGGGGAGGCCCCCAGCTCAGGTGGGTCAAATTGGAAATCTTAAGCCAGCGCCAGCTAAAATTGAAAAATGGAGCCTGTTCCTGAATTAAATGTGCAAATGAGTAATACAGTCAGTACAGCCTCCTGGCATTATTTTTCTTTGCATGAGTTTCAAACTTTATATGGTGCCCTCACAGATTTTAGTATTTGCACCATATAGCTAGCTGCACTGTACAAGTGGAGGTTTGGCAGTCAGACAGGGGACAACAGGCTTTTGGCACAGGGAAGGGTTTTTTTTTTTTAAATTTATTTTGGCTTCTTTTCTTTCCTTCACTCTCATGGGCAGAGTTATAGGCAACTTGAATGTTTTGGGAAGGCTTGATCCTCTGCTTCCTAAATCTCATTAATTCTTGCCTAAGAGAAGCCTTCACATTGTCCCCCCCCCAATACCTGACACTACAGGGAATACAAAATAATACAGTGGATTTTGCATTACTTCAGCATTGCAGCTAAAACAATCAGCAATCTAAGAGCATTTTCACAGAGCCCTTGTTAATCAATGGGGGCAAATTGTACCCCTGTCTGAGCTATTGTTTCAGGGTGTCTGCAGACCCAGGCAAACACTCTGCATTTGTTTACATTTGGATGTTCATTTTCACAGCTATAAGGGCTAAAGGCTTAATTTAGAGGTAGAAAAATGTAGCTTTCACTACATAATTCTCCAGCACCTTATGTGATTACTGAATACAGAGAAAGTGGTTAAATTCCCTCTCCTGATATATGATTGCCAGGAGGTTTTAAACATGAAGAGAATTTGATGGAATTGTTTTCATACAGTATGACCTCATGATGTAAGTAGGAGTTAATTTTTTTTAGTCTACATAGGTTAGTAAAACAAAGAACAGGTTAGTGTTCTTGGAAGAATCGGCCTTATTTAAATCCTAGGATGGTGGCCAGAGCCCACCAGAACAACAAAAAAGCCCAGAATAGACAGAACACAGGCAGCTTTACTGAAGGCATTCCTGAATGCTGCCCTGCTAGTGTGCTTCAACCCTCCCTTGGGGCAATGAGCTCTAGAGACGCAGGACCAATTTGTTTTTTGTGCCCATTCAGTCTTTGGTTTCTCTGATGACCTTTGGTGACTGCGGAAGAATCACCTCTTGTGACGTGGACTCCCCTCTACTTAGAACTAGACTGAGACTGAATTCCTTTGACGTAGGCCACTGAGCAACACAAGTGGAAGGTAAAACATTGCATTGAATGTTACCCTGTGCTGGAGTTCAACCAGGGACCAAGAGTTGAAACTCAATGGATCTGTTTGTCTCATTTTGGTAGCGTCATTCTTGCAAAATGCTCAGGGCATTTCATAGCACTGGAAGTTCGAAAGGAGGGAGTTTACTGAAGTGTTAGCTTCTTTTTGGATGGTGGAGAGCTAAATTGGGTCATTGTGGCCTGACTGAGGGGTAGCATAAAGCTGTGGCATCCACTGAGGAAGTCAGGGAGGGATTATGTCCCCTAAAGAGCCCAGTGTGCATGAGGCCTGTGCAGAGGACAACATTCGTTTAGGATGGTGAAGGCTGATCCTCCACATCACCTCACAGAGGAAAAGACTAGCCAAGTGAAGAGGGAGTGGGCAAGGCCTTGGTTGTGCTTCCTTCCTTTGGGGACACTGTGTGCCTCAGGACAGCCCAGAGACTGCAACAGTGACAAGCCCTCACTTAAGCTGTGCAATGTAGCTGGGGAAGCAATTTGGGAACCCTAGTTTCCTGCATCCCTCTCAGGGAGTGCCCAGCAGAACTGGGCCCCAAATTAATCTACGGATCTGAGCCATGTGTACATACTGTCAACGTCAGGGAAACCGGATGGGATAGAGAAGCCTGACATTGCATATTAGTGCCGCAAATCCAGCCTACAACTGGAATTTGTCAGAGTTCAGACCTGGTGGTGTTTCAGCCTACAACTTCTGATGGTGTTTTCCCTCACACAGTACTCGGTCCACAGCCCTCCGCTGTGCACTGTAGGGCCCATCTCCAGCCCCAAAACAACCCTGACCTGTTCACAACACTGATGTCCCCTGACCCAGTTACAACTGTTCGGCTCTGTCCTACAGACAGGATCTTAACTGTGTTCTACCAGGCTAGGTCTACACTAGAGGATAAGCTTGACTTAAGACACACAACTCCAGCTATGTTAACGATCTTCTCTGTAGTGGAGACATGGCCCTAAAAGGATGAAGCTTCAGTTACATACAAGGAATTAGCACAGCTATACAACTTGGTCACAGCATGATTACGTCTCAGTTGCTTTACAATTCTAATGAAGTTTTAACCAGGCCATGAGACAAACGTGTTGGAAAGAAGTCCCCTGGCAAGGTCTGTACAGGAAGGCACAATGTAGTTTCTGAATCATTGAGTGTAGGTCCAGATTCAAATTCCATCATAGTTAATGGGATTCTTTCCATTGGCTTTCATGAGCTTTGGAACCAGGCCTTGGAGATGGAAGACACGTATTACTATAGATTAACTAATCTTCTCTGCAAATGCAGGTTTACTCTGTTCAGCACACTGACATCATTTTATCCAATTTCATTTTAGAAGTCTCAGACAACTGGGCTTCTATCATTTTTCTTGGTAGAACGAGGCATTTTCCATAGCCTCATTTGTTGCACAGTGAAGAAGATTGATATTACTGATATTCAAACAACCATTTCCCCTTATTAATTTCATCACACAACTCCTAAATATGCCAGCATGTAATACCCTTCCAATCTCTGCAGACTTCTAACCCTTGCAATATTTGAAGACTTATCATATCCTTTTCCACAGCCACGGCTCAGATTACATATAAATCTTTCCTTAAAAGTCAGTCCCTCTGGTCCCTCGATCATGTCTGTCATGGGTCTTTAAACTCCTTCCCTCTGATCTGACATACAACTAAGATACACCCAGTGTATTCATGTTGATCTTGTTCTTCCAAAATACACACTTTCTATCTTAATTTTTGCTTTGAGCATTATTTTCTTTGGTAAGCTTTGTCACAGTGCAGCATTTAGGCTACTTGACACAGGTTTCTCTCTTTTGTGGTTTACAGCAAGAGTTTAAAAAGTCAAATGAATTACCGGATTTTGAAATGTTAGGAAGCAGCCATTCATTGATGAACCCCTTTTTGTTGGTCTCTGGCCAGTGACTCAAAATGTTAGCCCTTTGTACTATGGGGCTGGCAATCACCTAATAGCAGGATATAAAAAATTGGCCCAATAAGCAGCCTAGAGTACTGGCACTGAACTGCAAAAAAACCTCAAGTATACATGAAAATGTGTCCAACCAATCAGAGAAATACGACTAAATCAAATTAAAGGGAAAAAGGAAAAAAATGATGAAAAACCATTGGTTCTGACCACTGTAGGTTGCCCCGCAATTGTTGCCTTGGGCCTTGGCCCATCTGACTCGTATGTAAATATGTTTCTAGGTAGCACAAATCTACCAGAAACTGAGCAAGAATGCAGTAATTGACTGATCCTGAATCGAAGACAGTAGAAGCCAAAGAAAACACTAACTAGAATTTAAATAATAGAGACATGATTTAGCAAGTCAGTTTAATTTCTGCCATGGACTCTGCCAAAACTTGTTCATGCTTTTGTACTGAGATTGATGGCCATGTGGTCTCTCTCAGCTTGGACTGAATATGGAATACATTTACTCTCAAACTAGTCCAAATTAAAAGCCAGCTTTCATTAATAGTTACATTTACCTGTCCTGAGCTTTCCTTCGCTGGATGTAAAATAAATTTTAAAAACTGAAATGTTTTCTCCCTGTTTATTTGACAACCAACTTGAGTCCCTTATAAGCTGTGGGCCAAATTCTGCCTTCACTTATCCCCATGCAAACTCAGCAGGCTATGATTTCGAAACACCAGTCTGGTTTTTCAACACTATGTTGGCTCACAATAGTTCTTTTCAACTTTTGCCAGTTTGGTAAATCAAGGTTCACATGAAGTACTGCTGAATAGGATAACTCTTTTTATATACCCTTAACATAACAGTGAGTTTGCAGGACTGAAAATGAAGGAAGAATTTTTCCCTTAATGTCATATATTCCCATCTTAAATAAATAAATAAATGGAAAGTTCCATCCATGGAAAAAGATGCCCACTCAAACTTGTAGATCAAGATACTTTAACTTGCATTATAGATCTGACCAAATAATTTTAATTCTATACAATAGTTTTTATCAAATGTCAAAACTAAAAAGAACTAACTCTAGCTAACCCAAAAGACAGAACTATGTAGCACTTTAAAGACTAACAAAATGGTCTATTAGGTGATGAGCTTTCGTGGGCCAGACCCACTTCCTCAGATCAATTTGTGGAAGAAAATTGACACAACCATATATACCAAAGTGATACAATAAAAAAAAATGAACACGGCTGCATCTCTATCACTATTCTAGCTAACCCAGGTAGTGGAAAATCTTACTGATACTTCAAAATCAGAGTCCAAGAAAGGAAAAGATCAGGAGGAGAGAAAACAGCTGCTCAAGCACATCTAAAATGAAGGAATTCCAGTATGTCTTTTCTCGCTATTCCTTTTATGTTTAAAATGTTATTACCAAAATACTGGATTGGTTTTGCTCTTCTGTGCTGTGCCTAGCAATGCTGAATAGATGGAGGTTATTTACCTGTTACTGGAGGTTCTCTGAGATGTGTGATCCCTTTCTGTATTCCATGTATGGGTACACATGCTCACGAGTGTGAATCCAAAGGTTTTTAGTAAGCAATATGTGTTGGTCAGCACAAGCAAAATTGTTCTCCTCATGTTCTAAATTGATGGCACAAAGGGCTGTGGAGGCCGATACCTCTCCAATTCCTATATTACCATTAATCTGTTCAAGATCTGCAGCAGAGAAAATGGAAGGCGGAGAGAGAAAGAGAGATAGGGACCACATCTCTCAAACAACCTCCAGTTACAGGTAAGAAACTTCTGTTTTTTCTTTGAGTAATGGTCCCTAATTGTATTGATGCCACTTGATCTCTAGCACCAACCTGCCCGTTATTGCCCTCCATTGTGAGTAAGTGGGTAAGGCAGCTAACGGCTTTTTGGAGGACAATAAGGAATGGCATCAACACTGGCATGCATTCCTTCCACCTACCATCCAAAGAACCCCTTGGATGGTGGGGGAAGCTGAGCAGCTATTGTGGAGGCAGAAAAGCTGCGTAACTGGGTCTTGCATAGTGCTTTGTGTGTGAGGGTTCATAAGGGCACTGGTGTTAGAATACTTGAGATGCAGATCTGGTCTGGTAGGATTGCTTCTGATGTTCCGCCTTCAAGGCTGGAGTGTAAATGGTCAGTGAGTGGGGGGTTTTGTCCTGGAGTGTTTAAGAGTGTGTGGAAATGGTGTTTTAATTGAAGAGGTTAGACTAAGATCCTTAATGGTTTTGTGGTCTCCCCTGGAGAACCTCAAACATTGCATCCAGGATTCATACCCCATGACTACAGCTGTGGCAATGGATCGAGAAAGGCAGCGTCTCTTGCATGGAATGATGTCTTGGTCATCATCAACGAGGTCTTGGAACCGGGTCCTGTCTCCCCAAGGAAGTTTGCCTTTTAAGTTTAGAAATTTTGTATAATTCAAGAAATCATATTTTGCTAACAGCACCTAGTTGGTAACAGCTCTGAATTGGAGACTAGCCAATGCAAATATTTTCCTCACCAAAAGGTACAGGCATTAGGTGTCTTTGACAGTTGTGATAGTCATAGGGTTCTGTGCCCTGGACCTTTCTGTAGCCACTTATGCCATGAAAGAGTTGGGTGCTAGATGAGTGAATAAAAACTCTGCCCCTTTAGCTGGCAGAACATACAATGTATCTACCCTCTTGAGGGAGGGGATCTGGCAGGGTTCAGAATGACCTGATTGATTGGCCTTTCTTGAGGGACCCATCCAGAGGGCTGGAGGACGCTCAATAGACCATGTGGGGGTCTCCTGAACCTACTTAACAGGTAACTGGAGCTCGTCAGCTACCCTCTGTAACAGCTTCTGTTCATCGGGCCAGGCAGGGGATGTTGGAGCCACTGCCTCCTCAGGTGAAAAGAACAACACACCCATCTGACCTGGTATAACCAGTGGATCCAGCTCAGCTTCTTCCTCCACAGACTCATATGGAGCTGGTTGTTACTGGCTGGGAAAGGAGGGTTGGTGTGATTCTTCCACAGACCCCTTAAGTCTGTTATACGGATCCCATAGGGTCCCATTAGGCTAGTAAGAAGGATCAAATGAAGGCAAAGCTCAAGACATAGGAGACTGTTGGTTCTCTGAGCGGCCATATCCTGAAGGAACTAAATGGCTCCAATACTTCCTGTGGATTATGTCTGGGATTATTTTCTTTGGTGATAGCGGAGCACGGGGAGACTCATCTGGAGTCTTAGATCTGCATGACAAAATATAGATTCCTGCTCTACTGGCAGTGCCATCTGTACTGATCAGAGGATGCTTCAACTTGTGGACTCACTAGGAAGGGGTCCTGTTCTCCTCAAGGTGATTTTTTTGGGCACAAGGATGTCTCTATGGAAGACAGGGCCAGACACCAGAGAAGACAGCGACTAGGAACATTCTCCTGTTAGGTAAAGATTTTGGTTCTGCTTAGCATTTGGGGATCTCCTGAGGAGAAGTCTGTCCGAATTGGGGCATGCAATGGGGTGTTTGGAACCACTGAATGGCGTCCAAGTGCAGAGTCAGAGCCTTCTTCCTTTGTGCTCTGCCTTCTTGAATGGCAGATTTAGGTGAGGACTCACACGACTTGGACCAAGATAGGTAGAGAATCTAAGATCCTTTTTCTCAGAGGCGGAGCTGAATGGGGATCTATCCTTATGCCCATGGCCATGTCCCCAACTCTCATGACAGGGTTTCCTTATGCTTAATAGTGTTAGCTCCTGCTCCAGAGTTCATGCTTGGACAGGTGTTGCTCGCAGTCTGCGGGGATCTCCCCAGCCTGGATACAAATGAGTCCTCATGGCCTAGTCTTTCACTGGTTTGGAGGGGGAATATTGCCTTTGGTGAGGCAATAAAGACAGTTCTGGTGTTTTTTGGTGATGGAGAAGGAACAGGGGTAGGAGACAGAATTCTTGTACTGTGGGACTCTTGGTATAATCCCTCTGTACAGGGAAAAGCTTCTTAGGGCATGGAGAACTTAGCTCCGAATTATAAAACAACATTAGACTATTAAGTCTAAACCAAAACAATTATTAAAATTATTTTCTAATTGCTTTTACAGGTATTAAAATAGGAAAACTAAAGCAAACACTCATTGCTCAGATGATGAGGCAGCAAGAAGAAACTCAAGAGATGTTGGTTTGCCCTGTCCTTTATATCTTCAGTTCAGAGCACGAGGAAAACTCCTCTGCATGTGCAGACCAATGGACCCAGCCTATTAAAAATCTCCAGACTCAGGCACATGGTACACATGTGTATAATGCACATAGGGACCATCACTTGAGAAGAACCTGTGCTTTATGGACAGGTTAGCTCTCTCCCAATATTGCATCTAGCCAGTTGTGGGAGGATACATTGAGGTGGCAATGCAGTAGGGCTTCCTTCTCAGCCCAGTACAGAACTACATGAACTAGCATGAGCTTCGATATCTTATTTGCCTACCTCTCAGGTATATAATAAAGATTTTAAAACTAACTAATATTTGGAGTGGTCTCTGATGAGGTGCTATAAGACTTTGTCTATAATTACGAGAAGATTGAAGCTCCAGAGATCGATCTTTTGGGGTTTGATTTAGCAGGTCTAGTAAGGACCTGTTATATCAAGCTCTGGTAGCGTCCCCGTCAACCCTGGTACTCCATGGGGATGCGAGGAGTAAGGGAAGTTGATGTGGGAGTTTCTCCTATTGACCTCCCACAGCAAGGTACACCAGAGAAATTCGATTTAAGGTAGTTGACTCCAGCTACGCAATTCTCGTAGCTGCTGTTGCTTATCTTAAATTGAATTTATCGCATAGTGTAGACCTGGCCTTTGTCTCTAAGCATTTTGCTTGCACAGACACAAATGCTACTAATGGAAATAAAATGGTCCCCAACTTAAAACAAAACACTATAAGAAATCCCAGATACAGTGATCTCCTATGCTGACATTGACAATCACCTAGCAGGTGGCACACCGAGGTTGGGATTTTTAACGGAGACTAAGGCAGGTAAGTGCTCAAATCCCACTGAAAGTCAATGGCTGTTGGGTGTCTAACTCCTGTAGGCCCCTTTGAAAATCCACCCCTGCAAAAAATAATTGGAGCCTTTGAATCAAACTCTCTGAAGTTTTACATGCTGTTATTTTGCAAAACAAGAGAAAGACACGTGGCTCTTCTGCTTTCTTCAAAAAGAAAATCCTCTTTGAGTATTAGCTGTAGATCTAAGGAAAACTAATGCTCAGTGTCCTATAAAACTGGAGATTGATGAAGTGACAAATGCCAGAGAAAATTGACACTGTGGGTCTATGCAACTGCTCACTGTAACCAATGCATCCATGTCACAAATCTATCTTCACCCTTGCTGATACACATCCAAGGCAAAGGATTTAAAAACTGAACAAAGTACAGCCGCTGCAGGGTTTTCTTTAGACCATGTGACTGGCAGGAGAATTTGTCATTAAAATGTTGGTGGTCCACTTAATTTCTGTGTGATCAAAGTCCTTAAAACTTAACTTTCTTTTAAGTACTTTGATCACGCAGAATCATGTGCTGAGCTATGTTTATTTGCAGCTTTGTGCTGTTTATTCTGGTGAAAGGGAGATATTCAGCCTGCTTTGGATCAGCTGGTCTGCTAGTAAACTGTTCTAGTCCTGTGTGACTGGTGTTTAGATGAGGGCTGACTTGTTCTCTGTGGCAGCTGGCGCAAATTATGCAAAAAGAAAGTGCTGATGACTATGAAGTTATGATGACATGAAAAAAAAGGCACCATTATTAGAGCTGGGCAAGCTGCGGACCAGTTGTGTTTAGTTTTAGTTTGTTTTGGTTTTAGTTTTGTTTTGTTTGCTTGTGACAACAAAAATCATTTTGGGTCAACATGAAACTGAATTTTTTCAGAAATTCTGGCAAACGGAAAAGTAAAGAAAAAAAATTAGTTTCATAGTGTTTTGGCATTTTAACTCTTTTTCTGATTTTTCCCCCCCAAAATAAAAGCAAATGTAAGTCCCTTGTAAATGTAGCTGGAAAAATCAAAACATCTCATTTCAGAAATGGCATAATAACCATTTTAATATTTTAAATGTTTTCTTTTTATCTCTTAAACAATTTGCCAAAAATGACTCAAACGCTCCCCCTCCTGCATCTGCATTTTTTGGTGAAAAGTTTTTGGTAAAAAAAATTGTGCCCCATCTTTTACCCTGATTAAAAAAAAATCATGCTCAGGATGACTAGCATTAATTATTCAAATGATATAAACTGCTGCCACCCAACGTGCCTGTATTTCAGTGCTGGACAACGTGATCCTCGTGTGCAACTTTCAATATTGGATTGTATATCACTTTGGCATCCTTTGGGCCGAAAGGATGCTATAGAATATACACTGCTATACAATCGCAAGGGATTGTTACTATGCATCAGACTAGACAAACTCCCAAAGCTGCCTCTATTATACATTGCTCTCTTATACTGGAGTATGGATACCACTGTATAATTCTTTACATCCCAATTTTGTACCCACAATGTGCAACAATTACGAGATGACTAGGGATGTGTTAGTTTCACTAAGGCTGAATTTGATCCTAAATGTTTATATTCTACTATTGGGATATAAAACAGGCGTGCACAGTGCATACAGTAGCAGTACTTGTACTTTATTCAATTTATCCACGCAGAGCACACAGTTCCAGAAATCTGTTCTGTATAATCCTCTGAGAGCAGATTCTCAGCTGCTGGAAACAGTCACAGCTCCACGGTCCTAAGTGAAGTTACAATTACACCAGCTGAAGATCTTTTCCATTTATAGCGCATGTCCCACCTCAAAGAAAAGTGCTTTGCAAATCAATATTCAAAATTACACACAAGGATCATACTGGAGTAGTTTCTATTTACACTAGAGCTCAGATTGACCTTGAGGATTTAAAACACTTTACTACCTCATTACTGTTAATATTACAGACCAACCATTTTTAATAAGACCACGGAAGATCCTACTTGAGCTGTGAAGCAATTAAAAGCATATATTGGATTACTCAGGCAATTCTGTGTTATGCCTATTAAATGCCCTTATAATACAAAGTACTCACACATTTGTAAATGCCTGCTTACCTGTAAATGCCCTCTACTAGGATGAGAATTTTTTTCCATGCTCTGTGACTTCGAGGCTGCCCATATGCTATTGCATCCCTCAGTAATTTCTCTAGACTCTGCATGTCTTTATTTAAAAATAATAAAAAAGGAAGAAAACAAAGTATTAAGATCAGGGGCTTTAAAAAGAAGCTTTAATATTTTTTTCCTGGCCACTGTTTTTTATACAAAATTGATGGCTACGGGAAATGTCTCCTGAACACAGACATCTGTTGTATGAAAGCTACAGGTCTAATAACTGACTCACTTTGCCTGAATTTAATCTTGTGACAATGCAACCAGAAGAGCTTTCTGCAACTGTGCACCTTAAATGGGGAAAACTTTGCCTTTAACTATTAGAAATGCTCAGCTTCTTCTTCTTTTTTTTTTTTTTTTTTTAAAGTAAACCTGGAACTCTTGTTATCTCCTGATAACAGTTGTCTGTAACTCTTTATTTGGATTGAAGAAATTCACAGCATCCTGAAGCTTTTGTATAGTGAGTTTTCTAGGGGGAGATTTTCCAATGAGTCTAAGGGATTTAAGAGCACTAGTCCCACTGACAGTCTCGGGCACTGGTGCTCCTACATCTCTTGGGAGTTTGAAAAACGCCCCCTCCACGTGCAAGCTTGTTGTAATAAAATCTATGGGCCAGATCCTTAATTAGCATAAATATTCTTAATTTCCTGGACTTCTGTGGAGGACACCAAGGTTAGGTCTACACAGCAGTGTTACCTCAGACATAGTGCGCATCTATACAACAAGCCTTTATTTCAAAATAATGATGAGCCGGAGGACTACTTACTCCGACTCCTGTAACCCTCATTTCATAAGGAGTAAGAAAGTCAAAGGAAGAGTGCTCTTCCTTTGACTTCCTGCTGTGCACACAGCACTAAAAGCTGCAAGCTAGTTCAACTTCAGCTATGCAATTGACGTTGCTGTAGTTGTGTAGCTTAATTTGACTTTAGCCCTGTTGTGTAGATGTACCCCCCAGTGACACAAACTGGGGATCTAGCCCAACATTTTTATGTTTATTACAACTGTGTGACAAAAGAAGAGATTAGGTAGACAAACAGATTATAGTTTGTATGTCTTTTGCTTCCCTCCACCACCACCTTCCCCTTTCATTAAGGGTATATGGTGAAAATGCCCTATGCCAATGGAAGAAATCTCTTTGTTGGCATAAAAAACCACCCACATGAATAAATAGCAGAAGCTATGTCGGCAGTAGTTCTCCAGCCAACACAGCACTTATGCCAGCATCATTTATGTCTCTGGGGTGGGGGGGGGGGGGAAGGAGAGAGTTAAATATTCACATCCCTGAGTAACTTAAATTTTGCTGTCATAAGTGTTAGTGTAGATATAGCCTTAGGCTCCAAATCCAAGGAGTTGAATTAATTACATAATTTTAAGACACAAAAGTCATCACAATGGCAAATACTTATAACAAAAAAGAAAGTTAAGAGCATTATATACAATAATTCAACCTAAAAGATTGTGACGATAAATAAGTTTAAGAAGAGTAAAAGTAAGATTGTGCTTGTATACCTGCTACATTTAAAACAGTCACTAAAAACAGACATTTCATTGGTAAAAAACAGAATAGCTGAGAAGATCTTTATGATCAAAACAGGCAAATGCCTTAGAACGTTGTTTATTTCATTTGAAATTAATTTAGTAGAATTGAGACTTGTTAAGCTGGCTTCAGTCAAGCAGTTTTGGGTTGGTTCCATGCCTAATACCAGCAGATGTTTGGATCTTGATGCATTAAGCATAACAAGAAGAGGAATCTTGTTCTTTACAGGAAAGACAGGGAGTGGGAAAAGACAAATGAGAGAGAGAGAAAGAGAGAATGTGTAAATTGGTACAAGTGCACTGAAGAGACTCTCTGCTTCTTAGCCAAAAAGACAACGTTTGGCATCAATGAGGCTTTCCTTTGAAAGAAGCCTGTCATTGTGTTAGAAACCTTGCTGCTGGTTATGAGCAATATGGTGCCAATCAGATATGTTTTTTAAAAGAGGAATGACAGATGCCCAAGCACAAAAGAAAAAGAAAAAAAAATTACAAAGATTAGGGCAGTACTAACATTTGGCTCCTAATAGATAGCTGACTGGAAACTGACCAGTATTTGGGTTTGGTTGAAGCCTCTTTGAAGCTGATTACTTCCTGCAGCTTGAAGGAATCTGGAAGAACACATTCCAAAATGTCTCAAGATAGCACCCTGTATGGTGGGGGGGATGGGCAGTAAATTTCCAGACTGCGGTCAGAACTAGGATCGAATTGGTGGTAGAGACAACATGAAGGATGGGTCTGTATCTACTTTGTCTGGCGGAACTCTTTCCTTTACCACTCTACTATGGTTACATGAAGGCCCATATTTCTGGATCAGATCAGCTCCAAGTTTGGGTAGGAGATTCGATTTCGAATTGTGAATGGGGATCTGATCTGAATTTCAATGTTAGATCTGAGCGCCTTAGAACTCAGTGACCATTGACTGAGGCAATAGATCATGAGAGCCTTGCACTTTCCATTAAAGTGATTTGATAGTCATTCAGCCTGTGCCTCTTTGTTTGCATGAAGGTGCCTGGCTGAGAGGAGACACCTTACAAAGACTGCCAGCATGTTTTATACTAACTAATTCCACACTTTCAGCCATACATCTTGAATGCAGCGATTCTTTTAGCATTATGGCATCCGATGTTCCTCTTTCTATTTCTAAGAAAATACAACCCTTTTACTTTGTGAAGACTCACCTTAGGCGATATCAACACCACTACGTAGAGTAAATGAACCATGTTTGTGCACCTTTGTCCATACACAGGGTTAGACTGTGACTAACAAGTAGTTCCATTGACTTAATAGCGTAAGGTATTATCCAGCATCATTAAACATGTCCCTCTGGAGCCCTTAGCAATAAGGGCAATAAGTGGCCCATGGGTCAGCTGTGGTTTATTAGGGTTAGCCCCTAGTGGGCTGCTGAGGCTTTATTTACCCACGCATCCATGGGTACAGCTGTTTGCAGTTCCTGTTGGCTGTGATTGCCATTTCCTGCCAATGGAAGCAGTGGGAAGTGGTGTCCCAGTCTGCATCTCTTCCCACAGCTCCCACTGGTTGGGAACGGTGAGCATTGGCCAATAGAAGCTACGAGCAGCAGTACCTGCTGACACAGAGGTAAAAAAAAGCACCAGTGGCCCACCAGGGGCTAACCCTGGTGAACTGCATCTGGCCCACAGGCCGCTTACTACTGACCCCTACCTTAGCAATACATAGGAGCTTCATCATGAACTCTTCTGTAAGGTACCGAGCTGAGCGTGGTTTGTCAATGTATAAGGCATGAGATACTTATTAGAAGCAGCAACTTTTTTATTTGGCACTTCAGGAGAAGTGGGAGAAAACCAAACTGCATTCTGAATGCAGCTGCATCATTAGTAGTCTCTTTTGGCTACTGCAAGAGATCTCTGCGGATCCCCTCAATGTAGCCAATCACTGGCTATATTTGCTGCCCTGTATGTGGAGGTTAGTAGATAAATAACACAAGGTTTCTCGAGAGACAGAGCAAAACACAGGAGGAGAAGGCGTTGGAGGGACCTCAGAGAAGATTATTCAGGCTACTCTTTTTCTAGCCTCAAAGACAGGGGAGCTAACAGCTTTGCCGGGACCCTGGGCAAGGTGTGGGGGCCCCAGCTCCGTGCTACTGGAAGGGGCGGGGCCCCAGGCAGAAGGGGTGAGGCCAGATGCAGCCAGTTCTCAGAGCCACTCAGAACACAACCCTACCCTCCAAGTCCTTAAAGCTGCCTAGAGAGTGTGCTTCCTCGTGCTCCAGCAGTGACTTAAAGGCCCGGAGTATCTGTTCCTAAGGACCATTCCTGTCCTTCCACTATCTGGTCCCACCAGGGCTCAGGGCCTCTCTATGGACAGAGCACACCTGCTACTACAAATATTAAAGGAAGAAATGAGCCTGTTTCCCTTCATGGATTTGTGGCCCACTGCTCTGTCTCCAGGCACTGGCAATTTCACTCCTATGTCTCCAATAGGACCAGTCCCTCCCTCCCCACTTTCTAGCATGATCACAATTCAGCACTGCTCCACCGAGATGGATGGCAGAGTCTCTCTGGATGGAATAGATTTTCATAGAATCATAGGACTGGGAGGGACTTTGAGAGGTTATCTAGTCTAGTCCTCTGCACTCAGAGCAGGATTGAATCTTATCTAGACCCTCCCTGACAGGTGTTTGTCTAACCCGTTCTTAAAAGTACTCCCTGGCTTGCATTCTAAAACAGCAAAACTGTATAATCTTGAGCCTTTTGGGAGGCTTGCCTTAAAGCCAATACATGGGGGTAATTGCTCGCTCTCTCTCGGCTGAGTTCTGAAATTGTGACAGTAATTCCTCATTTAACACGTGCCCGCTTAACACGTTTTCGCGATAGCATGATTTTTTTTTTAGGGAACGTTTTTTGAATTATACAACCGTCCCCAGAATAACACGATTTTCCCAGCTGACCCATTGCTGGTGGCTGCGTGGGGCTTCCCCCGCCTCTCTGCAAAGCGGCGGAGGGTTCGCCGTTCCTGGCTGACTCCCCCTCACCAGACGCCTTGCCCCCTCTCCTCCGCCCCCTCTTGCAGGCTGGCGGCTGGGTTTCCCCAGCTGGCCCATTGCCAGCGGCTGCGTGGGGCTTCCCCCGCCTCCCTGTGAAGCGGCGGAAGATTCGCCACTCGTCGTGCCGTTCCCCGTTGACTCCCCCTCACCGGACACAGTGCAGGTCCCAGCAGACCCGTCACAGGGGCATACTCCCAACCCAATCCCGCTCCCCTCTCCTCCCCTTCCGTTCCCCAGAGCCAAACACCTCCCCTCCCTGCTGTAACCCAGTCCTCTTTCTCCCCCAACCTTATGTCCCGGTCCCAACAGACACCACCGCTTGAAACGCAACCCCCACGATTTCCATTATTTTCAATGGGAAAATTGACCCCGCATAACACATTTTCACTTAACACGATCCTTTTTCTGAAAGATATCTATAGTGTTAAATGAGGAATTACTGTAATGCACTGTGGACAGTACAGTTGTCCACTAGATGGCAGTCAAGTAAATAAATTCTCCAGGTGCTTTTGAACTGAATAATTGAGCAGCTGTTCAGAGCACTTACTTGTAGCTCCACCAGGAATCACTTGCATATTTAGTAAGTGGCAGTTCTTCTTTCAACCCGCCTTATCCTATGTCCAAACAAACCAAACCATTCGAAACACTGAACTGCAGGGGAGCAAAGCCTCTCTCAAGGCTGGTGTTCTGTACTACGGGGTGGGCAAATACCAGCCCGCAGGCCAGATCTGGTTCCCCAGGGTTAGCCCCTGGGGGGGGGCCACTGCTGCTATATTTACCTGCACCTTCCCAGGTATGAGTGACTGTAGCTCTCGTTGGTCACGGATCGCTGTTCCCAACCAATGGGAGCTGTGGAAAGCAGCACACACTTGGACACCACTTCCTGCAGCTCCCATTGGCCAGGAATGGCAATCTGTGGCCAATGGGAGCTGCAAATGCCAGTACCTGCAGAGGTACAGGTAAATATAGTGCCAGCTGCTTGCCAGGGTAACCCTGGCGAATTGCCATTGTTTTATTGCCCACCCCTGTGCTGCTACCATTAGCATTTGTGAGGAACAAGGACATCAAGAGGGACTACAGAATATGTAACAGGCTGCTTGGCCTCATTCTAACAAGGGGGGAGTTTTAGGATACTAAAGGAAACAGACACCTAGTTCCCAAAGCAAACCTGCCGGGGTTGGCTTGATACCTGTTTGTGCCTTTGAAAATCTCCCCCAGAGTACACAGGTTCTTTTGGTTTAGGAGCCTTGCCTGTTAAACCAGATTAGTGATGGAATCTGTCTTGGGAAAAGGCTGTTTGCCCAAGCTCCTGAGCAGGGAGTTAAGATTGGAAAGTCTGGGTGTCTTTCCACATGGGGGTGGGGGGAAGCGAGGGAGGGTAGAAAAGATGTCTAGCAATCCCTTGGGTGTGTTAGCTCCTTTGCTAAAACTAGGGAAGAGGTCGATTGCAGAGTTAGGTGAGACTCTTTCTAAAGCCTTAATCCTCCCAACATTCACACCTATGCTCCCCTTTACACATATAAGAAATCCTGCTGAAGTGCTAGAGTAATTGCTTGCAGAACCAGGGTTTAATCTATGTATCCCACCCCTGGCGGGGAGGCTGTAAGACTATTTCATAACATGGGAATCAGTGTGGCAGGGAGCGGGGAGAAGGGGTGGGGAGGGCAGGGCAGGGGGGAGAGCACTTAATTGCCCTGTATTTTAGAATATTTATTTATTGCATTAGAGAACTAAAGGAATTTGTGGTTTAATCTTCTTACACCCGCAAGTCTTTAGCCCCTACAGGTGTTAAGTGTGCAAATGAACTTAATTTCCCCCTTTTCCTCCTTCTTCTGCATCTGTTTAGGACACGGTGATCCAGAAGGGGGAGAAGTCTGATACTGCCACCTTCAAAACCAGAACAGTTGCCACACTGACTGTAGTTTCACATCCTGATCCATGCTAAAGTTGGTATGTCTTTTGGGTGCATGAGATTGGAACTTTCTAGAGAGCGCCAGGGCCTGTTGGGGGCACATTTCCCCCCATATCCTCACCTATGGCTGTATAAGATGATGCAGTCCCATCTGCCATTTGTTTCCTGCTGTTAAGGCTAACCTAGGGTTAGAATGTGAGACGGTGGGGAAAGGAGGAGGTGGGTCCATGCAAGCAATCAGTACCACAGTTACCGTGGCAAATAACCGTTTTATCTTCTCTGAGTACAGTTTGCGTGAATCCTCCCGGTGGCAGTTAACCAGCAGTCCCCAAGCTCCGAGGAGGTGATTGGATGAGCCTTCTGGCTTGTCTACACATGAAGATAGTCCAGAAAAGATAAGGGGGATTAAACTAAATACTTTTATTGCAGCTTTACACATAGCCATGTTGGAGACTTTTCAGGGGGTAAAACATTGTCAGTTCCTATCTAGCTGGGCTGAAACTTGGAATTCAATGTCAGTCAAATCCAGGTACATTTTATAAATAACCCCAATGCCTCCCAACCACAAAAACAGAGGCTGTTTTGCTTTGTGTTCTCTACCTTCTCCACAATAATTTCTCCTATTTTCCCTCCCTCCAATTTCTCCCTCTCTGCTTCACACACACTTTGTGACTTTCAAATTTATTCTCTTGAGATATTCCTCCCTCTCTCTTCCTTCTGCTTTCCTCTATCCCAGCCACATCTCTACACATAAAGCTTGGAAATGTTACCAGTCACCTAATAGCCAACAGTCTCCAGAAGTTTTTGAGTAAGGGAGGTGCTCTATTTTTTTGGACCAGGCTCTAACTAATAGGTGTGTGATAAATACAAAATCTCCCCAGACTATATCTGGCTCCTGCAAGGGAGAAATAGTATCTCATTTCTCATGTTCGCCTGTTGAGAAGTTGTACATTTTCTGCAGCTTTCTTCACCTTGCCGGCCTCGAAGGAGTCTCTCTTCTGCCTATACTGTCCTGTTCTAGATTATTTTTGAGTCTTCCTCATGAATGAATAAGTCTAGTGCCTATCTTTGCTTCTGCTTGTAGCTCCCCAAAGCAGAATCAAAGAGAAAACTAGCTACCAGATATGTGTCAATTTAACTACTGCTTGTAGGTTCTGAATAGCTGTTTTCACTCTGCCGAGAGCTGCGAACTCTGGGACAGCTTTAAGTAGCAAAGTCCTTGGTGACTAGCCACAGTCAGCACTGCATTACTTACCTTTGATTGGTACTTGGAATGTTCATTTGCAACCAATATTCTCTCTAATCTTTTCCATACATGTGTAGATTTTTTTCCATCAGTGTGCGGGATAATTTTTTATGTGCACCAAGACAAGTACCAATGTGCACCACCAATAGAAACACAAAACCTAGGTGTGGGCACCCTACTAATCAGCTGGGTGGCATTGGATTTTCTCCTGAGTGGCTGCAGATTACAGGGAATACTGCTTAAAACCTTAAGGGCTAGTAACACTCCCCCACAAAAAGCATGGATTCTGCGAAAGTTTAAGGGTGCGCACCCAGGAACACTTCCTGCTCACACTTGGCAAGTCACATATGAATTTTTCAAGCAGGTGACTGCAGACACAGCATGGCAGAAAGAAGATACATGAGATCATCACCACAATCCTCTCTCTGTGACAATGTTTGCATGTGTCATAAGAAAATCGGAATTGCCAAACTGGACCAGATCCATGGTCCATTTAGCCCAGTATCCTGTCTCTCTGACAGTGGACAGTACCAGATGCTCCAAAGAAGGTTCAAGAAACACACAATAGGTTGATATGGGAGTAACATGCCGTCACATGACACTGTCATTCTGATCTCTAACAGTTATGAGACTGGCTTATACCCAAAAGCATGAAGTTTAATATCCCTTCCAAAACTTCTGTTACTATCAACTCTTGTAACTCTGGATGTTCTTATTATCCACTGTAATGGAACCATGTCCCTCTCAACTTTTTATTGCCTTATTGCTGCTACATAGGGGGCTACTACTGGTGGGCTAGAAGACCTGGTAAGAACCCGGATAAAGGCAAGACTCCATCCAACAGTTTCTGGCGTTTTTAACAATGTATTACTTGAACTTGCTGTGAGGCAGAGGGACCAGAGGGAATTTCCCAATTGTCTAGGATAGACACAAGTTTTTACCTAGGGAGGTGGTGGAATCTCCATCCCTAGAGGTTTTTAAGTTTCGGCTTGACAAAGCCCTGGCTAGGTTGATTTAGTTGGGATTGGTCCTGCCTTGAGCAGGGGGCTGGACTTGATGACCTCCTGAGGTCTCTTCCAGCTCTACGATTCTATGTGCATATATCTGTTAATAAATCTGTAAATGAAAATGTAATATAATATTGAATATTAAATAAAATGTAATATAATATTGAAGCAGAAGTTAGAATTAGCCAAAAGTTTGCAAGTTGTCCACTTGTGTCCTGTAAGGCATTTAAATCCAGTTACATTAGGAGTCTCTCTTCCCCCCCACCCTTGGAGTATTTAGATTTCTCTTTCCCATAATGACTCCATCTCAATTTTGAAAGCATTTTCTACTTCTTTAATTGTGGAATTAGAGGGGAAACATGGATTTGTCAAGATACAGGATCTTTTGGAGGCTTCCCACTATTTTATTTGGGGGCGGGGAGAAGGACGTATGTCCTCGCTTGCTGCACTATGTGTACAATGCTAATCTTGATGGATAGGGCGGGTACTGAACACACCTAGCACATGTTTTCCCTATACTAATTCAGGAAGTACGTGGCCTAGAAAACTTTCCGAAGATTTATGACAGTATTCCCCCACATTTTGATAGCCATTTTCAGCAGCCAACAAAACCATAAAAGCAACAGCCTCTTCATACCTTACCCTTTCGTCCAATGACTCTTCTATACACATGCAACCAGAGAAGCCAGAGGGAAAGTAAATGTGATCTGAACAGTTTAATTCAGGATCTTACACTCCCTGTAAAAGGAGACTGAACTAGGCAGTGAAGAGCAGTGATTTGCCCCAACCATTAACACTACCTTCCTCTTTCACAGGGATGCATGCTTTGAAAATGTCATTGACAAGCCTGCCAACCAGTCTCAGTTTGTGCTGGCAATCAACAGAATAGAAAGGATGTTTTCGTCTCTAGTTGAGTATTATGTAGCACAAAGGTCTTTGACTTTTCATGCTATGTTTACAATGCTATAATACCGGGTGAAACTCGATGCTGGTATACACTGGCACAGCTCCAGTGGAACGGTGACAATGTACATTAGCAGATAATTTGACTCCATTTACGTTTTTAATAAGTGACTTTTTTAGAGTGCCCTAGACACCCATTGCTGTTTGCCTTCCTGGCGGACCTTATCTTTAGGGCTCTTGCAGCTTCATAGCTGGCTCCAATTCTCTCCTTTGCAGCATGGTTTCCAGGGATGGAGTATTGTACCAGCTATTCAGCAGAAGGTCTTTGACGTGGGCCCTGAGGATTTTGACATCCTCCAACAGAGGGAAACTCACAAACCCCTTTCAGAGGGCTGTTTGCTCCCCTCATCAGCCAAGACAGAAACCAGTACCCATTCTTTGCAGCAACACCTGCCCCAGCTGAGGTTGAGAGACAGTGATTTTTTTTTTTAACAAAGACAAAAGCACTTTACAGTTTTATAGTCAGGTTAATGTTCATTAGAGGCTCTGAACAGGCTGTATGGGATGCAGAGTTTTCTGTTTATGCACAGAGCTGATACAGCACAGAAAAGCTTCCCCTGTACAGCCAGCAATATGACTTGGACAACAACGTGATTTGGATGGGTTGGCCTATTTCCACCAAGTGTGAGAATGAAAGCAAAAGGTCTAACATTTAACTTGCCAATTACCTTAGCAGTTCAAACATCAAGGCTCTGTCCCAGCAAAGCCCTTAAGCCTGTGCATAACTGTAAATAAATGAGTAGTCTTATTAAAGTCAATTGTACTTTCCATATACTTAAAGCTATGCACAGGCTTAACTGCTTTGCAGTTTTGGAGCTGATACAGCTAGACAAACTGGGACAATAGGTTCAAATACCTGCAGAAGACTAAGTTTCTGAGGCAGTTAAATGAAGAACCATTTATATAACTAAAAACTTGTCTATGCTAAAAATATTATTTACCACTGTCTACGCAGTGTGGGTTTTTTACACTCCTGAGAGACATAACTAAACTTATGTAAATTCTTAGTGTAGAATAATATAGGATGATTCTTTTGGGCAAGGCATTCTCTGTATACATATTATGAATGTAATGATGTGGGAGTAGCTGCTACGATGCTACTGTTCTCTGACTCAGTCGATTTTGCAAAGTCGACAGCACATATTTTTAAATTGATGCCAAATCCCTGGTTTTAAAAAAATTGCTTAAGTTCCATTTACAAAGCAAACCATACTGTGCTTCAAGACAACTACAGATTGGACCTCCCTGGTCTGGCACTTTTGGGACCTGACTGATCCCGGATGAGGGATTTTGCTGGATCAGGGGAGGTCATTTTTGGCCCCTCTTCTGCCAAGCTACCCTGTACCCTTCTGCCCCACTGGGCTTCCCGGCTCCTTTGGTTGGGATAAAGTAGTAACTGCTTACACCAGGAGTGGGCCAATATTGGCCCACAAGCCAGATCCGGTCTGCCAGGGGTAGCCCTCGATGGCCCCCCCCCTGCCATATTTACTTGTGCCTCCGCAGGTATGAGGGAATCACAGCTCCCATTGGCTGCAGATCGCCGTTCCTGACCAATGGGAGCTGCGATCACCTGTTCCTGAGGAGGTGCAGATAAATATAGTAGCTGCAGCCCACCAGGGGCTAGCCCTGGTGAACAACCACCACCGTTTTATTGCCTGCCCTACACTGTGCATGACACAATACAGAACAGAATTTAGGTAGACATATAGTCTTTACACTAGTAGTTTGCAAGTAGAGGAAGCACTGTAAATGCCACAGCAGTATTAAGTAAAAGGCGATGTTGTAAACATTTAAAAAGACCAAGGAACAGGATAACGGGCCCTTTAAGGGGAGATGGGTCCAGCCCCATGTGTGGTGCAGAAAACTCACCTCCCCAGGTGGAGAAAATGAGCAAAGACACCTGACAGGCAGGTCAGGTAGCGACCTCAGGCTTTCTGAGGGCAGAAGTAAAACAGAAGACTATGGACAGACAGACAGAGACAGACACTCAGGCAGAAAGCGTTGGGAGTTGACACCCCACAGAAATCAGGGAGAGGTTCAAATGAGCAGAAGGGCTACATGAACTGCTCCACAGAGCAAGACTCTCCTTAGCTCCCACAGAAAAGGCCTGGGGTGCAGGTCAACAGGGAGCTGAAGCTAGCTAGGGAAGCTGGAGTGTGGAGGGAGGTCAAGTTTGCTCGAGCAAAATCTCAGCAGAGCCAGGACTAAGAACCCTACACCCAGGGCTGTGAGCCAGCATGGGAGGTCTTGTGTCTCCTTGTGAACTTTATTAATAACCCTATTTTTAGACACGAGAGGGGGTGTGACTTGACACTTGAAAAACTATGTTGAAGTTATTGGGGAGCGGCTCTCCTGAAGCCACACTGGTAGGTGGTGCTGCTACAGATCACTATGCAACAACAGAATCAGAGTGCAGCATCAGTATCCGTCTTGCCCCAAGAGCCTATTTTGGTGAAGTCAGTATGTGGTCAGATGCTTAAATCTCAGCTCTCTGGATAATTGAAAAAACACACCAGAAATTTAGGTTGGTAACAGAATTAGGCTAGTGCTGAGCATGTTTGAAACACCCTAGTCATTTGTACGGATTTTCTTTTGTAATTATAAATCCATGTCTCCAGCACCATATAGAATCTCAGCAATGTGCCAAACCAGAAGAGTGGTCAGGGTGAGCACCAGTGCTTTTTTTGTGATGGTACGCCCTGGGATGGCGTACTGGCACCTATTTTCCCATCATACTGTAATTGAATGGGATTCCCCTCTGGCGAACCGGCACCTATTTCCTGAGGCGGCTTGGCTCCTGACGGAAGCCCACTTGGGACACGCAGCTTTTAAAGGGGCCGTGACTGCATTTCGGCCCCTGGCACGATTTTTTTTTCCCCTCAACAACTTTGAGCCTGGAGTACCGGCACCTTTTTTCTTACAAAAAAAGCACTGGTGAGAACTATTTTTGAAAATTAAGCTCCAATATGGCTAATCAGGTCATGGACTTTTGTTAATGGCAAACTGTTATTGTATGCATTTCATTTTCCTCTATCCAAAACCAGAAATCATTTATAACCTGGACAGGCTGATCCCCCACCCTTTTTCAGATAAGCGATGGCAAAATATTTTCAGATAAGTGATGGCAAAATGTGTATAAGCAATTCTGTCTGGTTGCAGTATCTCTGCGACCAAACATCTCCAGCATCAATACTCACTGTTGTGTTTGAAGACTCGAATGGTAGCACCGGAAAGCCTTGCACCAAGAACAAGAGAAGTGTGGTTCAGCTCATCACTTAAAATGAGGCAACCCTGTGGAGAAGAATCAAAATAAGTATCCACATAAACATTTATAACATTGACAAGTTCATGCATGTGTATAGATGACCAACCACATTGCAAAGTTTAAATGTGAATTGGAAACTTTCTTAGTCTGGGGTTATTTGGACCCAATATTCTGTTTCAGGGACATATATAAACGTTGGAGACAGATTCTTCCCAGCTCTAACAAATTGCATCACTTGAACTGAGATCAGAACACAGCTCTCCCAGATTTCATATCAGAGCTGGTAGTCAAGTCCAGCAAGATCTGATCTGGCAGCCTAGTGAATGGGTATGTAGCAGTCAGAACAACATTGGCCAGTAGGGGCTAAAATGATGAGACTCATCTGGTCTCATCTTACTTTGGTGATCACTCTGGGATTGTTGGGAAGGTGTAAAAGAAACCCTGGTTTCACTGTAGAAAGGAGACATCTGGTAAAGATCCTGGATTCATGTTTCCCTTGGAATAAAAGTTTGGGCACTGAGCAATGCCTTGGGTTGTAAATAAATCTCTCAATGACATGCTACATTGGAGAAATACTGAGTTGATGGTGGGTCTCATTTCTTTCCAGTTCATGCCAGATTCTAGTTCATAACAATTGGTCTGGCAGAAGAGTCCAAGCACATGCATGGAGTGCATATATACCTATGGTGGGATCCATACGGTTGTACACTTGAACAAAAATACTAGAGATTCTGCTTCTTCTTTCCCTATAGTACCTCTGCTCCTTCTTTCCCTATAGTACCCAAGACTGACCCATAAAGCTCAGATTCTACAAATGGGGAACATCATTATCCCATCAGTGTGTCCCTCCACTGTCCCCCACTTTCCCTCCATTAGACTATTGGAGAAAGCTTTTTTAACATAATAGCAATTTCAATGACATATGTATTTTTCACAAATATGACTTTGTAGTTCTCTCTCTTCTCAAGCTTCCAGGCACTTTGCTTTCAACCTCAGGCTTCACAAGGTCCTGAACATAAAAGTTTGAGCAGTCACTACTCTGGGATATCAGCAATAAGCTCCAAGAAGGACTCAATGTTGTTCCATAATCATCTCTAACTCAAGTGAGGTTACAAATTCCCCCTACTAGCAGCCTGAACATGTTGGGGGTCATAAGGCCATTACCGGACCAGCCTTCTGTAAGATAGTCTAGATTTTGTGCTTGTATTTACGGACAGCTTTTCTTTACAACAACAAATAGTCTGGTGGCACTTTAAAGACTTACAAAACATGTAGATGGTATCATGAGCTTTCATGGACACAGCCCACTTCTTCTGATGACTGGAGCTTTCAAAAGTGAAAGTAATCAAGACACTTTTTTTCTGGCAACCGCTCCCTTTTTCAAAAAGCCACGTAAACCTCATTTTTTGAGGAAAAGCAGCTTTTCGAAAAAGGGGGGTTTTGCCGAACCCCCCCCACATCTTGATTACTTTCACTTTTGAAAGCTCTGTTTTCAAAAGTGAGATCGGAAGAAGATATGCAAATTCCAGTGGGAATTTGCATGTCCTCTTTCGAATCGTCCGCATAGTCTAAATAAGCCCCAAGTGCACAAAGTAGAATATCTGTAGGCAAAACAATTAACAGGTAATAGTCATACTCACCTTCCCAACCAGTGCTGGAATATTCATAGAGTTAGTAGCAAAGCCCATGCCAAACACCATAGCAGCTTCCACATCAAGAAACCGGGCCACCAGGTTCTCTAGTTCTACGTGTTTGTCAAGATTCCCTGAATTAAGAGTTACAATGCATTTTAGCATCTCGTTACGATATAAAAGTGTATAATGTATGTAATAGAAAAAAGAAAAAAAAAAGGAAGTCTAGAAATATGCAATTAAATTACATTGATGCTTCAGATGGACAAAGATTTTCCTTGTACACCTGAGACACCTGCAGGTCTGACAAAGATTTTTATCTTGTACACCTGAGACAAAATGCAAAACAGGAATCAGATGAATTATAATTAGGCCAAGGAAGAGACCAACATCCATTGTTAAAGTAACATAACACTTTCCTCAACAGCCTCCTATTTTCATATACTAATATTTTTCTGAAATGTTCACCTCTTAGCCTTTATATTTTCCATGCTTTTTTGAAAATCACCTTCAGAAATAAAGTTTTCCTTAGTTATTTCTGAGTTTTGGTAAAATGAGAAATAAATGAATAACCTCTTTTCCCACTGTGAAAAAAAGTGTGTGGGGGTGAAATCATAACAATACTTTGGCACAGAGGGATAAAGAAGAATGTTTATCCTGTGCTTTTTCCATTTTGAAAACTAAACGATCAAGAAAAACTGCCACCCCTAATATGTGACTGAAGAGCAGAGAACTCACACCTTCACAATGAGATGCGAAAGATCTGCTGCAGGAAAAGAGCCCTTGTTATTATTTCATAATGGGTGCACCTCACAATCAAGTATTAGGGCCTGACTGTGCTAGGTTATGTACAAACTACCATTTTTATTTGTTTCTGCTCCAGACAAATCATGTTCTTAGGATGACATCAAAAGCAATAGGGAACAGACAAAAAAGTGTGGAGGTGGGGACTGGTAAAATGGGATAGGAAGCAATTTTGCATAAAAAAATTAGCAGTCTCAACTTGCTATCTGCTTAGCCAGGAGAGTGGTAGTGTTCTGTAGTCGTCATGGCAAAGAGAAGTCTTAAGGAGCAATTTCAGGGAGGAAAGAAGGTATTTTATGGGTTTAACAGTGTTTGCCCATGAATATCGTTATGGAGCATAGGATCAAGTGTGACAATGCTCAGGGAACAAGTACATGCTAATGGCTTGTGCCACTTGCAGAGAAGAGGTGGGGCTGATGTCCTGACAGACTGCACGTGTGGTAGGTGAGGCAAAGCTAAATGGTGAAGGGAACGGAAAACAAGAAGCTTGTGTTTGGTCTGGTGGAGGCAGGAAAACAAATGGAGGAACAATAAGGGTGTGTCTACACAGCAAAGTTATTTAGAAATAACAGCCAAAATAACTATGTGAGCGTCTACACAGCAATTCTGTTATTTTGAAGCAAATTCGAAATAACAGACGGCTTAATCCGACTTCTGTAAACCTCATTCTACGAAGAATAATGCCTATTCTGAAATAGCTATTTCGAAATAAGGCGTGTGTAGATACTCCACTTCTGCTATTTCAAAATAGCCCTTCACCAGGGCCATTCTAAATTATTCCTTCTGGGGCTCTAAATCGAGATAGCATGTCTACATTAGGGAATAGTAATAGAAATGTAGCCGTGTTAGTCTAGTCTAGCTGAAACAAAAAACAGGACTATGTAGCCCTTTAAAGACTAACAAGATGGTTTATTAGGTGATGAGCTTTCATGGGCCAGACCCACTTCCTCAGATCAAATTGTGGAAGAAAATTGGCATGACCATATATACCAAAGGGATACAATCAAAAAAAATGAACACATATGAAAAGGACAAATCAAATTTCAGAACAGAGGGGGGATGAGGAGGGGAGGTAAATGTCTGTGAGCTAATGATATTAGAGGTGATAATTGGGGAAGCTATCTTTGTAATGGGTAAGATAATTAGCATCTTTGTTAATTCGCAGAGGTATCAACAAAGATGCTAATTATCTTACCCATTACAAAGATAGCTTCCCCAATTATCAGCTCTAATATCATTAGCTCACAGACATTTACCTCCCCTCCTCATCCCCCCTCTGTTCTGAAATTTGATTTGTCCTTTTCATATGTGTTCACTTTTTTTGATTGTATCCCTTTGGTATATATGGTCATGCCAATTTTCTTCCACAGTTTGATCCGAGGAAGTGGGTCTGGCCCACGAAAGCTCATCACCTAATAAACCATCTTGTTAGTCTTTAAAGTGCTACATAGTCCTGTTTTTACATTAGGGAAGCTTGCCTTGGACTAATTTTAAGGCTTCCCTGCAGTATAGATGCGCAATTTCAAAATAAGCTGTTTTGGAATAACTATTCCAGAATACCTTATTCCGAAATAACTGTGAAATGTAGACGTAGCCTGAGAGCAATGAGCTGGAAAGGTGATTGTATTGGTCACAATTAAAAATCAACCATAAAATGCCCTCACTATGGGTCCAGCAGCAACTAAGACTTAGCTGGTTGTACTAAGGTAGAGTTTTCTATTGCTGTTTTTCTGTTCACATATATACAGTAGCTTAAAGAATTATCAACGTAAAACACGAACATATTCTGCTGAAAATAAATGGCATGTCCATCTTTCCCATTCTTGTCATACCAGTAGTTCTTAAATGAGAGTGGCAAAAACATACCAGATGGAATAGAAAAGAGCAGAATCACCTGCCTTTCTTGACATTGCGAGGATGGCCGACTGAACAATTTGAGATCTACCTGCCTCTCTCTGTGAATTATAAATCCCAGCAGTGGAAGCAAGAGGCCAGTAAAATGTAGTCATTCAGTATTACCACAGGATATTAATCCCACACTGCAAACCAGAACCACTCCTGGATTTGGTGGTTGATGCTTTGCAAAACTCAAACCTGATTGACAAGGATTTGCAATACCAGCCCTGGCTTTGCGCATCTCTAATTATGTTGGAGTTACCGTAGGTGGTGAGAGAGGTGTTACAGAAGACAAATGATGCATAGGCCAGATCTTATCAATGAAAGGCTAGTGACAAAATCATACAGGGTGGGACGAACAGAGCTGATTCAGCCTACACATGTACATTTCTCAGGTTTTAAAGGGAGAGGATATTAAATGTATTAAGCCCAGTCATTTTGGTATGAGTCATATAAGAGGATTCCCCCAGCGCAGGAAGGACCCCAGCTGTGTACAGCTACCTGAGTTATACCTACCCTCTCCCACTCAGCGCTCGTGTCCAATAGAATGGAGTTTGGCCAAATCACTAGTGTTCTGGCAATCCCCAGATAGTGGAACTGCTCCTTCAGAACCGCTACCAGTAGGTGCAAATTAGAGCAACCCTATGACTGTTCTGTTTTGCTGGGTGTGACGGGGATGCCCGGGCACCCCACACGCCAGCTGCACCATCCCCAGTATTCTGGGGAAAAGCAGCGGCGCCAGCTTGGACTCGGCTCTGCCGTGCATGCTCCACAGCGGCCAGCAATCATTGGGAGGACGCTCCGCCACCCCACATGCCAAGCACACCATCCCCAGCGGGCGGGGGAGAAGTGGCAGCGGCGCTCCTAGCCAGCACCCTGGCGGCTGGGGATGCCAGCTGGCACCAGCGTGCCAAGAAGCCGGAAGGGGGAGGGGCCGAGCGCGGCGGCACGGCCCTTCCAACGTCAGATGCATCATCGGCGGGATGCTTAAAAGAAGCGACCCTGCCACCGGAATGAGGTCGTGAGATGGAGCAGTGGGAGGCAACCGTGAGGAGGAGGAGGAAGGTAGGAAGCGGCCCAGGGGGTGGCTTTGGAATCCTGTGGGTTGGTGCATTATGGGTCTCAACCCCACCAACCGGACCTGGTTCTTAGGGCCCTGGGCCGGGGCTCAGAGATGGGGTGGGCCTGAGCCGCCCCCCCACCTTCCCCAGCCACCATCCATCCGAGAAGGCCTTCGACACACTGGAGCGTTGCGAGAGACTGCTGCCGGGTTAGATTCGTCCGACGGATCAGTGTCCTCACGGTCAGTGGCCAGGCAGGCGTTGTGACAGCAGGTAGAGAAAGGACCTCCCCACAGGGGCCACGCCCGCTCGGTTGCACTGGGGTTAGACTGATTCCATGATTCCACGGCAGCACCAAGTCACCTTGGTCTTACATTTCCCCCATGTGCCACCAGACTCCTTCCCCGACTGCAGCTCAGTCTGACCTGAGAACTGGGGCCAGAGTGGTATAAATAAGTCAGGTGGCAGAAGCAATCTCAATAATAAAAGAAGAAAAATAGCTGTCAGGAAATTTGAAAGGAAAACCCAAATAATTCTCTCACTTCCCTCTTCCCAGCTGTGAAGCAGTTACAGGTCAGGGTGGGCACGCCCTGTTGGTGTTTGAAAAAGGCAAGAGCTTTATAGAAAATTCTGATAAGATTGTTATAGTAATTGCGACTTTCACATTTTCAGCCTCCCACACTCTCCCAAATTAGGTCGCCTTTAGAGAATCTGTCATTTCTCAGCACACCTGCGTGTAGGGAATGTGAGGTGTACTCTCTTACAGCAGGTTGCCAGGCTAACAAAATCCAGGACTGGGGATTAAAAGTCACTGACAGCTTATTAAATATTTAAGAAACACAGTTAAAAGTCTGATTCACTTTCCATTATGGGTGCTAGCCCAATGTTGTAATGTCTGAGTTGAAAATATGGGTGGGCAATATTTAATCTATTTTTTAAAATTAAATTCTTTCCACTGGATTAAAAAAAAAAGATGGAAAATATTGTTACCCTTGGATTTAATAAAAGCTGATTTTGAAAACAAACAAATCACTTAAATCTTGGGCCAAAATTGAACTGACAGAGAATCCCAATTATTCTGACATCCCAGTGCAAGTCACAGGCCTCAATTTTTAAAACGACAATGGGAACTGGGAGTCACATGAAATGGTCTTGATTTTAAGAGTTACCCACTCTCTGAAAATCAGTCCCTTTTTAAAGGTGGACACCTAAAAACTGAGATACCCTAAAGCATCAGTCACATCTGAAACTTCAGGTCAGAAATACTGCAGTCGATTCTAAGGGTACAACTAAGTTCACATTTGCTTTTGGTTCTTATCACTGTCACCCTCAAGGCAGTGATTGTTTCTTCTTGTGTGTCTGGATACCTGGGGCAATAGGACTTCATCCTGCTGAGGACCTTGGAACACCATTTTAATATAAATATAAAGTAAAATAAAATAAAATAGTAACACAACCACCACTTCCCGCCAGAACATGCTGCTAAAATGTCACATGCAGCCTTAAAGCCTGAAAAAAGGAAAGGGCTATTGTAATGTAAATCTGGACATGGAAATTTAGAATTTCCCCTAATTAAATTAAAAGACCAATCAAATTATTATTATTTTTATTATTATTAACCATCACCACAACTGATTTTGGGATGAGCACCAAAATCTAAACTCTCCCCCTAGCACCCTGTGATACAACTCACACCCAAATTATTCTGTTTGGGCTAAATCTAGTTTTTTGCTCCTAGACTGACAGCATTTCCAGACCCCAGGGCAGAATTTCAAAAGGGTATAGGGAAAAAATCGTGCATGGCTGCTACAGAATCCTAACAACATTGCAGACCCTCCTGTTTCTGGGTGTCTGCTCCACTGGGGACAATGGCCCCTAGGTCCATACAGCGATAGACCCACCAAGAGTTTAACAGTAGCCTCCCCACAGAGCTAAGCTTTGTAAAGTGCAGATTCACATTTCCAAAATAAAAGGAGAGTTCGCTTTCAGATTGAAAATCCCAAAGCTCTCCCATAGATCCCAAGGTCGGAAGAGATCATTCGGATGGTCTAGTCTAACGTCCTAGGTAACACAGGCTAGAGAACTTCTCCAAGATAATTTCAAGAGCAGGTCTCTTAGAAAAACATCCAATCTTGATCTAAAGGTTGTCAGTGATGGAGAATTCACCACAACCCTTGGTAAATTAGTCCAATGGCTAGTTATGCGTACTGTTAAAATGTAGGCCTCATTTCCAGTCTGAATGTGTAGCTTCAACTCCCAGCCATTAGATAGCATTCTGCCTTTCTCTGCTAGATTGAAGAGCCCATTTTGAAATATTTGTTCCCATATTGGTACTTATGGACTGAAATCAATAACCCCCTTAATCTTTCCATTGTTAAGATAAACGGATTGAGCTCCTTGAGTCCTAATCGTTTAGTCATTCTCATGGGCTCTTCTCTAAACCCTCCCCAATTTATGAATATTCTTCTTCAACTGTGGGCACTCACACTGGAGCCAGCATTGCAGGAATGGTTGCACCCGTGCAAAATACAGAGGTAAAATCATCTCTACTTCTACTCGAGAGCCCTCTGAGGGTTGAGTGCAGGATCGCATTCGCCCATTTGGCCCCAGTGTCAAACAGGGAATTTGTGTTCAACTGAGGGCCCCACACCTTTTCAGAGGTAAAGTCTCCCATCCTGTGAGCATGGCTTCTGTTCTTTGTTCCTAGAGACCTACATCCAGTGTTTTTTTTGTGATGGTACTGCCCAGTATGCAGTACCGGCACCTCCAGATGCAGTACCAGCACTTCCAGTCAGAGCTCAACAACTTTTCCCCTGGAGTACCAGCACCTTTTTCTTTTTTCTTTTTTAAACACAAAAAAAGCACTGCTACATCTATGTATTGGTACCATATACTGTTTCTAAGATACAGTGAAAGAATATCTTGGGGGGAGGAGGGAAAGAAGATTAAAAAACCCTCATGTGATTGGCTTGTCTCACCTACTGACGAGACTCCGGATATACCATTCTCTCTTTTTATTAGGTCACTATGCTTCTGTATCAGAGGGGTAGCCGTGTTAGTCTGGATCTGCAAAAGCGACGAGGAGTCCTGTGGCACCTTACAGACTAACAGATGTATTGGAGCATAAGCTTTCGTGGGCAAAGACCCACTTCGTCAGATGCATGTAGTTCTTCCACTACACGCATCTGACGAAGTGGGTCTTTGCCCACGAAAGCTTATGCTCCAATAAATCTGTTAGTCTGTAAGGTGCCACAGGACTCCTCGTATGCTTCCGTAGTTACAAGTTGCATATTAAAGTGACATGCAAACGACTGGCTACGTGAAAGACAGCATGGGTAGGCTTTTGCTTTTCTCATTGTCATTGTCATCAGTTTTTTAATCATGTTCACTCAGACTGCAATCATTCCTCCTAAAATACTGAGTAATTAAGGACTCATCTACACAATTAGGCCAGGAGCTCTTCCCTACTTGCAGTGCAGTGAAGGGTATGTAAGAGGTTAACCCGTTAGCCCAGTGGTTCCCAAACTTTTTGGCATTACGCCCCCTTTTGATTTTTGAGAAACCCTCACGCCCTCCACCCGAAAAATAGCAGCAAAACTTGGGGTGGGATTGACAGGGGTGTGTGTGGCTGGGTCGCCTCGCACCCCCCCCCCTGGAATTTCTTCACACCCTCCCAGGGGGGCACGCCCCCCAGTTTGGGAACCCATGCATTAGCCAGTTACCAGATAACCAGGCGGCTTATCAGCCTGCTTACAAAGTAACTGGTTAACCGGCCCTGACAGCTAGACCCTGCCCATGGCACAACAGGCTGGAACAGCCCCCATGCACAGTGGGGCCGGGGCCAGAGCAGCCTCTGCTGCCCGTGGGCTGGTAGTTAACCTGTTAAACAAATTGTTTAACTGGCTAACTATTGTAGGCCATTTTTACATCCCTAACTGCAACCCTCTTCTGCCAACAGAAGTTAGTACACAACCCCAGGAGCCTCCAACCCCTTCACTCCAAGTGAAGGGCCAAAGTCCAAGGGCTTCAGTCCCAGGCAGGGGGCTTGTAACCTGAGCCCCACAACCCAGGGCAGAAGTCTGGGGCTTCTGCTTTGGGCGGTATAGCTCGGGCTTCGTCCCTGGATTCCAATCAGCCCTGATGACCCCTTTAAAATGGGGTTTGAGAACTGCTGAATTAGACCACAGCAAGCTGGCATGTGAATTTACCCACCCCCTAGCCTGCTGCAGATTAACCGTCTCTTTGCCCCCTTCTGATGTGCATTAAGAGTTTGTGAGAGTGCTTTGATCTACTCCTCTGACACCCCACTCGCTCAAAGCTCATTAACAAACTGTTAATGCCTGTCAACAGGGTGCACAGAGACAGTCACACTGCGGTAGGCTAGTGCCGGACAGATTCACCCCCTAGCTTGCCAGGGACAAATTGTGGAGACAGCTATGGTCTTTGGCAATATTCTGCCTTGATTACAATCTATTTTGTAAAATGCAGACCAATTTTCCATATATACACGGAAACATTAAAATGCCCATGTTAATCTATTTCCAAAGACAAGTGCCGGAAAAATACTCCCATTCTGATTCAGTAGCGTCTTACATCAGCCACTCACTCTTCCTCACGCAAGGCCACACAGGGTCAGGCCCAAGATTTTATTATATTACAGATCTTTATTTGGCTTTTTTGTTTTTAAAATAACTGCTCATTGCTGGTGGGGTATCAGAGGCAGGGAAAGGCAATGGCTTCCCAAACTGCTTGGCTGGCACCCCCCACACTCTGCCCCCAGAGGGGCCAGGCAGTCCAAGTGCTCCAGAGGGAGCCTCGCTGACCTGGGGAGGCTGGGGAAGGTTATGGGCCGCCTGTGCTGTGGGGCGGAGGCAGAGGCTTCCTGTGCTCTGAGGGGAGCCTGCCTCTACAGTGGGATGCTTGGCTCTCATGGGGGCCAGGGGTGGCAGGGGCAGGGTCTTGAATAGAAGGGATAGTGCTGGGGGCTTGACTTGCCCAGCCTTAGGTTCACCCACCACCCATGACTACTGCAACTGATTTACTTCTTCAGTCTCCTCTCTCCATTACGCTTCTCCAAGAAATGAAATATTCTTTTCATACATAGGCCTATCATTGGTTAGAAAGTGAAGGGTTTTGGAGAAAAACACCATTCTGAGGCAACTGAATGAGAAATTTTCATCTTGAAAGCTGCCGTTCTGGAAAGACCTTGTCAAATTCAATTTTTCCCCTGCAGGAAGAAAGTGAAGTTGACAAGATCCATCTAGGTGGGCAGCCATCAATTTTTATTTTCCCAGTGGAAAACTGAAATTTGGCAGAAAAAAATTGATATTTTCCCCTCAAAAAATGTGATTTTTTTTTTTTTTTTTTTTGTGTGCAAAAAGGGCATTTTCTGCTGGAAAATTACTCTGGTGGAAAATTCCTGACTTTCAAAATCCGCTGGGACACTGAGCAGATCAAGATATTTTAGGCTTCATCAACACACAGTACTAGTCAGATTTCATGAAGTTCTGTCCAAACTTTTTAGTACAGTATAACAACTATGACCATTAGCAAAGATCTCCAGAGGGAAACAACAGCAGCAAATAACCACCAACTCTGGAGACTCACAGCAGCTTTGAAAAAGCTCTACAAACTCTCTTTGCAATCAGCAGGAGCTGACAGCAGAAATGGGAAAGACTAGCATCTCTTAAGGCATGTCTGCACAGCATGGCAAAAGTTGAATTAAGCTATGCAACTTGATCTACATCAATTGCGTAGCTGAAGTCGAAATAGCTTAACTCGGCTTTTGGCATTGTCTACACAGCAGGAAGTTGAACGAAGAACACTCTTCCTTTGACTTCCCTTACTCCTCATAAAATGAGGGTTACAGGAGTCAGAGTAAGAAGTCCTCTTGCTTGTCATTATTTCGAAATAATGGCTTGCAGTGTAGACATGCTCTTTGTTATTTCGGAATAACGTCAATTATTCCAAAATAATGCTGCTGTGTAGACATACCCTTAGTTTTATATTTGTGCATTACCAGCTTCATACTTAAGGTTCCAGCAGACTATTCCTCCACAGAAGGCAGGGAAAGAACAATACAATTGAAGTTGCTTGCTTTCAGAGAGGAAAGATGGATGCACCTTTCTTGGAAGGCAAGCTAGCACGAGGGACAAAAATTTACTCAAGAAAAAAAAAAAAAAAGAAAAGACCTCGTGGGCTGCTGCAATACTTATGGATCTGCACTGTTCATCGTAAATGGAGAGCAATGGACTGCAGAACAAGAATCTATAATATAAATATAATATTAAATCTAATGGGTCTTTATTACCATTAATCAGTATCCTGAGGTTTATTTTGTTAAAATCTTTAAAGCGGTTGTGTACATTGTACCGCCCTGTATAGATTAGCTGCATAAGTACTCTGGAAAATGTGAAAAAGAACAAGTGGTAACTAAATTTTCCATTTTACTTACATAAACATTATTTCTAAAGGGATTCTTTATTTCAAAGAATTTATAGATGTCTGCAAGGACAATGCAATGACTCTGGCAGGAAGATGAATGTATTTAAACAGAAGGGTTTTTTTTTTCTGAATAGAGCTGTTTCTATATGAAGGCATGGTGATGGAGTTGCCCTTATAGTAAAGAAAAATCACCTTACATTTGGATTTGGGGGAAAAGCTGTGGGACTGGGAATATATATGCCATTAGCAGACAGACAAAAAATAATGAGTCAAAACCTTGATAGGCCAGTCTGACACACTTCCACTGAAATGTTTTCCTGTATAAAATAATTTTCCACTCTAAAAAGTGCCTGTTTTGTCCTAGCGTAGATGTACAAAGCAAAAGCCTATAGAAAGAAAACTGCATTTCCATGGCTGAGAGATGCTTCCTTTCAACTTTTCACATGGTTTGAAAAGCAGCCTGACTGGATTATTATAAGGCGTAATTTGTAATACTTTATTCCCCAGTGAAATGCTTTGAACAAATAGAATAGCACCGACAGTGCCAATGCATGCAGCCTCCATAATAGAAACATAATCTGTTCTGAAAGCACATTTTGATCAAAAAGTTAAATAAAGTTTTCACAGGCCCGTATTATACCAGACTGACAGACATGCTCTGTCGATACCCAGAAACCTCTCAGATTCTTGAGTGGCGTCTCCATGTTATTTATTTATATTCCCATCACCAACATTCATATGTTCTATGCAGCTAAGTATTTACAGTGACTCTGCCCTTTCTTACAGGGCCAGAGAGGAAAAAAGATCTCTCTCTCTCTCTCTCTCTCCTTTTATAGCCCTCTGATGATAACTATTTGGGTCATAGCCCCTCCATCCCAACTAATCAGCTAATTAGCTCCATATTTCCCAATCAGTCTTTTCCAGGGGAGCGAATTGGTGCCTCCCTGATCAGAGCATCGATCAAATTAATCTCCAGCACTATGTACTACAGATACTCTGGTGATTTCCAGACTGAGTCCCAACATTACGAGTACAGGTTGAAACTTTCTAGTCCGGCACCCTTGAGACCAGACCGGTGCAGCCGGCCCCCGGAGGTCAATATTGTCTAGCAGCATTACCAACACTTCCACTGCTTACTGGGTTCTTAGAAGACATTTAGGGGGTAAATTAGAGCCAAATAACAGCACAGAACATTGAGAGCCAGGACTGGTGGCTGTAAACAAACTTTATGGGACCATAGGAAACTTAGCCAGATGTCCACTTATCATGGGTGTGGCCAACTAAAATCATGCTGGACCACGGATGTTGCTGGAGCAGAGAGTGCTAGACTAGAGTGGTCCAAACTATATGTGCATTCCCCGTAATACATGGCAGTGCATACAAGGCAATAACATGGATGGGTTCACTAAGTGGGACAGTGGCGGGTATTTAAAAATGCATTTTGTAAATAAATATACCGTAATGGGGGGGGAGGGGGAGAGTAGGTCTCCCTATTATAAATCTGTGGTATGATTTGCTTTTACACTAGAATAATTCCTCTTAATTCTGGTCAGTTCATTATCTGGATTTTTTTTCCCTTTTTAAAAAAAATCCAACACACACACAAAGCTGTGTGATGGAGCCTTTTTTGTTATTGCTCTTTTCCAGCGTACTTCCAGATAATCTTCCAACCTTTACACAGTACTGAAAAGAAATGAACATTCCTTTCAATAGCCAAGCAAGTAATAGGTAGCAAGCATAGAATCTTGTAAGTATTCAGTTTCATCACAGCATCTGTAAAACAAAACACCTAGTAACAGAAACCATAGCTGCAATTTAGCAGTTCACTCCACTTACCCATTTCCTGCCTGGTGCTGCATACCCCTGTCCCATAATGCTGTAATTCGTCTGCCACTGTTTTCAAAGCATTAGCACCTGTTTCTGCAAAGCCGAGGTAGTTATAAGAGCCCATGTTGATTACATCCTTGATAGTCCTTCCAGTAAACCTACAATTAAAGTGGATTTATAAGAAGAGGGCAATAAATAAATAAATAAATAAATAATGCACATCACTTTTTTTTTTCTATTGATATATTCCAACCTGGGAAATTACATTCTGTATACTGATATTACCATTTATAGTTTCCAATTGTTTTCTACTTCCCCGGCTAAAAAGAGGTTACACTTACTGTAACTGGAGGCTCTTTGAAATGTGTGGTCTCGATTCACACATGTATGTGTACCTGCCTGAATATGGACATTTTTTCCAAGCAGTATCTGTTGGCCTGCACGTGCTTGGTTAGAGTCCTGTACAGAGACAAACTGCAGCCTCAAAAATAATCCGCAGACCTGCAGATATAAAGTGGCTATCTGCAAATTTGCAAGATTCTAGATATAAAATTTGTACCTGCATTCGCATCTGTATCTGCTAAAATGAGTTGCAGAAATCCACACTCACATCCACGGATGTGGATACCCACGGATATAAAGATGATATCTGCATACATGGTACATCTCCTCATGCGCCTGACCAAGGGCATAAGGGGCAGTGCAGGTTGATACCACACCAGTTCCTCCTCTTACCTCACAGTGTGGTCAAGTGCCAAGCAATGGAATGAAGCCAACATGATCATGCTGAATTTTAGCTTCCTGATGGATGTATTTAGCTGGCAAAGCTGCAGGATGGGTCTCTGCCCTATGGCTTTTTTGGGATGAGAAAACATGGTGAATAGACTCTTTTCCCTTGGTATTGCAGCAAGTCAGGGAGTTGGTTTCCTGCCAGCTAAGGAATCAATTGGTAGGGGAGATCCCCTGAAGGAGGTCAGGTGGGAAGAAGAGAAACTCTGTGGCATATCTTTGATGGCTGATCTCCACTGTCCATGGTGATGTTGTTCCAATTGCAGGCAAAATGGGCAAGGCAGTCCCCAAAAGTGACTGACAGGTAACTGATAGCAGTGGTAGCAGTTGTGTATTGATAGCAGTTGTGTATCTTGACCAGCACATCAAAGATGATCTTTGGCTTGCGGCTGAGGTAAGGTCAAGGAGGTGGCCAGAGTGGGAATATGGGCCTCTGGGACATTGGCTGTTCACAATGGGGTTCCAGTGGCAGCTGGTAATAGGGCAGATAGGCAGCCAGTGGATGGTAGTGTAACAACTCTATTACCAAAGTCACCGGTGGCACTGGTTCCACAGGATACATGCATGACATCCAACCTGACCGGCAGCAGCTAGGGGAAGGAACGGATCTCTTAAGAGCAGTGTGCTGCTGAGCTCTGCGCTTGTACCCATGAGTGTTTTTTGTTTGCATGGTGGGACTTCTCCTTACTTTTTGGTGTTGACAGTTCCTCTCCACGTCTCTTGCTTGCCGAGTCACTGCTGGGTTGTGGAGGCTGCTGTACGATTCGGCGGGATGGGGGACAGAAGGGAGCGTCTTCCTGATTAGAATCTGAGTGCATCTGGGGTCTCATTGCCTTTTCCATCAGGAACTTGTGGAGAGGGAGCTCACAGGACTTTCTGGTTCTGGGCAGGAAGGACTTAAAGAGATGGCACACTTTGCCAAGATATGTGCGTCTCGTAGGCACTGGTGATGCTTGTCACTGATGGAGAGAGAATGAGAGCAGTAGACACAGTTCTTGAAGATGGAATTCAAAGCATCAGCCATTGGTGCGGGAGGACTGAGTCACCTGAATGGGGAACTGTTCTACTAAACTATAAACTATTCTACAACTATAGTAACTATAATAGCTACACAGTAAAACTGAGTCCAAAGTATTTTCATTAGAGAAAGACAACTCTCTTATCTGAGTAAGCGTGAAAGAGGAATGGGGGAACTGGACTGGCACGGACTGGCACTGACCCTTATACCTTCCATGGGGGGTATGAGACGATGTAATGCACATATGTGGGTCAGCAGATGCTGCTTGGAAAAAAGTTCCAGACTCAGGCACCTGTCGTGCATGTGCACCAACATGCGGAATACACATGTAGCCCATCACTCAAACAAGAACTGTTGCTTGCACAGCACTGCACGTGAGTGTCGAGTGAAACAGTGGTTGTGTGTATTGTTTGAAAATTCCCATAGGATCACCGAGGAGGAACAATGCACATACTGTTCATATCTGCTTCCCATCTGTCTTAACATAAGAACATAAGAACAGCCACACTGGGTCAGACCAAAGGTGAATCTAGCCCAGCATCCTGACTGACGACAGTGGCCAATGCCAGATGCCCCAGAGGGAGTGAACAGAAACAGGTAATCATCACGCGTTCCCTCTCTTGTCATCCATTTCCAGCTTCTGACAAACAGAGGCTAGGGACACCATTCCTTCCATTCTGGCTAAAAGTCATTGATGGACCTAACCTCCATGAATTTATCTAGTTCTTTATCTGAACCCTGTTAAAGTCCTGCCCTTCACAACATCCTCTGGCAAGGTCTTAGGCCATCAAAAGGATGGCTTCCATCAAGTTGTGTTCAGACAGCCAATGTGAGAGGAACAGCTATGCATCATTCATTGGAAAAAAGAATAAGCAGATATGTCAACGTACTTTCAGTAGTTTGAAAAATAATCCATACATCCCATAGGATTAGTAACTTACTTTTCAAAATATTTCAGGAACCACAGTATCCACAAAACAATTAAGAAGTCCTATGGCACCTTAAAGACTAACAGATTCATTTGGGCATAAACTTTCATGGACAAAAACCCACTTCATTTTTGCCCACGAAAGCTTATGCTCAAATAAATCTGTTAGTCTTTTAAGGTGACATAGGAGTCCTCATTGTTTTGTGGATACAGACTAATATGGCTACCCCTCTGATAGAAATTCACTATAGTGAAAATGTATATAGACTTTCTGTATATACCAGTGTTTCTTAAACTGTGTTCCATGGCACTGCCACGAGGCAGTCGCAGGTGTGCCACGGAGAACAACAGAGTTCAAAATGGCTGCCCTTAAATAGCCACCCTTAAAGGGGCAGGCAAACTTTTTTTTTGGTTCAATAACTTTCCCCCCGACCCCTTTTTTTTTTTGGCTCAGCAAAAAATCCTTGGTGTTCCTCATAAAAAAAAATATTGTTTGGTATTCCTCGGTCTTAAAAAGTTTAAGAAACACCGGTAGATACTAACTCAATTTCAATAGAATGAAGTTGAGTGTATATAAAACTTTACCTCCTAAGCCTGAAACTCAACATCAAAGAATTGGTGGAGATCATTGCCTGACAACCAGAAGTCTCATCTACATAACACAAGCAATCAGTTTACAACTGTGCTTAAGAAAGATTTAAGCCAAAATGAGTTATAAGAGTTTCGCTGAGCAGTACGGATGAATCCAAACTGTGTCTAAATGTTTTCAAATCTCTATCTTTTAGGTTTTTACTTGGGTTAAAGCAATTAAAAAAAAAAAAAAAAAGCCTATTTGCAACATAATTTGACCTTCTTCCCAACTGCCTGGCAAGACAGTGTTTAGAAAAAGGGAAAATACCAGCCCATGGTCCGGATCTGGTCTGCCAGGGTTAGCCTTTAGCAGGCCTCCACACTGTTGCATTTATTTGCACCTCCAAAGGGACAGGGGATCACTACTCCCATTGGCTGTGGATTGCCGTTCCCAACCAACAAAAGCTGCGATCACCTATACCTGTGGAGGCCCATGTAAATACAGCAGCAGAGGCCCACCAGGGCTAGCCCCAGTGAACCGCCGCCATTTTGTTGCCCACAACTGTTTTAGAAGCACAGTGCTCTATCCTTCAACCAGATAGATCAAAAGCTATTTTTGTAAAACCAGTAAAGCTACAATGAAAACAGACTTTTTAGAGAAGGGAGCAATGCAAAAATGAACAAATAAATATTTACCCATCAAGTTTTTTTCTATTGCCATATTCCAACGTGGGGAAATTACCTTCTCCATACTTTCCCCATTATAGTTTTCTACTTCCCTGTTAAAAACTGTTGCTTGCCTGACCCACCTAAATGTCCAGTTGAAATCATCTGTAATACGTTCCATGAGGTCAAACTGTGGCCCTGGGACACTGCAAATTGGGCGGTTCCAATTATCTCGTATTCTCATGTAGAGGTTTCTTGTATAAAAGTTCTCAAAATCTTGATAAAGTGGCACAAAATCCTGGTTTAAAAACATGGACAGGGTTACATTTGTAGGAAAGTTACCATCTCAGTACCTTACTTAACTTAAAAAGACAGACAAATTCATTCAGAAACTTGTGGTACTGCAAGCCTAGTGCTCCTGTGCCATATAAACTCCCACATTTGCAGATTTGCTTAGTTACCCACATTCCAACCTATGGCCCATTTTTATCTGCCTGGCAAGTAGCAGAGAACTCATGAAAGGTTCCAATATTCTGAAAGTTCATAAAAGGAGGAGCCATCATGCAAGATGCATACTGTGAAAGTTATTTTGAAAACAGAGTTTCATTATAAATGCAGAGCTGCTAGTAAATGTGGGGTTATCCTCCCCATAGTAACCCATAAGAAAATGGATTGATTAGATTTAACCGGAACAGCTACAGTTGGATATTTTAGCATAGAATAGAAGTTCTCACCTCAGTTTATACATGCCTTCTTCTTGTAGGGCATTTACTTTGGTGAACAAATAATTAACCACGGATTATATACATGCTGCACCACAGTTAGACTAATCAGCAAATAAATATGCATATAGAATATGGGAATTAACAGAATACACAATGGTATAGTAAAAAGTTTTTATTGGAATATTTTGGATCCTCAGTATTTACAAATGGACAAATCAGAGAATATATCAAAAGTGTGATATTAAAGCCTTTCTATCATGCTACTTCATTACATAGCTTATACTGCTTTAACCCCCCCCCCCATAAAACGACCTCTCCATTTTCAAATAACCCGCCCCCCATTTTAAGAACAGAAACCATCTTCCAGATTTTTTTTAAACAGAGTTGTTTTACTTTTTTGTGTCTTTCCCCCTGTAGCTCCTGGTCACTCGAGTCATACTACAGAGAGCTCAGAAGGAGAAGGAAATGATCAACAACGCAAATTTTAGAATCCATACAAACAATATACAGTGGTCTTTCTGTGTATCATAATGCCATGACTTGAGGAGTCAGTAACCTAAGCAGTTCTTTCATGTCTCATTGGAACATATGGATCTCTCACTTATTTCTCGCTCTGACCATTCACAAGGCTTTGAGTAGTAAACCTGCCACCAATCCAAAAATGAATATGGTCAGTCCTAGCCCTCAGGCCAATGTGATTTTGGGGTGTGGACAGGTGAAGAGGGAAAGTATTTGTGCTATATATGGCATGTGTTTGAAAGTCTCAGAACGGAAGCTGAGTTAGTCTGTAACTTTAAAAACGAGTAGTCCTGTGGCACTTTAGGGTACGTCTACACTGCGGCGCTATTTCGGGAAACTTCTGGTATCACAAAATAGCTATTTCACGTCTTGACAGCATGCCCATTATGTTGAAATAGCTTTCAAAATAATGGTCTCACTATTCCAATGTCCTTGTAAGCCTCATTCCACGAGGATTAAGGGACATTTCAGAATAGCATTAAATTATGAAATAAACTATTTTGAAATTAACTCAAAATAAGATACACAATTTGCATAGCTCAAATTGTATAGCTTATTTCGAGCTAAGAGTGCAGTGTAGATGCACCCTTAGAGACTAACACTTCTTCAGGTGATAAGCATGTTTGAAATCTTCACAGATTGTTAGAAGTAATGACCTCGGGGATCAAGCATGGATTGATTATCTGTAGTTGCTTGGGATCATTCATGCTTCCGCCTCCTTTGACAGGTCTGGTTTAAATTGTCCAGATCTCTGTCAGGCAGACTGATGATAATCAATACTAGTAGAGTCACTTTAAAGCAGTCCTGCCAGAGGAGATGGAAGTATGCATCTAAGGCAAGCTTTTTTGGTTTCGTAAGTTTTGTAGCTGGAGCAGAAGAATTGGACTAATTTATGATCCGCTTGGCAAAAACACACCCTAGGACTGTAATCTGCCAAAATAGTATCTGTGGAGAAGGGGAGGACAGCATGACAATTGCAACAGTTTTAAAAGGGAATAGTATAATAATATTCTCATTACTGTATGCTTTGTATTAACAGAACTCCAATGTATTCCCCAAAGTTCTTTGGGGCCATCATTTATACATGGGTTAGTGTATCGGAATTAGGGTGAGAATAGCTCCCACGTTATACAGGAATAGTGCTACAATTCTCAACAATTATTATACACCCGGGTTTTATATTTTGATACCACAAATTATTTTGTGCTAGATTGCTACCTATGTATGAACTTCAGCTGCATTTACCATCTCTTGTGTATATAGAAAGAAAACAAATCACTGTCTTAAAATAGCTAAGGATTTTTTAAAAAACACATATTCTTAAGTTAAAAATGTTTATTACTAAGGTAAAGAATACAACATGTCTGAGCTTTGTTCTTTCAAGACATATTTTAGCATTGACGCAAATATAAAGCTTCTGATTCTGTGATTTGCCACACCTCTGTCTACTTTTACTATTAGAGGTTGTTACTAATAAAGTTTCCTTTTTGGACAGATAGAAGAGGAAACCCCCCTCCTGGAGACAGCATCTCCAATACACAGATCAGCTAGCAGAGGTACACAAGAGGAATTCTTACTGCAGAATCTGCTTGAGTTAACTTTCCTCCCTGTTCCAATAACTTCATTGTAGCAGCTTGACTATCTTCTAGCACAGTGTTCTTAAACTTTTTAAGACTGAGGAACACCAAACAATAAATTTTTATGAGGAACACCAAGGATTTTTAGTTGAGCAAAAAAAAAGAAGGTCACTTGCCCCTTTAAGAGCAGCCGTTTTGAGTTCTGCTTTTCTCCACAATACACCTCCAACTGCAGCGGAACACAGTTTAAGAAACATTGCTCTCGAAGCTTAGGAAGCCAGATTCCCACTACAATCTCCTGTAATATGGAGCTGACTTCCCAAGAGCTTTTCAACTCCAAGGAGAGGATGTAAATTCCCTTCACCACCATATGAAGCAGCTCATGCAATGATAGTTCAGTAGCGAAAAAGGATTCCATGCCTGGGTATGTTGCCAGTTTCCTTTGTGCCTTACAAAATATATGCTGTAAAGTATGTGCAATACACTAACTTTTTTTTCATACATACTTTTTGTTCTTCTCTTTCTGCAGCAAGGTTACATTTTTCTAGCCCGCAGGCTCGCATAAAATCTCGCAGGTAGCCAAATATTGTTCCAACTCCAAAACCCACGTAAGTCAAAACGGCGACATACATTGGAGCTTGTTCAAAGTGTTCATGAAACGGCCTTTTGTAGAAACCTCCATTTGAGATGCCGTTTTTCTGAAAATACAAAATCAGAAAGTGTGATTAAAACATTTCATAGAATCATAGAATACTAGGACTGGAAGGGACCTTGAGAGGTCATCGAGTCCAGTCCCCTGCCCTCATGGCAGGACCAAATACTGTCTAGACCATCCCTGATAGACATTTATCAAACCTACTCTTAAATATCTCCAGAGATGGGGATTCCACAACCTCCCTGGGCAATTTATTCCAGTGTTTGACTACCCTGACAGTTAGGAACTTTTTCCTAATGTCCAACCTAAACCTCCCTCGCTGCAGTTTAAGCCCATTGCTTCTCGTTCTATCCTCAGAGGCCAAGATGAACAAGTTTTCTCCCTACTCCTTATGACACCCTTTTAGATACCTGAAAATGGCTATCATGTCCCCCCTCAATCTTCTCTTTTCTAAACTAAACAAACCCAGTTCTTTCAGCCTTCCTTCATAGGTCATGTTCTCTAGACCTTTAATCATTCTTGTTGCTCTTCTCTGGACTCTCTCCAATTTCTCCACATCTTTCTTGAAATGCGGTGCCCAGAACTGGACACAATACTCCAACTGAGGCCTAACCAGTGCAGAGTAGAGCGGAAGAATGACTTCTCGTGTCTTGCTCACAACACACCTGTTAATGCATCCCAGAATCGTGTTTGCTTTTTTTGCAACAGCATCACACTGCTGACTCCTATTCAGCTTGTGGTCCACTATAACCCCTAGATCCCTTTCTGCCGTACTCCTTTCTAGACAGTCGCTTCCCATTCTGTATGTGTGAAACTGATTGTTCCTTCCTAAGTAGAGCACTTTGCATTTGTCTTTATTAAACTTCATCCTGTTTACCTCAGACCATTTCTCCAATTTGCCCAAATCATTTTGAATTATGACCCTATCCTCCAGAGCAGTCACAACCCCTCCCAGCTTGGTATCATCTGCAACATTTCTACTGGCCTTAAAACCCAAATAATTTGCTTCAAGACCTCAGGCTTTTAGATGTAACCTCTTCCTAGATACGGTGGATTAGCACAGGTGTCTCATCACAGTATTTGAGCCAGCACATCCTAAATGTAAGGAGGAATATTGTAGTCATTGTTACAGGTTTTAGGAGTAAGACAAGCAGTAATAGGAATGGGGGCAACTGGGGCTTATACCTCAAGTTATCTTACAAAACTGAGATTGTAGAATCTGCCAATGTCAAACTCCAGTGCAGTTATTTGTGTTCATGTCGTAAAATTCATACCAAAACATTTTGTTCCTGTATATAAAAAAGATACTTCCACTGGACACAGCTTAATAGCTTTGTAGGCACCAAGTAAATGCAGAGATTTGCTTTAAAAAAAAATTAGCTGAAAAAATCAGCTTCTGATACTAGATTTTATTTATTTAAATTTTGTAATTATTACTTGTAAGAGAGAATGAACTCTAGCTAGATCCATATCCATATCCATATATACACACTCAAGCACTGAGAAATTTGTCTCTACCTCACATTTTGGGTCACAGGTCACTGAATTACTAAATGTCCAAGATGAAAGTTTGACAGACTCAATCAATACTAATCAACACTGATATGGCAGCATGGTCTGAAATATGGATCTTATCAATATCTGTCTAATCTATCTCTGCTGCTTAGAGTACGGAAATTAAGAAAAATTATTGAGCTTCAAAAATGTGTAGTGAACTGAAGATAAATAAAACATTCTCTCTCAGGTTTAAATATTGCAAAATGTTCTGTATTTTTCAGTGTATGTAACGTATTTATTGTATAAGACTTTGAGATGGGTTTCTTTGTTCCCCATCCCAGTATTGACTAATCCAGAACTGGTTCATTAACTGCATTGTAATTCTCAACCGTAATCAAACAGAATAATTTTTGTAGCTTTCTTATGATGATCAAAGCTATTGTACCATCGTACCATCCATTCCACCTTGGTCACATAAGTGGGTCAGCTGCACATTGTGATTACCTGTGTGAAAATTAAAGGATGGAATTTGGCCTCCAGACATGAAGGTCAGCCTTAACACCACCAACCGAGAACTCTGTGCCATGTCCCGACTTTGATAAAGCCTACCACTAACTAAGGCTAGGCATCTTGTGAGCTATATGACATGCACAGCGAATCTAAGAGAAAATATACTGCTATTTTATACTGCCATCTTTTAGATGGATCTACCCAGGGTAGTTAGAGCAGAGCATGTTAGCTGCACTTTACAAATCACATCTCTCTGCTGGCCCATGTACACAAACCCTAATTCCTTTCTGTCTGCTTGCATTTCGCCTTCCTCACTTTATTTACCCATGCTTTACATAGCAGAGCAAAGTTCACTTGATTCCCTTTCAGATTAAGAATGGCTGGACTCTAATACATTTCTTCTCACCCCACCAAGTACCCTGTTTTGCAGGTTTCTGTGCCATCACTTAATGCTACGCCTGTCCCTTATACGTTTTGAAATCTCTGATGCTTATGAAAGACAGAAAACATACTGTTGTGTAACTTGAAAAAAAAATCTCACTGGTAATTATATGGGAATCAGAAAACTCTTGGTGTTTCCAAGCCATTTCAGAAGGACAGAGGTAAAAGAGCTGTATTCAGAATTCACCTACAATCAATCTGAATTTGCCCCCACAAATCTGGGGTAATCCATGGGAGCAGCTAACCCGTAGATTTTAAAAAATATCTTTCTAAAGTGATATACTTCTACTACACAGCACTTCAGAGCCAGCCAAGTATCTACAATAGATGCAATCTCCCTCTTTCTTTCCATTTCAACGGCATTTTTCCAAATATTTGTAGTGGATGGGAATGCATTTTTAGTGGCATGTGCCCTTCCAATAAGACCACTTTAAAAAAGGAGATACGTTCTACTTTGTCAGTATTTTGGTCTTTCACAGACAGCGTGTTGTCTTATTACAAGCAGGTCTCGTCAACCAGGGTTGTCATTTTATTTTCAATTAAAAATAATGCCCAAGAACTACCACTGTCCTTAAGACCAGAGAAGCAAATTCTCACACTACTGAAAGCTTTGCCTGCTGAAACGCCTCTATTGGCTAAGGATTTGCCACCCTTGGAAGACTAGAAATCTTCAATTAATCAGTGCAAGGGATCTCTGTCATCTCTGCCAGGGCATTTAAGTGCTACCCGAAGATGTTACCATTAGTACCAGCCTACTAGTCAAATAACAAAGGGCTAGATTCACGAAGGAATGTAGGTGTGACAATACTGAACTTTGCCACTTCCAGCCATCTATAAAATCACTGGCAAAGTTCAGTACTTTGGCTCCCAATATAATAAATAGGGCAAGAAAAGCCCGAGATTCACAAAAGCCAGCATGTTAGGGAGTTCCCCACCCAAGCTAGCCAATGGGAGATGCAAACTTGAGGCATGTGTCCTAAGCCCTGCTCCCTGCAGGCATTCATTGCCTATGTCCAGGATGGAGGGAGACATCTGATGTGACACACACTGAACAATGGACATGCAATGCCACTCTTATAGGGCTTCATCAGCTATTATCTGGATGCAGATAATAGATGCAGATTACTTCAATATAGTGTCACTACTTAATTGAACTCTTTAGTAGCCTCTGCACAACAAAATCTGTAATTCACAAGGAAAGAGTAAAGCTAATGCACTGATGTAGGAACACAAAGCAAAATAAGGTAATGGAGGCTAATTTTTTAATCACAAAGGGGTTTATGGCCTAGACTTTCTGCTGCAAATAATTTTTCCTGAATTTATGCTAGACCTCCTACAAGGCTATTGGCAGGGAGCTGTAGATATTAATATTTTCTCCATATTTTAACTTTGTTTTTTTCTTTTTTATCATGGATTATTAGCTGTTAATACCTCTATATCCATCGCTACATTTTCACCTGTCCTTTTTATACATAAAGGTTTTAACTTATTTAATAAATACGTAACAATTTGGATTATTATTATTGTATTTTAAATTATTTTTTTTTACTGGACATGACTGTGGACTGGCTGCAAAGAGTAACCAGGAAAGGGCAGGTAGTCACACCTGTGCATGTAATACAGTATTCAGCTTATGAGCAGGGCTTTATCATTTCAAAGTTATGCTTTCGGACTTGGAAATGTTCCCAGCACCTTTCATAATTTAATGAACATTGTATTGGCATACCTGCTTTAAAAATCCTCTCTCATTTGCCTATCTGCTTATAGTTTCTACAATGTTAGGTCAGCATTTGCAGAAATCATGGGACCTAATCATGCTGAAGGAAACAGAACTGGATATCACACCTCCACAGTAATTTTTGTAGATGAGAAGAAGAGATCTCTGCAAACCATGTCTTGTTTAGAAGAGATAAAATCTGATAAAAAAAAAAAAAGATGAAAACTCTAATTTCCCCCACCTGACAAATGCAATATGGATCTGCCAACAGCAGGAATTTACTGGTTATTATAGGAAATTGATCAAAGGCTATGGGAACCTCCTTGATCTATTTCCAGAGTTCAGTAGGGAGAAGACAGAATTCAAGAGGAATGTGCAAGGTCAAGAAATATTGGATGAAAACAATAAATCACGTGATTTCTAGCCCCGTTCAAAATTTGACAGATTTCAAGAAGCCATTCACAATGCACACAGACATCTATGACTGTGCATTCCTGATGAGAGGGCAGTGATTAATGACATTTCCTCCTTAGCATTGAAGGACAACGGATATTGCTCATCACTGTCTGAAGTGGCTGATGATAGTTCTGTTCTGTAAGGAAAACCATCAAGATGCAGACTGAGTCTCAAGGAATTAGATGTGGATCTACTTAAGCTTGCAGGACAAACATTATACCTAGTGCCTGTCCCGGCAACCCATTCCTTGACATCCATAAGAAACAGTTTAATTTGGGGAAGGCCAAACTTACTGATCCTTTGAACCAGGTGCACCTTCTGGAACTCAGGGCTTCAGACTTCTGCCCTGAAGTGGGGTGGTGGGACTTGCGGTTTCTGAGTCATGGGAGGCACCTGCTGAGGCTTGGGGCCCCAGCAGGTGTGCCCACAGTGCTGAAGTAATGAACATTACTAGAAGGCAAAAACCCTGCGCTCCACTCCCTGCCAGTCTGTTAGGCAGAGAAGAGGAGGAGGCATAGAGGGTGTCTAAAACAGTCACAATTTGACCACACCTGAATTAGTTCCCCATCAAGTAGGGATTTGTAGGTCTGAATCTTACATGATCAAGTATTAATCTGCTTGAAAACAAAACAAAAAGCCTGAAATAACTTCAGTCAGAAGATCCAATGCTTAGAAGTATTATTGACCTAGATGCTTCCATTGATTTCCACTATGACTGATTAAAAGATCCTTTAGTGTCAGGGCCCAGAATCATTTCTGTCACAATCACCGAGGAGGTCAGCTCACATCATATATGCCAGTGTCTTTCACAGGTCTACTGTTACTAAATTAGGGATGATCATAGAACCGGGTCATCTACAGTCAATGAAAAGTTTCATATATAGTCATAGTATGCCTAGCGCCTGTGACTGTTTGTCAGAGAAGGATCCGTGCTGAAGGCTCAGAGGAAACATATACCTAATAGAGAGAGTCTATATAGACTGAGGGTAACATTTTCAGAAGTGCCCAAATGACTTAGGAGCCTAAAAATACATCATGATAGCAAAAAAAGACCCATGTGACTTGGGCTCACAATGCAAGGTTAAAAATAAGAGTGTATATGTTCAGACTTGGGCTGGAGTCCAGGGTTTCAAACCCCTTGAGGAAGAGGGTTGTGGAATCTGGGCTCCAGCTGGAACATGTGCACTGCTATTTTAATCCTGCAGCATGAGCTCCGTGACTCAGCTTCTGAGACTCCTTGCTGAGGGGTCATTTGTTTGTTTGTTTGCTGTGCAGAGGTATTCTCAGTCCAACTGACTTTTAATGTGATTTAGGAGCCTCTTTCCCTTAAGTCATTTGAAAAATGTGTCCCTCAGAGAACAGTATTAATAGTTTGATCTGGCATAGCAAGTCTGTGTAAGCAATCCTTCCTCTGAACTTCCCACGAGCACCGGTTTTATAGGGGAATACTCTTTGCTAGTGAACTTTAATCAAAACAACAGTCAAACTTCTAGGCACACACAGTACAAACTCATGATTCTTCTAGGAATCAGACACAAGTACTTACACAGGGAACTGTCATGTTAATAGGGACCTGTCATTTCCACAAATTGCTTTAGATATCAACACTTTTCCATAATCAATCACAAGTGATAATGCAGAATATATATTTACTATATGGAAGTATTATTCCAAATCCACATCACCCCTGAGAAGGGCCCTATGTGTGAACCATTCCTCTTAATACTATGAGCCTAGAGATGAATGACTATCATGTTAGAAACATTTTGGACCAGCGCCTAATGCAAAAGCACCATTAGAATGTATATCCAGGAAGAGAGAAGCTGTATTGAGTGAAAATGATTTAGTGGGAACCACAATCATTTCAACTCCAACATAGCTCTGGTTTCACTGCTACTCCTCTTTTCCCACCTCCACGGGTACTCAGCAAGACTGATTATACTGAACAGTTATTTGAATGAGGAATCTACTGTCTAGAGAAAATGCTCAAATATATACTATTGAATTTGGGACTTGGCACTTCTCCTAGTAAGATCAATGGAGTTTTGCCCCCAACATCACTGGGTGGAGGAGCATCCTCCTTCTCCCTTACAACAGTTTGCAATCTCTGCAGTGAGAGATTGGAGATTATTCAGCCAGGAATAAGATAGCTTTGTGTGTCAGACTAAGTGCCCTCACCCTGTTAAAATGCACAGCCGAATTTAGACATGGAGGCCTTAAAACAAATTCACCTAAGTAAAAGAAGTTGATTCTATAGCCTATCCCTGAGATGTGGCTTGAGCTTCCTACCTAGTGCTTGCTCCTTTGAGTGGTTTCTTCTCTTTACTTGCATGGGTTGGGGTGTGGATTCTTTTTTGTGACTCCTGGTACCTCCACCCAAAGTGGTTCCTCACAGTGCCCAGGACATGTGGGGTACTGTGCCGTGCCTTGGGGAAATAAATGATGCTCCTTAATGGGCATGGGCTTATCAACCCTATACAGAATGAAACTATGAAGTACATCAACAGAAACTGCAGCAAAGAAATGTCACATCCAAAAATAACAATATAATATTGAAAGACTTTACTGGGAGCAGGAAAATAGGACCTGGAAAGGAAAGGGTTAACAAATAAGTACTACCTCAGTGGTCTCCAACCTTTTTAAGCATGAGATCACTTTTTGGATTTAAGTGCAATCCAGGATCCACCTCAAGCCCAGACTCAAGGCCTTGCCCCACCTCCTTCCTACCTTTTCTCCAAGGTCCTGCCCCTGCTCGCTCCATCCTCCCTCTCTCCCGCATCCTCCCTCACTTTTATCAGGCTGAGGGCAGAGGCCTGGGGTGTAGCGGAAGGGGACGTGGACTCTGATCTCGGGCTAAAAGATTTGGAGGGTAGGAAGGGTTCTGAGTTGAGCCTGGGGCAGGGAGTGAAGGTGCAGGAAGGGGTTCAGGGTGCAGGCTCCGGGTGGGAGTTTGGATGCAGGAGGACTCAGGGCTAGGGCAGGGTTTGGGGTGCAGGAGAGGTTCAGGACTGGGGCCAGGGTTTGGAATGAAGGCTCCAGCTGGGCACTATTTACCACTGGTGGCTTCTGGGTGGTGGTGCAGGGGACTAAGGCAGGCTTAACCCTACGCTGGCTCTCCCAACAGCAGCCAGCAAACTCTCTCTCTCCATCCCTGCTCCCCTCTCCCATACTGTGTGGAGATGAGGTATGGGATGAAGGGAGGGGCACCCTGACAACAACACCCCCTCTTCTTCTTCCTGTGCCCTGCACAGCAAACAAGAGGCTCCCGGGGCTAGGGAGCAGCCCCGGGGCAGAGGGCAAGAGCCGCGTGGCAGTGCTGAGAGCGGCAGATGAAGAGCCAGCACTTGATAGGCCAAACCTGTCAGGATCGTCTGTCAAAGGCTCCAAGATCTACCAGTAGATCCCGATCCACTGGTTGGTGCTCACTATACTACATCATCAGCAAATCAATCGGTTTTCCACCTCACCACATTCACAATTCTTCATTGTGAATGATGACTAGCTTAATTGTGATGTCACACAGCTCCCCCTCCCCCCACCATTATATTTCCCCCTGGGTGGGACAGGGTCCCTGGCTGGCTTCCTAGTCTGGAACCCTATGGAGGTCTTGGTTGTTTCTTGGCAGCCAGCTCCGCGTCAGATCTCTGTCAGTCTGGACACTTATTTCCATTGGCCTGGAAGTACCTGACTCATGCCCTTGATATCCCAACACTTCAAAGACTCCCTGACAGGGGTTGTGCTTAGGATTTCAGGGGCCCTCTGTGGTACTATTAAACTGGGGTTCCTGTGCCCAATGACAGCTGGGGGGGGGGTGGGGAAATGATTTTTTAGAGATGTGATTTTATAATCTTCAGCAACACACATGACATTTTAAAAGCCAATTTTAAACTAAAGTTGACTAATGCAGTAAATTCAGAAACTGACAGTATATACCTGGGGTTGGCAAATACCTGTTAAATGGCTTCATTACCGCTTGAATGGCTTTCACAGGTTCAACATTCTGCTAATAGGCCTGGCAGGCTTTTGTCGCTTTCAACTAGATCCTCTCTGGAGGAGGCAGAGCCACAGGAAGAGGCAGGTGGGTGGACATTAAGACCAAACGGTGCCCCAAATTTTCAGGTGCCCTATGCAGCTATTTTGCCTATGGCTAAATGACAGTTCTGCTCCCTGATAAAAACCTCCCTGCTCTGCTTCTCTCAGCTCCTAAGCCTAAAAGTGAAACTAAAACTAGTCTGTATCTGAGCAGAGGTCAATTAAGATATATTGGGGCCCTGGGCACAAAGAATATTTGGGACCTCCATATTCCCTCCTGGCCATGAGGCCCCTCCCCCTACTTCTCCCCTCTCCTCAGGCTTGGCTGGAAGCTGGGCTGTGGTAAAAGTGGGAGCCTGGACCACTGTCAATTCACCTGGACTGGGACACATGCCTGGAGGGTGGGCAAGGACACACCCTGTGGGCTACTCTCAGGCATCCTGCCCCTTGCTCAGGGTCTGGGGCTCCCCGCAACTGCCCAGGCTTCCTGGGCAGTTCTTACCACAGTCTAGGGCAGTGGCTCCTAAACTGTTGGACATGGTCCCTAGGGGGGCACAGAGGAACATTTGGGGCATTTGGGAGGGTTGAGGCCTGCCCTGCCCCCACCCTCGGCTGTGGCTCTGCTCCTGGCTGCACCCCCACTCACGATCTCCAACAGCAGGTCACAGCCCCACTCTTGGCCCCTGATCCTGGAGAGGGAGTCATAGATCAGCTGGGGGTGTCACTGAAAAAGTTTAGGGACCCTAGCCTAGCATAGCTATAAATCCCATTTTGGCCTCAGATGTCCTGTCTTTTGACAAGAGAAAATGGCTTCTGTCAGGTCTGAAGGCCTCAAGGGAAAGAGGAGGAGCAGGAGGGTGGGAGAGGAGGAGCAAGGGGTCGGGCTAGCGTTCTGGCCACTCCTGCCTGGGTGCCGGGCATGGACCCAGTCAGCTTGTGCGGTAATCCACCATTGTCTCGGAGTTAGGCTGAAGGGCTGATCAGCTCTGGCACGTCACTGGTCCAGCAAACTGTTTGTCCATGTCATCCTATGCAGAACCCTCCCTTTTGGCCTTCGTGGGAATTTCTAGTCCTCTCTTTCCCCATCCCTGACTCAAAGCATGCTGGGAAATGGCATCAGAGGGTTCTGGTACCCATTATTGTTGTGATCCACAGAGTAGGACCCCAGGCCTAGAGGCTCAAGACAGTGTTCTTGAAGCTGGCAAACCCAGCTTTATGTCAGCTTTATGACCCTGACTTTATGTCACGTGAACATTTCTTTGATTAATCTCCAGTTTTAGAAATAGAAAAGATAAAGATTATTTTGGCATAAATCTTTATTTGTGACATAATGGCCTTATCGTCATGGAATTACAGAGGATGAGTAGTCTGCAACAAAATCTGCTACAAATTGAAAATTCCAGGGCATGTCAAAACAAATACAACACAAAACAAAGAAATACTGTATATTGATATCCTCTACCTTTGTGGGAGAAGCGTGGCACCATAGATTCATAACCCTCTCACCAGCTAAACCAAAGTCCTATATTCCATCCTGGAGAAACCCAAATACAAGGAGATTTTTTTAAAACTTCTCTCTCTACTCACAAAGACCCAGTAGGAAAACTGCTAGGAATTAAAGTTATGCAATGCACTTTATTAGCCAAAAAAAGAGGTAACTGAAACAAGAAAAAAAATTAATAAGTTTAAGAGAATTTATAGAATCCGTTTCGTCTTCTAAATAACATTATCTTACAGAATCATTTGCCTGCCAGAACCTGCCTGCGAAAGATATTGGTCTAATCTTTATGAACCTGATTATTGTTCTCTGTATTGTTTAGAGCAACATAAGGAGGAACCAATCCTGTCATTTTAAATAGCAAGTCTCTGCACTCAGCAATCATTTATAATCTTCATGTAAGTCTTCATCCTGAGTAGCATTCTGTCCTGGGAGCACTGTACCACACAAACAGCATCACTGGGCTGGGTTCATTACTCTTATTTCCGCAAGGAAGTCTGTTGTGTTACTACCAAAAGATCAAAAAGTTAGTGCTGTGAAATAAGTGTCTGCAGGCCAGCATTGCAAATGACACTTCTTTTTAGGAATATTATTAAGTCATCATAGTTTAAGAAGCACTTTGAAGAAGAAAGGATTTAAATGCAAAAGTTTTATGGATTGTACCAGTAGCACTTATCTGAAGCACCTGCTTATGTAGCTACCACCATCAGACGAGATTAGAAATATTGTTTTCTACCAAACAGGGCTATCTTAGAATAGGTTTCATTCCACAACATGATGAAAGTTTGCCTTCTAGCAACAGGAGAAGAAATAATATTTTTGAATGCAGAAGGCTCGAATAGAAGATATACTCACACACAGTAGTAAGGAAGGACAGAAGTGTATAGACCAAAAGCCAAGAGTACAGAAGAAAAGACATAATATAGAATATAGATTAAATAAGGAGAACGTTATACAGGTTAAACCTCTCTAATCCAGCACCCTCAGGACCTGACTGGTGCTGAACCAGAGAATTTGCAGAACCATATTAGGAGGTTAATAATGTCTAGCAGCATTACCAACACTTCCACTGCTTACGGGTCTCTTAGAAAAAATTTTGGGGTAAATTAGAGCTAAATAACATCACAGAACACTGAGACCTAGGACTGGAGGCTGTAAACAAAATATGGGACTGTGGGAAACTTGGCCACACTCATGATAATTAGACAGCTGGCTAACTAAAATCATGCCAGACCACAGATGTTGCTGGACCAGAGAGTGCCAGACTAGAGAGATTCAACCTGTACCATTACATTAACTTTGGGAGGTTATATGTAGATGCTCATCACATACGTATTCAGGATTCCTCTCAGCCCTATGTTTCTACTCCTGCATACTGCCCATAATTCCAGCAGCAATACCTGTAATAGTTCAGGGGATACTATAAGAAACAATGTCCTTGCACCAAAATAGATGAGAATCAAAACTTTTGGGGCACATAGAACTCACCCCTAATGATTCATCCCTACTTGCAGCTAACTTGGCACTCCAGAGTTTTTGTAACTTCACTGACACCCACACATGACTTTAAAGAGTTCCTTTTGGAAAGCTTTTAGGGTCAGTCAAGAACATATCATGTGGGAGGTTTGGGAAAGACCACAAACCTGGAGAAACACCAGCTGCTTGGTAAATTAGGAGGCAATTTCTGAAACTCCTACAATACCTATTGTCTCACGTAGTCTATATCAAACAGTACAGAGAAGAAAAAAAGTCAGCTGCTACCTCTGGCCTCCTACTGGTTGGCCATTTATATGTCAAAAAATAATCTGAAAGTGAGATGCACATTCAGATGTGTTGCCACAATACAAATGCTGCTCCATCTGCCACTACCCGTAGTGAATTCAGTACCCACACAAATTAAGGTAAGTGAGGAGCAAGAAGGCAGCACATGAATCATGTATAACTACTAACTCAGAATCAGTGAAGACAAAGAGGTTGCGGGCACTACGCAGAGAGAGACTTATAAAGAAGGAAGATATTTCCCAATCTTTCAACTGTTCTTCAGGTGAAAACCCAATAGGCTAAATCAACAAACCCTGAGTGCCTATGAGATGCCTAAGTAAAAGTAACTTTGGCATGGATCACATCATCTAATTGTAGCATGTATTCATTGATTATTTCCAATGAATGTACGGACTTTTGGATTCATATTGTCTCATTGTTCCCTTGTATTCTCCCCCACCCTTTAACCATTGTTGTCTCTTAACAGGTGAGGCTTATCGGTTCTGGTTAACCGCTAGGGCTGGAGCAGTTCCCTATCTGCCACAGGTAGGGGTCTGCTCCAGCTGTGTGAGGCCCACCACAGACAGGAGCTGCTACAGCCAGCCAGCCAGAGCAACCTCTGTCTGTGGTGGGCCCAGCCTAGCCCTCTGCCACAGGCAAGGACTGCTCCGGGCAGCCAGCCAGAGCAGGTTCTGTTTGTGGCGGGCTTGGCCCAGGTGGGGCTGTTAACCGGTTAACCGATTAAATGGGATTTTATATCCCTAGTCTCTTGTCTTATACTTAGATTGTAATCTCTTTGGGGCAGGGCATGTCTTTTATTTACGTGTTTGCATGGCACCTAGCACTATGGTGTCCAGGTCCGTGAACAGGCATACTAAGTGCCACCACAATATAAATAATAAATAATAATTTGGATACTGCAGCATCTGTATTAGTCAAAACACTGGGATGAATGATCATTTATAATTTTGTGCATGTGGGGAATAGGGAGGAATAAATTAAGCCCTATTATTGAAAAGGATCCTAGTATGGTCAGTTTCATAATGTGTAACATTGACACTTTTATTCCCAGTTCAGAAAGCGTCTCACATAAATTCTGTCATTCAGGAACTCATTATGCCGGTTTTATAGGCCATGGAACTTCTTGTAAGTTGACTTGGCAGGCTGCAGAATATGACTGAATGGGCAGGCATTTTAGGATGAGCTAACTCAGTGGGGCAGTTTGAATTCTCAACAAAGATGTATATGGCATGATCCACTAATTACATGCAAGTCATTCAGACTCAGCAAAATGTTCCGTTTTGCCAGTGAAGGCATTAGTATAAAAAAGCAGCCCCTGACAAGACTTCTTCCTCGAGGAGAAACATTACCAGATTTAGAAACTGATTCTATACATCAGGTTGGAATGGTTGAGTCATCAATGGATCCCAGGGCTTCACCCATGGTATTAGGCAAAGCCCTGAAACAAAGCCAAGATTCTGCATTAATGACAGATAGAAGAGAAGTTGAATGGTAACAAATGCGTACGCTTTGCCAGAATAGATATCTCTCTGGAGTTCGTGATGCATGGGAAATAGACATCACAGCCCTCAATCTGGATGATTTAAAATTACAGAAGCTCTCTCTCAAGGCAATGTTTATCCCCAAAAGAGGAAAATAACAATTCTGAACAGTCATCAAGAGTGCTTAGAGCACCAGTAACATGTATAGACTCACAAATCTCAACTATTGCGTTCACATTGTCTATCTCATTTTTGGGTTAGCATCAACATCCTTTGATCATCATCTCAGGGATCTGAGAGTCATGCACAGACTAACCAAAGCAGAAGTCATTGCACAAAACCAATGATAATGGACTGTAATAGTCTATGTTGACAGCTGAGTAGGTTAGATTATTCTGGCCACCTTTAGCAGTTTACTAGTACAGGTTGAACCTCTTCAGTCCGGCATACTCTTGTCCGGCTATATCCAAGGTCTGGCATGATTTTAGTTAGTTAGATGTCCACTTCTCATGGGTGTGACCAAGTTTCCCATGGATCTATAAAGTTTTTTTTATACTCATCAGTCCCAGCTCTCAGTATTCTGTGCTGTTATTTAGCTCTAATTTACCTCTAACCCTCCCCCTTCTTTTTCTGCTTTAAATTTTTGGGGTATCTATGCCCCTCTGAGCCTCTGGCTCCACTCTTCTGAAAAAGTGGGTTGTGCCCACGAAAACTCATGATACTATCTATATTTTTTTTTATAGTCTCTGGGGGTACGTCTACACAGCAGGGCAAAAGTCGAATTAAGCTGCGCAATTTCAGCTACGTCAATTGCGTAGCTTAAGTTGAAATAGCTTAATTCAGCTTTTGGCATGTTCTACACAGCAGGAGGTCGAAGGAAGAATACCTTTCCTTCAATTTTCATACTCCTTCTGAAATGAGGGTTACAGGAGTCAGAGTAAGAAGTCCTCCAGCTCGCCATTTTTCTTGAAATAATGGCTTTCTGTGTAGACATGCTCTTTGTTATTTTAGAATAGCTGGCATTATTCTGAAATAACAAAGATCATGCCATTATTTCAAAATAATGGCGAGCTGGAGGACTTCTTATTCTGACTGCTGTGTAAACGTACCCTCAGGTGGAACAGGAGCACTCGTTTAAGTTTTTCTAAGAGCCTGGTAAGCAGTGGAAATATTGGTAATACTGCTCGAAAATATTGACCTCCTGTGGCAGAGCAAATTCTCTGGTTCAGCACTAATCAGGTCTGAAGGATGCCAGACTAGAGAGGTTCAACCTACACTCAAGATTCCACAATTTTTATTTTGCAGTGCTGCATAAATCCAGGCATCTAAGCCTTGCTTCAGTTGTATTATCCTAAACACATAGCAAAAACCATATTGGAAAAATCCACTTGCCTATAAAGTCTCTTCTGGGTAAGTAACATCAGTCCTGCAGAACCTATACTTCCATTAAACAAAACACAACACATACCCCCTGCCTCCGAAAAAAACACTTATGGGTGCAAAGAAAACCTAACAAATGCACCTAGAGTGTAAATGAATATACCCATGTCCTCCTAGTCTGAAATGCACTTCTCTGGTGAGCCTACTGCAGTGTGGGGATGAGGCAGCCATTTTACCTGAGCCTACTTACCTGAGACAGGTAAGCTCCGTGTGGGTATGGGACCTCTACCAAAATTTGCCTCCAGGACAAGGAAGGTTTACCTAGCAGCCTCAGCTCCCTCTTTTTAAATGTAAGAGCTGGTGAGGACCATAGTGGCCAAAGTACTACTGCTTCTTTCATGAGATGGGGATAAGGTGAGCTGCCCAGATACTGCTAGTTGGGGAAGGGGGAACATGGTAAGGGATGAAGGCATGGCCTCTGGTGCTGTTTTCACAGGTGGGAAGGAGCAGAGAACCTTTGTGTAAGAGAAGGAACAGTTGGGAAGACAAGGCCCTTGTGTGTGTGTGTGAGGACAAGGTGAATGGCAGTTAAAAAAAAAAAAAAAAAAAAAAAAAAAGGACTGCTGTAGGGAGGTAGGGCAAATTCAGTTATTGGGGATGAGGTAGCTGAGAAGGGCAAAGAATTTTTGAGAGTGATCAAAGAGAAAACTAACCAAACCAGCAATTATGTGTGAGAAGCTGAGGTACACATGTACTGGTCATACAGTATGTCACAATGGCACGCAGGTTAGAGAGGCATTTGCTCAACCTCTTCCAGGATTGCTAGTTGGAACATCTAGTTTGGGAACATACAATTCAACCAAGGCAAGAGCAACCCCTCCTAAGTAAGAGACAGGGATTTATTGAAATAGTATTGCTAGTTGGGCAATTTAGTAACAATGCCTACAGCTCAGTTATAAGTCCACCACCCTTGGGAAACAGATTATACCAAACACTATTATAGGAAAAGCCACACTGGAAAAGTAGCAATGGTCCATTTATTATCTGTCACCAACAGCAGCCACTATCGGCTGCTATAGACAGAAGTGCAAGAAACCTTTCTGTAGGTGGTTACAGCATTATGTGCTGCCAGGGAATAGTAAAAGCTTGCTGAAAGTTGAGAATTTCCAAAACTCTGATTTTTTTTAAAAATTATAACATTGGATATTCTTGTTCTCCATATAAATATTTAATAATCAATGCTATCCTTTTACAATGAATTCTACAGGGTAATTTTACATTTGTTAAACAAAAACCTTTTTATTAAGGTAAAGTTACAATAAAACATTAACATACTCCATCATACATGACGGATTCAGGAGCAGGTTAATATTAAAATAACCTGCCTAAAGTTTCTGGTTTTTTGAATTTTTCACTTTTCAATTTCAGTGAATGGCCTCCTGGTTTTATACCATGAAAAATTAAATTCCCTGTACTGTTAATTACTTTGTATAAATCTATTAGGGCCTCTCTCTAATTTAAACAGTTCCAAACTTTTCAAGTGCTCTTAATCTAAGATTTTTTTTCCCCACAACCGCAGACATTATCACCTGAGCCCCCCATGACTAGGATTAATTGCATTACCTCCGGTAATAATAAAATTCCTTATGCTCTCTAACATCGTATTTGCTTTTTTGATTACTGCTATACATTGAGCAGAGAACTTCACTGAACTATCCATAGTGTAAAATTTGGAGGATACAAAATTAGGCTAGCTGAGAGTGCAGTAAGCTGTAGAGAACTCTAATGGGACGTAATAGAGCTATGGCAGGAGAATGAGCATGGCAAACAAAATTCTTTGTTGACAAAAGGGGGTTAGAAGGAGGAGGGAGAAAAATTGTTCTCCTTGGCCTCTGATTATAGGACAAGAAGCAATGGGCTTAAACTGCAGCAAGGGAGGTTTAGGGTGGACATTAGGAAAAACTCCCTAACTGTCAGGGTGGTTAAACACTGGAGTAAATTACCTAGGGAAGTTCTGGAATCTCCATCACTGTACATATTTAAGTGTAGGTTAAATAGACATCTATCAGGGATGAGCTAGATGTGCTTGGTCCTGCCCTCAGGGCAGGGGCCTGGATTTAATAACCTCGAGAGGTCCCTTCCAGTTCTAGTGTTCTATTATTCTAAAAACACACACTTTGGAAGACATAATTTGAACTACATAAGGTGCACAGATTTTTGAGGCCAGAAGGGGACCATCCCGATCATCTAGTCTGACCTCTTGCACACTGCTGACCACAGAACCTCACTCATCCACACCTGCAATGGGCCTATAGCCTCAGGCTGAGTTAATGAAGTCCTTGAAACTTGATTTAAAGAACCAAGTTATAGAAAAAACACCATTTACTTTAGCTCAAACCAGCAGGTGATGCATGTCCCCTTCTCCAGAGGAAGGCAAAAAAATTCTAGAGCGGCAATACATACTGCTGGGTGCTAAATGTACTGTAATCACTAAGCACATTTTTTTAAAAGGCCTAGGTATTTGTAACCAGTTCAGTTAAAAAACATCTGCTCAATGCACAGAGTTAGTCAGAGAAGCAAACAAAACCTTAAGATATTCTATATGGAGAGAATTAGATAGAAAACATAAGAAAATTCCTATATTAGGAGGTTACACTTGTGCGATGCCTCAGAACTTTGAATGACTGTCAAAAATTAGGTAATTCCCAAGTAATTATTTTATGCAATCAGTTAAGTAAAAATTGCTACATGGTTATTTTGAGTACAATGCCAAATGAATGTGCTTTTAATAAGCTCTTCCAGTAATTATGCAGGTTTCTACAACTACAGGAGTAACACTGTCCTTCTCTTGCCCATACACTCAGCAATTACTCCATTTGAGGAAGCTAAACTTGAGTAACTATTCTGGGCAAAGCTGCTAGACTCCGGACACAGGAAAAAAAATTGAGCCTCCACCACTACATCTGTTCTGATTCATCTGCAGACCCCCTCCCAATCTATGGCCATGTATCTGCACAGAGCCCATGGGCTGAGGGTGGGGGAAAAAGTAGAGAGCTCTGTAAAAGCAACAGAACAGCTGAAAATGGAGAGGCGGGTGCGTGCACAGAGGAAAAAAAAAAAAAAGGAGGTGGAAGGAGTGGCTGACTCAAACATGTTTGGTTTGGCCTACCCAAAACAGTCTTTTAAACATCCAGCAGTGAACAGTCTCCTACACCTCCTACTGAATGCCTTACCAATTTTAGGGCTTTATGATCACATTTCTCCTCTCCTTCCACCCTACAAATATTTTACTTACTATACAGAAGTAAAACAGCGACGCTAGTACCACACAACAGGCTATTAAGTCCACAAATAGAATTAAACTTTTAAAAACAAATCCATTTGAACTAAAAGAAAGTTACAAGTCATAGCTTTAGTGCAAAGAGTCCTTATTTTTCGTATACCCAGGGTGTTAAAAAAAATTCGTCTTCATTTTTCAAATATACCTAAGTAGCTGGCTGCCTGCCTGCCTTTCTGTGATTGTGTTTGAAATGAAATCTTCATATCCATAAAATAAAAGCTTCCTAATTCTACTTGCTCCTATCACTCAGGCTTTTTTCAATGTCTCATCTCAGGAACAGCCTATTGGAAAGCACTCCAGACCAGACCCCACCATGCAAAACTGCGAAGTTCTACACTCGCAGGGTCTGCTCCTGTTTCCAACAACACAATGGAAAAACTCTTGTGGACTTCACACAGATACCAAGTCAGGCTCCTCCGACCAAAACCTAATGCCAATCTATCATGTATTTTAACCTGATCGGCCAGCGGTGGGGGAGCAAAGGAGGCAATTTCCATGGAGCCCAGCGATTCGAAGGGGCCCAGGGTTACTGGCCACTGCAGCAGTGTCAGCAGGCAGAACCCCATCCCCCCTTTAAATCACCACTGGAGCTGTGCAGCTCTGAGGGCTGCCTGTGGAAGACGGGGGCACTGCGTTCCACAGAGCTTTAAGGGCTGGGGGGGAGGTGTGCCGTAGTTTGGGCAGTGCTGAGAGCTGGCTTCCGTGGCTCTGTCACTTCTGCCTGAGGCCTGAGGCTTCCAGGGCATGGACCTGCCCCCCCATACCTTGTCCGTGGGCCCACAGAGACAGTTGGATCCTGATTTTAACTCTCTCCTTTATCCATTCTGACAGACACAGGTTTAGCATAACAACTATAAAAACTACCTGGGAAAACATTGCTCTTAAATTGCTATGATAAAATGAGCGGGCTATTAAGTTGCTTTCCTAAATATCATGGTATCTGGACATGGAAAGTTTGGTTTTAGTTTCTATTCAATAAATGACTTTCATTTTCATGTAAAAGTCCGCTCCCCTTCGCTTACATGAAAATCCCTAAATTGAACTAAAGAGTCTTTCAAGTGTCAATCTAGAGAGCTCTTCTTATCCAACATTATGGGACAACCAGTAAAGATCAAAGACAAATCAACACCTATGGTATTTAGGTTGAAAAGGGACATGCACGATAAAGGACATAACACAAGGAGGAAGAATGGCCTCTTTTTGGATTAAATTTGTATGAATACCAAGGTGAGCTTTAGAACTATCCTTTCAGGTTAAAATGACAGAGGAAAACTGGTCTAATATTCAGCTGGAAGATTACAAATATGGTAACAGACTACTGATATATTTTATAGAGTGGTCAGGTCTATGTTATGTTCTCTTTAGGGGAGTATGGGAGGAAGACTGAAGAAAACAGATGAGTCTATCAGAGCTGACCCTTCTGTAGGGTGTCAATGGGAGTACAGTGGATCACTAATTCCATCTAGATACTTGGTAATATTCTGGGCACTTTGAGCTTGGAGTAAAGTATGGCAGACTATTTAGCTCTTTGTGAGTTCCCACTAAACAAACAAAAAACACAACGATAGACATGAACATAAGACCCCATAAAGACTTTCATAGATTCCTAGACCAGACAGGACAATTATAAGCACCCGGTGTGGTCTGTATGGGTGTGTCTACACTGCACCGTTATTTCGAAATAACAACGGGAGCATCTACATAATTTCAGAATAACGGATGGCTTATTCCAAAATCTGTAAATCTCATTCTACGAGATACAATGCCTATTCCGAAATAGCTATTTTGAAATAAGGCGTGTGTAGATGCTCCACTGCTGCTATTTAGAAATAGAATGGCCCTGGTGAGGGGCTAAGTTATTCCTCCCCAGTGCTCTTTAAAAAAAATCGAGATAGCATGCCTACATTAAGGAAACCTGCCTCTGACTAATTTTGAGGCTTCCTTGCAGTGTCGACGTGCTATTTTGAAATAAGCTATTTTGGAATAACTATTCCGGAATAGCTTATTTCAGAATAAGCGTGCAGTGTAGACGTACCCCAAGATGCAGATGAGAGGCCTGCCCCAAAATAATTCCAAGAGCAGATCTTTAGGGGGAAAAAAACCATCCAATCTTAATTTAAAAATTGTCTATGACGACAGACCCATCACAACCTGTGGGAAATTGAACCCATGGTTAGTTACTCTCACTATTAAAAATGCACACTTTATTTCCACCGTTAATTTGTATAGCTTCAAATTTCAGCCGCTGAATCATGTTATACCTTTCTCTGCTAGATTGAAGAGCCCACTAACAAGTATTTGTTCCCCGTGTAGATTCTTATAGACTGTAATCAAGTCTTCCCTTAATCTTCTGTTTGCTAAACTAACTAGATTGAGGTCCTTGCGTCTATCATTATAAGGCAAGTTTTCTAATTCCTTAATGGCTCTTCTCTGAACGTTATTTATCAACATCTTTTTTGGATTGCGGGCAACAGAACTGAACACAGGGTTCCACCAGTGCCAACTATGGAGGGAAAAAGAACTTCTCTACACCTTCTTGAGAGTCTTCTGTTTGTGCAGCCCAGGCTCATGTTAGCTCCTTTGACCACAGAGTTACACTGGGAAACTCATGTTCAGTTGATTATCTGCCATACTCCTGAAATCTTTTTCAGAATCACCAATTCCCTGGACAGAATCCCTCATCATGTAGGCACAAGCCTCCATTCTTTCTTCTTAGAGGTACATATTTACATTTTGCTGTATTAAAATGCAGGTTTGTTTATACCATTTACCAAGTGGTCCAGATGGTTCTGAATGAATGACCTATAACATGTTCAGTATATACTACTCCCCCAATTTGTGTGTCACCTGCAAATTATATCAGTGATGATTTTGTTATTCCCAAGGCCATTGATAAAAATATTAAGTAGTATAGGGCCAAGAGTCTCTCTCTGTGGGACCCCTCTGGAAACAGACCCAATTGAAAACAATTCCCCATTTACAGTTATGTTCAGAGACTTATTAGTGAGCCAGTTTCTCATCCATTTAACTTTTCACCCCAGTTCCATTGTAAGCTGTTCTTCCCCAAGTATTTGTGACTATTTCTCAAATAACAGGACATCCAAATAAGAATATAATTCAAACCTGTGGTGTTTCCCCATTACGACGAGTAACAGAAAAACAGCTAAGCAAAAGCAAATGAACAATAATCACTTAAGACTTGATGTGGTGCAAGTTCTCAGTGGGGACAGATATTTTTTGACATTTGAGAAAATTCACCTTTAAAACCTGGACAAAATGTTTCCTACTGAGCATACATAATTATTAAAAAAAAAAAAATCACACCATCAAGTCTTCAGAAAGGGGCCGACATCCTGCAGTTCATGTTGACTTCAGTCTGAAGGGCTGGAATTCTGCTTCTTTGAAAATCAAGCCTTTGGGAATCTAAGGAAGCCTCACCTAGTATATAATAATTATATATGAGGTAGGAAGTCCCTGCAAGCACTCATGGGGAAGAACAGGGATGATTGCTATGGTTCTGATTGGTTCAGGAAGGCACAGGCAGTCCCTTCTGCACTAAGATCAGAGAGGAAACAGGTTGTCAGACAATAACTAGCCCACATGGATCTGGTAAAGGAAATAGAGATGGGGAACCTTTTTGGGTCAGGGGTCACCCCCCCCCCCCCAAATAATTCAGGGGTTGCACAAAAGCCTTGTTTCTTAAACTATTCTGTGGAACACTGGTGTTCCATGGGGAACTAACAGGTGTGCCGTGACTGTTTGAGGAAAAATAACGGCCACTGAGATGCAGCGGGTGGTGCAAAGGGTGGAAGAGGTGAGCGAGTGGTGACGCAGCAGTGACATGGCTGGAAATGAGGCAGGACTACCCGCGTTCCTCCTCAAGTGCTTCCGTGCGAAGGGCGGAAGACGCGAGCGAGTGGTGACGCGGCAGGAAATGAGGTGGGGTTACCCGTGTTCCTCACATGCTTCTGCTCCCAGCTTGCAATTGCCTGGGAAAGCTCTGCACCTCAATTGTGCCCCTTGCCAGAGGGAAGGAGCATTGCAGCTCTGATTGGCTGTCTCCGCTGCTGGTCTGGGGATCCTGCTTGCCAGGGGAGAGAACTGCCCTACAGCCGCCACTCCAATCACGTCTTTGCACTGCTGCCTTTAGCCCTCGGTTGTTACCCAGGACAGCTGAGGGCAGCCAGATACAATGTTCCTTCTTTGTTGGACAACTTTTTTTTTATTTAATGGATAGCGATTGACAGGTTATATTTGGGTACTTAGATTAAAAAAGATGTTCTACTTTTCAAAAGATAATTAAAAAGATACTTAAATTATCATTGGGCAGTGAGCGAATATTATCACTGTCAATAAAAGTGTCATCTGGTGCTCAAGGGGCAAGGTGCGTGTTGTTGTGGGTTTTTTTCCCCTCAACCAAAACCTCTTGGTGTTCCTCATAAAAAAAGAATATGATTGTTTGGTGTTCCTTTGTCTCAAAAAGTTTAAGAAACACTGCACAAAAGTGAGGAGAAAAAACTCCACCACCCCCAAATCACTGACATGGCCCCGAAATGAGAAGCAGGAAGATACTTTCCACATTCCCCTCATACACCGGAGCCTATGCGGGCCCAGGGTAGTAGAAGCTGTAGGTTCCCCTAGGGTTTGGGATGGGGCCAAAAATGAGGAGTTCAGTGTATGGGAGGGGGCTGTAGGAGTGGATTGGGGGGTCTGGGAGGTTGGCAGGGTGCAGAAGCAGGAAGAGGGTGGGAAGTAGGGTACAGAACTGGAGAGGGTGCAGCAGTGGTCTAGCGGGTCTGGGCAGGAGGTAGAATGCAGGAGTGAAGTGTGGGTGTGGGGTCTGGGTGGGAGGTAGGATGCAGGAGCAGGGTGGGGATCTAGGTGGGAGGGGTACAGGAGTGGTCTGGGAATTGGGGGGTCTAGGACGCTGGTAGGGTGCCAGAGTGGGCAGGGGGTGGGGGTTCTGGGCAGAAGAGAGGTGCAGGAGCAGGTTGGGGATGTAGAGTCTGGGTGATGGGGGCACTTACCTAGCACAGCTCCCTGAGGAAGTATCCTGCCGCTCCTAGGCACTGCCCTCTGCTGCTCCTATTGGCTGTGATTATGGCCAATCAGAGTGGCGGGGGAAAAGCCTCCAGGCAACTCTTTACTACTCTGCCTTTTCATAGAGCCGCTTCCTCTCCCCCACCACTCAGAGACCATGAGTCAGATCCAGTCCTGGCTTGTCTGGATGCAGCCCCCATGGCTCAGGGCTCCCCTTCTCACAGTAGGGAGCCAGTGCTGGCGCTCCAGCCCCACGGGGCAAGATGCGGGGGGAGACGGTGCTGGAATGCCAGCATGGGCTTCCTCATGCTGGGAGGGGGGAGCCCCGAGCCTTGAGGGCTGGATCTAGGCAAGCTGGAGGCCAGACCTGGCCCCGGGTTGTAGGTTCCCTACCCTTGCTCAGTAAGGAATCTCGAGCTTGTTTCCTCTGGTGAGTGTCTCTCAAGGCTTCATACCAGGTCATTTATTTGAGGCACTGGTGCAGGTACAAAAAACTAATTGCACAGTCCAGGATGTGCACAGTTAGTCAGGTGCACTGATCAATAGCTATTTGAACTATGCTTGTACCTAGGGACCCCAAACATGACCAGGGGTGCCATTGTGGTAGGTGCTGTAGAAATAGATGAGAGACAGTCCTTGCCATGTAAACATTACACTCTAGACAAAACAGACAAAAAGGACAAAGGAAGACTTGGGGCTCTGAAGTAGAGAAACGTGCTGTGATTTCATGGCATGTACATTGGAACAAGGCTCTTGACTGGTTCTTGCAAAAAATCAGATGAGGGGCCTCAAGGAAGAAAATATATATGAATTGCTTTTAAGAATTGCACTAGTGCTGTTATAAACTCTCCAAGCCACTTATATTCATTTTAAAATGTGACTTATTTTTTTGAATTAGCAATTCTAACATTGCATCAAGGATTGTTTTGCTTTGAACTAAAGCAGACATTACATTTGAATAAATTGCGTTTGGCTGTCTTGTTTCATTCTAGAACTTCAGTGGGATCCCGATCATCCAAAACCTTGGGCAACATCAAAATATTATCTGACAATCAGCAGTCAATGGAATAGGTCACAAGCTTATTAGAAAGAGAAAGGAAAACAGTGGCGATTCAGATCGTTGGTATTCAATTAGAACACACTCAGTCCAGAAAACCATTCTAGAGCTGATCTGCTTCAGGAAAACAAAAAACAAAAAAACAACCACCCCAAGGAAGCATGCCAAACTGTACTGTAATTTATTTCATGATGATTCGCAATGATCAGGTCTTACAGCCAGCTGGAAAGCAAAATCATGTTTGCCAAACACTATGGTGAGGAGTGCAGTACTAGAACCTATACAGAACAGAAACCGTATAATCATAGAAATATAGAATTGGAAGGGGCCTCAAGAGATCATCAGGTTCAGCCCACTGTGCTCAGGAAGGACCAAGCAAATATAGACCATCCCTGACAGGTATTGGACCAATCTTTTCTTGAAGACCTCCAATGAGGGGGATTCCATAACCATCCTTGGGAGCCTACTTCTGAGCTTAACTATACTTAGAGTTAGAAAGGATTTCCTAATATCTAACCTAAATCCCCCTTGCTTCAAATTAAGCCCATTACTTCTTGTCCTTCCTTCAGTGGACATGGAGGACAATTGATCACAGCCATCTTCACTCAGTGAGTACAATCTTTCAACCTGTTGTGCACCCACCTTACAATGCAGGCCTGAGCAAAATATGGCCTATGGGCTAGATCTGGCCTGCCAAGCCACCGGTTCCAGCCCATGGAAGCAGCAGACCCTAGACAGGCTCCCCTGCTTGCCTCGCAGGCCGCCAGGCCCTGTTTCTGTTTCAAAACTGAAGGGAAGGGGGGAAAGCTTCAGGAGCTGCCCCCACCACCAGCACAATCCCATTGGCCAGTTTCTGATCAGAAACTGGCCAATGGGAGCTACCTGTTTGAATAACAGGTAGCCAAGAAAAACCACACCTCTTCTCCTCGGCTCAGTTATTCACTGAAGCACATGGCCAGGCAAGCAGGTTATCTGGCTGGGAAACTTCTTAAGCTCTTCAAGCCTTTAGCTCTGCAGGCAGGCAGGCAAGCTGGTTTGACTGCTGGCTGGTAATTCTCCTGGCCAGAACCTGCCTCTTGCACACCAGTCCCTCCCTTCCCCAACCCTCTGCTACCCTAATCAACATACCCAAACCCTTTGCCCCCCTCTTGCACCCATACTCCCTCCCAGATCTAGCACCCCAATGCCCTGCCCCAATCTCCTCCTACCCTAGGTCACATCTCAAACCTCTGCACTCCAGTCCCCTGCCCTAGGTCACGAGCACCTCCTTCACCCAAACTCCTCCCAGACTCCATTCTCCCTCCTGCACCCCAATCCCTTACCCCAAGCTCCCTTCTGCACCCAACCTCCATCCCAGACCCCTCATCTCCTCCATTAATATCATGGAAGAGTGCGGCCCTCGACCACTTTCCAAAATCTTGGAGTGGCCCCCCGTCAAAAATTATTGCCCACCCCTGCTACAGTGATTTCAGCTGGATCACATTTCCCTGGTTTGTTTCTGAAAATATCAATAGAACATGACAATACATTACACTTAAGAAATCCTGGCACGTGCACACCACCATATCATTTGGTGTGGAGTGGAGAAGTCAGCATCTTTAAAGGATCCTTACTATGTTGCCTCACATTATGTAAGACATGGGGTTAGTGTATATTGCAATCTGTGAGGGCATATTTATACTTTGAGTGGAATATATTTAATGCTATACGAAAAGTACAGTAGAGACAAAGTTCATGAAGCCAGTTCATTATGCTTCCCTGAATAAGACATGGATATTTTTGTATTCACGGATGCATAATGAACTGGCCTCATGACTAAGGCTAAGGTCAGATTTCCAAAAGAGTTACCATCTATTTATGTGCCTAAATGAAGAGGCCTTTACTAGTCCCACCGTTTTCATGGAAGCAGTGTTGAAATTCTGGCTACTTCCATCAATGCCTAAATGAAAATCTGGTTCAAATGCAGGACACTGAACTCTGACCCTGTCATGAGTCTGAGAAGTGAACAGGAGTGACCTCTCTTTGCTGATGGTGGTTACACAGGGAAAAAAAAATAACTGAGCAGCTCGCTGGACTGGTTCCAGCTGCCCATACAAAGAATTCATGAACTGCATCTTCACTTCCTAAGTTCTACCCTGGACATCATGACCTTTCCATTCCAACAGTATATTCCACCTGTTATTTTAAAGTGACAGTTACCTGATAGACTGTCAGTTTTAGTAAATCCTTTTTTGGCCCTCCCCACCATGTGTAAAGGCCCTCTGTTGGATTTGAAAAGAAATCATACACTTGACATAACCCTTGAGCATTAAGGAATTATATTAAGAGCAATCACAGTACTTCTATCAGCACTGACACAGGTTGAACCTCTCTAAACTGAGACTCTCTGGTCTGCAACATCCGTAGTCCATCAGGATCATGGATGTTTCAGGACCAGAGCGCCCCAGTGGCTGGGGAGGTCAGGCTGGGAACTCTGCTGTAGTAGTGGCAGTGGGACTGGCAGCCCTGCTGGGGACAGGAGCTGTGCCAGGGTGGCGGCAGCAGGCCAGAGGCCAGCAGCCCAGCCAGACTGGTGGCAGGGGGGGCCAGCAGGCTTGAAGCCCTGACCGGCAGGTGACAGCTGCCCAGCAGGACTGGGGGCGGGGGGCAGGGAGCCAGCTTTAACCACCCCTAGTATGGTCAACTCCATTATTTAGGACCAGTCAGGTCCCGAGGGTGCTGGACCAGGGAGGTCCAACCTGTAGTAAACAGATATCAGTCTAATAAAGTCTCGGAGTTGATCATCACAAGTTTATTCCCAGAATTCTTAGAATGGGAGCATGGTAACAAAACAGCAGCAACAGCCATACAAAGGTAAGGACTTTTTTTCCCCCCTATTTCACTGACTATATTTATTAAAACAATGATGAAACATTTCCTTTTTGAGTACTGCAGTTTTACTTTTATTCATATTTTGGAAGACAATCTGTCCATGTGCTTGCTTGTTTGTTAGTTTGGACCAGATGCTAACCTTTATATAAATTACTTCACTAATTGTTCATGCATCTATCAGTAGATTGGTAACTTAATTCTTTTTAAAGAATCAAGTGGGATCCAGACTGCTATGGTTAGAAATTGAACACTTGAAGCTAATGGAGCCACTTTGCTGGCTCCCCTTTGTGCTAGGCACTGTGATTAAGCTTCTTGTCCTTGCTTTTAAGGCTCAGAATCAAGCACCTTGCTTGTATCTCTGACTGGTCTTCTTCCATCCCATACCACCTCCCCTTATTACATCACCTGTCTTTTTACAAAACCATCTCTCTCTTCTCTGCTGCCCTTTATAGATATCAAATCTCTCTGTCAAGCTTCCACCCTTGATTCATTCAACTCACTCCTGAAATCTCACTTTGGCAACACTGCCTACAAAAAGAGAGAGAGAAATAAAAGATTGCGTACCCTTTACCAAAATGACCATCTCAAACACCAAGTGATATGAATACCTCTACCGATCAGTCACATTGTCATACATCCTTAACCTCTGTCCTTCACCTTTTGCCCTTCCTGGTGAAGGCTATAATCTCATTTGCCTGTCAAGTCCATAATTTAGGGCCTAATCCTGAAAATGCATATGCAAAATGCTTTACTCACATGAGAAGTCACCTTGACTTCCTCCTTCCCTTTTAGTCTATTGCTCTCTCACTGCTTCTGATCCTTCCTCACCCATTATCACAGGTCTTCTCACCTCTACCACCTTCTTTTCTTCCTCTTTCAGGAGAGTCATTTCAGAAAAATTCCGAGCGGAACGGGTGTGAAGAGGAATTTGTGTCAGCGTCCCTACTTCTGCCACCTGCTGAAGCAAGAGCTGCTTTTGGGGGGTTAGCAGGCCACTCCATCGCAGAGGTGGGTGGGGAGAGGGCAGGCTGGTCCTATCCCAAGGTGTGGGGTGGGGAACGCTGTCTCACCAGTGGTCAGACTAAGACAGGGACTGGGGCTGGCTCACTCAGATCCAAGCCCGGATGCTCCCAGTGCTTCGCGTTCAGACAGTGGAGTGAGGAGGGTGGCCCTGACAACAATTAGGGACTCTAGCCCAGCCCTACCCCACAGTGGCCCTACATATCTGAGCAGGATACCACAGGACTGACTGGTAAGGAGCAATGAAAATCTGGACGGAAAGTTGAAGGCAGTGGGATGGGGGTAACGGTTTCATCTCCCCTCTAGCAAATGATGCCCTATCCTCTTTCCTGCTGGCCTCTGGATCAGTCTTTGCTCTCCCTAAAAGCCATTATCTCTTCTCCCCCCACTAGCTGTATTCATACCCAATTCTCCATCTCTGCAGTCTACCATCTTTTCTGGACCCTGACCCTCTCCTAGACTTGACTATCTCACACCAATTCTGGCTTCTCTCTCTTCTTATGGACTCCTCCCATGCTCCTACATCTGAAGGCCATGGCATTGCATGATTCCTCTCTTCCTCTTTTTAGCTTTCAGCTTCTTCCTCAATCCCTTCATTCAAAGCTCTGTCTTGGCTCTTCTCTCCCCCTTCAGGTCGCATTCACACAGTGGCCTATGCCTTTCCTCGGCTAGAGCTCACACTCCCCTCAGTTCTTCACTCTCTGCTGTCAGCTTCCACACTGGCAATACAGGTGACTCTCACTTTCTCTCTCCTTACTTGCCTCCTTTGGCCTCCAGTTTTACAGATACCCACACTTACTATCTTAATTACTCCCTTGACCTAGTTCTCACTAAGCATTTTGTTTTCTTCAGCAGTCCCACTTGATCACTACTTTGCCTTTCAAGACTGCTCCCTGCTCATGACAATCAAACCAAACTCTCCAAATTAGGAGCTGCTCTAAACCTTTCTCTCTCTCCCCAGTGAGTAAGCCACGACCTAAGGCAACGTCTTCAGCTGCTGTGCTGGAGATTGATCTCCTGGGGTTCGATTTAGTGGGTCTAGTGAAGACCTGCTAAATCAAACACTGAGGGCGACTTTGGTCAGTGCCAGTACTCCTTGCAGTCATGAGGAGTAAGGGGAGCCAATGGGAGCATTTGGTCCCATTGGCTTCCCTCTGCGAAGACAGCATCAAGCTTGGCTTAAGGTAAGCCAACTCCAGCTACATATTTTACACAACTGGAGTTGCATACCTTAATCTGATCTTCCAGGTCCAGTGTAGACCTGGCCTAAACAAAGTGAAGGCTTTTCTTTCTAAACCACTGACTGTTAAAGACACTAGTTAGCTTGACATGAAAGAAAGGATCTGTTTTCAAGCTCAGTGGTGATCTGATTCCTTATCTGCAATATTGTTATCTGATGATTAAAAATTGCACCAGAAAAAAGCAATTGTAGGTCTTTGTTTAAATGTGCACTGTGGTCTTTATAGATGCGAAATAGGTATCTAAATTGAGTTACTCCAGTTATTATTGTAAGGTGATTGGTTTAGGATAGATGCCTACAGTATCTGGTTGCAGAATAATCTGATTATGATGATGGTTTCTCCCCTCCCTGCTTATGTAATGAAAATTAATTAAAAAAAGAAAAAAAAAAGAGATCACTCCCCTTTGCTACACAGACTAAGGAATAGGGTCAGATTTTCAGAACTTCTTAACACTCACAACTGAATTAGATTTCCAAAAGAGTTAATCTTTTATTTAGAGGAAATCACCCACTTTTTAAATTAATGTCTAGCAACCTGCTTAATTCTGTTTTAAATGACAAAGTGTATTGAGATCCTTGTCTGTCTGAGGCTCACAATTTTCTTGGTTACTTTATCATGAAAGTGAGCCTTGTTTTGGACATTCTTACTGAATGACTTATGCTGGAATGATAAAAACAAAAACATTGGAAACTTTACTGTTTTAAGAATATAGCCTTGAGTGATTTCAAAGAACCTGTAAATTAAGAAAGCTGTAAATTGCACAAAAAATAACCGCTTGTTCTAACTTTCGGCTTAATAGGGCTTTATAAGTTAATTAAAAAATGAATAGAAGTGGAAATTTTTTTTTCCTTTCAGAAGGTGTAGCAAATAATTTGCTTTTATTTTAAATTCAAAATAGGTTTGAGTATGTTAATGGCAATGTTTGGGATTATGGGTAATCATGATATTCTAATTTGTACATCTGATTTCAACAGAAGTATTTTGCATACAATTATTTCTCAATAAACTAAGGATTCTCCTTCCTCCTAACCATGTATCTCATCCTTTATCCTCCTCTTTCTGGCAATCTACTGTATCAAATATGCTATGTCAAATGTCTTTTTGCTTTGCTACAAGATTAGTTAGATACACTTCTACCTCAGGAGGCATGGACCAATAAGATAGATAAATTGAACAAAAGGGGCAGGAAGAGAAAAAACAGAAAACAACGAAGTCCAAGGACAAATTCATAGTGAGGACAACTCCTGAGCCTCAGCTACTAAGAAGCTCAGTAGATAAAAATCTATTATAATTGGATTTAATTTTAATTACATCTATTTAAAAAGAATAAATCTATTTCAAATTAAATTTGAAATTCTGACAATTTATCTCAAGGACTGGATTATTAAAACAATTTAAATTAAATAATTAAAATAATTATTTAGTAGTATGTTTGTTACTAAAGTTTTAAAGCAAGACAAACTGCTGAAATAGTGAAAGGCACTAAGACATAAAAGCTTATTACTTTCCAGCCCAGCTCAGAGGCCCTGGGCACTAAAAACAGCTCATTTCTCCCTTTTCCAGACTGCCTTTCTAGGAATGACACAGCATGGAGGTGTGGATTCCTTGCAAGATTGACAGGGAGGGACAACCACACACTCCTACACCATGGTCCACACTTTAAAATTGTTTTAAAAAGTTAAAGAATTCATAGTTTTTGTGAAAAGAGCAGGAACAGGAGGCCTGGAAATGAAAATCCTCTAACATCTTCAGAACAATGACAGTCCATGCTTTCTGAAATTGCCTTGCCAGTGTGCTTTAACCATGACTTGCAGGGACACTTTCATGTGGCTAGATCTGCATAGCCATCCAATGCCTGCCCTCTATGCCAAAACTCCTAACTATGGCTCGGACTGTAATACAATTATTTTAGTAGTGTAGATGCCCGTCGAACAGGAAATGGATGGAAACCATCCACTGATTTCATAAGGGTTACCCAGCAATCAGATGGCAATGGTGACTTTGCTGCTGTTGACCTATAAATGAAAAAGTTCTACATTGATTAATTTAAACGTGCATCAATTAGTTTGCAGCAATGATCAGGGGGATCTAAGTAATCAGGGGGTTGCTTAGAACAAATAAATTGGGCTCAATTTTTGCTTTCTTATACATTGCCAAGGGGAAAAGACTCTTTAGATTTAAAAATAAAAAGTTCACATGCAACACACATTTTTTTTCCTACTGATTCTGCAGCAGCAATTAATTAGAACGGCAGCTGTGCCAATTACATTCTACTGTATAAATTATAGGTGCTTGCAAGAGGGTATGCCCCTGATGAAATCATAAAGGGTATGTCAACACTTGCACCCTCTTTTGAGAGAGGGATGCAAATGCAGCTGAGCAAAATTGCAAATGAAGCGCAGATTTGAATTTCCCACACTTCATTTGCATAATCACAGACTGCCGCTATTTTGGAATAGCGCTATTTTGAAATAAATGCTGTGTAGACGTGGTTATTTCGGGAGAAAACCCTTCTTCCAAAATAACTGGTAAACTTCACTGTATGAGGAATAAGGGTTATTTTGGAAGAAGGGTTTTCTCCCGATATAACCGTGTCTACACAGCGTTTGTTATTTCGAAATATCGCTATTTTGAAATAGTGGCGGTCTGCGATGATACAAATGAAGCGTGGGAAATTCAAATCCATGCTTCATTTGCAATTTCGCTCAGCTGCATTTGCATCCCTCTCTGGAAAGAGGGTGCAAGTGTAGACATACCCAAAGATTCACACACACAGACTTAGCATGTGCTTTATAGGAAATGCATATAATATGGGTCCCTGCTTAGGAGCTCTATAGTCTAAATGATGAGCTTTACAAGGGAGTGAAGACAGAACATACGCCAGGGAGAGACGAAGAGGAAGGTGAGTTAAAAATAATTGAGGTTATTACTCCATTTAAGCATACAGGCACCCAAGGTATAGATGCATTTTGTATACACACACTTGCACCGGAAAAATAAATGTGTTTCTTTTTAATGATACAAAAATGCATTTTGTACATGAAGTTACAAAAGATACAACTAAATATCACCCTATTGGTCTGCACATAAGGCAGGGGTGGGGAACTTTTATCGGGTCAGGGGCTGCTGACCCACAGAAAAATCAGTCGGGGGTCGCACACAAGTGAGAAGCAAATAAATAAATAAATCCCACAAATCCTCACTGACGTAGCCCCCCCGACTGAGGTGAAAGACACTCCCCACATTCTCCCCACATACCAGAGCCTAGTAGGGCCCAGCCTAGTAGATTTTGTGCGCTCCAGCTTCACCAGTGCAGGCTCCCCAATATTGCAGTGGGTGGGGGGGAGCCCTGAGCCTCAAGGGCCGGATCCAGGCAAGCCAGAGGCTGCATCCAGCCCTGGGGCCTTAGGTTCCCCACCCCTGCGATAAGGAAAGCCATTCATTTTCCTAATAGAAGATAATTAGTAAAAATAAATGATTTAAACAGAAGAAATTGAATCTAAACCTGAAATATCATTTATGTTACTTTTTAAAATTTCTACATTCAAGGGCAGAAGAACCTAAATATAGGGGAGCCATGAACTTGATGAATCTCTCTCTCTATATAAGTATATGGGCATTCCCACATAAAAGGAAACTCATCAGGATGCTGCATTCTCTAAGGGCCATGTCACTAAAGCGTGGCAGGAAAGGTCTGAATGGCAGCCCCTCACAGACCACTGATTGGCTGACATCAGTACATAAGCAAGGAGCTGTCTGAGTAACAACACAAACTGGCTTCCTGTTTCTGCTTCCGAGCCTGCTACCGCCAGCCCCTTGACACCAGCTTCCAATGCTGTTCACCCTTCACCTTGCTCAGATTGTTGTCTGTAACCTAAGGCTTCACCCCAATGTCCTGGTAACCTGACCTGGCTTGACACCTGAACTTTGGTTTGCCCTCTGGCCTGTCTTGGAATCTGACCTCCTGGCATCTGACCCGGCCTGACTTCTGCTCTGACACTAGGTCAGATTGCCCAGGCCCTGGTCACGACAGTTTGTTCAGACATCCTTTAATTCATCCCCCCCAAATCTATCCAGCCTCTCCACTGATGATGGGAGGGCCAAGTGGCTTCTTGAGGCCCCGAGACCTGCAGGCAGAGAACCTGGCACTGTGGACTCACACCACACACAGGTCTGCTGATGGGGGAGGGGGCGAAGGGGGTAGTTGTTCTGGGGCCTGGTGATTCAAAGGGGTTTGGGGCTCCTGGCCACTTCTGCTGTTATTGGTGGCAAGACCCCTGGGCCCTTTAAATCCCTGCCGGAGCACCAGGCTGTGTGTGCCGCGCGGCTCTGAGAGCCGGGTGAGGGTCCAGTTCCTCAGTCCAGGTGGTGCTGAGGGCTGGCTCCCCTGGCCCTGCCTCTTCTGCTCAAGGCCCCCTCCTTCTGGGGGTACAGAGCAGACCCTCCACACCTTGCCTGGGGGCCCTTGGGAGCGGTTGGCCCTCTTGGCTACACAGCGTGCATGCAAAGTACTGACCCTGCATGAGCAATGGCCCAGTTGCAGGCTCAGGTGGCGCAGAGGCACAGCCCCTACGAGAGCAGCTAGCATGCTCACAGGGAGAAGGAGCGACATTATGTGCCCGAACAGACCATGCATTACCTGCACCAGCTCCCCTGGTGGCACCGTCAAATGATTCACTGGGGATCACTGGAAGCTTTGGGGATTCCTGAACCAGACAGGCTGCTCTTCTTGCTCCACCCCCAAGTGCACCCCACAGACCAGATTAAGATGGGGCCAGTGGTCAGCTGGCTTTTTGGTAAAGCACTCAATTCCCCTCCCGCCCCTGCTGGGGCAGACCAGTTTGGTGCTCTACGACTGGGATGCCTTCCTAACCATTTGGGATGACCTGCTTCTCATCTGCTCTGCAGAGACTGCCCTACAGAAAATTCCCCGGGGGCGAGGCATGGTTGTTTCCTACACCATGCATTTCTGTTGGCTGGTGCATGATGTCAACTGGCACGAGGCAGCCCGAGTTTATCAGTTCTGGTAGGGACTCAATGATGAGGTATACTGAAAATCCCACCCGCCTAGGTACTTTGTTGACCTTGCCTTACACATTGACTTGTGGCTGCATGAACAAGAGGAACGGAGAGGTGGCCCAACACCCCGAGTCTATCCTTCTCACCAACGCCTATAAAACCAAGTCCTGAACCCCCTGCAGGCCAATATGGATTGCTGGGGAGAGAGCATGTTGATCTGAACCTCTCTTTTTACTTTGGAAGATGCCCTTTTCTCCTGCCCAGCTTGGAAGAACTCAGGAAATGGATCCGTCCAGGCTCAGTAGGGGGATACAGCTTGGGCACCACCCAAGCTCCAGAACCACCCTATTGGCCCTCAAGTAGAACCCGACTTGGGAACCATGGAGTATCCCTGCATTTCCAGTTACTACTGAGATTGCAGGTCTGGGAGCAGGTACAGCAGAGCACCCCCAAACTAGCAAGTGACAGATTCTGAGTATTCCACCAACCTTATCGATGCTGAGGCAGCCAAAACCCTCCAGATCCCTCTCTGGCTGAAATCCACACTAGACACGATGGAGACAATGGATAGGTTCCCCCCAGTCATTGCAGCTCGTAAATCATTGAGGCCAGACCATCCCCATTGAGGCCCATAGCGGGAGGGCATCAAGAAACGACATATTTTGATGTGACCCTCTCTCCATTTTTTCTAATAATTCTTGACATTCCTTGGTTGGAGGGGCAGAACCCTTATATCTCCTGGTGGCAAAGGAGCATTAGCTTCTCCTCTGAATATTCTCAGAAAGAGTGCCTCTAGTGAAGGCCCAGCCCCCAAATGACCTTCACCCAAGGTCCCAGGATTAGATGAGATCCTCAGTCATCAGTGGGGACTAGCCAGGTGGGAGCAGCTCCAGGCCAGAAGCTCAGTCTTGCTGACAAGTGCCTTTACTGCCCAGATATGTTCAAAGAAGGAACATGGAGACTCACTACCAACACACAGAGATGAAATTGTCCAGTAGACCTACAGCATAGGGGAAAGGAGCCCTACTGGTGGAAATACTCCATGTCTGAACCAGTACTGGAGGTGCTACATGTGAATAGCCAGTAAAAACCTCACTCAGAGCTGTGTTCAGTGAGCTACCTCTCTAGCTGGAGCATCAGAGGAAGAGTCAATATCAGCACACCCTGTAAGCTGGGTGCTTGGGAGCTGATCATGAGGGATTCAAATAATGCTCAGTTGATTAACAGAGTAACCACAGCTAGGTTTTGTTTGGTGCACATTCACACATGCCTCGGTACACATAAAAATGTTTTCTGCACATGGATGGAAAAGATTAGAGGGAACATTGGTCAATATGCCTCTAAGTAGATTATCATGCATTGAGCCAAGTGACTATTCATAACTAGTACTCCTTGGCCCTCATTCCAGAACTTCTGAACTCCCCAGTATCTTCATAAGGCATACAATCTGGTGTGCAGAAGGCCTGGGGTTGAACAGAAGATCATTTCTGTACCTTATAGGCCAAATGGCATTGCCAAAGTGGCCATAACACCCCTGAAACATTTCCAACATTTTGTGTTCAGATATATCCTGGGCCAGTACATGATTATCAACCTCATGGACATATTGGTCTTTTCTGAGAACTCTGTGCAACTCTGCCACTACGTCTGGTCTGTCTGGGGAGGTTATGGATGCATGGTTTGCATACCAAACTGAACACATTCCCTTTTGATCAGGCTACAATTGAATTTTTAGGGTACATCATCATTCAAGAGGGAATTCAGATGGACCTGGAGAAGTTGGAAGCTATCTGCAATAGGACATCATGCCTGACCCTCTGGGAATGCCAGTGCTTCCTGTGCTTTGCAAATTTCTATAGACTCATCACCAGTGTTGCTGGATTACTCCACTGATTTCCCTCCTTTGAAAAGCCATGCAATTTACTTGGGTCACCTGAATCCCAGCTTGCCACCGACTAGGTCCACCTTATTCAAGAAGCATTCAGGAACTGCCTAAAAGAGGCAAAGGAGGCCTATAAGGGAGACATGGACTGTCAGTGACAAGTTTTAATGTTCACAGTGCACCAGAAGGTACGGCTCACTGTTCTACCCCCTCCTGATTTGTTGATCCTCCCAGACATGGAACCACCAATTCCTGGGACCTTTCCCAATCTGTCAGCAAATAAATGCAGTTACCTCCCAACTCTAGCCAACTCTGCCTCTGAAAATACACTCAGTTTTCCATGTTTCCCTTCTGACGTCCACACAGAGAACCTCTTCCCTGACAGAACCACACCACCGCCTCCGCTGGTCAAAACCCACAGTCATGAGGAATACAAAGCACATGCCACTCTCTGTTCCTGACATACAGACAGTGATGTGGACAATCCGGTTAACTGGGAAATCTGTACCCCGAAGAGTCCATTTGGGAGCCTGTCTCTCACATCCACACTCCTGACCTGGTGGGGAAATTCCAGAAAGGTCATCTGGACAGGTGTTCTCCCCCCCCCCCCAGATGGGGGCCATGATCTAAGAATATGAGACCATGGGGATTCTGGGCCTCTTCCACATCCACATCCCCACTAGAAACTTAGGCTGGGTGACCCTGGGAGGACCTGGCAAAGCGAGGCTTGGCAGGAAGTACCACCCTACAAGGCTTGAGTGACAACCTCTCATAGACCACTGATTGGCTGATACTAGTATATAAACCAGAAAGTCCAAAATGAGGAACCATCTGAGCAACAACACAGATTACCTGCCTGGCTCTGCTCCACACCCTGCTAATGCTAGGGCCTAGACTCTGGCTCCAAACTCTGGCTCGTCGTTCATCTCACTCTCTGATTGCTGTCTATAACCTGTCAACCAATCCTGAATTCCTCGTAACCCGAACTTGCCTGCCTTCTGATGCCTGACTCTCACATTGCCTCCTGGTCTCTCTCAGATTCTGACCTCCTGGCATCTGACCTTGCCTAACTGCCAGTTCCTACTCCAACCACTAAGTCAGACTGACCACATCCTAGTTGTGACATTCATGGTTGTGATAGGTCAGGTAGTATGGAGATAAGAACATAAGAAAATAAGAATGGCCGTACTGAGTCAGACCAAAGGTCCATCTAGCCCAGTATCCTATCTGCCGACAGTGGCCAGCACCAGGTGCCCCAGAGAGGGTGGACCGAAGACAATGATCAAGCCATTTGTCTCCTGCCATCCCTCTCCAGCCTCTGACAAACAGAGGCCAAGGACACCATTTTATCCCCTGGCTAATAGCCTTTTATGGACCTAACCTCCATGAAATTATCTAGCTTCTCTTTAAACTCTATTATAGTCCTAGCCTTCACAGCCTCCTCTGGCAAGGAGTTCCACAGGCTGACTACACGCTATGTGAAGAAGAACTTTCTTTTATTAGTTTTAAACCTGCTACCCATTAATTTCATTTGGTGTCCTCTAGTTCTTCTATTTAGGGAACTAATAAATAACTTCTCTTTATCGGCCCTCTCCACACCACTCATGATTTTATATACCTCTATCATATCCCCCCTCAGTCTCCTCTTTTCTAAACTGAAAAGTCCCAGTCTCTTTAACCTCTCCTCATATGGGACCCGTTCCAAACCCCTAATCATTTTAGTTGCCCTTTTCTGAACCCTTTCCAAGGCCAAAATATCTTTTTTGAGGTGAGGAGACCACATCTGTACACAGTATTCAAGATGGGGGCGTACCATAGTCTTATAGAGGGGCAGTAAGATATTCTGGGTCTTATTTTCTATCCCTTTCTTAATAATTCCGAGCATCCTATTTGCCTTTTTGACCGCCGCTGCACACTGCGTGGAAGTTTTCAGAGAACTGTCCACGATAACTCCAAGATCTCTTTCCTGATTTGTCGTAGCCAAATTAGCCCCCATCATACTGTACGTATAGTTGGGGTTATTTTTCCCCGATGTGCATTATTTTACACTTATCCACATTAAATTTCATTTGCCATTTTGTTGCCCAGTCACTCAGTTTGGTGAGATCTTCTTGGAGTCCCTCACAGTCTGCTTCTGTCTTGACTATCCTAAACAGTTTGGTATCATCTGCAAACTTTACCACCTCACTGCTTACCCCTTTCTCCAGATCATTTATGAATAAGTTGAACAGGATTGGTCCTACGACTGACCCTTGGGGGACACCACTAGTTACCCCTCTCCATTCTGAAAATTTACCATTTATTCCTACCCTTTGTTTCCTGTCTTTTAACCAGTTCTCAGTCCAAGAAAGGACATTCCCTCTTATCCCATGGCCATGTAATTTACACAAGAGCCTTTGGTGAGGGACCTTGTCAAAGGCTTTCTGAAAATCTAAGTATACTATATCTACTGGATCCCCCTTGTCCGAATGTTTGTTAACCCCTTCAAAGAACTCTAATAGATTAGTAAGACAGGATTTCCCTTTACAGAAACCATGTTGACTTTTGTCCAACAAATTATGTTCTTCTACATGCTTCACAATTTTATTCTTTACTATTGTTTCGACTAATTTGCCCGGTATGGAAGTTAGACTTACCGGTCTGTAATTGCCCGGATCGCCTCTAGAGCCCTTTTTAAATATTGGTGTCACGTTGGCTACCTTCCAGTCATTAGGTACGGAAGCTGATTTAAGGGATAGGTTACAAACCACAGATAATAGTTCAGCAATTTCCCATTTGAGTTCTTTTAGAACCCTTGGATGAATGCCATCCGGTCCCGGAGATTTGTTAACATTAAGTTTTTCTATTTGTTCCAAAACCTCCTCTAATGACACTTCAATCCGGGACTGTTCCTCAGATTCATCACCCACAAAGGACGGTGCAGATTTGGGAATCTCCCCAACGTCCTCAGCCGTGAAGACTGAAGCAAAGAAATCATTTAGTTTCTCCGCAATGGCTTTATCGTCCTTGATTGCGCCTTTTATAGTTCGATCGTCTAGGGGACCCACAGGTTTTTTAGCAGCCTTCCTGCTTCTAATGTACTTAAAAAACATTTTGTTATTTCTTTTTGAGGTTTTGGCTAGCTGTTCCTCAAAATCTTTTTTTGCTTTTCTTATTACATTTTTACACGTGATTTGACGGTGTTTATGTTCCTTTCTATTTATCTCACTAGGATTGGACTTCCACTTCTTAAAAGATGCCTTTTTGTCCCTCACTGCTTCTTTTACATGGTGGTTAAGCCACGGTGACACTTTTTTAGGTTTCTTGCTATGTTTTTTAATTTGGGGTATACATTTAAGTTGGGCCTCTATTATGGTGTCTTTAAAAAGTTTCCATGCAGCTTGCAGGGATTTGGCTCTAGTCACTGTGTCTTTTAATTTCTGTTTAACTAGCCTCCTCATTTTTGCGTAATTCCCCTTTTTGAAATTAAATGCCAGGGTGCTGGACTGCTGAGGTGTTCTACCCACCACAGGAATGTTGAATGTTATTATATTATGGTCACTATTCCCCAGTGGTCCTGTAACGGTTATTTCCTGGACCTGATTCTGCGCTCCACTCAGGACTAAATCGAGAATTGCCTCTCCCCTTGTGGGTTCCTGCACCAGCTGCTCCAAGAAGCAGTCATTTAGGCCATTGAGAAATTTTATCTCCGCTTCTCTTTCTGAGGTGACATGTACCCAGTCAATATGGGGATAATTAAAATCCCCCATTATTATAGAGTTCTTTATTTTGGTAGCCTCTCTAATCTCCCTCAGCATTTCAATGTCAGTATCGCTGTCCTGGTCAGGTGGTCGGTAATATATCCCTACTGCTAATTTCTTATTATTGGAGCATGTAATTACTATCCATAGCGATTCTATTGAACATGTTAATTCACTTAATATTTTTATTTCATTTGATTCTACATTATCTTTCACATACAGTGCCACTCCACCACCCACCCGGCCTGCTCTATCCTTTCGATATATTTTATATCCCGGTATGATTGTGTCCCACAGATTTTCCTCATTCCACCAGGTTTCAGTGATGCCTATTATGTCAATCTCCTCATTTAATACTAGGTACTCTAGTTCACCCATCTTATTAGTCAGACTCCTAGCATTTGTGTAGAAGCACTTTAAAAATTTGCCACTGCTTATTTGTCTGCCCTTCCTTGGTGCATTGGATTCCTTTGTATGCGGTTGTTTGTCTGCTCTGGCCCATGGTTTGCCCTCTCCCCTCCTCTCTTTCTGACTACAGCTTAGAGAATCTCTATCAATGGATTCTCCTCTAAGAGAAGTCTCCCTCCAATTTACGTGCATCTCCGCACCAATCGGCTTTCCCCCATCTCTTAGTTTAAAAACTGCTCTACAGCCTTTTTAATGTTTAGTGCCAGCAGTCTGGTTCCACCCTGGTTTAGGTGGAGCCCATCCTTCCTATATAGGCTCCCCCTCTCCCAAAAGTGTCCCCAGTTCCTAATAAATCCAAACCCCTCTTCCCTACACCATCGTCTCATCCACGCATTGAGACTCTGAAGCTCTGCCTGCCTACCTGGCCCTGCGCGTGGAACTGGAAGCATTTCCGAGAATGCCACCATAGAGGTCCTGGATTTCAGTCTCTTTCCTAGCAGCCTAAATGCTAGGAGATGGGGGACAACTACTCCTATTTATTTACCTCTCTGACCCAGGTTATAGTTTACATTGTTCATTCATCAAGAAATTTTATCACCTCACCTTCATTTTCTTCACCGTGACTCACTTGTTGGAGCTTCAACCTGTGTTTGTAAGTGCATGAGTGTAATTTGTAAGTCTCTTAAATCACTCCTGTTTATAGAATGCTTTAGAGGAAATAATAAATAGTCTTACTATAGCTACATCCTCTTTATTGCAATTTTCCTACCTCTTCCTAAGTTTTGTTTTACATATTGCAGGTATTTCCTAAGATTAAGTCCACAATCACTTTAAAAGGTTTCTTGGATCTATACTATTAAAGAAATTTGACAAGATGTGACAGCTGCCCACTAAAATCTACAAGAAATGAAAGTATTACAACTCACACGAGTCTCTAAAAATTGAGTTATTTAAGATCTCACCCTTCATATCAACTCAGCTGTACATCTCTCAAACTTGTGATGTGATAATTTCACTATTTCTCTAGTTACCACAGAATCTTCCATAGTAGACAAGAACTGAAGTTATAATGTGAAAGCCAAGCTATTTTTTTTTTGAGTGGAGCTGGAGAAGAGGGTAGGGAAAAACCTTTCCCCACTTTCTTTTAATACAATATAAAGCAGCAAAGAAAATAAAAATCCTCCTGCTGACACCCCCTTTTCTGCTCCTAATCCACCTTCAAGCAAGGAACTCTATGAATTAAAAAAGAAATATTAAATGCATTGGGAGGCCTGTTGAAAATAGATAAGTGAACCAATCTGCTTGTAACGTAACATAGCATACAAAAAAAGAGAGAGGAAAAGAACCCATATAACAGTAAGCATCTGATTACACTCAAAGCTGCCACTACCATAAGAAAAATTTCTCTGGTCGGTTTTTGTCCAGAGCAAATTCTCAACAGGTTAAAGTATCTTTTGCCCATCTTAGACACCAAGATAAAGCATATTTCAGACGTGTATGGGCCCAGCAACCATGCTGACTCTTTAAAATCTTTTTGCCCTGGAAAGATTTAGGTTACAAATAATCTTCTTTGGCTTAGTCTTTCCTTAACTTTTATTTGAGGCAGTGGCACGGGAACATTTTTAAGCATTCCCATGCCTATGATTTGAGGACATGAGGACTGGGGAAGGCAATATGCTAGTTAGTAAACATGATCAGCTGAGTTTTCAGAGGTGCTAAGGATCTGCAACTGCTGTTGAACTGAATGGGAGCTGTAGGGGCTCAGCACCCCTGGAAAAAAAAAATCAGGCTCCACATGGAGGATTTTTGTCAGAAGGGATGCTGTGTTTGTTTGGTTCAACCAAAACAACAAGGAGTCCTGTAGCACCTTAAATTTTTGGGGGGGGCATCAGCTTTTGTGGGCTGGAACCGATTTTAGCACATGGATGAAGATGAAATGGGTGGATGGTGATTAACGCTGACGTGACCTTAGAGGGAAAGGAGATAAGTTTCCCCTTCCTTTGAGTGGCTCTATTAGGCTTAAGCAGATCTTGGGTCTAAGGCAGGGCTACTCAACTTTGGAAGCCCCGGGGGCCACAATGATACTCATAACACATGTCGAGGGCTGCAACTTAAGTGTGGTTGCATATACATGCAAATATATATGCAGATAGCTTCTTTCACACTGACGGGCATGAATAAAAAGCACTTCCCATAATGCCCTGGCGCTCCCGGCACCTCCTCTCTGGGGGGCTAGAAATGCCAAAACCCTGTACCCACCTGTTCCAACCAGCCCATCCGCTTGCATCTTTCAAAGCTCACCCCACCTGGGAGACGCCTTGCCATTGTGGAGTGTGTTCCCAGTGGAGGCCGTGTTCAAAGGATCCCACCCATGGGCTACATGTTGAGCCCCATGTAAACCCAAACTGTACCATGGGCCGCAAACAAACGGGCTGTGGGCTGCATGTGGCCCGCAGGTCACGTGTTGAATAGCCCTGGTCTAGGTCTTATGGACACTCTTAAAAAACAAGTTAAAATGATTAACACACAGGGGCTTTTGTATTGTAACTTTTCAGGCTACCCCCATTTTATACTGTAAGTTTACATTTCTCAGGTTGGGCTAAAACTAGACTTTATAACTCCCATAACACATTCACCCAAAGATGCATCTACTCAGAGAGCTATAAAACCTAAGTATATGCTTTACATCTGTAAGCAGATACAAATAATAATGCTAAGAACGATTGCTGAGCAAGATAGTTGAGGTATGAGTAAAACTGTGGGTTGTAAAGAAGGTGTGTAAGATGAATTAGGACATAGCCTGCAAGGAGTTTGTCTCATCTTTGATTATTTAAAAAAAAAAAAATCAGTTTTTCCTTTGGGGCTCATACTCATTGGGAGCTGGTTGGCACCACCCTATGTGTCCATAAAACCCACACAAGTAAACATAAGGGCTGTTGTATAAGGATGCAAATTTATTTTTTACAGTGACAGTATTGACAGTGTATGAATGGAGAGCCATACCTTTTGTAATGTGGATATGGTAGTTGTGTGTGTCTGTGTGTGCGTGCATGTGTAATTACAGAAAGTAAAAAGCTCCCACCTTAAGCGAATCTTAACAACTCTAGCTTGTTGTGAGTTCAGAAGCTTAAACTGGATAGTTCAACCTGTTCTGAAAGAATTGGGAAAATTATATTCACTGAAAATACTTGTTTCCTAATTTTTTTTATGATGAAAGCTCAATGTGACATTTTAGCCTACTAATTGCTTGCAGAGTTTGTTGCGGGTATTGCTACAAGCATGAAGAATTTTAGCCACGTGACTGATCACCTATTTGGTTGAACAGCTGGAGTTCTTGCCTGAATCACTGGGTTTAAGCTTCTTTCAGGGAGAAGGTGAGAGACATCAAAGTGAGGACGAGCAAACTGATAAAAAAAATTCGTCAGTCTATATTCTTATAATGTCTTGTGCTTACTGGTCTCTAATTTCTCATCCACATGCCTGTGGTCAGTGACCCAGAGTAACTGTGTGTTTGTGACTATATATGCCCAAACAGTGATGGGTGGGGACAGATCACAAAAAATAGTCTGTATTGGGGCGCTTTGTCCACTGGTATAATAGCAAATTTTCCCCCTGGCCGTGTTAGTTGAAGCAAGTGCCAGTTTGGGGTGGTCTTTATTGGCCTTCAGCACAAGAAGCTAACAAGAGAGGTAGGCACAGCAGCAGTATAGGGAGAACTACAGAACGGAAATGTCAGGCCCGCTGCCGTGGCAAAGAAACCGCTCTAAAGAAGACCAGCAGGGCTTCATTGCCCCACTATGGTACCTCTGCTGGGGGCAGACCGCAGCAATCTGCAGCACAGAAATCCATCTGTTTTGCAGCAGGCAGGCGGGGCTTTGAGGACGGGAGGGAGAAGGCAGGTCCTTTAGGTACAGAAGACGCGACAGTCGATTGTGCGTTCACAGGGATGATGCAGAGGAAGATGGTGCAGCTGGGCATGGGGTGTGCATCTGCAGATGACGTCCTTGAGCGTTACTCACCTGAGATGGTGGAGGACGGTTACCCAGGGGCTTGTTACAAAAGGGAAGGAAAAGCCTGAAGGATGTTGCAGCGAGACACTGATTTACTCAGTTTCTGAGACATCAAGTATGTGGTGGTTTGGGGGGAGGGGGTAAACAAAGCCATCTGGGTCAGAAAGTGGGAGTCAATGGAAAAAAATACTCCCACTACACCTATTATTACTGGATCTGCAATTTAACAGATGCTGCACTCGGCTGCTATTGGTTGACTGCCTACCTGGAGTACCACGAGATTTAGCATGGACCCCTCTTGATCTTTGTGTCATCCCTTGTGCTACTACCCATTTTGTGCCACTTCTCCCCTTCCTGGGATCATGCTTTTAAAACTGGATTCTGCTGGCAGCCTGCCCCAGTGAGCTCATTTCTGCACCCCAGCACCACATACCCATGGCAGCATCAGCTTCTAAGATCATACAACACTGAGAAGGGCCACTTTGCCGGTGCCAAGTGCAGGCTGTTGACTTTCTGGCCTTGAGGGGGGCAGTTCAGGAAGAAATTCTATATGGCTACTTGTGATGATAGGGATGGACGGATGAGTGGCCACAGGGGTGCTGAATGCCACTGAACACAACCATGAGTCCTGAACATGGCGGAGGCCATTCATTCAGTTGCTATGCTTACGCCAAGCCAGGGAGTGTTCCTGCACTCCCAGCTCCTCTCATTCCACTGGCACTGTGCGTGGGCAGAACTCTGCATTCCATGCATCACCCTCTGGCTTCACCCAGAAAGCTGATCTCCAACCAGAACCTCCTGGAGGAAACCTAGGGCAGCTTGAGGCTGGCGGAAGGGGCTGCAGAGCTTTCAAAGTTTGTGAGGGGAACATGATGAGAGATCTCATCACTGAGGAAAGACATGCTCCTCCCTGGGCTGAGGGGAAAGAATGGAAGGGTTTGTGAGGAGATAAGGAGGAAGCTAAGAGCAATGCCAAAGTTTGGGAAGGCCTACACAGCAAAGGAGAGGATCTGGTTAAAGAGGTTGGGAGTCTTACTGAAACATGCCCTCATGGTGCTCTGCAGGAATTCATAGTTACACCACTGAGTCACATGGCAGCAGCAAGACCCTCCTCTCCCCCAGCTTCCTGCTAACATTCAGATCTTACCTGATGCTGTTGTCTGTGCACTCTTGGTACAAACAATGATGGGAGGGAGTTGTTTGGGCACAGGGTGTCGTGCAGCTCTGGGTGCTGCAGCTACAGGCGTACACACACCACTTTTTTCTCAGGGTGAAAACTCCCCAGTATATAATCTGGCTACTCTGAAGGATCTCATGGGATGCTCTGTCCTTTTGACAGGCTCGAAGTACCATGAGGCAAGGAATTCTACTTCTTTTGTTGCCTCTGGTACTCTGCTCCTCTCATTCCTGCTACCCCCTCTAATAAAATTACTAAAATCTCTCACCCACACTTTTCCTCCAAGCCTCTTACAAACTTCCAGGATTCCTGGTGTGGACTCTTTCTCCAAATCATTTGTGCAAACACACCTTCTCTGCAAAGAATTCCAGGAGACCCCTGTTAGACCAGTGAAGGGAAATGTAGCTTTCCCCCCTATTACCCAGTATTCCCTCTTCCACTTTCAATTCTACTTCTGTTTTGATGACACTTGTGCTGCTTCAGTAGTAAAGTAGCAGCAGAGTCAAAGTGATTTTTAAAAATCTAGGATGTGCTCCTGTACAGTTTTTCAGACCACAGCTGCCTCCAACAAAGAAACAATTGTCTGTTCTTCTGCAGCTCATCAGAGCAAGCAGACACACATAAAATGATAAGAGAAAGGTTGTTTGGCAGCTGCCTACATCCCGATAAAACTAGCCTCTTATCGTCACCTGTAATCATGTTTACAGCTAGCATCCTGTTAAAGGCAGTGATTTCAATGATGATTCTGATTAAGTGATGATAAAGCCTAGTTTTATAGGGACCTAGATAGTCCCCAGAGAACCATTATCCTAAAAATTTTCTTGTTGCTGATATCAACTAAGTGCTATGCTATATTTCTGGCTATCACAGCTGGTAAAGAATGCTGACAGAAGTCACTCTATTTCTAATGAAAGGCAACATGGCATCTAATAAATTGTTTGCAATATTGTTGTAGCCATGTGGGTCCCTGCACATTAGAGAGATAAGATGGGTCAGGCTGCATCTTTTATTGGAACAACTTTTGTTCGTGAAAGAGACATGCTTTTGAGCTTCAAGACCCAAAGAAAAGCTTATTGTAAGTTTGAAAGCGTGTCTCTTTCACCAAGGAAGGCAGTTCAGAGATTGGGGTGACAGATTTTGGTGAATAATAATAATAATACTAATGATAACAACAACAACCACCACCACCAACAAATAAATATCCAGCTTCCTTTTGGTACTTATTTTTGTTGGAGAAGAATAAGCTGGTGTGAAAAGGAGTTTATATTATGTAGCTTGTCAGCTAGGAATGAATTACATTTAAATTCATTAATTCAATTCAATTGAATTTATCCCAGAATCCTATAGAAGCTTTATAGATTTATATTGAGAAAAGAGCATTGGAGGAATCTAGATGGCTGCACACAAATCTGACCACTAAGTGGTTCTGAGATCCTAATGTGTCCTTTTAACAAGGCTTCTCGTTCAAAGACCAGCTGGCAGTATTGCCATCTTTTAGACTTCATTTTAGGTGGCATGAGCAGCAATACACATAGTAAAGCTTGTCCAGCATTCTGACTTTACCAAACTTTATGGATTTGGGCTGCAATGTTTTGTGCCAAGAGTCTACCTTAGGTTGACTCTTTTCTTTAGAAAAGTTTCCAAGAGCATTAGGGGACCATGAGTGCACACCAGCAGGGTCTACAGCTGGGGAGGGCAATAAAATGGCAGTGGTTCACCAGGGTTAGCCCCGGTGGGCCACTGCGGCTATATTTACCTGTACAGGAATGGGCGATCGCAGCTCCCGTTGGCCAGGAACAGCGATGCACAGCCAATGGGAGCTGTGATTCCCTGTACCTGCGGCAACGCAGGTAAATACGGCTGTGTGGGTGCCTGCCGGGAGCTAGCCCTGGCAGACTGGATCTGGCCTGAGGGCCGGTATTTGCCTACTCTGGTCTAAAGGAACCAATGAATGTGCAATACATACGTGTACTTTAGAAATCACATCCCTGTAAGAAGGAGGGAAGTTAGTTACAACCTAGTTGTTCCCTGGACCCAGTTACAACGTAGTTTGGGGGGCTAGCTATACTCCAGCTTTCAACCATATCCTAATAACCCGGTTAAATACCTAGCTACAGGGACCCAGTTAGGCTTCATCTGTACTACCACATGTCACCTGGTTGTAAACTTGGCCCCCTGACTGTTATGAAGAGCTGGTTGAACAGAATGAATCACCTAAGCACCCAGAAAAAGGAGACCCACCATTTCTGCTATATCGTACCTCCCTGCATTCCTGTGGGCCCTCTCCCACAGTCCCCCCTCAGCCAGGACCTTAGGTCTCTTCCCAGAAGACAATAGCATCTGTCCTAGTTCAGTGTCCTACAGCTCCTGCACTGCTGACACTTAATGCTGCCTCTTTGGTCACCCTCCTCTGCCATCAGCAGTGACATTCCACTGACTGCCAGAATAGGACAGAGCCTGTCTCCCCCCACACTTGATAAGCACAAATTACCCTCTGCCCCCTTGTCCCCTGCCCCGCAGCCCATTTAGAAACACCCTGCATTGAGAACCAATGCTTTGGGTTTTTGCAGGTCCAGTCACACATACACAGATTTCTCACACCATTCAAACGCAAAACGTATCACCAATCCCAGCGCAAATCGGTTTGCTCGCTGCTAACTCTTCAGCAAAGGAACTGATGAGCCTGAACTCTGCAAAGCCCGATGTCCCAGTCAGGGTCTGTTTACACAGGGATAAAAGGTGCAGGGCACATCCAGGGCTGACCTGAGCTGGCCGATGTGGGCTTGTGGGGCTAAAAATTGCTGTGTAGATGGTCAGGCTGTGGCTGGAGCCTGGACCCTCCACTATCACAAAGGCCCAAAGCGTGGGCTTCATCCTCAACACAACTGACTACACAACAGTTTTTCAGCCTGGAGCCTGAGTCGGCTGACCCAGGCAACCACGGGTGATTTATCCCTGTGCCCTCATATGCAACTGTTGCTGCATCCTCCATTACCTATAGGTATGCTTTCACTGTATCACAGCCCCATTGTAGCCTCTTCATCAAACTACTGCTGACCCTGACACACGGGAGGCCTTAGTCGGAGGTGTGTCCGCCCTTTGAGCTGGGGGTGAGATTCCAAGCTGGGGGGAGACATAAGCGCATTAGCTCTGGCCATGGTGGCATTCTCTAAGGAGGCCGTGGTCATGGCAGCACAGGCACTGGGAGGGGCTGGCTTCCCTAAGCATGTGCCTGTCGTCTTGGAGGAGTCTTGTTTTCAATGCAAATTAGGAGCCTAAAGACCTTCCTTGATCTGGGCCTAAGGTCAGTGACGGAACTAGCTTCATCCATTCCCAGGGGGCTACTCCTCATGCAAATCACTTCATGGCTGGTCATGGAGGGGCAGAAAAGTGGGGTGGGGGTGAGGAGAAAGGATGACTGGCTGGGGAGGGGGAAGGTTCAGTGATTAGGACTCCAGCCTGAATGATGGCTGACCTGGGTTTAGATTCTGCTCTGTCACAGGCTTCTGGTTGGGCCACTTAGTTTTCCTTAGTTTCCCCATCTGTAACATGGGGCTAATGGAGTCTCCCTACCTCACAAGAGAGCTGCGAGATAGATACATGAAGGACTGTGATGGAGGAACAGACAAGTACCAGAGACAGAGCAGCAGTAGCATCCATGACTTGCCTGGATGGCAAAGAATTGGAAAACAGGATAGCACGGGGCAGGTTTATCTGGGGTGCGGGAAGGGAGGGGAGAGACAGACCAGACAGGAAAAGGTAGATTCCTATCAGGTGCAAGATTCCTGTTATATACAATAACTGTCCAGTCTGTTCTTGTCCCCACCTCCCTCCATCTGTGCTTGTAGCAGGCAACATAGTCCAGGGAGGGAGGCAGCAGGGTTTTCTGAATAGGGCAAAGAGATGATGATAGGGCATAGGACTGGCATTTAGGAGACCTATGGTTTGTCTACATTGCTCTGCTGTTTGGGCTACGGGAGCATAAATAGCAGTGTGCGCCGGAGTGCAGTGCTGTAAACCCTCCTCCCTCATGTGGATGCTGCAGACCTGAACTAAAAGGTTCCTGGTTTGTTTTCATTTAAAGCTTTCCAAGGAGGACTTGCATTAATGCAAACTAGGAACCTTTTTGTTCATGACTGCGGCATCCTTGGCGGGGAGGGGGAGGGGGAGGGGGAGAGGGAACGTTATGATGTAGAGCAGCTATTTGCACATTGCCTTGGATTCGCATACCAGATCTGCGCTGACTCACGGTGACCTTGGCTGAGCCACTTCATCTCTCTGTGCATCCATCTCTCCAGTTTTAGATTGGGGATAATGATATTGTCTCACCGATGACCCGTTTGAGACTGATAGTATTAGAATGCCGTCTCTTCACAGCAGCAGTGGCAGCCCCAGTGGTCCTGAGATGGGCATCTTGACTGGCTGCAGCCCTCAAACATTCACCAGTTGGTGGTGGAGCAATGGAAAAATCCAGCCAGGACCTGACCCCAGGTTGGTTGGCTACAAGTGCAACAGGGATCTACCTCACTGGTGGTTTCTTGCTAGAGTGGAGCATCCATCAAGGAAGGGTCACATTTATCAGCAGCAGGAAGAGGAAGCATTCCAGTGCTGGGTGGCTGTGGTGTCCCAGGACATGGTCCAAGAACTACAGCAACTGTGAGGTCCAATGGAACAAGAAACAGGAGACCCAGGAAACCAAGAGGCAGAACCAATGGCAGCCCTCTGTCAACTCAATCCCCCCAACAAAAACACCCTGCATTCTCAAGCCTCCTCAACAGAAAAATGCTTGACTAACCTCGCCCCGCACCATTTGGTATTTAAGGGTAATAATCCCCAACTTTTACAGATACATCAGATAACCAGACTGCCATGCCCCAGTGATTGTTTTGTTACTGTCACCCCAAGGACATGCTTTTCCATTTGTCTGGCTATATTCCTATTACAGGTTGGACCTCCCTTGTCCGGCACCCTCAGGACCTGACCAGTTCTGAACGAGGGGATTTGACAGGCCAGGGAGGAAACTCCCAACATGGCCTGTGCTGTCCTGCTGCCCCTGGCTAGGGCTCCAGCCTAGCCCCACTGCTGCCTGGCCAGCTGTGGCTGCCTCTGGAGTCGGAGCTCAACAGCTGGGGATAGAGCTCCAGAGCCGGAGCCGGAGCTCTGGCATGGTTGGAGCTCTGTGGCTGCCGCTGCCATCCCTGGGCTCCACAACCAGGGCCAGAGTTCTGTGACTACCACTGCCCAGCCCCCATACCACCTGGCAGCAGGGGCTAGAGCTCCCCACTGTGACACCCGTCCTTCCGCACCCTGCCCCTTAGCTCCTGGCTGAGTCTCTGGGCCCCCCGTGCTGCTCCTGCCCCACAGCCTGACCTCCTTATACCTGGGCTCTGTCGTTCAGGAACATTTGTGGTCCAGCAGGACCATGGCTGTTACCAGACTAGAGAGTCCCAGTTACGGGAAGTAAACCTGTATTAATAAGTGTCAACTCTTTTTACTCCTCTGAATTTGCTTCTGTCACATTTTCTCATTTTTTGTCCAGCCACTTAACTATTTCTGGAGAGTGAGTCGCACCTCTCAGAATTTGCTCTCAATGCAAATACTACATTACATTAGAAATGGAAACAGGATTAATTTTTAAAACAATATCACTGACATTTACATTTGATTCACAGGAGCAAATTCCAAGAAATGGCTTTCCCTGTCATTGCACAAGTTTTTTTTCCCCCTTCCACACTTGGGTTGGGCCAGCAACCAAGAGCCACTCATACTGGAGCCAGCACCCACTCACTTTTACATTGGGTGTGTGCCTTAATGAGGATGATAAATGCATGAGTGTCTCATTGTGAAAAGACTTCTGTCTTAAGTTTCTTGATTTTCATGCATCTGAGCCTGGCAATTTGGCTACTGTCATTGCCTAAAGCATTAGGCACAGGCCAAATTAGGAAAAAAAATAACCAGATAAGCAATCAGACACAAGATTGTGTTGCTTACTGCTTCACTTCCCAAAGCACAACATTTAGCTCAAACTTTTTTTCTATTCACAACTGAAACTGGAGCTCAAATATGATATAGCCATCGATAGAGTCTCAAACCCAGTACATGTAGGATAATGATAGGCTCCATCCACAGACATCTTTTAAAGCTTAGTTCATGCAACCTGTTTAACAAGAGAACACCTGTGATTTTGATGTACCATCTGGGGGAAACCATGCACCTCTCATTAGGTGCTGGGAGGCACTCATGCAAATTGAAGGCTGTGGTTTCAAAGAGGCAAGTCACACACCAACATGTTGAAAGAATGGTCTATGGACTAATTTGATTTTTAAGAACTACTAGCACTGTAAAATCAGTGTAAATAAAAAAAGATCAATTGTTAAGGCAGCTAAGCATATCTTGGTAAGCTACACAGAATGCTAGGCATATACCAGTATAATCCCCAGGAATATCAAGCTACAGACAACAACAAAAACCACCTCTCTCCTTCCTCGTTTTTCCTTCCTTATTTCTAAGTCACACGTGTGCAGTGTCAAATCATCATAAAAACACTCTACACAAACTTTCTAAGAGGCTAAGCCAAGTTGTCAAACCAATATCAGCAAAATGATCAGGAAAGCTTTAGGGAACCTCAACTGGAAGGTGTGTGTGGGATTTCTCTATTTCTAATATGAAATATCAAAGTCTAGTTACACGCAGGGCTCTCCTCGATAGTACTTCTGCAACCATAACACTTCAGCCAGCGATGCAAAGAATGCAGGATTAGATCCTACATGGGTAAAACTTAACAGAAAAACCAATACTATGCCACCCATTTGATGAAAAATGAAGACAGATTTTTAGAAAGCTAGCTTATTATATATATTTGTAACTGCTCGTCTCAATGATTTTAGAGTTCAGGCAATAAAGGAAGAGGTTAGTTAAATCTTACCTTGACTTCTTTAGCAATCCCGTTTTTCTTATAGATTCCACTTATTAAGAGTTTATTCCGTTTCTGGTGAGAATGGAGATGTCCATTGCCGACAGCACTGGGGTTAGCCATTTGTTTAAATGATTAAGGATTCTCAGGTCTTAAGAATGTCTCAGGTGTTTCTACTTTTAAAAGGCAGAGGGATGAGATGATAAAGTTCTGAGTTGAGGCTTGAAAGATATCCAACTGGTCTGTCTGGCTTTTCCAGGAGAGGAGGGACTATCTTTGTGCAAGATCAAAAACCAGACTGTTACCTTTATACTGCGTTAGCCCGAATGAGGTAGAACGGCAGGTACATGTTAACAGGTCTGCTTTTAAAAAACTATGAAGTGTGCAGCTCACGCTGGTTGCTGTATGAACACAGCACCTGAATCAACAAGATTACGGCAGCTAGAAAGAAAGTGGGCGGATTCCAAGGTGGAAACAGTTAAAGATACACTGCCTCCTAAATAACTCCCAGTACCAAACTTTTGTCCCTTGATACCACTTGGACGAGTGAGATTATTATTCTGTTTGCATGGATTAGTAAAAGGCTGAAAGTTTAAAAAGTTTAAAAAAAAAGCCACACAACTTTAAGATTGCACTAAGAATTTTTACACTGGAACAAGTATGCCACCTTTTTCTTAAAACAAATATGATAGAAAATTTAAAAATATTAAGAAGGCAGTAATAGTTTCTAATGGAGAGCTATATATTTTGAATTTATACAAATCTTGATGTTAGCCACCATTAGTATTGAAATAGGCCCAGTAACCAAAATCAGCACAGATTTCTTTGGCCTTGATTCTGAAAACACTTGTGCTATTTATCTACTACTGTTGAGTTGTCCTTTTGAAATCAAGGGAACTACTTACAGTAGTGAAGATAAGCAAATGCAGAGTGTTAGCATATGTGGGCCTCTATTAGAGGTTAGCACTTCCTTTTTTATATCTTCATGACCTAGATATCCTGATTCAAGTCCCTAGTCTTTATTCAGGAAAAACTTGGATGTAGTGAGACCTTTCTGGTATGGACTATTGTTATGTAGCAGTGTGAGCCTAGGTCTCAGGAGCATTATTTTAGCCAACAATGGAATTAAACAGAGTGCTATGCAATCAAATGACAAGAAATATTAAACCGTTTGTTACAGGTGGGATTGAGCTGGTCTTATTTTTAAATGTAAGCCCCAAAACATTTATGCCTGTAAGCAGTAAATGGAATTACTTATGTGCACGCTTTCAGGATTGGGGCCTTTTGACTTTAAAGGACACACTCGTGCTTAATGTCAAGCATGTGTCTTTGCAGAATCCGGGTCCTGTAGATTTTACTGACACAGGTTTTCAAGATGGTTTTTTCCTATTAAAGGTTGCTTATCAGTTTGATTTTAGGAAGAGATCTTTATGGTATCTATGTTCTAACAACAACTAAAACTACAACTTTGAGGATCTTAATTTTTCTGACTAAAGGAAAACTGATTTATAATCTACATTTTGAAGTAAAGTTGAGTGAAGCTTTAATCTACAAAAATATGTGAAGTGTTAAAAAGTATAAAAGAAAATTGCTCTCTTGACAGCAAATTATAGGTTGCAATATAGAAAATGAAACTCAGTATTTGACTCCAACACACACAGGAAACTTTCAAATTATCAGCATTTAAATGTTGAATTAACCAGATTTAAAATCTGGATTAGAACAAATTTTTGCCAAGTCTGAAATCTCTTGCCATGGTAATGTACTGAAATAAAACTGTATTTCCTCTCTGTCTGTCTCTTTTTAGAGAAGACTTGCAAAAGAAAATAATTTAAAGGGGCTGAAACTGCTTTTCTTCCAAATATATATATATATATATATATATATATATATATATAACGGTTTGAAAATGTGGGTTTTTTTAGAAGTATCAGGAATGTCAAATCATTTCTTCCCTTATTTATTGAGTGTTGGAGGACTCAGAAGTGTGTATTTAGAGTTTTTCTAGCTTTGAGTTGATTGATAGAAAGGGCTGTTGACTAATTTACAAAGATAATTTTTTCTCCCAAGGGTCTTATATTGTTGTTTTTTGGAAATTCCTAAATTTTCCCCCTAAAATTCGCTTCTCCCTTGAATAAAACAACTTGTACTTCCTGGTATGTTAGTATCCTCCAACTTCTCTGGTTGTCCATAAAGTCTTCCAAGGTATTCAAGAGTTGTACAAAGATAAAAACCCTTTCAGGCCCTTTTAATTTATCAGAAAGCAGCATAACAAACCACATCGCCAATTCAACAGTCCGCTTCTACACAAGTCTGAGGCCTGATTTTATCTTTTTTAATCCTTTGTGAGTAACCTTTGACCTATCTTCTCAGTATCAGTAAGATGTTAGCAGCCTTTGTTGATGGAGATGACAGATCCACTCATTGTTATGGAGATACCAAAACAATGACAAGCGTTATTAAAAACTATATTGAAAATGCAATCACACAGTGAGTCGGTGTTAGGGTTAGAATTCAGGAGTTCCTGGCCTTTGACTCTTGCTCAGCCTACTAGACAACACTGCCTCATTTGTATATTAATCACAGTCTTTGCTAGACTCCATTAAGCCAATCAGTGACTGTGTGACGGGTTAGTTATTACGAGTGGGAAGTAATAGGCAAATAATGAAGGTTAGATATAGTAAGGGATTGGGAGATGATAGTTGTGGAATAGATCTAGGTAAGGACAGACAGGAAGTAGGTGGGATGAATGCCTAGTAATAGTGGTATCCTGTGGTTTGTTGGAATCACTAATGGAATCCTTATAAAATTAGGGATGACAAGAAAGAATTCTATCTGGTCTTTCTGCACCTAACACACTTACCCAAAAAAGGCATGATGACCATTTCTTCATATTGGACTTATTCCTATGGTTTCGCAGTCTCCCAGTAAAGATGCTCTGTGAAAATGACTGACCACCTTCTGGTAAGAAACTATACTATTTCTGGACACATCTTAGTAGCAGAAAGAAAGTGATTCAAGTATTCCTGAGCTTGCATATGCTGTTCTACTTTATGCTGGATCTAATACTCCTCATTGCTGTATTTTTCGAGATGTAGGGCAGTAAGTGACATGATTAGTTCATTCTCTCTCTTATCTCTTGCTCATGGGAGGGATGGATTTGCCCTTGAGATCTAAACTCCACTTTTAATCCTGAGTTGTAGGGTCTGACCCGCAAAGATTTTTAGACTCCTAACTTCTATTGAAATCAACCTCTGAGGACCTGGGCCTAGTCCATGTTACCCATATGAGGGGCCTCAAAATGAGCCCTATATATCCTGTGAATTCTCACGTAAAAATAAATAAGCTCCCTATATTAACTCCAGTGAATAATTCTGAGGAAAGGCAGAATATTCAATACATATTTCTGTACTATGTTTAGGAAAAAACAGATGATCTGGCTTCATCGTATGGTGATGCTAATCTTTCTGTTCCATTCCATAGTGTCCCTGGAAGTTGTTAAACAGAATCTACTAAAGTTAGACATTTTTAAATTAGAAGGGCCACATAACTTGCATCCGAGAGTTTTAAAAGAGCTGGCTAAGGCACTTGATGAACTCTGAACGTTGATTTTTCAATAAGCTTATGCTGTTCCAATTTTTAAAAAGAGAAAATGGGACTGTATGAGTAATTAGAGATCTATCAACTTGACATTGATCCTGAGCAAGATATTGGAGCATCTGGGACTTGACTAATGCAGAATTAAAAAGAGGGTAAGGTAATTAATGCAAATCACTATGGGCTTATGGAAAATAGATCCTACAAAACTAACTGGATCTCTTTTCTGATGAAATTACAGATTAGGCTGCTAAAGGTAATCGTGTTAATGTAATAGATTTCTGTATGGCTTTTGACTTGGTACCATACAACATTCTGATTAAAAAACTAGAATGCTATAAAATGAACATGGCACACACAGTTTAAATGGATTAAAAACTGGCTAACTAATAGTTCTCAAAATGTACCTGTAAATGTAGAGCAATAGGCAGTAATCTACAGTATTAACGACCTGGTTACCATCTAGGGACAAAGTCCTGCAAACCCTAAGGTTGTGTCTATGCAGAAAAGAAAAAAGAAGACAGAGTACTGAGGAGAAGAGGCCCAGCCAGTTGTGACTTGGGCTTGTGGGGCTCAAAATAGCAATGCAGACTTAGACTGGAACCCAGGCCTGTTAGAATTACTGCTGGATTGTCATGCTCCAGAGTGCTCCAACTGATTCTGAAAGTCGGTGGAGGGGGGGAATGCTGCGCCATCCAGGCAGCACTGGGGGCTGGCTGCTCAGCTCTGCCCTTTCCGGATGAGGCCCCACCCCTTCTGGGAGTTTGGAGCTCTCCCCCACAAATTATCCAAGGACCCAGCAATCCTGTTGGCTCCCTTGGATGAAATACATTACTAAGGAGCCCTCCTGATCACTCAAATTCCCCAGAGGTGTGGCCCGATATTGAACTGTGTGGTTATTTTTTATTGCTGGTAGTGCAGGACTGCCTTGAGGCCTCAGTCAGGGGTCTGGTCCCCATTGTATTAGTTGAAGGCGCACACATAACAAAAACAGTTCCTGACCCAGAAATCTGACTGTCTTAGAGGAAATGGGTAGATGCAATGCCATAAGTATACAGGGGACAGACAAGATAATAATTGCAATTAGCTGATGAAGCAGTAATTGCAGCATGCCAGCTGCCTAGCCACAGTCATGAGGGGACTTTTTTGAGTGGTTTGCCTGCCTTGTGACAGAAATTACAACCGATTCAACTGCCACTATAGTGGTAAACAGCTGCAAACTGTAACCAAATCTACAAGACATGCCTGGCCTAGTAACGTATCAGCAGTCCAACAGCCAGCTTGTGACTTTTGTGCATTATAGGTGTAACCCAGAGGCACTTAGACCACTGAGAGGGAATGGGAAGTCTGCTCCACAGCCTCAGCTGAGGGCCAGCTGGCTTTTCTCTGATGTGCTAGAAGCTCATGGCTTTAGCCCCTGAAGCCCCAGGTTCAATTCTACCTGCTGACCACCCAGATCTGTTAACATTACATAGGGATACTCTCTTAAATTAGAGTCTGTTTACGGTATGGCAGTCATACTACAGTCCCACAGGCCTTGCAGGATGAAATGGAGGGCCTGAGGCTAGGCCCCACCACCACTCCAACCCTTCCCACAAACCCCACTCCAGCTCCATCCCCATCAGCCCCCCTTGTTGAAGCCCCCTTCCCTGAGCAACATAAGCTGGGGGATTGCCAGGGACCTGGAATGGGGCAACAGCAGCAGGGGTCACCCTCCCCCACACACTCACCACGACAACGGGAAACAGAGCAGCCTGGAAGCCTGCTCCACTCTGCCCTGCCACCCTCTCCCAGCCTGTGGTACTCCACTTCACTGCATCAATACTGCCTGCTTCCACAACTGCCTCTCAGTGAACCCTCTTACAACTCATGGGGGGAAGGGGATGCTGGAGCAGCAGAGGGGGAGGCCATTTTGGGTGCACGTGAGAGGTGGGGAGCTTCTCCCCATGCAGCCAGCCATATTCTGACCCCCCCCCCCGTGCCACCATATCCAGTTCCTATCCCCATCTGCCCTGCTGACAGAGAGCTATGACTGAGGGGGTGGGTAGTTTCTGCCCCCTTCTGTGCTGTGACCCAGCAGAAGGAGCAATAGGCAGATGAGTGGAAAGGAAGAGGGAGATCTTTTTTCTTACCTAGAACCACGGCAGATACCAATGACCAGGTGGAGCAAGTGGAGAAAAATGCACCCTCGGTCCCTGCTGAATACATGACCAGGAGGGCCCTCTAAACATGTCTTTCATGCCCAATGAGTGCCACTTGGCAGAGGTGATATTTTGGGCACGCACCCACCTCCTATAAACATCCACTTCAGGTAAGATTACAGTTGCAGACACCTCAGAAACCCAGCAGTGTTTTCTAGCGGCTTTGCACAGGGGCAAAGGACTATGCAAAGTGCAAGGTGCAAGAAGAGGCTGCTAAATGCTATGCAGGTGGAAATGTGATTGGGGGCTGTGGAACTGCAATGCATTTCCTTTGACAGCCACATTTAGCTAATTCATTCCAGCCAATCTGCTGGGAAAATCTCGTTCAATACAATTTTCTGCTCAGACAGATCCAGGTGGGGTGGAGCAAGAATTTAACTTCTTTTTCAGCTAGGCCCCAGCACTTCCTGCTACTTGAACAGCAGCAGCTTAGGCAGATTTGTTGATTTTTATCAGAGGAGTGGGATACTATTAACCTGTTCCCAGGTACATTCAGCAAGGAGCTGGCATAATGTCATTTTTTTATGGTAGGCCACAGCAGTGGTGTATAAGGGAAGGATTCCTCAGAGAGAAAAAAAGGAGCATTTGCATTTGTGTATTCAACTGGAACAGAATAAAAACCTCTCCATGTCCTCAAGTAATTCTACCTTACTTAACCTGGAAGAGGCATTGGCTCTGATATTTAATACTCCTCGTAACTTTGCCCTGATTTTTTCCCCTTCAGTAGGTGGCCTAGGGGCAGCTCATTGGGAAACATTGCAAAGCAGTCAGGGACTTGAATTTTCACACTCTCTGCCTGAGTTTCATCAGTATTGCTTTATTAACAATCTCCTCTTTCTATCTGACTTGCCTCATTCACCTGCCAACAGGACAGGCCCAGATTTTGTAGGCTAGCACCAAAGTGGTTCTCAGCTTTTCCAGACTACCGTGCTCCTTTCAGGAATCTGATTTGTCTTGCGTACTCCAAGTTTTACCTCATATAAAATCTACATGCTTACAAAATCAAACCAAAAAATTCAGAAGAGTCACCGCACACCTTTACTGACAAGTGGCTTATGTTCAGGGCTGGCCCACAACATTTTGGCACCTGAGGTGGGGAGCTCAAATGATGCCCCCTCTCTTGGGCAAAAACTTTGAAAGGTCTCAGTTCTCCGGGTCCTAGTGGCACTCCTCTCCCCCCCAGTCTGGCACCTGAGACAGCTGCCTCAGTTCGCCTCATGGTAAGGCCAGCCCTGCTTATGTTCTCATTTTGTCTGAATGAAATTTTACTTTGCACTGACTTTACTAGTGTTTTTTATGCAGCCTGTTGTAAAACTAGGCAAATATCTAGATGAATTGATGCACCCCTGGAAGAGCTCTGTGTAGCCCCAGGGCTACACATACCCCTGGTCTTAAGTGAAAGTAAGCAGGTGTGCCCTGGTTCATGGGTATGCAGGATGTATGTGGCTCAAATCTAAAACTGTACATCCCTTTGCAGAGGGCTAGACTTGTGGTTCTCAGTGGAGGGCCAGGGTGAAAGTAACTTAAGTTGCTTACAGGTAGTTGTCCTGTCACATTCCCAGGGGGAGAGGCTAAATGCGGGGAGTTGGGGGAGGGGTGTGACAGGACAGTACTTATAAGAAATGTAAGTGTGGGGAGAAGTGTGTGAGGGCTCAGGGCAGAGGGTTGGAATGTGGGGGAGAGAGGGTCAGGGCAAGGGGACTTAGGGACTGCAGGAATCAGGGCAGAGGGCTGTGGGTGAGGGGGTCAGGGCAAGGAGCTGGGGGTGTGGAGGTCTCAGGACAGAGGGGTTTGGAGGACTCAGGAATAAGGGCAGGGAATTGGAGAGGGGGGGCCCAAGGAAGGGGGCATGTGGAGGTGCAGGAATCAGGGCAAGGGCTAGTGGTGGGGGTCAAGCAGGGTGTGAGGGGCAGTGGGACTTGGGGGGTTCAGGACTAAGGGCAGGGGGCTGGGGCATGTTCAGGCCAGGGAGGTGCAGGAATCATGGCAGGGGATTGAGGGTGTGGGCGGCTCAGTGCAGAAATGTTGGCGGGGGGTTTCTGGATTAAGGGCAGGGGGTTGGAGTGAGGAGGATTAGGGCAGGGAGGATGTGGGGGTGCAGGAATTGGGATAGGGAGGGGGCAGGGAATGGGGGATGTAGGGTGAGTGTGGCGGAAGAAGGGTGCCATTTTGGGAGGGCAGAGGAGACTGCAGCTGCACATATTGGGTCACTGATGGTTAGGGTTACCAGGTGGCTTAAAAAAAAATACCGGACACACTTGATCTCAGATGCGGGGGGGAGGAGGACTGGCCAGGAAGGAAGCAGGGCTGGCTGGGAGGAGGAGGAGGGGGGGGAACCGGCCGGTGGGAAGCAGGGCTGTCCAGGGGAGATTGGAGGGGGGGACTGGCCAGTGGGAAGAAGGGCTGGTTGGGGGGGAGTGGGGCTGGCTAGGCGGGCAGGTAGTGGAGAAAGAGAATCTGCTGGCGGGGAGCAGGACTGACTCAGGCGCACCGCAGATCCCCAGGTGCTGCCTGTCCCGTGCACAGTCCCGGCGAAGCATGAGCGAGTCCGGCCTTAGGCCCATCCCCCCCTCGCGTAGTTGTGTATTGCCTGGCTGGTAGACACACTCACGAAGTGTGAGCATGTCTACCAGCCAGGCAGTGCGCAACTACATTCTGATACTCCTAATAATAAATAAACATACCTAATTAGAAAATACCGGACATTTTATATGTCCGGTATTTTCTCAATTTGTTTCCCAGACAGAACCCTCAAATACCGGACTGTCCAGCTCAAAACGAGACACCTGGCAACCCTACTGATGGCCTCCCTCTTCCCCTGGTGATCAGGGAGAGAAGGGAAGTGTGTCGCTTCTGTGAAGTCTCTTCTATCCCTGCCCTGGGCAGCCAGGAGCTAGAGGAAGACTCACACCCTGCACACTTTCCTCTCGCTCCCTGATCGGCAAGGGAAGAGGAAGAGCAGCAGAGTTCCGGGTATGTGTGGCTGCAGCCCCTCCTGCTGAAGGGTGTGGGGAGAGGGGAGAGAATATTTGTGTGGGGGGACACACCCAGCCAGCCTGCCTGTCTGTGGCACCATGTTTCACAGCTGTATAACGGTCTGGGCAGGATACAGCTTGAATAAATCCCGAGCTGGGTAGTCAGACTAAAATGACATTGATTCCATATCCATTGCAAACAATCCCAGGCAGATGCCAATCTGATGGAGCATTTCCCTGCAAGAACTGGAGGAACAGGAAGTATAGACCCCAGATAGCAAAGGCAGGAAACTGATTCAACAGGTTTGAGATTGGAGTCGCAGGTGGACCTCAGATGTTGCAATTCTGTCTTTGACCATGAAACACGGAGACCAATCTTAGCTGACTCCTTCTTCATATGCTGGAGCGCCGGTTGGGACACTGTAGTAAAAGAAAAATATCAGCATTGTGGTGAAGGTCTGTGTGTGAAGGATCACCAATATCAGTGCCCATGGACCCAATGGAACGCTGCATTGTGAAATCCATTGCTCGACACGAGAGCAGGGGCCAGAACGCAACGCTGCCCAACACCGGAAACCGATGTAAAAGGTGCTGACATCTGGTTCCCAGATGAATATGGACGGTGGATCCGTTATGCAACTCTCATATCAAGTCCAGCAGAGTGTTAGGGACACCTGCACCCTTTAAGGCCTTCCATACTGCAATATGGTCTACTGAATCAAATGCAGCCTTATGACCAACATATGATACATGCTTCTGTAACCCACACTGTGGGGGGTCACAGTCCTATGTAGTGACACTTAAACCACTTACAGCAAGAGATAAGAACAAGGAAGCTCTACAGCACTAGCTGGCTTTATAGCTCAAGGTGTAGTGCCTCTTATATTAAACTGTAGAGGTCCCATGTTCAAATCTGCTTTGTTGTGTTTACACTTTCTCAACTCATGATGTATCTCTGATAACATGCAAAGGGGGGGGAGGGGTCACATGATATCTACCAGGGACTTGTTCCTTGTAAAGCTTGGCTTTTGTGGAGGACACTTCTGATATAGCAAAGGCTTTAAGGCTGTGTCTAAACTACATCCCTTTTTCGATAAAGGGATGTAGATTAGGCACATCAATAATGCAAATGAAGCTGGAATTTAAATATTCTGCACTTCATTTGCATAATGGCGGCTGCTGCTTTTTTTCGAAATGGGGCTTTTTCAAAAAAAAACCCGGCAGTTTAGACGGGGCATTTTTGACAGAAATGCCCCGTTTCGAAAGATCCTGTATTCCTGAGGCATTCTGTCAAAAATGCCCCGTCTAAACTGCCATTTTTTTTGAAAAAGCCCCGTTTAGAAAAAAAAGCAGCAGCTGCCATTATGCAAATGAAGCACGGGATATTTAAATCCCGGCTTCATTTGCAATATCGACGTGCCTAATCTACATCCCTTTATCGAAAAACAGATGTAGTTTAGACACAGCCTAGGTGTGCCAACAAAATACACAAATACCTTCCCTGGGACAGAGAGCAGGTGATCAGCCTGTAGCCTTTACATGCACTGTATGCTCCCTGGCCCTTACAGAGTGACAGAACAATACCATCCTTCCAGCTGGTTGGTAGGCTACGCTCTTTTCTAACAGGTGTAAGCTCTCTTGCGCAGGAGCTCTTGCGCAAGAGGGCAGTGTGGACACGAGGCAGGGGTTTCTTGCGCAAGAAAGCCCTATGGCTAAAATGGCCATGAGCGCTTTCTTACACAAGAGAGTGTCCTCACTGCCATGGATGCTCTTGCGCAAAAGCACAGCTCACACATGGCAGTGTGGACGTGTTCTTGCGCAAGACTTCTTGCACAAGATGTTCTTGTGCAAGAAGCTGCCAGTGTAGACATAGCCTTACTGTAAGTGGTCTAAGGGCCACTATGTGGGACAGTGAAGCACACTACTTGTGTGGGTTACAATCATGGCTTGGGTCCTCTCTGTCCAGCCCTGCCTTCATCAAGACTTAACTGTTGGCACATTAAGAATCTGTAGGGGGAGATTGGAAGTGTGTGACTCCTTCTGCCATCACACATATCAGGTTAGAAGGCTGCATACTTTTATGTCGGTTGGTCTTTTAAATCCCTTGCAAGGACTAAAACCTCCTAGAAATTGTGTTGCCACGGTTACAGAAAGGAAAAACCCGCCTGGAATCTCACAGATGGGGCGGGGGGACCCAACCAAGTGCAAAGGCACAAACTAGCTAGTAAACAAAACAGACAAACACAACTCCTACTCCCTACCGCTGTCAGGCAACATCCCCTCCTGCCCCACTGGGGAACAACAATACCTGATGATGAAGGAGAGGACAGGTAGGTAAAAGCTTTGCAAGTGCAGCATATGGGAAAGAGGCCTGGACCTTCTCTTATGGTTGTCAGAACCAGGGTAGCTTTACTATGTCGTTACCATAGTGCCCTTCCAGTCAGCCAGTGGCCTCACTCTTAAGGCAGATTTAGAGTTCCCAGTCAGGAAAGTTGGCAGTCCTAGGCAGATTCTAGGCTCCTGCACTGGGACTCCCAGCCATTTTTTGTTGGTCTGCATGCTGGTCTCTGTAGATAGGATGAGCCAGGGGAGCATTAACTCTTCATCTACTTTTCAATGCCATTAGTGAGGTGGAGATATGTTTTCCTTTCCTTCTCTGTGTCCTCCTCACGTTGACCCAGGCAAGTAACGTTCAACTGTGTTTGTCTGGGACACTCAAGCAGTCACTACTTTGCCTGGGAAAATAAAATGGATCAACATTAATGTTAAAATTGAACCAAAAGATGATCAAGACTTTTAAAACAACAGCGTGCACCATGATGATGTAACTTTAGCTTGTGTATAGGAAGATTGCCTTAGGAGATCAGTATTACATTTCAAACAAAACTTAAGTGCTCTTGCACACACATAATTTTGTGCCACAGGAAGGATGGCAGCCATACCTCATCCTCCAGAGTAGGACTGTGGTGAAGATTGTTGTGAAATAGCAGTAAAAAAAAATACTCAAAAATTACAAAGTGCTCAATTCTGCAATGGTCACTCATACTGAATAGCATTTACTCAGTCAAGTAGACCCCACTGAAGTCAATGAAACTACTGTCTAAAAGTATTAGTATTTAGCACCCCTTTCACTAGTGTGTTAGTAAATATAGAGACGGGATGCTCGTGGATGGCTCTCATTCTTCACACCCTCTGCAAACAGATGACCTACATGTCATAGGCGGTGACAGAATTAGTCAATTAAGTTGCAAGGTGACTCCATATATGGCATACCTTTAATTGTGTTTCCTGGTTCCCTTGATTTTATTTCCTTGTTGTCACTCATTATTCCAGCCTTGCAAGTGTTCCTGCCTTGCAAAATTCTACTCATGCCCTCTGTTAGGACAAATCACTTAAAAAAAATGGGCGACAGGATTGTGTTTGGCTACTTGTGGTAAAGTGCTGGTGAGTAGCTTGTTTTGTGAGGGCTGTTATATTTTCCTGGCAATTTTCCATAGCTGTATTACTCAGCAGGCTCATGATCAGTCTAACTTGACTATACTGCGGTGTGTGCTGCTTATTTTTAACTTCCTACCATCAAAAAGTAAAACGAAAAAGCTATCGTTCATTTCATTTACACATTGTAATATTTCTGTAATTATAGTTTAAAGGTTGTCACTGTCCCAGATCTTTCAGTTCTTACTCAAGCAAAATTCCTATGGACTTCAGGGCAAGTTTTGCCTGTATAAGGGCTAAATTGGTTAAGCTCTGACACGGCAAGCTGATCTGCACAGTTGGAGTCCTTTCCCTGCATGCAGTCCCATTAAATTAATGTATTCAGCCTCTCCCACTTGGTCTCAAAAGTAGATTGGCAGGAGCCATTACATTTTAATCTGGATTTTGAAAAACCACAAGGTTTTGGGATGGTTGGATCTAGAAGTTTGATTTCACAGCTTTCCTCTTTAATTCACAGCATGCTTGTGAGACTTAAATGCTGTCATTCTCTGTTCATGCATATTTGTGAAACATTAATGTTTCTCTGTTCATGGGTATTTGGATGAATCAAAATATATGTTAGAACAGCCTAAAGATCTGATGCAACAGCTCCCTTTGGGTCTTGGAAGCAGTCCAGATTGGCCAGGGCCCAGAACATTTTGACCAGATCTCAACCCTCCCTTCATAAGCACTTCTTCCTCCCCCAGCTGATATCTGGGGCTGTGAGGAGAGAGTGTCACAGAATTATTCTGTACCTCCTTACATCGGATGGATTATCTAAGTAGCTATTTCTTCACTGGAGCTGCCTGTAACTGAGAATCAGGGGCCTTGTTTGGGGTTTTATTTTATGCTTGTAAAGTTGTAACCTGTTAATCAGCCACATTTGCCCAAAATCTGACATGTGAGTAACAAAACGGTATACAGATCATTATTTTAGTTAAGTGCAGTGGGCCTGACACCTTCACCAGGCCCCTGGGCAAAGTGAGGAGGGAGGGCTGCTCTGTATCCCCAGAGGGGGTGGGGCCTCAAGCAAAAGGGGCGGGGCTGGGGCTAGGCAGCCCTCAGCACTGCCCAGAGAGTGCCACACCTCCCTCAGGTAGCCCTTTAAAGGGCCTGGGACTCCAACTGCTTTTGGAATAGTGGAGGGGGCAGCTGGGAGCATCAGACCCTTTTGTATCACTGAGACCTGCCCCCATAACTCCCCTCCAGTAGGCAGACCTGGCTAAGTGATGGATTACTAGCTTGTAAACAGACTTGATTGGGTAACTAGTTGCATACATGCAAAAGTGGGTTAAAGTGCAGCTAAATTCTGAAATCCTTACTCAGATATTACTCCACGAAAATCCCTCTGACTTTAGCAGGAGTTTCCCTGATTGAAATCTGACTAAGGACTTCCAGAATGTAACTATGGCTTCTCTCCATTTCCTTTGCCTTCCATAATGGCCTGTTATGGTCTGGCTAAATGGCAGAACAAAACAAAAACCCTTAGCAGCAAGTCTCAGAGCCCAGGGCAACTTAATCAGGCTTGCAGAGCTCGCACTGTGGGACTAAAAATAGCAGCATAGGCTTTCCTGCTGAGGATGGGTGGGTCTCAGAGTGTGAACCAAGTCAGTTCACCCACCTGACTCACTGCCATGGGTACCTTGTTTGCGGAGGGCCACATTTTTCTTGTTTCATTTCGAGGGGAGATCTTTGTAACAGGGAGCTGTGAAGATATCACACCAGTGATATGTTCACCAGGAAAGTGGGGCTGAAAAGAGGGAATATGCCTACGCGTGCTAAGAAAAAAACCCAAACTAATCATCAAACACCGTCACAAGCACTAGCCCATGTATAGGCCTTTGCTTTCTTCAGCGAGACCTGGGCTGTCTCTCTCAATCACCACTCCCACACCCAAACAAGCTGATGCCTTTGCTACCCAAGGAAGCCCCTTGTCTCACCAGCTGGCTGTCAATTCCAAGTCTACACCATGTGCTCTGGAAATTAAGATTGCCTTAGTCAGGGCAGCCTCAGAAGCCTGTCTCTTTTCTTCTTAGGCCTGTCAAGCGATTAAAAAACTTAATTGCAATTAATCGCGTGATTAATCTCATGCGCCTCCCCTTTGAAGCGGCGTTTCAATAGGGCTGCGCTGCATGGAGCCTGGGATCAGCTGGAGTCCTGCAGTAAGTTGTGTGTGGACATAGCTTTGTGCAGGCAAATCCCTCATGGAAAGATCAGGGCTTTATCTTTAAAGGGAAAGGCAGGTGTTTCAAGATGACGCAGCGATAATTTCTCCATTTTTTTTATGTCCTCCTCCCCTTAGATGAGGGGGAAATAAAGATACCCTTCTACTAATCAGGGTATAAATACTTGGCTGCAAAGTATATGCACATTGGAAAACATAATCTCAACTATAAACACAAAATGTTGGGGGTCTAATTAGCTGTTACCACTCAAGAAAGAGATCTTAGAGTCACTGTGTATAGTTCACTGAAAACATCCATTCAATGTGCAGTCAAAAAAGAAATAGAATATTGGGAGCCATTCAGAAAGGGATAGATAATAAGACAGAAAATACCATATTGCCTCTATAGACATCCATGGCATACATACATCTTGAATACGGTGTAGATGTGATCGCTCCATAAAAAAAAAAATATTGGAATTGGAAAAGGTTCCGAAAAGGGCAACAAAAATGATTAGAGGTATGGAAGAGCTGCCATGTGAAGAGAGATTAATAAGATTGGGACTTTTCATCTTGGAAAAGAGACGGCTAAGGGGAGATATGATTGAGGTCTATAAAATCATGACTGGTGTGGAGAAAATAAATAAGGACGTGTTCTGTACTCCTCATAACACAAGAAACAGGGGTCACCCAATGAAATTAATAGGCAGCAGGTTCAAAACAAACAAAAGGAAGTGTTTCTTCATAAAACTCATAGTCAGCCTGTGGAATTCTTTTCCCAGAAGATATTGTGAAGGCCAAGTCTATAACAGGCTTCAGTAAAACACTAGATAAATTCGTGGAGGATAGGTCCATCATTGACAATTAGCCAGGATGGGCAGTGATGGTGTCACGAGCCTCAATCTGCCAAGAGCTAGGAATGAACGACAGGGGATATATCACCTGATGATTACCTATTTTGTTCATTCCCTCTGGGACACCTGGATTGGCCACTGTTGGATAAAAGGACATTAGGCTAGATGGACTTTTGGTCTGACCCAGTACGTTCTTATAAATTAGTTAACTAGAGAAGAGTTCTCTTTATTTGTCGCTTCTTAGATGTAAGTGCAATAACAGGTACAGAAATAGCCTTGGGATAGTTGTATTTTATGGAACATATGATGGTCTTATTTTATTTTTCTTAGAAACATTATTTGGTGGCTGAGTTACACTGATATATGTGACCTCATCTAGGAAATAAACTTTCTCATTAATTATAAAATTGCTCCTGTTTCTTTTGAGTCTTTATAGGGGTTGAAACAGGGTTGAGTCTGAAATACTAAATTTGCACTTGGATCTAAATTGTTGAGATTATACAATTGTGCATTTTGATTTAAGTGTATCTTGAGTTGGACTGGAAGATAAAATGCAGGTTAGATGTTTGGAGAAAAGTCAGAGATAGCCCAGGAATATAGACAGAAAAAAAATCTCATGAAGCTAAAATCTAATGATTAGCTTCGCATAGCCCATTTCTGAGGTGAAAAAGCAAAGGAGACAGATTTATTAATGCTATATGGAGCCAGATGATTTAGGTTAAAACTGTATGAAGTATTTTAAAGCGGTATTTTGCATTCTTTCTCCCTGTTTGTTTAGTTTATTCAACAATATTGTTGTCTACCATTTCAATCCAGCAAAGTTTTAAACATGTGAACAACAGTATATTAACTTTGCAGACATGACTTCATACATGTGCTTAACACTTTGCAGGATAAGAGCCTAGGGCTGGAAAATCTTGTGCAGAATGTTCTGGAATCTCTGCTGGGACTTCCCTTCCATGTCAGGGAAACTGTGGCAGCAACTTTGGATTTTTGCATGCAAGGATTGGATGCAACTTTATCCTCTTATCTCCACAACATTGTAGGAACTCTAGAAAGGTGGCCACCTCTGCAGATGCAATTGTAACGACTGCCATTTTAAAAATAACAATAGCACGTGTTGGTGAGGGAGAATATTAAAATCATTGCACTGAGTTTGAGTACAGAGCTCTTGGAGTTTTGAAGTCCCAGGTGCTGCACCTATATATACCCATAACTTTGCCACTGTGAGAAACCCCAGTGATTTTAATGGGAGGACTCGTGGTATTAAAGCGAAGCAAGTGCATTATTGTGTCCCTTGTTTCTTCTAGAACAGCCATTTTCAATCTATAGCTCACAGAGGCCTGGGGGTCTGCTACCTGTGTCTGAAGTTTCCAAAGTGGTCGGCACGTCCATTTGAAAATTGTATCATATGATAGGTCCATCAATGGCTACTAGCCAGGATGGGAAGGAATGGTGTCCCTAGCTGCTGTTTGTTAGAAGCTGAGAATGGGCAACAGAGGGGATGGATCACTTGGTGCATCACAGTAGGATCACCACCTGAGACATTTTTTTCTCTTCCAGATTTTGTTGGTGCATGGAAGTAGCTTTTTTTTTTTTTTTTTAATTATTTATTATTGTTAAATGTCCTGGCCTGTGCCTAGGCCTTGAACAAACTGCCAGGGAAGTGGTGGAGTCTCCATTTCTTGATGTCCTCAGATCAAGACTAGCCTTTCTAGAAGATGTGCTTTTGCCCAACTCATTACTGGACTCATTGTAGAGGTAACTGGGTGAAATTTTATGGCCTGTGTTATACATAGGGCTTCAGAGCTTAAGCTTTAGCCAACAGACATGCATAAAAAAATCAATCTACATACACCACTCTAAACCTAGGTGTTTTTTCAATAAACACCAGAAATAGTTACTTGTATTTGAAGTCCGTCTACAGGGAGCAGTAATGTGGATTATATGGATGTGATTTCTAGACCTTGCTAATGTGCACTTAGGGTCCCCTAGTGCATTTTAATATAGTGTTGTTTGAAACTGTAGCACATTAAAGAGCAGTAGGGAACATTACCAAAATATTACTCACTACAGTATATACAAAGAGAAAACCCTGGAGACCCTTAATTTTTGGACGTCTACATAAAACTCAAACATTGCTAAAAACAACAGCCAAAAATGAAATTAGTAAACCCTCCAAAACAGCAGCCCATGTTATACAAGATTAAATGATCTAGTGATCCCTTTGGGCCTTAACAAAATGTATTCAAGTGGACTGGCATCTTTGTCATATTTTTAAAATGGTGCAGACAGGAGGAGTTCTTTTACAAACAGCTCCCCGAATGAGGTTAGCTACATCAATAGATGCACTCCTCTATCACCACAGCTATGTGGACACCGGGGGGTTTTGCTGGCAAAAGTATGTCAGTAGAGGGTGTGGTTTCTTGTATACCACTTACCAACATAGGTACGCTGGCAAAGCTTTGTAGAGTTGACCTTGCATCAGGTCAGGCAACACTGAAAACTTTTGCCAGTATAATTAGGGCAGTTAGGGGTGTTATTGTACTTTTATTATTGACAAAAACTCTACTGTACCACTATAAAGTGCATTTGTTGGTATAAGTATTATGTCTGTTGAACCACATAGGCAAAAGCACCTTTTGGTTGCTATGAGCTGTGTCAAAAGCAGGAGGGTTTGCTGCTATAACTCTACCAGTAACCAGGCCTGTTGATGGGTGGGACAAAGGAGACAATTGTCCTGGGGCCCGGTGATTCTAAAGGGCCAGGGGCTCCCACCTGCTTCTCCACATTGCACATTCTGGGCACCTCTGAGAGCTGAGGGGGAGGACGGTTGTCACAATCTGGGTGGTGCTCAGGGCTGGTTGTTCCAGCCCCACCCCTTCTGCCTAAGGCCCCCCCCTTCCTGGAACGCAGAACCTAATGTCCCCACACCTTGCCTGGCATGGCTGTCAGCCCCTGCCAGTAACCTGTTCCGAGTGCAGACCTGGCCTCAAGTTTTCAGTGGCCAATGCCTCGTTCCTCTATGCACCTTGTAAAATTTTAGCCACCATCTCAAGCCATTAGGGAATTAATCGGTTTGGACCCATCTTGTACCTTGTGTAAATCAGCAGTGACTCCAATGACATCAATGCGTGAGTTTAGAGGCCATCTCTGAGCAGTAAGCAGGGGGCACATTCCCTTTCCTGAGGTCCCCACGATTCCAGGAGTGTTGTGTCTGCTGAGGACTGTACTTCTTCTTCCACTGCCCCATGTGGAGTAGGCAGGTCAGAAGGGGCCTGTTGCCTCTAAAGTGGCTTGCATTCCTGGAGGGAGAAGATTTTCTCCTTCTTGCTGTAACTGTGCCGGACCCTTCCATATGGAGCCCAAAGGAGCAAGATGCTCTCCCGCAGCCCTGGCCCATACTCACACTGCTCACTAGCACAAGCCTGGTCTAGCCCAGAAATAACATATGTGGAAGCATTGTTATGCATATAGGTAATAGGGGTGAGGCTAGGAATGAGGAGTGTTAATATAAATGAGGCAATGTTTATGAGCGGCTGGGAGTGAGATAAGGGGAAGTGGACTAGAGATAAAAAATACATTGTACGTGTTTATATGGATCATATCCGTTCCTCTTTGTCTCTGTTATCTAAGGTCTTCAAGGCAGGGACCTCTCTTCACGTGTTCGTAAAGTGCCCAGCTCACCTTTAGGTGTTGTATAATTAATTAAAGGATGATAGATCTCCCAGGACTTTGGGAAGGCGTGTGAACAGGATTAACCCCTTTTACCAGGTGATGTAACCGATGCACAGAAAGCAAAGGCCCTTTCCAGTATATGTCAGCTGAATCATGCCAGGAATTAATGTAGCACAGAAGGTTTCAGTAAGTTTCCTGTGTGGGGTGCCAGGGTTCAATAGATAAATATGGGGCTAATGCAGGGGTTAATTATTTTGTAATGTGATCCACCTCTTAACAGACACAACCTCCCATGCTCCATTTGCAACCACACAACATTCCTCTGGCAAGGACACTAACAGCAGACCACCTACGTACTCTGTGGCACCCAGGGCCTGACTCTCCTCTCGACCTTAGAAACCACACAGAGCTGTGGTGCTTAAAAATTCTGCAAGACCATCAGTGCTGCACTGACTGGTTCATGAGGATCAAAATGGCTGCCCTGCGTGAACTGGGACTGAGCTCCTGACTGAAGTCTGAGAACTGCTGGCTCTAACCAGGACTGCCAATGGGGGCATGCGGGGTGGGGGAAGATACAAAGGGGACAGTTGACACAATTTAAAGGGGCCCGGGGCTCTGGGCCACCACCACCAGTCCACCACTATCATAGCAGTGGCCAGAGCAATGGGCCATTGAAATCACTGCCGAAGCCCTGCGTGGCATGGTCTGAGCAACACTACGGGCTAGCTTCTAACCCTGCCCATTCTTCACTTAAGTACTCCACAAAAGTGCTCCACTTAGGAAGGAACAATCAGTTTCACACATACAGAATGGGAAGTGACTGTCTTGGAAGGAGTACTGCAGAAAAGGATCGAGGGGACCACAAGCTAAACATGAGTCAACAGGGTAACACTGTTGCAAAAAAAGCAAACATGATTCGGGGATGCATTAACAGGAGTGTTGTGAGCAAGACATGAGAAGTCATTCTTCCGCTCAACTCTGCACTGATTGTGTCCAGTTCTGAGCGCCACATTTCAAGAAAGATGTGGAGAAATTGGAGAAAGTCCAGAGAAGAGCAACAAGAATGATTAAAGGTCTAGAGAACATGAGCTATGAGGGAAGACTGAAAGAATTGGGCTTGTTTAGTTTAGAAAAGAGAAGACCGAGAGGGAACATGATAGTGGTTTTCAAGTACCTAAAAGAGTATTACAAGGAAGAGGGAGAAAAGTTGTTCTCCTTGCCCCCTGAGGATAGGACAAGAAGCAATGGGCTTAAATTGCAGCAAAGGAGGTTTAGCTTGGACGTTAGGGCTACGTCTAGACTGCACACCTTTTTTGACAGAGACTTTGTCGACAGATACTGTCAACAAGCTTCTGTCAAAAAAGAGCATATAGACTATGATCAGTATTGTCGACAAAGCAAGCCGCTTTTTTGAAAGAGAGTCTAGACGCTCTCTTTCGAAAAAGCACAGTTTGCATGCAATAGCGCCTTTTTTCGAATGAGTACTTTTGAAAAAAGTCGTTATTCCTCGTAAAATGAGGTTTACTGCTGTCGACAAAACTGCCGCATTCTGTCGACTTACTGTCGGCAGAATGCGGCGGTAGTGTAGACGCAGGTATAGTTTTGTTGACAAAAGCCAACTTTTGTCGACAAAGCCCTGTAGTCTAGACATACCCTAGGAAAAACTTCCTAACTCTCAGGATTGTTAAACACTGGAATACATTGTCTAGGGAGGTTGTGGAATTTCCATGTCTGGAGATATTTAAGAGCAGGTTGGATAGACATCTGTCAGTGATGGTCTAGACCAGGCATGTCAAACTCAAAGCCTACTGAGGGCCACACAAACAAAAACTGATAGCTTTCAGGGCCACCAAAGAAAATGTACTTCTATCAGAAAGTCATAATTATTTATTATCATAGATTATGTTTTAGGTATGTTTTGGCGAACAGGAACAGCTAACAGGGAGTTTGGAGAGGGAGTTCTCCAGGTAAAAGAGGAGTAAAAGCGGGACCCTTGTGGTAAGTGGCTGTCTGGAGTGTGTGTTTGTGTGTGGGGGAGTTATTTGCTGTGTGCTGAGCTTGTGTTTGTGTGTTTGGTTGGTTGGTTTGTTTGTTTGAAGGAGCTTCTAAAAGGTTTGAAATCTAGAAGCCTCTGTTAATTGGCTGAGCCTCGGTCAGGGGGAGGGGCTACTAGAGCTATATAAGCCTGTGACTCAGCGACCAGGGAGCTTGCTAACAGGAACAGCTAACAGAGAGTTTGGAGAGGGAGTTTAGAGGGGGAGGTTAGAGGGCACTAGGGACTTCTGACCTTCTTAAAAACAACTCTTATAATAATCTATATTCCAGAGGTTTAAAAAGAATCCCAGTTTCTGCTTAAACTTATTCATTAGAAAAATGGAGACAGAAGCCCAGCAGCAGAGTGGGGGCTATCCTGTTTATTGCGTCGAGTGTAACATGTATGATTACTTGCCCTGTGGCCGGGTGGCGTATGTGTGCACCCGTTGCAAGGAGCTCCTGACCCTCAGAGACCGGGTTCGGGCTTTGGAGGCCAGGGTGGCTGAACTGGAGGAGCTAAGGGAGGTAGAGAGATATGTTGATGAGACTTTCCGGGACATTGTAGTACTGTCCCACCTCCAGTCTGAGAGCCCCAGTGCTCTTAAGGAGGATGAAAGTCTCAAGGGAACAGAGCATTCAATGGGAGCAGAGGGAAACCATCCCGTAGTTGGGACCCTCCTCCCAGAGGATGTTGCGGTATCCTCTCACACTGAGGATACCTCTGAGGGGGAGGGAATGCCAGTTAGGAAGAGGCAGGTGTTAGTAGTGGGTGATTCCATTGTTAGAAACATAGATAGTTGGGTTTGTGATGACCGGGAGAACCGTATGGTCACTTGCCTGCCTGGTGCGAAGGTTGCGGATCTCTCGAGGCATCTAGATAGACTTATGTGTAGTGCTGGGGAGGAGCCGGTGGTCGTGGTACATGTAGGTACCAATGATGTAGGGAAGGGTAGGAGAGATGTCCTGGAGGCCAAATTTAGGCTGCTAGGAAAGAGACTGAAATCCAGGACCTCTATGGTGGCATTCTCGGAAATGCTTCCAGTTCCACGCGCAGGGGCAGGTAGGCAGGCAGAGCTTCAGAGTCTCAATGCGTGGATGAGACGATGGTGTAGGGAAGAGGGGTTTGGATTTATTAGGAACTGGGGACACTTTTGGGAGAGGGGGAGCCTATACAGGAAGGATGGGCTCCACCTAAACCAGGGTGGAACCAGACTGCTGGCACTAAACATTAAAAAGGCTGTAGAGCAGTTTTTAAACTAAGAGATGGGGGAAAGCCGATTGGTGCGGAGATGCACGTAAATCGGAGGGAGACTTCTCTTAGAGGAGAATCCATTGACAGAGAGTCTCTAAGCTGTAGTCAGAAAGAGAGGAGGGGAGAGGGCAAACCATGGGCCAGAGCAGACAAACAACCGCATACAAAGGAATCCAATGCACCAGGGAAGGGCAGACAAATAAGCAGTGGCAAATTTTTAAAATGCTTCTACACAAATGCGAGGAGTCTGACTATTAAGATGGGTGAACTAGAGTACCTAGTATTAAATGAGGAGATTGACATAATAGGCATCACTGAAACCTGGTGGAATGAGGAAAATCTGTGGGACACAATCATACCGGGATATAAAATATATCGAAAGGATAGAGCAGGCCGGGTGGGTGGTGGAGTGGCACTGTATGTGAAAGATAATGTAGAATCAAATGAAATAAAAATATTAAGTGAATTAACATGTTCAATAGAATCGCTATGGATAGTAATTCCATGCTCCAATAATAAGAAATTAGCAGTAGGGATATATTACCGACCACCTGACCAGGACAGCGATACTGACATTGAAATGCTGAGGGAGATTAGAGAGGCTACCAAAATAAAGAACTCTATAATAATGGGGGATTTTAATTATCCCCATATTGACTGGGTACATGTTACCTCAGGAAGAGAAGCAGAGATAAAATTTCTCAATGGCCTAAATGACTGCTTCTTGGAGCAGCTGGTGCAGGAACCCACAAGGGGAGAGGCAATTCTCGATTTAGTCCTGAGTGGAGCGCAGGATCAGGTCCAGGAAATAACCGTTACAGGACCGCTTGGGAATAGTGACCATAATATAATAACACTCAACATTCCTGTGGTGGATAGAACACCTCAGCAGTCCAGCATCCTGGCATTTAATTTCAAAAAGGGGAATTACACAAAAATGAGGAGGCTAGTTAAACAGAAATTAAAAAAGCACAGTGACTAGAGCCAAATCCCTGCAAGCTGCATGGAAACTTTTTAAAGACACCATAATAGAGGCCCAACTTAAATACCCCAAATTAAAAAACGTAGCAAGAGACCTAAAAAAGTGTCACCTTGGCTTAACCACCATGTAAAAGAAGCTGTGAGGGACAAAAACGCATCTTTTAAGAAGTGGAAGTCCAGTCCTAGTGAGATAAATAGAAAGGAACATAAACACTGTCAAATCAAGTGTAAAAATGTAATAAGAAAAGCAAAAAAAGATTTTGAGGAACAGCTAGCCAAAAACTCAAAAAGAAATAACAAAATGTTTTTTAAGTACATTAGAAGCAGGAAGCCTGCTAAAAAACCTGTGGGTCCCCTAGACGATCGAACTATAAAAGGCGCAATCAAGGACGATAAAGCCATTGAGGAGAAACTAAATGATTTCTTTGCTTCAGTCTTTACAGCAGAGGACGTTGGGGAGATTCCCAAATCTGCACCGTCCTTTGTGGGTGATGAATCTGAGGAACTGTCCCGGATTGAAGTGTCATTAGAGGAGGTTTTGGAACAAATAGAAAAACTTAATGTTAACAAATCTCCGGGACCGGATGGCATTCATCCAAGGGTTCTAAAAGAACTCAAATGGGAAATTGCTGAACTATTATCTGTGGTTTGTAACCTATCCCTTAAATCGGCTTCCGTACCTAATGACTGGAAGGTAGCCAACGTGACACCAATATTTAAAAAGGGCTCTAGAGGCGATCCGGGCAATTACAGACCGGTAAGTCTAACTTCCGTACCGGGCAAATTAGTGGAAACAATAGTAAAGAATAAAATTGTGAAGCATGTAGAAGAACATAATTTGTTGGACAAAAGTCAACATGGTTTCTGTAAAGGGAAATCCTGTCTTACTAATCTATTAGAGTTCTTTGAAGGGGTTAACAAACATGCGGACAAGGGGGATCCAGTAGATATAGTATACTTAGATTTTCAGAAAGCCTTTGACAAGGTCCCTCACCAAAGGCTCTTGTGTAAATTACATGGCCATGGGATAAGAGGGAAGGTCCTTTCTTGGATTGAGAACTGGTTAAAAGACAGGAAACAAAGGGTAGGAATAAATGGTAAATTTTCAGAATGGAGAGGGGTAACTAGTGGTGTCCCCCAAGGGTCAGTCGTAGGACCAATCCTGTTCAACTTATTCATAAATGATCTGGAGAAAGGGGTAAGCAGTGAGGTGGTAAAGTTTGCAGATGATACCAAACTGTTTAGGATAGTCAAGACAGAAGCAGACTGTGAGGGACTCCAAGAAGATCTCACCAAACTGAGTGACTGGGCAACAAAATGGCAAATGAAATTTAATGTGGATAAGTGTAAAATAATGCACATCGGGAAAAATAACCCCAACTATACATACAGTATGATGGGGGCTAATTTGGCTACGACAAATCAGGAAAGAGATCTTGGAGTTATCGTGGACAGTTCTCTGAAAACTTCCACGCAGTGTGCAGCGGCAGTCAAAAAGGCAAATAGGATGCTCGGAATTATTAAGAAAGGGATAGAAAATAAGACCCAGAATATCTTACTGCCCCTCTATAAGACTATGGTACGCCCCCATCTTGAATACTGTGTACAGATGTGGTCTCCTCACCTCAAAAAAGATATTTTGGCCTTGGAAAGGGTTCAGAAAAGGGCAACTAAAATGATTAGGGGTTTGGAACGGGTCCCATATGAGGAGAGGCTAAAGCGACTGGGACTTTTCAGTTTAGAAAAGAGGAGACTGAGGGGGGATATGATAGAGGTCTATAAAATCATGAGTGGTGTGGAGAGGGCCGATAAAGAGAAGTTATTTATTAGTTCCCTAAATAGAAGAACTAGAGGACACCAAATGAAATTAATGGGTAGCAGGTTTAAAACTAATAAAAGAAAGTTCTTCTTCACATAGCGTGTAGTCAGCCTGTGGAACTCCTTGCCAGAGGAGGCTGTGAAGGCTAGGACTATAATAGAGTTTAAAGAGAAGCTAGATAATTTCATGGAGGTTAGGTCCATAAAAGGCTATTAGCCAGGGGATAAAATGGTGTCCTTGGCCTCTGTTTGTCAGAGGCTGGAGAGGGATGGCAGGAGACAAATCGCTTGATCATTATCTTCGGTCCACCCTCTCTGGGGCACCTGGTGCTGGCCACTGTCGGCAGACAGGATACTGGGCTCGATGGACCTTTGGTCTGACCCAGTATGGCCATTCTTATGTTCTCATGTATATTTTATAATTGTTCAGGTTTTGTTTTAATATAATACAATAATTTGATGTGTAAAATTATTTGCCTATATAAAATATTTTTTAATTTAAATATAAATTTAAGGTAATTTTTTATTTTTTATATGATGCATAACTTGTTTTGTTGAAATAAAATCAAGTATAGACCGTGGTTAATCAAATAGAACAGGCTTCTGTGAAAATTTCAGATACTTTATATGTTTGAGATTTTACATAAACATATAATATTCATGCAATTGCACAAAATTGACATATTTATTGATATAAAATTAATATACATTTTGTGATTTTATTTGGAAATAAATAAAGACATAAAAATCAAAATATTAACAAAATATCCTCCTCCCCTCCCCCAGAGCCAGGCACTCCCATACCCCCGTTCTAACCCAATCTCCCTCCACTCCCCCAGAGTCCCATCTCTGCTCGAACCCAATGCCTCATCCCTCCCCCAGATCCAGGCATCCCCCCTCTCACCCTATCCCTCCCCCAGAGCCAGGCACACCCAGCCCCCCCCCAACCTAATGCCTGGGTCCTGGAGCCACCGCCGCTGCCACATATTTTTCTTCCTCAGGCTCTGGGGTAGCGTGAGCACAGTGGCCAGCTGTGAGCAGGAGCTTCTGGCATTTCCTAAGATGCTTACCAGCATTGTGATTATTTCTCAGAAACTTCAGAGAAATTTGGTGCCACTGAGCATTCTGTAGCAATCCTGATCAGTCACACGGCTTCTCCTCCCTCTCCTCAACATTTCCAGCTCTCACAATTTTGACTAGTTGGTGTTTTTCTTAAATACCCAGCTCCTGAAGTCATAGGGTTCTTTGAGTTTCTCTTGGTCCCCTTTTCAAGCTTTCTTCTACAACCATAAGGGCCAGAAACTTCTTTAAAAACAAAAACTGAGATGTCACAAACATATGACAGCAAGAGCTGTGGCTTTAAGATAAACAAGAATGGAGGAAGTCGCCATAAATATGGAGAGTTGGCAACGTTGCTTAAGTAGCCTTTTATAGTAATTGGTAGGGCCTGAAGCTGAATTTTAATATTGTTCCCTCAGAGATGGTGAATATATTGAATTGTTTATTTCTAATTTAACTTTTTCTACAGCTTTAATTGCAGATAGTTGGTATGTTGCATAGTCAGGTGAGTTTTCCAAAGAACGACAATTCTATTTTGTAACTTTTGGAGTTTTCAAATTTTGCTTTGATTTCTCATTGAAATAACCATGTTTTGACCCGTTTTGCAAAAAACTGAATTGTGTCTAAGGCCAGGTCTATATTATGTGATAAATTTAATTTAAGATACGCAACTCCAGCTACGAGAATTTCAGTTCAAATTTCTCCAGTGTCCTCACAATGGGAGGTCGACAGAGCTTGGTCCTGCCAACTCTCCCAGCGACTTCCCTTACTTCTCATGACCTGTGGAGTACTGGGGTCAACAGGGATGCTATCAGAGTTTGATTTAGCGGGTCCTTACTAGACCCACTAAATTGAACCCTGGAAGATCAACCTCAACCTTCCCGTAAGTATAGACCAGTCAAAAGTATCTGTTTCAGAGTAAGAGCTAAGATGTAAAGTTCAGGGCTCTGGTTGCACTGCTAGAGAGAGCACGCTCATATTTGATAGCTGAGTTGTTAGGACACTGACACGTGGGAAACTCAGGAAGAAGAGGGTCTTGATCCTGGGTCAGAGAAGAAGTGTTTGTTTTTTTAAATTACAAATCACTCTGAATCAGGCAGAGGAGGGCTACAAAATTCTGTCTTCTGAATTCCTGATCACTGCCCTACTCACCAATCTAAAGAGAGTTTTTAGCCAGAAAATGTTGTCAGAAGTTTTCCAATCATCTCTAATTATTATATATGTATTTTGTGACCCTGGGTAAGGAAGAAGAATTAAAAAAACTTTGAACTTGATTTGTGTGCCCTGAAGGATTCGGTTGTATTATTTCATCAACAGCTTTTAGCATTAAGTTAGACATTTCCGTGTTAAAGCACCTGGGATTAAGACAATCAAATAAAATCAATTACTGATGAGCACAATGTAACAGAAGCTGCTGCTTGCTAGCAAACTGTATTTTCTCTTATTATGATCTATCAAAACACTGGCCAAAGAGCTCTTATGTCAGCTCACCAGGCTTGGGTTTGAACAGGCCTCTGAAATAACCTATCCTAGAGACATAGGCTCATCATTGAGAGACTCTCCTGCTGCCTACCCCTGAGAGTTTAAACCTCAGACTCAAAAACAGGAATGGGAGAGCAAAGCTTAATGGGGCCTAGAGAGCTAACCCCTTGAACTGGGCCCAGAAATGGCTTGTCGGTCAGTGTAAATCCTGTGGCAATTGCTGATGTATGTTACTAGGGCAAACATTAAATGGAATTTTTTATTGATTGAAGCTAAGTGACATCATTATTTCTACAAGCCCAAGGCATGTCTTCATTTAGCTTACATTTTTCATGGACATGTAGGGTTGTGTTGGTTTATCTATATGATATAAAAATTGAGACACAAGGTGGGTGAGGTGATATCTTCCCTTGCTGAATTAGAAGCTTTCAAACTGCATCTTCACTGTAAAAACATGAAGATTACTGGGTGTATGCTGACCTCTGATGGCCATAAACATGTATAATATATTCCTGTAGGGCAGCTATGTGCGTTTGGAGAAGTGCAAAGCCTTGATGGAAAGAATGCTAGCATGAAAACACACACAGGCAAACCCCCTTTTGGTAAGAACTCTGATTAAGTAAAGGTTTTTTTTTCCTGTGATCTTTTAAAATACAACTGCCTTTTTAGGGATAGTGGGAAAATGTGTGAAGATTAAATAAAGCTTGCAGAAAAGAGAACTCTCTTCCTTTCAGTCAATCTAGAATCTTTGCCCAGGCCATTGCCATCTTTCTATCTCAGGCCTTTTTACTTTGTGGTAACTCACACGCATGAGCTATGCCACCGTATAAACATAGTGAGATAAAGCTGTATCGAGTAGTTATACAAGGTGAGCTAGGAGAGATCAGGTGTGGGTATAATACAGACCTTGTCCAGCTACCTCAAGATAAACTTTGCATGTGCTTTGTATCCATTTAGGATTAAACACACCTTTCTAAGCAGTGAAGGCAAAGTCTTCCTCTGTGTGGTAGTCTTAGTTATTTTGGGAGTTATTATTTCGAAATAACCTTGTAGTGTAGACTTTTCAAAGACACCATAATAGAGGCCCAACCTAAATGTATACACCAAATTAAAAAACACAAGAAGAGAACCAAAAAAGTGCTACCATGGCTTAACAACCAAGGAAAAGAAGCAGTGAGAGATAAAAAGACAGTGTTTAAAAAGTGGAAGTTAAATCCTAGTGAGGAAAATAGAAAGGAGCATAAACTCTGTCAAATTAAGTGTAAAAATATAATAAGAAAATTCAAAAAGGAGTTTGAAGAACAGCTAGCCAAAAAATAAAAAAGTAACAGCAAAATGTTTTTCCAGTACATCAGAAGCAGGAAGCCTGCTAAACAACCAGGGGGGCCCTAGGTGATCGAGATGCCAAAGAAACACTCAAAGATCATAAGGTCATTGCGGAGAAACTAAATAAATTCTTTGCTTTGGTCTTCACAGCTGAGGATGTTAGGGAGATTCCCACACCTGAGCTATTCTTTTTAGGTGAGAATCTGAGGAATTGTCCCAGATTGAGGTGTCATTAGAGGAGGTTTTGGAACAAATTGATAAACTTAACAGTGACAAGTCACTGGGACGAGATGGCATTCACCCAAGAGTTCTGAAAGAACTCAAAGAACTCAAATGTGAAATTGAGGAACTATTAACTGTGGTTTGTAACTTATCTTTTAAATCAGCTTCTGTACCTAATGACTGGAAGATAGCTAACGTGACACCAATATTTAAAAAGGGCTTTAGAAGTGATCCTGGTTATTAAAGACCAGTAAGTCTAATGTCAGTACTGGGCAAATTAGTTGAAACTATAGTAAAGAATAACATTGTCAGACACACAGATGAACATAATTTGTTGGGGGAAAGTCACCATGGTTTCTGTAAATGGAAATCATGCCTTACTAATCTACTAGAGTTCTTTGAGGAGGTCAACAAACATGTGGACAAGTGGATATAGTGTACTTAGATTTCCAGAAAGTCTTTGACAAGGTCCCTCACCAAAGGCTTTTAAGTAAAGTAAGTTGTCATGGGATAAGACAGAAGGTCCTTTTATGGATTGATAACTTGTTAAAAGACGGGAAACAAAGGGTAGGAATAAATAGTAAGTTTTCAGGATGGAGACAGGTAACTAGTTGTGTCCCCCAAGGGTCCGTACTGGGACCAATCCTATTCAACCTATTTATAAATGATTTGGAGAAAGGGGTAAACAGTGAGGTGGGAAAATTTGCAGATGATACCAAACTGCTCAAGATAGTTAAGACCAAAGCAGACTATGAAGAGCTTCAAAAAGATCTCACCGAACTAAGTGATTGGGCAATAAAATGGCAAATGAAATTTAATGTTGATAAATGTAAAGTAATGCATGTTGGAAAAAATAATCCCAACTATACATACAATAGAATGGGGACTAATTTAGCTATAACTTCTCAAGAGAGAGATTTTGGAGTCACTGTGGATAGTTCTCTGAAAACATCCACTCAATGTGCAGCAGCAGTCAAAAAAGCAAACAGAATGTTAGGAATCATTAAAAAAGGAAAGAGAATAAGACAGAGAATATGTTATTCCCTCTATATAAAACCATGGTATGCCCACATCTTGAATACTGCATACAGATGTTGTCGCCTCATCTCAAAAAAGATATATTGGCATTGGAAAAGGTTCAGAAAAGGGTAACAGAAATGATTAGGGGTTTGGAAGAGGTATCATATGAAGAGAGATTAAAAAGACTGGGACTTTTCATCTTAGAAAAGAGGAGACTATGGAGGGATATCGTAGAGGTCTATAAAATCATAACTGGTGTGGAAAAAGTGAATAAGGAAAAGTTATTTACTTGTTCCCATAACATAAGAACCAGGTATCACCAAATGAAATTAATAGGTAGCATGTTTAAAACAAACAAAAGGAAGTTTTTCTTCACACAGCGCACGGCTGGCCTGTGGAACTCCTTGCCAGAGGATGTGATGAAGACCAGGACTTTAACAGGGTTCAAAAGAGAGCTAGATAGATTCATGGAGGTTAGGTCCATCAATGGCTATTAGCCAGGATGGGTAGGAATGGTGTCACTAACTTCTGTCAGAGGATGGGAATGGATGACAGGAGGGGGATCATGTGATGATTCTCTGTTCTGTTCACTCTCTCTGGGGCATCTGGCATTGGCCAGTGTTGGAAGACAGGATACTGGGCTAGATGGACCTTTGGCCACAGTATGGTCATTCTTATGACATAACCTTAGAGAGTTTTAGGGTGTGACTTTCAAAAACTCTCAACATTGGCCTAATTCTTCTCCCGCTGACGTATATTGGATTCAACTCAGTGAGAGCAGCGATAGGGCAGCATGGAATCTTTCTGAAAATAACACTCTCTGGACCAGATCCAAAATAATTGCAGCCATGGGAGGCTTTCCATTGATTGGGTCCTTAAAGCACAGATTGGAAGCTGTAATGATAACTCAACACAGGAGGAGTAGTCACATTTTATCAGCAGAGGGCACCCACAACCCCCTGTCAACACACATTGACACCCATCCACCATGGTACAACAGTCATCCCACTCCCTTGCATCACTCGGCAACTGGGAGGGAAGGGGAGGAGTTATGTGCTCAGTCACTGAGTGTTGTAGCATGGACAATATCTCCATTCTTTTGTCTCCATCTCTTCTGGCTGTTGAGTCAGATGGGCATATGGGTGGAAAAGATGAAGAAGATTAAGGTGTTGGGAGGTGTTGTTGTATCTATCTCCCCCTTTTCCATGCCGTCTCTCTGTGGCTGCAGTAAATAATGCTGGGGTCCCACCCAGCCACAAGTAGGCCCCAAGATACAAAGGAGGTGGAAGCACAGGGCTGTAGCCCTGCAGTGTAGGTGCTCATTAAAGTGGCAGGCAAGCTCTCTCATCACCGTAGCATCTCCAGCTTCCCGAGAGGCTGTAAAGCTTCACCGTGAAATCAGATTTCTTTAGGGTCTTCTCATTGTCATCTCCACTGAGGTGTTCCAACATGTCTCTGTATTAGAGTGTGACAAACATTCTAACGTGCTTGAACAAGCCCATTTTTGGTCTACAATGAGGTGTGTATCAACTCCCATCCCCGACACCACCACTTTTTTCTTATCCAATGATTATCCTTATTTATTACCTTAGATGGAAGCTGGCCAGATGTTTATACAATAGGAAGTTGCTGGCTACACTCAGGAACACACAAACACTTTAAACACAATGTTACAGATGTACCCACACCCACACCAGCCATGTATAAACTAAGCTGAGATAGAAGTAAATCAGAGTCCTCATTTTTTTCTGGTCTATGGAAAGCACTCAGTGACTCAGAAGATAAGCATCTTGCTGCACAATCCAATAGATGGCTGTATTGCATTTCTTTCTATTAACAAATGATCACAATTGCTAGAGAGAAACACAGCTGTCACAGCACTGTGGAATTTATTTCCATGCATATTTCTATAAACTATAGCAAAAAGTAGCATGGTGTTTTCCTGAAATAAAGTTATAGTGCCTCATTCGAACAATGGTATTATATTACTTATTAACTATAATGTGACTGTTACACTGTTTACTGCACAGTGCTTGCTCTTATTTTCTTGGTGGGCTCCAGCATGCTGGTTTCTCTCCCTCCAGTTTAATCTTCTTTTGGTTGTGTTGAACAGAGAATTAAAAACAAAGAAACAAAAGGATTAGAAAGGTAATCTCAACAATGGGGATAACTGGGTCAAATTCCCTGGCCTATGTTACACAGGTCAGATGAAATGGTCTAATGACCCCTCCTGGCCTTAACTCCCCCCCCACAAACAGTTATATAGTCCCTAAGGGCATGTCTACACTCCCCTTATTTCAAAATAATTAAGGATTATTAATTATTTAATTCAAAGTATTAAAGATGCAAATCACCCAAAGAGCAGTGGAAAGATGCCTGGTGGTTGTAAGTAGGCTACAGCATGTTACTATCGATGACCTGCACGCAAGAAGTGGTGTCAATGATATCATCCAAGTTATGTATGATCAGAAAAGGAGATGGGCTGGCTGCATAGCAAGAGTGAGAGACAACAGATGGATGGTGCGTATACTTCATCGGTATTCACAAGACATAAAAAGAACAAGAGGAAGGCCTCCAGTAGGTTGGGTGGATCCTTTATGGAAGATTGATGGAAAGACATGGACGAGAACTGCACAAAACAGGATGGCGTGGAAAAGTTGCGATCTGCATTGGTGGTGAGACTATTCACATCGATGAAAGCACAGATCTTCCAAGTATTCCAAGTAAGTATTTCAAAATAACAAGCAGAGCATCCACAATACCAAGCCCGTTATTTTGAAATAAGGGACTGGTTATTTCGAAATAATAACTCCTTTCTCCTTGGGGTATGTCTACACTACAGTGTTATTTTGAAATACAGCCGAGTTGCGAACGGTCGACTTACGACTGTTTGCAGTTACGACCAAAGCTGTTGTAAATGGCGGACCCCGAGTTAGGAATGCGATCCGTGCTTACGAACAGTGCAGTCGCGTGCAACTATATGGGGTCCGACTTATGAACGAACCAAGTTACAACCAATTGCTTGGTCCGTAACTGGTTCGTAAGTTGGGAAGAGGCTGTAACTCACGTTATTTCAAAATAACATGGCAAGCGTCCACATAGCAAGCCCATTATTTTGAAATTATTTTGAAATAATGGGCTTCTTATTTTGAAATAATAAGTCCTCTTTTCATGAGGAATAATGCTTATTTCAAAACTGCTATTTCGAAATAGCGATAGTGTGGATGCTCCACTGCTACTATTTCGAAATAGCTCCTTTCCAAGGCCATTCAAAGTAATTATTCCCCAGTGCTTCCTGGGGCTCCAAATCAAGGTAGCATGTCCATATTAGGGGAGCCTGCCTCGGACTAATTTCAAGGCTTCCTTGTAGTGTGGACGTGCTATTTCAAGATTTTGGGAGTTATTATTTCAAAATAACTTATTTCGAAATAATCTCATAGTGTAGACATAGCCTAACAGAGCAAAAGAGATTAGTGAATATTTTGTGTCTAAACATTGTAAGTGCACTCAACTGCTATTTGTGGCTCATACTATTCATTGTATATGAATGTATGCTTTACCAATATTTGCATTTGTGAAAATGTTCATGATCCCTAAATGTTCAACAGATAACAACAAGAATGATTATTTACCTTGATAATTTGTACTTGAAGTCATTATTGATTAGACTATTGATTGTTCTCCTGTTTAAAGTTAAACATTATCTAATCATGATGCAGAAATACTATTATGTGACTTAGATGGCTAACCAATGTCATTGCTAAAGATCAGCATATATTCAATGCAACAGCAGCAGCGAATACATCCTCCATCCCCAAAAAAATCCTCATAAAATGCTAGAGGAATTTTTGAACATTGAATACATTCACAGTAAATGAGGATTGGTTTGTGAACAGAAAAGGCACAAGATTCATCAGACCATTTGTTCATTGAAAGTAATAGGGATGTTAGCTATCAGGTAATTGAATAATTGAGTAACCACATGAATTTGTATTGATTACATGACTATTTGAAAGTCCCCAGCAGCCAGTGCACTCTGGCCCTCTCCCAGGGAGCCCCTGACACCCTGCTTTGCTGCCTCTGTATCCAGGTTTCCTGGAATTCTGGCAGAAATAGCTAGCTGCTGCACCACCTTTTAGTTATTTATGAATTATTATTATCATTTATTATTATTAAAAGAGTACAGCATCAGATCCCTTCTGTGCCTGGCCAGCTCTATGGACAATAAGAGGGGGAGCAAATCTATTGCTCACCCTTTCTGCCCAAGGTAGTACCCAGAACAACACTAGTCTTGCAGCATTCTTGTGCCCCCTATGGCCATGTCTACACTACGTGGAAGATTGATATTGTCACAGTCGATCTTCCGGAGTTCGAATTAGCAGATTTAGTGAAGACCCGCTAATTCGAGCTGAGAGGGTACCCCTGTAGGCGCTGGTAGTCCTGCTCCTCATGAGGAGCAAGGAAAGCCAATGGGAGTGTTGGCTCCCATCGATCTCCCGCTGTGTGGATGGCACGAAAATACAATTTAAGATATGTCAACTCCAGCTACATAATTAATGTAGCTGAAGGTGCATATCTTAAGTCGCCTTTCCCCTTTAGTGTAGACCTGGCCTAGGAGATGCCGCCCTTTGTATCTAGGAGTGAAGGAGGGAGAGGGCTTTCAAGTCTTTCAAAACTTTGATCTCTCTCACTCTCTCATTCAGGGTTAACCTCAGACGGAAGGAGAGTGACACAAAATCTTTAAAGGAAAATATTTACGAAATCTCTCTCTTTATGAACACATAACAGCATGTTTATAATCCTTGAAACAATTGCCAGTTACTGCCAGTAACAACTCTTTTTGAGAGAACACTTCTGCTGCCCTGAGCTGCAGTGCTTGTTACTATCACAAGGTCAAATGCAAAATCTAGTTATGTGCACACGCATACATAAACTCCCCCAGGGCTCTTCTCTGGCAGGATTTACTCAGTCACTGAAAAGTAGTGTCCAAAACCCCTGGAGGGCAAGCAAGCTCCTCAAAGGTGAGAAACAAGTGACAGATTCACAGTCTCCTTCAAAGTCCCTTTGAATCTCTGCAACAATGGTCCTAATTAATATGCACAGCCTGTAACACATTCTAGTTGTCACTGTTCTCAAGTAGGGCGAGGGTGCCTGCAGTCCATCCAAACCAAACTGGCTAAATTCCTGGAACACAACTTACAACAGATCCTTCAGGTCTTTGAGTTGCTCCATCACTGAGTTTTTTTCAGCCTGGCTTTCATTCCTGTTTATAAACTCCTCCCCTCCCCCTTAAGTTCCCTTGGGTTCAGCTTTCAATGAATCTGGGTATATCCTTCCAGGATGTTTGCCCACAATGGAAATAACCCAGGCAGCTTCAAACTGCTAATGAGAATCCCAAGTGCCTGTCACATCTGATTTCTGAATGATCGTGGCCCATCTTGTAGTTACCCCACTTGGCTCTGGCAAATCTGCAGGCACAGAAAGTTCCCTCAGAGCCATATGTCTTCCTTGCTGTTCCTTCCTTTGTTTACACAAGTAAATGCTGTGGTGCAAGCATGTGTGTTACACTTTCTGGGCATAAAGAATGGGGAATATCTAGCTCTTCATGTACTATCCATATAAATACCAGTTGAAAAGTCATAATTTTTCAGCTTTAATATCAGTTACCGATAAAAAAGTATTTGGGCAAAAACAGAGACAAATCATTGGCAAAGTTTCATTAAAAAAAATCTAATTCTCTTTTAACTTGTATGGGAGCAAAAAGAACATCTGAAGCCAGCCAACTTTTTATGGTTGTGAAATTGAAACAACCATGATAAATTGGCAAGAGGAAACAGCTCCTGGGCCAAGAATTTGCATGGCAACTCTGAGCTTAAGGTATATTTTTATGGTTGAAATCTTTACTAAGCTTTTAACATCTCACTCTCAGAGTCTCGAATGCTGGAGGCTCCCTTGATCATTGGATAGATTTTTTAAGATAATTTTTAATGCCACCCAGCTAATATGATGGAAATGGTCCATCTGCTTCCCGCTTACTTCAGGAAAAAAGGCTACAGGGTTTATATTTGCTGGGCCTTGACTTGCTGGGCCAGTCTCCTGGGTTTATAGATTATAGATGCCCCTCCTGTTGCCTTTCAGGCAAGTTTCTTCCTAATCAAAGCTCTCCACACAGCCTAAATCTCCTTTATTTGCAACTGAATTGACTGGGCCTGCTTGACCTATTTCAGCTCTCTCAGCCCTGGTGTAGGGCTTACTCCCCATCACAGGTATCTTATATAGAAACTGATAATGCAGGCCTGTATGCGGGGGAGGGGAGGAAACACACCTCCCATGGTTCCCCATGGTCCCCCATGTAGCCGATTCCAGCCAGGGTAAAGGCAAGAGAGGAGCACTGCCAGAACCTCCTCCCTGCATGCTCTGGCCAGCCAGGGGAAGGTAGAAGCGGTGTGCTGCCCTAGCCTCCCTCCTTCCCACACGCTCCAGCCAGCGGGGGAAGGTAGAAGGGGCGCACTGCTGGGATTGATTTCCCTCCCCACCTCGCCCCCCACCTCCCCTCCAGGGGCGAGTTTCCTGCTAGGAGCCAGAATCGGTGAGTGTATGAAACATGCCTGGCCCAGCAAGCTGTGGATATTGTCAGCTGGATCAAGCCCAGAAGGTTTTATTTTCAAAACTGTTCCCTGGCCCTACCACGTGTGCAAACCTACATGAAGCTATCAAGAAAGCTTCCTCCCTCAACTGTCTTGTTTAGCAGAAATTCAGCTGCCCAGGAAAATCATTTCTTACCCAATTCCTTAGGGACTGGAGAGGAGAGGAGAGATTTATTATAATCTCTCTCTCTCTCCCCACCGCCATAGAACATTAATTCTTTTCAACAGCTAAGCCAAAACCTTGTTTTATATGCTGCAAAAGTTGTTGTTGCTGGTGTTATTTTAATTTCTAGCTTTAACCAGTGCTGAATTGCAGTAGCAGCATATCTCCATCTGCTTCAGGATTCCTGATAGAAAGCCATGCTCTCAGTGAAACACACTTGAGTCTGCTTTTTCGGTTTGTCGTCCAGATGACTTTTGTTATAAGGCTTCTGTGCCCACTGACTAGGTGGCTTGCCAATTTCAAAACAGGCCCAGATTTAGGAGGCCATACTTCAAAACTGAGGTGGTCTCTTTAGTTCTTGTAAGAATCCGGCTGTTTGGATATTTACCTGAAGGATAGGCAAAAATTGGAGTCCACCAGCAGCAGTCTGATGACCATCCACGGTCCCTCCTGGGTGTGAATATATAAATATGGGTGGCTTCAGGCACTACATTTATTGGCTTTAATGGGATGTACGTGGATGTGAAAAGGTCAGAATATTTTGCTCATATTCTGTATAGTGCATTGAGTTGTCTTGGGAGGAAAAGTTCTGTACAAATAGAAGATATTAATTTATTTAATTGTTGCTGTCTTATACTGTGCAATGACAACCGTCATACACAAAAGCCTGGAATTTAGTTCTAGAAACTCCCTACAGGCCTGCCCGCAGGAGGGTACAAAGGCTGCGAATGCAACCACCCCCATGGTCCCCCAAGTAAGCATGCTCCGGCCAGCTTGGGGAAAGCAGGAGCGGCACGCTGCCCGAGCCTTCCTCCCCCATGCTCCGGCCCACTGGGGGAAGGCTGGGGCTGATTCACCCTCCCCCCCGAATGGAGGCCTGGGTCCACATTTACATAAAAAGCACCTCCCCTACAGAAATTCCTGTGTACGGGTCTGTAATGTGCTGGTCCCATAAATCATTGTGTGCTGTATGCACAAAGAGTTATAAGTGCATGCTAGCATTACATTGTTATGCTGTGTTGGTCATCAGCGCTAAGTCCAGTTTGCCCTGGAAGACAAAGGAGTGAGTGTTTGTTAGTCTGAGCAGGCTGGTCAACATCAGAGACAATGAAGGCACATTTATATGCTAGGTAAACAAAACCATCAGGAGAGCAAGTGGGGAAAGATGTTCCATGGGGCGGTGTACTACAGACCCAGGAAACCGTCCTGCCTCCTCAAGCAGGGTCAAGGAACTTAGGCAATAATGAGCCATATGGAGACAGAAAAAGCCATTTTGGCCCCCTTCATCACAAAGGAACTGAGCACTTTGAGATCTGTGAAGGGTCCTGGCCAGAGTGTTTGGACAGCCCTGCTGTCAAAGAAGTTTGGTGAGAAATGCTTTCTCAGAACAGGAGACTCTAACCTGTGAAATCAGGCTATAGATGTAAGAAGCATATTTTTACTTTTGTTTGCTTATAATCCTCTTTATCCTTATACTTGCTATCACTTTGTCTTACATCCTTTTGTTAAATAAACTTGTTTTTCTTTTATTCTTAAATAACTCAGTGCGCTGATTGAAAGGAAGGGTGTATTAATCTAACAGGCTGCAGTATATTGTCTCTTTAGAGGAGTAACACACTTAATAACGTTTGTGAGTGCTCATAAGGTGCTTGGGCAGTGCAGGGAGAGCTCGCTAAGGAAATTGTGAGTTGTGGTTCACTGTTTATTTCCTACATGGCAAGCTTTGGACTGGCAGATCCTGAAGAATTTGCTGGCAAGACAGACATGTTGGTGTGCCAGGGAGCTATCACACGGTTTAGCAGTAGCACATCTCTTACTGGCTGAGGCTGAGCGGGATAACACAGGAACTCACAGTTCTGGGAAACCATAGCAGATTGTCACAATCTCTGTCATCCTCACAGGCCATTTTTGTATTCAGCTGACCTGTGGCAGAGGAAGCATGAAAGGAGGGAACAAGAGCGCTGGTAACAGAAGTCAAATTCTGGATTGGCTGTTGGTGATGAAGAGCTTCTGAAAGTGTCTTCTTCTCCCCCAGTCACAAAACCACCATCTAGCAGAACCCTTTCCTGATGGGAATCTAGGTTCCCTCTGTTCAGAGAACAATGCTGAATGTTTCTCTGTGAGCAGTTTTTCTACCTATTTCACAGATCAGTCACATAGCTCTGGGCTGCACCGGTTATCTGTGTGGTAACAGATACCTGACCAGGGGTCCGATAATATATTTCTGATTGAATTTTAACAACATAAGAACAGCCGTACTGAGTCAGACCAAAGGTCCATCCAGCCCAGTACCCTGTCTGCCGACAGTGGCCAATGCCAGGTGCTCCAGAGGGAGTGAATCGAACAGGCAATGATCAAGTGATCTCCCTCCTGCTATCCATCTCCATCCTCTGACAAGCAGAGGCTAGGGACACCATTCCTTACCCATACTGGCTAATAGCCATTAATGGACTTAACCTCCATGAATTTATCTAGTTCTCTTTTAAACCCTGTTATAATCCTAGCCTTCACATACTCCTCAAGCAAGGAGTTCCACAGACTGACTATGCGCTGTGTGAAGAAGAACTTCCTTTTATTTGTTATAAACCTGCTGCCCATTAGTTTCATTTGGTGGCCCCTAGTTCATATATTAGGGGAACAAGTAAATAACTTTTCCTTATTCACTTTCTCCACACCACTCATGATTTTATAGACCTCTATCATAGTCCCCCTTAGTCTCCTCTTTTCCAAGCTGAAAAGTCCCAGTCTCTTTAATCTCTCCTCATATGGGACCCGTTCCAAACCCCTAATCATTTTAGTTGCCCTTCTCTGAACCTTTTCTAATTCTAGTATATCTTTTTTTTGAGATGAGGAGACCACATCTGTATGCAGTATTCCAGATGTGAGCGTACCATGGATTTATATAAGGGCAATAAGATATTCTCCGTCTTATTCTCTATCCCTTTTTTAATGATTCCTAACATCCTGTTTGCTTTTTTGACTGCCGCTGCACACTGCGTGGACGTCTTCAGAGAACTATCCACAATGACTCCAAGATCTCTTTCCTGATTAGTTGTAGCTAAATTAGCCCCCATTATATTATATGTATAGCTGGGGTTATTTTTCCCACAAATCTCACCGTACTGAAGTTCTGGAGGAGCTAAGAGAAATTTGGGTTGTGACTTGGATCTAACAGTATTCAGAACAGAAATGTCCAAAAATTACCCCCTTCCTGTGCTTGTCTGTTTCTAAGGGTTGGTGAGCAGGCCCATTATGTTGGCTGTCAGTTTCCAGGGGGAACCATATTTCTGTGCTACTGACTGGTGAAATAAGTAGAGCTGCTCCAGTTCATAGGATATGCTGTATCATTAGTTTCCTTAAACAAACATAAACCTTTGCCTGAGCTTCCATCTGGATTGGGCTTTCTCCCTCTGCTTGTTTACCTAGTTCCTTCTTGCCACAAACTGACTCAGCTTGCCACATGTATGGGTTGGTGTCTCAACAGATCTGTCAAGGTGAGTCAGCAGAATGGTTCTGTGACTGTGCAGAGGTATAGAACCTGACACCTAGCTCTATTCCATATGAGAAGGTGATGTACCACGATGCCTCTAATAGGCAGTTCTTATAACCACCCTTGATGCTAACACTCATGCCCTCTCTCTACATTTTCTTTCTGTAGAAGAGTGAAATGGTGCATTGCTGGTTTTATCTAGCATTCTCTGAAATCTGTAAACTTGGGCATGGTATGTAGACTGCACTGGTCTCATTACTGATTGCCAGGAGGAGATCATTGACCAATGGACAAGTGTCCATGAAGCCTAAGAATACACCCACCAGATAGGGCACCTCCCTTTTGCCCTGTGGCCCTTCAGCTGGAGCGCTGATCCACACTGTGGGGAGAGCTGGGTTCAAATCCCCACTCTGCTTGACTTAGAGCATGGACTTGAACCCAGGTTTTCTACATCTCAGGTGGGTGTCCTTCTCAGGGTATGTCCCCACTGCATGGATATTTCAAAATAAGCTATTCCGGAAGATATATTCCGAAGTAGCTTATTTTGAAATAGAGCATCCACACTACAGGCAAGCCTCAAAATTAGTCTGAGGCAGGCTGCCCTAATGTGAACACGCTACCTTGATTTAGAGCCCCAGGAAACACTGAGGAGAAATTACTTAGAATAGCCCTGGGGAGGAGCTATTTCAAAATAGCAGCCGTGGAGCATCCACATTGCAGCTATTTCGAAATAGCTATGTCAGAAGAGGAGTTATTCCTTGTGGAATGAGATTTACAGAAGTCGGAATAAGCTGCCCGTTATTTCGATCTTATTTCGAAATAGTGGAATTGCTGTGTAAACGCTCGCATTGTTATTTCGGAATAACGCTAGTTATTCTGAAATAATGGTGACATATAGATGCACTCTCAGTTTTTCCCTCTTGAAGCTGTTCCATTTTGTATAAAAATATTTAAATATTCATTGGTGCAGGGAGTGGAACCTGAGGAGGCCAGCTGCATGTAGTAGCCACGAGACTTTCACTGTCTCTCTCCCAAGGAATATTTAGTCATTTTATACGAAGTGGAACTGCTGAGAGAAATTGCATCAGGGTTTATAAGGGCCATCACCACCTCTCCATTCTCTGTGGGAAAGAGCTGACCTAGCAAAGGCACCTTTCTCCAGGAGAAGGATCGTGACTGTGAATCCCTCTGGCCTGGGCTTAGGATCTAGGTCTCTGAGGGGCAGAGTCATACTCTTCTCTCCTGAGCATTTCCTTCTGGCTAGCTTAGGTGGCTCCCTGCTCAGCATGCTGCTGGCTTCCATGAATTCCTTTTTCAGAAACCCAGCTCTCTCCTGGCACTATCTGAGGAGTCTAGGCACCTCTCTTGGGGTTGTTAATGCCACTAAAAGACGGGGCAACTGAGTTCCCATAGTGAATCTAGCCCTTAGTCTTTCAGTTCCCTGTCTGGAAGATGGAAATCATCCCTCCTTTCCCCCATCGTTTGTCTATTTGTCTTGGAAGCTCTGTGTGGCAGGGACTTTCCCTTAAAACGTACAGGTATGCAGCGTCTAGCCCAATGGGATTGTGATCTCGATAGGCACCTCTGCATTACAAACACATACCACCAATAATAAGTAGAGTGACTACTTATGCCTTGCATAGCAAGGGAAGTCATAAGAAGTTTTGCTGTGGCAGCATTCACGGCAAAAGAGAGGACATCACAAGTATGCTAGGAATTGATTTTTGAGGTAAAAGCAGGCTGACAAAAGATGGTTTATTTGCTGTGCAGTAATAATAATACCCCTTGCCAGTCGTTCAAAGGGAAGATATTTCAAGGGCAGCCTATCCCTGTATAACACAGAAAAGCTACTTTAGGAAAGCAGAGCTGAGGGCTTACAGTGGCAAGGTAGTTTTGAGTTTAAGGGTGTTTTTTTTAAACTTCAGTCCTTTAGCTGGAGTGTTACCTTCAGTCTTAATTGTGGCACATCTGAAGCTTAATCAGTTTCCTTGCTGACATTGGGCTGCGCTAATTTAAACACAAACGTACTACAGGTTCAATCTCTCTTGTCCAGAACTCTCTAATCTAGAAACATCCGTCGTCTGGAATGATTTTAGTTAGCTGGATGTCCACTTTTCATGAGTGTGGCTATAAGTCACAAAGTTTGTTTATAGCCACCAGTCCTGACTCTCATTGTTCTGAGCTATTATTTAGCTCTAATTTACCCCTAAATGTCCTCTAATAGCCCAGGTAGCAGTGGAAGTATTGATAATGCTGCTAGACAATATTGACCTTCTGTGGTCTGGCAAATTCTCTTGCTCGAAACCGGTCAGATCCCAAAGGTGCCAGACCGGAGAGGTTCAATCTGTAGTTGGAAACAATGTTCCCTCTAATTTTTTCCATCCATGAGCAGAATAAATTTTATGTGTGCTGAGGCATGTGTGGATGTGCACCACTATTAGAAACCCATGCTGCTGGCTGTGGGTGCTCTGCTAATCAGCTGGGTGGCATCTGAATCTCTCCTGGGTGGTTCCCCAAGAGCTCACCTTACAGGAAACCCTGCTTGGAAACTAGTGCGCCTGGAGGAAATGGAAGGAGGCTGGCTGGCCTGGAAATAGTTGTATCCTGCTAATGTTTTTGCAAAGAAGTGATCAAGAAATAGATAAAAGGGAATTAGAGATCAATTAAAATATATTAGCAGTGTTCACAATTCAGAGTACGTACAAGATAATTAATCTAATTCCAAGGCCTCTGGTGAGCATTAATGCTTCACTTTTTTGGAGCTTGATGAAGGACTCTGTTAATTACAAATATTTATATAATGTAGAGTCTTGACATGAGTACTTGTTCCTAAAGGGAACTACTTCTATTAATCAGCCAGTCTAGCAGAAGATGCCCTTACATTTTACAATGAAGGCAAGACCTTGCTTCATAAATCCTATTTACAGCCCACACATCCTAAATATCCTTCAGGGCCAGTGCAAGATGGCATATAGTAAATTTCACACTATAATATAATGCCTCATTCTTTCCCCACTGGTTAATTAGTTTGTTTTGGGAACATACCTCCCATCCCTTTTCTTCTGTTATGAATCTTTTATTGACATTCCAAGCCTAGAAGGCGGCAATCCTCTAAATAGCAAAGTGATGTACAAGGAGGAGTTGAAAGCCATACACATCTAGTAGTGGACATGTAAATATTATCTGACTCGGAGGCAGGGGGCTGATCAAGACCTTATGTCGCTGAGATTAATGATAGAAATTTTGATGATGTTATGAGTGCATTGTACTTCAGCACTTGAATGGAAATGCACAGGTTTTGAATAAAGAATTGTTTATTATTGTATACCTCTATGGGACACTAACTCTGTCCCATGGCCCCCCCCCAAATCCACACAGTCTTATGAATAAAGAAAGGATTAAAATATAGTCCAATGTAGGGCAGTTTTCCTATTTTTGCACCCATTGCTTTGAATTCAGCACAGAGCACCTGTTTAAATCAACAGGAAGGTCTCAAAGAGTTTTGTCACCGACACCCGTCTTTTTGGCTGGATAGGAGCTCACCGTTTTACCATACAGGAATCAATGTTGAAAAGAAGGCCGGACCATGTTGTTAAGCAGCATTTTGTTGTGTTAGGTGGTAGTTTTATGCCAACTGTGTAGCCGCCCAGAGCAAAAGTTAATCTTAGAATCCCACTGCTAATATTGCCAGAATCTAACTCAGGGGTGGGCAATAATTTTTGATGGGGGGCCACTCCAAGAATTTGGTAAATGGTCGAGAGCTGCACTCTTCTATGATATTAATGGAGGAGGTGCGGGGGTCTGGGATGGAGGTTGGGTGCAGATTGGAGTTTGGGGTAAGGGGTTGGGGTATGGGATCTGGGAGGGAATTTGGGTGAAGGAGGGGATTGTGACTGTGATCCAGTCCAGGACATGAGCCAGCTGGCCAGGGAGGGGATTTCCCAGCTCTGCAAACTGCGGCTACACCAGAGGTAAGGAAACCCAGCTGGGAAATGGGACCCAATAGGCAAGTGAGAGTGACAGAAACCAGGTGATGGGACCCCTGAAGAAACAACCCACCTTCCATCTGAGACTTTCCCCATTGGGTAATGGGAGCCCTGTTGAAACTTGCCACATCCTCTGAGACTGGCCTCAGCTGGAGGATGAGTCTGTCTTCTCCCCTCCTATTCAGTTTAGGGTCCAGCCCTCTCCCCGCTCCCCATAGGTACCCCTGCTATTCTGTTGGGACAAGGATGCAACCCAATGGGAATGGAAGAACAGAGCCACCAACACCAGACAGAAACCTGACCACGAGAAGCTGCTAAGGAGCAGCTGGCATATGGAGATGGAGGGAAGGGAGGTAGCAGCTCCTTCTGCAATTGGGTGGGTGTGTGTGTGTCAGACATGCAGGTCACTAGAGAGGAAGACAAGTCCATCCCAGCTGCATGGTGCCATTAATCCTCCCTGATTCCTGGGGCACCCAAGTCTTTGATGGGTCCTTCTTCTCTTGAGACAGTAAGACATCATGGCCAAGGTGATATGCCAGCTCCACTCCATCCCATCCTCTCATGAGGTGCCCGAGGCTCTGCGAGGACTGCGCCTTTTCAGGTGCTTCTGATGGGGGTGTAGAGCCCCCCACTGGGCCAGAAGGGATGAGGAAACAGGCCTGGGACACTGGGATCCTGCCCCACCCCCAGTGTTCCCTGTAAGCTGGGCACCTGTGCGGCCACTCAGGAGAGATTCCAATGCTGCCCAGCTGATTAGCAGAGTGCCCACAGCTTGGTTTTTGGTTCTACTGATGGTGCACATTCCACATGCCTCAGTGCACATAAAATTATTCCACACACGAATATAAAATCTCAGCACCTGGATGGACAAGATTAGAGGGAACATTGCCCGCCGCCCCCGCAGAACCTGCTCCAGCTGGAAGAGGTGTTTCAAAGGGAGCCTGTCATGAGGTGGAATCAAGAAATCAAGGGGTTAATCCAGGTGCTGACAGCCACTACTGATTGGCAGGTAACAGCAGCTGGGCAGGTCAAAGGGCTGGGAAGCAGACCGGTAGGGTGGCTACAGAGGAGTGAGCAGCAGGAGTGGAGTCCTGTCAGCAGACTGCTAAAGCCATCCAAGGACACCCCCAGCAAGGATGAAGAGCCAAGAGACCAAACCCCGATGGGCTCAGCACAGAGTGAATTGCCAGATTCCAGGGCTTGAGGAGGGGACTTAGCCCCTCGGAGCCGAGTGAGCCAGCCCCACATTCTCCTTCAGGGGACGCACCTTCGCACTGACGGCCCCACCTCACCGAGCCAGCCAGCTCGACAGGGGAGTGGCCCCAGAGGGCGAGAGATTGGCCTGGGGAGGTGCTGAAAATGGTGCAACAGGAGTCCGGGCTGCAGGACAGATTCTGCCACCAGCAACTGCCCCAGGCCTCAGAGCAGGGCCAGACTTTGCCTACGACTACGGGCCCCTTTTCTGGAATGTCTGGGGATCATAGGAGAGGCAGGTGACGCTATTCCCAAGGGAAAGGGAGGGACCAGGCTCCTACATTCCCCACCCATTTCATGGGGGGCTCCCAGGCCCCTTTCCCCTCTATTGGGGAGGAGGAGAGGGGAGAGACATGATCGGCTCTGGGCCCTGAGACCTTCACAGGAACCAGAGGGGGGCTGCAGACCCTTTCCTTTGTGGGGACCTTGGACTGCACATTGTGTTGCACTTTGTGAATCTGGAATTCAATTGGTGAACCAGCTGGAGGGCCAAGGCCTGATTGTGTACATTGTGTAGGACTGCACATTGTGTTGCACTTTGTGAATGTGGAATTCAATTGGTGAACCAGCCGGAAGGCCAAGGCCTGATTGTGTCCATCGTGTCGGACTGCATGCTGTGTTTATTCATAAGAAAGACATGCAAGACCATGTCGTATGCCTTACTAAAGTCTAGGTATACCACTTTACCACGTCCACCACTTCTCCCTTATCCACAAGATTTGTTATCCTATCAAAGAAAGCTATCAGATTGGTTCTTTACAAATCCATGCTGGCTGTTGCCCATCACCTTATTTTCTTCTAGATGTTTGCAGATGAATTCCTTAATTATCTGTTCCATTAAACTGACTGGTCTGTAGATCATCCCAGCCAGGACTTTGTCAAGCCGGACTTAAAAACCTCTAGGGATAGAGATTCCACCCCCTCCCTAGGAAGCCCATTCCACTGCTTCACCACCCTCCCAGTGAAATATTTTTTTCCTAATATCCAAACTAGACCTCCCCCACTGCAATTTGAGACCATTGCTCCTCGTTCTGCCATCTGTCACTACTGAGAACAGCCTCTCTCCACCCTCTTTGGAACTAACCTTCAGGAAGTTGAAGGCTGCTATCACCTCCCCCCCCCCAATCTTCTCTTCTGCAGACTAAACAAGCTCAAATCCCTTAGTCTCTCCTCGTAGGTCATGTGCTCCAGCCCCTAATCATATTGGTTGCCCTCTGCAGGACCCTTTCCAATGCGTCCATATCCTTTTTGTAGTTGGGGGCCCAGAACTGGATGTAATACTCCATATGTGACCTCACCAGTGCTGAACAAAGGGGAATAATCACTTCTCTAGTTCTGCTGGAAATGCTCCTCCTAATGCATCCTAATATGCCATTAGCCTTCTTGGCTACCAGGGCACACTATTGGCTCATCTCCAGCTTTTATTGAACCTTATCAGATTTCTTTTGGCCCAATCCTCCAATCTGTCTAGGTCACTCTGGACCCTATCCCTGCCCTCCAACGTATCTACCTCTCCCCCTAGCTTAGTGTCATCCGCAAACTTGCTGAGGGTGCAGCCCATCCCCTCATCTGGGTCATTAATAAGATGTTGAACAAAATCAGCCCTAGAACCGATCCTTGGAGTACCCTGCTTGAAACCGACCACCGACCAGACATCGAGCCATTGATCACTGCCCCTTGAGCCCGAGGTTGTGGGTACCAAGGGGAAATCCTTCATCCAGCACAACTGAGCAATAACTAGGAGGCACGGCTGGGGCTGGGGCTGGCTTGTTTGTGGTGGGAACCAGCTCCCCTCAGCCTAGTTTAGATGCCAAATGACCTGCTGGGCCTCCTCAGGCAAGCCCTGTGCTGCAGACATAAAGCGGCGTGACCCTCCTATCACCCTAATGAGCGTGTGGCAGCAGATCTACAGCAGCCAGCATCCCTGGGGCTAAGCTCTCTGTCCTCCTTCAGCATGGGTGGCCAGTATGCCTGGATGGGGAAGGCATTGCCCTCCCAAACTGGCAGCCTGGCCCCACCCACACCCTGCTCCCAGAACGCCAACTGCAGGTGTACGGTGGGGGAGTGTTGCTGCCTCTGAGTACCTGTCCCCCCTGTGCTCTGGGGCCAGGAAGGCTGGGACCACGTGCCGCCCACCCTTCCTGTGGTGTGGGTGGGAGGAAGGTGGCTTGGCTCCTGTGTGGGGGCAGGGCCTAGGCAGAGGGGGTGGGGTTGGGGAAGGGCTAGGGCAGAGGTGGGCAATAATTTTTGGTGGGGGGGCCACTCCAAGATTTTGGAAAGTGGTCAAGGGCCGCACTCTTCCAGAATATTAATGGAGGAATTCCAGGGTCTGGGATGGAGGTTGGATGCAGAAGGGAGCTTGGGGTAAGGGATTAGGGTGCAAGAGGGAGAATGGGGCCTGGGAGGGAGTTTGGGTGAAGGAGGCAGTTGTGACCGAGGGCAGGGGACTGAATTGCAGGGGTTTGGGATGTGACCTAGGGTAGGGGAGGATTGTGATCTGGGGCAGGGGATTGGGGTGCCCGTTCTGGGAGGGGGCATGGCTGCAGGAGGGGGCAGAGGGTTTGGGTATGTGGAGGGTCGGCAGAGGGTTGGGGAAGGAAGGGGGCTGGGGTGCCAGAGGCAGGCTCTGCCTGGAAGGCACTTACCAGCAGAAAACTGCGGCAGACTGTCTGCTGCAGGCTGCTCCATGTGGCTCTGCTCCGGGAATGAAAGGGAGGGAAGGGGGGAGAAAGAGGGGGAGGGAGAGGGAATCAAGGAGGAAGGGAGAAGGCTTCCTACACTGCCCCTGCTCCCAGCAAAAATTCTCAGCTCCTATAGGCCGGAAACTGAGAGATTGGCCAATGGGAGCAAAGAGATTTTGGTGGGGGGCAGGAACAGCATGAGAATTCTCCTCCCTCCCCAGCTGTCCAGAACAGAGAGCAGCTGGCTTTTTAAAGTGTGAGCTGTTCTCTGCCTAAGGGTTCAGCGAGGCAGCCGCAGGCCAGATCCAACCCACTGGCAGCCTCTTGCCCACCTCCGATCTAACTCATGTGAATAATGGGAACAGCCTCCATTGAGGAGAACAATAAAGTAAGCCACTGTTGTGCTTTTCACCCCTAGATATTGCTATTTATATTTTACACAGAAGGAAAATTGCATTGTCAGAGAACACTTACAGGAAATTACAGGGTTGATGATATATGGCTTCAGCTTTTCAAAAGCTCTGATAAAATGGCATATACTGCGTAGTCCACCATGATTGATAGCGGGATGTAAAGTAAGAGTGATGAAGGCATTAAGTGTAGAACAAAGAGCAACCCAGAGTAAATGATTTTGACTTGATGATTTCTTCCAGCTACTTTCACCACTGAAACATAGAACTGTGGCCTGGCCGCATGGTAACAACAGAGTAAATAAACATTGTTATCCTCTTGCAATATACAGCTGAAGGAGAAGAATATGTGGAATTTAGAAAAATGATAGAACAGAAAATAGTTTGAAGCAATTCTTTGAAAAGACTAATTTAGTGATATTAAATGATGGAACAGCTACCAGGTTCAATACAATTGACCGGAGCCTCTCTTGCCTGGATCTGGGAATAGCTTCTGGTCCTTGAGATGCAGCTGGGAAATTTACAGGAGGGAGGGGATGGGTCACAACCACTTTCTAACAAATTACTTCTCAAGGAAAAGGAAATACAAAGTCAAAGATAATATTCTTGCTTGAAATAGTGTATGTGTATGGGACATATACTGGACACTACTTAAAAAATAGGCAAGATGTACCATGTTACAGCAAGGCATGTGCAATGGCAATTGGGAAATGGAATAAAGCATATAAGACAGCAAAAAATTCCTTAAATAGCGAGGACTGGATGAAAAATAACAAGGGAAAAAAGAGAAAACTGGAGAACATGCTGCAGGAAAGCATATACCAGCACATAATAAGTTTAGAAATAAATTTAGGAAAATGAATGGAATATAAAGAGTAAGAGCCATATAATGCCTGGTTGCAGGGTATGGAGTAATCATCTTCAACAAAGAAAAAGTGGAAATTCTAGCCACCATGTATCAAAAAGTCAGTAATGAAGAGGAACAGAGGATAGAAATTAGGGAGAGGAAAAGAACATTAATTAAAGATAATTAGGAGGTGATGAAGAGGTGGGAGGAGGATGTGGGTATCATCTAAAAAGAAAACTTAAGTTTGAAAGAACTGAAAAGCACTGCCCACGCAAAGCTTTGAAATGCTTGAAGACCCTAAGTGAGGGAAGATTGAAAGTGATACTAAACTGATATAATAACATATGGAGAAAATGTGAAATACCTAAGGACTGGAAATATGTGATTATTTTCCCAGTGAGGAAACTGGGTAACTTGTGCTCAAGACCTGAAGCATAGAGACCAGTTGCCTTCACAGAGTGTTTAGGTAAAACCATGGAAAGAATGGTAACAGAGAGATTAAGAAAAGGAAAGAGGTTCATAGATGGCAAGCAAAGTGAGTTCAGAAGTGGTAGGAATGCCCTTGAGGAATGATGAGAGAGAGAAGCAAAAACAAAACAAAACAAAACAACCCCCCTCCCAAAAAAAACAAAAACAAAAAAACCCAGGAGAACCAAATAAGGGACTTCTTAAGCAAAAGAACTATAAATGTCTGAATGAAGAAAGTTTTTTTTCAACATATAGTCAGTTGCAAATGGAATTCCAGAAAGCAGAAACTCTGAAAGCACGTCCAAAAGAATCAATGGTACACATAAGAAATGTGCACAATGAGGCGATGAATGAGGGTTCAAATTCTCCATAAGCAAAATGAAGGGAATGATCTTCCGAACAACGAAAATCCAAAAAAGATGTAACGTTGTATCTACACGAACACAGATAAATATAGTAGAAATTTACATTTTTTTCTGTGTGCTATTTAACAACAAGCTCACTTGGCTGGACCCTAATGAAGATATTAAAAGGTATGTGCAAAGGCAGAATTTCCTTACTTAAAAGGTATCTCCAGACCACTCTTGAGAGTGGGTAGGAAAACAGTGGTGAGCAATTACTAAGTATGGATGCCAAGCTTGTGGGTCAGCAGAAGAACACCAGTCTGAGAAAAGTAACCTGTAACCAAGCACAGACATTGTGTCTCACATGTGGTCCCTTCATTACTACACCAGTGTTACTACAGCTAGCAGGCAGTGAAGTGTCTATTGCTCTTTGAATGAAGCTGCTAGATTTAACTGTTGGGACCAAAGCACTAGATTAATAATCAAGATGACAATGCACAGCTAATACATAATGATGGCTGGGAATTAAGTGGTGGCTGGGTTGGGCAAAAATGAAAATTCCCCATGTAAGTGGGGTATAGAAGAAGATGAATGAACCCAATGAAAGAAAAAGCTTTAGAGATCAAAATCTAGAGCTATGGCAAAATACTTCATCACTGGGAAACCATTCTCCCAAAGATAGACATGGACTAATACAATGAAATAAGACGATAAGTATCATAAATATACAAGATATAACGACCCAATATACTATGATAATTGTGGATACTATTGCTATATATGTACATACAGATGTCTCCAAAACAGAACAGGAAAACTGGGAACAGCTTTCTCCATGCCCTCAGTAGGACTCAAACCATAAGTCTCAATAACTTTGTATCCACCATTACAGCCAAGCTAACAGGGTGTATGCTAGCACTAAATTGGGCTTTAGATGTGAAGCCAGCTGGCATGGTCACCCCGTCTGATTCCTGATCAGGGCTGCGGGGAGCTTATGACCTTTGGTCTGACAAAAGAAAAGATACTGTTAATGAACTATTCCTGCTAACATCTGAACTGGTGCATCATGGGGCATGTAGGGAAAGCAGGCCACACACTGGCAGACACGCTGGCAAAAAGTACTATTATCATGCACAAGAAGATCTAGGAAGATCCCTAAAAAAAGTGGTATTTAAACAGCTAATAAAAATGAGCTACAGAAGGAATAGTTGGAACTCTGGCAAACAAAGCCAAGGGGGAAGTTCCAAGAAGTATGCCCTACCACTGAAAATGTTGAGATAATCCAGTGCTCTGAGAGGAAGAGCAAAGTGGATCTATTTAGAATTCTACGAGGGCATTTTGGATTAAATAGCAATTTATTTCTAATTAGCATGCACAAAGATGGATTATGTGCAATATGTGAGTTCCGGGAAATGACAGAACATATCCTTTGGGACTGTAAGGACTGTATCAGTGAAAGGAGGTGTTACACCAAGAAGTCTTAACGGACAGGCCCTATACGGAAATTAAAAACCCTCGGCTGGCTCATGCACCCATGCTAAAGGGCTGTTTAATTACAGTATAGATGTTTGGACTTGTGCTCTAGGGCCCTCTCTCCCCATAATTTGGGCACAAGCCTGAGCCTGAAAGTCTGCACCATAACTGAACATCACTTAAGCCCCTTTGCTCAAGACAGTTGGCATGTGTCAGCTGCAGGCATCTAACTGCAACGTGAACATACCCAAAATAGCAACATTTTCCTTGCCTCGTCTATATTGAATAAAAGGAAAATGGGCTCCAATTAAAAAGAGCTTTTCTACAATTCTTTAAGAACAACAGGAAAGGGGCAAGACTGTAAGTCATGAATAGGATACCTCCGGGACATAACCAGTTCTCCCTGTAAGCTGTGCACTTGGGTGGCCACCCAGGAGAAATTCAAATGCTGCCCATCTGATTAGCAGAGTACCCGTGGCCACCTACAGCAAATGTTTCTATTGGTGGTGCACGTCCATGCATGTCTCGGTGCCTATAATAAAATGTATTCTGCACGTGGATGGAAAATATAGCGGGAACATTGATAAGAACCATTTACTGCTCTGGGTTCTTGGTCCCATAACCTGTCAGGGAACTTTCCCTATCCCTGGAACACAGCCCTTGAATAAAGACATCTTTATCATCATGCTGTTCTTGTTTTATTCCTCGGTAAAATATCCCCAGCAGAAGTGTCCTGGATCCTGGGCACTTATTCCCTGCAGGACATTCCAGCCACCCTATGTGTCAGCGAGAATTTTTTGTGAAATATTTATGAATCCTGTGTGTGCCTCAGTAGTTTGCAGGCTGCCCAGCATGAGGAAAGGGCTCCATCTGCTCTCCTGGCAAGCTGGCACAGAGGCATGTGTCACCTTGCTGTCTCATGCTGACCAGGACATGAAAAAGGATGAGCTGAAGCCAACTCCATATCCATGGACAATGCAAGAAGACAAGAGAAATTCCATTCACCAGGATATAGTCACCAGGCAATCACTGATGCAGAGGGAGACAGATTTCCCCATCTCTCAGCAGGGAAGCTGAGCAGAGATTGCAGCTTGACAACAAAGCAGTGAGGTGTGCAGCAGTGGATAAGTGTTGGCTTCTGAAGGAGGCAGGGCTCTTGCCTCTGTGCCAGCTTGCCAGGAGAGCAGATGTAGCCCTTTCCTCATGCTGGGTAGCCAAACAAACTACTGAGGCACACACAGGATTCATAAACATTTCACAAAAAATTCTCGCTGACACATAAGGTAGCTGGAATGTCCTGCAGGGAATAAGTGCCCAGGATCCAGGACACTTCTGCTGGGGATATTTTACCGAGGAATAAAACAAGAACAGCATGATGATAAAGATGTCTTTATTCAAGGGCTGCGTTCCAGGGATAGGGAAAGTTCCCTGACAGGTTATGGGACCAAGAACCCAGAGGAGTAAATGGTTCTTATCAATGTTCCCGCTATATTTTCCATCCACGTGCAGAATACATTTTATTATAGGCACCGAGACATGCATGGACGTGCACCACCAATAGAAACACATGCTGTAGGTGGCCATGGGTACTCTGCTAATCAGATGGGCAGCATTTGAATTTCTCCTGGGTAGCCAAGTGCACAGCTTACAAGGAGAACTGGTTATGTCCTGGAGGTATCCTATTCATGACTTACAGTCTTGCCCCTTTCCTGTTGTTTTTAAGAATTGTAGAAAAGCTCTTTTTAATTGGAGCCCATTTTCCTTTTATTCAATATAAATGAGGCAAGGAAAATGTTGTTTTTTTGGGTATGTTCACGTTGCAGTTAGATGCCTGCAGCTGACACCTGCCAGCTGTCTTGAGCAGAGGGGCTAAGTGGTGTTCAACAACCACAGGACATACCGCACTAATACCAACCCTGGAACTTTCCCTTGAAACAAACCCCGTTGCCAGCTTTGTCCACATATTTACTCTGCTGACACCGTCATTGGTCCTAACCATGTCCGTTACAAGATCAAGAACACACATTCCTGTTCATCCAGAAATATAATTTATGCCATCATGTGTCAACAGTGTCCGTCTGCTATGTATATTGGACAAAGTTCTCAGACACTTCGCCAAAGAATCAATGCACACAAAACAGACATCAGACAGTTTCACAAAGAAAAAACAGTTTCTTGCCATTTCAACCAGACTGGGCATTGTCTCAATGACCTCACTACATGCATCCTACTTCAAAGAGACTTTAACACCAGACTACAAAGGGAAGCCTCAGAACTGTCATTCATGCTTAAATTTGACACTTTACGAATGGGCCTTAACAAAGATGCTAATTATCTTACCCATTACAAAGATAGCTTCCCCAATTATCACCCCTAATATCATTATCTCATAGACACTAACCTCCCCCCCCACTCCACCCCCATTCTAAAATCTGATTTGTCAATTTTATATGTGTTCACTTTTTTTGATTGTATCCCTTTTGTATATATGATCATGCCAATTTTCTTCCACAATTTGATCTGAGGAAGTGGGTCTGGCCCACGAAAGCTCATCACCTAATAAACCATCTTGTTAGTCTTTAAAGTGCTGCATAGTCCTGTCTTTTGTTTCAGCAAGACCAGACTAACATGGCTACATCTCTATTACTCTTGGAATTAAGGAGCTGAGAAAAAGGGAGACACACATAGACCATGAATATGTGGCTCACTACAGCTTGGCTGGGGCCTGCAGTAGCTAGAATGAACTATGTTTTAACCTTCATTTCTCTGTGCCAACCCAAGGATATCCTATGCTGCATTCCAGCTGACTAATAAACCCTTCCGTTTTCAAACCACTGCCTGAGCGTCATTGTAAATACTCAGTGAGCTAATTTGTCCCCTTTTCAGGGATTAGTCTCTAGCATGGAACATACCAGGGTACAATCCAGACCAATGAATAGCTGTATCACTCTTGCCCTGTAACCTGGGGTGCCCATTACAATGACTCACTGCTGTAGCCTCATGCCTGGACTGTGCCCAAACACTCCCAGCTATGTCTGTGTGTGGTGCAGTCAGCCAGCCACACTTTAGTTCTTACCAGCCTTGATTATGCTACAGAGTGACCCCCAGTCCCAGAGCTTGCTAGAGGTAGCAGGTTTAAAACAAGCAAGAGGAAGTTTTTCTTCACGCAGCACACAGTCAACCTGTGGAACTCCTTACCAGAGGATGTTGTGAAGACCAGGACTATAATAGGGTTCAAAAAAGAGCTAGATAAATTCATGGAGGTTAGATTCATCAATGGCTATTAGCCAGGAATGGTGTCCTTAGCCTCTGTTTGTGAGAGGCTGGAAATGGATGACAGGAGATGGATCATGTGAGGATTACCAGTTCTGTTCACTCTCTCTAGGTACCTGGCAATGGCCACTGTCAGAAGACAGGATACTGGGCCGGATGGACTTTGGTCTGACCAAGTATGGCCATTCTCATATTCTTTTCCAGAACTGTGAGTTTTGTACTGCCCAGCCTGTGTCTGGACTGTATCAGTATACAGGTTGAACTGCTTTATTTTGGCACTCTAGTCAGGCAATATCTGTTGTCTGGCATGATTTTGGTTAACACGATGGCCGCTTATGGTGTGGCCAAGTTTTCTGTGGTTCCACAAAGTTTTACAGACATCGGTTCTGGCTCTCAGTGTTCTGTGCCGTTATTTAGCTCTAATTTACCCCTAAATGTCTTCTAAGAGCCCAGGAAACAGTGGAAGTGTTGGTAATGCTGCTAGACAATATTAACCACTTGTGGTTCATCAAATTCTCTGGTTTGACACTGGTCAGGTCCGAAGGGTGCCAAACTAGAGAGGTTCAACCTGTATTGGGTCTTTTATTCCTTGAAGTGAATACTATGCACATAACTTGTATTATTTAGATATATATATAGATATATAGATATATATATATACACACACAGACACAAGGCACCCGCATCTCTGTCTTTTTCTATCTATCTATCTGAGAGAAAGGAAGATGCGGGTGCCTTGCAGTGTTTTCCCTTTCTTTTATAGTTTCAGTTCCCCTCTTAGAAAACATTTCCAACTGAGACCCAGAAGTCTGCGGGAGGATGTTCCCCCCTTGTCTTAGGCTATGTCTGTACTGCAGTAAGACATCCAAGGCTGGTCTGTGTCAGCTTATTTGGTCTCATGGGACTTGGAATAAGGAGCTGTTTTACTTCCTTTGTTTTCTCTCCTTGCTTGATGAGTCTGTTTATTACATACATGCAAATTAAGGCAAGCACACATTTCTTTGTTTACGACAGAGCTGTTTGCCAACTTCAGTATGGGTAGGACTGTGGAGTTTGGAACATGTGCTAGTAACATACAGGGGAATTATAACTTCACATGCAATGTAGGCACATTTTACCAGAACAATACAGACCAACAAAGTATGGTTTTAAAAATGAAGACTCACAAAGCATACCTTTTACAAACATTGGCCAGGTTCAGAGAGGGTAAAGTCCATCTACCTACACAGCAGTGGATAGGGTCTTTGACATTAAACCATTTTGCTAAGAACAGAATAAATGTTAGTTCCTTTTTAAAAATAACCAAGTGTTGGTATAGCTAACCAAGGGATTCTGACAGTTTTGCCTTGTATTCACTCAGATTCATAGTTACAGCAAATGAGAAGTAATGACATGTTGGTAACTAACTTAGAAAAGAACAGGAAACTTAAAAAATTTACAAGAAAAACCATAGTTTTGAAATGTGATCTTAGACATGCTTAAGCTGAATGAAATCAAGTCTCATTTATGTTGATCACATCTAGATGTGTTTTTCTACTACAGATAAAACTCTTGTATTGGCCCATGCAATCAAAGTTTGCTAACAATCCAACACTTTTAAATACTATTGCCACGGATCTCTTTGCAGCTTATTGGAGAAGTATGTTTTGTATTTCCAAATACTCTTTCTACACAGGGAATGACAACAACCTTTATTAATATGCACTTTACACTTGAATCCTTGCTGAGTGATTTGCTTGCTGGGGAAAAAAAGAAGTTTCGATCAGACATCAATCAAAAAAAAATCTGCCATGTAGTGCACTTTTTCCTTTGGTTTTATTTATGGAATTTAGAAATAGTCCAGTTCACTGTACAATATCCTTTTGTTGGAGAAAATGTTCAAGCAATTTCTGCTAGTGCTATGTTCTGCTCTCTTATAAGAGGAGAGCATCCCAGATCATGACATGTGGCGGAACAGCATGGTTATGGAGGCACCATTCCTTTGGGATTTGGAAATGAACTACAGACCTGCAGGATCTTTAACCAATATTCCCTTTCTCTTGGGGTCTACTATAGTTTAATCAGCTACGACCTCCCTTTCAAGTACAGGAGTCTTCCCATCCTTCTTTTTGGAGCAGGAAAGATTTTGGGCCTCGCTTCCTGAGAGTCTTCCTCAGTTTCAAGGGATCTTCCCAGACCTCTTTCTTGGAGATTGGTTATAATTCAAAATCTCACTTTCCTTGAATCAAGAATCCACAGACCTTCTCTCCACTGGGTTATTTCACTGTATTATTGTGCAAATAAACTTCTGCACTTCAGACAAGGAGCTCTCCATCTGGGGTATGTTTTGAGTCTGTGTTAGCCCCCAGTCAGCTTCTGTCCCCTTTCTGCTTAGTTCTTTGTCCTGGCAGCTTCAGGGCTGGCCTTACCACGAGGCGAACTGAGGTGGCTGCCTCAGGTGCCATACTGGGGGAAGGGGAGGGTGCCACTAGGACCCAGAGTGTAGAAAATTGTGTCTGCTGCTGGTGCATATGTATTTTCTCTGCTCTAGATGCACAGAGATGGTGGAGTGCTTTGCTGGAGGAAGAGGGCACAAGAGACATACCAGGCAGGCAGGAGAAAAGGTGGCATGGGGGTGTCATTTGAGCTCCCCGCCTCAGGTGCCAAAATGTTGTGGGCCAGCTCTGGGCAGCTTTGAGAGTTTAACAGGCTGGAGTCCTCCTTTACCTGCAGTAACAGAAAGCTCCTGTCTCTGGAGTGCCATCTTGCAACTGAGCCCTGCTGGCCTATTATCAGGACCAGGGATTGATAGCCACTTAGCTGCCTACATGGGCTCTTTCCCTTTAAATAAGGTCCTCATATGTAGCTTTGGCCAAGACTCCCCTTAAAGGGAGCAGCAACCTCATGACACCTCTGCCTTGACGTTTGACATGGATAGGGCCCTATCAAATCTACAGTCCATTTTGGTCAATTTCACAGTCATAGGATTTTAAAACTGGTAAATTTCATTATTTTAGCTATTTAAACCTGAAATGTCATGGTGTTGTAATGTAGGGGTCCTGACCCAAAAAGGAGTTGTGTGTGTGTGTGTGTGTGTGACAAAGTTATTATATGGGAGATGCAGCTCTGCTACCCTTACTTCTGTGCTGCTGTTGGCAGCATTGCTTTCAGAGCTGGGCAAGCTGCAGGTTGGCCAGAATCAAGCTTTGATGGCAGAGCAATCCCCAGCAGTAGCACAGAAAAAAGGGTGTTGCCACTTATATTTCTGCACTGCTGCCTGCAGAGCTGGGCCCTTTGTCTGCAGCCGTCACACTCTGGCCGCCCAGCTCTGAAAGCAGCAGCACAGCTGCTGGTGGGGTGCTGCCTTCGGAGCTGGGCGCCCCGACATTATAACCACTGCTCTCCAGTCGCCCAGTAGGTCTTAAGTAGGGACTGCGTGAGATTAAGTATTTCATCAGGATTTCAACAGCCAAATGGGTTTCAGGTTCTTTGCTGGCCATTTTACAATTCTCTCACTTGACTTGTTTACTGATGGGAACGTTTGCCAAGGAACTTTGGAAAAATAGTAACATATGAACAATCTGTCGTGGCATATTGTAGCGGGGTTGTTTGTGCTGCTATAGTTACGAAGCTTTTAGCATGTTCATCATTTAGCTTTAAAAAGCTGGAAATTGGCTTCAGAAGCTTTGAGGCCCATAGCTCCAAGTCAGATGTTCTGCATTTTGTTTTTCGGTGAGTCTGATTTTTTTGATGTTGTAAATGTCTGTTCAGTTGAAGGGAAAAAGCCCACGCTGGTAGTGGTGCCAAATAGATGTGAAGCACAGATAAAATAGCTTATTTGTTCCCTTCCAGAGTGAGTCCAGGGACAGAAGCATATTTACAGGCCAGGCTGCAACTACTGTCAGTGATTTAACAGCAGCGTTTAACAGGCTTATCGGTCTAGAGAATTTTACTCCATGTTGGCCCCAGAAATTTTCTGACAGATATCCTTATGATTTCCTTAAACTTTTAGACATTTCCTTCAACTTCAACTTTTCCTTAAACTTTTAGCTGTTAGCCCCAGGTGTGATCCCCCCAAACCTGTGCTAAGAAGATCAGATACATTACATAAAGTGTTGCTGGCAATTGTCTGTACTAGGGCTCTCAACACTGATAACACCAGTGGAGCTGAAATGATTTTTTTAACAGTAGGAAGTGTTTGAAAAGTTTCTTCAGTAGACAGGTCCGTAATGTGATACACTCAAGGAAGATACTTCAGAGGTACTTAATGCACCGCAAACAGGAAGAGCGTGAAAGTACTGAGCACAAAGAGACTGAAGAGTCTGTGTGACCTTGATAACGGAACGATGCAACATCTCGAATACATCAGCAGCAGGGAGTATTGAACTCAGGAACTTAAAGCAAGAGCCTCTACCACTGCCTGAACTAGAAGGCCTCCCTCTGTTGGCTCAAAATAGACCCATAAATTCATATGTGGCCAGCAAAAGTGGGCCAAAGAGCCACCTTATCCAAGGCTATGTCTACTCTGCAGAGTTTCTGTGCAAAAACATTTGTTTTTGCACAAAAACTCGCAGAGCGTCCCACTTCAAGCATGTTTTTGCGCAAGAAAATGTACAGTGAATCAACAGAACAAAGGAGTTTTTGCGGTGTAGGTGTTCCTCTTTCTACAAGGAATAACTCCTTTTTACGCAAGAGCTCGTGAGCAAAAAGGTGTGTGTGTGTGGATGGGAAACTGGGGTTTTTTGCACAAAAAGAGCCTATCGGAAGAAGCACAGGTACTCTGGTGGCCATTCTATGAATGGCAATCTGAGCTTTCTTGTGAGAGAACATCCGTGCAGTCTGGAGGGTCTCTTGCGCAAAAGCACATCACTTTTCTGATGCGCTTTTGCAGTATAGATGTGCTCTTGTGCAAGATGTTTTTGCTGAAAATCTCTTCTGCAAAAAGCTTCTTGCGCTAGAAGCCTGCAGTGTAGACGTAGCCTAATTGTGGCTAGCACAAGCAAGCTAGATGTCTCTGGAAAAGAAGTCCAGGGCGAAGGGAGAGCAATGAAGTGAAAAATAGAAAGGGAGAGAAAAGGGGGTTAGCAGATGGAAAAGAAACAAGACTCAAGGTAACAAAATAACAGCTACAAGGAGGAAGAGCACCAGAAACATGGAGAGCTGGGAAGTGTTCTCAGGCATTTTCCTGTGGCCAAAGCATGAACAATAGTTGGCATCTGTTATTTGATATGGGGCTGTCTCCCTGAACAGCCAGCATGCGCTCCTCTTCACATTACAGAGGGGTGTCTAGTAACGCCAGACATGACACTAGAACTCCACCCTACATAAAACCTTGTCCGCTGCTCTTGCCAGGCATTGTTCTAAACACAGGGAAAAGCTCCTCTGGTGCATGTACGATAAAGTGATGTTTGGCAAGTGTTATGGAAGCCCTGACTGCTCAGATTGCCATGCCTCACCACAAGGCTGATGTCATTTTCTTGACCCCTTGGACTTTTCATGCATCTTAGGGTATGTCTGCACTGCAGTTAGACATCCAAGGCTGATCCGTGCCCGGGGCTGACTTGGACTCATGGGACTTGGGATTAGGGGCAATTTAATTGCATTGTAGATTTCCTGGAGCCTAGACTATAGGACCTTGAAAGCAGGGACACCATTTCAGATTTTGGTTGGGGAGGGGGTAACTTTAACCATGAATCCAAGGGCTGCTTAGGCACTTGAAAAATTGTATTTCTGGGAGATAATTTAGCAGTTAGCTAACAAGAGGCCTAGATTTAATTCCTATATAAAAGACAGGACGATATTAGACTCACTCAGCTCTAACAATAACATGTTCTGACATCTTGTGGCACGTCACTTAGGGCACACTGTTAGGTTAAGAATTTTATTTGTTTGGAGAGAAGGTCCATTAAAACTCTGGGGTCTCTCACAGCTCCAGGTCTCTGGGGTCTAGGTGTTACAGCAGGGGGCAGATGCATCTGGATTTTATGTAAAAACATCAGAATGGCCATACTGGATCAGAGCAAAGGTCCATCTATCTAGTGTCCTATCTTCTACCAGTAGCAAATGCCAAGTGCTTCAGGGTAGGTCTAGACTGCAGGCTTCTTTTGAAAGAAGCTTTTTTGGAAGATCTCTTCCGAAAAAACTTCTTCCAAAAGAGAGCGTCCACACTTCAAAAGTGCATCAAAAAAGCGATTTGCTTTTTCGAAAGAGAGTGTCCACACTCATTGGACACTCTCACATGTAAGCTGTGATTACTATGGACAGAGTGACCACCAGGGCACCTGTGCTTTTTCCTGGAGGCCTCTTCTTTTGAAAAAAACTCCCTCTTCTGCATCCACACATGCCTTTTTCCAAAAGAGCTCTTTCAGAAAAGGCGTTCTTCCTCGTAGAATGAGGTTTACCAATGTCAGAAAAACCCCTGCGTTTTTTCGATTTTCTTTCAAAAGAATGCAATAGCAGTGTGGACGTCAGGGAAGGTTTTGCAGAACAGCTGGCAGTTCTCTCTGGGGTGGGCAGAGGCAGAGACTTCACACACTGCCCCATCCCCAGACCAGTCAGGGTCTGTGGGCGGGGACGCACGGAAGTGTCCTGCCCCTGCCCCTTCTGCTTGAGGCCCTGCCCTTTCCAGGGCAGCCTGGGGCCAAAAAATTTCTGAAGTGCCCCCCCCCATCAAAAATTTTTGCCCATCCCTGATTTAAAGGACAAGCCTTTTGTTATCTTAATCACCCTGTCTCCATTTATAAACAAATTCTCTGTCCAAGAGGCTGTGCTGCTCCCAGCTTTTGAGATCACCATCCATCACACGCAGGCTACGTCTAGACGGTATCCCTCTGTCGACAGAGGGATGCAAATCAAGCACATCAGAATTGCTAATGAAGCAGGGATTTAAATATCCTGTGCCTCATTAGCATAAACATGGCCATCGCTTTTTTTTGAAATGGAGTTTTTTCGAACCCTCCCCGCCCCCCCGCAGTCTAGATGCGGCTCTGTCGAAAATAAACCCTTTTTCGACAGATCCTGTATTCTTCAAAAAATGAGGTTTACAGGATCTATCAAAAAAGGCTTTATTTTCAACAGATTCATGTCTAGACTGCCTTTTTTTCGAAAAAACTCCGTTTTGAAAAAAAGCGGCGGACATGTTTATGCTAATGAGGTGCGGGATATTTAAATCCCTGCTTCATTAGCAATTCCAATGTGCCTAATCTACACCTCTCTGTCAACAGAGAGGTGTAGTCTCGACATACCCTTAGACTATATAGCTGTTAAGAGCTTTGTCTTGAGGTAGAGTGTGTAGGCCCCGGTAAAAAATTGTGCGTGGGGGGCAGAGCCTCCTGTACCGTCTACTTGGCAACCCTACCTGCAAGGTGGGAAAGTCTCAGAGCTTGGCCTGTAGCCTGGGCCCAAAAATCTACACTGCAAAGAAACAGTCCCTAGGAGGCTGAGTCAGCCTCAGGTTTGTACTTGCAGTGCAGACACATCCATAGAGGAAAGGGAAGTTGAAAGAGAAGGATATCTTAGTCCTACTGATGGGCTTATGTGAGAACTAACATCTAACCTATCGAAGCAAGACAAATTCTTTGGTTGTCTGGGCTTTCCTTTGGTATCTTCATATTTGGTTCAGGAGCAAAGGCACAGTAAACAACTTTTTAAAATCCCACGCGACATAAAAGGGAACATTTTTATACCACTAGCTTATGGAACTCATCAGCGGAAAATATCATGGTGGTCTACGTTTTGGGGAGCATTTGCAAAGGAGGAGGCATTTATACAGACACCACCACCATCTATTAACATTAAACAACAAGGGCCACAAAAAGCCTCTAGTAAAGCTTGTTGGGAAGACACCTCTCCAAAGTGTGGCATATTCCAAATTTAGCCATGTCAGGGTTTCTCCCCTGAAGCAGCTGGTATTGGCTATTCATGGAAGCAGGCACTGATGGGGAGATGGAACATTGTTGTTACCAGATAAGACCATGTTCCATTTTTCCTCTATCAGCCCCTATCTTTCCAACTCACACTATAAACCACAAATTGCCTGTAAAAATGGTAATTTTCCTATCAATTTTTAAGGTCAAATCAAATTGTGTGGAGAATTTGCAGTGGTGTGATAATTTACATAATTACCATAAAAGACTCTCTATGCTAGAGATGAATGAAGGAGCATAATGTGATGGACCAGACCCCTGCTAGCATAATGAGGATCGTTCCCCTGAAGTATGACTGTCAGTAACTCCCAGCCTCCCCACTTTACTGGGGCTAGTCTCAGTTTTGAGCTCACCCCCACGTCCAAAAAGAAAAATAGCAGCCAGCAGGTTTTCCTAACTCCCCTGCTCCCCAGGCAGTCTGGATGCTCTCTTTCGAAAAAGCCCTGTTTGCATTCAAGAACGCCTTTTTTTGAAAGAGCACTTTCGAAAAAAGGCATTCTTCCTCATAAAATGAGGTTTACCGTGGTTGAAAAAACTGCTGCATTCTTTCGATTTAATTTCGAAAGAACGCGGCGGCCGTCTAGACGCAGGGGAAGTTTTTTCGAAAAAAGGCACTTAAAAAAAAAACAACCCTGTAGTCTAGACACACCCTAGGTGGTTTCTGGGAGCTCTTGGATGAACTATATCGATTCAGGGAAGCTGCCTGCGAGCTTTGCTCTCTATTCTCGCTGCTGGGGGACACTGTGTTGTGGGAGCAGGAGTCTGTTATCTAGCTTTTGATTCACTGGCTTCACATACCCTGTGACACAGATTCTTTGATTAAAATGATTAACAGGACATGATTGTCTTTATATTGTTGCTGAGTCAGGCTCAGCTGCTGCTCATGGCATTCTTGTGCAGAGAAGAGTGAAACCGCCTGCTGTGGCTTCAGTTTTATTTCTTCGTGGGCGTTCTGGAGACAGGCTCTTGATAAAGAGAAGTTGAACTCAGAAAAAGCCAGCCTCCTAGCCATTTAGAGGAAGCTTAGACTGCCCTACTACCGGGGCACCCACTGCCCAAACCATGGAGCCGCGGCAGGTCTTCAGTGGGAGCCTACACATTCCTGGGTGACAGCTCTTTGCTCCTCACAGATCAGACTATACCACCACAAGAGAACATGAGGTGCTAGGACATCATTGTTGGAGGCAATGGACAGCCAGACAGCTGTTCTGGTGCTGACCATTTTACAGTTGCTGTGGTGTAGGGAATGGGAGAAGTTAGAGCACTAGTAATGAGTCTGGCCTGACACTTGCCTACCTTTCCGCAAGATCAGGGCACATCCCTTCTGTCTATGTATTGCGGGTGCATTGATCGCCAGGCTAGCTTGCGTGCTGGTCAAACCTCATGTCTCAGGTGAACATAACTTATTTCTGAGGCACGGCTATGAATTAACTTCAAAAGGAGAAGCTCAGCAACAATGTAAAGACAATCATGTCCTGTTAATCATTTTAATAGAAGAATCTGTGTCACAGGGTACGTGACTCACTGGCACACCGCTTCCTGCTGGTCACACTGGGAATTAGCTCAATCCTCAGCAAGGTGCCCCCATCTGGCTGGTATCTCACCCCCCTGTTGCACTGAACTCTCGCTACACTTTTGCTCTGGACCCATGTCACTTCTAGGATCATGACACTCTTTTCAGGACACTGCCCTCTGGCAGTACCCACTACTCCAGTTTCTCACCTCCTTCTGTGGGGTATCAGCAGTCCTCAGCCTCACCCTCTGCCAGTGTGGCCAGCTGCAGCCCCCATCTAGCCCCTCACCTTAGGGGCAAGCCACAGTATATGAAGGCTACTCTGCAGTTTGGCTAGGCACAGTGTAAGGGAGAAAGGAAGGACCCAGACCCACTTACTACTCTAGGTCCTGAGCCAGGGACACTGAGGTAGCAGTCTTGGCCTGCCCTTCTTACTGCCTCTCACTCCCTGGGCCTCTTCCCCATGACACTTTTACACCTTTTTGACCCTTGTGTCCTGATCTGTAGCCCGGCAGGTGTCAGGCTCGAGTCTCTCTTCTGCTCCCCGGAGCCTGCCCATCACTATTATCTCTAAGGCACTTCATCTTGGAAGCCAGTCCTGCACCCTCCCTAGCCAGGACCCCAGTGCTCTCTGCTCTGCTGAGCAGCTCCTTATAAACAAGGCTGCCCTAGCAAGCTACCTTTTGATTGGTTCCTTCTAAGCCCCTCTCTGATTGGCTAGGGCTCTGTGAAGGCTCCCTGCAGCCTGCTTTAATCCCTTCTAGCCAGAGTGGGGCAGCTGTCCCACTATAATCCCGTTAATATCATGTATCCAATGTTCATTGGAATCAGAGGGTAGATTCATTAGAAGTGATCTTCCATAAAAATAAGTTGGCATGTTTAAAGATGAAAATAATTGAATGTAGATAATTTAATAATACTTGAAAAGATGCACAATTGGACTCATCTTCTCCCTGGCTACGTCTAGACTGGCATGATTTTCCGCAAATGCTTTTAACGGAAAAGTTTTTCCGTTAAAAGCATTTGCGGAAAAGAGCATCTAGATTGGCACGGACGCTTTTCCGCAAAAGCACATTTTGCGGAAAAGCGTCCATGCCAATCTAGATGCACTTTTGCGCAAGAAAGCCCCAATCGCCATTTTAGCCATTGGGGCTTTTTTGCGCAAAACAATACCACGTTGTCTATACTGGCCCTCTTGCGCAAAAGCATTTGCGCAAGAGGGCTTTTGTCCGAACGGGAGCGTCATAGTATTTGCGCAAGAACACTGATGATCATACGTTAGATCGTCAGTGTTCTTGCGCAAATTCAAGTGGCCAGTCTAGACAGCTGGCAAGTTTTTCCGCAAAAGTGGCTGATTTTCTGGAAAAACTGGCCAGTCTAGACACAGCCCCTATAAATACAAATGTTACCATCCGCTAGAACAATTAAATGGCCTAGGCTCCCTCCAGCTGCTTGAAGATTTAAAAAGTGGGGTAAGGAGAGGAGAAGCGGGTATTTTTCTTGTCATTCCTCTATTTTCCAGGACAGATTACATTTTTTATCTGGATCTTTAAAAAAACATTTTAATCAGTGTGAATGAGAGGAATCTGTTTACTTAACATCCAACCGATTAATAACAGTGCAATAAACTAACGAGTCAAAATGGTCCTTTAGAAATTCTGCCTTCTTTCTGAAACGTAAACTACATTATGTAACAGAGGAGCTAGAAATTTTCTCAGCCATCAACAGGGAATCAGTTAATTCACTGCCTATACTATAGGATTCCCCTACGGCATATGTTCAAGGTCAAGTTATTCTGCATTTCCATAACACACACACACAGAAAGACAAGAAATACAACTGCCACACTGAAAAGGGCATCCAGCAAGTAAATGAGTATCATTCATGATCCAGGGACTCAGAAGATTTAAAATTAATTTAAAAAATGAGTGAGGCTATATGATCATCGAATTAACAACAAAGCGTCCCATAACGCAATACTGCCAAAATGTATTAATGGCACGATAAAAGTGATTTTATGTAAGGCTATCAGAGAAATAAAAGAGAGATTTCAGAAAATAGTGACCAATTATAGAAAACCCTTTTAATTCTCAAATACAGGTTGGACCTCTGTGGTCTGGCACCATTGGGACCAGACTGGTCCCGAAAGAGAGAATTTGCAAGACTAGAGGAGGTCTTCTGCCACCCGCCCCCTAGCCCATAGGTGCTGCTGGCACACTGCCTCAGCAGGCACCCTGCCTTGCCCTCACCCACCCCCAACTTGACTGGGCTGCTTGTCTTCCTGCTGCTGTCTCCCTCAGCTGCCCCCGTGCTCCGGCCCCTCCCAGAAGCTGCCCCGGTGCCCCAGCACTGCGCTCCAGGGTGTGTGTGTGTGTGCCAGGAGACTCGGGCCCTGCATTGCTGCAGGACTCCAGCCTCAGCCCCACAATGACCCACGCTGCCAGGTGACTCTGGCCTAATCCGATGCTGCTACGGGCTGCTGGAGGCTGCCGTGGGGTTCCTGCCCCAGTCTTGCATTGCCCCCAGCCAAGCTGCTGACCTTCTTGCCTAGCCCACCTACCCATAAGCTCCCGGCTCTCTGGAGCATCTGTGGTCCTGTTGGATGATGAATGTTGCTGGACCATAGAATACTGGTCTTTGTAGGTACAACCTGTGCTGCCCCAAAATTTTTTAAACATATACGAAGCCTGGATTTTCTTTCCTTCAATTCACATACTGTGGCAAGCTGTGGTTACTGCTACTGATTGTGTACAAACTGACCACTTAGCTAGTCTATGCTTCTACATCCTGTTACTTATATTACCCCCAGACTTAACACCTGTCATTTTTTTGTTTCATATCCTTGTTTCGTCTTGTCTTTTAGACAGTGCGTAAGCTCGCTAGGGCAGGCATGGTCACTGACAATGTTTGTACAATGCCCATTGCAAGGAGACCTCTAGGTCAGTGGGGGGCAACCTGGCTAGTGAGTGGGCCGCATGAGTGACCCTCCTTCATCTCAGTGGGCTGCCAGATTGTCGTAGTCAACATGGTCTCCCAGGCGAGGGTAGTTTTGTTAACTGCCCTTGCCGACCTAGAATTTGTGGGATGGGCTGATTGAACAGCAGCAGCGCTTTGACTGGATGCAGAGAAAGCGCATGGCTTTCACAGCCATTGTTGTGTGTAATCAGCACGCAGCTCTCTTCATGCGCCCTTCCTTTTTGGAAAGTAGTCCTGTAGCTCTGAGAGCCTAACAAAAATAATGTGTAGAGCCATTTGTGTCATGGTAAAACCTGAACAATGATTTCCAACTTGTGAAGGTGTCCAGGGTCCTCAAATGCAGAGGAAGAATACCCTTCCTTTTATAGCCAATAGGCCTGATTCTGAACCTCACACACCGGGACCCTCTGGTTTGGCAACATCCATGGTCCAGCAGGAGCCCTTCTGTGGGAGTCTGGCAGAGCAAGCGGCAAGGCAGCTGGAGTGCTAGTGGGCTCCAGTGAGGCAGTGGGCTGCCGGTGGGGTTCGGAGCCTGGTGGGGCCAATATACAAGAGGATCTTCTCTCTCATCCCATGACAGCTTACTTTGCTTAAAAGCCTTTGCTTAAGAGCCAGCCAATATTTACCAGGATCATCTCTGGATCATGGTCATGTTAACTATCCTCTAGTCATTTGGTATGGAAGCCGATAGGTTTTACACACGGCAGGTAGTAATTCTGCAGTTGCACATATGAGTTCCTTCAGAACTCTTGTGTGTATATTGTCTGGTCCTGGTAACTTATTACTGTTTAATCAATTTGTTCCAAAACCTCCTCTAATGACTCTTCAGTCTGGGTCCCTTACCTACTCAGTTGTCACATAGAGAATCAGTGGCAACGTAAAATTCATACTTATGAGGGCTTTCTTTCTCCTGCTATGCAGATAAGAAAGCCTTTTACTCTAAAATAGACACGAGAGAAGTCCAAAGGAAACTACAAGTACCGAATTTCAAGATCAGGCAAGTTTTTTTCATTTGTGACTTGTTCAATATGCGTGAAGATGAGCACTATATTTTGTCTGTCTATAGTGTAATAGCTCTGGATTCGAGTTAGACACGTGAAAGAGACATTTCTAAAAAATGCCAGATGTGAAGAGGTAGACAGACCTATGTTACCAAACATGAAGATTATGTACGCACCAGTACATTTACCATTACTGTCATAAAATGAGAACAAGATTTTACCCTTGAGGCTGGTGTTGATCAAAGCAAAGAAAATTATGTCTCATGCACTTTCCAGAACAATTTATTGAAAGCCTGGGGATTAAGGTTCACAAAGGAAGTAAATGCCATTTGTTGACAAGAATTAGTATTTGCGCTTTATCTGGGGCAATTGCCCATCATAGAGGAAATCCAGGATATTATTATAACCCTGCTAGCTATGGGCTATACAAAAAAACAACAATTAAGAAAGATGCATAACTTGCTTTTTATGTAACATTTTTGCTCCCAGTATTTGCTTTGTTTTATACAGCCAGTCCTGGAATTATGGTGGCAGATGAGACCAAAGGAGAAATCAGTTGTCTTAAATTAAAGACTCAGCTGCCTGGAGTTCTGCTTGGCTTCATTTGAGGCACCAGACTGTAACTGGGACAAATTCTGATCTCACACTAATAACCACCTTCTGTCCTTCCCTCATCATGGTGACAATAGGAGAGCAGAATGGCTCTAATTGGTACCTTCTACTCATGTCCTTGGAACACTGCCTACTTTGGAACAGCTGGTCTGGCATTCTGGCATTCTTTTGCAGAAGGGAATCTTCAGCTGCTCTTTTGTGGCATTGCAGGGGTACAAAGTATCAGAGGAGTAGCCGTATTAGTCTGAATCTGCAAAAGCGGCGAGGAGTCCTGTGGCACCTTATAGACTAACCGAAGTGTTGGAGCATAAGCTTTCGTGGGCAAAGACAAAGATGCATGTAGTGGAAATTTCCAGAGGCAGGTATAAATATGCAGGCCAGAATCAGGCTAGAGATGACCCATGGGAAGGAGACTCTAGAAGAATTTCACCACGATTTCAACAGCTTCCACCCCACCATCAACCTCAGCAGGGACCAGTCTACACGGGAGGTACATTTCCTGGACACCATGGTGCAAATAAGTGACGGTCACATAAACACCACCCTATACCGAAAGCCTACCGACTGCTATGCTCACCTGCATGCCTCCAGCTTCCATCCCAGACACACCACATGATCCATTGTTTACATCCAAGCACTGAGGTACAACTGCATATGCTCCAACCCCTCAGACAGAAACCTACACCTACAAGATCTTCAACAAGCATTCTGTAAACTACGATACCCACACAAGGAAGTGAGGAGACAGATTAACAGAGCCAGACGTGTACCCAGAAGCCTCCTGCTACGGAACAAGCCCAAGAAAGAAACCAACAGAACACCACTGGCCATCACCTACAGTCCTCAGCTAAAACCTCTCCAACATATCATTAGTGATCTACAACCCATCCTGGACAATGATCCCTCACTTTCATAGGCCTTGGGAGGCAGGCCAGTCCTCGCCCACAGACAACCCGCCAACCTGAAACATATTCTCACCAGCAACTATACACCGCACCATAATAACTCTAACTCAGGAACCAATCCATGCAACAAACCTCGGTGCCAACTCTGCCCACATATATACACCAGCAACACCATCACAGGACCTAACCAGATCAGCCATACCGTCACTGGTTCATTCTCCTGCACATCTACTAATGTAATATATGCCATCATGTGCCAACAATGCCCCTCTGCTATATACATCGGCCAAACTGGACAGTCCCTACGTAAAAGAATAAATGGACACAAATCAGATATTAGGAATGGCAACATACAAAAACCTGTAGGGGAACACTTCAGTCTTCCCAGACACACTATTGCAGATCTAAAGGTAGCCATCCTGCAGCAAAAAAACTTCAGGACCAGACTTCAAAGAGAAACTGCTGAGCTACAGTTCATCTTCAAGTTTGACTCAATCAACTCAGGATTAAACAAAGACTGTGACTGGCTCATTAACTACAAAAGCAGTTTCTCCTCTCTTGGTATTCACACCTCCAGATCAGCTACTAGAAGTGGGCCTCATCCTCCCTGATTGGATCCACCTCGTCATCTCTAGCCTCATTCTGGCCCGCATATTTATACCTGCCTCTGGAAATTTCCACTACATGCATCTGACGAAGTGGGTCTTTGCCCATGAAAGCTTATGCTCCAACACTTCGGTTAGTCTATAAGGTGCCACAGGACTCCTCGCCAGTTTTGCAGGGGTACAAAGTAGCTTTAGGAAAGGACAAGGATCTTGCCCTATGAAGTGATTTACACCACTGCCCAAATGTATGTAAAATGCTTCCAAATCAAAATTCTCCTCTCACCATCAGCGGCACAAGGGAGTCAGGACTCAAGCCCTGATCTGGATGAACATGGGCCCAATTCCATAACTTCTTGCACCAGTTTTACAGTGGTGTGGCTACACTGACTTCGTAAAGTTAGCCCTGATTTATACTAGCAAAAGTAAGATCAGAATCAGGCCCAATTACTATGCAATTGTAATTAGGCCTGATTCTGATCTTAATTGGAAGTGTTGTCTAGAAGGTAGGGAGGGCTTTCCACACAGCATAACAGAGCTGATTCCACTACAAAAGGAGAACTCTCTCCAACTCTGTTTCCAACTTTCTGTAGAGAGTACTCCATCGCCCTGTGGACTACACAGCATTGCTCTGTGAGATCTCTCTTTGTGGTAAAGCAAATGGCTGCGTCTAGACTGGCAAGTTTTTCCACAAAAGCAGCTGCTTTTGCAGAAAAACTTGCCAGCTGTCTACACTGGTCACTTGAATTTGCGCAAGAACACTGACGATCTAATGTATGATCGTCAATATTCTTGCGCAAATACAATGACTCTCCCGTTTGGGAAAAAGCCCTCTTGCGCAAATGCTTTTGTGCAAGAGGGCCAGTGTAGACAACTGAGAACAGTTTTGCGCAAAAAAGCCCCAATGGCGAAAATGGTGATCGGGGCTTTCTTGCGCAAAACCGCGTCTAGATTGGCACGGACGCTTTTCCGCAAAAAGTGCTTTTGCGCAAAAGCGTCCGTGCCAATCTAGACGCTCTTTTCCACAAATGCTTTTAACGGAAAAACTTTTCCGTTAAAAGCATTTGCAGAAAATCATGCCAGTCTAGACGTAGCCGATGTGTGTAGGGAGCGGGGACCATTAGAAAGAAGCACAGGCCAAAATCACCTGCTTGGAAGCCCATAACTGACCATTTGCTACTTCATCCCACAGATTGCAAAGGCAGTGAAATCCTTGTGCAGCTGCTCCAAGCCAAGTTGCACAGCTGTGTAGGGGATTCCTTCATAGTGGTCCTTAGCTCCCCCTGAGAGGGCATGTTCCCCACAGAGGCCCTGAATGGCTGAATGTGGGTGTGTTGACCACATAGGCCTTCAATGGATTAATGTAGGCCTGAGAGACCAATTAACTTACTAGGCTGCACCTGGAGTGGGAGATAGGCTTAACTGATTATGAAGCCCAGCTGGGCAGCTGGTTAGTATAAAGAGTGGAGGTTTGGGACAGAAAGCAGCTGGGCATGCTAACTTAGTAGGTTTGGCTAGTTGGAGACTGGGTGGTTAGGAGTCAAATAGAAAGAAGCAGGCAGGGCTGGAAATGGAAGGTTTTCTGGCTCCAAGTGAGGTCACTCTGGAAGCTGAACAAAAATCTAGTAGAGAGGGAGAATGAACACATAGTAAGGAGAAAAAGAATAGAGTAAGTGCAGAACACACACACTCCCAGGAAAGAAATAAACCACAATCTTAACTGTAATATTACTTGCCAAAGAAATGAGAGTAGGTGATATTAACCCTGGATTAAAAACCCCAAGGAGAATATAGTGATAGCCAAGAATAATATATTGCTAAAAATAAATAAGCTGCCAACTACCAAAGTATTTGACTGAAATAAAGGGGGTAGCATAGCTGGTGCCATTAGAACTGATTAATGATGAGCTAACCATGCACAGGAGAAAATCAAGTATTAGTTAGTGACTAAACAGTATAAGAGGAAGAGAAAGCAAGCTATCATCAGCAAAGTGGATGGTATTAAGGGAGAGACTTTACCTGAGAAAGTAGCACTAGGGTTTCAGATGTTCAAGCCATATCACTTGATAGAGGAGGGTTATAAGTGCTAATGACACAAGGATGTCTCATATGCTTGTAGAGGGAAAATATAGTGCAATAAATGTGGGTGAGAATATACAAGTTGCACAGGAACAGAAGAGGCAGAGATCCGGTGCAGTAACTGGTCTTCCCCAGAGACTGGCATGCTGAAGGTGATCTGTGACAAGACAAGCTAAGGAGAGACAAAAGATAAAAATTAATGCAACTTCTAAGGAAACTGTAAGGAGACTCTCAGAAAATCTGGTGGGGGAAAATGAAAACTTATAGCAAGAGTGTAGAAAAATACTTGTATTAGCAGTCTGTTAAGGGACTATAATCATGTGACTTTTGATTGAGGTTAAAGGTGAAACAATACTAGTATGGGGGACTCAACCCTTTGCTGGAATGTGCACAGTCTGATGATGCATGGTCAAGAACTAAAAAGAAAATATCCTGGATCTGAAAAATAAAACTAGATTCATATGTATCAAGTAAACATGGTTGGTTGAAAAGGTTAAAATTCCAGGACGTATTGCCTTTAGGAGAAAGGCAAAACTAGGGAGAGAAGAAGCCTTTGTATTTTCATAAGGGAAAGATCAAACTACGTAGCACTACAACAGTGTTTCTCAAAGTGGTCCATGAAAAAAACATTGAGAAATCTGTTAACTAGTCACACTGGTTTGTTTATTTCCAGCTCCATAACCGTGGAGCCTTGTGGCTCCTATTGGCTCCAGTTTGCCATTTGCAGCCAAAGGGAGTGCGGGAAGCAGTAGCCCGGCCCACACTGCTTCCCGCTGCTCCCCTTGGCTGCCAACCGCGAACAGGAGCCAATAGGAGCTGCAAGGTTCTGTGTCCGCAGCACTGGGAAGTAAACAAACTAGCACTGCCAGTTAACATGTTCCTCAAAGTGGTTTCGTGAACCACTCGGAGAAACACTGCTCTAAAGAATGAAGAGACAAGTCTAGAATATAAAGCTGCTGAGATTTCTTTTAGGATTTATAATATCTGTACCCCATGTGGGAAATTAGAAAGCCCAGTTACAAAAATGGCGAAGAATGTTAAAAAAAAGTTATATCCAGTGACCTAAATAGTCGTCATAAATTGTGGGGAAATCAGACAGCTGATAAAAATGGGACATGCTTAGAAAAGTTTATCTGATTGAAAATTAGTGGTTTTAAATCAGGAGTGGAGAACCTTTTTTTGGATTGGGGGACGTATACACGTGAGAAGCAAAAATCAGCCAGCCAGCCCACTGAAAGCAAACACCCCGCCCCCCTCGCTGATGTGGGCCCCTGACTGAGAAGGAGACAGCCACTCCCCACATTCCCCTCACACACCAGAGCCTGGGGGTGGTGGGGTTCAGCTTACTAGATTTTGTGTGATTTAGCCCCATGATGAGGCAGTGGGGGGGAGGGGGAGGGGGAACTGGAGTGCCAGCACAGGTTCCCCAATGCTGGGGAGGGGGGGGGCGGGAACCTGTGTCTTGGGGGCCAGATCTAGGCAAGCTGGGGGCCAGATGCCTGAGGTTCCCCACCCCTGTTTTAAATGATGACACTGCATCTAGATGTAATGCTGCAGAAAGTAGTTTTTATTGCTTAGTCCTCAGGAATTATAACAGCAGATTTTGCAGATAGATGAGCAGTGATAATTTCCCTATTCTCATGACTTTTTTCAAGAATAAGATTAGGTGGAATAAAAAATTACCCACCTGGAATTTTAAGAAAGGTAAATGGGAGCTATTTACAGGTAAATGTACCACATTTGTGAGTGATCATTGTGTGATCTGAGAATTTCAAGGACAGCGTAATAAAGGAATAAATAGCAGCAGCTGCTATAGCCATATTTAGGGTGCTGAAAGAACACACAACTAGAAACTCACTTCTGTAGTGGAATGAGGTTTGCAAAATGGCAGAGAAAGGAACAAAGCTTATAAAAAGTGAAAAATACAATGAATAGTGAAGATCTAGGGAAGTAGTAAAGTAATGGCAAAAATAATTATAGACATAAAAATCAGAGTTGGAGGAAGTACTGTGGGCTGGTAAGTGAAACAGCCGACATAGATAAGGAAACAAGAAGAAAGAATGAAATTCAGATCGTAAATAGCCATATTCCAGATGGTTTTGGAATTGACCAAATAGCTCTGATAATGAGAGAACAGAAGTTTTAGCAGAAACTTTCCAAGGGCTGAATAATGATAATCAAAATGCATTTCCCCCAACAAAATAAAATACAATTAATTGAAGATGATGTACTATTACGTACTTTATGTAAACATGAAGATACTATATGGAATGAATGTGGATTGTATATGGAAACTTGAGAAAGCTATTGCTATGGACAAGAATACATTTTCTGATAAATATAAAGTTGTTTGGAATTTTATAACACTATGAAAAAAGTTATACCAGTATGGTAGAAACAGGCAGTAGTAATTCAAATATGAAAAGGAGATAAATTATCGTAAAAGTGGATGCTTGTAGACCAGTTACCCAGACATTAGATAAGGACAAAATTATGAAAGGACTGGGGAAAGAGAGATTGATTATCTACTTGGAAAATGATGGTATTACAGATAAAGTACAAGCTTTTCGCAAAGTGCAGAATTTTAGGAAAGGAAGATGCAGAATTGGTCACATTCTTATGTCTACACTGCTGAGTTTTTATGGAAAAAAACTACACTTATGCCCACACTGCAATTGCGTTCTTTCGAGAGAAAGTCAAAAGAACTCAGGGTTTTTTTTCGACAGTGGTAAACCTCTTTCTACAAGGAAGAAGCCTTTTTCTGAAACAGAACTTTTGGAAAAAGGCGTGTGTGGATGGGGAAGAGGGTTTTTTTTCAAAAGAAGAGGCCTCCAGGAAAAAGCATAGGTGCCCTGGTGGCCACTCCGTCCACAGCAATCAGAACTTAAATGAGAGATAGCGTCCAATGAATGCTATCTTTCGAAAAAGCACATCTCTTTTTCGTTGTGCTTTTGCTGTGTAGTCGCTCTCTTTTGAAAAGTTTTTCCGGAAGATCTCTTCTGGAAAAGCTTCCAAAAGAAGCCTGCAGTCTGGACATAGCCTCCGGTTATAAACTGAAAGAGAAAAAAGTGTCTAGGAAAGGCACGTGACATGCTACAGAGGAAACACTTGTACCAAATAGGTCCACTAGGGTTAAGCAGAAGAATGTATGGGTGGATTGGAGAATTTTTGAGTAAAGGGAGCATACAGGCTACTGTTGGGAAAGCTCATATAGAAGATTAAAAATGGTACAGCACAGGGATGTGTTATCAGCCTGACCTTACTCAATGTTATGATGATCTTCCAAAACAAGTAAGTGCCGGGACAGGTGTTGGTGTATGCAGATGATGGTGCTGCAGGGGTTAGAAGTAGGAATACAGAAGTGGAAAAAAGAAGATTCAGCAAAGCAGATACCACTGTCGTTCTCCGGGATCTCAACCTTCATATAAAAAAGTCATAGCTATGAATGGTTGTGAATAACTCCCTTAAATATGAGCTAAGCAAAAAGAATGCAGCCTAATGAGCCTGGAATAATAGCTCTGTGAGTTGTGAACTGTCCCATTCATCATTAAAGCCCATTGATAATGTCAACATTCACTATTCCTTTCCGCATGTAAGAAAGGATGGGGGGGGGGGGAGAATCACAGATTTGGACTATTTATTGTGGGTGATGTCTGACACTGCTGCCACAAATGTGTGCCATTTTAAGAGACCTTATTTTCTTCCCATTAAAGAAGGAGCAAAGTCCAAGGAACCTATGGGTGAAAGCTAGCTCCACCGAGGGGGAGCCAAGCTCTAGGATCTCAGTGGTATTCTGAGAACACTCTCAAATCTACTTTAAACAATGGTGTCTCATTTTGACAAATCATGCAGATGGAGCTTGATAGATGGCAGGCCTTGGAATTGTACTACCCATCAGATCCTTGTTTGCAGCAATGCAAACTGATTATAAAATACCACCATTCGGATTGGGAAGCCTTTAATACCTGTGATATATTCAAGTTGTGCAAATGATGTATAGTAGGTGTTGGGAGGCTCCTGCTCAATACAGATACCACACACAAACTTCAGCAGAACTCCTGAAATTAAATCTATAAATTAGGGATAGTTTATCATCTATAGTAGAGGTGCGTGAAAAATAGACGATTTGTTCCACAAAGATTTTCTATTGCAAACTTTTCCATCACTCACCTGAATTATTTTTTTACCAGAATTTTCCAACCAGCTTTAGAGTTTTGACATTTTTCCTAGCTTGCTCCAGTCCATACATAATATATTGCCTTTTAAACTCTCTGTAATCCTGCATCGTAATAATTGTACAGATTACTGCTGTAAGATGTCTGCCACAGCTTATAAAATATGTTGCTCAAGAAGACTAAATATAATTTATTGGCAGTCGTATTAGAAAAATGCTTATTGTATAAACTTATTGCCCTTTAGCATTCATGGAGGCACTCTCACGTTCACAGCAAATAGATCATATTCATGTGTGGCGCCATTCCCAGGGAAAACTGAAATCAGATCAGTAAAGAACAAAATTGACTCCAAGTCAATGTTGTAGTGTGGTTAAGCTTTCTTAGTGTTCTACTTCCTTGTAAAAATGAGGCACACTAACATTACTGAGAGGTACAGTGAATGAACAAGTCATATCCTACTTTAAAAATGCAAATACAAGTAGTTCTAAAACACATCTGCCATCCTCCCTGTGTGGGGTGTACAAGCCCACCACAGGGAGGAAAGGGTTAAGGAGCATCTCTGGGTCTAGAAAGCCCTGCCGAGAGACCCTGGTGGCCATGCTCTCAATAGAGGCAGATCTCCAAAGGGAGCATCTCAACTCAGTCAGGGCAGATGGAGCAGGGGAGTGCATATGTGGTGCAGGCTCCTGCTGAGAAGTCACAAAGATCCCATACAGCTGCTCCAAGGCCTCACTGCCATGGCAGCTGCTCCAAGGCCTTTGACTCATGGAGGTTGACTAGTTGCTACTGGGAGGGGAAGGCCCCCTGGAACGCCAGGGAAGACTGCAGGAGGGACTCAGAAGTGAACCAGGGGCACCAGCGGAGAACAGAAGCTGGAGTAGGAAGTGGCTCAGGAAACAGGCATAGAAGCGCCCACTCTGAGCAACACATTTTGAATTATCATTTCATTGGGCCCTGGTGTGTTACCTGGTGTGTTACCAGAAAGACAAGATGTAGGACATCCAGTAGAGATAATGATGTTAGTTTTAAACACTAATGTGCACATCTGATCAGGCCCAGCCAAAGAGTTTGCAGGGCCCAAGATGGTGTGGCACATTGTGGTTGGCTGCGCCACGTGCCAGGGCAGCGAGCGAGCGGGTGAGCAAGGGGCCTTGAAGGCACGGGGCACAAAGCAACCGCCTTGCTTGCCTTGCCCTAAGACCAGGCCTGCATCTGGTACAAAGGAAAATGAAATGATTGTTTGTTTATCCAATAAGCACCAGAAATGGCTACTCAATTCATGGGCTGAGGGACATGTAGGCACAGCAGGTTGAAGGAGGTGCTGGCTGTGAGAGGCTTCATATATTTATTTTAATTTCTATTTTAAACTTTCCACAGACCCCCTACAGTACCGTTGTGGACCACATGTTGGGAACCAGTGGTATAAGCACACTTGTTTTGCCTTAATGATTGGCAGAACAAGAAGTAGGACTGAGTGGACTTGTAGGCTCTGAAGTTTTACAGTGTTTGTTTTGGTTTTTTTGAGTGTGGTTATGCAACCAAAAAAAAAAGACATTTGTAAGCTGCACTATCATGATAGAGATGATGTTACAGATGGTGTATGAGGCGAGCTGAAAAATAATTTCTTATCATTTTACAGTGCATATACTTATGAATGATGATAATCCAATTGAGCACTGTACACTTTGAATTTTGTGTAATTGAAATCAGTATTGAAAATGTAGAAAAACATCAAAAATATTTCAGTTGGTATTGTTTAACAATGTGATTAATCACAATTCATTTTTTGAGTTAAATCTGAGAGTTAACTGAGATTGACTGCCCTACTAGTTTGAAACAAGACCTACTGAACTGACAAAATTATGCTGAGAACTGATTAGGCTAGTTGTTGCCTATACCCTGGAAGAAAGCTCTGGCATAATAAAAAGATGCTAAAGTGTGTAATAGTAGATCCTCTCATCTACTTCCCCTCATTGTAAAACTCTCTTTACTGTTATCTAGTATTGCTGTTGTGCCTGCCTTAATCAAAGCCCAATAAAAAGTAAATGATAAAATAGGAACATGGGCAGATATAATGGATATTTAAAAATAAATGGCAACATTCAGATGTTGTTTTGTTTTTCTTTACCTGGCCTTCAAACAGAACTTCTATCAAGGAAAGAACATTGACATAGCTTCTTTATTCATGGGGAAACTCTTGCTGCAGTGCATACTCCATTCCCATTACTCTCCTTTTTTTGGTTATGAAATCAATGACATCTGTAAAATGGCTGTACCTTTTAATACATTATTATAGTCACAGATGAAAATTCTAGCTACTGTACAGTCTGGATGATGAGGACAGAAGGAGTGAGTGAAGCTTGGACTGGAGAGTGATACTGCTAGTGGTACAACATATCAGTAAAGCCTCAAATTACTGGTTCTGTGATAATGACCTTTAGAATTTATGTTCTGATTTGTCTGTCTAAAGCTGCTTAGCTGTAGGTGGGCATTAACCCCACATAATAAAATACCTGTAAGGAGCAATTTGGGGGATTGATGTGTACAGATCAAAAGCATGTGATGCAGTTCATTACTTCTGTGGATTTTTTTTTTAACCCGGCCCCTGCTGGTAATTTCAAGAAGCTTTATCTTTTCCCTCCCTCCTACTTATTTAGGCAGCATAACAATCTCTATTGGTTTTTATGTCACTGCTGGGGACAGACTGTCAATGAATGAGCTGCAGCTAACTAAATGAATAAATAACCACAGACAAATCATGCTGAAAAGATGGTTGCTGGTCAATGGCTCATTGCGAACTAGCCAGGACGCATGTGGCTTAGAAGAGTTATCTTTGTACATGTTCATGTCTTCCAGCAATGTCATTAAGTCGGCATTTATTCTGGCTGAAGTTTTTATTTCAGAGAGGCAAGCAGGACTAATTTGTAAAGGAAAGTGCAACATTAAGTTTGAGGCTGCCTAATGGCCACCGTGATCTTTCCTTAACTCTTTGCTACATCTCAGTCTCTGGAAAACCAAGTGGGTTTTTTTTGGTTTGTTTTTGCAGCATTACAGAAGGAATAGCAGGACTTCTAGAAATGAACCATCCTCAAACCACCCACCACACAAACAGCAAGTTTCCTTCAGGATATCACAGATTTCTTCCAGAAACTCCACAATATCAACACCCTCCCTCAGAGCAGCATCCTTGTCACCATGGATGTCATCTCCCTATACACCACCTTCCCTCACCATGACAGTCTTGCTGGCTTCCTCAATATTTATAAGACCATGGGCAGTGGATGAAGGTAGGACTGGGGGAGGCAAGCTTCCCAGCCCCACCCCCAATCCTGCTGCTTCTGCCCAGGACTCACCCCCCAGACCACAGGGAGTGAGGAGGGCACGTAGCCCCAGCCTCCCTGGCCCTGGAGCACCAGGGAAGTCAGGGACTGGGGGCAGCCACACATCATCCCCCAGTGCACCTACATAGGCATTCTGGGGGTGGAGTGTGGGTGGGGCCATGCCTGGAGGTTTGGGCCTTCCCCTGCCTATGATACCCACCATCGCTGTATAAGACAAGACAATGAACAACACTCAGCTATCCACTCCAAATGCAATTGCCAACATCATCCCTTTCATCCTCACCCATAAACACTTTACATCCAGCCACAAACAGTTTGTCCAAACCATGGGAGAAGCCATGGGTACTAGGACGGCTTCCCAATATGCCAGCTCTTTCATGGACTAACCCAAAGAAGATTTTTCTGGAAACGTGAAACATGAAATCCTGAGATACATCAATAATATATTAGTGCTCTGGACAGATGACCTAACCTCCCTCATATTTCCACCACAAACTCAGCAGCTGTCAAATACCATCCAACTCTCTCTCTAGAATAGACCCACACAAGCATCCACTACGTGGACACTGTGATCAGCTTTATCAGTAGAACCCTCTGGACAATTATGTACAAGAATCCCAGGAATCTCCACACTTACCTCCTCAGATCTAGCAGCCACTACAGACACACCCAAGAAATCTATTAACTACAGCCCAAGTTGGATACCATAGAATATGCTCCAGAGAGAATCCAGGATATACACCTTAACTTGCTTAAAAATGCTTTCGCCAAACCAGTGCACTCTCCCATAGAAGATTGGATCATAGAACAGGCTGTCCTATTCCATCAGAGAACCTGCTTCAATATGGAACCCCTCCCATCTGACGGCCCACCCCCAGTTGTCATCTGCTGCCTCATACTAGAACCTGTACAGGGAGGTGTTAAACTATTACAACCCATGCTCAGGGGGTAACACATCCTGAAAGAGAGGTTTCCTTAACTCCATTTTCTGGCGTTCATACAACCCTACCCACCCAACCTCACCAAACTCATCAGAAGCACACTCCCCATAGAGAGGACATGCCAACTCAAAGCAACACCAGCCCATGCCAGAACAGATGCAAAACCTGCAGCCATATCTGCACTCTTACAACGATCAATGGCCCCCACAACATACCTTTGAAGATCTACGGGCCCTACACATGGCTTCACAACATGTTGTGTACCTCATCCTGTGCATTGATTGACCTCACCTTTACAAAATGCACTCACACTATCTTTCATCTCTGGGAGAACACGTTCTATAAAGTGATCTCATCTGTCCTTGTCTTCAAAGGACACCTGCACAACACCTCCAAAAGGTGTGTTTGAGAGCTTAAATTAATAATGCTGCTAGACACCAAAATCACAGAGACTGTTGAGACACAGGTTTTATGTCTCATTCCAACAATCACTGTAGTCCACTGACTCTCCTTTGTGCTATGACGCATGAGGTGTTAATTGATTACTTCCTTTTGAATGTTAAGTGTAAAGAGTCAACACAAGTTGCAATGCTCTGATCTGTTCCATCTCCTGGTTAGCTTGGCCACTCAGAGTACTTTTCCCCAGATCTGAAGAAGAGCTCTGTACTGCTTAGAAGCTTGTCTCTCTCACCAAACAGATGTTGGTCCAATAAAATACTGATTCACCCAGCTTGTCTACCAAGTATTTATATTGTCCTGAGCGGACCACACAGAAAAACAAAGCCATTGGATTGTGAGCTGGGGCACATGTGCAAATGTGAGTGAGACACAAACTGAGATGGACAAAATAGAGCCATACTGTAAGGGCATGTCTATACTACGCAGAAGATCGCTGCTGCCCTGGTCAATCTTCCTGCTACATCGAACTCAGAGGGCACCCCCATCGGCACCAGTACTCCTGTTCCTCACGAGGAGTAAGGAAAGCTGATGAGAGTGTTTATTCCAGTCAGCCTTCTGCTGTGTGGATGGTGTGGAAATGTGATGTAAGATACATTGATGCAGCTGGAGTTGCGTATCTTACTTTGACCGTCAGAGATAGTGTAGACCAGTCCTAAGAGGCAAAAAGCAAGAAAGCCAAGCAGCAGACCTTTTGCTCAGTATATGACCCTGGAAAAAGGTTGAAAAAGATTAAATGGACTAAACAGTCATGGGGCTAAGCTAAAAATCTACCCTTTGTTGGGGTTTCTCCTGCATTTGGAGAAGCAGGACTTTATAAATTGCTTGTAAATAAACAAGATCACATCAAGGAAAATACCAGATGCCTTTATTTCCCTCCCAAACTGGAACATTCCCAAGGCATTGAACCTCAATTGGCTGCGTGAGTAGAAAGAGAGACAACAGGTTGAAATTGCACTGCATTGGAGTTGTCAGGATGGGGATACTGTTTCAGGAAGAGGCAAATTAAATCTGTCCCAGAGCTATCAAAACAGGCAGATTTTAGAGGGTTTTTTTTTCTTTTTCACAGGCCACAGCAGCCATATCTGGAGCTGGCATTGCACGTGTGACGTCCCTTAGCAATAACTTGGAATGAGACTGATTTAATAGTATGCGACTTTATTATCACTTCTAAATATGTCAAGGGACCAAGCACTTTGGTATATGAGCTCTTTGGAATATTAGTATGCCCTTTCCATCGCATACTAGCGCGAAAGCTAATTAAAAAGATTTCTCTCACTCAAAGAAACATTACAGTACTACTTAATTGGCATGTACACTTCTCAGAACAGTGTGCCTGAAACAATACAGCTTCTGAGAGCAAGAGAGTTAGTAATTGGTCTAGTGTTTGGAGCATTACTTTCCCCTCTCTTTTCAGGGTATTTATTTTATGTTGCCAAACTTAATTTTAGAAGAAAGAATAGAAGTGCAATTAACTAAGCCTGCCAATCAGTGGCTGGATATTCTGAGCAGATTTAGCCAATTAGCAAGACCGCCCCTCCTATGGTTGGATTCCTCTATCTAAAACAAACACAGCATGGTGCTCCCGGCTTGACACTATGGGAGGTGAACTAAAGAGAATAAACTGTAAGAGATCTGCTAAGGATTTTTTCCCTCCAAGCTGGAAATTATACTTCTACAAATCATTTTTTTTTTTATAATTTGTAGATGCAAATTAGTTATAATTGGAGGTTTTATAGTAATGAAACTACAAAAGGATAATTGTTGATTAAATGAGTGGTTTCATATCTAAAGAACTATTTAAAGCATAGCAAACAGTAAGATTTGTAAGATTACATTAATGTAATTTTAGTGTTGGTCACCTCTTTACAGTACCTTCTCTAAATAATCTCAGAGGGGTAGTCGTGTTAGTCTGCAACTTAAAAAAAACCAAAACAAGTAGCCCGGTAGCCTCTATCTGTAAGGTGCTAGCAAATATATATTACAGTATCATGAGCTTTTATGGGGAAAAACCCACTTCTCCATTCATTCGAGAGAGTGGTTTTTGCTCATGAAAGTTCATGATACTATGTATATATATATGTTTTTGATAGTCTCTAAGGGCACGTCTACACAGCAGGGCAAACTCGAATTAAGCTAGGCAACTTCAGCTACGTCAATTGTGTAGCGGAAGTCGAAATATCTTTATTTGGCTTTTGGTGCTGTCTGCACTGCAGGAAGTTGAAGGAAGAACACTCTTCCTTCAACTTCCCTTACTCCTTGTGGAATGAGGTTTACAGGGATGTCAGATTAGTGAGCCTGTTATATTTCAAAATAATGGGCTTGCTGTTAAGAAGCAGGATAGCTATTTCAGGATACCTCCAATATCCTGAAATAGCGCTGCAGTGTAGACATAGCCTAAGGGAGCCTGCCTCGGACTAATTTCGAAGCTTCCCTGTAGTTTGGACACCCTATTTCAAAATAGGTATTTTGGGAGTTATTTTGAAATAATTTCCTAGTGTAGACATGCCCTCAGTTTGGAATAGCGGGTTATTCCAAAATTTGGTTCTGTGTAGACAGCACCAAATTATGAAATAAGCTATTTCGAAATTGACTCGAAATAAGCTACACAATTAGTGTAGCTGAAATTGTGTACCTTATTTTGAACTACAGGTGCAATGTAGATGCACCCTGAATGTGGACATGCTATTTCAACTGAGAGCCCCAGGAAGCACTGGGAAGTAATTACTCTGAATGACTATGGAAAGTAGTTATTTCGAAATAGCAGCAATGGAGTGCCCACACTACGGCTATTTCAAAATAAGCGTTAATCGTTGTGGAAAGCAGGAGTTATTATTTCAAAATAACCAGCCCCTTATTTTGAAATAACGGGCTTGATAGTGTGGACACACTGCTTGTTATTTCAAAATAAGGGGAGTTATTTGTAGTGTAGTTTAGACCACGACTAAGGAAATTTGATGTAGATTTAACCAGTTGTACACTCACCTTATAGCAATTTAAAGATTATTGCTGGAGTAGTTAGCAATGGTTCTGTCAGAGTGGGAGGGTGTATCTAAAGAGGTCCTGCAGATGTCTGCCTTGGATTCAATACTTGTCATTAATGGAAACATTGACTTGGCTAATGGAGTGGAGAGGAGGCTTATAAAATGTGTGGCTATCACCATGCTGAGAGAGGTTACAGTCACTTTCAAGGACAGGAATAGAATTCAAAATGACATCAATAAGCTGGAGAATTGGTCTAGTAGAATCAATAAGGTGAAACTCAGTAAACACAAGCGCAAAGTCCTACATTTAGGATTACAGGATTACAAAATGGGGAGTAACAGGTTAGGGAGCAGAAATGGATCTGGTGGTCACAGGGGATCACAAATTGAATGAGCCAATTATGTGATGCAACTGCACAAAGCCAATATCATTCTGGGGTGTAGAAATAGAAGTGTCCTATGTAGAACCCAGGAGGTAAGTGTTCTGTTTCACATGGCATGAGTGAGGCCTCTGCTGGAGTATTGTGTCCAAGAAAGATGTGGGGACACCGGAGGCTTTCTAGAGGAGAGCAACAAAAATGAGAAGTTTAGAAAACCTGACCTATGACAAAAAAACTTGGGCATGTTTAATCTTAAAAAAAGACACCTAAAGGGGAATCTGGTAAGTCTTAAAATATGTTAAGGGCTTTTATAAAGAGGATGGTGATCAATTGTTCTCCATGTTCTTCAAGTGTAAGGCAAGGATTAATTGGCTTACTTTGCAGCAAGGTAGATTTAGGTTAGATATTAGAAAAAACTTTGATTATAAGGATGGTTAAAGACTGGAATAAAAGTTTCCAAGGAAGATTATGGAATTCCTGGTCATTGGAGGTTCCTAAGAACAGATTAGACCACACTGTCAGGGATGGATTGAGTTGGATGTGATCCTGCTGCAGGACAAGGAGATGGACAAGATGTTCTTCCAGCCCCATATTTATATAATTTGTTCATTTCATGCTTGGAAACCATTTTTATTCTTGCTCCATGCATTTTGCTAGAGCAATAAAACAGCATAAAAATAATCCATTTTGATCCCCCCAAGAAAAATAGCCAAAATGCTTACAGATGTAGTAGCCGACTGAACCTGACTTTGGAAGCCAACGATAGGAAAAAGAGCAATTAAATGGGACCATTTTCCCCCTTGGCTTGCTTGCTGCTCTCAAGCTGGTTTTCTCCTTTCTTCCTAAAAAAGCAAATGATTTGGTGGAAGAAGTGTCAGAAATAACAAGCACTACTGCAGGATAAGTAGTAAACCCCTCCAGAATAAAATAATCCTTTCATGAAGCATTCCCACCAGACCTCTTGATAATACTGTAAAATCCCCTTATATATCTGGGACACATCATAAGCTTCCTATCAGTGAGAAACAGTAGAGACAGGTTTTAATTTTTTTTCTGGGTCTCCCAGAAAGATTTACCTTTCATTTAAGGCATTCACAGTATACATTTTCCTAATAAACATGAACATTAATATCATTCCCCACCACTCAGCTGATCATGCATGCACATAAATACACTCTGCAAGGGCTTAGCTTAGGGAGTCTTTTTAGCCAATTCATTCAGTAATGAAGAGAACCTTAAATTAAGAAAAGCCAAAAACGCATCATTTCAGACTTAATCCATTCACCTCTATGAATCTCCAGTGAGCATCAAGACTTATGTCTATAGCTAAGCAGCAGAGATTAAGGAATAAAATCAATACGCCAAATCTAACTCTCATTTTTTTTCCCCTCTTCTCAAATGAAAGCTAATAAGACCCAGAGCGATTTAAGTCTTTGTCTGCAAGGAGCAAATAGAGATGCAATCTGCAGGAGTGGGAGGCAGGTTAAAATGTGCTAACGTTAAGTGGAAGGCACTGGAACCTTTCCAGCTTGCTATTGTCTGACTGCCACAGAGCATTAAAATAATAAAGCTGACATCGGTGGGATTCATGTATGCTACAAGAAAACAGTTTGGATCTGATCCAGAATGGAAGGGTTCCCATTGATTTTCCTATAGGCTTTGGATCAGCTTCTGCACTATGTGATGGAGGCCTTAAAGATCCTGGGCAGAGCTGTCACTTACAGAATTCCAGCTCCTTAACACTAAAAATACCCATGCTGACTACTGCTTTGGGCACTTAGACTGATTCTTTCCATCGCCATTTGGGAAAGTCATTTACTTCCTGCCTGGAAAGTAGGGCTGGTTTCTCCAATGGCAGGGCAGCATGAGGTTATCTGCAAGGAAGCACTCATCTGCCTTGCTTCCGTGTTGTGCCGGATGGACTCGATGAGGTCACTGAGGCCTCTGGTGAGGTCCTTCCCTCAGCTGCAGTGGGTCCCCCCCTTTCACATTGTGTGTCTCAGGATGCTGGTTGGAGCACTGAATCCAGAGCGTTGTTGGTGGATAGAGTGGGAGGTAAGGGGTCCCTTGCGTGTGGTTTGGTGAAACTCACATTTCTTAAAGAGCAGGTCGCAGTGACTACAGTGGAAGGCGATCTGGTTATTGCGTGTCTTCTGAACGTGCTGGCTGAGCACCCTGAGGGGCCAGATTCCATTTGAGAGGTTCCTCTAGGATCACCTGTCTCTGGAGAACCAGGGTGATGGGCAGCATCTGGGCTGCAGGCGGGGCTTTCCTGGGAGCAGCCGTCTCTGGAGCAGTGGGGCAACGAATAGAATCTGGGCCCTGGGATGGGAGGGCTCTCCTCGGGTTGTCCTCTTCCTGGAGAGCAAGTGAGACATTGTTGCTCCTGGTGGTGAGGTCCCAAAGAGCTGTCTTCGAGGCACAGGGTCTCCCTATAGCAGCATCCCTGATGGTTTTCTTCAGCCAAGCGCTCATACCATCCTTGCTGCTGGCCCGCATTGTCCTGGAGGCTGGTTCCCACTGGGCTTTCTGATGGGTAGCAGGTGAAGATTTCTGTGGCAAGGGAGTGACCATCTTCTCCATCTGTCTTGGAGTCTCTGTAGCAGCATGGCAGGCTTCCTTCCTAGCAGTGGCAGCCATCTTGGAGTAGATTCTTTCCTAAGTCCAGTGATCTGAAAGAGAAACAAAGCGAAGGAATAAATTAAAAAAAGCCTCAGGCAGAGACTTGAGACAAAGAAGAAAAAAAAAAAGAGGAAGGCGGGGAGTGTGATATTAGCCAAAAGGCTGAGAAGCAGTGATGGTGCAGCGATGATAGCCACATTTTTATACAGGACCCTTGACTTTACAAAAAAGCAGCATGTTAATTGTGACTGTTCTATTATTTGTCCTCGGAGTGTGCTGGATTTTCTATAGTGTAGAATTATGGCACTGGATTGTCACAGCCCTCACTTGGCTGCACAGATGAAGAAGCAAGTCTCTTAACTCCCTTCCTCGCATGGTGACTCCAGCCATGGGGGATGGAGACAACACTGCTTACCTAATACTCTGCCCCCTCCCTATGAAGGGCACGGAGGGGCAAAGATTGGGATGACCCATGGCTCTGGATCCCCTATTTTTCAGCCAGAAGCACAGGGAGTAAGCTGCTTCATGGGAAGGCATTTCAATGCCAGATTTTCAAAGGTACTCTACATTGCATGCTTATTTTGAAATAAGCTATTCCAGAATAGTTATTCCAAAAGAGCTTATTCCGAAATAACACGTCTACACTGCAGGGAAGCCTCAAAATTAGTCCGAGGCAGGCTTCCCTAATGTAGACATGCTATCTCAATTTAGACCCCCAGGACACACTGGGGAGGAATAACTTAGCCCCTCACCAGGGCCATTCTATTTCAAAATAGCAGCAGTGGAGCATCTACACACACCTTATTTCGAAATAGCTATTTTAGAATAGGCGTTATTCCTCGCAGAATGAGGTTTACAAATTTCGGAATAAACCGTTATTTTGAAATTATTTTGAAATAACGGAATGGCTGTGTAGATGCTTGCATTATTTTGAAATAACGCTAGTTATCTTGAAATACCTTTGGGTGCATCTACGCTGCACCATTATTTAGGCACCTAAAGATGCCAACTGGTTGCTTTTGAAACCCCCACTAGGCACCTAGCAGGTTGGGTGTCTGAATACCAATGGCCCTTGATTCTAGCAGGGAGTAAGATGGGAACAGGGGTGGAAGTGACAGTCACAGTTCATGCTCTGGTTTATTCGTGAGGCGATTCCACTCTCAGGGTTGTCCTTAGGATTTATGGGGCCCCAATGGCAGCCAAGGGGGAAGGCAGTTTTTTTTAGAGATGTGATTTAATAATCTCCAGCAACACACTCATGAAATATTTTTAAAGAAAATTTTAAACTCAGGCCCTATTGAGTAACGCAGTAAATTCAGAAACTGACAGTATAATCCTGGGGTTAGCAAATATCTGTTAAATGATGTGGGGGTAAACTGAGGCAATCCATGGTATCTTGCTGAGAACTTTCAACTCAAATCCTAAATTTGAGGTCCAAGAAATACACAGATCCCTTCATGCAGCCTTGCAGCTAACTTGACCCTGGTTTCCCTGACAACCACATTCCAAAAGGGCCTCACTTTGATAAGGCCGGTACCAAACAACCTAACAACCATGCGGGATTGTTTTTCATTGACTGCTTTATTCCTAGAAAATAAACTAGGATCCCAAAGATTGCACCAAGGCAATACCACCCCCGCAGTAGACGCATTATATTTCCGGCCGACAAAATGACCATCAACATGCCTTTGTTTATGTTGGCTTATTTAGCTTGGTAGGAATAATTATTTGTATTAGTGATAATATGTTTAATTGGCGATGGGCAGGGATCTTATGTAACCTTTATATTTCATTGGCTTATGTGCTTATCTCATTTTTGCCGCTAGACCTATCAAATCACTTCCCCTCCACCCATCTGCTCCCATAATCTAATGTATGTTTTGGTTAAGTTAGTGATCACCAGGTTAATCCCTGATGGGTACTCTACCAGCTGTGTGAACCAATAAATCCTCTGCTTGTTTTCACCTGCACGCAGTGTCAATGTGTCCGGAATTATTCCCTACAAATGGCTTCATTGCCACTGGGGTGACTCATTCACAGGTTCAATGTTCTGGTAATGGCTCTGGCAGGTTTTTTCACTTTTAAGTTGACTTGATCCTCTCTAGAGGAAGCAGAATCGCAGAACAGGGTTAGGAAGAGTTAGGTGGGTGGCTAGACATTAAGAACCAGTGGTTCCCCAAATTTTAAGGTGCCCTACACAGCTGCATATTCTGTGTATGGGTAAAAATGGCCTTTGCAACGCTATACAATCTCTTACTCGGGCCAAGCTGTGGAGGTATAATGCCACCCATAGTGAATATCAGTTGGGCTATTCAGTGCTTACACTAGACAGCTGAAAGCAAGTATCTACTATCAATAATCTCTTCCCTTTCTCCTACCCTCCTGTTGAAAATACAGCCTCTACTGTACGCCTCTTGCCTTTGGTTCTTTCATTTTCTGCTCAGAATTGCTATTGTCCCAAATCTAACATGGTTAATGGGCTGCTAAGCACTGCACTGTCAAAGGTAATGCTGCAGCCTTCTCCCATACCTGGAGACCTTTGGAATCCCACCTCAATCTTTAGAATAAATTAAAGTCGTCTATACAAGAGGCTTGCTATGTTGACCTTGAATGATGCTTTCCCGTGCTGCAGTTCAGTATAAAGGTAGATGCCAAGATTTTGTATTTTTTTTTATGGAGGGGAAAAAAAAGTGACAAAGAGCCTTAGTTCTGAATTTACTATCTCGTCCCATAAAAAAGTGGATGGAAGCAGAGAGCTTGCACTGTGGCAGCAATTAAATTTTGAGTTTGTGTGATATTATATGGAGCGGGTAAGAGTTAGCAGACTAACAGACACATTATCCTCCTAGTGCAGTGCCCCGGCTGAAAGTTCCTAATGACTTTTTTTCTGACAGCACAGCATTCTGCTTCTAATGGTACTCGGGCTAGGAATAGTGCTGACAGCAACCTGCCTCGCAGCTAGAGCCTGACACATTTGGCACAGCCACAAGCAAGGGTGCAAAGTATGTATTTGTTTGAAAATGGGGAGACCCCTGCAAGACCAACAATAAATCATGGGGTGTAGGAATGCATGGGCTAAACTGTTCCACCCTTCCATCCCTAAACTGTGCTTTAAAATATGCAAGTTTGTCGTTGGAGATGATGAAGATAATATGCATAGTTTCTTAAATGTGGAGCAAGAAATTATGGGGGGGGGGGCCCTGTGGAAGACTGAGCGAGAGGATTATACCATTTTTTCCTGCTCTAAAAGTTCAAGATTCGGTGTTAGAAGAAAGTGACTTTCTATGATTCTTCTGCATTAGTACAGAACACACTTGGGAGGGGGGGAGGGGCAGAAGTCAAACAACAAAGGTCTGCTAAGTCTTTCACCTATTTTTATCAGTGGTGCTACTATTCCAGGATTTAGGATCGGAGAAATGAGACTGAAGGCTGATAAAGAAAAGCTCTTTGGGCCTTGAACAATCCCCCATTTTGATGGATTTCCCTTCCCAAACTCTCCTTGGTCATGTTGCACATTTATCTAATGGGTGCACGAACAACGAATTATATTTAGGACCTAGGTGCACCACTGGAAAGCTGAGCCTTGTGCCACAAGAACTGTAAGTAGAGCAGATAAAAAACTGGGGAAATAATCTCACCATCCAGGAGCCACAATTGAGGAAGCTTGAATTTACATCGGCTTTCCACAGTTGTCTATGGGCTGTGCATGACCTAAAACATCTCAATGGCCACATCCTACTATCTCAATAACATCCTTGGCGTGCCCTCATACTGAGGCCAATGAGATCCCTACATGGCCTGGGTATCTTTTGTGGGCGGGAAAAACCTAGTTAGCAAGTGGTACTGGAGTTTCACTTCTTTTTTTAATCAAAGACAACGTGAAAAGGGGCTGGAGCACACCTCAGAATCAAGGCCAATACCTCACTGCAAAAGAGTGACTGCTGAGACAGCTTATCATCTTAGACTGGGAATCACATCCACTAGCTAATGATTTTTCTAAATATTATTTTAAAACTCAACAATATGCTTACCCTTTGGCTTCAAATGAAGGAAATACTATTTTTGTGTAGCTCGTGAAAGCAATGCCCCATGCATCTGGTTTAATAGATGCACAGAAATTTCCTCCTGCATAGCAGTGGTCACAGACTTTGTCGGTTACAACAGCACTCATTTGTTGCAGTAACTTAACTTTTAGCTCCTTGACTACTTCATAATATGCCAGGTAGACAGGGTAATACTGGAAGTGTGAGAACTGTTCATACTAAAATGGAATGGGAATCAATTTTATCTTGGTTTTTCATTATGAGATCCAAAATGGAACGACAGCTAGAACATTTAGATAGAATACACAGCTTACTCAAGCAAAGCTAGGGAATACTTTAAAATAGTCAGGTTTTGCAAGCAAATATTTTGTCAAAGCTGTGAAAAAGAAGCCCATGGAAGGATAAAAGTGGGCTGCTGAATTCATGCACAATATGAACCACAGAGGACAGCTGAGAATGAAATTACCTGGAAAAAAAAAAGATTGTAAATTTTGCACAGTGCTCCGCGAACGTGTTGCTGATGTTTCTCCATCGGACGTAGCTTTGTAGAGCTTTTTTTCATTGCTCCTTTCCATTGGAATGTGTACAACAGATGAGCAATTTGTTTTCAATTTGCATTGGAAATAAGTGGCTTCTTTGCTGCCGGTACGGCTTTTGATTTGGTATGGAAGGTTAGTCTGTTCTCAGAGTTGTTGGCAGCAGTAGCACCGGACATTCTTTTCACTGAAAACACTGACTTGCAAGCCCTTGTGACCACTCTGAATGTGCATAGCATAGCATCAAGGGTATGGGAATGAACACTGAGAGACCACATGTTCTACAAATCATTTAAAGCGGAAAGAGCCCTCCTGTAGAAATGTCTCTGTTGGTTCAGTAGGCTACACACAAACACTTCCCAGTCCCCTTTCTCTGCCAGGGATTGGGGTGTAGGCGGGCTGTTCTAGTAGTCACAGCTGGTCCACATGTAAAAGATGGTTGTTGGTGAGCAGGGACATAGAGCTGGGCTCAGTAAGCAAAAGTCAGGGTCAAAGTCAGGATTGGAGATCAGAGGTAGTACCAGGCTAGAGACAGAAGGCAGGAATTAAGCTGTGGACAGAGATAGCAGTTTAGAAGACCAGGTGAGGCCTGAAGACACAGCAGACCAGAAGTCTGTATGGTTCCTCAGGCCTCCCTCTAGGGTTAAATAGTACACTTGGCCAATCAGAGGGCGGCAGGCAACTGCCACTCTAGTTGCTTTGAGCAGTACTTCCTGCAGCACTTACTCTATACAGTACTCCCTGGCTGAGGCACTATATATCCTTCTGGTGGCATTGTGGGAACATCAGCTGTTGCAGGTTCTGCACATCCATGTTCTGTTTCATTGGTATTTATGTGCTCTAACTCCACCCACAACAACACAGTTAGGGTACGTCTACACTGCAGGGCTTAACTCAAAATAAGCTACGCAAATCGAACTACATCAATTGTGTATCTTATTTTGGATTAGCTTATTTTGAAATAGGGAGCATCCACACAGCACTTATTTTGAAATTGAGCACTCTTCTTTCGACTTCCCTTATTCCTCATACAATGAGGGTTACAGGAGTCGGAATAAGAAGTCCTCTAGCTTGACAGTATTTTGACACTATTTTGAGATAACTGCCTGCTGTGTAGATGCAAACTAAATTATTTCAAAATAGTGCTAGTTATTTTGAAATAGTGTTGCAGTGTAGACATACCCTTAGTAAAGGTACGTCTGTACTGCAACGCTATTCCGAAATAACTTAGTCTGCGTCTACACAGAAGTCAGTTATTTCAAAATTGTGTTGAAATTCTGTCAGGCTGGAGGACTTCTTATTCCGACTCCTGTAACCCTCATTGTATGAGGAATAAGGGGTCAGAGGAAGAGTGCTCTATTTCAAAATAAGTGCTGTGTAGACGCTCCCTATTTTTAAATAAGATACTCAATTGATGTAGCTCAATTTGCAAAGCTTACTTCGAGTTAAGCCCTGCTGTGTAGACATACCCTAAGAGAGCTCATGGGAAATAGAGATTAAGTTAAACTATCCCCAAAGGTCTAATTTACATTAGGATGCTGCACAGTCACAGAAAGTGCAAAGATGGCTAAAAAAACTACATTTCTTCCTCTTACCCCCCGTCAATTCCTAACACAAATGCCCCAGAATGACATCAGGCCCCTTAAGTGCAGTTTCAGTCTCCACTGACCATTACGCCCTTTTACCTAGTGTCGAACCACCAGACATGCCAAGGTGAGCTTTATGATCGTGTCAAATACACAGTATGGGATAAACCTCTTCACTGTGTATAGAACAGATCTGTTGTCTTGATCCAGTATTAGAATGTTATGCTACGGTGTGGTCTATGTTTAAAGCTTGTTGGTATAACTAGTGAGCCCTTCTAGCAGAGAGACCGCTTTGAACAGCAAGAAAGAGCGTTAATGGGGATGGCTCATACTGGTTCTGCAAATAAAATTAAAAAGCACTTCTTTGCCTACATACATTGCATTGGGCTTTTGCTAATATTGAAATATCACACCCCTGTGTGGCTTACCTCAATCACTTTTTTAAAAATATCTGTTCTTGCGTAAGAGAGATTTTTAAGGTGGTATGGCTGCTTTATGAAACCATTAATTTTTCACAGATGCATTTCCTTAGTTCAAGTTTCTCCAGAGTAAATGTTATTCTTCTGAGAGGTGTGTTCCTCTGTTGGGTATTCATTTGAAAGCACTCAATCGCATTACCATATACATAGCAGTTGGGTGGGGGGGAAATATATTATTTTCCAAGTTTATTCAACTCCTGTTGTTCTAATTGGCCTCCCACATAACTGTCTTTCAGAGGGAGGCTGGATGACTCAGGGGAATCGGCAATAACTTTCTCTGCCTTTCCGGGTCAGTGGCTCAAACAGTCACTGGTGACTGAAAGTTACCGCGTAAAGACTGTTTGATAGCCTGTGTGAAATGAATTGATTTCAGTCCGGTTGCTGTTTGACAGGCTATCACTAAAACCAATTAGCACTCTAGTTGGCAGTCTCAGAAGAGAGCCCCGGGAATGAAGTTCCTTCTCCACTCAAGAAGTAGTGTTTTTATGGCAGGGTTGAAGCACACTGGCTGGTCAGTGTGGGGGAAGTTTTACTGCCTCTGCCCTTGACTGACCTGTTCCTTTGATCTGTGGGTGGATTTCATTTCCCCCCAATTCAGCCAGCCAGACACTAAATGCACTTTTAAAAAATGGGGCCATATTCTGCTCTTATTTATTCGTGCCATCCCACGGATGCACGGGGTTTGAAATAGGGCTTTGTCTCATCAGGTTATAAATTCCATTAAGCTCCCTTGGACCTGGTGGTGAATCTGGAAATCTGCTTAGTAATCCTGTGGAAAAATAAAAGCTTTTTCACCTCCCTGTTGAGGGAGGGATTTCAGGACACAACCTTTTCTTTGCTTAGGCATAACTGCCCAGGTAAACCCTTGTGCAGCAGGCTGATAATTTGCTTTTACCGGTGGGCTTGTAAAACAGCAACAATGTTAAAGAAAGAGACCATGCTTTGAGTCTCAGTCCTCTTTGCTTTACTGAAGAGAGAGTGATGCATTGCAAAATAAATTAACAATGGGAGCAAAAAAGGGTTTGCACATTAGCCAGATCTCAGACTGCAAAGTCATGGTGTCTTCCAGAAACCACCCCAGTGAATCAGTTCATATTTAGATAGACAGCTAGGACAGGGGACGTACATGTTTCTTATATTCCCACGTGGTCTTTTCCCAACTCCCCACTAATTCCTACTGTGAAGCGTGAACCATGGTGGAATTGCTTAACTTTCCTCATTATTAGTTTGCTTAGTTCTCAGTGGTATAATAGCAGAGGAAAAATTCACTTCAGGTTTTTTTTGTTTATATTTGTAAAAAACTGCTGCTGGGAAAAATTTTAATGAGATTGTCAAAAGCTGCAGTGAAAAAGAACCACAGCAACTGTATGCAAATGATAGGTTCTATTTAAAAGAATAAGAGCACCTAAAAATTTGCTGCCCTCAGCTTCCTGTAAACACTGAAACTGTTCATACTGCAACATATAGCATTCAAAGGAGGTTGAGGTGGGGGATAAAACTGAATGGAAAGGAATAGCCCAAGGGAAGGAGGGTTCAGGAAAGAAAGGTCTCATAAGTCTCTAACAGCATAACAAAATCTAAGTTTCCCTTTTGTCTCTAGCAGTGGAAGTAGGTGAATAGAAAGCAGCTAATGTTTCTGGTTTCAAGACTGTTAATTGTTTCCTGTGGTACATTAATGCAATAGTGTTGTGTGTCAGGAAAGACAAAAAACATGAAGAACCTACGACAATTCTTCTCTGCTTCACGTACTTTGGAGAACTGGGGCAAGGAAGTTCAAATTCATTTACAGTGTATGATACCCAGGAGAAGTCTAGCAGTTCAGACCCACTGAAGGGGAAAATTACATTCACTTAAGGGAAAAATAATTAATGTATGACACTGACTATGATGAGACACAAGGATTTTCTGCCTTTTTAAAATTCAAGACCAGTAGAACACACCATGTTCACATATAATTGTACCAATTCCCAGAATCCAACCAGTTGTGAACTTCGAATGTTTGATTTCGAAACCAGCCATCTTGGATCCTAAAAGTGAATATAATTCACTGGTTAGTGTGGGTTACGTGTCCCCTCTTTTATACCCAATCCACAGAGGAGGTGGTTATTTCGTAATAACTATTTTGAAATAGCATGTCCACACTACAGGGAAGCCTCGAAATTAGTCTGAGGCAGGCTCCCTTAATGTGGACGTGCTACCTCGACTTACAGTCCCATGAAGCACTGGGGAGTAATTACTTTGAATGACTCTGGGAAGCAGTTATTTAGAAATAGCAGCAGTGGAGCATCCACACTACTGCTATTTCGAAATTGTTTTGCAATAGTCATTATTCCTTGTGGAAAGCAGGAGTTACTATTTCTAAATAACCAGCCTGTTATTTCAAAATAATGGGCTTGGTAGTGTGGGCGCTCTGCTTTTTATTTCAAAATAAGGGGAGTTATTTCAAAATTCCCTCGTGTAGACTGGGGCCTAGTGACCTTTTTCCCCCCTCTTAGCTCAAGCTGAAGAAGCTTTCATGCTTGTACTTCTGGAGTCCCCAATTCAATCCTTGGAAATAGCTGTGGTGCTGGCTGGTTTATCAGCATACATTTGTAGTGAAGTCTATGTCTTTGTGTCTTGGCATGCAGTGCTGAACCCAAGTTCTGAGACAATCCCTGACTATGCAGGAGAAAAAGGAAAATATGGCTGCAATGGTCAGGTGTTATTCTACTAGTTGAGAAGAGCTCAGGAATATAGACACACCCCTCCACTCTTTTCTAACATGGGTGCACTTTCTGGGTGATTAAGAGAAGAACAGCAGAAGGTTTAGGGATTCTGAAAGATTCTAAGGAGGCCAAGGATGTTCTGTGCTTATACTCACCCACCGACAGCTGCCACACCAGGAATTGAACCTGGAACCTCTAGAATTAAAAAAAAATCCATGAGCTATTATAACTGGAGCAAAAGTTCTGTAGTTTTGGCGATGGGAAGCACAGAAGAATAGTGGCTGTGTCACAGTGTGCACTTCTGAGTCCCTTCAGGCTTCAACCGCTAACTGCAACCATTCTAGTCCTGCTTCACTACAGTCATGTTTTATTGTATTGTATGTTTCCACTGAGTTGCCAGCTTACCTGTTTGCTTTTGGGGAAGGGAGAAGCAGCCCATCCTACCAAGTTCTGCCTGCCTTCAGACTCTCCACCTTCCCCAGCATTTTCTTCCTCTGTTTATGTAGTCCTAACCACTGATACTGCTTTTCCTTCAGTTAGCCCCTTGGCTGCTGCTGTACTCATTAACTGATACCCTCTGTCTACTACCCGTCTTCCAGTGACATCTCAATAATATATATTAATGGACGTTAGTGTGACAGGGTGTGGCTTTAGCTCCTGACTCAGCCTACCCTGTTACACACTGTGACAGTGGCAGCCTGGGTACCAGCTCACGCCAAAGCGCTTACAACTGAATAGCTGGAAGCTAGTATTGGTTTAATGTGTGTTACCCTTATCAAAATAAATATTAGATGTTCAGTTGATAAAATGTGCTTAGTGTTTCATGAAAAGTCTGTAGGATAGTGCATGTGTTGTTCTCAGGCAAATATTCCCTAGGTTCTAATATAACAACAAACATTTTCATTGTATAGCTATCCCTGTAACTAAGTAACCCATCAAATGGTGGTCTCTTACAGGAAGACATTAAATCCTATTCATTGAATGCAAATGAGCTATCGTGCAAGCTCTTTGTCAGTTTAGTTTCCATGAGAGGAAGCTATAAATATGGACATGAGGAAAATGTGTCATCTCTGGACTGTTAGGATTCTAACAGGGCAGAGTAAGTGAATGAGAAGACAGAGATCCCTGGAGTTACTCTGGGTAGCCCTGAGATGCTTTTGGGAAACTGACAGATTTACCCTTTGAAATTATAGACTTTACTTCAACTGTACATATATTTTTACTTGCTTTAGCCTCTCAATAACTCTCATTCCTTTTTCTTAGCCAATAAAGCTTTAATTAGTTTGCTAGAGAACTGGCTACTAGCGTTATATTTATGAGATCCAGGATGCAAATTGATCTGAATGAGTGACCAGTCCCTTGGGACTGGGAGTAGCCTGAATGTTTTGTGATCTTTGGTGTCCGTGGCCATCTATCACACAGTCCACTTGGTGAGATAGATTGGAGCATGTAAGGGAACCGTCTATGACTCTGATATTAGACTATGGAAGTACATTGGGCGTTCACATTCCATACTGAATGGGTGAAATCTTATGACGGAACACACCATCATTTGAGGTGTCTGCTCTCCTTTTTGATAGTCTGCCCTGAGGTTGGTACTCATGGACAATTCGGTCTCTACCCATGTACCCTCACACCGAGGTCACTCAGGGAGACTCTTCTTTAATCTGTCAGTGCTCTACTGTTTCTGTCCTTTGCTTGGCTAAATTCTTTCTCTTGCGGGTCTGCTGCTGAAATGATACAGGGAACTCTTTTTTGAAAGCAGTTAACTCCATACAGAATAGTGATAGAGATGCAGCCGTGTTAGTCTGGTGTAGCTGAAACAAAAGACAGAACTATGTAGCACTTTAAAGACTAACAAGATGGTTTATAGGTGATGAGCTTTCATGGGCCAGACGTGGGCCTGGCCCATGAAAGCTCATCACCTATAAACCATCTTGTTAGTCTTTAAAGTGCTACATAGTTCTGTCTTTTGTTTCAACTCCATACAGGCTTTGGTCACCAGCCCATCTCACCTCAATATTTTTTTTCTTCTCTGTTAGCTCTGTGCCTGTCTCATTGGGTGTACCGGGAACCCTCAGTACCCCCTGGACCTCCAAGCTGTCTTATGTAAAGGCCTGGTGTTGCGGCTCTGTTCCTCATATTGAATTCCTTCTCCCCCCGCTATTTGAGGCAATATGGCCTCTATGGCCTAGTCAAAAGTCTGCTACCCCTCTATTAGGGCATGCCAAAAGTCTGTTTCCCCTCTATTTGGGCATACACGGCCTGAGAGACCTAGTTCCAAATGCTGCGCCCTCCTCAGAGTACAGCTGACCTTACGGGGCCTGGCTCTAAGGTAGGCTTCCCAGCAGCCTGGGAACAGGGCTGTTGTAAGGTAGGGTGCTAGGGGGACCTGGGCCCTCCCTCTCCACCAGGTCCCAGCCCAGGGCCCTGTAGGCAGCGTAAAGGTGTGCTGCCTGCTCAGCGGGGTCCCTCCTGAAATGTGCCAAGCACCTGGGGGAAATCCCCCACCCTGGGCTCCTTCCTACCACCCTGGTTGAGCTCAGGTCTCGGGGCGAGGCATGAGGAGTTGGGGTCACGCGGGATGTCTCCCAAGCCTAGGCTGTCGCTGGGGCTGTGGCCGCTGCTGTCTGTCCAGCTGCTCCAAGGACTGTGGCTCCAGCGGTGACTGCTCCTGGGTTCACTCCTCCTGGGTCTGCTGCTGTGGCTCCGGTGGCAGCTGCTCCCAGGTCCACTCCTCCTGGGGCTGTGGCGGCGACTGGTTAGGAGCTCTCGACCCAGCTCCTTCCCCTCTGGAGGCACCCCCCAACTGCCCTGGAAAGCTCTCTTTTATCTCTGAGCAGCTGGCACATGCCCGATAAACTCCGAGGGGTGTGGCTTCCTTAGCCCTCTGGGGAGAGTTAATCCCTTTCTGTCTAGTGCGGGGTGTGCTCACCCTGTCACACTGTCCCAGACTTTTTTCCTCTTGCTGACATTTCTGGCTTGTATCTTCCCATCTAGATTCTTTTATTTCTTTGATAGACTGAGAACGGGGTCATTTTCCACACTCTGGGGTCTTCTGGAGTTTATACTTCCCATCTCAGGAGAAGGATTATTAATCTCCTTCAACATGACTGGATGGGGAAAAGTCTTCCCCTCTTGCTCTTCTGTAAATGTTTTTTCTCTTGTTCTTTAGTAAGATTTTTACTATTGGGCAGCATCTCCTTCCCCCATGCATACATTCCAACTTCAGTCTCTTCCCACGTAAAATCCAGTGGGATTTCACAAGGTCCCTGTGGATGAGCAAATACCTGGTAGTTGAGTCTATTAACCTCTCCCCCCCCCCTTTTTTTTTTTGTTTTCCACCATTCTTGACTGTCAGGTTAGAGTTATTTTCCATGGAGTATCCTAATCCAGTTCTGCCAACCCATAATCCATATACGGGCAGTCTCTCCTTATATATCCTAACAACCTATGCTTGTAACAAACACCCCTCTGCTAACAGAAGAGGAGGATTCCTTTTCCTCTTCTGTCTGTCTTAGTCCCTTTTCTTGCCTAGGCCACCAACCCTCACACGAGCTCCCTTTTTGGCTTCCTGATTCTAGGGAAGAGGAACCCTGATTCTAGACAAACCCCCACATTGTCACAGGGTGGTCTCCTGAGAGTCTATTTAGTCCTTAACGACAGAGGACAAAGTAAAATGACTGTTATTCAAGCCCATCAGAGTTATTTGGGTAGCACAAAGATGGTGGCTATTCTGGGATGAAGAAACATGAATGAGAATTTCAGTTTTTACTTATAAAATGTAAGTTTCCAGCCCTTTCTCTCTCTTTCAAAGATAGCCATAAAAATAGAATTTGATGCAAGTCAGCTCAAGCCAGTCATGAATCAAAAATTAATTACTAAACATTCCTGAAACTTACAATCTAAGATTTGTTTTTCAAAAGTGGGTGCCTAAAATTAAGCCCCTGATCCATATTTAACCACCTAAACAAATGCCTGATGTTTAAAAGTGTAACATACCCAGTGACTCCAGACAGAGTTTATTTGCAGTACCCTCAAAGAAACCTAGGTCTGGCCTTTGGGATCCAGAAAAATCATGTCCACAGGTCATGTGACTTGGTGAGAGGACATACAATCAAATTCACAGCTGCAGAAGACCATTCCACACTGGGTTGCCTATAGCTGACTCAACTTCTTTGTCAAGCAGTCTGTATACTAAAATAATCCACTAGATATCAATGAATGGTTGCATGGAGTACGTCTACACTGCCAAACCTCAGAGCCCAGGTCTCCGACCCTGGGGAATGTCTACATTGCTATTTTTAGTGCTGGACCATGAACCCAAACCAGCTGACCTGGGCTGTAAGCCTTACTGCTACCGGTTTTTTGTTTTGCAGTGGAGATCTTCTCATGGTCTACTAAACCAGGCAAGGGCTTGAAAGAAATGGTCTAGTCCTAGCCTTAATAATGACTCCGTCTGATGGGAAGCCCCAAACCATAACAGACGCAGAGCCAGATGGGCGGAGGTGAAGGAGAGGTACAGAACTGACAGCTGTTCATGGGGGTACCAGTAGGCGTGCCCTGAGATGGCATCCCACCACTGGGGGCAGTCCAAGGCCCTACCTCACAGGGAGGAGCCCTCTCTACCCCAAGGGAAGCCAGACACCCTCTCATCCCACCAGCCCGGTCTCCAGCAACCTACCTCATTCCAATGATAAGCCATTTGGGCGACGTTATAAATGTAATGAGCTGGGGCATGTAAAGGCCAACTACCCCAAGAGCACCAGCAGAGTGCAGTTCATTGCATCAAGGTCACATAGAGAGTCTTCAGGCCCAGATGCCTCTCAGGACCCCCAGAGTGAAGGGAAACTGTGAGTGTGGGCGTGTGGAGAGATACTAAAGCACAGGTGTCCTCAATCCACCAGTCCCTAGTGGACTCCAAACTCATCAACCCAGAGGCTCAAGTAACAGTTCAACCCTTCAAGGTAGACTCTTTTGACCTGGCTACAGCCAGCTTTCCCTGTTACATACAAAGGTTGGTCAGGAATTTGGACTTTTGCAGTTTGATTATCCCATTCCTATGCTGGTGGGAGAGGATTTAACCAACTACCTGAAAGAAACCAAGAGAGTGGGAATGGTCACCCACATCAGGGTTCATCAGGCTTCTACGCCTAACCCCATTCCTGAGCCTTCTACCAGGGCCCGGTCTATATCCCACTTCTACCACCATGTCAAGGTTGATCCCCACTCTGATACTTCAAGTGTAGAAGGTGGGGGCCCACAAGAGACCTTAAAAATACCCTGCCTCTAGAGGCTCATTTTTAAAAACTCCTCAAGGTCACAGATTCTCTGACCTTGGGAGGTATGCTGCCACTATCCTAGTGGAAAACCCTCCTTTCTTCTTGAACTTCTTCCAGAGGGGTATGCCAAGTTCTTTTACCACAAGAGACCTTGGGAAAAAGAAAAAAAAAAAGCAAACTGTAATCTCTGATAGCTGACCTCTCAGACTTAGGTATGCATACATAAACCTTCTATTATCTTCCATGACAAAAGAATCAGATCATTGTCTTAAAGATGACTTTATTAACACGACAAAAAAGATATACTTGGTGAAGCACACTTGGTTGGTTGAATTGCTTCCCTGGGATTCAACTTTAGTTACAGTGTGTGTGTGTGGAGGGGGGTGGGGGCAAAGGTGAGGGGCATATGGACTCAGCACAGAGGAGTTTAACCAAACCAAAAAAAAAAAAATCTGATTGTCTAATTAAACATTCCCTGTCTGCTCACATATCCATACTTCCAAGGTCCAGTCCAAACCTAGGCACAGGTATTCCTTTTCTTGGCATGGTATCACTGCCTGATTCAATTAATCTTTTCCTGCCAGCTCCTGGTTTAAAAAGCCCCCCAAAAGAAAGAAAGCAGGCAGATTCCCTTTCAATTCAAATCTCAACACTGGTGGTTCTGGCTCCCTGCCAATACTTTCTGGATTTTTTCAGGGATTCTCTGAGTTTAACCCTTTATAGGTAGTACTCCTCCCATCCATAACAAGGCTGAACAGGTCAAATTGTTCAGACTTATTCTAGAGGTATAAAATCAGGTACCAGTTCAGTATGGTGCTAAGGCACATACATTGTTTTGTAAATAAGTTGTGTCATTCTCTTGAATCATTTAGTCCAACAGGTCAATAGGTTGCTTTTGACCATAGCTCATAACCATCTATCCCTCCGACTGATGCATTTAGCTATAGCCATCTATAAAGCACCTTCATCCCCTCTGAACCATGTTTATGGGCGATATGATAGAGGTATATAAAATCATGAATGGTGTGGAGAAAGTGATTATAGAAAAATTATTTACCTTTTCCCATAATACAAGAACTAGGGGACACCAAATGAAATTGATGGGTAGTAGGTTCAAAACTAATAAAAGGAAATTTTTCTTCACACAGCGCACAGTCAACCTGTGGAACTCCTTGCCCGAGGAGGCTGTGAAGGCCAGGACTCTATTAGGGTTTAAAAAAGAGCTTGATAAATTTTTTCAGGTTAGGTCCATAAATGGCTATTAGCCAGGGATAAAGTATGGTGCCCTAGCCTTCATAACAAGGGCAGGAGATGGATGGCAGGAGATAAATCACTTGATCATTGTCTTCTGTTCTCCTTCTCTGGGGCACCTGGCATTGGCCACCGTCGGCAGATGGGATGCTGGGCTCGATGGACCTTTGGTCTGACCCAGTATGGCCATTCTTATGTTCTTATAACATCTATTAGTCATTTAACAACCCTTTATAACCTATTTATAAATATAGCCTTAATATAAAATGTGACTAGAATCCCAACCTTTCAGAGAGGTAGTTTTTCCTTCTTCCTTTTTCTCAGATTGTTTCAGATCCCTGAACTTGGAGGCAAGAACATTTTCATAACAGTTGAAACTACTTGGAAAATATCTCTGTTATTGTGTAAGGGAATTAAAGTACATAGTTTACAATAACTTCCCTAGGAAAAGATCTGGTTACCTTGACCTATGGCATATTTAAAATATGGACATTTCTGGATAGATGCCCCTCTAATAAAAACAGCCTCCAAAGATTGTTGGCTAGGATAAGAAAGTTCAATTTTTGCTGTTTTAGGAGAAAGCAATGAAAACTGTATATGGACATGCCTTGGATGTGTGCCTGCGTGACACATGGGAAAGCTGTCTGAAGTCCCAGCAGACAGAGAAATTAAATGTGAACAGATGGAATAATTCAGTGTAATCCAAATGTGAAGGAAACCTGGCTGACTAAAGATGACAGGGTTTGCCTGAATTCAGCACTGGAGCTATAAAAGGCGAGCATTTTTTAAAACACATCAAATAAATCTTCAGGCAATGAGTGTTGCAGTGGTTTTGAAGCACTGACCTTCCATTTCCAGGGCCACGGGGTCAAATTGGAACTCAGAGCAGTAGCTCAATATATTTTCAGGTTTCAGTCTAATTCATGGTAGAAATTTACCCCCCCCCCCCACTTCTCAAACTGCTCTCTAGTTCATTGTTAGTCATGTGCATTGACACTATTGGCTGGAAATGAGTCAAGACTAAACTGCCAAGCTGCTATAGGTCAGTTCCCGGAGTGGTGGTAGTTGTGAATGTTCAAAGTGACCAGTAGCAGTCATAGATCATAGAGGGTTAGGAGTCTATGGCATTAACGTCAGTCTTGCATTCCCCCAGTCATGATGTGCTGGGTCTCTGCCATCTCTACATGGCATCTGAGTGGGACTGAATCAAGGAAGACAAGCAAGCTATCCAGCCCCAGGCAGAACGGCTGAAGCACTGCAGGGTTAGCTGCAGAAGAGGCAGATGGGAGGTCTGAAAGCACAGAGAGCCTAGAAAGAATACCTAATGTAAGCTCAGGCTGCAGTAGGCATGGAGGGTTCACCAAGGGATGACAGAATGCATGAAGAGTGCTAAACAATCTATTTGGGGGCCTAAGCAAATGGCTACAATAGAAAATTGAAATGTGATTGTTGTGCTCACATGGGAACCAAACAACTCAAGATGCTAAAACCATCTGCTGTACCAGAAAGACCATGGGAGAAAGTGAGAGCTGATCGTTTCTGTTTGGATAATCCAACCTAGTTTTGACTGCTTCTCTCTCTCAACATCCATGGAAGTTGCCAGACTGTTCAACACCATATCAAGCTTCCCTGTGGAGGGGATAAAACCATCTTCGCTCATTTCAGAATTCCAGAGCAGATTATCTCTGACAGTGGTCCTCCATTTTTGTCTCAGATCTCTAAGGTTGACAGATACCTCTGGTTTCACTCATGCCACCTCCAGTGCCAAGTTTCCTCAAGCAATCCTGAAGCAAAACATGCAGTATTGACAATAAACTTTCTAAATCCGCAGATCCTCATCTCATGATGTTGGCATAAGGATCAATATCTCTAGCAAATGAATTTGGTCCTGCAGAACTGTTGACAGGAAGGAAGCTGATGTGCATGATCCCAGCCATTCCTTCCCAACTAAGACCCTTGTCGGCCCGACCTCTTGAGACTAGAGAAAAAAGGAAGATCGATATAAAACCTGTCAGAAGAGGGATTCTGACAGATGCCATAGAGTCAAATCCTTGGAAGTACTGAATCCAGGAGTTTTTAGCTCATGCGGGAGACACACTTTTTCTAAGCGACAAAGGTCCCAGGTTTGATTCCGCCTGTGGGCATTACACAAAGATTTTCCAAGGCACCTCAGTCCAGCTTGGTCACAGACAGTATGGCTACACTTCATTCCTCCTTCGAGGGAGGAATGCAAATGTAGACTCCCAAAATTGCAAATGAAGTGGGGATTTAAATATCCTGTGCTTCATTTGCATAATCATGGACTGGTGCTATTTTGCAATAGCGCTATTTCGCGGAAAAATAAAAACCCACAGGGTTATTTCAAGAGAAAATCCTTCCCTTGAAATAACCCTTACTCCTCAAAAAAATGAGGTTTAAGGGTTATTTAGAGGGAAGGGTTTTCTCTCGAAATAACCCTTGTTTTTTTCACAAAATAGTGCTATTGCAAAATAGCGCCAGTCCGTGATTATGCAAATGAAGCCCAGGATATTTAAATCCCTGTGCATTTGTAATTTCGGATGTCTAATTTGCATTCCTCCCTCGAAGGAGGAATGAAGTGTAGACATACGAGATAGGTGATTCCTGTTATCTGAACTGGTGTCATTTTGTTGCATCACCAGGTAGACTTCCAATACACCCCAATCACTATCCAGAGGTGGAGTCTGTGAACAGTACCCCATCTGCCCACATAAAACAACCAGTGTATTTTCCAGATCTTCTCCCTGTAAGGAGGTATCCAAGCAAGAGAAGACTGTCTCCTGAATCCCTGGAGGAGCAAATAAAATCTTGAGCATTCAAGAAAGCCACAAGACTTGTAGATGAATGTCTGTAGGGGAAAATAAATCCCTAACACAAGGCTGAAGGTTCAGGCAATCCACCTTGTTCTCAATAGGGTTACTTGCTCTTGTTTTGTGTGTTGTGTTGATATTGTATGTTTAATGTCAAGTTTGGATAAAAGTGTTATCACCCTTCCCTTTTCAGAAAAGAGGCTGTTGGGTTAATCGTGTACATTTAGAACTAGCACTAAGGGGCAATAAAGTAAGGAGGTAAGAGTTTGTGTAAACGGGAAATAAAATCTGGTTTGCATTTGCCCCAAACATAGCATGTTGGGTTTCTATGGTTGCTGCATGGCAGATGGGAGCATTTGTCCTCGCGTGAATAGACAGACAAGTCACAGCTCTGCTTCAGCTAACATGCTAAAAATAGCAGTGTAAGCTGGGCTAGCATGGGAGGCAGGGCAGGAGAGTTTGTTTGATCTAGAGCAGTAGTCCCCAACCTTTCAGGGCTACTGGGGGCAGGGCTGCGCATGCTCCGGGCACCCAAGGCCCGGGGCATAAGAATGGCTCGGGCTGGCCCTGGTCACTAGGCGGGTGCACATAAATGCCCCAGTGGGTGCCATGTTGGGGATCACTGATCTAGAGCATCCTGGGCAGAGTTGATGTCTGTCTATTTGAGCTGGGAAGCACACTCCCAGCCGCAGCCCTTGGAGGCGCTGGCAGAGATGTGTAGACAGATTTGAATAATTCCTTTCAAATTGTCAGATTTCAGTGCAAATTGCTACTCTGTCACTTTCCTGAGCATTCTAATCTGATACACTAACTCACATTGAATTGAAGAAAAATATATTTTATTATATTCCAGTATTGACTACATGCTCCAACCAAGCTTGGGGTTCTAGCATGAGAGGTGCTATGAAGACACACAGTCAGAGGTGCTCCCTCCCAAAAGAGCTATTCGCCTGAAGAGGCAAGACAGACAAAGGGTGGGGAAAAGGAGACAAGGAGAGGCTAAGTGACTTGCCCAAGGTCACAGAGACACTTTGTGGCATAGCTGCTAACTGACCCTAGCCTTCCTGAGTTCCACATAGGTGCCTAAGCCATAAAACCCAACCTTTCTGTCCTATAAAAAACAATACAAAAGGCATCTATGTTTACAGTGCGGGCCAGATTTGCAGATGTTGATCCCCATTTTTGGGGGGGTGCCAATACACTCAGACTCTGAACCATGCCTGCTTTTATTTCAAACTATAATTTACTCACCTGACACAGAGGCTTTAAGGCTTATCTTAAAATTTGGCCATGAACATTTTGCCACAGTGCTGTAATAATGATCTGGGTTAATATGCTCTGTCTCATAAAGCACCTCTGGCATGAAACTCTGATCCATCAGGTATTTAAAGGCCTGTTATCCCTTCAGTGGGCCAAATCAATTCCTGGTATTAATGTCTTGAAATTCAATGGGCTAATCGAAAGAAGGATTTAACCCAGTGTGTTCATGTAATTCCAACTGATTTAACGGGGAGTTCAGAATGTGCTAGAAAAGAAAAAGGAGCCGTATTTGTTCTGCCTCAAGTTGTTCTGAGAGAATATTTAGTGTAATCCTTTTTTTTTTAAATGAGAGATGTGATTCTGTAGTTTGCTTGTGGTTTTGACTTGTGTGTGAAGCTACTGCTGTGTCTCTTCCAGGCACCTTTCCCCCCACGGCAAATGAAATGTTAAATCCATGTGGTAACATGATTTAGAAATCAATAGAGTCTCAGCAGGCAGGCAGGAATACGCTGAAAAGCCCACTCATCACACACAGCCTCCAGGAGCAAAACTGCTAAAGGAAACATCTTCATTGTACCAGAGCGCATAGAGACCAGTAACAACAGCAGTACCCTGCATCACCAAGAATTAAATGGAATGTTTTCCCTCAAAGAGATTCCATTCGCTCACCTCTGGCCCTATCACTGTCATGTCCTTGTATATAATGTTAATGAAAGGGAATTTACTATTACACCAGAGAGCCTCTTGTCCTGTTCAGGAAAGTGGTCCAGTATTTAAGTATGTGCTTAAGTCCTTTGCCACTGAGCAATGCACAAACACTGAAGTCAAGGGAGATTTAGCAAGTGCCTATGGGTATGTCTACACTACAGCACTAATTCGAACTAACTTAGTTCGAATTAGTTAATTCGAACTAAGCTAATTCAAATTAGCGCATCTAGACCGAAAAACTAATTCGAATTAGCATTTTGCTAATTCGAACTAGCATGTCCACATTGAGTGGACCCTGAACCGGAGTTAAGGCTGGCCAGAACCAGTGCCGGCAGGGCATCAGCTTAGGGCTTAGAGTGTGGAGCTGCTGCCTCAGGCTAGCCGAGGGCTGTGCTTAAAGGGACCCGACCCCCACCCTGGACAGACAGTTCTCAGGGTTCCCCGCTTGCTTGTTTACGTCGATGAGGGACAGCAAAGCAGTCCTGTCTTGGAGTGCCCTGAGTGCCCACACTCGGCACATCACAGCACTCGGCCATCAGCCCGGCTGCACTTGCCGCAGGCTGCCATCCAGGGGGGTCAATCGGGGGACTGTCAGGATCCAGGAGGCCCCGCAGGAGAGCTTCCACCCCAGTCCTCCCCACTGGGGGCTCGTGCCCCATTCCTCCCTCACCTCCTTCCACTCACCCCTCCCTAGCCCCCCTTCCTGATGTAAAAAAATAAAGGACACGTGTGTTCAAAAATAGAAACTCTCTTTAACAAAACTGGGGAGGGGAATAAAACTGTGGGGAGACGGGGGAAAGGAGGCAGGAGAGGGCAGGAGAGAGGGTGGGAGAGGGGAGGGGGAAACCTGGGAGGAGGGAGCTAGAAGGGGGAAGCAAGGGAAGGAGGGGGAGGGGAAACTCAGGGATCAGGGGTGGGGGTCTCGCTGGGCCAACTGCCTCCCAGCATGGCGAGAGAAGGGGCCTCGGCGTCCCCGGGGAGATGGGGTGGAGGGTGTGGAGGTTGAGGTGGGGGGTGTGGACATTGAGGAGGAGGGTGTGGGGGTTGAGGACGAAGAGGTGGGAGGAGGGACAGTTGTTGGGGGGGGCAGCAGGCGCAGGATGGTCACGGGGCACCATGCTCTGCAGCAGGGCCTGCAGCGTAGCGTTTCTCGCTCGCTCCTCAGCCAACTGCTCCTGGCGGAGCTGCAGGTCTGCCCGCATCCAGGCCTCCACGGTACGGTTCAGGGCTCACAGGGACCCCAGGTGCTGGTCCCAGGAATCCTGCTCCGTGGTCGTGGTCCGGAGCAGGCCGCGGGTGCGGGGGCACGTCCCGGGTGGGGTGGTGCGCCCTGCATGAGCAGCTGTAGAGAAAGAAGAGAAGTGGTCAGTTCTCCCTGGGGACACAGTGGATGATGCCCAGCCCCCCTCCCCCCCCCCCCGTGACGTGAGGGCGACCGTGCCCTGCACCGTCAGAGCCGTTGTGCTTGCACAGAGGCCATGGTCAGGATGCCTGGCTCTCCCCGGGACTGGGAGCTGCCCCAAGACCGCACCCATGTCCCTGTGCCGTGTATAGTGTGGCTGGGGCGGGGGGTGGGAGATGTCCCCCGCCTCTGTGTAGAGGGGGCGTGTGAAGGGAGAGCATCCTGCTCGGTCCCGCCCTGGGACCACGTGCGTGTGCCTATTGGGCCACGGCCCCTGGGTGTCACGCAGCTGGAGCCACCTGCCCAAGGGTGGCATGGCATGTGCTCGCACGTGCACAGGTGTCTGCGTGATCCGTGGGAGGCATGGCCCACGCGCGTGGTCCCTGGTTTCCCTCCCTCCCCCAGGCAGGGGACAGTGCTGGCACTTACCCGCTATGGCCTCCCTGGACGACCCTGCCAACTCCGGTGCTGGAACTCCTTGCGGTGGCCCCTCTGGTGCGCCCGGGTCAGGGCCCTCTGGTCCCGGCTTGCTGCCTCCCAGGCTGGCACGGACCGCCCCGCCCCCCCAAGAATCAGTCGAGGGCGGGGAAGTAGGGGCAGGTGGCAGCCCCTGCTGCGGCGCCGCCCCTGGTGGCCCTGGCGTATGCCTGCTGCAGCTGTTTAATTTTCAGGCGCACCTGCTCTTGTGTGCGCCTGTGTCCCTTTCGGGCCATGGCGGCCGCTATGCGGCAGTAGACGGCCGTGTTCCTCCACCTAGTGCGGAGATCATGGAGGTTGGGGGACATGATGAGGTCCATGATCTCCGCACTAGACCAGGAGGGCGCGCGCCGTCTATGGCCCCTGGCTGGCCCCTGGGTGCTGGGGGACTGGGTGGCGGATGGCTGGTTGTGGCAAGTGCTGGCTCATCCTGCGGCCACTGGGTTGGAGCAGAGACTGCTGGTGGGGCTGGCTGTGGCAAGTGCTGTCTGGCCAGAGTCTACCCCTTTAAGGGCCCCGGGGCTGGGGGAGAGGAGAGGAGTTTTCCTGATTTGGCCCAGAGTGGCCACCAGGGGGAACCTGGGAAGGGCTAGCCTCCAGCTAGTTCGAATTAAGTGGCTACACAGCCCTTAATTCGAACTACTTAATTCGAACTCGGCGTTAGTCCTCGTAGAATGAGGTTTACTTCGTTCGAATTAAGCGCTCCGCTAGTTCGAATTAAGTTCTAACTAGCGGTTTGTAGGTATAGACGCTATGAAAGTTAATTCGAACTAACGGCTGTTAGTTCGAATTAACTTTGTAGTGTGGACATACCCTATGTGCTTTGCAGAATAAGGGCTTAAATCAGAACTTTCGCTTTCCTCTGTCTTTACTCAGTCTGTGGGGTAGCTGGGAAAACAAATGTCACTTAATGCTAACTCCTTCTGCCACACTGAGGAGCTGCAGTGATGCTGAGTCCCTCCTAAGGAAAAAAGGCTTAAGCTAAAAAGAGGGAAAATCCCAGAAGTATTTGGAATAGTACAGAGACATGGCTTGAGCACTAGATATAGGCCCCAGACATGAAAACAGAAGCTGTGATGGCCAGAGATAAGAAACCAGCAGTCACTGATATCAGAAGAGATTAATGCATGGTGCAGAGAGACAATGACAAACTGACCACTGCTACACCCTGTATATGGGCTGTGCAGAGGGGCAACAGAACTGAAGCCCTGCTCAGATGGGCTATCCACACAGGGTGGCTAAGGAGGTCAGGCACTAAGCCTTAAGAAATGGTTTGCATTGACCTAAATTCAGTGGTCATATAGGGCATGTCTACATGGCAGGACAAAAGTTGAATTAAGATATGTAACTCCAGCAACGTTAATTGCGTAGCTGAAGTAGAAATAGCTTAATTAGGCTTTTAGCGCTGGCCACACAGCAGGAAGTTGAAGGAAAAACACTCTTCCCTCAACTTCCCTTATTCCTCATGAAACGAGGGTAACAGGAGTTGGAGCAAGAAGTCCTCCAGCTCGACATTATTTTGAAAGAACAGCTTGCTGTGTAGATGCGCATGATGTTATTTTGAAATAACGCTACATACCCATAGGCTTTGGTTCCCTGGTGGATTCAATGACAAATGTAAATGGAGCCAAAAGCCTTTTGCCTGCAGGTAAAGGAAGAAGAAACTCTGTCAGGTATAAAAAATCTAATTGAAGGAAAATACAGCTAAGTATAGTTTCTAAAAGGCTGAATTAAATATATGGGATGGTCTCCCTTTGATTTTTACAAGGCAAAAGGGAAACACTCAAAATGAGCATTTCTCTAGAAATACTGTCTTTGTGCTAAAGCCAAGCCCACAAAACAGAATTGCTTGATAAGCATCTCTGGGATCATACCGAGCAGGAACACACAGAGTAAAATGTGAACTGTTCAGAAAAATAGATGGCTAGCCGTGCAGCTCAAGAATACACTTCCTAATAGAGGGACACAATGTAGCTACCTAAAAATCCAGTGTAATTACCTGCAAGAGCAGCTGGAAAGTAATTGAAAGAGATGGCAGACAGAGCTCAGACTTGCAGGATTATGTTGTAAATTCATCAAAGGTATAATTTTGAAGTAGTTTCAGTAAGAATAGCAGGTTAAGTGCCCAAATGCTAAAAGATATGTATTAAGTATGAGATATTAGGCATTACCAAGGTCTGGGCTATACACACATTTTACCTACATAGCTACTTGGGTTAAAACAGTGATATAAGAACAGCTCCTAGTATAAGCACAGTTACACCAGAAAGAAGGTGATTTCTATCAGTCTAGTGCATTACTATTCCCATACTGGAATAAGCTACAGCAGTATAAGCACATTTATGCTAGTGTAACTATATCCATGGTGGTGGTATCACTCACTGATATATTTAAAATAGTGCAACAGTTGTGTTTAAACTAGGAGATTCATTCATTAGGTAGAGCTTTCAGTTATATGAATGGCTGGTAACAAAAATTAGAACTGTGCTTTAAGATCTACTCATGACAAGTGCTATAAAAGAGCCGGGTGTTCTTCTTCAAACTACCTTTTAATTATGCGTTATAAAAGTTTGTAGCTATACTAAAGCAACCTGCAACCCAATTACAATTGATACCGGATTGGATCAAAGATGATGCACACCAATGGTTATGGACTGAAGTACGAAATAGTACAGATGGAAAACATTTGATACTCCGTTAATATCATTAAGGACCTCTTCCAGCAACGAGGTCTGCTGGATTGGGGCCTTACCAGTGCAATCTTACACAACTGGAATCAACAAGAAGTTTGCCATTGACTTCAGTGGGGGTAGGATCAGTCCTACAAAGTAACCATTTTTAGGTCAAGCAAATTGTAGCAATAAAGAAAACCACTCCCATACCAGGAGATAATCTGTAGATTTCCAACACACTGAAAACATGGGAAGAAAAAGGAAAGCCAAGATCTAGAGATATATTTCATAACTGACCAATGTGTAAAATCCTCAAGATCGATTATTCCAAAGACATAAAGGAAATAGGGTCCCAAAAACAAACTGAAAATATGGGAAGATAGGAGAAAGGCAGGGGGGTTGATAAACTTGCGGGGCCCTGGGGCAAGGTAGGGAGCATCTCCATGCTCCCAGAAGGGGCGGGGTTGGGAATGGCCAGCCCTCAGCTCCATCTGGAGCACATCACGCTGTGCCCCCTCCCCTCCACAGCCAGCCCTTAGTGCTGCCTGGAGCATGTTACATGGAACTCTGGAGGCAATTTAAAGGGCCCAGGGCTCTGGTTGCCATAGTGGATCCCTAGGCCCTTTGGAATCACCGGGTCCTGGAAAATTGCCTCCTTTGCTTCTGCTGTTGGCAGGCCTGGAGAAAGCAACTAGTGCTCTAGAAATGTATTTCATAACTGACCAATGTGTTAAGTCCTCTAGATACTATTCTGACAAAAGACTTAAAGGAAATAGGAGTCCATGCCCTATAAATAATTGTTTGACTAAACTAAGTCATACAATTGCAATAGATGTGTAAACAAGAAACAGGAGTTTATATCACTTTATATGTGACATAAAATATGTGAAAAAGCTCCTACTTAAACTCAATGGGTCCTGTGCTTCCAGGCAGATTTGCTTGCCTCAGAGGCTCACAGCAGATCAATATTGACACTATGGGGTTAACTTGAAAAAAAGCAGTGAATCAGCAAATCTTTGGAGAGGTCTGGATGGGTATAATGCTAGCCACTCTTTACAGTACAAGTGCCTGCTCATAGAAACAGTCCTAGTGAAAAAATATGCTTAGGTGTTATCTTTCTTCCCTCTTACAAACCAAAACAATGCATGTTCACGGCCCTGGCAATGTAAAGAAATCGTCCCTTAAATACTAATCGAGCCCCAGATTCACAGTGAGGTGCTGGATGGAATCCACAGTCGGAGGAAACCATCTTCAAGTATTTTGGGTCTATCCCAAACTGAAAGGTTTATGGTTTTGTAGTAGGAAATTGAGGCAAGAGTTATTTCAGGAATATAGCCCTGGAAGTCCCATGGTTTGGTAGTGTTTGGGAAATGTCCTGGTTTACTGAACACAAACCAAGACAGATGTCCATTCGCACTCCTTGGAGAAGCAGCCATTACAGTAAAGTACTTTATCACTCTAGGGTCCAATGCCAAGCTCAGTCTACTGGGCAGAGACACAGAGCAAGATTTTTCACACCACAATTGCACAGCGGCTGTGGCATCGCTCCAATGAGGCTTCTGAAACCTAGTGATGAAATTAGCCTTTGTGAGCTCCTACTTATAACTGCTCTTAGGGGAGGAGGAGAGGACCGAGGGAGCTGGAAATCATTTGACCTTCCCCACCTTGGCAAACTTGCCAGGACACATGCGTCCTGCCTTCTGCCCAGTGCCCTATATTCTGCCCCATTGTGAATGTGGAGCTACCCCAGTTCTGCTGCCAAGAGTCCTTCCACTCATCCCTATAGAAATTAAATGCCTTTGCCTGTAATTACTGAGGAAATATGAACCTAGGGAGATGAAATGGTTAAAATAAATCTTTGACATAATTTTATAATCGCAATAGGTGTACTCGCTGGAGCCCGTCACTTACACAGTCCCGCTTATCTCTACACCCTCTTTCATTGTGTATGGAAGAAAATAACCAGGACCATTGTCAACAGCAGTTATCTTTAATGAAAAATTAGTGATTCAAAAAGGAAAAGTGAACAGATGAAGTCCTGCCTTTGCTAGAGCCCTGCAGTAATTATATTTGCTTATGCTAAATTTGCTTATAGAGCAATGACTATTGTCACAGGACAAATCTGCTTTGCAGACAAGTTAGTAAATACAATTGTTTAGTTGTTCAGTAAGAGGAGAGATGCATCTGCCTGCAGGTTGGATGATCTCCGATGTGCTGGTAGGACAGATGTGTTTCACTCCTTAGTTGTTCTTCTTCCTAGTCCAATTTCCATAAGAAGCATGTGGGTTGCTATTCAGTAAATCTAATTAGGCTACGTCTAGACTACAAATGTAAGTCAGAAAAAGATATGCAAATTGCAAACCACAATCTGCATATCTTTGTCTGCTTTTCTATCGAAAGAGGTTTTTCTGAAATTTGGTGAGTCTACACAGCGCCAAATTTTGGAAAAACCTGCTCTTTCGACACATCCCTTATGCCTCAAAGAACGAGGTGTACGGGGATGGCAAAAGAGCGCGTCTGCTTTTCCAAACATTTTTTTGGAAAAGTGGACGGGTTCCTTGGACATGGCATGGCTTTTCCGGGATACCAGAGGTATCCCAGAAAAGCGCTGCAGTCTAGACGTAGCCTCACTCATGAAAGGCTTTTGTTGTGTGGTGCAGAAAACATTTCACTGCAGCATGGAATGTGATGTTCATTTAAACAGGGATTCTCTTTCAAGAGGGACAGCTACTATAAGGGACTTTTTATACATCTTTTTACCCACATGGCTAGTGAAGCAGTGAAGTCAGATACTTACAGGATAAAGCTGCTTAAGTGGAATGAATCTCAAACAAAGTCATCTGAATTCAGGCGTGTGGTTTGATTTGACCATGTTTTAACCCCTTGTTCAGCATTAATGTGAAGAATATGTACTGTTCATTATTTACCATGCCTCATTTGTGAGTCTTTGGTTTCAGGCAGCAAAATCCTCACATTGGACTTAGGGGATTCCTTCCATGCTGCCAATAATGAAGCCCAAAGAGGCAAGAAGATTAAGTTCATTATTTGTATGAGAATTATTAAGCCAAACCATTCAGCAAAGATAATCAGAGAACTCAGATGGAGTCTAGAATGATCTGTTAACAAGATATTTTGGCAAATCTGGTGGATAATTAATTCTGATGTCATGTCTACACACCACAGAAGATTGCCGCTCCTGCGATTTGATTTTCTGGACTTCGATTTAGCGAGTCTAGTTAAAGCTTGCTAAATTGAACTCAGAGGGCGCCCCCGCCAGTACTCCTGCTTGTGCAAGAAGTAAGGGAAGCCAATGGGAATGTTTGTTTCCATCAACCTCCCGCTATGGGGACAGCAGGGAAACGTGAAACAAGGTATATCAAATCCAGCTGTGTTGTTATGTTTGATTAACATAGCTAGAACTGCATATCTTGCTTCAATGTCCCCATCTAGTACAGACCTCTCCTGAATGAGTAACTGTACTATGTCTGTTATGGACTGGATGGAAATAAGGCAGACGAAGAATAGAAACAATGTAAGATAGAAAAGACTATCGGTTCACCAAGACCATGCCTTCCTAGTAGGAACTGCCTTTACCTCTCATTAGCTGTCTCCTGTGAGGATAAAATATTTTATTAGAATAATTTGTTTCCTCTAGCACCTGCAAAAGTGCTTGGCACTGTACAAATATAAAAGCTGATATGGTGCTGACTCCCAGCCCCCAAAAGCTTACTGTCTAAAAATGCTTTTAGGGGCCTGATCCAAAGTTCACTAAAGTCAATGAGAATATTTCCATTGACTTCACTGGACTTTGGATTAGGCCCTAAGGCCATATCTGTGCTATGCTGCCGTCAATCTTTCAGAGTTCAATTTAGTGAGTCTAGTGAAGACCCGCTAAATCAATCTCAGAGTGTGCCCCCATCGGTGCTGGTACTCCTGCTCCTCACGAGGAGAAAGGGAAGCTGCTGGGAGTGTTTGCTCCCATTGACTTCCTGCTGTATGGATGGTGATTTAAAATATGTCAACTCCAGCTATGTAATTAACTTAACTAGAGTTGCGTATCTTAAGATGATCTTTCCCTTTAGTGTAGATCAGGCCTAAATGTTTATCTGTTCTTGATTTAATTTTGTAGAGACTTAGCCTGCCTCTTAGAGTAGGAACTAATCCATATACCAATAAACCCTTGAATTACAAAAGAAAGTGCCTTAAAAAGACTGTGAAAAGTGTCTCAAACTTCTGCAAAAGCGAATACACACACACTTGCACACACTGCCTGTCATACAAGCATATTGTCTGTGTCACACATGCAGTCTTTCACAGTCACTTACCAACAAATACTTATTTTAGTGGTGGTGTTATTGTTACTTCTTGGTACTTCCTGCAATGTTCATATGTTCTCTAATTTTATTCGTTCAAAGTGCTGCTGTTTTAGTTTTTGACTGGTTAATGCAGTTCCTAATTTTTATTTCTCTCTTACACTTGACATGTAAGTCTTTGAGTTCTAAAATGCATAACCTGTCCTGGCTGGAGTGTAATTATCCCTACGGTAACGTGTTAAAATATATGCTATATCTGGGATTCTTTGTTTCTACTGGTGACACCTGTCCACACATACTTTGGTGTATGTAGCAAAATGTATTCTGCACCTGGAGGGAAAAGTTTGGAGTGAATATTGCTTTACTCCCCATTTTAGATTGTTCTTGTCAGTGGTATCGACTATTGTAAAGACATTGCCTTTCCTTTGTCTCCCCTATATATAATCTAATCAACATTAGGTCAGCTTTTCTTAGTGCTGGGTTTTTTTGGTAGAACTTTCTTTCCAATCTCCAAGTTATTTCCCCCCCCCCCCACCATTGTGTCTTCAGGAAAATCAACATAGAATATGAGTGGTGTTTCTTTTGTGATGCATAATTTATGACTCATTGCTTCCTCTAGCTGTGGGTAACACTGTGAGACAGTGGAAGGCAAACAATTTCACATGTATTTAATGTCTCACTCAAATTTAGGTCCCCATTCTGCGTGAAGTGAATGTTCAAAAGTGTAATTTCTTGCTCATTTCAAACAAAGATTTTATCCTGGGTGCTCTTTAATAAACTTTTCATCTTGCCTTAGAATCAATGGCTCATCAAGTGGAAACCAGAATTGTTTGACTTTGAAAAGCTGTTGAGAAATGACCCTTTGAGCCAATGTAACAATAGCTACAGAAATGAAAGGTGGGGTATACCCATCACTGCACAGGAGAAGTAGTGATTAGGAGATATATTTTCCAACACAATTGCCTTTTAAAAATTGTATTGAGGATTACAACTCTGAGTTCTTACGTGGCACACAATACATTTTCCAGGTTTTTAATGTATATTCATAGTTATCTATAAGCCACAGCTCTGATTGTTAATTCTTATTTGCAACACTTACAGAATGGAACTTGAATGCACCTACCTTTAGGTGAATCTTATCAGAGGATAATATTTATCTCGATGGGGACTGATTGCATAATCCATCTGGCATTTGATGTGGTCATAAAGATTCATCTGACTGCCTTTTCCTTTTTACCTTGCAGTTGCACATAGCTCTGCTATTTCCCATTCCTGCCTCACAACCCAATATGGGATTGAAATGACCATAAATACTGTGTTAAACTGATGGATTGTGGCTATTACTGATGCTCTTAAGGAGGGGGGATTGCTTTACTCATCTTCATTATGAAAAATGAACTGGATTCTTGGGAGAAGAAGCAAAGACTGAATAAGCATATTGTTGCCAATCAGAGATAAAAACCAGCACCAGAAATGCTTCTCTGCCGGTGAGCATTGTCCATTAGCAGTATTTTCCCAGAAAATGTGCATTGACCGATGAAACATCGCAGAGTCATTTGAGATTGGAAACTAACCACTTTCTAGCAGCTCAGCTTTTGATGGTCTCTTCCCTGGGGCTGTGTCTAGACTACACCTTTCTGTTGACAGAGAGATGTAGATTAGGCATGTCAAAATTGCTAATGAAGCCGGGATTTAAATATCCTGTGCTTCATTAGCATAAACATGACTGCCACTTTTTTTCGAAACAGAGCTTTTTTGAAAAAAGTGGCAGTCTAGACGCGGATCTGTTGAAAAATAAACCCTTTTTCGAAAGATCCTGTATTCCTCAAAAAATGAAAAAAAGCGAAAAAAAGCAGCGGCCATGTTTATACTCATGTGGCGCGGCATATCTAAATCCCAGCTTCATTAGCAATTTCGATGTGCCTAATCTACATCTCTCTGTCGACAGAGAGATGTAGTCTAGACGTACCCTAGAAGGGTTATTTATCAGGGAAGAAACAGTTCTGTGGATGTGCCCCTAGCATATAGGAAGTTGTCACCTGGTGGTGTGGCAGAGGGGTAGCTATTAATTTTGTTGGGGTATGTAAAGGTTAAACACCCTGGGCATGGTTGTGCCCATGAAAGCTCATGATACTATATAGTTTTGTCAGTCTCTCAGGTGCCACAGGACTCTTCGTTAATTACAGACTAACACGGCTACCCCTCTGAGACTTTTTAACCTGGGTAACTGTTACCATGGTTAGGGATGTTACATTTAGATTTAATTGGCTACTCAAATAGTCAATGCTATTTGCATTGACTATTTGATTAGTCAACAGGGGCACCTCCGCCTTTGAAGTGTAGCAACAGCCCCAGGGGTGTTGCTACACTTCAAAGGCGAAAGGGCTGCAGGGAGCATGGGGCCAGTGGGGCAGCCCCACACTGGCCCCATGCTCCCCATGGAGTTTCAAAGCAGCAGCACTGCATGGAGCCCGGGGTCAGCGAGGGTCTCCCTAGCTGGCCCCGGGCTGCACACAGTGTTTCAAAGCAGCAGTGCCACATGAAGCCCAGGATCTGGCCTCAGACTCTGCTCAGCACTGCCTCTTTGAAGCACCCCCTCGTCTTCCCCCCTACTTGCTGCCTACTTTCTGATAGAGGCAGGAAGGGGGGAAGCAACTAGTCGACTAGTGTGTCGACTATCCAATAAGTATTTGCTTATCAGATAGTTGTCAAGTTGTTCACATCCCCAGCAGGGAGAGCACAATTTCTTCTGCTTGATAGATAAGTGCACAGCTGCACCAAGACTGGAACTTCTAATGAACATAAGAATGGCCATACTGGGTCAGACCAAAGATCCACCTAGCCCAGTATCCTGTCTTGTGACAGTGGCAAGATCAGATGCCCCAGAGGGAGGGAACACTACAGGCAGTCCTCACATGATCCCTCTCCTGTCACCCATTTCTAGACAAACAGAGGCTAGGGACACCATTCCTACCCATCCTAGCTAATAGCTATTGATGGACCTAACCTCCATGAATCTATCTAGCCCTTTTTTTAACCCTGTTCAAGACCTACTGTTCACCACATCCTCTGGCAAGGAGTTCCACAGGCTGACTATCTGCTGAATGGAAAAAAAACTTCCTTTTGTTTGTTTTAAACCTGCTGCCTATTAATTTCATTTGCTGACCCCTAATTCTTACATTGGGATTACATAAATAACTTTTCCTTATTCACTTTTTCTACACCAGTCATGATTTTATAGACCTCTATCATATCCCCCCTTACTCTCCTCTTTCTAAGCTGAAAAGTCCCAGTCTTTTTAATCTCTCTTTGTATAGAACCCATTCCAAACCCCTAATCATTTTTGTTGCCCTTTTCTGAACCTTTTCCAATGCCAATATATCTTTTTTGAGATGAGGCAACCACATCTGTACGCAGTATTCAAGATGTGGGCATACCATGGTTTTATATAGAGGCAATAAGATATTCTCTGTCTTATTCTCTATCCTTTTTTAATGATTCCTAACATTCTCTTTGCTTTTTTGACTGCCGCTGCACAAAGAGTGGATGTTTTCAGAGAACCATCCACAATGACTCCAAGATCTCTCTCTTGAGTAGTTGTAGCTAAATTAGCCCCCATCATATTGTACGTATAATTGGGATTATTTTTTCCAATTTGCATTACTTTACATTTATCAACATTAAATTTCATTTGCCATTTTGTTGCCCAATCACTTAGTTTGGTGAGATCTTTTTGAAGCTCTTCACAGTCTGCTTTTGTCTTAACTACCTTGAGCAGTTTAGTATGGTCTGCAAACTTTGCCACCTCACTGTTTACCCCTTTCTCCAGATGATTTATAAATAGGCAGAATAGGATTGGTCCCAGGACAGACCTTTGGGGGACCCCTCTCTCCACTCTGAAAAACTTACCATTTATTCCCACCCTTTGTTTCCTTTTAACCAGTTATCAATCCATAAAAGGACCTTCCCTCTTATCCCAGGACAACTTACTTAAGAGCCTTTGGTGAGGGACCTTGTCAAAGGCTTTCTGGAAATCTAAGTATACCATATCCAGTGAATCCCCCTTGTCCACGTGTTTGTTGACCCCCTCAAAGAACTCTAGTAGATTAGTAAGGTATGATTTCCCTTTACAGAAACCATGTTGACCTACCTGCAACAAATTATGTTAATCTACGTGTCCGACAATTTTATTCTTTACTATAGTTTCAAATAATTTGCCTGGTACTGACATTAGACTTACCAATCTGTAATTGCCAGGATCACCTGTAGAGCCCTTTTAAAATATTGGCATCACGTTAGCTATCTTCCGATCATTAGGTACAGAAGCTGATTTAAAGGATAGGTTACAAACCACAGTTAACAGTTCTATAATTTCACATTTGAGTTCTTTCAGAACTCTTGGGTGAATGCCATCTGGTCCTGGTGACTTGTTACTATTAAGTTTATCAGTTTGTTCCAAAACTTCCACTAATAACACCTCAATCTGGGACAATTCCTCAGATTTATCACCTAAAATGAATGGCTCAGGTTTGGGAATCTCCACAGTATCCTTAGCCATGAAGACTGAAGCAAAGAATTCATTTAGCTTCTCCTCAATGACCTTATCATCTTTGAGTGCTCCTTTAGCATCTCGATCATCCAAGGGCCCCACTGGTTATTTAGAAGGCTTCCTGCTTCTGATGTACTTAAAAAGCATTTTGCTATTACTTTTTGAGTTTTTGGTTAGCTGTTCTTCAAAATCCTTTTTGGCTTTTCTTATTATATTTTTACACTTAATGAAGGAATACTCTTTGTCTAACTCTGTTATCTTCCTCCCTTCTCTCTTTCCTACCCGCTCTGAAATATACATTCAGGGTCACCTCTCCTTCCCCCTGTACACTGTTGATTCAGGGAGTTTGTGCTGTGAGAACTGCATGCTTCAGCTGAAAAAGCTTTAAACAGTAAACAGGGATGGGTATATTTATATTAATCACATGGTTATTACAGCACATTATATGGGTGTTATTACTAAATAAGGGCTTAAGGGGAGTTAATAGATAAGTGTATTTACATAATAAGTTGCATAAAAGAGTGTATGTACCGGTGGTTAATTTGTTGCTCACTTGGACCAGGGTTTTTGGGGTCTGAGGCAGAAGAAGTATCTACAATAAAGAAGCCTGTCTACTCCAGCCACCTCTGGCGCACCTGTTCTTTTCTAACCAATTTAGTGTCAGGCAGATGGCTCGGTAGAAAAACCGAGCCAACTGGAACTCAAGTCTGCTGAACCTTGAGGCTGTGCAGTCAGCTGTGCCAGTAATAATAGATCAGATCCTGAGGTCCAGCAAGTTATACTCACAGCTCCATCCTGGCAGAGGTGATGATGTTTAAAAGCACTTCTGTGCTCGTGCCAATCCTGGATCTGCTGGAAGCTACCATTGGCCATATAAGTTAGGTTAGAGATGCCACTAGTCTGCCCTGATCTATGCTGGCTCAGAGGGGCCCTTTAAGAACAGTCATATTGCCTGTGATTGCTGATCTGGTCACTCTCCTTCCTTCCACTCATTATGCACCCCCGAAAGTCAATGGTAGGGAGTGGACTCAGCTGTAGCTATGATGGCTCTACCCCGGTGGTGGGCACCCTACAGCCCATGGGCCGCCTGCAGCTCATCAGGATAATCTGATTGCAGGCCATGAGGTATTTTGCTGCCATTAATCATCCACAGGCACTGCCCCCTATGGCTTCTAGTGCTCACAGTTCACTGTTCTTGGCCAATGGGAGCGCAGGAAGTGGTGTTCAGCACCCCCTTCACCTGCATGCCCCACCACCACAGCTCCCGTTGGCTGGGAATGGCAGACTGTGGCCACTAGGAGCTACAGGAGGGCGGGGCTTACAGATAGTCAACATCAGCAAAATGTCTCTCAGCCTGCAGTTAGATTACCCTTATGGGCCAAAGGCTGCCCACCACTGCTAGACTCACATACTGGGGGAATCACCAACTGCTCTATTAGGGCAGTTTTATGCTGGATCCTTGGTGCCTTAGAAAAGGACTAAAGGGACCAGAGAGAGGAATGAGGTTCAGGCTCATTAATATGAAGATGCCTGAGAAAATGAGGCTTGGGCTATTGGCTTGTATGCTGGGCACAAGATCAGGATCAAGAAGATGGGGAACAAGTTGCTGCTGCATTCTGATCCAGTGTCTGGCCTGTCTCTGGCACCAAGCAAATCAGGCCAATGTTTTCAAAACTGGAATGGCTGAAGCGAGGCACCCAAAGTGGCTGGATATTCTGAGTTCCCATGGGCTTTACCTGATGAAGCACATTTGCAGTGGGACAGCGGGATACCAAGGTGGTTACAAGAGCAAGGTGCTTTCTCCCCATCCATTTCTCCTCTTCTCTGCCCTGTGCTCACTTGGGGTAGCTTACTGCCACTCCTGGGTTGGGGAGAGGGGGAACCATTGTTTTTACTACTCTGCTGTTTTCCCCCATTAAGAGATCCACTTATCTAGTTGAGAGGACATATTCTGGGGAGGTAAGGCCATTTGCCACAGTTTTGACCCCAAGCATGAGTTTGGGTCTCTGAATTAGTTTGTGTCATGGTGCAATGACATTTGTATTACCCATTGAAGTACAAATGGATGGCATTGCATCATAGAATCATAGAACACTAGAACTAGAAGGGACCTCGAGAGATCATCAAGTCCAGTCCCCTGCGCTCAAGGCAGGACCAAGCACCATCTAGATCATCCTTGATAGATGTCTGTCTAACCTGCTCTTAAATATGTCCAGTGATGGAGATTCCACAGCCTCCCTAGGCAATTTATTCCAGTGTTTAACCACCCTGACAGTTAGGAAGTTTTTCCTAATCTCCAACCTAAACCTCCCTTGCTACAGTTTCATATGGCTGAGCCTGGCCTCCCAAGAGCCCATTAATTACTTACAAGATCCTAATCCCAAAAAAGTACAGGCAGGTGTATGGGTTCAGATTTGCTGAATTTGGTTTGGTAACATCCAACCATCTCTGGGTTTTCCCAGTGTTTCTCTCAGTAAAAGATGAATGTTCCTGGCAAATTCCATGCAAAAGCAATTAAATGAGGACATTATTATGGACGTTAGTCTCAGAAAAGATATAAGGAAATTTAGAGATGACTGCAGTAAATACTGCTTTGACCTATACCTGTGACCAAATTTTGCCCCGGGGTGGGGTGTGTGTGGAAGGGAGAGACACACAAGAACATGCAAAGCCCACAGTGTGTTCTGGCTCAGGAATCCCATCTGCCAAGATGGCAGCCTAGAGGACCTCTATGAGGGGAAACTTTGAGGTACTCTTGTGAGCAATAGGGAGAGATTTTGTCCTAGGGTTACATGGGATAAGGAGGCTCCTTGCACTTGTTTGTTCTTCAGTGGTGAGTGGACTCCCCTGCTGAGACCAGAGACTCATTCTGCCAACTGCTTTAAATACGCAGTAAGAAGTCACATCCCAAACACTTAGGGTATGTCTACACAGCATGGTTATTTTGGGATACCGGAGGTATCCCCACGCTACCCCATATCTACACAAGCCACCTCTTATTTCGAAATATTGTTTTAAATAACTGGTGTGCTATTTCACCATCCCGGTAAACCTCGTTGCACGAGGGATAAGGAATGGCTCGAAATAGTGAATTATTTTGAAATTTGGCGCTGTGTAGACATGCCAAATTTCAAAATAGCCTATTCTGAAATAGATTTGAAATAAGATGTGCAATTTGCGTAGCACAAATTGCTTATCTTATTTCAAGTTTAGGCAGAGCCGGCCCAAGCTACAGGCTGACCAGGCTACTGCCCAGGGCGCCCCATTGTAGGGGGCGCTGCGCGGCTGCGCATGCACCAAGTGCCTAGGGCCTGGGGCCGCGCATGCGCCGCACTCCTGGGGCCTGGGGCTCACGAATGGCTTGGGCTGGCCCTGAGTTTAGGGTGCTGTATAGACACACCCTTAGTCTTGACAACACTGTCACGCAATGGGAGAAAGGGAGGATTATCCCCCCATTCTACAGCTAAAAAAACTGAGGTACTTAAGGCCTTAGCTAACTTTGAGCACGCAAATAGGCCCTTTGATGTCCAATGCTTAAGGCTAAGATTTTTGTCATAGGTATTTTCATTAAAGATCAGACAAGGCATTGGCAATAAACTAGAAAATCATGGATATGTCTACGCAACCATTCTGTTTTCACTACATCAATACAGAAGCTTTTAAATTGCTTATTAAAGCTTATATAATTTTGACTCCTGACGAGATTAATTGTTAGGGTGGAAATGCTCATCAGAGCGTTCCCATGATTCTGACACAACATGTTGACTGTCACCAGGTTATCATCTTTGACTGAGTGTCTGCCATCTCGCAATGTATCTTTGTAAGATGAAAATGATCCCTTACAGCTCACAGGCACTGATAGATACCTCAGGGCTATTACAGCCAGATTTAGAAAGTGATCTTTGAGGTTACACCAACATTCCACAATGTCAAGGCACTTTATTTTAGAAGCAGCACTGCTGTAGCTCCAAAACTCAGTAGTGGCCATGAAAAATTACAGAATCTGTGACCTCCATGGCCAACTCTTAGCCTTAGCATAGATAAGACTATGTGCTAAAGTACCTTCCTGAATCAGGACCAGACAGATGAAGTTTCTTGCTCAGCATCACATAGGAAATCTATTTGATCTTCTCAATCAAATTCCATAAGCAGAAGACTTCCTCCCTCCCTCTTTGTCACCTAGCTCTTGGTGCTTATGTGACTGAACATGTTTCATACTAAGTACTGTATCAAAAAGGGAACATTACAATGGTGGTGAAGGGAGGCAAAGGTTGGGAGGGAGAGGAATTAGGGCTGACATTTTATGTCTTTTAAAACTCTGACCTTTTCGAAATATCACTGTATACATTTTAAATATTAATAAAGGCATGAGCTGGTAGAAGGTGGAGGGGGCTGTTGTCAGGGGGGTGACCTTTCATTGAAGGAAAAGAAAATTGACAGTTTTATTAGCTGTAGAGCACTGAAAAGGAATTTTTTTTTAAAAAAAGCTGCCACTGTAATTAGCTAAACTAGCTACATTCTGTAAGTGAATCGGAATGCAAGGTTAAGTGGCAATGTTGCTGCCGACTCTGTTCATACCTCGGCCCAGAATTAATTCCTCACTAGCCTCAGATTTGGGACGAGTGTTTCTGTTTTCCTGGTCTTTACAACAAAGGCATTGTTTCCCTGAAATTAGTGTGGGGGAAGAGGGACCCTAGGTGCTATGCCAGCTCTGTCACTAAGTCATTAGTAACTCACTTCACTCTTTGTGCCACGATGGATAGAATACTCCCTCCATCTGTCACGGTAGCGCTGCGAGTAGAGAGGGCCAGAACAGCATCTTCAAACACCCCTAATACTGAGGTGTTTTGCCTCTGGACCCAGCTTTAAGCTTTTCTATCTCCAGCCCCTCTTTAGTTTTTAGTCCTAATGGGTGTAAAGATCCTTGGCAGAAATGCTTTGGTTCTGGTTTCTGGCTCTCCTATTGACTTGCTCTCTGACCTTAGGCCAGGGGTGGAAAATCTTTTTTTCCGTTGGGGGCCTCTGACAGATGAGTAGCACAAAAAACCTCAAAACCACAAGCCCTCACTGAGAAACAGAAAGATACTCCCCACATTCCCCTCACACACTAGGGCTATGTCTACAATGGCGGGTTCTTGTGCAAGAACTCTTGCGCAAGAACATGTCCACACTGCCATGTGCTTTTGCGCAAGAGCATCCATGGCAGTGTGGACGCTCTCTTGCGCAAGAAAGCTCTGATGGCCATTTTAGCCATAGGGCATTCTTGCGCAAGAAACCCCTGCCCTGCGTCCACACTGCCTCTTGTGCAAGAGAACGTACACTTGTTAGAAAAGAGCATAGCTCTTGCGCAAGAAGCCCTGTCTTCCATCGCCGTACTGTAAATCTTCTTGTGCAAGAGCGGGCAGGCAGTGTGGATGCTCTGCAGAAGAACGGCTGTTATTGCGCAAGAACCTGCCAGTGTAGACATAGCCTAGGGGCCCAGGCTAGTAGATTTTGTGGGCTCCAGCCTTGTGGGGGAAATGGCAGAGGAGGGGCTGTAGTGTCAGCATGGGCTCCCCAATGCTGGGGGGGAGTCCCCAGCTTTGGGGGCTGGATCCAGGCAAGCCAGGGGCCACATCCGGCCCCTAGGCGGTAGGTTCCCTACCCCTGCTTTAGACTCTTATTTTGTGCCTCTATTTCTTCTCCTATTTCATCTGTTTTTGTCTGTAAGCTCTTCAGGGCAGAGTGTTTCTCTTATTAGGCACTTGTACAATGCCTCACACAATGTAGGCTGTATCTCAACTAGACTGTTAAGCACCAGTGTAATACAAATTGAAGTAACTTACATAAAGCTGCACTCTTCCAGTGTCCAAAAGATAACTGTGTCCCAGTTTCTCTCACTGTGTGTCCCATAGTTAGGCCATGGCAGGTGGAGTGAAACAGAAGCAGAACCAAGGAAACACTGTCTTTGAAGAAGGCTTTCAGGGTGACTGAAATAATCAGAAAGATCCTGCTATATCTTTGCCAAAAATAATTGACTGATCTACACCTACCAGGTCTACATTGTGATGTTAATCACATTGGCATACAGTGTTGTTTTTGTTTTGTTTTTAATTTCAAAATCAATTTGATTAAATCTCAGAGCAGAAGGACAGCTGGCACTTTGAGACAGTGAATTGCAGCTAAACCACACTGTTCAATTTAACGTTTCAAAATGTTACTAATAAAATAATTACTCGATTTTGAGTTCCTGATATTTCCTGTGGAATTATAGTCACAGACCATTTTAGAGCATGAAAGAACATGGCCTCAGATCCTCAGAAGTATTTAGGCTTTGAATGAAAACGTCTATTGATTTCACATGTTGGTTTACATAAGACATCAATATGGATCAAGAACAAGGGGAAAATATTGGCATAAGAATATGAATACATAAGCAGCATTTAAAGTGAAACATTTCTCAGGAGGCTTAAATCCTCACTGGGAAAAGAAATTGGGTGCACTTTAGTATTTTGTGTACAGCCATGAACTCCAGACATGGATAAAAAGGTCTGGGAATTAAAAAGGAATATTTAAAACTCAGAGGGGGAAGCCTACTCGTTTTTATAGAAAACTCAGACAGTAATTCACAAAGAAAACACCCCCTCTTACTCCTTGGTTCTCTCTACTGTTTAGGGGTGCACAGGTTTTTTGGCTACATTTGTTCAGGTGTGACTATGTGCCCTTTCTTGGTTAATATGAGTGGCCAGTCTCCATCCAAGTCCAGAAAAAATAATTTAAAATAGGATACTAATCCTAATAAGTATGTGTTAATAAATTAAAAACCCCATATACAAAGGACAGGTGAATAAGTAGTCAATGGATACAAAGGTACTAACAACCACAAATCCACTGAGGTTAAAATATGGAGAAATAATTGAAAAATAAATAGGACAAATGGAATGGAACTCTGGGATGGCTACATGTCATGGAACACATCCATCGTGTTAGCAGTGGCATAAAGCACCAGCCTGCAAAGATCTTCTGTAAACTTCTTACCTCTCTCAATTTCCAGGAGGTTTAGAAGATTATCTGTACCTTCACTCCATTTGCCACGAGCCCCAATTACAGATCTGGACATTTATACTCCAGATATCTCTTTGATCTCTTCTTTCAACTTGGAATAATAGGCAACCTCCTTGTGGGGCCTTTCAAACTGTTAGAATTATCCTCCCAAATGAACAGTAACCACCACAATGTCACCCTTCACAAAAACCATATCTAGCATACCCCAATTTCCTCACTATTTCTAAGCTGTGGTTCCACTATTGTCTTCCACCCATATTTACTAACTTCAACACATCTACACTACCAGGAAAATTGACACTCCTGAGGTTGATCTTCCAGCATTCAATTTAGCGGGTCTTATGAGGCACAGCCTAGCCCTGATTCGCTGCTTCTAAGCCTTCCTTTGGTTCGCTTACAATAAGCCATTTTCTCATTGGCTGGGCTCTGCGCAGCCTCTCTAAAGCTGCTTTAGTCCCTCCCCTTCCAGAGTTGGACACTGTACTACTACAGTTCATCACACGGAAAGGAAACACTGGAAACAGCAATGAAATGCTGCAGCTGTTTATCAGTGAATAGCGACTCTATACGACGATTTGGGAGAAAATGGTAGAAGATTCAAAACTGCAAGTGAATTTAGGAATCGCATGTCCATTGAAGTCAAGATTAAGACTCTCTTCATGGACCTCCCTGGGCTTTGAGTCAGGCTTACAGTCACGTGGAATATAATTATCTATTCTTGATAATAGCTTTTACCACTAATGAAAGAGATCTTTGAATCATTGTGGATGTTTCATGGGATATAAAAGGGATCGGTAACTGGTTAAAAGATAAGAAACAAAAGGTAGGAATAAACGGTCAGTTTTCGGAATGGAGAGAGATAACTAATAGTGTCCCATTGAGACCAATCCTGATCAACATATTCATAAATGATCTGGAGAGAGGGGTAAACAGTGAGGTGGCAAAATTTGCAGATGATACTAAACTGCTCAAGATAGTACATGTACAAAATGATGGGGACTAAATTATCTATAACCTTTCTGAGGGGGAGGCTATTTTTTACCAGGGGAGTTCACCCATTACCACTCGAGAGAGATCCTGGCATCATTGTGAATAGTTCTTTGAAAACACCCACTCAATGTGCAGCAGAAGTCAAAAAATAAAGAAAAAATTTAAACAACAAATAATCTGGTAGAACTTTAAAGACTAACAAAATATGTAGATGGTATCATGAGCTTTCGTGGGCACAGCCTGGTTCTGGACATCCAATACTCCAGTCATCTGAAGAAGTGGGCTGTGCCCACGAAAGCTCATGATACTATCTACGTGTTTTATTAGTCTTTAAAGTGCTACTAGACTATTTGATGTTTTTTAAGTTTTCCCTGTTACAGACTAACTTGGCTACCCCTCTGAAGCTTTTAAAAAATAAAGAGAATGTCAGGAATCGTTAAAAAAGGAATAGAGAACAAGACAGAGACTAACTTATTGCCTGTATATAAATGGTACTACCACATCTTGAATACTGAGTGCAGATGTGGTCACCTCATCTCAAAAAAAGATCTCTTGGCACTGGAAAAAGTTCAGAAAAAGGCAACAAAAATGACTAGGGGTTTGGAACAGGTGCCATATGAAGAGAGACTAATAAGACTGGGACTTTCATCTTAGAAAAGAGGAGATAAGATTAGAGGTCTATACAATCATGACTGGCACAGAGAAAGTAAGTACGGAAGTTATTTACTTGTTCACAAAACACAAGAACTAAGGTTCACCAAAATGACATTAATTGGTAATATGTTTAAAACAAACAAAAGGAAGTATTTAACAGGATTCAAAAAAGAGCTAGATAAATTCATGGGGAATAGGTCCATCAATGATTTTTAGCCAGAATGGGCAGGAATGGTGTCCCTAACTTATGTTTGTCAGAGGCTGGGAATGGGTGACAGGGGATGGATCACTTGTTGGTTACCTGTTCTGTTTATTCTCTCTGGGGCATCTAGCATTGGCCACTGTCAAACGGCTGCTTGCTCCCCCGCGGCGGCCTGGCTGAGTGGCGCAGAACTCAGCCGAGCGCCACGGCGGGAGGCGAAGGGTGGCGGGGCAGTGACGTACACGCCCAGGGGGCGGGGCCTGGACGAGCGTGCAACCCCGACGGAGACAGAGGAGAGTGGAGAGAGAGTGAGAAGCAGGAGGGGTAGAAGAGAAAGAGAGAGACGGAGCGGAGAGAGAGTGAAAGGCGGGAGGAGGAGGAGAAGAGAAAGAAAGAGACGGAGAGAGAGGCAGAAGACAGAGGAAAGCTGAGAGAGAGAGGGGGAGGCAGTAGGAGAAGGAGAGAGAGAGAGAGAGATGGAGCGAGAGACCGGAGGCTCAGGAGAGAAGACTGACGTGGAGGAGAGACCTGAAAATCCCGTCTTAGGATGGGCTAATTGGCTAGTAAATAATAGAGTAGCCATAGATGTAGGCCTCTCCTTTCTATAAACCAGAAGTTGTTTCCTGTAACTCACACATGTATCCCTTTCTTACATCAAACTCTCAATATGCTCTCTTCCCTTCCCACTCCTGCACACTGACTGCTTCCAAATTGATCACTATCAATATTTCCCCTGAGTCATGAATTCTGGGGGATGTTCATAGCTAGCAGTGGAGAATGAATGATGCTGACCTGAGTAAACGGAATCCTTCTGAAACAATGAGTAGTCCAGTGGCACCTTAAAGGCTAGCTAAAAATATATATATGGTATCGTGAGCTTTCGTAGGCAAAATCCACTTCTTCCGATGAGCTGATCTTGAGAATCCTTCTGCGGCATTGCAGAATATGATGTGTACGAGTTCATTTTATCGCTTATTAGTCACAACAGTCAACGTGCAGTTTAAATTATTTGCTCCACATTGTTCAGAATCTGCCGTTGCCATACACAGTTAGGAGAGCCCACATAGTGCTGACTAGCACTGGATAAAAATATAGTAAATGGCTGGCTTGCAGCATGGTTTGACAAAAAACAATGAGGCCCACATTTAACTGCAAGAGGCTGTTCCCCCCTGCCCCGCCCCGCCCCCCCAAAAAAGGTAAGAATGGGAACAAAATGGCCCCTTAGTGAATTCAGATTTGTATTTACTCTTGGACCATTGTGATCAGTTCTCAACAATTACAGAGAGCACAAATGTATGGCTCAACCAGCTACTGATTCTCCTGTTAGACATCCACCCACTTAATCAAGGCCTCCACTCAGCTTTCACTGGAAAAGCAAACAAAAAGTATTTGGTTTTCATATTAATAAAGTAAGATTCTGGGTACTTCTGCTGAGCTTTGCTTCTTGTTCCTACTTTATAGTGATTCCTGAGCAATTTTCCCTTCTTCACCAGGAAGTGTAAGAAAGTAGCTTTGCCAAGCCTAATAGCACCATTTATTCTATTAAAAGGTTGGCTGGCTTTTTCCTCCTGGGGTTCTTTATCCTTGATCTTCACAGTATTGTGCTGCCAGCCGCAGAACCAGCTGCTAGAAAAAGAAAGGAGAGGAAGTAAATGTATGGGTTGAAGCAGAGTGTATTTGGCACTGAGCTGTGCAGAGAATTTCATCTATAGACAGGAGTGTTTAGAATCTTTCAGTGGTGTTTGTTTAAAAAAAAGAGTGTGTCTTGGTGGATACTGTTCTGGACTACAACTCAGGAGACCTTAGTTCCATTCCAAGCTCTGCCATAAGACTATTAGGTGACTGTGTTCAAGTACTCTACTTCACTGAGCCTCAGTTTATTCATCTGTAAAATGGGGATAATTATAAAATACCTTGAAATCCATGGGTGATAAAAATTAGTTGCTGTTAGATTATTATTAAAGCACTGGATTGGGACTCAGAAGATCTAGGTTCAATTCCTAGTTCTATCAAACTTTGACAAGTTACCTAATCTGTGTCTCGATTCTCCATCTATAAAACAATGATGATAATTCTTTCTCCTAGCTTTGTGTCTCTGATCTACATATCCTGCACTCTCTTCAGGTGGGGGTTGTCTTTCATTATGTTAATGAAAAGACTTAGTGCAATGGTTCCCTCTGATCTCAGTCTACATTTCTAGGACCTTGTCTATATTTACCTGGAGATTGATGCTCCGGAGAGCATTCTTCCAGAGTTTGATTTAGTGGGTCTAGTAAGGCCCCACTAACTCAAATGCTGATCGTGTCCCCATTGACCCTGGTACTCCACAAGGTTGCAATGAGTAAGGGAAGTTAATGGGAGAGAGTCTCCCATCTATCTCCTGCCGTGGGGCCACTACGGAAATCTGATTTAAAGTACGTTGACCCGAGCTATGCTATTCTTGTGGCTGGAGTTGCATATCTTAAATCGAATTTCTCCCCCAGTGTAGACCTGGCCCAAAAGTCAAATTTCTGGAGCCAGTTTTCAGCATCATCTCAACTCCCATTTTCTACCAAGTTTTATAGTTGGCAACTGAGGGGTGGGAGTTTAAAACTGCTCATCATTCACTTAACTCTCCTCCCACCGCTGGCAACAATGAGAGCTGAGTTTAGCCCAGACCACATTCCTTTGAAAATCCCACCCTGTCTGTTTGCAATAAAAGATGCAGCCCTTTGAGATATCACTAGCTTGATCAGTCCCGTTGCTTACAAAACATCAGGCTCTAATAGCTAAACAGACACATGCGGGATCAAATGTTTGCCACACAAGCAATCAAACAAATTGATGAACAAGAAGAAATGATTATGGGACTATAACGGTTCTATTATTAACCAGCAATCTGCATCTCTTCCTCCAATTAATGTCTAAGAGATGGGATGTGACTTAGTTGAAACCTAATTACTGGCATAACACTTTGTTGATTAGAAACACTGTAACAGTCAGTGCTTCTGTTTCATTTGCATGAGGCCCCCTAATAATAACCCAATAGGACGTCAGTCATTATGCTACTGCCAGAAGTTTCTGCTGTGGCAATAACTTTCAGTGCAAATGTACTTCATTCTCCTTGTCACTCAGCATAGTAATTACCTTGCCACTCAAAAATCCTGCTCTGATCTAGAGATGGGGTTTTGCTTTCGATGTGAGGAAAACGGTAGCAGTGCGTGGCTGGATGTAAGCTGAATTACTGAGGGATTTTTTTTCATGTTATGCTCTATTAAAGAAAACAAACATGAAGAGAGTCTCCGTGCCAGCAGATGCTGCATTGGGAGTGAATACCGAGTGCATCAGGTTAATAAATGGGCTTCAAAATGTCATAATGAGAGGCCATAACTGGATTGCTTTTCCAGCCCTCCGGAGATACTCGTACTCAGAGGGTTAAGAGATGGTTGAAGAGGAGCTTGAGGAGAATGGTAGTGATTGTCATGTGAAGAGGAAAGAAACCCCTTTGAAGAGCTTGCCTGCTTCTGTGAATGTCTCATTCTACTAGGGGCAGGCCTGACCAAAAGTTTGTGGGCCCACGATGGCACCCTGACAGCGGCTGTGCCACGCAGCCAGGCAGCTCCCAGCCAGGACAGTGAGTGAGTGGCTGGGTGAGTGGGCGCTGGGCAGCGCGGGGCCCAAGGCAACCACCTTGCTCACTTCGCCCTAAGGCCAGGCCTAACTATGGGCCTCTTCCCTCAAATCATCATCAGTCTGCATCCCCTCAGGGTTCGTACGGACCCCTTGCAGCTGCTGAATGCCCAGCTACACAGCCTAAAAAATACCTGCTTCTGGGCATAGCTGCGCAAAGACTACATGCTCTCCTGTGTGCTGCCCATCTGTGTATTCACAACTTGTCATTGTAAAGTTTGATTGTCTGGACTGCAGCCCACCCTGCATGTCTGCAGTCTGCTGGGCTCCCTGTTGACTACAAAATCAAACCCAAGGTTTCTGTCTGATATCCAAAGCCCCCCCACCCTCAAAGAGGCTGGCTCAAGAGACCACCTCTCCAGCCATGATCACAACTGCCTCAGGAACAACCACAAGGGTGAGACTCACAAGCATGGAAGATGGAGCCTTCTGACTTGGTCCAAAATCACTTCCACAGGCAACTAGAGCAAGAACTAACCTCCCTGTTTTCCTACAAACTGCAGTGATCGAGACAATGAGAAGGGAGGCAAAACCAAACCAAACCAGGTATTTCTTTCAACTATCAACCTTGTACAATGCGCATGCGCGCGCGCGCGCACGCGCGCACACACACACACACACACATAAATGGACACACTACAGGACTTGTCTACATGGAGACATCCAGGAAAATTTAATCTGAATTAACTAAAACTGTGGATTAATTAAAAGCCATTACATTCCTGTGTGAACACCGTCATTCAAAATTAAAGTAGCCTTAATTTAGTTTAGTTTAAATATGATTCTGAATGCAGCTGTCTGCACAGGGATTCAATACAGTCGGGGCGGCCCGTCCATATGGGTGAACTAGGTGGTCACCTAGGGTGCCAAGTTAAATGGGGCGCCAATGGTGGCGCAATATCATTGAGGGGTTTGGAGGTGGGGGTGCCAATTGCATGGTTCGCCTAGGGCACCAGTTGCTGGCAGCTAGTCTAGGGCCGCCCCAGAATACAGTTTAATTAATCTGCTTCAGATTCACACATTCAGTAATTTGGATTCATTTTCCTCCATGTCCCCAGTTAGACAAGCCCAGTGAGTTCAGCTATGAGATTCCTTTTGTCATGAGGATTTTAAAGCTCGGGTCTGAAATTTAGTTTCCTCAGCCAGAAACGACGTATTGTTTGGGTAAAGCAAAGGCAAAAGGCTCGATTCTTCTTTAGAGCCAAGCTCTTTCCCCTATTTAAATGGGTATATTTGTAATTTCCTCCCACTTCAAGGCTCCTTGGGTATGTCTACACTAGTCCCCTAGTTTGAACTAGGGAGGCTAATGTAGGCATTCAAACGTGCAAATGAAGCCCGGGATTTAAATATCTCGGGCATCATTTGCATGTTCCCGGGCGCTGCCATTTTTAAGTATCCCCTAGTCCGAACTCCGTGCCCGCGGCATGGAGTAGGTAGTTCGAATTAAGATCTCTAATTCGAACTAGGATCTCTAATTTGAACTACCGGTACACCTCGTTCCACGAGGAGTACCGGTAGTTCGAATTAGAGATCCTAATTCGAACTACCTACTCTGTGCCACGTGTAGCCGCGGGCATGGAGTTCGGACTAGGGGACATTTAAAAATGGCGGCACCCGGGAACATGCAAATGAAGCCCGGGATATTTAAATCCCGGGCTTCATTTGCAGGTTCGAATGCCTACATTAGCCTCCCTAGTTCGAACTAGGGGGCTAGCGTAGACATACCCCTTTATACTGAGGGAGTAGCGCAGAGAGGCTTTAGCACAAATGGGAATCAGGTCTCAGGTGCAGCATCAGTCAGAGGGAAATCTCGCCCAAATAACTTCGAGCGGGGGGTTGGAATTTCCTGGTTGCCCAAACAGAAATGCAGCAAGTAGACCTTTAGGCTTGACAGGAGATTAAAAAACGCTGAGGATATGCGACAGATGTAGGCAGAGCAGGGTGAACCAATTTGTGAAGAATTTTTTTATTTGGCAAATTTCCTTTTCTGAGGGCAGGGCGAGGGTGGGAGAGTTGTAAACGGTGCCCAAGCAATACAAGCTGGTAACATTTATGCACTGCATCGCTCGCGAAACGATGTCCCAATTTATAGCACTGACAATAAAAGCCAAAATTGAATGAGAAGCAGCAAAAATAGCCAGTCTAGAATGAGGGGAGATGGGATATTTGTTTCAAAGGATCTTCAAACTAATTGCCAGTATGTCTGACACAGACACGCACATTCCAATGAGGAGTTTGTTATAACATCTGCTAGACAAAATGCAGACTTCATCCATCCATTTCAGTGGCTTCCTCTGATGACATGGACTCATTTCAGAGCCAAGCATTCAAGTGGAATATTGCCATCAGAAAATCTTGTGAGGGGAATGAAATGATTTCCTGTCTTCAATATATTTTCTATTTCAGAACATACTAGTGAAAGGAATGAGTTATGAAGGCTAGGCCTTCAATGGAGCAAGTTTCTTATCTCTCCAGAGCACCGTCTATATCTTATCCATGCTCCATCAATTTGGGAAGTCAAAGTATATTAAGTTCATTGGGAAAAACCTCTTTCAGCACTACCTGAAAGGGTTCTACTCTGATTGCTGTAGCATTCAGAGCTGTGCTAGACATCCTAAAAACTCCTCTTGCTTTAATAGTCCCAAGAGGCAGAAGGGTACATTTCTGCTAGGTTGACACTGAACCATGGTAACTGGTGGCCTTGCTCTGCCTCTGTGCTTTCTTTGCAAAGTCTAAGACAATTATGGCATGTCTGAGAGAATTTAGTATAGAACAGTGGCTCTCAAAACATGGTCTGTGGATTTAGGACTCCCCACTGATTCTGCAGAGGAGAGCCTGCACTTGTGTTCCAACCACCCATCCCCCGCTATACCCCCACAAAATTGGAGCACCAGTGCCAGCTTCCCACTGCAGGGGGGGATGGGTGGTGAGCCTTACAGTCCGGCTCAGGCTTGTGGGGGAAGAAAGCAATTCTACATGCTGCTGCTCCTCCTTCCCCGGTTAATGGGAGCAGAGGGGGCAGTGCTTAGAAACAGCAGATGGCACCGAGCCAGATAAGCACCCACCATCCTCCTCATGCCCAGAACCCGCATCCGCAGCCTGCTCCTGCATCCTCCCTCCCACCTCTCGAATCGCCCCTTCAGCCCAGTTCTGCACCCTACCTCCTGGCCAGACTCCATACCTCCACCCCCTCCGGCACCCACTTTGTCATCACGGTGAGTTGGCTGGTGGTCCGCGGAAAGGTTTTCATTGAGTGGGGTGGGCCATGGACCAAACATTTGAAAACTGCTGGTATAGAACAAGCTGGACTGAACACTATTTACAAGCCAAGATAGTTCAATTAAGGTCACCTGCAAAGGGAAAAACTAAACTGTGCTCGTGCTCTTGTTTGCTCTCTTAAGATGCATACAGAAGGGTTTGTGGTGGTTTTGTTGGGATTGGTCTACGCTGGGTTTTTGTAGCAGTATAACGAGGCTGGTCAGGAGTGTCAATTTTTCCATTGCTGCAATTATATCAATATAACTGCGAACATGCATGCTGTTATCTCATTATATAGGTATGGATACTGTCATACTGGTGTTTATGTGCCTAAGCCAGCATAATTTATTTTCCTTCCCATATGGGAATAACTTATAATGGTGTCACTGTATTAACATACAGTAGAAGCAGTACCAATTTTGTGTGTAGACAAGGCCTTAGTGTTCTTTTCCCCTCTGCCTGTTATCCAAAGAAATTCAAAGTCCTTTCTAGCCCGAAAGGCAGCACTGACCTGAAAGCTAGCAAACCCTTTTGTGTTACAAAAGCCAAGAGGATCAAAGATGAACCCTTTAAATCAAAGCATTTAATGTTTTTTAAACCTTCATTTCAATTCTAGGAAGAATGAACATTTCAGAGAAAGGAAGTCTTTGATAAAGAGTCAAACATTCTCCCCTCTCATTAAGGTGGGACAGCTCATTCTCTGTAATATCCGTGAGGTCCTGAAGCAAAACTAGGGAAGACCAGGCTTGATACTGATATTTCTTTTTGTGTTCTATGTTTTCTTCTATGACATTTTTTCTTTATATGTGACTAGAAGATTTACCCCCCGCCCTGTTGCTTGGGTCCTTAACTCAATTAATTTTTGTTTTACTTTGAAAATCTTTGCTCTGGGGGGTTCAGTCTTCAGGCTGTCCTGGGGAGAGAGGACTATTCCAGCCCTCTCTCACTACAGCAGCTTGGGGCCTGGTGAGAAGTGCCTTTCCATGGCCACTGCCGTGGGCACAGCCAGGGGAGGGGTGCATGTCCCGTGGCTGGGGCAGGTCCAGGTTTGTCTGCCCCTGTGCTTCCCAGCCAGAATGAGGAATTCAGCAAACTGTGCACTTTCCTCTCGCTGCCTGATGGAGGGGAACAACCAGCAATGTTCCCGTAGGAATGGGGGGGGGGGAGAGGTTGGGAAGAGAAACTGCAGCTCCCCCCCTCCCTAAAGGGCATGGTCTCCAGGCTGGGACAGTTCCAGATGAGTGTGGGGGGGTGTACCCTTAGCCAGCCCCTTTCATCTGCCTGGTGATTATCTCTTTTCTCTATGGTTTTAAGCTTCAGCCTCTCTCCCCCCACACAACCAGACATGACCCAGCTTTCGGATATAAGAGGAAGCTGCATCCCAAATTTGGTGGACCTAGTTCTTGCAGTGTGGGAGGAGTTAATGAACAAACAGACAGACAGAGAGGCTCACTTGCTTGCTTGCAAACTCTAATACAGGTTGAAACTCTCTTAACTGGGATTCTCTGGTCGGGCAACATCCATGGTCCGGCACGGATGTTGCAGGACCAGAGAGTCCAGGTGGAGGACCAGTGATAAGGATCCCTGCGGGGATGGCAGGGCAGGGGGCTTCCCACAGTGAGCTGACAGTGGGGCGCGTGACAGCAGGGCTGCCCAGCGGGCCTGGGAGCTGTGGTAGCTCGGTGGGGCAGGGAGCCATGGTGAACGGCTGCCCGGATGGTCCTGAAGCCCCAGCATGGAGCATGCGGCTGCCCGGCAGGTCCCAGAGACCTGGCTTGGGGCTGCCTGGCGGGTCCAGGAGCCACGGCAGCAATGGCTGCCTAGTGGGGTCAGCAGGAGTTGGGGAGCCAGCCAGGAGACCAGCGGCCGGGCCAGGGGTACTGGTGGCAGGGGTCCAGAAATGACCTCCCCTGGTTTGGCAAACTCCCTCATCCAGGACTAGTCAGGTCCTGAGGGTTCCAGACCAGGGAGGTCCAACCTCTATATAGATAAAGGAACAATCAAGAGGTGGCAGCCTAATATTTTAAAACCTATTTGGTAGGTCGTCAGTTGGCAAGCAGCAATAATTTAACTAGATCATTTCCTACTGTTTGCATGTTGATTAAAAATAGGCTTTTTCAGGCTGGCACATCCAATAGAAACTGAAACTGAATCCTGGGGCATGCATGTCATATATAACCATTATGGCCTGCATTTGACCCAGCTGGAAGTCCAGTGAGATCTCAGGAGTTGCAATGGCGATGGGTTTGCTCTGAGGCAATGGACATGCTTTGGAAGTGACTCAGTGGTCCACCCCAAGCAGCACAGCACGTAAGCACATGAGTTAGGCACATGTTTTATTTAAGCTGAAGAGGAATGGACTGGTGACTGAGGTGCCACCTGCATCCACAGCATTAGGGCAAATTCATTCTCCTTCCCCTCCTTTTTTTTCTCTCTTTCTAATGTTGCTCTTCCCAGTCTTTCCATATTCTCTCCACCCTCATCTTCTCCTTCCCATATTCTCTTGTGTCCCCCCTATTAAAGAGTCACATTCATTTCATTTCCCTTTCCCCGAAAGTCCTCATATGCTTATTGACAACTTTTGACAGGGGCACTACCTAGTGAGACAAAAGTACATTAAAAACAAATGGTCCCTCTAATCTTTTCCATCCATGTGTGGATTTTTTCCATCCATGTGCAGAATAATTTTATGTGCATCAAGGGAGGAGCTAATGTGCACCACCAGTAGAAAAAAAAACCCAACCCTAGTTGTGGGTGCTCTGATAATCAGCTGAGCAGCATTTGAATCTCTCCTGAGGGGTTGCACAAGTGCACAGCTTACAGGGAATACTGGTCTTCATGAAAAGAGGTCAACCCAACTATGTTGCCTGGGGGCAGTGCCGTAGCAAGGAGGGGGGTGAGAGGGGCAGTTGCCCTGGGGGGGCAATTTAGTCCCCCTTCACTCCCCCTGTCATCCCTAGGCTCGCCTGCTCTTCCTCTGCCCGCTGTTGCTGGCTGGAGCCTCCTCCCTGCCTCTCTGCCTCCAGCCCGACCCTCCTACATCTCCGCTGGTGGGTTATTGCATGCACGGGCCCAGGCCTAAACTGGAGGGGGTGGGGGAAGATGCAGTACAAGCTCCCCCACCCCCTCCTCCCAAGGTTGAGTTCCACTGTGAGCCAGGTTCAGGGCCCTGCCGTGTGGCGGGGTGTGTGTGTGTGTGTGCGCAAATGTTGCCTTTGCCCCTGGGTGCATAACACCCTTGCTACGCCTCTGCCTGGGGGTATGGATTTTTTACAAACTATGAAGGACCAAATTCCAGAACTTCATCACTTACTCTCAAAATGCTCCTGAAAGGGGGTTGGTCCTGGCTACCTTAAACCTTACCTTTCTCCTCCTGTCTTACTGTGGTAATTAAGATGCCTGTGCTCACAGCCCTCTCCTGCCATAAATCACGTGGTAAGGCAAGCAGAAGGGTATGCTCGGGGAAAGGGTCATGGCTCTGTGAGGCACTTCCCAGTCTGGATTTGGCAAAAAGTGAGTCTGAGGCAGTGCAATGTGCACATAGAAACATACTATAGGCTAGTCCAGTTATTTCCACAGATGAGACCCCCAAATGGCGTGATCCTGTAACCAAGCGAGAGCACGTAGGAACAGTATACACTGTTTATGTGCTGGGTAGAACTGTTTTGTGAGATTGGCCCCCTTCCCTAGGGGACTCTATCAGCATGGTTCAAACTATCCCATTACTAATGCAAAGTTGCACTGCGTCCTGCAATAGAATAATGGCCATGTTTGTTACTCAGTCGGTGATTACATTCTAGGACTGCCTGAAGCTTTACACTGACATTGAGTAGGACATGTATTGGATTTAGTGCATTTGCTGAGTGGGAAAAAAATACCTTTAATGTCATTTATGTATGTTCTTTATTCTAATAGCCACCCACATGTTCACCAGAACAGTCTGAGCTACCAGGCAATTCTTCTGTATTATTCTTACAGTCTATAGCACTTCAATCTCCAAAATGGAGTTGGCTATTAATCGACTTTCAGCTAATGGGATTTCTGCAAAGGGCAGAGCTATGAGGAGCTATTGGAAGCTTTACGTAGTTAAAAGTCTTGGAAAATGGATCGGAGTGAGTTCAGCATCATAGATACAACAAATATTCCAAGGGACAGCTATTTTGACATGGTCAGCATTCTTTTAGTGAATCACAACACTTTAAACACAAACAGACCGGGGAGCAGAGAGACGTAAAGCTCCAGAATTATTTAGTGGATTGTAGCTTAAGTTCTAGCACACTTTAAAGCCGTGGTTCCCAACCTGTGGTCCGCAGACCCCTGGTGGTCCACGACGGTACTATAGGGAAGCAACATGGGTTGAAAGAAATTAAAATAAATGTACGGAGCCTCTTGCAGCCAGCATGTCCTTCAACCCATGTTGCTTCCCACGGCTCGGGATGCAACATGGGCTGAGGGATGTGTTGGCTGTTGACACGGAGCCCCTCAGCTCCCAGCAACGTGGGTTGAAGGATGTGCTGATGTGCTGGTTGCTGGCGATGCGCTGGCAGCTGGCACGTCCTTCAGACCATGCTCCTTCCCGAATGGGCTCAGGGACACAGCTTGGGAAGCAGCACAGGCTGAGGGATCTGCAGGCACAGCTACATTGTTGGGGGGGTCCATAACATTTTACTAGATTAAAAAGGGGCCTGTAGGCTGGAAAAGGTTGGGAGCCACTGCTTTAAAGCAACTGATCTCAGCTAGTGAAAACCTTTGAAGTCAATGGAGCATTGTGCTCCCTGAGGATTTGGCCCATTCTATTTATTGGAGCTTATGGTTTCAGTGTGTTTAAAAATGGTGAGTGTCCATCTTCCAAGAACTTGGATGTGAATGGTCTGGAACGTGGGGGCAATCAAATTCTCAATATGCTTCAGCATCAGCTGTTTGCAGATGAGTTCTCCTTTAAGATGAATGACCTCTCAGCCTCAGAGCTCAATTTCTCTGCTATATGCCCTGTGCAAAAATGCTGATTTGGATCTTGAGCATCTCTTTATTTAAACCATTTAGTCTTTGGTAGCCTTTCCTATTGGAAACCGTATACAGGGCCCATTTAGAGCTTTTCAGTGCCATTACACAAAGTCTAACCGTGCTCATATAATGCAGTTACTCTGCTACTTAGAATGTTTTAAGGGTGGACTAGCTTAGACAAATTGAACTAATGTAACTAAATTGATTTAAAAGTGAACCCCATGACCTCTCTGAAAGCAAAAGCTTTTCATTGCCTGTCATTTTCTTCTTCTTATCCAATGTGGGGATGTCAGCTCTCGCTTTCAGAGAGGTCCTGGAGTTCTGAAGGTATTCACCTCTTGAAATTATTCTATTAACAGTTCCTTAATGGAAGAATCCTTTTCCCCCTGTAGAGTTTGTTACTATTCATGGACTCTGGAGTTCGAAATGCAGTCCTCTGCTGTGGAAATTGACAATTTGTAAAGTCGTTGCAAATTTGTAAAGTCGTTGCATTGGAAGAGCTAGTCCTTTTTATTGGAAACCATATATAACGCCCTTTTAGAGATTTCCGTACCATTACATAAAGTCTAACAAGTCTCATAGAATGCAGTTACTCTGCTACTTAAAACATTGGAAGGGTTGGTCTACATTAGCAAAAATGAACTAATGTAACTAAAGTGATCTAGTTACACAGACGCAAACCCCTAATGTAGACATGAGAGAGGATCAGGAGGTTTCTGTTCAAATGTTTTGAGGGTTTTTTTTATATACAAAAGATGCAGTTTCTGCTAAATCTGAAGTTTCTCAGTTGTCCACTGGGACAGTCTAAACAAGACATCTGTTCTTAGGGAAAAACATTTCTGGCTACCTCTAGACTGCAGGCTTCTTTTGGAAAAAGCTTTTTTCGGAAGAAATCTTCTGAAAAACTTATTCCGAAAGACAGCGTCCACACTGCAAAAGTGCATCAAAAAAGCAATCTGCTTTTTCGAAAGAGAGTGTCCAGACTGAATGGATGCTCTCTCACCTGTAAGCTGTGATTCTTCATCGAGTAGTGTCCCCATGGGTGCTCCGCTACAGGTGTTGGGCTCATCCCAGCGCCGCAGCTCGGAGAGTTTTCCTTAGCAGTAGCCCCTGCTGGACCACTCATGTGCAGATGCCGTTCACGCCCTTTCTGTGGAGCATGGTCTGGCCCGCCAGTTCCTCCTAACCGTCCACAGCTGCAGATGGAATCCGGATGAGCTCCTCCTCCTTTCTGAGGAGAAAGATAGACAGAAAAATATTTTAAGTAGAAAATTCTGTTTTTCGTCCTAGTTTAGCTCCTTTCCAATAGTTCTAGTTCCAGCTTCTTTAAAAAAAAAAAGTTTTTCTTCTATATATAGTTATATGCAGTTCACCGTTGTTCACACACACAAAAAAAAAAAAAAAGAAGAGAAAGAGAGAGGAAGGACTTAGCCTTGTTCATGATGCCATCATGCCCGGTTCCCCTGGGTTTAAAAAGTGCGCGTCATGCCAGTGTTGGACAGCCAATCCCGCTGCATTAAATGCCTTGGGGAGGGTCATATCCCCCAAAAGTGCATGCACTGCTCCAAATTAACTGCCCGTGCGAGGCGGGACAGGGAGATGCGGCTAAAGATGCTGCTGTTCAATAAGACATTGCGGCTGCCCACCACAGAGCACTCAACGGAAGAGGCTCCTGTGGCGCGTAAGTCCCACGACAAGCGGACCTCCGCCCCTACCAGGAGGGTTAGTGTGGGAGATGCACCGAGCACGTCGGGGTTGCCACCCAAGCCCACCACAGCTAAGGCACCCAAAGGCCGCACTACATCCGCGCCTAGCCCCGCAATTCCATCTGACGTGGCACCGACGGGGTATGCGGCACCGCGACCCGCATTGGCACCGGCGATGACACTGAGAGCACCCCACTCGGCACTGACAGCCTCGGAACCGAAGTGCTCAGCACCGCCGGCACCACACCATTCGCCGCCGACGTCCTCGGCACCGATCCCAGCTTCTTTGACGGCGCCAACATCACCATCATCGGCACTGCTAACGCCAACTCGGCACCAGGAGAGGTCGGAACCAAGATCACTGGCCTCAGCACCAACTAGCCCTACGAGTTCCGCTCCACCTCCTGCGTGTGCCTCTACAATGCCTTCTAAGGCGCAGTGCAAGTCTAGGCACGTATACACACCAACACCAAGCCCTGAGGTGGCTGTTTTTTCTCCTGAGCCTTCTCCTCCAGCTTCCTACTGCTCAGGAAGCCACAGACATGAATGCTACATTTCACCTCCACGACATTATCGAAGATCCCCGTGTCGGTCATGCTCACCTCGTTACTACCGATCCTACCGTTCCCGTTCACCTTCACACTACACAGTGCAGTCAAGATCACCGAGGTCACCAATGTCACGATATTCTTGCCACTACAGGAGCACAAGTTCTTATTCTCCAAGGCACTCCCCTCAAACGTATCACCATCACACCTGGCACTACACCTACTACTATCGTGAACGTCTATGCTCAAGTAGTGAGGTATATTCTGGATCTAGATTACCGAGATCTAGACAATCTCAGTCTCCACAACGTCTGACTCATGACATCCCACCTCCGAGACAGGCTCCTCTGACACCCACAAGTGATGCACCCTCTGTTTCGAGCCAGCAGGAAAGGGATGATAATATATCCTCCCACCGAGAGCAACAGCATGGACTCCCCCACCGATCAGTCATCCTCCTCACCAGATGATGCGATATTCCAGGGTGACTCTTCCCCGGAGGATGACTACAAATAGTTCCAAGAGCTGTTCAAAAGGGTAGCCCAGTCCCAGGAACTGCATGCCATGGACATGCCACAGAAACAGTACTGTCTGTTAAAAAATTTACAACCGTCCCAAAAATCCAAGTTAGCACTTCCCTTCGATGAAGCCATCTTGGAAATTGCCAATGACATCTGGCAAACTCCAGCCTCGGCGCCACCGACAAACAGACGTGCTGATAAGAAATATTTTGTCTCTTCTAAGGACACTGAATTCTTATTCATGAACCCCCAGCCCAACTCCATCATTATGGATGCCGCTCAACAAAGATCAAAGATGGCATAGGGCAGAGCAGCGACAACTGATAAGGAGGCGAAGCGCTTAGATTTGTTGGGCAGAAAAGTCTATTCCTCTGCCACGGCAACCCTCAGGATGGTGAACTACGCAGCTCTCCTCGCCAATCATAATTTTGATAATTATACTAAACTGGTTGCTCTCCTGGAATTTCTACCTGAGGCAAAAAGGCAAATTTTGAAGGCAGTAGTGCAGGAGGGCTACACAGCAGCCCGCACAGCGCTTCAAATTGCCCTAGATATCGCCAGCACTGCCTCTCAGACCACAGCAACATCGGTGGTCATGTGGCGCGCTTCCTGGCTCCACCTGGCATCTGTACCGAAGGACTTCCAACCAAAAGTAGAGGACCGATCAGGTCTTCCATTCCGGCAAAGACTTGCGTACCACACTGAGGACGCTTGGCATGTATATGCCACCATACAGGTATAAGAGATTTGGTCCGTACAATAAGCAGAGACCTTTCTCATATGCTGCACCCTGCTTCAGGCCATATGATCAGCCGAGGCAGAGACAGTGTACACAGAGACGCCGCCAACAACCAGGCAAAGCATCCAACCAACAGCATCCTCGGCAGCAGGTTTGACGTGTCGATCGAGGGACTGTGTGCTATTCCCCTTATAGAGGCTCCACATGACGCGACCACATTATTCCATCACCGGTTGAAACCATACCACCTCCACTGGTTTGCGATAACCACAGACCGTCGGGTCAGAGAAATTGTCACATCCGGTTTCACCATCCTGTTCTCTACCTGGCCCCATCCCTCCCTTCCTACCCTGTCCTTCTTCAGGGACCCCTCTCATGAACCTCTTTTGCACCAAGAGGTCTCACATCTACTTACCATCGGGGCAGTGGAGACGATGCCGAAGCAGTTCAGAGGGAAAGGCTTCTATTCCCGGTATTTCCTCACCTAAAAGAAGTCTGGAGGGCAGAGACCTATCCTGGATCTCCTCAGACTCAACCGCTACCTTCAAAAACAAAAATTCAAGATGGTCATGTTAGCCTCTATCATTCCAGCTCTGAATGAAGGGGATTGGTTTGCATCCCTTGATCTTCAGGACGCTTATTTCCATGTAACCATGCACCCAGCTCACAGGAGATTCCTCCATTGCACACTGGGCGAAAGACATTACCACTACAGAGTGCTACCGTTTGGCCTCTCGGCAGCACCAAGAGTATTTTCAAAAACCCTAGCAGTTGTAGCCACCTACCTCCGACGCTTGGGCATCACCATCGTTCCATATTTGCATGACTGCCTGTTGAAGGCCCCTTCTGCAGACGAAGCTATGGCAGTGATCGACACATCCAGGGTTACGTTCGAAACCCTAGGTCTCATTATCAATCTCCCAAAGTCTTCTCTGACGCCTTCCCAGTCTCTCGAGTTCATCGGGATGAGGCTGGACTCTGTAGATGCTACGGTGTATTTACCTCTGGACAGCTTCCATACCATCCAAGACCTCGGGAACGCTTTACTTGCCAGCCCCAAAACACCCATACTTACCTGCCTGAAACTTCTGGGTCACATGGAGGCCACCACTTTATGTGGTACCCTACGTAAGACTCCACCTGAGGTGCCTTCAACATTGGGTACTCACCATATACACACAGGGCAACCAGAGCACACGCAATTCTGTTGTTGTCCCCAAACACATGAAAGACTCCTTACTGTGGTGGCTCAACCTGAAGAATATCCTATTGGGTGTCCCCTTTCACAGCCCGAAACCAGCTGCACAAATCACCACAGATGCATCCCTAATCAGTTGGGGAGCTCATATGTGTCACTATTGTGCTCAGGGGCTTTGGACGCATCAGGAGTCCCTATTGCACATACACTTTCTGGAGTTGTGAGCTGTGTTCAATGCCTGCAAACACTTCCTGCACGTAATACGAGGCATCGCAGTACAAATTCTCACGGACAACTTTTGCACTGTCTACTACATCAATTGGCAGGGCGGTGCCGGATCCCGATCCCTCTGCGCCGAATCCATACACTTATGGAATTGGGCTGTCCGCCATGGAATCACACTCACTGCTGCTTACCTTCCTGACAGGAACAATACTATTGCCGATACCCTCAGCAGAGCCTTTCCCCTGGAGCACGAGTGGGAATTGCTCGATGAAGTAGTCCGCAACCTCTTCAAGCATTAGGGGTATCCCACCATAGACCTTTTTGCCACTCAGGTCAACAGGAAGTGCTGCCGCTATTGTTTGAGAGCAGGCATAGACACAGCTTCCCTGGGGAATGCCTTCCTTATCGACTGGGGGCCTCACCACTTACTCTACGCCTTTTCTCCCATCCCCCTCATTCCATGGGTGCTGGAGAAAATAGCTATAGAGGGGGCGACAGTGATAATGATAGCACCGTTCTGGCCCCGACAGATCTGGCTATCTCAGCTAACACAGATGTCAGTTTCACAACCATGACGACTTCTGCAGCTACACAACTTACTGTCGCAATGGCACGGGTCCCTCCTTCATCCCCACATCGACCGTTTGCACCTCACAGCATGGCTCCTAGCTGGCTCCAGGGCCCAGAAATGACTTGCTCTCAGGCAGTGAAAGACGTCCTCATACATAGTAGACGCCAAACCACCCAAAAGACCTACCTTCACAAATGGTGTCAATTTTGGTCATGGTGCGAGGTAAGGGCTATCGATCCTCTAGCAATATCGGTCCAGCAGATACTGGACTATATTCTACAACTGAAGACCGCAGGACTAGCGTTCTCCTCACTTAAGATCCATCTAGATGCGATTTCTGCCTTTCATCCGCCCATCAACGGTTGGTCAGTCTTCGCTCACCTACTTACCAAAAGATTCCTAAAGGGTATCTCAAACCTGTATCCCCCTCACAAACCTCCACTGGAACAGTGGGACCTGTGTCAGGTCCTGGACACTCTGACCCGTCCACCCTTCGAACCACTTGCGACATGTGATCTGCACATATTCATGATGAAAGTGTCATTCTTGCTTGCCATCACCTCCACACGGCGAGTGAGTGAATTGGCAGCACACTCTGCTGATCCCCTATATACGTTATTCACTGAGCAGGGGGTAACACTGCTCATTCACCCTGCCTTTCTGCCAAAGGTCAACTCTCCGTTTCACATAAATGAACTTATAACCTTACCTACCTTTTACCCCAAACCGCACTCCAACCCGGAGGAGATGTGCTTACATACACTAGACGTCAGAAGAGCGCTTGCTTTTTATCTGGAAAGAACGCACCCCTTTTGAAAGTCACAGCATCTTCTATTATCTAAAGCGGATCGTTCTAAGGGCCAGCAACTTTCTGCACAGTACATTTCCACCCTTATCGTATTCTGCATCACTCGCTGTTATTCCTTGCATAATAAATCGTTACCTCATAGACCGAGGGCACATTCTACTAGAGGGATTGCAACCTCCACAGCTTTCCTGAAAGGTGTACCACTCCGAGGCATATGCCGTGCAGCTACCTGGTCTTCCACCTTGACCTTCGCCAGACATTACGCCCTCGCAAGCATACTAACAACTGATGCTTCAGTGGCCCAGGTGGTCCTATCCACGGTGCAGAGGCCTTGATTCTGAAGCACGTCATTTATATCAGATCACTGCTTCGTATTTTCCTGTAGTGGAGCACCCACGGGGCCACTACTCGATGAAGAAGAAAGAGTTACTCACCTGTGCAGTAACGTCTGTTCTTCGAGATGTGTGTCCCCATGGGTGCTCTATGACCCGCCCTCCTCCCTGCTTCAGAACTGTTCTCTTTGTTTTTTCAGATAGTTCTGGCTAGGAGGAACTGGCGGGCCGGACCGCGCTCCACAGAAAAGGCGCAAACGACGCGAGGTGGCACCTGTGCATGCGCAGTCCAGCGGGGGCTACTGCTAAGGAAAACTCTCCGAGCTGTGGTGCTGGGATGAGCCCGACACCTGTAGTGGAGCACCCATGGGGACACACATCTCAAAGAACAGACGTTACTGCACAGGTGAGTAACTCTTTCTTGCTATGGACAGAAGGGTCACCAGGGCACCTGTGCTTTTTCCTCCTTCCTCTTCTTCCAAAAGAACTCCCATTTCCCCATCCACACACGCCTTTTTCCAAAAGAGCTCTTTTGCCAAAAGGCATCTTCCTCGTAGAATAAGGATTACCAACGTCGGAAAAATCCCTCTGTTCTTTTGATTTTCTTGCGGAAGAACACAATTGCAGTAGTGTGGACATTCCTCAAGTTTTGTTGGAAAAATGACTATAGTGTAGACATACCTACAGAGAAAACACAAAAAACAACAGATGAACCTAAACCCATATTAAAAACCCATACTAAAGCCATAACCCTCTGTATATTAGGAGATCACCCCCCAACTCCAACATAGGCCCCTCGTAAGTGTCAATCAACCCCCATCACTGGGTTTGGGATGTCTATCCTACCATTAGACACATGCAGCTGGTGTGAGCTCACAGGACTCGTGTTTAGGGGCTGTTTAATTGCGGTGTAGACATTTTGAACTCAGACTGCAGCTGGAGCTTTGGGACCCTCCCACCTCACAGGGCCCTAGAACCCAAGCTCCAGCCCAACACCAAACATCTATACCACAAGGAAACATCCCCTTAGCCTGAACCCACATCAGCTGGCATGGGCCAGCTGTGGGGTATTAATTGTAGTGTACACCTACTCTTGTCCCCCTAGTTACACGTTCATAACAGTGTTTAGATCATATCCTGGTTGGACAGTTCATCGGTTTCTTTATACAGCTTGGGGCTTTGATCTACAACCTCTGGAACCAGGCCACCACCAGCCCTTGCCCTTTGAAGCAATGCTCTGAGGCGGGGTTTGTGCAAAAGGGGAATTGTATAAATTGCATTAATTACTCTTCAGAGAGTCCCCAGGAAACCTATCTAACACTGATGATATGAAAGGTCCAGCTAAGGATCCATAGTTACTTTACCCAATTACATGCTTAATCCACTGAATCGCAGCCGAAAGCATCTTTGCCTTTCTACCTCTGGGAATTACAAGTAGCACACAGAGCCTGGCCTAGCCTTCATTAAAGTCAGTGGAAATCTTTCACTGGATTTCAATGGACGTTGGGTTGCGTTCTCAGGTTCATTTAGATGTTCTCGCCAGCTTGGACTTCATCCCAAACAGAATCGGAGACATTTCATCTCTGAGAGAATGAGCAGCAGGGGCATTTATACCATTCCCAGGCTCATTGAGCTGGGCTGTAAAGAAGACGACATGGGGCACTGACTAAAATATTGTGCTGATGTCATGAGAGAGCGCAGAAGGGGATTTTGCTGCACTGAACATGACATTTACAACTGACATTTTTTACTGCTCTAAAAGCTACATCGATGCTGCTGCCCACCAGGCATGAAATAAACAAAAGCTCTATCTGAAATCTCATCACAGAGGATTAATTTGGGTGCAGTCATTTGGGCTATGTCTATGCTATGGGACAAAGAATTAAGATACGCAATTTCAGCTACGTTAACTTGGCTTATGGCGTTGTCCATACTGCAGGAAGTCAAAGGGAGAACACTCTCCCTTCGACTTCCCTTACTCCTTGCGAAAGCAGGACTACTGGAATCGACTAGAGCGTCCCTCGCAGTTCGAATTAGCTGTCTTCACTAGTTCCGCTAATTGGAACCCTGGGGCTACATCTACATTGGCACGATCTTGCGCCAAAGCGGCCGCTCTTGCACAAAAACTTGCTGCCTGTCTACACTGGCCGCAAGTTCTTGTGCAAGTACACTGACGTTCTAATGTATGAAATCAGGGCTTCTTGCGCAAGAACTCTGACGCTCCCGCTCAAGAATAAGCCCTTTTGCACAACAGGCCAGTGTAGACAAGCAGCCAAGAGATTTTGCGCAAGAGCTGTCCAAATGGAAAAAAGCCCTAGTGGCCGCTTGGATGCTCCGTACGCACAGGCACCGCTCCGGACTTCCTGGTAACCCAGGCCCCCTTAAAGGCACACGCAGCCTGCAGAGGCCACGCGGCAGAAGCACCTTTGCCACCAAGCTCTGCTGCGCGGCTCTGCTGAATCAAAAGCCACCAGACCACCCAGGATGGCCACTCCAGGGGGGGAGCAGCAACCTGCACCCCCACTGCAGGAGGCCCTAAGGGGCAGAAAGCGGCGTGCCCCTTCCTGGTCCCCAGGGGAGATCGAATCCCTGCTGGACCTCTGAGCCGAGGAAGAGGCCCTTCACAACGTCAGTGCCCATCGCAGGAACACAGACATCTTCCGCCGCATGGCCCAGGCGCTCTCTGACCAGGGCCATCCAGCCCGGACCCTCGAACAGGTCCGGGCTAAAGTGAAGGAGCTGCACCTGGGCTATGCCCGGACGAAGGCCAGGGGGCAGGAGCCGACAGCTGCCCCCATTACCAGCGGTTCCATGGCATCCTGGGTGAGGCAGCACCCCAGGGACCCTCGGTGCCAGTTGACACAAGCAGGCGCCCCCCTGTCACCAGGCCCAGCGAGGCGGGGGATGACGCAGAGCTACCCACTGGGTCAGAGGACGAGGAGGAGGACCAGGGCATCACTATGACCCTAAGAACATAAGAACATAAGAATGGCCATACTGGGTCAGACCAAAGGTCCATCGAGCCCAGCATCCCATCTGCCGACGGTGGCCAATGCCAGGTGCCCCAGAGAAGGAGAACAGAAGACAATGATCAAGTGATTTATCTCCTGCCATCCATCTCCTGCCCTTGTTATGAAGGCTAAGGCACCATACTTTATCCCTGGCTAATAGCCATTTATGGACCTAACCTGCAAAAATTTATCAAGCTCTTTTTTAAACCCTAATAGAGTCCTGGCCTTCACAGCCTCCTCGGGCAAGGAGTTCCACAGATTGACTGTGCGCTGTGTGAAGAAAAATTTCCCTGCTGCTTGAAGTCCTATCAGGCAGCCCGGACATCTCCCGTGCATCGTCGGAGGCCAGGGAAAGATCCACTGGTGAGTGTTGCATTCACAAGGGCAGGGGGGGAGCCAGGCACCCAGGGGGAGGGGAAGGGAGCGTCACTCAGGCAGCGTGAGCTGCATGCTGTGTACCATACCAGTATGCAGCACGTGCAACCACGTGGAGCCTGGTGACCGAGCGGCATGTGGCCATGGCAGGCAGCTCCAGGGCATGCCTGGGACCATGCTGCTCACACACATCCGGACCAGGGGGGAAGGGTGGATGCCAGCTGGAACCAGCCAGGGCCCCAGGGGCTCAGGCCAGAGCCCACACCTCCCGAAGGGTGCAGCACACAGACAGCACACTGTTCATGCCTGGCTGTGCGACACAGCCAGCTGCTCCTGGGAAAACTGCAGCAACACAGCCGTGTGAGCGTGGCCCCCATTGAGCCCCTCGCCTGCTCCCGGTGCCTTGGCTGGCCCCCCGAGGGAAGTCCCCACTGCGGCCACACATGTCCCTGGGCTACGTGTGTGAGGGCTAGCAGGAGGAGGAGGGGGGAAGCACTTGGGCTGGCTCTAGGGCCACCTGAGTTTCTCTGCCAGGATGGTACACTCCCCAGTCACCCCTGGTTCCGTCCAGGAGACATCCATGTGATGGGGATCTAAGAGCCCAGACAACGTCTGCCATATGTGCTCCTAGGCACTGTGTGGGGATTCATCTTGCTCCCTGTCAAACACCATTGATTAGCCCAAAGCCTCACAGCCTCCCCCAGCAGGGAGTTCCACAGGTTAACACAACACCCCACCGCGCGCGCCCCCCCCCAGGGGGCCAGGACACAGACCGGTGGTTACAATACATAGAGGAGCACTCTACTCCGAGGGTGGTCCTGTTTGCAAACATACAACACAGGGGGGGAATGAGTAGGCCCAAGCCACAGTACTGTGTTGTCACCTGGGCTCAGGAGTGGAGGGCATGGGGTGCGGGGATGGTGGCTGGACTGCCTGACTGACCCATCCTTTCTTCTGTTCCCTGCAGTGGGACCAAGCAGGAGCGGGGGACCCTCCAGCCCTGAGGCAGCACCCCTAACCGCCCAGGCACCAAGCCGGCGGGTCTGGCAGCGGAACCAACTCCTTTGGCGGCACGTACAGGCCGTCGAGAGGATTGAGGTGGCCATCACACGCCAGGTGGATGCTGACCTGGAGTGGCGCCAGCAGGCCTGGGGCCGCTTCCACGCTCAGTGTGAGCGCATCGGTGATGCCATCACCGCCCTCACTGCACACATCGGGTATGCTGTGCACTATGGCATGGTATTGCCCCATGCACCTGCCATCCCTCCCATGCCAATGCCCATGCCCCCTCCTGCTGCCCCTCCTGCTCCCGCCATGCCCCCTCCTGATGCATCCCATCCTGCCCACCTCCCCGTGCTGCCTGCCCCGATGCGGCCTGAACCGCATGTAGTGGTCCGCCCCTGCAGAGGCAGTCACAGGGGCCACCCCTCCCAGCAGTAGCTCCCTCTTCCCCCTCCCAGTTCAGAGCCCCCTCCCTCGTTCCCCTCCCAGTTCAGAGCCCTCTCCCTCCTCCCACCCTACGTCCCCGTTGTAAATAAAAAGTTCAATGCGTTGTTTTTAAAAAAACCTGTGTTGTTTATTGGGAGGTAAGGGGAAGGGAGGAGGGAAGGGTTGGGGATGGGAGGGAGATGTAAAGGGAGACAGAGGCGACCCTACTGTGGGGCCTGGGAGAACATCTCCGTCAGGGCCTCCCGTATGCGCACCCCATCATGGTGCGCCTGGCGGATGGCAGCTGTGCGGGGCTGTTCGAAGGCCTGGCCTTCGCCTGCCATCCATGCAGGGAGGAAGGCCTCCCCCTTCCGCTCCACAATGTTGCGGGGCACACAGCATGCAGCCACTTCCTCGGGGATGTTCCGCTCACCCATCTCAAGACGGGTGAGCAAACAGCAAAACTGGGCTTTCAGACGGCCGAAGGTGCACTCCACCTGGTTGTGGGCCCGGTTGAGGCGGTCGTTGAACCGTGCCCGGTCATGGTCTGTCCGCCCCATGTAGGGCCGCATTAACCAGGGCAGCAGGGGGTAGGCCATGTCCCCCATAATACATGTGGGCATGGGCACGTCCCCAACAGTAAATTCCCGCTGGGGGAAGAAAGTGCCCCAAAGAGGCTGGAGTGTCGGAGAATGCGGGCGTCGTGTGCCCTGCCAGACCGGCCCGCATAAATGTCCGTGAAGCAGCCGCGGTGGTCTATGAGGGCCTGGAGCACGATGGAGAAGTACCCGTTGCGGTTTATGAAATGGGCCACTCGATGCTCCAGGGCATGAATGGGGATGTGGGTTGCATCCAGGGCTCCCCCGCAGTTGGGGAACCCCAGGGCAGCGAAGCCGGCCACTGTAGCCTCCACGTCCTGCAGGCGGATGACTCGCTGGAGCAGGACATTGTTGATGGCACGGACGACCTGCAGAAGGGTGCATAGAAACACAAGGGAACGCATCACATAAGGCAGGGTGAGTGCGTGCTCCCTTGGGGGGGTTCCCACCCCCCCCTGTGATGCCCTCTGTCCTGACATACACCAGGGCCCCCTCACACCACGGGCCACCCCCTGCCACCAGCAGGCCTGTACAAGGGAGGGATGGCCCAAACCCCTGGGTGACGGGGCATTCCCCATCACCTCAGCCTGGAGTCTTACCTGCCCCTGGGCATGGAGTGCAGCACCCTCCCCACCCCTGGACTTACCTGCGTGACGATGGCACCGATGGTCGATCTGCCCACCCTGAACTGGTGTGCCACCGATCGGTAGCTGTCTGGGGAGGCCAGCTTCCATATGGCAACGGCAACCCTCTTGTCCATGGGGATGGGTGCCCGCAGCTGGGTGATGCTTTTCTGGAGCGCAGGGGCAAGCCAGACACATAGCTCCAGGAACGTCTGCTTTTGCAACCGAAAGTTCCAGAGCCATTGCTGGTCGTCCCATTGCCCCAGGACCAGCAGGTCCCACCAGTCAGTACTGGTGTCCAGTCTCTACAAGGGCCTCTCCACAGTGGGGTGGGGATGCCACAGGGACGCCACCGCCTCCCTGGTGAGGGAGTCCAGAGTGACCTGCGCCTCGAGGTCCTGGATGACAAGTGCAGCAGCATGGAGCAGCAGCTGCAGGCACTCCAAAATGTCTGGCTCCATGGCACAAGAAAAGAGCTGACGTCAAAAAAATCAGCAAATGGCACTAAGGCACAAGCTGTGGTGTCTAAGAAGGCAGAGGGCAACCACAACTAGAACTGCTACGGCTGTCAGTCCCTGCAAGAGGTACTAAAGCTCGCAGCAGGAGAGAAACGGCTGTCCAGGGAGATCCCTTTAAGCACGTGTCTCAAAGGAGCTCCAGTCCCCACCCCCGGAAAGGGCTGGTGCCCTTTTGCCCTCTCCAAAGTGGTTCCGGGCTCCTGCTTTTGTGCAGTGTGTCCCGCCAATGTAGACTCTCTCTTGCGCAAAAGCGCATCGCTCTGATGATGAGTCCCGGCCAATATAGACACTCTCTTGCGCAACTACTTTAACACAAGAACTCTTGCGCTAAAGAGTTTTTGTGCAAGATCACGCTCGTGTTGACATAGCCTGGAAGATTGACAGAAGCAGCTTTGCTCTTCCTCTGTAGTGTAGATGTGCCCTTGGTGACCTCCTCTCTCTCTCTCTCTCTCTCTCTGTCTCTTGTATGAAATCAGGATTTTGCTCCGTCATAAATCACCATAAAATAAAAGTCTCACGGCCAACTCCTCAACTGATGCAAACTGGTATAGGATTTGGCTTTTCAGGGTGCTGAGTGAGCATCCTCTGAACATCTGGATCTTTAAAAAGTACCTCAGGCTGAGTATCCCAGAACATGAACACCCGGAAACACTAGTAACCTTTGAAAATCCTAGCTCTATCTCTCAAGTATTACTGTATTTCTAGTTAGTATTGCTGCATTTCTTTTTCAAAGCTTATAGGGTGGGGTCCACTTAGGGACTCAAACACTGTAATGTGGCACATCTTGGTGCCTGACTTTTAGGCACCTAGAAAATTAGAAGAAAAAACACTGTGGTTCACAAACTGGGAGTTTAGACATCCAAGTCTGGGATTTAGGTGCTGAGGTACCTTTGTGGCTCCCACCCACAGGCCCTGATTCTGGAAGTCACTTAAAACCATGTGTTTCCTAAATACTTGAGTAGTCCCATTAAAGTCAAAGTGTATTAGACACGTCTTCCTAAATCAGGGACAGAATCCTATTACTCCAAAACGTGTCATCATGACAGCATCTGAAAGGAAATACTTTTTACTTGGGAGAGCAAAAATATAAATAATGTCCATATGTTTCTAATTCTTTCCTTTTTTAAAATCATAAAAGCAACTCTATGGCAGTTGAAACTGGAAGGGAGGGCAAGACGATTTCCCTGGCTTTTAGCAGGGATGAGCTCAGTTACTGTGTATCTGTTTTCACTTTGGAAATGGGATTACAAGTATGTGCATATTTGCAGCCGTGCTGCTCATTCTTGGGATTGGTTAATGCTACAAAGAGAATTCACTTTTCGGCTCCACTGTGTTATTCTGCATTATTCTGTCATGGCAGCCTCTGCAAACCTTGGCCCTGTGGGTATGATGGGAGCGAGCTGGTGTGTTGCTCCTGTACCAGGGACCAAATTCTTCACTCCCATCCAGCATCTTATTCCATTGCATTGATTTCAATGGGGCTACTTGTGGAGTAAGCGGTTGCTTAGGATGAGCAAGGGTGGTAGATGTTTCCCCTTGGGAATAACATCCCAGGTTCCTTTCTGTGCCAGAGTACATAGCTTAGCAGAGCTGGGGGAAGGGTGGCTCCAGGGAGCATGCTACAGCCGGTTCTGTGGCTGCCTTGCCTTGGAATTGTGTGGGTGCCACTCTAAACTACAAGGGCAGTCAGTCATTCCCTTAAAACTATCTGCTAGAGCACAACCAGTCTCCAGTCACACCCTTCCCTGGTGCTCCCCACATATGCCAGTCCTCCTATGCTGCAACTCAGGAGCTGGCTAGAGTGAATCTGAATCCAATTCATCCATCACAGGGGCAATAAAAGCTGATTTCTATCCTCGTTGCAGTGAAAAGTGATAGGGTAAAAGAGAACCTGTCTCAAAGTTTCCTTTGATGGCCAAACCACATATTTGCCCCAAAACTTGTTTAAAAATCCCTGGCTACTTAATTTGGAGCATTTCCTCTGACCTTCCTTTGTCCATTTTTCTTTGATTAGCTTGCCTGCTCTGTGTATTTGCATGGTAGATCACAAATATTACAAGTGACCCAAAAAGAATTCTAGCTATTCTCATTTAGTGTTTGAATTTCTGGTGGTAGTCTATGCATTTATTCTGCACTAAAAGACAGAAAAGGTCCAGCCCCAGATAAGCTGCCTGGCTGCTCAATGTAATAATTAGTGTTGCACGTGCAATAAAATGTTATACCATTTTTATGGGTGCCCTCCTGGAGAATTATAGCTGTAGCAGTGGCTTGCAGAGCAGATGTACGAACCTGCAGGCGGAATGCATCTGTTTCCTTTCTATAGGAGTCACTCCGTTCGCTACATCTGTAAACAAGGAAATTTCACTTAATGCCATCATAAATCATATCTATAATAAAACAGTTTTAAGATATAGCCTCATATGTCTTTGTAGTTTTTAAACTGACTCTTTTCTCCCCCGGTCTCTCCACACACACAAAAAAAAGATTCTTCTGCTTCACTGCTTATTTGCTGGAGCTTTGCCAACTCTAAGTTTGGTGTTGGCTTTTATAGTAGCACTTAGAGCAAAGAGGGGTGTAGGGATTCAGGGACATGTCTAAAAGAATCCACTTCCGCCTGCTGGATGGAAAAAACATTCAGCACCCTGTTTCCTGCTGTTTTATCAGACAACTGCTGCCCGCCAACAGAGGTAAAAATAGCCACGAGCCAGATAGGAAGTTAAACAGTCGAGCCTGGTTTCCTGGTTTCAGAAAGTTGCTGGCAACCTGTAAAGAGCAAGAAGGGATCATGTCCTCCCACTTCCCCGGCTGTGTAATAGTACATGAAGGAAACAATTAGCAACTGTGGTGAATAAGAAGATGGAAAGACTGAGTAGAGGGCAACTTGATTTCCACTAGCTTTTGGGGTGGCACCCCTTGTGGAGAATTTCCACCAGTGTAATATTTAAATACGCACTGAAATTGCTTAAAGGATTTTGTGGGACTAAATAAAATGGGTTTAAAGAAATACATATATTTGGCTGAGTGCTGGATCACAGATATTTTGAAAGTCATTCCATGCCAACTTTTAGTGTCCATCTAGTGCCTAGTAAAAAATAGGTGTCATTATGCGTGTTATATTATTTAGCCTGAGGGTGAAATTGTTTAGGCTTCAACTTCAGCCCCAGGTGTTGGAGCTTTGGACCCAGGGCCATAGCGAGTCTAATGCCAGCCAATGGCCCCCCTGAAACCTGCTTATGATCCCCCAGGAGTCAGTCCGCAATTCCCTGGTTGAGAACTACTGATTTAGCCATTAGATGTATATGTGCTGTAGAGAGAGTTCCAGACAGAGTGTGAATACCTGGTAAACAAACAGGATAAAGCTGGAACCCAAGCTGTGTGGAAGCCTGTTTGTATGGGTCTAGAGTCATAGCTGTTTGGTTTAATAAATGCTTACTGTTTAAGGACTGTGATTCCATATATTATGACAGCAAGCGTCAATGCTGATTGGACAGACAACTGAGCTCTGATGGCATGGCATGGCACAAATCAGCTGGAAATTTTAGAATTAGGTCGATTGAACTTTGTAGTGCTCTTCTCTCACAGTGTCTTGCCCACAACTACCTGTCTCCATCATGCTGGGACCCACCTTCCTCCCTTCCCACAGCTGCCTTCCTGTGGGTGACTCCCTTCTGGCTGTGCCCATTCTAGGGTTCCCCCCCTCTAAGGGACTGGCTATGTCTGATCCTACCTATTGCCTCAGTGACCCACTGCAGCCCCCAGTTTAGCCCCTTCCCCTGTGGCAAACTGCAGTCCGAACACACTCATTTTTGGCCAGGGGGGTGGACCTGATGCCTACTTCAACCTTGGTTGCCTGAAGCAGCCCCAGTACTCTCATGGGCCTTTATGTCAAGGCCTGGGCCCAGGAGTTACTCAGGCTAAAGCCATGCTGGCTCATTTGCCTTTGCCAGCACTATTGTATCTGTGGTACCAGTCCCTCTTAGGCAGCTAGTCTGTTCCCCTCAAGCTCCTGCTGCCCAGCAGCCCTTCTTATAGAGCCTCATTTGGCCCTGATTGGTTGCCTTCAGCCTCCTGCTGATTGGCTCCTACCACCACCCTCTCCAAAGAGCTGTTTTAACCCCTTGGTTTCCAGTGCGGGGCAACCACTCTGCCACATCCTGGAAGACCAGAGTTTCAGATTGGGTGTAGTTTAAAGTTCTGTGCCAGTGAAGGCATTTACATTTATCCCAGGATTTTGAAGGTGGTAAGGATGGATCGCTAACACAATTCAGTGTCCTCTTCTGCCGCCTGCACAGATTGACACTTAAATGGTAATGAAACATTTGGGCAGGTTAAAATCTGGCAAAAAGAGACAATTAGTGAGAGGAATTAAATGAGTTTCTAGCAAGAAAATGGTGCAAGTAAAAAATGACAGGTTGTAGTCACAAGCTGGTGGGGTGCTCTGGAACAGTTGCATTTTGAAGGTTGCTTCGTAGACCTAATGAGGCCTAGTATTTGTCAACGGGATAATCCCACTAGGGCATATCACTGTCTTCCTCACAGGCTAAAATCAGTCTCCTAGTATCTCCGGGTGCATCTACACTGCAATCGGAAACCCGGTCTGCACCAGCTGACTCAGGCTAAGACATTTGGACTTGGGCAGGAGCCTGTGCTCTAGTCAGACACTGTGACATGAGAGGGTCCCAGATCTTGGGTTGCATCTCAAGCCAGATGTCAACATTGCAATTAAATAGCCCCTTAGCCTGAGCACCACAAACTGGAATCAGCTGGCATGGGCTGGCTGTAGGTTTTTAACTACCGTGCAAACATACTCTCAGATGAACTAGCCCTTTTGCTAGTTAGATCTCTCTCTCTGTATTCATCATCACTGGCTGAGTTAAAACCATGCCCAAGAGATGATACCGTTGGACAAACAACGTGTTAAATTACAAGCATTTATATAGATATTAAATTTCTAAAGGCTTGTTGTGCTGCAACAAGGCGGCTGTTAGAGCAGAAGACTGAGTAGGAACATTTGGAGCCGGACTAAAATATTAATACAATCGCCCTTCTAGGAAATGTAAGTTATTGCTTTAATATTTTATAAACAAGCTGAGTGAGGCTAGTGCCGTGGAACAATACTCGGGATGCTTTTGTTATATGCTGTGTTGCATGAACTCAATTACCAGCCAGTTTATTAGCTAGGAATTAACACTAATAAATGTAGCAAGCAAATGTCCAATGCATGTCCCACTGCAGGCAAGGAGGGTTTTGCCATTGACCTCTGTGAGACCAGGATCCCTAAGTCACTGGTGCTCAGTGTAACTGAAAGAAGACAGTGATGTTCTGAGTCATCTCTCTCTTTCTATCCTTGGACGTCTCCTTTCCCAGAAGCAGAGTTGCAGAGCTTCCACCGGATTTCTCACCATACTGTTGAGCAGAATTGAAATTGCAGTTGTACAAAGACAAATTGCTTAATTTGGTGGGTCCAATCATCGGGGCTGGAATACTGCCAACAGCCAAACAAAACAGCCTGCGGATGCCATGGGCTGAGGAGCAAAGCAAGGCAACATGCATGAAAAACACAGCATGATAGTGCTCCAATCAGGCACTGTGAGGTATAGCTTACTTGTAAAGTGCAGGTGATGGGCATAGGGTCAGTCCTGGAAACACTTGCCATTCACAGGAGATGCGTTCCTGGCACCACCGTGAATGGTGAAATTTGCGAATACTGGGAGCCGCGGCTCCCAACCCTTGTGGAGAGCTCCCTGTGGCTCCTGAACTTGGAGGTCGGGAGTGAGGGAAACTCACCATGGCTCCTGGCAGCCATGAGGAACCACGGATCGGGAGCCACAGTGCATTTCCCGGAGGCTGCCGGCCCCTGCCAGTGTTCCCCTCCCCGCCCAGGCTGGGACAGGAGATACCTGTGAAGACACAGAACCATGAATAGTGATTCCATGAATCACGAGGGGCTCCTGTATACTGAAAAGAGGGGCATGGTCCCAGCAAAGGGGGACTGGGGAGGGAGGAAAGTGTGTGCGCTCCTCCCAAACAAACTTAAAAGTCCTGCTGTAAACAGCAGTGTGAAATTTGTGCCAGGCAGTGAGATTTGAGCTCATTGGATCACAGTGTGGAGCAACCGCGCCTGTATTTCCCCACTGGGCTCTAGCCAAGATACCCCTTCTCAGGCTTCTGGCTCCCTGGTTATTGTCTTCCTTGGGTGGAGATCTCGGTTTGACTCCCTTCTCAGCAGGTTATTTCCAGGCCACGCAGTTCCCTGCCTTCACTATGCTAGTCCCAGCAGAGAGGCGGCCCAAGCATGCCTGCTTGGTTTCTCTTCCGAGATGGCTAACGGTCTGGCTGCACACCGTTATAGATACCCTACGTCTCTTTTTAGGCAAGCCTGTTTTATCCTCATGGCAAGGATTGGAACACTCTGTGATCCTTTTGCTGGATCAAGAAGGCCCTGAAAAGCAAGCCATTGTCCAAAAAATTCTCTTTGTTGGGCTCTGCAGAATCTAGTCTGAATTTGTCTGAGTGTAACTTTCCAAGGGTATGTCTACACTAGCCACCCTAGTTCGAACTAGGGGGCTAATGTAGTCATTTGAACTTGCAAATGAAGCCCAGGATTAAAATATCCCGGGCTTTATTTGAATGTTTCCGGGTGCCACCATTTTTAAATGCCCGGTAGTTCGAACTCCCTGCCCGCGGCTACACGCGGCACGGGCTAGGCAGTTCGAACTAAAGCCCCTAATTTGGACTACTGTTACTCCTCATTGCAGTTTGAACTAGGGTGGCAGTGTAGACATACCCCAAGGGAGGAGGGAGTTCAAAGGGGCTGACAGCAGGAGGAATTACATTAGCATGCCCCCTCCTTGCCTAGTTACATAAAATTCCCCAATAGCACTTACACATTTGCATTTTGAACACACTGGATCCCATAGGTACCACGTCTCATTCAGTCAGGTTTCACCTAATTCAGTAAAGTGTATCTTAATTCTGCCAGGTTTGGCCAGGGTCCTGTGAATCTGTCATAGGAAGCACATTTGAAAAAAAGGGCAAGTCTGCATTCGCACCCATGGCTGTTCTTTATGATTGTGATTGTCTGATTCAGCCAACCAAGCCATGATACGCCGCCATCTACGGTGGCTTTGTAAGAGGTCCACTGAGAGCAATCTTGCAGGCTTATCAGCCGGTTTGGTAGTTACCATCAGCAGATGTCCTTGGCATGCAGAAGACATCATCTGCTTCACGCTCAGATGCTTGCATCCCATATTACTCTCTTGGCCCCCTTCCTCCTTGCTACCACTGCCAATTTGTTAGCTAGTAAGAGGAACTGCTTAGCTGCTCTTGTGTAAAGACTAGTGCCATTTGCTGCCTGCTGGTGTTTTAATAAGTGCCATGAACGGGAGGAGGGAAGCTGCTGCCATAATTTTTGAATAGTGAGGAAGTGCTGCTGTTGTTACACCCACTTGAATTTCATATTTTGCAGGATACTAGCATGCACAAAGTATTCCATGTTGATAAGTCTTTGGCCAGGTCTACACTAGACCCGGCAGCTTGGCTTAAGGTACGCAACTTATCTTAAGCTGGGCTTGGAGGGTTCCCTTACTCCTTGCAAAAGGAGGAGTCAGCAGCAGGGTCCTCTGAGTTTGATTTAGTGAGTCTTAACTAGACTCACTAAATGGAACTCTGGAAGATTGATTGTGGCAGCAGCAATCTTCCTTTTAGTGTAGACAAGGCCTTCGTGTACACCTTGCTCCTTTTCTAAAGTCTTTTTGTTGTGCAACAGGATAGCCTGGAATTCTTTATGCAAGATGATAGTCTTTTTACGTGTGGATGGGGGACAAAAGACAAAAATACTGTGGCATCCTTCCCTTACAAACTGGGAAATGAAAACTCTGACAGGCCTGTAAATGAAGATGGACTTTCCTGTTCATTGACTGCAACATACTTTCCCTTTATCGGTTTTCTAGCTGTAAGCTGGTTTCTCAAGCAGCTGCCAATTATTTCTGTGGAATCCCTGTGACTTTCCATGATGAAGTGTGGAATGGACTGTTCCTAAGCAATAACGTTTGTTTTGTAATCATTCAGTGCCAATTACCTGGCCCACAAATGGAAACTTCTATTCTGCAGGGCATGTTCAAAAGGCAAGAGCTTTCCAGATAAATCATGTAAAATTGCACAATATTACCCATCACAATGCAAACAGAGCTGCTTTGCTAAAACATTGTGAAGGTGAAACCTTCAAAGTCTCATGTATGTGAGAGCTAATCAGTGACAGCAGATTTTGTGCAACTATTTGTGGAGGCCTGCAAATCTGCAGCTTTCCACCAATATCCGCATCCACAAATGTGGATGTGGTTGAAGTGTTTACCAATTTTTTGGATCACAGGTCAGAGGCAGGTCCACATTTTTGAATCTCTGCAGGTCTCTAGAGCAGCAGTTCTCAGCCAACGGCCCATGGGCCCCTATGGGTTTGTGAGATGGTTTCAGGGGTCTACTGTGCAGAAGCCCAGAACCCAAGCTCAGCACCTCCTGAAGTCCAGAACACTGTGGGTGGGGGACTGTTGGGAATTGGGGCTCTGGGGTTCAGTCCTATGGAGAGGGGAGGCACCGGGGCTCAGCACTTCTGCCTTTCACGGCCCCATGGACCCCCTGAAATTGACTTGTGGACCCACAGGGGGCTGCAAACTCCTGGTTGCAAATGGCTGCTCTACTGGGTGCTGGTGTGGATGTAGATATGTATAAAAGACAGAATGCAGATCACAGGTTGGATGCAAATTAATTATTGAAGATGCAGACCCAAGTTTTTGTATCTGTGCAGCGCTCAAGGTATAGTAGGCCCTGCTGTAATTATCAGTGGTATCAAATAACTGGTGTAACTGAAAAAAACAACAAATAGTCCTGCAGCACCTTAGAGCCTAACCAAAATGCAGATGGTATCATGAGCTTTTGTGGGCACAACCCGCTTCTTTAGATGAATGGAGTTTAAGGGGGTCCAGTTTTCAAAGATATAGCACATACAGGAGATGGCGGGGGGAAAGGAAAAAAGGGGGAGAGAAATTGCAAATTAGAGTGTAACTGAATTCTGAGATAAAAAGTAGGACTTCTCCCCCGTTGGATTTTTCATATGAACCATTTTACTTTTAAGGTGCTGCACAAAGTGATGTGCATTTTTGCTATTTTGAAATATACATGGTCATAGTTTATGTGAAGGGTACATTTATAAGTAACTTATACTGGATTAGTACAAAGAATGACTCTCAGGGTATGTCTAGACTGCATGCCTCTGTCGGCAGAGGGATGCAGATTAGGCAGGTTGACATTGCAAATGAAGCGGGGATTTAAATATCCCATGCTTAATTTGCATAAAAATGGCTGCCTTTTTGCCGACTCAGCACTTTGTCCGCAAAAAGTGGCAGTCTGGAGAGGGATCTGTCGAGAAAGAAAGCCTTTTTCAACAGATCCCTTATGCCTCCTGCATAGAACACAAACATGGGCAAACTTTTTTGGGGTGGAGAGAAAAAATGGCTTTCCTTAAAATTGAAATTTCTCTGAGGTGGAGGATGTTCATTTTTAATAACTATTTTGTAGTAAAACTGAAAACTTCTGCAGTGAATTTTCATTTATTTTAACTTTCCCAGCTGGAAACAAAAGTTTTGGTTGGTTGGACCAAAGTTGTCAGTACAGACTGAATCTCTTTCGTCCAGCACTCTTGAAACCTGACCGATGCAGAACCAGAGAATTTGCTGAACCATGGGAGTCAATATTGTCTAGTAGCATTACCAACACTTCCACTGCTTCCTGGGCTCTTAGAAGACATTTAGGGGTAAACTGGAGCTAAATAACAGCACAGAACACTGAGCGCCAGGACTGGCGGCTGTAAACAGACTTCATAGGACTGTGGGAAACTTGGCCACACCCATGAGAAGTGGACATCCGGCTAACTAAAATCATGCCGGACCACAGATGTTGCCAGACCAGAGAGTGCTAGACAAGGTTCAACCTGTAAAACCAAAACAGCTTTGCCCAAATGTTTTGGAGTTTTTTTGCTGGCAGCAGTGCTAAATAGGCATCTCCTCTCCCAAAAGTAATAGACAGGGCTGGAGGCTTCCAAGGGCTCCAGGCCCATGCAAGGAGAACTATTCAGCTATGGGCATGAACCATCACCATTTTTCATGGAGTCCAGCTCAACCAGCCACCAAAGTGGAGATTCTGGAGGCTATTCTAATTATTTTTGCTTAATCTGTGGGCTTTGAGTGTCTTAAGGAAAGAATGTTTAATTATTGCTGGGCGATTGGTTAGTCAGCTGTTATGCCCAATTCTCCCACCTTTTCTTTTTGTTCTGGCTGCCCTTTCCCCTTTGCTTTAATATGGTCTTTTGCTGGGATAAAAAAGATTCATGCATCCTGATAATCTGGTCCCTGATTGCTGCAATAAGTTGTAGGGGCTCAGAGATCACCAGTGTTGTGTATTCATTTATACACTGTGCCATTGGCTGGAGGCTCAGAGCAGGGCGAACCCATACCTCATTGGTGCTAAGGTGGGTCGCTGAGCCCCCGTGGAGGGAGGAACTGCCATGCTTTAAGAGTGAAGTTATCCCAGGCACAGATTTATTAAAACACATAGTTAAAATACTGTATGTCTGCTACAAGAAATCTAGTTAGTGGGGAAAGGGCACTGATGAATGTAATTGTTGCTGAGCTGATGAGACCGAAGTTATACAAAGTACACACACACACACACACACACACACACACACACAGAGCTGGATCACACAGTTGCTTTTTAATGTGTTCTGGAAACAACAACAACAACATGCATAAAGTTCCTGACATCTTGTTGGGCTGTGTTACTCATCACAACGGCTCTGCACAGTGGATGGGTAAATGGAACACCACGCAGTGTGATTCTGCTGCAGCTGGAAGCCATGGGGGAAAAAAAAGGCCACCAACCAGCCAACCAAAATATAACAGGCGGAATCCATTTTAAAGGGAAGCTTTGGCACGGTGTGAACGCATGCTGCGGTTCATCTGGGGCTGAAGTACTGTGTTTGAAGTTGGTCTCTCTGCTGCACTTTAGGAACGAAGAAGGGGGGATCAGAGATTTGGCCCGACAAGTGGCCATAAATAATGGATGCTTTTAACATCTAATTTGCATCTGAATTAACCAGGCTGGCTAAATAAGAAGTCACCCATTAGGAAGGTGGAATTTAGCATCTGTCTTTCAGCATCCCTATTGTGTTGTGCAAGGGGGGGCACAGGGACAGGGACTAGCAGCTCTGTTAAAAGCACCATTAATTTAATTTCCTTAGAATTAATAGACACTTCACACTGGAGAGCTGGAAATTTGATTTTCCTGGAGGGGGATCCTCCCGGAGCCCCTCATTTTCTCTCCCGATTCTATGCAAGAGACCTTGACTGCAGCAAGACAGCTTTTGTGTGTGACGCTGTCCAACTGACTCTGCCATTTGGCCTCAAAGTGTCTCTGGAGAGTGACACAAACCCTTCTCTGCTACTGCAGTCCCACGGGGCTGGGGGCATCATTCCTTTGCAGCATTTGCTTGCTCTGCAGGAGAAAATTGAACCAATTTCAGGCCTGACACTGGATCCAGTTTATGCCAGTAGGCAGGCCCACCGACAAGGGGAGGGCAAAGGGAGCAGTTGACCTGGGGCCTAGTGATTCAAAGGAGCCTGGGGCTCCTGGTCATTGCAGCTCCAGGCCCTTTTAAATTGCCACTGGAGCACTGTGCGCTTTGTGCAGCTCTGAGGGCTGTGGAGGAGTGGTGCGCCACATTCTAGGTGGCGCAGAAGACTGGCTGCCTGAGCCCCGCCCCTTCCACCCAAGGCTCCACCCCTTCTGGTAGCACAGAGCCAGCCCCTCCCCGTACCTTGCCAAGGAACCCATGCAGGCTGTCAGCTCCCCTGGCAGTGTGTTTTTAATTCTAAGTATGGCATATACTCTACCAGGTTAGTTCTGTCCACTGAAGTGGAATGCAGTATACATGGCTATTATGAGCCTAAAGCACCAATGGTAATAACATAATCTGTAGGAGAATATAAATATTGTTTCATTACAATGTAGGTATACATACTTATTCACGATAAAACATAATGCATATTCTTAAGAGTATTTTAGCCTGCAACTTTTGTTTGTTACCTACAATTTAGCTCTCATGAGAGGTCTTTATCTTCATTTTTCTTTTCTTCTCTAAAATTGTGGTGTAAGTTTACAGTGAGAGATCACTGTCTCTGGGTAGATGCAGACTTTCTAATAGTGAACGTTGTGTGATCCCACTGCAATCGGTTTGCTCCTCTTCTCTGCTGGGTAGACCCTGGTTGTATTTTTTAATAGATCAGTGTTGAATATTGGCACTTCAGAGAACAGTATCTCAATGGAACAATGTTTCCCCATTGTATAAGTCATTTTACTGTAGGATCCAATGCTATTCATGAATTTGCTGGGGTTCCTTTTTCACTTGGCTCCAGGGAAAATTAAAGAACCTGCAGCTCACCTGAGTGGGCTTGAAAACCACCACATGAAGAGACTCAATATCGATTTTGTTTTGTCATGGAAGGTTATGGCATAAAACATTCATATCATATGGAGCCAAGATATATTGACACCAGCTTCAGCACATTAGGCCTCGGAGTCCTACAGGATATTAAAAAAAGTGCTTATCAAATGAAAATGGTAGATATTACCTGGGTAATGCAGTCAAGAGACCTGAAGTGAGTGGCATTTTACTCCTGCAGCACCACACTTTCAAACAGCCTGAGCACGGACTACAACGGGGCTGAAAAACGATGGGAGCAGATTGCCACTAAAGAGAATACTGCCTTCCATCCCGCGGGTGCAGAGGATGAAAGAGAAGTGTAGGAGTCTCCTAATTCAGGCTGCAAGTCTGCATTTTTTAATTTCATGAGCTGATACAAATCCGAGAGAGCTGTCAGGAAGCATTCAGTGGTACCAGGCCATTCAACATCAAAGATAAGGCAGCATAAAGGAATCTCACTGAACGTCATAATTGGAGGGACTTGGTTTCCTTCTGGAATCCACGAATCCATTGGGATTCTCAACACATTTATAGTATAGTATTTTTTTTAAATAAAAGAACAAAATATGCACTTGCTAAAACCTGTGCACATAAGGTAATGTCCTCCCCACCCCACAGGAAGCCTTTCACTTGAAAAATGAAACTAATTCCCTATCCCTGAAAAGGTCATTTACTCAGGATTACTGGCAGGTGCCATAAGCTTAAGAGATGTCACTTGCATGTCAGTTCAGCTCAGCTGAACACAAAGCAAATTAATTCAGGCTGGTCAAATATTATTTAAGGCCGCTGATGCAGGAGTGATTTTGTATTTATTATTAGCATTACAATAGGACCCAGAAAATGCTCATCTGGATCAGGGCAAGACCTTGTACAAACTCCTTGGAAGAGACAGGTCTTTGAGGAAAGAGCTTACAATCTAATTACAAGAGCATGAATAACTGATTATTGATTTGGGTTTTGTTAGCGTCTAGGAGCCCTGGGTAGGGAACCAAGATGCAATTGTGCTCTGTGGGGTACAAATGTAACCCATCTGCCTTCAGGGTGCCATTCACTGTCTCAGCTAGTGGCACCAAGACCATTTACAGAGAGAATAATGAGCCTGCTCTACAGTGTTAGCTAATAGCCAGCTGGCTTTTAGCTCTTCCGGTAGAGGCTCATGCACTTAGCTACAGAGGTACCAGATGTTTGATTCCACCTGTTGGCATTACAAGTGCCGGCTCGTTCAGGATTTCAACTGGGACGTCTCTGAAGCTCAGCATGCACTTCCTCAGAATAATGAGCCTGCTCGACAGCTTTAGCTGAGAGCCAGCCCTCCTTTAGACCATGCAGTAGAGCAGGGGTGGCCAACCCATTTAACAAAGAGAGCCAAAACAGCGGCGGAAAAAATGCGAAGAGCCGCACCAGAATTGTCGAGCGCAAAAAAAAATAAAAAAAAGAAAGCCCCCCAGAATTGTCAAGCAAAAAAGAGGAGGCTGCCCCCTTTAAGAAACAAGCTTAGGCTTTTTGGCCATATCAGGCTCCCATCGGTGGCCACCATCTTGGGCACTATTTTGAATTGCCACCCTGGTGAGCACAGGGGATCTGGGGGCCGAGGGGAGCCGGAGGCGGGGGCTGTTGGGGAGGGGCGTGCAGGAGTGGCTTTGTGAGCTGCACTTTTCGGGGAGAAGACCTGCATCCAGCTCATGAGCCACAGGTTGGCCACCCCTGCAGTAGAGCTCCAGGGGTCCCAGGTTCAGTTCTGCCTGTCAGCATTACACAAACAGAGAATAAAATATGCTCATCTGTAGAAGCAGGTTTTTTTTGCCCCACGAAAGCTCATGATACTATATATATATTTTGTTAGTCTCTAAGGGTACGTCTACACTACAGAGAAAGATCGAAGCTGCCGCTGTCGATCTTCCAGGGTTTGAACTAGTGGGTCTAGTTAAGATAGCTAATTTGAAATGAGAGGAGTGCTCTGGTTGATGCTAGTAACCCTGCTTTCGCGAGGAGTAAGGGAAGTCGAAGGGAGAGTGTTCCTCCTTTGATTTCCTGCAGTGTAGGTAGCACCAAAAACTGAGTTAAGTTACTTCAGCTTCAGCTACGCAATTAATGTAGCTAAAGTTGCATATCTTAATTTGACTTTGTCCTGTAGTGTAGCTGGACCTTAGGGTGCCAAGAACTACATGTTGTTTTTATAGACCAAAATGAAAGTCCTTACTTAGCTTTTAAGATTAGCATGTTACCCTGTTTTCAATGTTTACAACAGGACATAATTTGTTCTTCTCGTGCCCACAGCTGGCATTTTAGAGATTTCCACAAGTGAAATATTGGGTTCAGTGTCTGAGTGGGGAGTAGATCTTGAAGATGCCACTGGAACCATTGAAATATTACACAGCTGTTTCTGAGACTGTATGCTGGACCGTGTGCTAACCCCATCCTCATCAATGTGTTTGTGTTGGGAACTGTAGCCAGACAGTTAGGTGACTGGCCTCCCAAGGTTCCATGGGGACACCCACCTCGTATTCGTCTTTCCTAGGAATTGAGGGACCAGCCCTGGCCTGATACGCTGGAGTCGAGAGGCACAGAAGGGGGTAAAAATTATACCTGGATGTGTCCTTTGTCTTAAGTGTACACATAGACTTAGAGCTCTTTAAAGATTAAGCTGTCACTTGGTACCATTATTTTTATTTTCTATCTTTATTTTCTTTGTAACCATTTTTAAGATCTATATTTGCTAGCAGTTAAGATATAGAGCAATAGCCATTGTAACCATATGATTTATAAGCTTCTTTAATAAATCTGTAACTGTTTAAGCTTTAACCTGACTCCTTCAGTTGCTGTAACAGAACCGAGCACAATTTAAAAGAACTCCAGCCGGTCATAAGGGACAGATACAGGCAGAGCTGGGTGTTTGGATCGTGTCACTTCCAGAGGACAGATCCGTGGGGCATCTCTCAGCCTTCCCTAGGCTGCCCGCTGTGAAGGGATCCTGTATCCCAGCAGTCAAAATCTGAGATGTAATAAGCTCTCCCTGTAAACTCTGGGGCGTCTGTCAGCCTGTTGGCTGCCCGCCACGAAGGGACCCCGGTCTTAGCGGTCAAAGACATGGACGTTAAACTTCTCAGGGCGCCCGTTGGCCTCCCCTAAGGCCGCCTGCTGCGACAGGACCTTGTGTCCCAGCAGTTGAAGACTCGGGTGTATAACACACACACACATGCACTGCCTTGACCATCGGCTGACAGGAACCCAGTGTACATTTAGCAGCATCACAGGCAAGGCTGGTAATAGCATTATACCTCATGAAATCAGCAGTAACTGACATCGACTTCAGTGGCCCTGAAGGTCAACGAGACAGGCTTGGTAGTGTGGACTCACTGTTTAGAAAATCGACCATATGCGGCTACATTTGGTGAAAACTCCTAGCGAAGACCAGGCCTCATTGTCTTTGAATCTATGTAGCGTGCAAGAAGCCCTGTTCATTAGCCACATTTTTTTGCAATTAGATACTTGTACTGAGAATTGAGTAAACTGTTGTCTTTCTTGTCAACTGCAGAAAGCAGGCCAGCACTATCAAGACAGACTGAATATCCATTTTGTAGTGAATGCTATGCTATCATGGGTCTAGGGAAAGAAATAAGCACTATAATTTTGCTCTGCAGCTGATTTCCTAAATCAAACGTTATGTCTATTTCCTAATAAGTTGACGCATTATGCTAGAACTTTATTGAAGCAACTTCAGATTTCTCGCTTCCTTTTTGAAATCCTGTTCTCTGAAGAACACCAAACATTAACTTGACAAACTACCAAGCTGAAATATCATTTTCACTTGACAACTATCACTAGTCTGCCACCAGGAAGGAAGTTATAAGAGGGTAATGTTGCAAAGGTGTATGATGTTAGCTTCCTCAAAGATATTTTTGAATGCATGTCATAAAAGGAAGAGTCCCATATTTTGTAAATATAACACAAGTTAAATTTTAACTCTACAATTACATTAAACAGCTGCATTTTTATTTTATGCACTTATATGGTTTTTATATAACTAAGCAAAGTACAAAGGTTAGAAAGCAAAGGAAACAGCAACATGACTAAAAAAAAGACAGACAAATAAGGCATGGCTGGTGACAAGAAGCTTCAATGTATACATAATAGAAGCTTACAAAATTAGGATGAAGAGGAATGTCAGAGCAATAGAGTAGATGGAATTTCACAGATAAACCTTCTAATTTACTTTCTCAGGGATATTACAGGGAAAAGAAATTTCAGAATGGCTTCTAATCTCCAGTTCAATTGTGTGGCTATTGTTGTATTCAGTGTTCTTGCAGCTGCGTTGGTCCCAGAATATTAGGGTATGTCTAGACTACATGCCTCTGGCGACAGAGGCATGTAGATTAGGCTACCCAGCATAGGAAAATTTAAATAATCGCCGCTTCATTTAAATTAAAATGGCTGCCGAGCTGTGCCGATCAGCTGTTTGTCGGCTCAATGCAGTAGTCTGGATGCTCCGCGGTTGACATCAAAGGCATTTGTCGACCTCCCCGGTATGCCTTGTGGGATGAGATTTACCGGAGAGGTCGACAAATGCCTTTGATGTCAATCATGGAGTATCCAGACTAGTGCGTTGAGCCGACAAACAGCTGATCGGCACAGCGCGGCAGCCATTTTAATTTAAATGAAGCGGCGATTATTTAAATCACCGCTTCATTTTCCTATGCCGGGTAGCCTAATCTACATGCCTCTGTCGCCAGAGGCATGTAGTCTAGACATACCCTTAGAGACATGTTGGATGAGGTACAATCTTGTATTGGATCGACTTCTGCTGGAGAGAAACAAGCTTTTGTGCTTACACAAAGCTCATCTTCAGGTCTGGGAAATGTACTCCGTGTCACAGCTAAACACAAGGTGGAACAGACTGTTTAGCATAAAGTAATAAACACATATTTCAAGTAACCATTCAAGGTGAAGTGGCCTGTTAACATCTCTCCAGTCATAAGGAGTAAAAACAAACAAAAGATGCTGAGGGAGTGTATTTAGCGGGTTTCAGATTGTTGCATTAAGCCATAAATCCAGTGTCTCTATTTAGTCCATGATTTTTAGTGTCTAGCAAAGGTATGAATTTAAGCTCCCAGGTTCATCTTTTGAAAGCATTGTGCAGGCTTCCTCTGAGGATGAGGACTTTGAGGTTAGATTTGGAGTGATCGCTTTGTGAAAAGTGTTCCTTCACAGGGAATCCAGTGCTTTCGTCTTATTTTTCTGAGAGAGTTTATTCAAGGGCATAGAGGTTATCTGGTTTCCCTCACATAGCTGTTGTTGGGGCAGTTAGTAGCCCAGGTGAGGTACACCACATATTGTGATTCACAGGTGTAGGACCCATAGATCTTGAAGGGGGTGTTGTGAGGAGTATTGATCATTGTAGCAGGGGAGGGAATATATAGGTTTTCTATCTGTTGTTTTGGCAGCATCTGGTCTGACTTAGGGTTGGGATGTCCTGGTCTATGTGGAGATTCCTTCTGATGAGCTTGGAGGATTGTATGAAGACCAGAAGATGGGGTTCAGAAAATATTTTTCAGGGTGTGGTTCATGGGTTGTAATAGTTTATGAGTTACCGTGAGGGGTGGTATGTGAAAAGTAGGGGTATATGATCAGAGTGTGGTGGTGGTGAGGGGGGGGAAGACGGGGTTATTTTCATAATGAAGAAGGTTCTCTCAGAGAATTTGTGTGGTGTGTTCCATGATGTGATTTACCCAGGGGTGGCCTGTGACTATAGGTGGACTCGGCCGTCACCTAGGGCGCTGCCTTCAACGGGGCGCCTGGGGCGCCTGATGATGTCACAGGGTGCCTGGGGCACCCCATGATGATGTCACTTCATTGACGGCCGTGCAGGCGGGGGCGCTAATCGCACATTCTGCCTGGGGCGCCAGCTGCCGCAGCCCGCCTCAGGACACTCCTAGATTTACCTCTTTGGTGTCCTTGTTTGGTGAAGGTGATTTTAAGTGTGTTAAGGTGTATGTATGTTAAGGTATATGCAAACATTTGAAAGATAAGGTGACAAGTAACAGCCAGTTTGGAATTGTAAAGAACAAACCATGTCAAACTAATCTGATGACTTTCTTTGATAGGCTTTCAAGCCTTGTGGATAAGGGAGAAGCGGTATACCTAGACTTTAGTAAGGCATTTGATATGGTCTTGCATGACCTTCTTATCAATGAACTAGGGAAATACAACCTAGATGGGACTACTATAAGGAGGGTGCATAATTGGCTGGATAACTGTTCTCAGACAGTTGTTTTTAATGATTCACACTCATGCTGGAAGGGCATAACAAGTGGGGTTCTCCAGAGGTCAGTTCTGTTCAATATCTTCATTAAAAATTTAGATATTGGCATAGAGAGTCTGTGTATTAAGTTTGCAGACTATACCAAACTGGGAAGGGTTGCAAGTGCTTTGGAGGATATGGTCATAATTCAAAATTATATGGACAAACTGGAGAAATGATCTGAGATAAATAGGATGAAGTTTAATAAGGACAAATGCAAAGTATTCCACTTAGGAAGGAACAATCTGTTTCAAACATACAGAATGGGAAGCGACTGTCTAGGAAGGAGTACTGCACAAAGGGATCTAGGGGTCATAGTGGACCACAAGCTAAATATGAGTCAACAGTGTGACACTGTTGCAAAAAAAAAGCAAACCTGATTTTGGGATGCATTAACAGGAGTGTTGTGAGCAAGACATGAAAAGTCATTCTTCCGCTCTGCTCTGCACAGATTAGGCCTCATTTGGAGTATTGTCTCCAGTTCTGAGTACCGCATTTCAAGAAATATGAGGAGAAATTGGAGAAGGTCCAGAGAAGAGCAACAAAATTATTAAAGGTCACCTGTGAGGGAAGACTGAAAGAACTGGGCTTGTTTAGTTTAGAAAAGAGAAGACTGAGGGGACATGATAGCAGTTTTCAAGTATCTAAAAGGGTGTTACAAGGAGGAGGGAGAACAATTATTCTCCTTGGCCTCTGATGAGAGGACAAGAGGCAATGGGTTTAAATTGCAGTAAGGGAGGTTTAGATTGGACATTAGGAAAAAATTCCTGACTCTCAGGGTGGTTAAACACTGGAATAAATTGCCTAGCGAGGTTGTGGAATCACTGCAGATATTTAAGAGGAGGTTGGATAGACATCCATCAGGGATGAACTAGAGGGTTCATGGTCATGTTGTGAGGGCAGGGGACTAGATTTGATGATCTCTCGAGGTCCCTTCCAGTTCTAGTATTCTGTGATTCTATGTTCTAGATTTCTTCCTCTCTGCACATTGTATGATTTCTGAGTGCCTGACTAAAGATAACTGCTGTCTTTTTGTGTTTTGGGATAGTTACTGAATCTATGAAGACAGGTGCGGTGATAATTTTTTTGTTGTATGTAGCTATCGGTAGAGTTCCATTGTTGAGGCTTGTCATGGTGTCCAGGAAGTTGATGCTGGTGTGGGAATGTTCAAGAGAGTTTAATGGATAGATGGTGTTTGTTGAAGTTGTGGTGGAAATCTTTGAAGGACATAGGGTGTTCGTCCAGAGGATGAAAATATCATTGATTTATCTCAGGTACATGGTTTTGTGGTGCAGAATTTTCAAGACTTTCCTCCTCAGGGTGGCCCATGAAGAGTCTAGCATATTAGGAAGCCATCCTAGTGCCCATTGCTGTTCCCATGGTCTGGACAACATTTGTTGCTGAATGTAATATTGTTATGGGTAAGGATAAAAGGCAGGCATTCAGCAACATATTTGGAGTGGATCATAGAATCATAGAGCTGGAAGAGACCTCAGGAGGTCATCAGGTCCAGCCCTCTGCCCAAGGCAAGACCAATCCCAAATAAATCAATGCAGCCAGGGCTTTGTCAAGCCGAGACTTGGAAACCTCTAGGGATGGAGATTCCACTACCTCCCTAGGTAACCCATTCCAGTGCTTCAACACCCTCCTAGTGAAATAGTTTTTCCTAATATCCAACCTAGACCTCTCCCACTGTAACTTGAGACCATTGCTCCTTATTCTGCCATCCGTCACTACTGTGAACGGCCTTTCTCCATCTTCTTTGGAACCTCCCTTCAGGAAGTTAAAGGCTGCTATCAAATCCCCCCCTCACTCTCCTCTTCTGCAGACTAAACAAACCCAAATCCCTCAGTCTCTTCTCATAGGTCATGCGCTCCAGCCCCCTAATCATTTTGGTCACCCTCCACTGGACCCTTTCCAATGATGTCTGAGCGTTGGCTATTGTCTTGTAGATATTTGAGGGAGGCAGACATGTTGTCATAGTGAGGGATGTTGGTGTACAGGAAAGTGACATCCATGGTGGCAGAGATGAAGTTCTGAAGGAGGTCGTTAATATTGTCATGTGTGTTGTGTGCTGGAGAAAGCTGGCCCTTTGTGTGGTGGGTGGTGTGAGAGTGGTTTCTATGAGTCCTGGTATACTTTCTATAAGCCTGCCATGACAACATAATGGGTCTGCCTGGGTTCTCTTATTTGCGTATCTTGGGATATATGTAGAAAGTCTCTGGGGATGTTTCCAGTGGGATGAAATTGTAGAGTTCCTCTTGGAGTTGTTTGGGGTGAAGGATTTGATGATGTCCTTAAGCCTCTGGGAAAATTTTGGTGTGGTGTCTTCCAGATTTTTATAGTAGATGGTGTTAGAGTTGTTGATGATGTTAACAAGGACAACTAACACTGTGTTATGGTGGACTGTGACAGTGCCCCCTGTGTCTGCTAGTTTGAATGCTTTCTGGTGATTAGATTTCAGGGTTTGTATTGCTGTCCTCTCATCCATGGAGAGATTGTGCTGGTTGTGAGGGATGTTAAGGATTTCCTAGTCCATTTTTTTCCTGATGCAATTGAATGATCAAGAGTGCGGTTTTCATCTGCTGTGGGGTATGTGGTCTGATGATTCATTTCTCTTACAGCTATCAGTAAGGCTGTGGTAATTGTGGGTGGAATCACCACTGTTTAAAAATTCTTTGAGGCAGTCAGTGGAACAGTTCTTCAAGTTCACCACATGTGAGCATAGTATCACAGGTCAGGACACACCAATTCAAGCAACAACAGACACTGCCAGAGAACAGATGCAAAACCTGTAGCTGTCTCTCCACTGCTATGATGATCAATATTACACCTTTCAAGATCCAAGGGCTGTGCACATGCCTATCATGACACGATACCTCATGTACCTCATGCAGTGCACTGAATACCCCCACTAACATCTGTGCAGGTGAAACACTCAATATTAAAAGTGAAAAGCCCCACCTCACCTTTTGGTGAACACTTTCACAAAGTCATCATTCGACATCTGACCTCTCAGTTCTCGTTCTCAAAGGAACCTGACAAACCACCTTCCTAAGATGAGCCTCCTAGTTTAAATTAGCAACTTTTAGTGTCAAGCAAAGTTATGGACTGAGTTAAGACACTGGTTATGTGGCTTATTACAACAATGTATAACATCCCCTATCATCTCCCCCCTCCCTTCCTTCTTGTGACTGCAGAGGTGGAACTAGTCAATTCATCCTGAATGGTCCATTGTGTTAGCCACTTATGCTAAACAATCAATTTCACCTTGTATTTAGCTGTGACACAGAGTACCATTCTCAGGCCTGAAGAAGAGTTCTGTTTAAGCTTGAATGTGTGTCTCTCCCACCAACAGAAGTTGGTCCCATAGAAAACATTACCTCACCCACCTGGTCTCTCTAGTTATATTGTGCTACTCTGGGAGTGGTTCTGCTTCTTCTGGGTTCTCCATCACGTTTCTGGAGGCACCGGCAGAAGCGTACTTTTTGAATAAAAAGAAAGCGGAACATAAAAAAAATGCATGACAAATGAAGATAAGTCTGGACATCAGTGGGATTACAGTGTAATTAGAAAATTAATAATAAGCTTAACCTCATTATGTTCATTGTTGAACCAGACATTGTGCAAATTCAATAATGCCCATTAGATTGCAATTGCCCCATTGCCCTTTCTGACAATTAGTACCTAACAGAATTCCTGAGGAGTTTCCTAATCAGATCACTTGCCTGGATGTTATTCAAAATAAGCAGTGTTTAACTAAAAGAACAGAATTTGGTAGATGGCAGAATGCAATTTATCTTACTTTGCAAGATATATACGGAAACCCTCGCTCTCTAGGCTAGAGAGTCAAAATCAATTCACGCCACCATTCATTGTGCCTCCGGGATGAACAGATGCAGTGTCTGTGACACATCCCTAAGAGTGGCTTCCATTATTCTCCATTCCCACCCAAACGAGCCTTAATTCAATTGATTCTCTAGATGCCTCGGCGTGAAGGTTACTGGGGACAAAGCCCAGCAAATGAGAGCAACATCCTTCCTGATCAGCTTTTAGAGTGCCTGGGGTATGGAGTCAGGGCTGGCATATGGGAGGAGACTCCTAGGCAGGGATTCTCAAAGGCCTTATTTTGCAGAGATTTTTCTTTCTAAGACTACACAACAATAATGCAGAGAAGGAAAGTGATTTTGTTTTGTTGTCTTTGCCCCTTTATAATAATGGTGCTTTTTGTTATTTGGGTGGCTAGACTTCACTGCCCTTCTCCTGTGCCTTTAAAAAAAAAAAATCAGCTCCCATAGAAAAGAACCTGGAGTCCCAGAGTTCAGTCTCTAAGGATTTTCAGCAAGGAGTGCACAGGGTCAGCTTCTCCACATTCAAGTCCCAAAAGGAACTAAAGAAATGAATTTAATTAAATAACTTTATAAAGTCTTATATAGAAGAAACAAATAATAATCTAATTTTTACAGCATAACACAGCTATTTTATAACCCATTATTGTCACAGTAACAATAAACATACATATGGTTTTCTCTAAGTAAAATTTGAATATTTCAGTCCACACAAAACACAGTGAGGAGAAACCGAGAGTTCCCAAAACATGTAGGTTCAGTTAATCTAAGTCTCAATGACTGTCGTTGATCATCAAATCTGTTGATCATCAGTGCGTGTTGTTGATCATCAAAGCTGGTTCTGAACCATCTCTACATTCACTTGTAGAAATCCTCAGTTGGAATTCATACAGGGCCTTCCTCTGCTGTGGATCACTGTTGGACACCCAGCTAAATGATTAACCGCTCATATAAGTCACAAGTATACAGACTTAAAGAAAACCCTGATACAAGAAAATAATTTTTATTTTTCTTATTTCTTCCTCCATCAAGTAAGAGGCAACACTAACCCTCAGACTCCCTCCTGTCGCAGCAAAGAATGAATGTCTTCTCATATTTCTCCTTTTAACCGAAGGGAACTCTTTAGCTGGTATCATTGTACAGTGCTCCATCAACCCACTGAAGACATGGCCCAAAAGCTTCCTTACCTTTCAAGGAAGGTAACTAGTTAAAGATGAAATGTAAAATGCCATGGGTCAGATGCTTAGCTTACTAAAAATGTGACACATTTGTTTCTTTAACAGCTATGACTTTAAACTTTTCTGATTTTTTTCCCGTTGCTCATCCATGAGACTTTCCAGTTTGATTCAGAAGGGAAACCAATGGGATGAAAATTCTGTTTTCCAGTGTAAGTAAGAGACCCCCGTCTTCTAAATGCAGATGCTAGGTATATCTGGACCGAATTCCCTGTGCACATGTACATTGCATATACACATTTGTCAAATCAGGGTAATATATTAATAAGGAGGATCGATAGTAATGCGTGTGGCTCCAGGATTTATTTGTACTTTTTGATTTATAAATGTCTAAAGTTGCAATTATGGTACAAAGGTTTACCTGTTAGATGGGGAGTGGAATTAAGTTTGACTTTGGAGTGTGCAATAAAAAATCTTATATCAGCATATTTATTGAAATATGATATTAACTGTAAGGATATTTGCTTAGTTATCTTCAGTAGCTCCTTCATTTTACATTCTTAGGGTTGTTGTTTTTGGCTGCAATCCACTTTAGCATCCTGATTTTTCAGCTTGAATTTTAACTTTTACCGAAAGTAACAAAGTTTTTGTTGCTTCAGGGGGTAGCCGAGTTAGTCTGTACAGGATAAATTTAAAAAACCACAAATAGTCTGGTAGCACTTTACAGACTAACAAAACATGTAGATTTCTCTGTGGGGAGTTTTGTTTGTCTTGAAATGCAACATCACTGTAAATCTTAGAAGCCCCACAAGTTTCCTGTTGCTCCCATCGACTGCTAGGCTTATATAAACGTAATACTGGGAGGTCCTGTGCTTCTCCTTTCAGTGTGGAAGTCCCCTGTACCTATTGGCTTTATGTAGTTTTGGCATTCTGCAGGGAAAACCATTGTCCATCGTTTCATCCCTCTACCACCGCATTGGAGCTCTCCAGATGGCCCGCTCCCACTTGCTTTATCCATATGTACTGCCTTTTTGGCTGCATGGAGTAATCAGCTTCCCCTCCCTACACTGCCTTATGGAGGTCAGAAGATCTGCAAGATCCCAGTCTCTTCCCCAACTCCTGTTGCCCTGAAAGTAGGCATTAAAGTTTGTCTGGGGCCATGCAGATTTGACAAAGTGGCCTTGTCTCTTCCAAAAAATAAAAGTAACGCTTGAAAAAAAAATTCTTTAAATGATCGTAGGGACTGGATTTGAACAGTTTCTATATATATAAAGTTTGCATTTACAACAAACCTGGTGTTTAGCAAGAGCTAAAAATCAGAGGCTAGGTAACATTTCAAAGGTTTTGTTTTTTCTGCACTAGTAACTTGATGATCTACATGGCGCTTGGTCCTGCCATGAGGGCAGAGGACTGGACTTGACCTCTTGAGGTCCCTTCCAGTTCTAGTATTCTAAGAGTTTATGATTCCATGAACTTGAAGTGGTCTAACTAACTTCCCCCCTTCCCCCCACAATCCTAGTATCTTCTGTAATACTCAGGAAAATACTTTTCCTGTGCAAAATTTAAAGATGGATGAAAAATAGTTTAGGGAAACCTGAAATTTTACGTATAGAGCAGTCAGACATCAGCTCCACAACTGGTATAATTTTTGTGACCCGTAACTTAAAACGGTTGGTGAAACTGTCTTCATACCGAGAAAAGAAAGTTAAGTATCGCTTTGCAATAAATCCATTATTTGATTACCCATATCCACAATCACTTGCATTATCCACACATGCTTCTTCAGAGATGGGCTAGAACCAGATCCTACAACTCAGGCTTCTATCTGAAGCCTCCATCACAGGAACTAAAGGATACTTCTGCTTTGTGACCTGCTACAGAAGGACCCTTATATTCTTTCTGAGCTGCAAACAGGCATGGTGAGGGTGTAAAACTCTTCCTGTGATAAAGCAGGAGGACAGCATCTCCTGCTCTCTCAGTTTAGGCAATACCTTCTCCTCTGGGCTCCCACATCCAGCAGCCTCTCCAGCGTATTGATGTGAGGAACGTGCAGCACCAGGAAGGCGAAATCATCCTGCAGTCTGCTTCTAGCTGGGAGCCCTCCTTCAACCGGCTGCACTTCCTGCTCTGCATACCTGAGAGACACTAGAACATTTAAAAACAACGAGTAGTCCTGTGGCACCTTAGAGACTAACTAAAATATATAGAATCATGAGCTTTTGTGAGTAAAGCCCACTTCTTCAGATGAGTTGGAATGGAAATAACAGAAACCAAGAGAGATATAACAACAAAAGAAGTACCTGCCAATTGTAGGACTATTGTTAATGAGGCTAATGAAATGGGCTGGATGTGTCCCATTCATAGCTTTTGTTGTGCAAATGCAAATGTTAAAGGCAGGAGAAATTGGCTTTGTAATGCACTAATCAGTTAATATCTTTATTCAGGCCCAGGGTAACAGTGTCAAACTTGTAGATGAATTCCAGTTCTGCAAACTCTCTCTCTAATTGGCTAGTGAATTCCTTTGTAGAAGAATGGCTACTTTTAAATCCATGATTGAGTGACCAGGCAGCTAAAATGTTCCCCTACAGGTTTGTGTGAGTTACTGTTTCTGATGTCTGATTTGTGTCCATTTATCCTTTGTTGAAGAGACTGTCCAGTTTGTCCATTATACATGGCAGAGGGGCATTGCTGGCACTTGACGGCATATATCACATTGAAGGATGTACAGTTGTATGAGCCCCTGATATTGTGGCTTATGTGGTTAGGGTCTTGTGATGGTGTCGTTTGTATAGATAGGGGGACAGATTTGGCAATGGGGTTTGTTGCAGGGGTAGGTAGAACATTTGTTCATCCATCTTCCCCCTCCACGGTCCTCACCCAGGAACTTGGAATGGAGAGACAATCGCTGTGGACTTGAAGTTTATGGTTTAATATACCAAGACCAGCCAACTCAATGGATGGAATTTTTTTTTAATGTTCATTTAAAATCCCCTTCTAATATAAAACCACACTTCCCTCGTTCCACCTACATGCTGCTCAAATGTTTCTCCTGAATGCTCCCTTATCCATCCAATCCTTCCGTCTTCCATTGTGGCCTCTATGTTTGACCCAGCCTCCCACTTAGTGTTTTCCCTGCATCTTTCCTTTCCTTCAGAAGACTTCAACTGCTCTGGGCTTTCCCACTGCACTTTTAAAGAGTATATACACACTAATACAGCCTGTGTTTACAATGAGAATATATGTTTTTTGGCTTAAAAACTGAAAAACTAAAGGCTTTTGGAAATGACAAAAAACAGAAGTTTGTACTATAGCTAGGAAGAAACTGTTTTCAGTGGCACGCAGACACTTTTAGTGACAACATTCATTTAGTCAAAACCTGTTTTTCCATTGAAAAACAGATTTGACGGAGAACTTTCCACCAATCCTATACCACACCCCACTCTAGGTATCTAACCTCCCGTGACTTCACATAATTAACTCTTTAGGGAAATTACTCTGTTATTTTATTTATCAAATAGTAGCTGGTCTATAGTACCATATGCACATATATAAAGCCCAGCAAATCCACAGATATCTGCAGGTCATTTTTGCAGATATAAAATTTGTATCTGCATTGCATCTATATCTGCACAGGGCTCTACACATATAGCTAGAGTGTTTTGGATATACATTGACAGAAGTATATATTCTCTATCGTGGAATAGAGTTCCATCCAAACTGAAACATCACAAAATTGTGTTCATTTTCTCAAAATTTTGTTTCAGAGGAACAAGGTGGAGGAGAGGATGGGCTTGGACAATGTCCCCTTTCAACATTTACAGAATGAAACATTTTTGATACTTCCTTTCAAAATGACTTTTTGTTTTTAATTTTGTGTTGTAAAAAGTTTAACCATCAAAATAAAACCAAAATATTTTTACATGTTCTTTCCGAAGAGTTTGAAACGTTCAGCTTCCATTGCTAATTGGAGCAAAAACAAGCGTTGAAATCCTTTATAAAATGAAATCAGCACTACTTGTATAATCAACAAGGGCCAAAACCTAACCCTTTCTTAATCAAAACTTATATTGAAATCAGTGAGAGCTTTGACTGAGTAAGGATTTATGGATCCAGCCCAATATTTTAAAAACTTATTGTCCAGGACAAAAATCTGTTGTTTATAACATTCCCCGCACCACAATGTGTTGTTTCCTTCAGTTAGAGGGAACATAATTTTGTCATGCACTAACTGTGGTAGAAATTAATTACTAAATAAAAAATAATATAGCTCATACAGTGTGTAAGCTGGTATCCCCCTGACATTTCGCTCATATACCTCTGCGTCTCCCTTCATAAAATCACTACCCTTGACATGCCTGAATTAAATTAGACCTGATAATCTTGACATTAAAAAAAGATATCCCAAGTGCTGCAGGCAAAATGTGGCCTTACTGTCGATGAAGTGACCCTAACTGAGTTTAATTAGCGTGTAGTCTCGAGGTGGAGTGTTTTAACAAATCTATTCAGCCTCAATCATGTTTTGCAACATTTTCCCATGATCCATAGACTTACAGGATTTTTTTTCCTTCTAGGGACCACAGCTGAAAAGTAAGCTGGTAACGTTTTGTTGTCAGTGACAGCATGGTGCATATGGCATCTGAAAGTGGAATCTTTACAACTTTCTAAGTTATTTCACCATTTGTTTGGAATGCACCCATCACATCATGGAGGCACTAAAACAATTATTCCTACAAATGGAATATTATTTATTGAATTCACTCCAGACTGAACACTGAATGACAACCCACAATAGTAGTAAGGTACCATTCAAAGGCATTCTTCATCATTATTGGAGTCCTAGGATCTTTGGTACCAGACAAACATGCAAAACACTGTCCCTGATCCAAAAAGCATACAGTCTAATAAGACAAGTAATATATGAAGGGGATGGGGGAAGGTTTACAATTAAATATAAGCCATATACAAATGGCAAGTTATTAATTGTATATATATTTGCAGCTTAAAATGATTATGTCTGGAAAAAATAAGTGCCAGCTATCACCAGTTGACTGGTTTTTTATGTCTTTTATCTTAGGGGGGTTTCCTAAAAAATGTAATTCTCAGTGGTGTTCTGGAACAGCTAGGACTGAGATGGGTCTTTCATTTTGCCCTCAAAGGGGTTAGATTTGGGGCTACCCTCATGTCTTGCAGGAGGCTGTTCTACAGGATGCAGTCATTGAGCATGGTTTCTCTCTCTCCTCCTTTCCCACAGGGTTGTGCCTTCACCGTATCTTTCTATTTTAAGTTCTTTCCACCATTCCCCCAACAACCCTTTGTGCAACAATCTATTTGCAGCACTGACAGCCATGTTTGGCCCTCTCCCTAGGACCTGAGGGGGAACACAGTCTCGTTCCTTGAGGCCTCTGTGTAACCAGGCTCACCAGCCCTAGTCCCCAAAATCAGTGCTAGCCCATTGGAGGCCCTAATCAGGAATACCCTTCCCCCCAGCACTAAAACAGTCAAGTTTATATAATAAAAAAGTGATTAGGACCTCCCTTATACTGCTCTGGCCATGGCACCATTTCAGATTTGGGGTTCGGGGAGGGTAACTTTAATTGTGATTCCTGGGCTACTTAGGAATTCTAAGGTGGGGTGGAGGAACCTCAAGCCTAGCGGCTGGCTGTGGCCCCCAACCTTCCTGGATCCGACCCCTGAGGCTCAGGGCTCCCCTTCCCCAGCACTGGGGAGTCCGTGCTGGTGTTCCAGCCCCCTTCTGCCCCCTGTGGGGCTGGAGCATGCAAATCTACTAGCCTGCCCTCCACCCTAGGCTCTAGTTTGTGAGAGGAATGTGGGGAGTGTCTTTCTGCTTCTTAGTCAGGGTCCACATCAATGAGGGTTGGGTTGGGATTTTTTTTTGCTTCTCACTTGTGTGCGGCTCCCAACTGATTTTTTTATGGATCAATGGCCCCCGACCCAAGAAAAGGTTCCCCACTCCTGTTCAAAGGATTTTTTTGCAGATAGTAATGTAGAAATTATTTGACAGAAACACTGCATCTAATTCATATAGAAAAAACCCCCACAAATACTAATGAAAGCCGTATTTCAAGTTTATATCTAAGTTTAGAATGATCAGGAAATATAATATAGCATATATTCCCCATCTGAAACCTTGAAGTATCAATTTTGGAGACTTAACACAGTGCAAGTTGAATACGTTGTACACTGTCTTTAGTAGTGATAAACAAAAATAGAGAAAGTAAGCAGATTTTATTTAACAGACACGCTCTGTGCTTCTGCCATTATCTACTCTGTTTTAGTCGATTGTTTTTTTTTTCACTCCACTAAAGATCTATTTATTTAATTTTAACATATGCAATTGAGGGGGTTTTCCTTTTATTAAGAAAACAATGTATTTTTAAAATTATTTTAGCCTTTATATGTACCAATTACAATTGTGTGCATGAGTCACTAACATTTGAGGCTACCATTGTATTAGTATTAGACTTGGAAACACATTTATTTTTGTATGAATTTTAAATTATTTGACAGATATAACTAAAAATACAGTGCAGGTCTGAGCTGGGAGGGGCTTAGTGTCTTCGGACATAAACAGGGCCCCCTCAATTTATTCTGAAGTCATTGGGAGTTGAGGTCACACAGCACCTCTAAGATTCTCAGAACTGTGCAGGATTGCACCTGTAATTACAATGGTTTGTCAGGTTCTCTGCTGACAGATACCGTTTTTTAAATTTAACTCTCTTGAAACTATTCTGCACATCTGCACTTGAAAGCCTATGGACCAGATGCATCCTTAGCATGAACAGCTGAAATCCAGGGGGTAACTCCACAGATGAATGTGACGCAATGTGCCCATGCCGTTTTGTGTAGCATATCCACAGTGATCCAGTTATTTTATGTGCTTATACTGGGCCAGATTGTTGGGAGCTATGCCAGTTTACTCCAGCTGATGAGCAGATACATGCTGTATGGCCAGGAGTGGCTCGAGGAGAGCTGCCAGCAACTGGCACCCTAGGTGGAATGCGCGATCGGCGCCCCCACCTCTATAGCTCTCAATGGTGTGATGTCATCATTGGGCGCTGTGTTAAACGTGACGTCCTAGGCTACTGCCGAGGTTGCCTACGTCCACGGGCCGCCCCTGTGTATGGCATATGCACATAGAACATCTACTTTTTGTCTTCAGGTATTTGCTACCTGCAAATGATGCATGGATAAGTTTCTGGCCTACTAGGACTATTGAAAAATGTCCTCCAAATGCTTCAGAAAGCCCAGCAATCATAAAGATAAGAGTATGCAAACCTTCTAGATAACATTTAATATGGTAGGAAGAAACTAAATGATTCTGTTTTTGAAGTTTATAAGTGAGCCAAACTCCCATTCCAACCCCGGTTTCATTTCAGCCATCACATCTTGAGGAGACCACAAAGAAATGTGGGAAAATAGTTCCTCAGCAATTCTCTATTTAGGTGCAAAGCAGATTCAAGCCTCAGTAATGCAGCCACAAAGGAGTCTTTTATTCGTCTTTAATGGGGGTTTGGATTGATTTCCCAACTGCTGGAGGAACCTGTAGTACACTAACCATGTGCAATCTCTGGATGAAAACTGCCCTGGACAGTTGTAGGATTATTTATAACCGACCTCTGGTCTGGCCAGGCATGTCCTAATTTGCCTCCAAGGTTTAGTCTGAGAAATCAGTTGTAACTTTCATCCTGCTGTCCTAGCCCTGAATTCCTGTTGGGATTTATTGTACATTCTTGATCATTTACATAAAACAACAGTCCATCATTCAAGGATAAGAGGTAGCCAGATCTGTCATCAAAGACTAGGAAGTGAAGTGTGACAAACTTGTTCTCAATTAATGCCCACAGTGGTGCCTGATGACAGCAGCAATGGTGATGTGACAACCCCCACAGCAGATCTGGGACATTAATTTAGTGACATGTTTGCCTGTCTCTCTCCTTCAGTATTTTTCCTCTCAAGGATGAGGGGACGCGGATACAGTTTCTTTCCAGCCTGCAGGGTGAAAAATCCCACTTCTGAGACTTACTTCAGCAGATGAACTGAAATCCCCTGACCCCAGCAGAATCTACTGTATTATTGATGATGAGCAAAAGGAACAGCACTTAAAACAATTCATATTCTTTCCTTGGGAACGGATGGCCTGGATGAATTATGCATTACCCAGGTATTGTAATTATACATTGTGCCTCAGTGCTGGCTTAAACTGTGTGACAAATGATGGCCGGTAGGATATCACAGCGCATTTTGCAAGTGGATGAGGAATATGATTTTCCAAAGGGGGCTAATAAAACTATTCAGTCCTCTTTACAATATTCTTGTTTACAGCGTGTTGCTTGCCACCCCTCTCAAAGCCACAAAGAAGGAGAAAAAAATTGCAGGCAAACAATTGAAATGTTTGCATGCAAATGTCTCCTTTTCAGGTAATGCACAGTACAGAGAGGAGATGCGCTTCTAGCTCAACCTTCACCAGAAGTGAGTCAAACAAGATATTTCTATTCTTTAAGATAAAATGTATGTTAAAAGCTAAAACAGTTTAATTATGGACAGAAAGCTGTTCCACCGCTCTGAGCATGTGCCTCTAGTGAGTGATTGACTAGCCATATTCTCATGATCACTAAGGGTGTATCTAGACTACAGGGTTTTGTGGACAAAAGTGGACTTTTGTTGACAAAACTATACCTGCGTCTACACTACCGCCGAGTTCTGTCGTTATTCTATGAGGAATAACGCCTTTTTTCGACAGAGTTATGTTGAAAAAAAGCGCTATTGCATCCACACTGTGCTTTTTCAAACGAGAGCATCTAGACTCTGTCGAAAAAGCGGCTTGCTTTGTCGACAGAACTGGCTGTAGTCTAGATGCTCTTTTTCAACAGAGGCTTTGTCGACAGTATCTGTCAACAAAGCCTCTGTCAACAAAAGCCTGTAGTCTAGATGTACCTTAACTTTCCACCTCCCTTTCCTACCCCAGTGTGCTGATGCCCCATTGTGAAATTAGGGACTCTCTTCCTCAAACCCGTACTCTATTCCTCAAGCTACATGGTCATGAGCCGGCTCCATCTCCCTCCCTCCCTCCCCCCGGAAGGGGCGGGGCCTGGTGCATAAGGCATGGAGTTGGGGACTAGTCTTCCCATAGAGTAGTCTGGGGCCGGAGGGTTTGAATTAAAAACACAGAAAAGGGCTCCCAGCTTCCGGCCCTGTCGCTGCTGTGTTGCCTGGGAGTTGCCTAGGTTGCTGCAGCTATTTAAAGGGTTCACAACTCAAGCTCGTTCTGGGATATCACTGTGACTGGGAGTTGGGAGCCATTAAACAGGATCTTGCTGCCTGAGTCACTGCCTGGAAATTCAGTGGCACATGAAGGAGGATATAAATAGAAAGCAGCCAGATGCAATCCACGGGTCGGTTCAGTGTGTTAGGTGGGCCGGATCCAGCCCATGGGCCGTATCTTGCCCATCCCTGTTGTAAATGAACATGGTACCTTTAATTCTACTAACAGCTTTACTACTGTGAGTAGACACATTCTTTTTTCTATGGCCCTTGTCCAGCAAACCACTTAAGCATGTGCTGAACTGTAAGCCCCATTAATTTCAGCAGAACTACTCACATGCTTAAAGTTCACCAGTACTTTGTTATGTCAGAGTGTTTAACTGCTTCTGTGATTGGAAGCAGCAGGCCCTTTACTTATTTGCTTTTCCGGGAAGGGATCTTGTGCAATTCATACAGAGATTCCTCACACCATTTTTGCACTATATAATAAATAACTGTAGTTATTTGGTCGTATATTTACTACTCTGAGGTCTTGTCTATTCAGGAACACCCAGGAACATTAATGTCAGTTAACTAAAGATGTGAATTTAAAAGCACCTTAAATACCAGTGCGGACCCACTTTATCATAATTCAGATGGCCTTACTTACCTTTAAATCAGTGTCATAGAATCAGAGGGTTGGAAGAGACCTCGGGAGGCCATCGAGTCTAACCCCCTGCCAAAGCAAGACCAACCTCAACTAAATCATCAGCCATAGAGGGGTTTGAATGCAGTTTGTCTGCATTAACTTTCCTGAAAACTGTGAATTTGTAGCACATTAAACAGCATTTAAATACCGATGTGGAGACACTGCTAGAATTGAAGTAGCTCTACTTAATTCAGGCCTTTGATGCATGTTCTTTAAATTCATACCTTTATTTGTTTGGATTAACTTTCCTAAAGTTTGGTCCATGCTAAAACGTTAGATTGACCCAACGCGGTCACTCGGGAATGTGAAAAATCCACATCTCTGAGCAACATAGATAAGCTGATCTAACCCCTGTCGGAGACAGCACCAGCTCAATGAAAAGGTCTCTTGATCTTGCTTCTACCTCTCTGGGAGGTTGACTACATAATCTGATAGGATAACACCGCCCTTCAGCATAGGTAGCATCTGCACCAGGGGTGGGCAAATACCAACCTGCAGGCTGGATCTGGTTCCCCAGGGTTAGTTGGCCCCTGCAGGGCTGCTCCTGGTGCTCAATGGCCAACAGGAGTGATTGCAGCTTCTGTTGGCCATTGAGCACCATTCCTGACCAATGGGAGCTGCAGGAAAATGTGTCCTGGTCCATGCTGCTTTCCACAGCTCCCATTGGCAGGGACCAGTGACCCACGACCAACCAAAGCTGCAATCAGCTATATCGTGGAGACGCAGGTAAATATAGTGGCAGTGACCCACCAGACGCTAACCCTGGTGAACTGCCACCATTGTATTGCCCACCCTGAAGGGCTACAGCTGTGGGATTTCAAGTGTAGACAAGCCCTACGTTTGCCCATGTACAAAGTTCTCCTCTATTTGGAACCTTAGGGAATTTGCCCAGAATCTTTCCACGCAACACCATGGGACAACACTATTGTAATCTCCAGGGTTGCATGACTATCTTGCCCCATTCTGGATCCTGGAGCTAGATATTCAAATGAGCTGTTTGCTATTTGTAACAGTCAGGAATACCCAGGCTGAAACAAGTATCTCGAAACAGAACAAATGTGTAGAGACACAAAATCCCCCCGTTAACTCTTACCATTTATTCGTGGGTTTGCTTATTCCGTGCCTGGTCAGCAGTACTTGCAGCAGAGGTAATGTTAATGTCACAAACAACCACAGCTGAAACTGTAGGCCACTGGGATCCATGTGACAGAGTTCACCCGCCAGCGCAGCACCTCCTGGTGGCCAGCTCAGGGATTAGCTCTCTCAGGCGGTACACCCTCTCTTGGGTGGTGCCTCTGCTACTGCCTTCTCCGCTTGCAGACCTGTTTCAGTCCAAGTAGTGCAATGTCCTTTTCCCGACTCGGTCCTCTGGGCTCTGTGTCTTCCCCTTGCAAGAGGGAGGGAAGTATCTCCTAATTTTAGAATCCCTAGTGGTGAGTGGGGAGGCTGGGGAGATAGGGTACCCGGCATTCTAGGTCCTGGCCCAGAGACCCTGTAGATAGTGGCCTCCTGCTGCCTCTCTTTAACTTCTCAACGAGTGACGCTTCCAGTCCCTGGGACACTTCCCTGTGGTTCCAGCATCTTCTTGGACCCCTTCTCAGGGCCTCCAGCCTGCTCATCCAGCTAGGAGTATCCTTGCTCCACCCCCAACCCCTGCCAGCAACTGCTTTGTCCAAGATGCTACCTTGTTACAACCTACTAGAAACACAGTCCTCTCTCATGGGCTCCCTGCAGCAAGTGACTGTCTCTGGCCCTGCAGATCCTTTTATGTGAGCCCTGATTGGCTGCTCTCTGTGCAGCCTCCTTAGGATACCTTTAACCCCTTCCTTTCTGGTGATGGATGAACTCTCCACCAGGCTCTTGGTACCTCCTGCACTTGTGACTAGTCCTTTCGATAGCTAAAGGTAGCGTAGCTTGAAGAGAAGCATGCTATTGTGTGTATGTAGGATAGCAGTGAATCATGGAGGAGTATATGGCCAGAAAGCCTTGAATGAAATAACATGTTTCTTTTCAGCATTGCATCCTGGGAATGTCAGGGTAAGTTGAGAACCACAACTGGTCAAGCAAAGCCCAAGTAATAACAGGCTAATGAATACACTGATTACTACAAATGCCATGAGCTCCGACGTGCTTGGAGTACAAAGCTGGAAAAGGGTACGCAATCTGAGGACAAAAGTAAGTGTTTTTCCTTTGTCATTTAGGGTGTGTCTAGGCTACAGGGATTTTTCGAAAAATCTTTACCTGCATCTAGACTGCAGCTGCGTTCTTTTGAAAGTAAATTGAAAGAATGCGGCCGTTTTTTCGACCACGGAAAACCTTGTTTTACGAGGAATAACGCTTTTTTTCAAAAGTGCTCTTTCAAAAAAAGGCACTGCGTAATGCAAACTGTGCTTTTTCAAAAGAGAGCATCCAGACTGCCTAGGTGCTCTCTTTTGAAAAATTGGCTTGCTTTTTCAAAAGTACTCGTAGTCTAGATGCTCTTTTTCGAAAGAGGCTTTTTCAAAAGTATCTTTCGAAAGAGGCTTGCAGTCTAACGTAGCCTTAGGCTATATCTAAACAGCAGTGTTATTTTGGAATAACTGGTGTTATTCCAAAATAACATAGTGCACGTCTACACAGAAGCAGTTATTTTGACATAATGTCGAAATAATGTTGAGCTGGAGGAATGCTTACTCTGACTCCTGTAACCCTCATTGTAAGAGGAGTAAGGACAGTCAGGGGAAGAGTGGTCTGTCTCTAAATAACTGCTGTGTAGACAGCACTCGGTCGAAATAAGCTATTTCGACCTAAGCTGTGCAAAATTAGCGTAGCTCAGGTTGGATAACTTATTTTGAGCTTATCCCTGTTGAGTAGATATGCCCTTACTGACTGCTCAGCTCTGCTGCACACAGTGCCTGTCTTCAACTATCCCCTCTGCAGGATGGCTGGCCCTGTCATGCTTTCCAATGGATTTTTGTCTCTCCTTTAATTTGGAAGCCTGCTTTTCGACAGTGGACTCTGAGCGCATATAAAAGATGACTATGCCCTCTTCAGGCTCTCCCACCAAGGGGCTCCCTTTAGTTAAAAATTGGATGGCAGCATGGTGCCTAAGCGCATCCAGATCCGTGATAAATTACTTTTCATATTGATCAAACATTTTATCTGTCTAAAATTCAGCAAGGCATGATCAGAAGACCAAACACTTCCCATCTATGTACTACAGCTATTGAAATAAATCTTTGTAGGCTTTCTAAAGGTGGGCTGAGAACTTCCGGAGAGGCATTCATACGCTGTGGTGCAAGACGCTGCATCCTATCTTATTGTCGGGGGGCCGCCCCTCCTGCGCGGGCCGCCCGCCTCCGGGGCATAGTTCGGACCCCTCCGGCCGAGACCCAAAAGTAAACTGCCCCTTTCTTAGGGGAATTATGGCCCCCTGGCCTAGTCCCAAAAGTACACGGCCCCTCTCTTAAGGGAACTATGGCCCACTGGCCTAGTCCAAAAGTACGCTGTCCCTTTTGTAGGGGAACTACGGCCCACTGGCCTAGTCCAAAAGTACGCTGCCCCTCTTGTAGGGGAACTACGGCCCACTGGCCTAGTCCAAAAGTACGCTGCCCCTCTTGTAGGGGAACTATGGCCCACTGGCCTAGTCCAAAAGTACGCTGCCCCTTTCATAGGGGAACTATGGCCCACTGGCCTAGTCCAAAAGTACGCTGCCCCTTTCATAGGGGAACTACGGCCCACTGGCCTAGTCCAAAAGTACACAGGCCCTGAGGCCTAGTCCAAAAGTACGCTGCCCCTTTCGTAGGGGAACTACGGCCCACTGGCCTAGTCCAAAAGTACACAGGCCCTGAGGCCTAGTCCTCTATGCGAACCCCTTCTCGCTGGGGGTCCGTGTAGGGGGGGTAGGGGGGTCCGGGCCCTCCCTCTCCACCGGGCCCCAATGCAGGGCCCTATCAGTGGCGGGCAGCTCCCACCACTGGCTCGGCGGGGGTTCCTTCCCGTAACGCGCCGAGCCCTCCGGGTGCCCTCCGGCTCCCTGCCCTGGGTCACTTCCTACCCCCTTCCCCTGGTCGGCAGTGGTCCCACCTGTTGGCGTTAGCCAGATGTCTGTAGCCGCCCCTTCCAACTCGGCGTCTGGGGTCGCTGTGGCGGGTCCAACGCCGGGGTCCCGTATGGCTGGCCGGCGGCTCCGACACTGGGGCCGAGCCCTGCTTTGGCCCGGCGGCGGCAGGCCTGGCGACTCCCTCTCTGGCTGACGAGTCGGCGGCCCTGGAGGTTGGGCCCTAGCTCCTGCCCCGTCGGCTGCCCGCCCCGACTGAATAGGATTGCAGTCCTTTATACCTGGGGCCTCCTGGGAGCATGCCCAGTAGGGCGGCGTGGGTGGGGCCCTCCCCGCCCCCGGAGCCAGGTGGTTTCCTGGGGCTAGAGTGCGGGGCGGGGCCGCCCCGTCACACTTATCCTCAGGCCTACACCATGGAGGGAGGTGGTAAAAAATAAAAACGATCTGAGGAATCAGTGCTTGTAAGGTGATGAAATGATAACAAGGGTTATCCTCACAATTGTCTGTGAACCAGAGAGTGCACCAAGATGCGATGTTTGGATACAAATGGAGATCAGGATTTGATCATTCCTAAGCCATGGGGATGTTCAGATTCAGAGAACAGGTTTTAACCACTTACAGAGTGAGGCACAAGCTGTTCTGGACCAGAATCTGGGCTCTCTCAAGCCCAATGATTCAGGAACGGACTTCTCATTCAAACCCTGGGAACTACCTCAGTTACAGTCTGGGCTGTTGAACAGCTGTGTCCCCTCAATTCTCCAACCTGGGCTGCCTTTTACACTGCTCGGCTGTGAGTATAACCACTCTTAGTCCACTCATCCCCTGCCTTCAGCATATAAATCGCTCCCAACTATACTGTGCGCCCTGGTCTACACTAAGACTTTATTTTGAAATAATCCCCCCAAGTTTGAATTTATAAGTGGAACATCTGTGCTACCAAGCCCGCTATTTCAAATTAATGGGCTGTGGAATTTGAAATCTGTGTCCCTGCTTTTCATCTGGAGTAATGCTAATTCCGAAATAGTTATTTCAAAATAAGGGTAGTATGGACACTCTGGTGCTGCTATGGGGAATAGTTATTTCAAAAGAGTAATGCAAACTAATTACTCCCCAGTGCTTCCTGGGGCTCTAAGTCCGAAGTAGCATGTCCACATTAATGGAGCCGGCCTCGGGCTAATTTTGAGGCTTCCCATAGTGTAGACACACTAGTTTGATTTAGTTAAATCGGGAGTTACTAAGTTGAATTTAGGAATTTTGAAATAGTGTAGACATGGCCATAGTTACTTTATCCAATTAGGTGCTTAATCTGCCTCCACACTACCAAGCCCATTATTCCGAATTAAGAGGCTGCGGAATTTGAATTCTGTACTCCTGCTTTTCATGAAGAATAACATTAATTCTGAACTTGTAAGTTCAAAATAACATTAGTGTGGACACTCTGATGCCCCTTATTTGAATTAATTGGCCTTCGGGAGGCCTCCCACAGCTCTCCAGGGTGCTTCCTGGTGCTCTGAGTCTGAGGTAGTGCATCCACATGAATGGAGCCTGCCTCGGACTACATTTGATTCTTCCCCATAGTGAGGAAAAGCATGCTCAAATTTGTTAAACTAGGAGTTCTTAGTCAAATTTAGTAACTTCAAAATAATTTCCTAGTGCAGACATAGCCAAAGTGAATGATAAAAACTACTTTAAAATAAAAATGTTTTCTTCTGACTCCTAGATTTGTCACACACTACTGCTTTGAGAGTGTGTCATTATTCTGTAACTGTGTTATTAATAGAGGGGAGTAGTTAGCAATACATTTGCCCGGAAGATGCCATATAAATTAAAGTGTATTATCTAAATTTAGGAAGTGAAGAAAACAATGTTGGCTGAAGAATTGTGATTGCATACGATTAGATGAAAGAATTAGATAAATATATTGGGAACAGTTCTCGGTGCCATGTAATTAGATTTCCAGAAACTTATAATGCATCGTACTGAGGGATAATAGACTGAAAAGTTTAGATATTTTTGTTTTTATTATCCGGTCTCTCTACTTTCAAAAAGTAGATTTTATTGTATTAAAGAGCAGACAGAATGTTGTCCTGGCCATTTAGATACTGCATTGCACAGAGCTGAAGGAAGAAGCTATTCCATTATACAGCGGGATACACTTTATACATTGTGCTAAATGCTGCACACAACAAAGAGCTCACAGCGAGTAGGTTGTGTGGGCAAGCATAGAGGCATCTCCAGAAACCTCTGTGTGGTGGTGTCCCTCATTCCCCTGTGTATACAGAGCTTGCACCTAAAATTTGCATGAAGGGACAGGGATGTGGACGGAACGGAAGTGGCTAGAGATGTCTTATATGCAGAGGTATGAAAAGGAGGTGGAGCAGAACAAAACCCCTTACTGCTTCACACACAAGTAATGGAAGCTGCTCGTCTGAGATGACCAACATTTTGCATGGGATCAGCTGAGTGGCCAATTAACTAGCTGAGTAATTTCTCCTCTTGTCCCCACACTGAATGTCTTGGTTTTGAAATACAGGATTGGGGCCTCTGTTCTGATTCTGCAAGTTGCTGAGCTTCTCCAAAGAGATGGTGGTCCTCCCCACTGAAGTTGAGAAGGGTTCAACTCTTCTCAGCAAGTGTTCAGCACCATCCAGGAACAGCCCTTTTATTTGCCATCAGGGGTAGGTGTTCATAGGCATGCATGCAATTCCCTAATCCATTTCTCTATCATGAAATAGGAAGTCAAGGGCCTCAAACCCACATTCCCTGCTTGTGTTTATCTTCTGCTGAAGGGCTGGATTCACCCAGTGTTAGTGTTGTCTGAAATACTGTATCCAGTTCTGGGGAATCTGACAGAATGCCCATCCTCCACAGGAATCCCACTGCACCCCAGCATTTTTCATTTGTTCATTAACAAAATACATTCTTACAGCAGAGAAGGGGTTACTCCAATGGTCACCATCTGCATATTACATAGATATATCTCAACCAGCCCAACAGTTGATGTTTATGTCTGTTCCACTGAGGTTTGTTTATCTTTAATCTTGGTTTTTGCCCAAACTGATGATAGTAACTGAGTAATACTGGGACCGTGAGTTTTAAGGTACTTTTTATGACAGTAATAAAGAACAGAGCTAGAGTAATAATATCAGCAGGAAGGGCCAGGACTTAAATTCACTGGGGCTTTGAGTCAGAGTCTAAGGCCATGTCTACTCTAGGAAACTATTTTGAATAACTAAAATCGATTTAATAATTCCCGAATTAGCAAAATTGAACTAGCATGTCCATACTACGGGGAAGTTTTGAAATTCATCCGAGGCAGGCTCTGTTAATGTGGACGTGCTACCTTGACTTAGAACTCCAGGAAGCACTGGGGAGTAATTAGTCTGAATTACTCTGGGAAGTAGTTATTTCGAAAGAGTGGCACCGGAGACTCCACACTATCGTTATTTCAAAATAACTATTTCTAAATTAGTGTTATTCCTCAAGAAAAGCTGCAGTACAGATTTTGAACTAAGCAGCCCATTATTTCAACATAGCGGGCTTGATAGTGTAGATGCTCCGCTTATAAATTTGATCGAAGTGGGGTTATTTCAAAATAGTACATTTTGACAGCTGGGGGGGTGGGGAGGGATAGCTTAGTGGTTTGCTAAACCCAGGGTTGTGAGTTCAATCCTTGAGGGGGCCATTTAGGGATCTGGGGCAAATCTGTCAGGGATAGTACTTGGTCCTGCCATGAGGGCAGGGGATTGGACTCAATGACCTCTTAAGGTCCCTTCCAGTTCTATGTGATAGGTATATCTCCATATATTTTATTATATTAAAATAAAGCCCTAGTGTAGACTGGGGCTTAGACTCCTGCCCTGCAGTGTTGAGAGAGTCATTATTCCCAGTGAAGTCAATGGACACTTTGCCTGAGTAAACAATGCAAGAATGGACTTAAAAAGGAAGAGCCTCATTTTTCCAGCTTGAGGAGGGATGTGCTGGGGGGAGGGCTGTGGGGGAGTGTATATTTTAAATCTGTGCCTTCTATTGTTCTTAAATAGCAAAACTTGCTGCTTTAAGCAACTATTATTCAAACAAACTCACCATTGTCTTTGTCCTGTCCTGTTGAAAGTCAGTCTCAGGAAAAGTGGGATATTCATAGTGACTGGCGAGACTTATTTCAACAGCACTTAAGGTAATCACCTACTGTATGTTTTAATCTCTGCGTCCGGTCTCCAAAGAGAGAGTGGTTTTTTATAAGTGGTTATGAATTAACTGAATACGGCTCAGAAAGCTCAGTCAGCAGTTTTATTCATAGGATCCAATTTTCAGAAGTGGCTGGTAGATTGTGTACAAGTTTGTGCACTGAAATAGTGACAGCAACACCAACATTTATTCCTGCATCTCAGGGCTCTTTTGAGTAGGCAAACCAAAGACTGGCCTGCCCAACTTTGGGTGCTGCTTCTTGAAACTGGGGCAAGTCTGCCAATGGGGTGTGCAATTGCCCCAGGACCTGGTGATACAAAGGGGCCCCAGGCTCCCGATAGCAGTGCTGGCAGCCAGAGCCCCAGACCAGTTCAATGGCTGCCCGAGAACTGCAAAGCACACGCTGGGCAGCTCTGAGGGTGGTGGGGGGAGTGAGAACTATGCTCTGGGCTGCACAGAGAGTTGGCTGCCTCCAGCCCCCATCCCTTCTACCGAAGACCCTGCCCCCCAGGAACATGGAGCCACCCCTCTTCCCTTGCCCAGGGCCCTGCAGAGGCTGACAGTTCCCTGGAACAGGGATGAAAGGCCAGGACCCTAATCGGGTATAAATCCACATATTTCCCCTCCGTTTAAGATCTGACCCAAGCCTAATGGCTGTGGTGTTGGCCCAGACATTCAGCCAGGGACCTCTAGAGCTAAAAGCTCCAGCTAAAGAGCAAAGGATTAATAGCCTGGGGTATTTCTGACTCAGATCCTCAGTGGATTGGGCACAGAAGGGGAGCAGTTACACATACTAGCCAGTGGGTTATACAAGGTCTCTACACACCTCTCACCCTCCCTTTACCTTTTCCTTTTAGGCCTCAAGCCTCCGATAGAGGCATCCATGTCAATGTAGTTTGATATAAGATCAGGATCGTCTTGTTCTTTTAGATCAGAGCTACTCAACATACGGCCCATGGCCCGTTTGTTTGTGGCCCACGGTGCAGTTTGGGTTTACACGGGGCTCAGCGTGTGGCCCACAGGTGGGATCCTTTGAACATGGCCTCCACTGGGAAAACACTCCACAACAGCGAGTCAATACAATGGTCTTCTGTTGATTTGCGTTTTAGTAGTTAAATTCCTGGACTGTCATTGCTCATTAAAAGTGCTGTCATATGGGTGGAAATTGGGTAAATATTGCATTTTATTAATAACAGCAGAACTGACTTAAATGGGGCCTGCGTGTTGTGTAGTCTTGCCTTAATCTTTGTATTCATGTGTGAAAGAAGCAATTTGCATATATTTGCGGCCCTTAGCATGTGCTGTGAGTATCATTGTGGCCCCCGGGGCTTCCAAAGTTGAGAAGCCCTGTTTTAGATGAAGGGGACTTGATGCTTACTAGAGCTGGTTAAATGTTTTTCCAACCAAACATTTTTTTTTCTGCTGGAATATCCTGATTGTGCCAAACTGAAGTGTTTCTCCCAGTCCCTTTTTTGGAGATTTCCGCATCTTATTGAGTGACCCACTTTACTTCAGCCACTCTTCCAGTCCTACATTCACTGGGGAGAGTATCCTTCTGCCAAGGCAGGCTGGGCAAAGGCAGGAGCACAGAAACACTGCCCTTGATTTGGGCTGAGGTGTCCCTCCAGGATGCTCCTTTCTCTTCAGTGAATGAGGCTATTGTCCTGTAGCATTCCTCATGCATGCCAGCCTCATACATGGAGCGTAGAAGGTCCCTGCTACACAGTAATAAGTTCACAGATTGCTAGGTCAGCTTTCATGCATTGCTTCGTTGTATATATGTAACGCAGCCAATAAAGTTCCAAAAGTCATGGTGTAGCCACACACCTTCTGTGTGAGGTTCATTGTCCCATGCAGTAGGCACTTAGGGTGTGTCTAGACTACAGGGTTTTGTTGACAAAAGTGGGCATCTCTACGTCCCCAATAGCAAAGGTTCGCTGGGGGAAGAAGGTTCCTGTCTGCAGCCTTTTGTACAGGTGCGAATTGAGGAAGATCCGAACATCATGTGCCCAGCCCGACCACCCCACACAAAGGTCCGTAAATAGTCCACGGTGGTCAACCAGGGCCTGCAGCACAGTGGAAAAGTGCCCTTTTTTGTTCATATACCAGGCGGCTCGATGGAGTGGTGCACGGATGGGAATGTGCATTCCATCGAGCGCTCCTCCACAGTTTGGGAATCCCAGCCCTGCAAAACCGGCCATGATGGTGTCTGGAGGTGGACAATCCGGTTCAGCAGCTGTGAGTTGATGGCCCTCACCACCTGCAGAAATAGACACATACAAACACACACAGAATATGAAGTAAGAGGGGTTGCCCAAGTCCTTGGGAGACCCTCCCCCCGCCCCCCGTGATTGCTCCCAGCAGTATGGTGGTGTAAGGCACAGGAGCCCTCCACCACCTCCACTCCATTGCCCCCCACCCACCCTTTTTTTGTTACAGTCCCCTTACCCCTCATGGACTGCCCCCTCCCACCCCCGAGGGACTTACCTCCATCAACACGGCGCCAACAGTAGATCTCTCCACACCAAACTGGGGTCCCACTGACTGGTAGCTATCAGGAGTGGCCAGCTTCCAGAGGGCAATAGCTACCCTCTTCTCCAGCGGGATGGCAGGGCGCAGGTGGGTGTCCTGTCGTTGCAGAGCTCCAGGAAGGTGGACTTCCGCATCCTGAAGTTTTGGAGCCAAGCCTGATCATCCTACTGCTCCATTACGAGCCGGTCCCACCAGTCCGTACTTGTTTCCATCCTCCAAAATCACCTCTTTGGGAAAAAGTTCGGAGGCAGGAACAGTGCTGCTGCATCCTGAAGGAGGGGCTCCAGTCTGGGTTCAGGATCCAGACCAGGCATTAACAGCATGAAAGTCTCATGCAGTTGCAGCAGCATTTGAAGCACTGTGGAGTGAGGCCAGCACCTTCCCAGGGGCAGCTCTTGCTCCATGGCAAACAAAGGTTTGGAAAAACCTTCCAAAAAAAAATCACACTGCTGTGCTGTGCCAGGAAGCAGGGCACTCCAAGCAAGCACTGCAGAACCTTTGCTGTCCCTCTAGGAGGTAAGCAAGGCAGCTGCAGCAGCAGAGCAAGGGCTAGTCGGGGGGGGGGGGGGTCCCTTTTAGCACGTGTCTCTGCAAAGGGCAGGCAGCAGCACCAGGAAGTACATGCTGCCCCTGTGACCTGGAAGAAGCAGTTCCGGGTACTTTCTTCTGTCGACAGTGTCCAGCAGTCTGGACACTCTCTGTCGACAAAGCGAATAGTTTTGTCTATCTGCTTGATGTAGTCTAGACGCTCTTTGTCGACAAAAGTTTTGTCGACAGATTCTGTCGACAAAAGCCTGTAGTCTAGACGTACCCTTAGACCACTTACAGAGAGAGAGAACGAGTTTACCCTACAGTCTTAGCTGAGAACCAGCTGGCTTTTAGCTCAGTCAGTAGAAGATCTTGTACTAAGCTCCTGATGTCCCAGGTTCATTCCGCCTGATGGCCCTACAAGTGGGGGCTCATCCAGGATTTCAACTGGGATGTGTAGTAAGATGAAGGCCTAAAACATAAGCCAATGCCCCAAAGACCTGGTTTGAGGCCTGAAGCCTAGCTAACAATGGACAAAACATGGCTAACATAAAGCAAAACTAAGCTGTGAGCAAGAGGCAGGCCCTAGCTCACAGAATTCAGCACAAACAGGGCTGAGAGTGCAAAACACTAACTGGTACTGGCCCAGGTGCAGACCAATAATTGGTACTGGTGGTCAGCACATGATATCACTAGCTCATTAAAAAAGACCTTGGAACCCACTCCTCACAGATACAGACTCAGGTTCAGGAAAGGGTCTAAAATGACAGCATGATGACAGAGATGATCTAATCAAACCACGAGCTACAGGGTGATGGGTGGTATCTAAGTAACATCAGAGGGTGGTAACCTGACAATGTCAGCAGTAAGGTGTGATTTGTTGTACCTGTATATAAGGTGGTGTCTTGGGGGGACAGTCTTTGGATGACCTAGGGGGCAGTGGAAATTCTCCACTGATTGAGTCATTCCATTGTTATGGGGTACATATGTGTAGTGGTTCAGTAGAGTCTACTGACAACTATTACTGTACTTTGCTTAGCAATAAACGGGCCTGGCACCTTCCATCCTTATCTGGTTTGTGGTCTTTGGGGGCTCTCTTGGGGTCTGCTGTGGAGACTAAGTGCACAAGTCGACACGGCAAACATCACTGAGCACACATGCAAGCAAGCCTTCTGGTTATCGTCATCAATGGAGCCAGAGACCTGTGAGGACACCTCGGCAGTAAATCCCGACTGGTCCTCCCTGAATAACTACAGGATGGTTCTGAAGCTCTGGATGTGTTTCCTCAGCTAGGGAAAGTATGTAACCCACACACCTTCTGGGCGTTATTCACTCTCCCATCTAATGAAATTAGACCACTTATAGAGAGAACAATGAGTCTGCTCTACAACCTTAGCTGAGAGCCAGCTGGCTTTTAGCTCAAACTGTAGAGGCTCATACACTAAACTTCAGAGGCCCCAGGTTGGATTCCACCTGCCAGTGTTACTATGGTATCTGGTCCTGATCTACACTAGGGCTTTATTTCGAAATAACCCCTCATAAGTGGAATTTGTAAGTGGAGCGTCCACACTACCAAGCCCATTATTTCAAAATAACAGGCTGCTTATTTTGAAATCCGTATGCTTGCTTTCCTCAGAGAATAATGCTAATTTTGAAATAGTTATTTTGAAATAGCGGGAGTATGGATGCTCCAGTGCTGCTACTTTGAAATAACTACTCCCCAGAGTAATTCAGACTAATTACTCCCCAGTGCTTTCTGGGCCTCTAAGTCCATGTAGCGTGCCCACATTAAGGGAGCCTGCCTCAGATGCTAGTTCGATTTTGTTATTTTGGGAGTTATTAAATCAATTTTAGTTACTTCAAATAGTTTCCTAGTGTAGACATGCCCGTAGAGAGTTAGTTTTCCACCTGAGCCAACACATGCGTGTGCACTGCTGTCTTGTACTGGCACCTGAGTAGCTGAGCATAATTTGTCATTTGCAAATGAAGGGTAGGGTCCTGGTGCAGTTTGTTAAGGACACAGCCCAGTGCTTATTTTTCCCCTGCCAAGAGGTGGCAACACAGACTGGCAAACAGAGTCCTTGTACTTTTGGAGTGGAAGTGGTGTTGGAAACGTTACAAATCTGCTTCAGAGGCAGATGCATTAACTTTCATGTAAAATTGCAAATAATCACTCTGATTTAGAATATGGCATGCAGAATCCTTGGGCTTGATCCAGTTACGAAATATGAGGACAGCCAGGCTCAGTGGGGAGGCAGTGCTGATGTATTTAAGAGCCAAGACCACATCCCGACCTAGCCAAGGAGTTTATATTGGCTTCCTGCATCGGAGGAGTGCTTAAGTCCCCATGATTTTTCGCTGAGGCATTGGAATGAGTCTCAGATTTTGTGGCCTGGGGAGTTTTGTGCACACATTATGTTAACGGGGAATGTCTCATAATCATGTGTTCATACAGTGTGAGTGGTTTGTACATGTGGAGTCCAGTTCTGTGAATATGCTGCTGAAATAGATGCATCGCTCAACAATGCCAAGATGAACTGGTCACTCTCAATCCAACCGGATGAAGCTTCCTCATCACCCTTGAGGATCCAGAATTGTGCAGAGGGGGCCCTCCACTCTTGGGGCACTAGGACCTAGGTGATGTCCTCTTCCCCCAAACATCATGTGACCGGGGTGGGGGATGGAAGGGGGAGGGTGGACGGACTGCAGAAGGGAGCCAGTGGATAAGCCAGCAGGTAGGGGAAGAAGCAGCCAAAACAGGGACTTCTGGATATTCCCAGAACTTCTCACATCTTTGACTGGACTTTCTCTGCCCTCGCCGTTTGCTCCAATCCTCCCCATACGTGCAAGTATCTTCCTCTCAGATTCATTCCACATCGGCTCTTTCCCTTTGCGCCCTTGCCCCGTTCACCCCACCCCCAGCTGTACCCCTTCCTCTCATATCCTCATCCTTGCTGCTACTCCCTTCTATCTCTGACCTCTGGCTGCGGTCCCTGTGCTTCTATCCTCCAACCATCTGCACCTACACCCCCCCACCTCTACCCCTTCTCTTACCCCAGTTTGGCACCTGCCCCCCTAGCTCTTTTCTCCCACTGCTTCTTTTCCCCTCCCATTTTTGTTAACATGGGTAAAGCCTGGCATTCCCCCCTAACTTTGTTCTGGGAAACACAGCTGAGCCAATTTAGCTGAAATTTTCCAAAACCATTCAGCTGGAAACTGCTCCTCAGCATGGAATAGTTCCTTCTGAATGGTTACAGTTGGACAAAACTGTAAGCAACAGAAAATAGGGTCTTAAAGTGGGGAAGTGCTGGGCAGGCTTAACTATCGGTGTCACTACGTGTGCTGCCTATAATAAGTGTTGTTAAGTGCTGCCATACAGTCTAGCTGTCTGAACTTACTGAGTCTGCAAAACGGAGCTAAAATTACTTCGAGAGCTGCTTTTCTCATGATATTTCAGCACTTTTGTGTTTTGCTGAAACCAAGCAGTGCAGCGCAGCATGAAATGTTTCTGAAGAAGTTACCTAGATTGAAACATCAGAAAAGTTCCTGTATGGGTTCAGATTTGGGGATCAATTCTATCCAATTTAAGTTCATTCAACTTTAATAGCCCAGGCAGAGCAAAGAAATAACTTATACATATTAGACAATAAATATATTAATGCACAACGTCTCCAGGATTCTTGGGCACAAGAGATGTTTGCATGTTGCCCCCCACGGCAACCTTATAGGGTTTAAGATTTTAGCACTAGTTGCAAAGAATTTGGTAACAGAAACAAATGAAAATGGCCTATTAGCATGCAAGTTACCGGTGCGCCATTGCATTGCCCTTCCTTAGAAGTTTGTGCTCCCATTAAGTGACTGTAGATACCAATATTTCAAAACAACACTCCACATAATTTATAGTTACGTAAAATATCTGTCCCATAATGCAGATCATCAGGCAATTAACTTGCAAAGATTTAGCAAGACTTTTTCTTCCTTGTTGTTGAACTATATCCAATGCCATTAATGAGAGCTAATTAAATCAATCAATTTTTCCTCTTTTCCCACAGCCCTGAATTTACCAAACGGATATCAGATGCGAAATGTTTTCTTAGAGATATCAAATATCAAGATGCACATTTATCATGTTGTCCTTCCAGCGTACATCTGTTCTCACCATTGTGGATTTCATTTATCATACCCTGACAGCATGCAGATCCCCAATACATCTGCGTGTCAATTAATTCCTTTCTCATTTCCTTGTGCAACCCAAATGTGTTGCACTGAGTAATCCCAAAGTTAATATATATATTCCTAAATGTTAACTGTTTCCTGTAGAGGAGCAAAACAGTGCTGAACTATATCTTCCAAATTGTCCCACTGTCATTGTGTCTTGTCTGGCTCCATCTTGTGAAAGATGAAGTGTTACATGTTTTCATTTCAGGCTCTGGAGAAAGTCTTAATGGGTAGCTCAATAGATTCAGGCAATTTGGGGATTTGCGGGCTATGAGGCCTTTGTCTCCTCATGGTAATGACTCTGTTTCCCATAGCAGTCATCTGCCCTCACCGGGCCAATCCACCCTCTCTTTCTAAGACCAAAGAGGCTTGTGTTTTCATGAAAATCAATACAAAAGATGTCATGGAATTAGGTCTAAACCACTGCCCATGTAGTGTGAAAACAACACTCAGCAAATCCTAGATGTTTTAATGAGTTTTTGCTTTCAACAGCCCTTAGACCAGTGGTCCCCAATCTTTTTGGGTGGCGGGTGCCACGCGGGGCTGCCGGGCTACCCGGGGGCGGGGGCCACACATGCACCATGCTCCTGGGGGGCAGCGCTCGGCGGGCGCACATAAATGCCCCGGCAGACACCATGGTGCCCGCAGGCTCCGCGTTGGGGACCACTGCCTTAGACGATATGCCAATGTGGATAAGATCATGGTGAAAGACCCTGAAGTAGGATTCAGAGCCAATCACTTTTTTCGTTGTGGTATATTTTATTATAAAATTTGGGTGGGGGGCAGTGGTGAGGTGTTTTGGAACACACAGGCCTGGGTGAGGGAAGGTAAAGGAGGTTTTCATGCCTTCCCAGTTCTGGGTTGCACTTACCAACAAGGCCGTCCTGAGGGCTAGCACACTGGGCCCATGCCCAGGGTTTTGTAGCCAGAGAGGGAGGGGCAACTGGGTATTGGTGTTTCTGGGCAAAGGGAGTGCATGGTACTGGGTAGAGGGGCAGTATGGTGGGGCATGCTGGAAGCACACGGCTGGGGTTGCGGGCACAGGTGGGAGGAAAGTGCAGGGGTCGGGATGAAGAGGGCACTGTGCAGAGGTTAGGGGCAAAGGAGGCACAATGCAGGGGTTAGTGGAAAAGGGGCCTCAGGATGGGGTGCAGGGGTTGGGAAGCCCATGGGTGCCAGGGGAAATGGGTGGCGCTATGCCACAAGGGTGAGAGGCACCAAAACATAAGTTCGACTAGGGCACCACTTTCCGTAAGGCTGGCCCTGCCTACAAACACCCCGTGGCCTAGCTCAGGCAGCCTTATAGGCCGTGGCAGAACTGAGAATGCCAGGCTAGTAGGAGACTCTGAGGATACAGCTACAAAGCAACAGAATCACCGAGTCTCTGGGCCCAGGCCAGCTGAATACGGCTCATGCTGCAGGGCTAAAAAATTCATTATAGATGTTTGGGCTGGAACCTGATTCTGAGACGCTCCCTGCTCAGTCTGAGCTCAAAAGCCTTTGTGGCAATTCTACAGCCGCGGTGGTGCTCTGGGTCTTTTGGCCACAGTGCAGATGTACTCCTAGGTGCTGGCACTAGAGGGGCAGGGGTGGGAGGTGGTGCAGCCACCCCACTGTAAAATTCGGATTTCCAGTTTAGTTCAGTGTGTCTCAGCACCCCACTGTAAAAATTGTTCCATGCCCCTCCCCCCTTCCGATGGACCCTAACCGTCTTATGGTGTTGGACGTGGTCAGGCTCAGCTATTTGTATTGGAAGATAGCAGGAAGTGTCTCCTCCAAATCCAGCAGCCACAATATGTTCTAGGAACCAAAGTGCCTCACAAACCCCAGGACAAGGTTGATAAAACGGATTTGAATTCAGAGATGTGCAACCGAAATGATGAACAGGCCAGCTCAGCAATCTTCAGTGTCTACACCGGGTTAGCCAACCTTGAAGCCCAGTTATAAATGCCTACTGGCTGGCATCCTGGATCTGGGGTGTGTGTGTGTGTTTGTTCCTCAGGCCAGCCAGTCACTGTGTAGAAGCTGCCAGGAATTCCGCCATGGGAGGCCTATAATGTAGCACTGAGCATGTGCTGGCTGATTACAATCCCAGAGGAAGGCCATCACTGAACTTCAGCTAGCAGGGAATTCAGACTCTCTGGAGCTTGAGACATTTGAGTTGTATTGTGATATGGGCTAACAATGATTGAGGAAACTTAAAAAACAGCGAATAGTCCTGCAGCACCTTAAAGATGAATAAAAAATGTAGATGGTATCATGAACTTTCATGGGCAAAACCCACTTCTTCAGATGAATGGAGTTAAGAGTCTGGGGTACAAATAAATAGTGGAGAAAGAGAGGGGATAGGGAAGAATAAAGAAGGGAAAAATGGAGAAAAAATACTGTCAATTAGTGTCCATGTTAAATGAGGCTAATTGACTTGATCCAAAGGCCATTCATAGTCTCATAGAATCCTAGGGCTGAAAGAGACCTCAGGAGGTCGTCAAGTCCAGCCCCCCTGCCCAAAGCAGGACCAATCCCAATTAGATCAACCCAACCAGAGCTTTGTGAAGACGGGATATAAAAACCTCTAGGGAAGGAGATTCCACCCCCTCCCTTGGTAACTCATTCCAATGCTTCACCACCCTCCGAGTGAAGTTGTTTTTTTTTCTAATATCCAGCCTAGACCTCCCCCATTGCTACTCGAGACCATTGCTCCTTGTTCTGCCATCTGTCACTACTGAGAACAGCCTCTCTCCACCCTCTTTGGAATCCCCCTTCAGGTAGTTGAAGGCTGCTATCAATTCCCCCCTCACTCTTCTCTTCTGTAGACTAAATAAAAACCCAAATCCCTCAGCCTCTCCTCCTAGGTCATGTGCTCCAGCCCCCTAATCATTCATGGCAACAGGAGTCTTTCTATTAAATTCAATAGGCTTTGGTACAGGCCCAGAAGGGGGTATATAATAGTCTACAAGTGTGTGCACGCTGTCACCAAGAGGGATGGAAAGAAAATGTTCAGTGTAGCCTTAACTTGTATAACTAGGAGTGGGGGGGCGGGGGGGGGGGCGGGGAGGACTGAATCTCAGCAAAAACTCCCAGCAATCATTTCCATCAGAGCATGGAATCATCTCAGAAGGAAAGTTGTAGATGGCCAATTGCTAAGCCAGCGAAAACTGTAGAGGCTATTTTGGATTCGGCAGTAGCAGGGGATGGATTTCTCTATTATTAATTTTACAAGCACCTGGGCTTTCAACTAAGACTGCCCTATATGTCATTATCTAAAGTAAATAGACTTAAGCTGCAAGGGCCATTACAGATCATTTTGCATATTCACATGTCATCAGGCACAGATAATGCAGTGCAGCTTGTCAGTTGCTGGATTCCTTAAAGTGCTTTGTGGGTCACAGATGGAGCATGCAGTCATAGTGAAGTGTGGGTACTATTTTAAAAGTTACCTTTACTGCCTGCTGTAGATAAATTAACCCTGGCATTTGCTTCCTTCTCTAAGTGTAGGAATAATTCCAGAAGAGTCAAATATGTGGAGAATGTTGAGTTTTTCAATGGCCCCCATAGCACCTTAATATTTCTTGGCTAAAGCAGTAAGACGTCTATTGTGTGGGGTTAAACTGAGCACAACTTCATCTAGTGGGCAGGGAACTTCCAGTGCTTCTGCAGAATGCAATGCACCAAAGAATGAGTATTGGTTATCATTCCGGATGCCCTTGGTTATGTGGGGCTTTACAGCTGAGGATCTGTTCATTGCTGAATAGCAGCATGTCTGGGGTCCTTGCTGAACCACCCAGCTCAGAAAGTGGGCAGGTGGACTCGGAGCGCTTTCAGTAGAGCCCTTCATGATGATCCAATGGGGAAGTTACAGAAATGATGATAGATTCGGATTATGGACTTCACCAACTCCATCTGAATTCAAGAGCAGGGGCATGAAGATCTACAAAAAGAAGTTAGAGCTATCACACTTATCCATAACAACAGTGAGTTAAAAAGTCTCAGAAGGGCAGCCATGTTAGTCTGTAATTTTAAAAACAACGAGTAGGCATGTGGTACCTTAGAGGCTAACAAAAATATATCTAGCAGGGGTGGGGAACCCTTTTTGGGCTGGGGTCACTGACCCACAGAAAAATCAGTCAGGGGCAGCACACAAGTGAGAGAAAAACCTTTCACTGATGTGGCCCCTGACTGAGAAAAAGAAAAACACTCTCCACATTCCCCTTGCACACAAGACCCTAGGGGGACCCAGGCTAGTGTGCCTGGGGGAGGGATCCCTGAACCTTGGGGACCAGATCCAGGCAAGCCAGGGGCTGCATCCAGCCCCCTGGGCCTGAGGTTCCCCACCCCTGATATATAGTATCTTGAACTTTTGTGGGCAAAACCCACTTCTTCAGATGGGCTTGAGTGGAGTAAAAAAGGGTGACTCTTCGAATTTATAATAGAAAAAGAAGGGAGAGGGGGGAAAAAGTAACTGTCAATTGTAATGCCAGTGCTAATAAGGCTAATTGAGTGGGCTGGAAGTGTCCCATACTTAGCTCTTGATGTCAATGAGATGTTAAATGTAAGGAAAGCTGAGTCACAGTGAGTTAGGGATTGAATGTTTTCACCTGGTATTCTGAAAGCCCTCCAGCAGAGGGCAGTGGGAATGTAATGTTTTGGTACAATGGGGTAGAGTAAGGTGCACATTGGACTGGAGTTAGAGGAAGCAGCTGCACCCAGTGACTAGCCGCATAATTGCTGTTTTTATCTTGTCTCTGCCACGGGACAAATTGCTTGACTATGGGAAAGTCACATAAATGTTGGGTGTTGATTTCCCTGAACCTGATTCCACTCGGAGTTACATGAGGAGTAACTCCAGTGAAATCTATTGAATTACACCATTGTAAAATCAGCATAGATCAGTGCAGTGAAGTTTATTGCTTCCTCATGGGAAAGGTGCAGCATAGATGCATAGTATCATGAATAGTAACTATGGTTACTATTGTTTATTATTTGAATTACAGTAGCACCTAGGGCAGTGTTTCTTAAACTTTTTAAGACCAAGGAACACCAAACAATTTTTTTTATGATAAATGTCAAGGATTTTTTGTTGAGCAAAAAAAAAAAAGGGGTCGGGGGGAAAGTTATTGAGGGGGGAAAAAAAAGTCGCCTGCCCCTTTAAGGGTGGCCATTTTGAACTCTGTTGTTCTCCACGGCACACCGGTGTGCCACAGAACACAGTTTAAGAAACGCTGACCTAAGGGCTACAGCTGGGATCAATGCCCCCATTGTGCTAGACTCTGTACATATATGCTTGATTCTGTGGCCCAGTTGCTGAAAGATCCAGTAGGTCCTATGACCCACTTGAAGTCACTGGGAGTTTTGCCATTGATTTCACTGGGCTCAGGATTTCACCACTATCTCTTTCCATACACAAAGATCAAGAAAATCTTTCCGCCAGTGTGAGCTTCACTGTATTTTGAGAGAACAACTCTGTGAGAAAGCAAGCAATGTGTGCATCTCCCTCGCATCAGGCTTCATCCACATGCAACATAGCAATTGCTTCGGCAGCAGGAGAGATGAGGAGATTAAAACTGGTTGGAAAATCTAGGTTTTTTTCAATGGAAAATGTCAACACAAGCGGGGAAAAACACTGCTTTAAAAAAAACCCCACGACCAAATAACTCAGTATTTTTTGTCCAAAAATTTAAAAATTTGCCTCCCTTGCTCTGGAGGAAACCTAATTTTCCATCATAAAACAACCTTGATGGAAAATTTGCACCCAGTCCCAGTTTTAAAGGTAGAGCACACTGAGAACAAGTCCCGACAATCATATGACTATACCTCAAAGAGGGGATCCATTCATCTTTAACTCAAAATCACCTTGCCTTGGTGGGTTTGTCAGATCTTAATGTAATTTTCATTGGATAGTGTTTATATGGGATGTAGCACTTTTAAGGCTATCTGAGATGGTTTATTAAATAGATGTGTCTGGTTGACAAAATGGCTGTCCCTGACTTTGACAAAAATGATCAATGAAACTCATTTCCTGTAAGAAAGGTAGTGGAATTCTCAGCTTAATCCACCTAATATCATTTGCTTGAGTAAATTCATGTGCCTATACCATTCTGTCAATTAAATGCATTTAATCAGGAGTGTGCACATAATTCTGATGACCAAGTGATTTTGTCAACAAAATACGACCTGGCACGTGTACAAAAAATTATTTAGCACACAGAAGATGTGGCTGAGGTGGAAATCACTTTGTAGGGATTAGAGAGCAATAAATAGAGACAGAAGAAAGAGAAGTTATTTGCTTTGTGTTTTGAGCCAGACTGTGGGAACCAGTTTACATGAAAAGTATGAAAGTTCACAAGGCAACATTATGTTCCTACAGGGCAGTAATGTGGAACCCCAGTCAAGGTGGGTTTGCTAATCTTGTTTTTCGCTGCCATGCTTTGAGCCCACAGTTCCTCCATGAATGTTAATTGCAGTCTTCATCCAGAATGTGGTTCCATTGTGTTTGGTGGGAATGGAATCTGGAACATGCAAACAAGGTCACTGAATCCTTTTGCCTTTGGAGAGAAGTGTCATCGTATCTATATACTGCATCTATCCACTGCAAAACCGCTGATGGACAAACCTTCACTCCAATTCTGGCAACACTTGAATAGCTTATAAATGAGGAGTGCCAAACAGTGTGAGTTTGAACTCCCGGGGGCTGCTCACATGGGGAAGCACTGTCTGGCTGGTATCAGATCCTTCCAGGAAAGGTGCAAGGAACCACATAATAGACAATCCATAAGTTCCTTTCTTAATGAGTCCCAACATTCTGTTTGCTTTTTTGACGCTTGCACACTGAGTGGATGTTTTCAGAGAGAGCTATCACAGTGACTCCACGATCTCTTCCTTGAGCGGTAACCACTAATTTAGACCCTATCCTGGCTCTCAGTGTTCTGTGCTGTTGTTTAGTTCTAATTTACCTCTAAATGTCGTCTAAGAGCCCGGGAAGCAGTGGAAGTGTTGGTAAGGCTGCCAGACAATATTGACCTTCCGTGGTCCAGCAAATCCTCTGGTTTGACACTGATCAGATCTCATGGGTGCCGGACTAGAGAGGCTCAATCTGTATTGTAATTACACAGCTGTAGCATTCAGAAACCCGGCCATGTTCCAAGCACTGCTTCTCCTCTCTAAGTCGCCATTTTCTGTTGTCAGGGCTCTTTACCTCTTGGTCTTGCTTTGATTGTAAATCTTTGTGGCTGGCACCTAACGGTTGGATTCATACTGTAGTGCTTGATGAATATTTATAGATGATGGATATGGTGGCATTCTCGGAAATGCTTCCAGTTCCACGCGCAGGGCCAGGTAGGCAGGCAGAGCTTCAGAGTCTCAATGCGTGGATGAGACGATGGTGTAGGGAAGAGGGGTTTGGATTTATTAGGAACTGGGGACACTTTTGGGAGAGGGGGAGCCTATACAGGAAGGATGGGCTCCACCTAAACCAGGGTGGAACCAGACTGCTGGCACTAAACATTAAAAAGGCTGTAGAGCAGTTTTTAAACTAAGAGGTGGGGGAAAGCCGGTTGGTGCGGAGATGCACGTAAATCGGAGGGAGATTTCTCTTAGAGGAGAATCCATTGATAGAGATTCTCTAAGCTGTAGTCAGAAAGAGAGGAGGGGAGAGGGCAAACCATGGGCCAGAGCAGACAAACAACCGCATACAAAGGAATCCAATGCACCAGGGAAGGGCAGACAGATAAGCAGTGGCAAATTTGTAAAGTGCTTCTACACAAATGCTAGGAGTCTGACTAATAAGATGGGTGAACTAGAGTACCTAGTATTAAATGAGGAGATTGACATAATAGGCATCACTGAAACCTGGTGGAATGAGGAAAATCTGTGGGACACAATCATACCGGGATATAAAATATATCGAAAGGATAGAGCAGGCTGGGTGGGTGGTGGAGTGGCACTGTATGTGAAAGATAATGTAGAATCAAATGAAATAAAAATATTAAGTGAATCAACATGTTCAATAGAATCGCTATGGATAGTAATTCCATGCTCCAATAATAAGAAATTAGCAGTAGGGATATATTACCGACCACCTGACCAGGACAGCGATACTGACATTGAAATGCTGAGGGAGATTAGAGAGGCTACCAAAATAAAGAACTCTATAATAATGGGGGATTTTAATTATCCCCATATTGACTGGGTACATGTCACCTCAGGAAGAGAAGCGGAGATAAAATTTCTCAATGGCCTAAATGACTGCTTCTTGGAGCAGCTGGTGCAGGAACCCACAAGGGGAGAGGCAATTCTCGATTTAGTCCTGAGTGGAGCGCAGGATCAGGTCCAGGAAATAACCGTTACAGGACCGCTTGGGAATAGTGACCATAATATAATAACATTCAACATTCCTGTGGTGGGTAGAACACCTCAGCAGTCCAGCACCCTTGCATTTAATTTCAAAAAGGGGAATTACACAAAAATGAGGAGGCTAGTTAAACAGAAATTAAAAGGCACAGTAACTAGAGCCAAATCCCTGCAAGCTGCATGGAAACTTTTTAAAGACACCATAATAGAGGCCCAACTTAAATGTATACCCCAAATTAAAAAACACAGCAAGAGACCTAAAAAAGTGTCACCGTGGCTTAACCACCATGTGAAAGAAGCGGTGAGGGACAAAAAGGCATCTTTTAAGAAGTGGAAGTCCAGTCCTAGTGAGATAAATAGAAAGGAACATAAACACTGTTATATCAAGTGTAAAAATGTAATAAGAAAAGCAAAAAAAGATTTTGAGGAACAGCTAGCCAAAAACTCAAAAAGAAATAACAAAATGTTTTTTTAGTACATTAGAAGCAGGAAGCCTGCTAAGAAACCTGTGGGTCCCCTAGACGATCGAACTATAAAAGGCGCAATCAAGGACAATAAAGCCATTGCGGAGAAACTAGATGATTTCTTTGCTTCAGTCTTCACAGCTGAGGACGTTGGGGAGATTCCCAAATCTGCACCGTCCTTTGTGGGTGATGAATCTGAGGAAATGTCCCGGATTGAAGTGTCATTAGAGGAGGCTTTGGAACAAATAGAAAAACTTAATGTTAACAAATCTCCGGGACCGGATGGCATTCATCCAAGGGTTCTAAAAGAACTCAAATGGGAAATTGCTGAACTATTATCTGTGGTTTGTAACCTATCCCTTAAATCGGCTTCCGTACCTAATGACTGGAAGGTAGCCAACGTGACACCAATATTTAAAAAGGGCTCTAGAGGCGATCCGGGCAATTGCAGACCGGTAAGTCTAACTTCCGTACCGGGCAAAATAGTTGAAACAATAGTAAAGAATAAAATTGTGAAGCATGTAGAAGAACATAATTTATTGGACAAAAGTCAACATGGTTTCTGTAAAGGGAAATCCTGTCTTACTAATCTATTAGAGTTCTTTGAAGGGGTTAACAAACATGCGGACAAGGGGGATCCAGTAGATATAGTATACTTAGATTTTCAGAAAGCCTTTGACAAGGTCCCTCACCAAAGGCTCTTTTGTAAATTACATGGCCATGGGATAAGAGGGAATGTCCTTTCTTGGATTGAGAACTGGTTAAAAGACAGGAAACAAAGGGTAGGAATAAATGGTAAATTTTCAGAATGGAGAGGGGTAACTAGTGGTGTCCCCCAAGGGTCAGTCCTAGGACCAATCCTGTTCAACTTATTCATAAATGATCTGGAGAAAGGGGTAAGCAGTGAGGTGGTAAAGTTTGCAGATGATACCAAACTGTTTAGGATAGTCAAGACAGAAGCAGACTGTGAGGGACTCCAAGAAGATCTCACCAAACTGAGTGATTGGGCAACAAAATGGCAAATGAAATTTAATGTGGATAAGTGTAAAGTAATGCACATCGGGAAAAATAACCCCAACTATATGTACAGTATGATGGGAGCTAATTTGGCTTCGACAAATCAGGAAAGAGATCTTGGAGTTATCGTGGACAGTTCTCTGAAAACTTCCACGCAGTGTGCAGCGGCGGTCAAAAAGGCAAATAGGATGCTAGGAATTATTAAGAAAGGGATAGAAAATAAGACCCAGAATATCTTACTGCCCCTGTATAAAACTATGGTATGCCCACATCTTGAATACTGTGTACAGATGTGGTCTCCTCACCTCAAAAAAGATATTTTGGCCTTGGAAAGGGTTCAGAAAAGGGCAACTAAAATGATTAGGGGTTTGGAATGGGTCCCATATGAGGAGAGGCTAAAGAGACTGGGACTTTTCAGTTTAGAAAAGAGGAGACTGAGGGGGGATATGATAGAGGTATATAAAATCATGAGTGGTGTGGAGAGGGCGAATAAAGAGAAGTTATTTATTAGTTCCCTAAATAGAAGAACTAGAGGACACCAAATGAAATTAATGGGTAGCAGGTTTAAAACTAATAAAAGAAAGTTCTTCTTCACACAGCGTGTAGTCAGCCTGTGGAACTCCTTGCCAGAGGAGGCTGTGAAGGCTAGGACTATAATAGAGTTTAAAGAGAAGCTAGATAATTTCATGGAGGTTAGGTCCATAAAAGGCTATTAGCCAGGGGATAAAATGGTGTCCTTGGCCTCTGTTTGTCAGAGGCTGGAGAGGGATGACAGGAGACAAATCGCTTGATCATTGTCTTCGGTCCATCCTCTCAGGGGCACCTGGTGCTGGCCACTGTCGGCAGACAGGATACTGGGCTAGATGGACCTTTGGTCTGACCCAGTACGGCCATTCTTAAGTGCTTATGGACTGTAGCCCCCAATAGCCCAATTCATATAACACATATCTATGGTCTAGTTAACGCCTCAGGTAACACCCATTTCCACAGGAGCAGACAAATCTAAACTCCTAGCCATTGACATGGTCAGTCTTTAAAACTGGATATGATCAAGTAAAAAAATTTGTATAAGCTGTGAACAAGTGTTTTATGGTAGTGGGGTATGGAGCCTTCAGCATCTCTAGGTGGCCAGATTAAATTCAGAGCAGGCCGGTACTGGCTGAAAGCTGTTCGTGTCGGACCAGTCACTTTGGTTGAACTATGCCTGAAGCCCGTACGGTCTCAGTTCTGTTCTGAGAGGACAAAGTTTTACCTCACAGAAACCACACCCACAGTTAGTACCTTTCTTAGCAGTCTCCTGGGAGGGGCTGAGGACTGACTGGGCCTGGGGAATGAACAACCTTCTCTTCCCTAGTGGTGGTCTCTTGTGTTCAGGTTTGTGCATATTGCTGAGGGAGTCTGCATTGCCACTGCTGGAGCTGCACCTGTTCTGCAGGGAGAGAAGTGACTCATTCTCCCAAGGATGTGAGGCCAGCCCCTTTCAGAGCAGTACGCGCTCACCAACCAAACGCTGCATATAAACCTGAGCTCATCCCTCAGGCCCTCAGTTGGCACAACCTGGTGTCATTCCATTCAATGGAGCTCCCCCTTCTACACCAGCTGAGGATCTAGCATCTCTCACACCTTTACAGCCTGGAGTGGTCCTATGGCCTGAGCAGAACAAAAGAGGAATTCCAACAGGAGCTAACTGGAGCCGGGCAGGGGTGGCTAAGCTGTGGGAAGTGCTTGCAATGAAAGCTCATTCTGCTCCCTTGCATAGAGGCAATCTAAACAGCCATTCTTTTCTCCTGAACTGGCACATGGCAAGAAGGGGGAAATCTCCAGGAAAAGCTGCTTGTAGCATCTCTCCCCAGTTGTTCTGCGGGCAGCAGGATGAGTTCCTCCTTCCCTTTCCATGTCCCTGCCATTAGGCTGCACAACCTCTCCCTCACCCTGGGGGGTCCCTCTGTGTCCCTTTGCTCCTGCAGCAGCCCTTCCCACCTGGCACCCAACTCGAGTAGGGCTCTGCCCCGATGGATTCCCCTGGCCCCAGCTATGGCTTTGCTGAGAACTCCCCAGTGTTTCTGGTTCAGGTGTGCTCCTACCGAGTAAGGCACTAACTCTGATGAGTCTGAACAATCCCCTCTTTTATAATCCAGCACTGTATGGTTCAGCCTGATTCCGCAGAGCTCTTAAAATGTGCTTAGCAGGGAGATAATCCCTCCTCACATCTGCAAAGCACATGCTTGAATCCCATTGACTTTAATGGGACTTGTTTGTAACTTCAGTGGGAATCGGCACACACTGATAGATATGCACGTGCTTAAGCGCCTTGGGCCCCAATTCAGCCAAGTACTAATGAATTTAATGGGCAAATTAAGACAGGTGCTTAAAGTTCAACCCAGGCACGAGGGCTAAATCACGACTGCCGGGCTGCAGAAATTCCTACTAACACAGCCAATTCCTTCTACAGCCAATGGCTGCAACAGCACAAGCCCAAGCAATGAGGTGGGCTGTTTGAAATGCAATATGGACATGCTAGAATTTTGAATGGGCAGGGAGAGGAAATTGTACCCATGGCAGGGATTAGAAGGATACAGCCCTCCTGCCTGGACTCCACTACAGTGAAGCATTGTTATTATAAAGATTGTAACACATAGCTCTTACATAGCACTTTTCATCCACAGATCTCAAACTGTTTTCACTGGAGGTCAGTATCAGCATCCCCATTTTACAGAGGGGGAAACTGAGGCATGGGGTAGTGACTTGACTTGCCCAAGATCACCCAGCTGGCCAGCAGCAGAGCCAGAAATAGAACCCTGCTTCTCTGTGTCCCAATCCACCTGTCTCTCCATTAGGCAACCCTGCCTAGTAGCTTCAGTGGCATTTCTTCATGTCTGGCTGGGGAAGGGCTAGGGACTCACTGTAGGAGAAGAAAGCAGAGGCTAGGCAGGAAGGGAGAGCCCAGAGTTTTTGAGGCTGGTGAGCCCGACCGTCAAAAATCAGCTGTGCAAATCAAGTGGCTACTCACATACAGAGGCTGGAAGATGGAGGGCTTTGCAATGTGGGGTGTAATTTGTCAGAAGACAGAAATAGACATGCTGACAAGAGAAACCCTGGTGCTAGTGAGAGGTGGATACAGCTGCTCTGTGTTCAGGAAGTGGGTCTGGCAACGGGCACAGTATGTGGTAGTAAGGAGAGAGTTTCCTGGTGTGAAATTAAAGTAAGAGATGAATGCGGTGAACCTAAGAGCAAAAGCCAAAGTTACTGAACATTATCCATCCCCAGGAGATGCTGACAGACGTGGGAAGTCTCGGATCAGTTTTCATTATTTGGTGTATTTTTTTTGCTTGCACCATCCAAAAGGTACCGCGCACAAACACTGAGTGTAGGGAGCTGAGTCAGACCCATGTTTGAAAACTGAGCGGCGTTAAACCAAACAAGGTATTTTTAGCCATCTGCGTGGCCCAGAAACATTTATCTTTCTTCCTGCTACAAAATATAAACTGAGAAGCTAGGGAAAATAGTGTGTTGAAATGCAATAAATTTCCTTTTAAATAGGATATAGAGTCTCCCATGTGACATAAAAGGTTCTGAAAGCATCTACAATAATTTGGAACAGAAATCTGCTTTGGTTTGTGTCATGTTTCACCACAGGGGAAACAACTTGTATTCAAGTAGGCAACCCTTGCCCAGTACCAAGGGATCATTATAAGACACTGGAAAGACTCTCTCCCTCCCCCAAGCATGCATCTACACTGCACCATTATTTCGAGATAACAATGTAAGCGTCTACACAGCCATTCTGTTATTTCGCAATAATTTAGAAATAACGGACGGCTTATTCTGAAATCTGTAAACCTCATTCTACGAGTAATAACACCTATTCCGAAATAGCTATTTCAAAATAAGGTGTGTGTAGATGCTCCACTGCTGCTATTTCGAAATAGAATGGCTCTGGTGAGGGGCTAAGTTATTCCTCCCCAGTGCCTCCTGGGATAGCACGTCTATATTAAATTGAGATAGCATGTCTACATTAGGGAAGCCTGCCTTGGACTAATTTTGAGGCTTCCCTGCAGTGTCAACGTGCTATTTTGAAATAAGCTATTTTGGAATAACTATTCTGGAATAGCTTATTTCAAAATAAGTGTGCAGTGTAGACTTACCGTAACTGGAGACTTGTCTCTTCACATCTAGTGGAGAAAAACACCCTGTCACTGAAAGGCCACCTAGTGCTATAATAATGAAAGCAAGGCATCTTCACTCCAGAAGACCCACTTCATAAAACATACCTGGACCTCTGAATCATTTAGATCCTCAGTTGCCTGCTCAATCCCATGATCCTACTCTTTGGGTGCCCCTAGCCCCTCTCACTAATCTTTCCTTCCCCCTGTTTCTTAACTCTGTTCCCAAGCAATGGTCTAGACATGTGCTTGTGTGCGAGTAAGGTGGTTGGTATCTCCCTTGAGATCAAGACCTTGTGCAGGTCAGTGAAGATCTTCCAGGTGTGAGGATGTGCCTCATGCTAGTTTTACAGGGACAAACCCTGTGGAGTATCCAGGGGGAAGCGCTAAGAAAGGTTCTCCCCCCCCAACCCAGGAGGGGTGCTCTGGTACTGAATAGTTCTGCCCTGACTACCTCATCAAGAACAGGGGCAACACATACATGCCTTCTCTGAGGAGGAGGGAAACAGCAGATGCAGATAGGAAGAGTGACAACTACCATGCTGGAGACCATCTTCCTCCCTGCAGAGTCCTGTGGATGAGTAAGTCCCTGGGGCAGAGAAGGAAAGAGCTGTGGCAGAGGACCAGGTTAATGCCTCTGGTGAGCCTGTGCTGATGCTATCCAGCGGGCAGTTGCTCTTCTGCTGACACAGATGCTCTGGATCTGGTCAGATGATGCTTCCACTGCCCGCTCCTGGCTGGTGCCACCCCATCGCAGGCTAATGCCCTAGCAGACAAATGGGTTACACAAGCGTCAGCCTGCTACCCTTACTAACAGCAGCAGGTCCCAGCACCTCCTGCCTTCTACCCCTTGTCTGAACGTACTCAAGTGTGCACCAGGACACCTGGAAGAGGGAAATTCAGATGAATGGAGGAGTGGGGCCCTTCCTCCCAGTGAGTCTCCCTGACGGAGGCTGCTTCCTCTCCAGTCTGTTCTGTAGCAGACCATGCCCCCATACTGAGAGTAGAAAATAAGAGGGGAGTCCCCTCAGGAACAGAGATGACCTATCTCCTGTACTAATAACATGGCTACAGAGACAGGATTGGATTGCTGACCTCTGCTCAGCTGTTCTGACACTGAAAAGCAGCCACAGAGCTGACTTATTCAGCTACCTGGGGGAATCCTCAGGTTGCACAGTGTCACTCCAGTGTCTCCTAAATGACTGCCTCTCAAGCTGAGGGATGAAGGTGCAATGCCAATAGGTGGAACCAAACCAGGGACCTCTGGAGCTTAGTGCAGGAATCTCCACAGCTAAGGCAGCAGAGCAAGCACATTCTCTCTGTAAGTGGTCTAAGTACCACTCCATGGGACAGTGAACCACATCCAGCAGGTGTGTGGGTTACATGGGGATATAACCGGGGAATAGGCACTTGGCCATTCGGACCCTGACTGTTGGAACAATTGCTCTGATCCACAAGCAACTGGGTCCAACCTAGATTAACTCAAAGGCTCATTTACACTGGGAGCCAGCCCAGGCCTGGTTGGCCCCAAGAGGGATACAGAACTTGGAAAGGTTGCTTCTAGCTGTGTTTTGTGACAGCCTTTCCCTCCTGTAAAGCTGTCCTGAGTATAGAATATTCCATTCCCAAGGTTGGGCCCATATGGCCACCACTGCTTTAAAAAAAATACCCCAGGTCACGCAGCCAGCCATGTACAATGATACATATTTGATCTGTAACCACTGTGGGCCTGATTCTGCTTCCTGTTACACTGCTGTGACTCAGGAGCAACTCCAGTGAAGCCAGTGATGGTGTAAATGGACTCAGAATCAGGCTCTGGGTGCTCCTTTTATCATTACCTAAGGTTGAATGTTGTTTTCCAACATCGCTGACAATAATATACTGTAGTTTTTAAGATATGTGTCACTACATCCTTTATATTAAATCCTATCTTAGTTACCACCATAGGTCCTTTATTGCTATTGTAATGCTGAAGTCTGTGAGCAGTACTTACATTTCAGAGTTTGGAATGGGAGTTGTAAATTGATGTGTCATAGGAAATGAAAATGGAAAGCCCCATTTGTCACTTTGGTGTGTTTTCAGGAGTACATTTGGCAGTGGGGTTTACATATTCAGATAATTGTTATCCAAGCCAGAAATTAAATTAGTCTCACTTCTCCCTCTGTGGAAGCACTTGAGTTGAAGTGGTCATAAAAATGAATCTCACAAGTTAACCAATGGCCACTAAAGTTATTTATGTTATTGATCCACAGCATAATTTAATGGTGTGGAAAAGCAGGCAAGGAGAGAACCATTTGTACTTCTCTTTGGATGAGGAATGCCGCCTTGAACAATCTCAGAGAGGTAGCCATGTTAATCTGTAACTTTGAAAACAACGAACAGTCCTGTGGCACCTTAGGGTACGTCTACACTATGGCGCTATTTCAGGGTACTTCCGTTATCCCAAAATAGCTATTCTGCATCTTGACAGCACACCCATTATTTTGAAATATCTTTCGAAAGAACGGGCGTGCTATTCCGACGTTCCTGTAAACCTCATTCCATGAGGATTAAGGGACATTTTGGAATAAATGTTTATTTTGAAATTTGGCGCTGTGTAGACAGTGCCAAATTACGAATTGCAGAGCTTATTTTGAGCTAAGGGTGCAGTGTTTGATTTAGTGGGTCTAAGGTAGACTCGTAAATCAAATGCTGAGGGCAGCCCCCTGCTGGCGTCTGGTACTCCTCATTCCGCAAGGAGTAAGGGAAGCCAATGGGAGCACATGCTCCTGTCAGCCTCCCTTTGTGTGGACACTGCCACAGCTCGGCTTAAGGTAAACCGACTCCAGCTACGCATTTTGCATAGCTGGCGTTGTGTACCTTAAGCCAGCCTGCCTGGTCTAGTGTAGACCAGAATTTGGAGACAAATGGACAGTATATTCCATACAATCAGGGCTGGATTACCCAACAGGCAGAGTAAGCACATGCTTAGGGCACCAGCAAAGCAGGAGCACCAAAAAAATGAGATGTTTTTTGGAAAAAATTTGATATTTGATATTTCAAAAAAAGCTTCGAAGTAGTCATCATGGGAAAAATCAGAACTCCGCAGAATGTTCTTTTTCTCAGCTGAAAAGAATAAAAAACCCTCAGAGAACAACAATGTGTCAGGACAGACTTGATTCACTTTCCCTATTGTGTATGGAAGCTGACATGCTTCATCGAATCAGCTTCGATGAACTTATCCAGAATTTTGCAATCAGAAAATCTAGAATGAAGCTATTTTAATTTCAGCATACATGTAAGTTTTGTGTCATTTCAAAAAATAAAATTTTATTTTATGGTATAGTATTGTTTTTATTTTTAATTACATATGGGGGGGGCACCATAATCTTTTCAGTGCTTAGGGCTCTAAAGGTCTTAATCTGGCCCTGCATACAATACCTGGAAATTCAAATTTCAAACAACCAGAAGAGAGCTATGAATTAAATGTCAAACCTCTAGTACAGCAAATGAATGAGTGCTGAGGGAAGTATATAATTTTTGGTTGGGAAATATAGCCACAGACAAAATGAACATTTTGCCATAGATATCTTTCTTGTTTCAGTCTGTCTTAACTATCCCAGATAAAGCTCTAACAGGAATAGCGAGGAGGTTGTTAGAATGGATGTGGAATAAGAAATAAACAAGAGTTCATGCAGATGCTTTGTACAGATCCACTGAAGAGGGTGGAGCAGCTAGTCTAGTTGTGTTATGGTACTGTCAAGCCAGCCAGCTCAAAGCAGAAGTGGATTGAGAGCTCTCTAATGCCACCAAACATACATCAGTGTAAACACAAATAGGCTGCCATGGGTAAATTTAAAAATGCCCTCCACAAATGTATATATATCTTTTAGCGAAGGCAACTGTACGGATTTGGGATTGGTCTAAAGCTAAAATAAATTATTTTCCCTCACCAATGATACACATTGTAAACCATCCAAATCTTAATCCATATCTCAATCCAAATCATGCACCAGAGAGCTTTTAAAGATAGGAAGAACTCTGGACTGCATGCAGTTGGCTAATTATTCAGTAAAGAGACTTTTTAAACTTACCCTTAACTGGCCTAGCCATTATGTGTGTCTTACTTTCTTAAAAAATTTTATACAAAAAGCTAAGTTTACAGGCATCTGGTCAATTAGGAAATAAAAAAATAACTAATTTGTATCAATGTTTGCAATCACCTTTCCTAACCAAAAAATTCCTACCTTTGACACCGGGAAAAGGATGTGGGCAGGCAAATTACCCAACAGGCATGGGCTTTGGTCTGGAAAAGAGTGCCAGCTGCCTCAATCTAGAAAAGAGCAAAATAAAATTTCTTTAGGGTACAGATTCAGGGGTACCTCACACCAGTCAGGTTAATACACACACACAAACACAGAGTAAGTGGGTGGAGATAAGTGTAGGAGAAACTGTGGTACAAGAGGAGATTTTATTGCCTCTGTATAAAACCATGGTACGCCCACATCTTGAATACTGCATACAGATGTGGTCACCTCATCTCAAAAAAGATATATTGGCATTGGTAAAAGTTCAGAAAAGGGCAACAAAAATGATTAGGGGTTTGGAACAGGTCCCCTATGAAGAGAGATTAAAAATACTGGGACTTTTCAGCTTAGAAAAGAGGAGAATAAGGGGGGATATGATAGAGGTCTATAAAATCACGACTGATATGGAGAAAGTGAATAAGGAAAAGTTATTTACTTTTTCCCACAATATAAGAACTAGGGGTCACCAAATTAAATTAATAAGCAGTAGGTTTTAAACAAACAAACAAAAGGAAGTTTTTCTTCACTCAGCACATGGTCAACCTGTGGAACTCCTTGCCAGAGGATGTAGTAAAGACTAGTACTTTAACAGGGTTCAATAAAGAGCTAGTTAGATTCATGGAGGTTAGGTCCATTTTTGGCTACTAGCCAGGATGTGTAGGAATGGTGTCTCTCGCCTCTGTTTCTCTGGAGGTGGGTGACAGGGGAAGGATCATGTGAGGATTACCTGTTCTGTTCCCTCCCTCTGGGGCACCTGGCACTAGTCACTGTCGGCAGACAGGATACTGGGCTGGATGGACCATTGGTCTGACCCAGTATGGCCATTCTTGTTCTTAAGAGGGGATTTTATGCATTATTGATGAGCATATCCAGTCGTTAAAGATTATTAGCATGGGCAGTGAGTATCTGAGGCAAGAAAAGGCAATGCCTTCTCAAACTGCCAGGCTGGCTCTGCCCACACTCTGCTCCTACACCCTTCATGTGGCTCTCAAGTCCCCTCTTGTTTATGCCCCAGCTTCAGCTGGGCCAAAACTGGGTCAGCATGGTCTTCCTGAGCTCCGGGGCCAGGGAGGATGGAGCTGCCTGTGGTCTGCTGCTGGTGGGGATGGGCTGAGTGCCTGCCCCAACAATGGGGGGTCTTGACTCCCATGTGGGTCCTGGGCAGAAGGTGCGGGGTTGGGGGCTTGCATCCTCCAGCCCTCGGTTTACCCACCACCCATGATTAGGATGCACATCATAACAAAATAGCAAAGCAAAGCATTGGATATTTATTACCAAATAGCCCTTTAGTAAACCACCTGCGGCTTGCCTGTGGAAATGGTCACACAAAAGGAAATGAAGAATTAATCTTTCATCTGCCAGCAGCTGCTAAGCTACTGATGGCCTGTTACTGGAAAAATTAAAGGTAAATATAGCAGAATGGTTCAAAAATATGGGAGGTTGTTACGGAAAAATCAACTCACGAGTTACGTATCTGGAAAAGAAGAAAGAGGACAAACAGTACTTAAATATTTGGTTATTTTTTATTCAAAATATCCCTGCAAAAAACCAGCACACCCATCCATATATGTGTGAGTATTAATATTTGATAGATATGCCTGGCCTGTTAAACATTTATTCAGAAATGTCATTGAATTTAGTCAAATCACTGAAAAAGAATGACGTGTCAGAGATGTTGTAATGGTGCTGAATGGTAACAGCTTGTTAAATTGATGAATATATTCCTGTATAGGGTCTTTTGAAACAAAAGTTCCCTGTTGTCATGATTATTGTTTTATTTCAGATATGTGTAAACCTAGTAATACTTCCTAAATTAATAACTAATGAAAATATTAATACAAAGAAAAGTCAGTCTTAGGTAGTTTTGTTGCAGTCAAATCCTGCTATAACTAAATTATAGAGAATGCATAAGAGGAATCACACATGCACAGAGAACACCAGAAATTCCAGTTGCCTTGCTGTCTTGGCTCAATGCTGAGTGATAAGCATGCCTCAGTGTTTAAATGGATGCCTTAAAGAAGCTCTTACTGTTTAAATACATAAATAAATAAAAACACAATGATCCCATCTGAGCGTCTTAAACCAGAAAAAAAAAAATGGCAGGAGCTCCCAGCCTGTTTGGTGTGACACATGGTGATTTTTGAATGAAGCAGAGTATTAATGGATACAATTAAGATGCAGTTTCATTTTAAAGATTAATTGGCTGGGCAGCAAAAAATTGTAGGACATTTATTGCTGTCACAGTGAGACAGGTAATCAGGGAATGAAGCTGTAATTGCGGCTCCTCTTGTTTTCCTTCTACTGGGGAGCTGAATAAGATTCAATTGAGCAAACAATTTGCCACACGGATCACTCTTTTTGGGTGGCAAAGCAAATCTTGCAGGGATATCTCCCCTGGAGTTCTGCCACTTTTTAAACCTGTGACATTGCCAGCCGATACTCACTGTAGCCGTTGCTCATAAAAAAAAGAGAGAAGAAAAATATCCCAACACACTTGGCAGCAGGCTTTTGCACACATATTCTAGACCTGACGCAAAGCTTGTTCCAGTGAGTAGAAAGTCTCCCATGTTGGACATGCTCAGGAAGGTTACTCTGAGCTGAGATGTAAGTGGGGCCCAGTGGAATAAAATGGAAGCAGGAACTGTCCAGAGCAGCAATGAGGCAAGTGAGCGGGAGGCATGAATGCCCCTCCTTCATCTCAGTGGGCTGCAAGAGTGTCGTAACCAAGATAGTCTCCCAGGACAGGGTAGTTTTGCTAACTGTGCTTGCGTACCTAGAATTTGCGGGATGGACTGATTGAACCACAGCAGTGCTTTGACTGGATGCAGAGGGAGCGCACAGCGCTCATAGTCAATGTTGTGTGCAATCGGCACACACCTCATTTCATGTGCCCTTGTTTTATGTGTGTGTCACTGTAATAATACCAGTAGGAAAGAAATCGACATGAACGGAAACCTGTGGAATCTGTCAATCCTGTGTGAGCAACGGTGACCAAAATGTCTCCTGGGCCACACATAGAACTTAGTGGCCCAGAGGCTTTTTCAAGGAGATCCCTCCACATGGATTGGAAGTCGAAACACTTCTTTCTATCTATTCTACAGCTGCCCTTAGCCTTCCTCGAGAGGAGACAACTTATAGGAAGGAACTTGAGAGAAACTCATGGGGGGAACATGAGACATTTCCTGCTCTTTTGGCTCTTTCCACAGGTGATTCAGTGACTGCTTTAGAGCACTTGGTTGCAGCCAGATTTCAGATAAGCAGATTCTGAGATCTGCTTCCCCTGCATAGACAGCACTCCCACTGACCTAACTGAAAGCAGGATCACTCTGAGCTGCTGTTCACAGTACAGATCTTGGAAGACAATTTTCCCCATGCTGAGGGAGTAAATGCGAATTTCTTGATATATTGAGCTTATTACACAGTCCTTACTCTTGAAATGCAAGCTCTGCAGAGGAAATCATCTCATTACAGTAAATCACCAGAAACATAGCCTCTTTAATGGGCATTTACTTTTAAGGCACCAACATCTGTTCTACTGTAAATTAGAAAGAGACAAAGAATGTATTTCATTTTTACATCAGCAACAAAAATATCTAGGGAGTATTAAATGCATATATATGTTCAGTGTATAACCTGGCCAGTAACTCTGCCAGTATTTCCTGCATCTTTTCTTGCTTTTTCCTACTTTCACTATTTTAAAGGCAGACAGTACTTTAGCATGCAAAGGATCTACAGTCCATTATGTGATAGGCCAGAGCCCCAGTTTGTGTAAATCATTATAGCTCTAACTTCAGCGGAACTTTGCTGATGTACACAGACAGAAGTTCTGTTCCCATATATGTCATGCCAGGCAATTAATGACTTTCGTGGGAGCAGGTTCCTGTCTTAACGCCATTCATCCGAAAGCCTAGAGGTATGGGTGTTAACCGTGGAGCTCATACAAGCTCCTGCAGGTCATCAGCAAGGGACGCGTGATGACCACAGTTGAGGAAATCACTCAGGCTATGTCTAGACTACATCCCTCTTTCGAAAGAGGGAAGTAAATTAGACAGATTGAAATTGCAAATGAAGCCAGGATTTGAATTTCCTGCACTTCATTTGCATAATGGCCGCAGAGCGTTCTTTCGAAAATGGGTATTTCGAAAGTGGAACTGCTGTCTAGATGCGGTTCTTTTGAAAAAAACTCCATTTTTCAAAAGATCCTGTAAACTTCAGTTTTTGAGGAATACAGGATCTTTCGAAAAAGGGTGGGGTTTTTTTCAAAAGAACTGCTTCTACACAGCAGTTTCACTTTCGAAATACCCACTTTCAAAAGAACACACGGCCACCATTATGCAAATGAAGCGCCAGAAATTCAAATCCCAGCTTCATTTGCAATTTCAATCTGTCTAATTTACATCCTTCTTTCGAAAGAGGGATGTAGTTTAGACTTGCCCTTACTTATGTGCTTACCTTCAAGTGTGTGTTGTCTCGGTGGAGTCAACATGTACCCAACGTGCAGTATGTCAGTGTTAGTATGAGAATAAAGTATAATGATGGTAATAAATCCTATACAAGGATTGGCTCATAAGTTCTGTGCAATTCTCCATCTTACACTGCAAGTCACCCTGGCTTCTTGTTAGCATCACAGATTAAGTCATGCGTCTTGCCTGGTTTGCAAACGAAGTTATGCAAAGGTCTTTTAGTAACTATATAACCCTTTGCCTGAAATGCTCGGTAAAATTGTTTGCTGTGAGTGAAGTATGGGTGTGCCAGCCATCACGGATGTCCAGAGGGCCAAGAAGACATGAGAAACTTGGAGATGATCATCCCCGGTGCCTGAGGCTGAACGAAGTAGCAGAATAGACTAACCTCGGACAGACAGAATAGACAGACAGACGCTCCCAAAAGTGGGACCACAGACAAGAAAGAGCAATGGGAAGCCTGACCATAAACATCAAACTGCCCCCTTTTCATGCCCTCCTCCCTCCCCCCCCAGCAAACCTGAATTTCCCTACATGCTAGGGTATTGCGGTCCCTTCCAGTTCTAGTGTTCTATGATTCTATGACTGTGAGGGCAAATACCTAAACGCTGAGATGATTGTATAGTACAGTAAAGGGCAGGCATACAAGGATGCCCTGCTGTCACCACTGAGCAGGGCTGGATTAAGACCTTTAGAGGCCCTAAGCACTGAAAAGATTATGGTGCCTCCCCCATATGTAATTCAAAATAAAAACAATTCTATACCGTAAAATCTAATATTTTTTTGGTGCCCTAAGCACGTGCTTAGTCTGCCCATTGGGTAATCCAGCCCTGCCACTGAGAGATCTCTTTCTGAAAGTGGACTGAATGAGGCTGCATGGATGTTGTGGGATGGTTCCCCAGCCACTGATCCAGTCTAAGCATATGGCCCTAGCTCTGGCTGTATCAAGTCTAGCATAGTGCTCTTAGCACCTAAGGCCTAGGATGGGTAGTGCAAGGCTCTTCGGGGCCCTGCTCTCAGTCCAAGCCTCTAAATGCTACTGTAATACAAATAATAAAAGATCAATCGGCTGTCAGCATTAGAGTGCTTCTCAGAGTCTGAAAACACATGGGCTGGAAATAAAGGGCTGTGAGCATATTTAAAAGAGCACAGACTGTATTCGAAATGGCTGTCTGAGTATACAGCTCGACTCTCTTAGGAGAGGATGTTTTTCTGTCTTTGCCTGTAAACATGACTGTGACTCCTTGTCTGTTTGATCCCACCCTTGGCTGCTTTCTGTAAGCTTTGGAGAAGCCCCAGGGGGCAGTTCCAGGCAGCCTGCAGTGAAGTTTGGTAGCACTTTGGAAGATGTAATTGGGAAAATATTAAAGCTCGTTAATATTAAAGTTAAAATATTAACTCTCTGGTTACATGAGAGTTTACAGCACTTAGGAGGGATGTAAGCTTTGGTTGGGGAGAGCTCTCCACTCTGGCTGCGGCCATGCAAGAGAGGGAGAATGATTTACCATTCGGATGTCAGCAGCCCAGCATGCTTGTTTTTTTAAAAGGGAAGCTACATGTTGAGGAATGAATGCTCCTCTTCAGGGTTGCACGGTTGCCAGACAGCCTGGCTTTATTCCTGAGCAGCGTTCAAGAATCCTTCTCCTTTCTGGCCAGCCTGAAATTGAATTACAGTCAGGGAAGAGCCTTTCATCAGTGTTTGGAGCAATAAACAACTGCTCACCTCACTCTGACAGCTCTGTTCCTTGGCAGCATGGGGCGTTCTGGGGGGGCTGGAACCTGGTTCAAAGGGCACCTTCTTTGCAGCTCCCAAGGATTGGCTGATTCACACACAGCATCCTCACATTGATTACATGGCTCAAAACGCACTAAGCACTTGGGTTAGAAACAGAATTTCAGTTCTAAGGAGATCTCAGGGAGAGGAGAAGGGCTTTTTGCAGTGAAAGAATCGTACCAAAAATCAGGTCCATTGCACATCTCCATCTTAGTGCCAGGTTTATCGGGAGGCAGGTATAAATGTGCCCACAAAAATATGCCTCTGTAGAAGTAGACAAGATGTTTGTCTCTGCCTCTGTCCTAAGGAGATAGAAGCAGGGAGCTCAGCTCCCTGAGGCTATGTCTACACAGCAGAGTTGTTACAGAATAACTTCAGCAAGCCCGTTATTTCGTGGGTATGCAATGCAATTAGCATAGCTCAAGTTGTGTAGCTTTTTTCGAGTTTAGCTCTGCTGTGTAGATGTGCCCTTAATGACCTTTTGCAAATCCCAGTCAGAGTTACTAAAACTCAACAGATTATTTACAAATTTCTTTTTAAAAAAAGAGAAATGACTATTAAAAAAAAGTGTATTTGAGCACTTTAAGATCTTGATCCAAAGCCATGTCTTCAGTAAGATTCTCCTACTGGGAAGATGATTGTTTAGCTTCTACAGGTTGAACCTCTCTGGTTTGGCAACATTCATGGCTCAGCATGATCTTAGTTAGTCAGATATCCACTTCTCATGGGTATGCTAAGTTTTCCATGGTCTCATGAAGTTTGTTTACAGCCACCAGTCCTGGCTCTCAGTGTTCTGTGCTGTTATTTAGCTCTAATTTACTACTAAATGTCTTCTAAGAGCCCAGTAAGCAGTGGAAGTGCTGCTAGATAATGTTGACCTTCAGTGGTCTAGCCAATTCTCTGGTTTGGTACTGGTAAGGTCCCGAGGGTGCCAGACAAGAGAGGTTCAACCTGTATTAATGTCATTTAGCAGCTGGAAACAAAGACAAGTACTATGCCTACAGTCCCAGCTAACTCAAAGTAGAACCCCAGGCAAATGTTCCATGACCCTTGTTTGGGAACTGCTATTTTAGGTCTCATCACATTAGGTCACTTGATTTCATCCACAGATCTCAAAGTGTTTTATAAAGACATTATTAGCACCACTGTTCAGTTTAACCAGTTTGAGATGGGTTGAGTGCCTGGCCTTGCAAACACTTGGATGCAGAAGTAACTTCACTCATGTGAGCAGTCCTGCTAAATTCAGTGGGATCTCAAGACACTTCTTAAAGAGTAAGGCTCTTTAGCCAGTTTGATCACTGGGCAGCGAGGGTACTTACCCGCTCTGCAAAGCATGATTGGGAGGCTGGCCATTTGGACAGCTGAAACAGAGACAGCCCAAATCAGTAGCCACTTCTGAAAACTTTGGTTTATGTGACTTGTCTATGGTTTAGATTTGTTCAGGGGGTCTCTCTCTGTCTGGCACTCAGTGCTGTCAGGAGCAGAGTCCTGGGTGAGCTTCTGTGCTGTGCCTCTGAAAGGCCACGGGGTCACGTTGGCTTTAAACTGATCTTGGGCTGATGCAGAGGCTGGAAAGGCCCCAGTGTAATTTAGACAGGCTTGGGGAGCTACATTTTGACAGCATCCTGGATATGGTCTATAGGCTACAGAGATAAGCCAAAGTTCTTCAGTGCTGTATGCTGTGGCCTGGCCCCTGACAGTCCACACCCATCCCCATTCCTGCTCCCAGCCAGTCCTCCAGCCTTGTGGCTTTGTTCCACAGTACCTGCACTGGGGAAATCATCACCTGGGCTCCCTTGGGTCATTGAGGAGGCCTATGATGGAGTGGACTAGGCCCAAAGGACCTCTGCTGGAGACCTCAGTACTCTGCCAAGCCCATCTCAGAAAAGGAGTAGTAGAGAGGTCCTCCAGGCAGGTTAGAGTGACTGTAGGGGAAGCAGCCAATCAGGAAGGCCATATAAAAAGAGCTGCAGAACAGAGCAGTAGTTAGTTGCTGCTTGGAGCTGGAGAAGAAAGAACTGCAGGCCTGATAGCACTGAGCTGTCCATGGCCCTGCAGCTCTTCAAGGCAATCAGGGACCAATGGAGCATGAGGCTGGCTGGCTGCTAGAACTAAGTAGGTACTGAGCAAGGGGAAGACTTCAGGAAAGCAGTGTCTCCGGGAAGGAAGCTCTGAGGATGTAGCTCCATACCCAGGCTGGACTACTTAAAGACCAAAGCTCAGGGAGGTATAAAGAGAAAGACACCACCAGAGGAATACTGTGATAGGCCTTGGTAGACTGTATACCCTGGAAAGGGTCTACTCTGGTTAACATGCAGATCGTGAGTGACTTACCCAGAGCACTGAGTCACTGAAAAAATTGTCTGACAACCATTGACAGGGATACTCAGAACTAAAGAACAGACATTCCCAACCAGAGGGGGGCATTCATAAGAACCCTGTTAAAGTGTCTTTATTTCCTTTAGGCATAGAGATGTCAGAGTGGAGGTACAGTTCACATGCCAGTTCTACCGACTCCGAAACCAGCGTCCTCTCCACCAGACCACATTACCTTTAGAGGCTTGGAATCAAAGGAGGAAGACAAGGGGCTGTGTCTGTAAATGGCATATGAAAACCACTGGGACTAATACCTGAGCCTCGGTGGCAAAATGCATTTTGTAATGGTCTATACTGCAAAAATGATATATTCATCATAACTCAGGATACCTAACCCACATTACCTGGCTCTGGTTAAAAGAGCAGTGAAGACAAATCAACTCTACTTTGAATGGAGTTGAACAGCTCAAATTCAAGTCTATAGGATCCCTATTCTATGTCAAAAGACAGTTGCCATGTCATTGCTACTATTTGAACCCACATTAACTACCACAGAGTAGCTATTCTGATTTAAGAACACATCATCTTCTGAAGTCTAGACATAGACTAAGCGAGGCTGCCAAAATTTCTCATGGCCTGGAACTATAGTTGTTTTCTTATGGAACTATAGTTATCTTCCTTTCCCCCACCCCTATGGGAAAGCAGAAGACCTGTAGAGAATATCAGACCTACACGTATCTTTATTTGGAAACAAATACACATGGTACTAAATTCACTCAGCCAAAGAAATTGAAATTAGATCATTTAAATGCAGAAGAGTTCTCCCATATTGATACAACAGAATTTATTTTAAATGCCCAAACAAGAGTGTCATTGTTTCAAGGGGAAAACAAACATCTTTTATGATTATGACAATGCAATGCTATTTTAGGATTTTAAATTGTCTAAGATGAAGACTCCATAGCATCCTCAAATGAAGATACAATTAAAAAAATCCTACTTGCTAGAGGTTGAGATTTGTATAATGCTCTGGGCTGCTGATAGATGATTTGTCATTACCTTTGCCTGCTTCCATTTCAGAAATGAATTTGTAATTGCTGCTGTTTGAACATCAGGGATCAAATGTAACGGCTCCCTTTTCTCAATCATTCCCCTGATGCATCAGATTTCAGAATCTGAGGATTTGTGAAGGATTCAAGCACTCTGGGGGTTTTATTGTTTGCTTTCCTTATTAAAGAAAATATGACTATATTGAAAATGTAGAAATATACATATTCATATTTACACATGTATCTTCCTGTTGGGCCTCATGTATTTTCATGAGGTATTGCTCTTTTTGCTTTGATTAAAGAAAAAAAATTAACCATTAAAATTGAAAGTAAGTTTAGAATAGTGTTTGGTGTGTTTGTCTAAAATCATCCCCATCTTTTGATTTTTATCTCTCCTGCAGCCCAGTCTTCTCAAAAAAGCTGATTGTAATGCAATGTAGCACAAATTATTAAATTAGATGCCATGCCCGACTCCAACAGGAATGTATTAAGACCCTGATCCTTTAATCTGGACTCCTATGCTTGCACTGAGTCCTATTGGTTTTTCGCAAGTGTAGGAGTCCATCTGCATGGGTCCAATTGTAAGATTACAGTCTAAAATTATATTAGCCCTATTATGGGTAGTTGTATGCATTCCATTTAACTAATTATACACACAGTTAAAAGCATGGAAAAAAGCAGTGTGCTTATTACTAATAGAAACTGGGTGTATCAACAGCTAAGGGTGTTCTTTGCCCCAATCTTTTTCTGACTAGAATCATTTTGACAGTGAGCAGTAATGCCCCAATATGACCTCTCCTTCAACTCAAGCCATCACTCCTCTACACCAAGCCTTGCCAGGCATCTGCATAAGGCTCCATGCATGTGGGCTGTATCCCAGGAGAGCTCTCCTGGCCAGCTGTGAGGCTTTCAGGGTCCCTGAACGTGGCTGCAGTGGGAGTGACTTTCTTACCAAAAGCAGGCTGATTGACAGAACTATTCCATCCTTCCCGGAAGCACAAAAAAGCTCCCTACATAGTTTTGTATTAAGTTCCAGCATGGAAAGATAGAGACAGGAAAAACAGACCTTTGAAAGTAGGAACAACAAAGTATCTTTTGGTGAACAAGAGGCCAAAGGGAATAGGCCTTCTGTAGGAATGTGGAAGAGCCTAGCATTGAAGATGATTCTAAATGCTACACATTGCTAGAAAAATGGGAAACTTCCAGGTTCACATTTGCTCATTTGTCCCTAAATTTTTTTGGGTACAAAAAAAATTTCAGTGGAATTTTCCAGGCAGCTTTATGAAAAATACCGCATGAAATTTTCAAAAGCACTCAGGGTTGGCTGGACTTGGCTCCCTCTGAAATCAATGATGCCAATGATAAAATTCAAAGGGAGCTGAGTTCAGCCAGCCCTGAGAAATGCTTAAAATATTCCACCTATTATGTTTATTACTGTAAATATGATATGAATGTCACTGAGAGTGATAGTCACCTAGTTCATGTATGCTGTGGGGGTAGGACTCATGTGTTACATAGCCCTTTTCTTGGTCCTTGGCACACTGATGCATTTCACCCAGAAGTAGCATTATTGGCATGGCTTTATTAAGAATTTAAACTTTTTAAAATAATGCTGGTCCAAGGTAAAACCCAATAAAGACAAGTGCAAAGTGTTTTTCTTGGAAAGGGAAAAAAAACCAAATAAACAAATACAAAAGTGTGAATAGCTGGGTCGGTGGTAGTACTGCTGAAAAGGATCTGGGGGTAAGCACTGGTGGTCATATCTTACAATTCCTGCATTTTCTGTTAATGTAATTTATGACCCCCCCACAACAACGAAATTGGTTTCAATGGGCAAAACACTATTCTAACAATTGAATATCTAGCAGGCCTAGGCAACCTGAGTGAAGTGTATTTACATATCCACATCCAGGATTTCTTTCCCAGTCCAGCATGAGCTGTATTTACATAACAACTGTTGAAGACCTAGCAAGTCTAGGTGAACTGAGAGAACATCACCACACCCAGGATTCCTTTCCCATTCCATCTGGCTATAAGCATTGATTTAGACCCTCCTTACATCGTTATAATCAGGCCTGCTAATGGGAGTGGGATGGAGGGCAAAGTGGCAACTATCCTGGGGACTGATGATTCAAAAGAGCCCAAGGCTCCTGGCTGCTGCTACCACAGCACTGACAGTTTTCAGAACCCCAGGCCCTTTAAATCTCTGCTGGAGCCCTGCATAACACGCTGTCAGCTGATGGTTAGGGCAGTGCGTGTGTGTTATACACCCGAGTCTTCAACTGCTGGGACACAAGGTCCTGTCACAGTGGGCGGCCTTAAGGAAGACCGACGGGCGCCCCAAGAAGTTTTACGTCCGTGTCGTTGACCGCTAGGACCGGGGTCCCTTCACGGCAGGCAGCCAACAGGCTGACAGACGCCCCAGAGTTTACAGGGAGAGCTTATTACATCTCAGATTTTGACTGCTAGGATACAGGATCCCTTTGCAGCGGGCAGCCTAGGGAAGGCTGAGAGATGCCCCACGGATCTGTCCTCTGGAAGAGACACGATCCAAACGCCCAGCTCTGCCTGTATCTCTGTCCCTTATGACCGGCTGGAGTTCTTTTAAATTGTGCTTGGTTCTGTTACAGCAACTGAAGGAGTCAGGTTAAAGCTTAAACAGTTACAGGTTTATTAAAGAAACTTATAAATCATATGGTTACAATGGCTATTGCTCTATTTCTTAACTGCTAGCAAATATAGATCTTAAAAATGGTTACAAAGAAAATAAAGATAGAAAATAGAAATAATGGTACCAAGTGACAGCTTAATCTTTAAAGAGCTCTAAGTCTATGTGTACACTTAAGACAAAGGACACATCCAGGTACAATTTTTACCCCCTTCTGTGCCTCTCGACTCCAGCGTATCAGGCCAGGGCCGGTCCCTCAATTCCTAGGAAAGACGAATACGAGGTGGGCGTCCCCGTGGAACCTCGGGAGGCCAATCACCTAACCTGATGAGCAGATAGATGGTAGATTGACGCTCAGAGTAAGTGTGCTGCTGGACCCATCTTTATACCCATAGGGGCCCGTATCCTCTTTCTTATCTAAGATGCCAAATTGTGTTGGTCTGTCTTTGTGACGCCAGTTCTTACAAGGGAGTTTCAACTTAATTTACACTTGCAAGAGAGAGAACTAAATTGTGAGTACTGGACATTCTATACTGGGTGGGAGATTCCTCCCCCCGGACGAGTGTGTGTTCGTATCAATATGGGTTTCAGTCAAGGGCACGCCTCTGCAGCCTCTAGGTCAGCAATTGGCGTATCTCTGTTTACCGCCATCCAGGGTCACAGCAGCCAGCATATCCGGCCCTCCTGTCTATGATTCAAAGACCATGCTGATTTTAATGCTCTGTGTGCCCTGTGTGCTCCAGGCATCTCAGAGAGGGGCAAGCAAGATGTTACGGGGAGGGATTCCTGTCTGGCTACACACGCTCCACACATCACTGAGAGCTGGCTGGAGGGGAGGTGGTCAGCATAGTCCAGGCCAAGATTCCCCCAAGGTGTGTGGTAACACGTCTTGTAGCTGCTTAATGAACCCTGCCCAACCTGGGGCTCAGGGTTGCTACGCACGGAGCTGCTTGGCTGGGGGAAGGGCACTTCTCCCTCAGCAACAGCAGCAACTCTGTGCTGAGGGAGACATGCCCCTCCCCCAGCCAGGCAGCTCCATGCGCAGCAGCCCTGAGCTCCTGGCTGGGCGGAGCTCATTAAGCAGCTGTGGTGCTGTGGTCAAGGTGTCACTAAGGGCTGGTTGCTCCAGCCCCCCCCCTTCTGCAAGAGGCCCTGCCTCTTCCAGGAGCATGGAGTCCCCCCCCTTCCCCCCCCCCCCGTACCTTACCAAGGAGCCTGACAATTCTGTCAGCTCCCCTGGTTATAATGGATTACAATCTGAAATGAGTCAATGCTCTGAGGCAGCTGCATAAAAGACAAATATTTTGGCATATGTTAAGAGGAGAGTTATAAAGTCTCTCTGCACTCAGCACTGCTTTGGCCTCCACTGGAGCACTGTCCAATTCTGGGCACCACACATTGCACAAGATGTGGACAAAAGTGGGAAAAGTCCAGAGGAGAACAACAAAAAATAGATACAAGGTTTAGAAAACCTCTGCAATGAGGAAAGGTTAAAGAACAGGACGTGTTTAGCCTTGAGAAAAGGAGAGTGAGTGTGGGACCTGATAAGAGTCCTCATTACGTTAAGGGCTCTGGAAAAGAGGATGATGATGAATTATTCATTCCAATGAAGGTTGGACAAGAAGTAAAGGGCTGGATCTGCACCAAGCATGGGCAGTAGGTAAAGTAGGCAAGGGAAGGCCATTGCCTTCCCAAAGGTTCCTACACAGCCCAGCTACTGGGAAAGGCTAGGCCCGTGGTGTAGCAGCCTGGTTCCCCAGCCACGGGGGAGGGCTGGAGCATCCAGGAAGTATTGGGCTAGGGTTGGGTGGGGTTTGGCTGGCGGGGAAGCTGCTGAAGGGGTGTGGTCTTGGGGGAAGGGTGTAGTTTTGGACAGAAGGGGGAGGTCTTGGGATTGCCTTCCTCAGCTGGGCCTTCACCTGCCAGTGTTCCCTCTAAGGTGCGTGCCTGTGCAGGTGCACACCAAGAATTTCAGGTCCTCCCACCTCCTGGGCAGAGCCATGCAATGGCTGCTCAACTTTTCCAGGGTGGGGCCATGTGGGGGCTGACCTGTCACAGGAGCAGCAGGGCATCCCCCATGTAGCCCTTCCCCTAGCTTCAGACCTTCCCCAGGCTGGAGCTGCAGGCCATGTGGCAGGCAGCTTCGATGGCCCTGGCCAGGTCAGAGCTGCAGCTGAGCCACGTGTGACGGCGGCGCCTGCTCCGGCATCCCTGGCCGGGCCAGAGCTGCAGCTGAGCTGTGGTTGGCTCCTGCTCCAGCAGCCCCAGCCAGGTCCAGGTCTTGAGCCGCTTGGTGTGTGAGGCCTCTTCAATGGTTGCTTCAGCATCCAGGGCCAGAGCCAGGGCCACGTGGTGGGGTGCCACAGTTCCAGCTCCACTGAAGGGCGTGGCCTCGAGATCCCAAAAGATAAGTCTGCAGTTATGTGAGGGTTAAAATAGTTGACAGATGACTAGAGAAATGTTCTGCTCCCTCTTCATATTTATTTAAGAGCCTAAACCACATAAAGGAGAACAAATATCTCTGACCCTCTATATTCTTGTCACTTTTGAAGGCATCAATCATGTCAATAGTGTTGATTGTGCCAATGACTATTTTTCTCCCTGTGGAAGTTATTTCTCTCAGTCTCTCACTCGCTCTCACTCTCTCTCTCACACACACACACTGTGTGTGGAGGCAACTAAACATTTCTTAATGAATATTGATTATTTGGTATTGATGCTAAATCAATATGCAATTGATGATGGCACATTAAAGGGATTTTTCTATGATTCACAGGGGTCTAAAGCATGCAGATACTATAAGAAATATAATCAATAATTAGATTATGTCCTTTTTACCATGTGGTAATGTGAACTGAAGAAAAAGAGAGGGGTGAAATTTTCTGGTGATGTCCCTGCGTTCATCTTCCAAATGCCATTAACTTGCAACTACAGAATGAGCTGTAGTGTCACTGGAGATGTGTTATTTTTTTTTTATGCTTTACAAATTACTACACTTTTTTGACTGGATTGGGCTGGGAGGAAAGTGCAGGGGTTGGGATGAAGGGGGCGCTGTGCAAAAGTTAGGGGCAAAGGGTGCACAATGCAGGGTTAATTGTAAAGGGTGCAGAGGATGGGGTGCAAGGATTGGGGAGCCCACGGATGCAGGAACAAGGCTGCATAGGAGTGTGACTGGGTACCAAGATGAGTGGTTTTCAGGGTATGTGTGTGCAGGGTCCTGAACCTTGTTAATTAACCCTTGTTTTAGTATTTTTTCTTCCATAACTATTTAAATTGTGTGTGTGTGTATACTTACACAATTATATATATACTAGCCAATTAGCCTGCCATAAGACGGGATTTTCAGGTCTCTCCTCCACGTCGGTCTTCTCTCCTGAGCCTCCATTCTCTTGCTCCGTCTCTCTCTCTCTCTCTGTTCCTCCTACTGCCTCCCCCTCCCTCTCAGCTCTCCTCTGCCTTCTGCCTCTCTCTTTCTCTTCTCCCCCTCCTGTCTCTCACTTTCTCTCCACTCTCTTCTGTCTCTGTTGGGGATGCATGCTCATCCAGGCCCCACCCCCGGCCATGTACGTCACTGCCCCGCCCCACTTCCTCTCGTGCCGTGGCACTCAGCTGACTTCTGCGCCGCTCAGCCAGGCTGCCGCGGTGGAGCAAGCGGCACAAGCGGCCGTTTGGGGTCCGCTCTCCCCATGCTGCATGGGGATATATGAACTGGTGGGTGCCACCGAGGCACACACTGGTGGGTGCCACAGAGGCACACATCCAAACAAGCACACATGACATCAGTATTGGTCACAAGAAAAATCTCTCTCTGCTCATGGATGGAAAATCTTAGAGGGAACACTGTCACCTACCACCCATGGCAGCAAGGGAGATTTAGGTTAAACATTAGGAAAAACTTTGTCATGGTAGTTAAGCAGTGGAACAGGCTTCCAAAGGCGGCCATAGAATGCCCTGTTTTGGAGATTTTTAAAACCGGGTTGGACCAATTCTTGTCAGGGCTGGTCTAGGTTTCCTCCATCCTGCCACAGCACTATGGGCTGGACATGATTTCTCAAGCCCTACATTTCTATGAGCACCTCATGGACAAAGATGCAATGGGCCAAATGCATCCTTGCTATCAGTCTGCTGAAGTCAATGGAGTTACACCAAAGATTAATCTGGCTATCTGAAAAAGCAACATGCAAATAGATGCCTTCTTACTTGAACAAAAGGGAAACATTTTTGAAAGTGTGTGTGGCCTCCAGCATAACTTTAGAATGTTACTACCAGGTGGAATAAGAGCACAGTGGGCAAGGTTACCAATAGATCAGCTCTAATAAATATTCTGCGGAAATACTTTCGTCCAGCAGAGGATAAGAGTGCTTGATAAATAGGCAGCAAAGTAAATGCAGCAGATAACTGGTATATCAAAAAAAGCCCAGGTCAGGAAGTGCATTTTGGAGACTGCAAAACATTTGTCATAAATTTTCTCTGTTCACATTGCATGTTTTTATAACTCGACTTCTGCATAATTCATCCAGGCGCATGCACATCCTGACAATGTTGCAATCTTCCAACTCCATTTCAGTCATGCACATCTATTGGGGTTTAACTCCCTCAATATAAATGGAGAAGAAGTTCGTACAACTAACCCCCATTTACACCAAAGGATTTGAGCCTCAGATTTCTTTGATATCTTTCGGGAGTAAACACAAGAATTGGTGAGAATTATCCTCTAATGCTGATAATATTTTTCATGACATTGTTCATAAAAAATTTATTTGGTCCTGTTTAGCTTTGAGCAAGTGGACCCTTTATAAGATAGACACCTGGATTTAGATCTTAACAATGAAAATGCTTTACCTTTGTAGCATGATTTGTTTGCATTTGGGTAAAAAAACTCATGGGAAAAGGCGTAAGATTTTGAATTTGGCTTGAGTAAGTGACTAATCATAAGGAGAAAGTATGGGCTATAGCTAAGCTTGGGAGAAGTACATATTTATTGGCAAATATCAGTAAACATTGATCTCACACCACACACACAAGCCAACAGAAAAAAATATCTTCATAAATAGTAATTGAAATTTACAGACAGGCAATGCTACTCGAGAATGTAGAGTTTGGTTTTGGGAGATTTACTGTATATGTTTTGACAAACAGTTTTGACAATTTGTGTTTGGTTATAAAGCTTTCTGAATCTCAGCATCTACTGTCAATAAATATCTAATGTTTGACACTCCTCCATAATTTCCTGTAGCTTTGAACATTTTCATCAATACCTAAAAAATGTTTAAAAATAACATCAGCATTATTCATTGAACTAATATAAAAATGAATTCTGCCTAGCTTAGTTATACCACTGAAAACAACTGAAAAAGCAACTTGTTTTCAACACAGTATTACAGGACATTGCGCTAAGTAGGAGCATGTAGGGTTACGGTAAAAGTGGCAATAAAATGCATGCCTAGTGGTTTTATATATATAGGGTTTCTGCAAATGGAATTGCTGGTGGGTGAATATGTGGTTGTACTCTTTGCACAGAGATGGGGAAAGCAATACTTGTGTACGTAAAGGGCCTTTCCACCAGCTTCCAAGGGCTTAGCATCAGAGCTGAGGTCTTTTGAAAATCCAGCTTTCATTGTAGGTACTGAACACGATCAACAATCCAGTGCTAAGTGATTTGCCCATGGTCACATAGGAAATCTGTGGCAGAGCTGGGCATTTACTCCAGATCTCCAGAGTCACTGTACCGTGCTCTAACCCAAAATACATTCACAAAAAGTCCATATTTGGGGATTATATAAGTCAAACGGAAAGATTTAGAGTAGTTTATATGGAGGAAAGATCCCCTGGAGTGACAAGGTTTCACACTGTTATATTATTATTAATTTTTTTGGTCTGGCAAGTGAACTGTATTTCACCAGAAGGTGGGAAAAGACTTGGTACAAAATTAATCTTGGCCAAGGAAACATTTGACAGTGTTCTGTGGGAAAACCTCTCCGTCCTGGGAGATATCAACTCCGGTAGATATTGATGGTGCTAAAAATATCAGACTGAGTTCACAGTCCTTGGGCATTTTGTGTTCAGCCTCAAATATTTTCAGAGAGTCCTATCTTTTTTTTAGGAAGGAGAAATCTTTTCCTTTAGAAACACTTTTTACTGATTAGGTATATGATGAAAGACTGGATTTTGCTCAGGATGCGGCTATCTGTGTTTGGCATTCTGCACTATGTGGAAACTACAGCACAGCAATGTGAGAAGTAATTAATACAGAAACAACAGAGAAAAGGTCTGTGAGCTTCTGAACACACTGGCCTGGGAGATACAAGAGTTTTTTCTCTCTCAGTTACGTTCTCCATCGCTTCATTCTTACAGTGCCTTCTGAGAGGCATGGGAGTTTGGGTAACAAAAGTAAGCCTTGAAGGTAACTTCAAAAATGCATCCCACATGTAAAACAGAATATTGATTAACACAATAATATTTAATAAAATTAAATATTATTTAATCACATGGACAACAAAGAGCCGGCCATGATTCTAGTCTCATTTCAGTTTAGCTCCAGTAACTGTTATCAGAAGTTAGTCCTGGTTTACATGGGTGTCAGAAAGATTGGCCTCCATCCCAAAATAAAAGCCTGGATGAAAAGAGAGATGGCAGTGTGACATTCCCATAGCAGCCTGGCTCTCTCACTACAGAGGCTGAGTGGTCCAGGTTTCTTCAAGGATTGATGAGTCTTATAATCAATTTTCTAACATGATTGTGTTATAGGCTATAGCATGATGGGGGTAATCCCTGTATTCAGGGGACAGACTTGCTCCTGGGGAAGGTATGGGTGGGGCCTGGAAGGGGCGGGGCCTCAGGCAAAAGGGGTAAGTCTGGGAGCAGCTACCCCACACACAGCTCAGAGCATATCACGCCCTCTCCGCTCCCGCCCCAGCCAGTCCCCAGAATGCACTGTGCGGGGTTCTGGAAGGGATTTAAAGAGCCCAGAGCTTTGGCTGTCACTGCTGCCACAGTAGTGTTGGCCAGGAGCCCTGGGCCCTTTTATATCATTGGGCTACAGGGCAGTTGCCTCCTTTGCTGCCCCCCATTGGTGGTCTGCCTGTACTCATTTAGGCCTCTGCTGCCCCTCTGGAATTACCCAGATCTGCCCCATCAGCTCAGGGCCTGTTGTTGGTTCTAAAAGCAAAGAGGCCCAGAGATATATCAAGAAGGAAACACAGGCCCCAGTTCTCCCCTCACAAACACCAGTGTAATTCCATTGCTTTCACTGGGTCAACATCCATTTATCACCATTGAAGCAAGCCAAGAGGCCAACTGGGTGTAATGGAGAGAACATCACCCCTGCACTGTGCCGAGGTCCAGACCAGTGCAAAGCGCACACTCTTCTGGACACCATGTTGCAAAAACAATATTGAAACCATTCACCGAGCCATTGTGCTGGTGGCGTAGGTGTCCCTGATGTATCCTGTGCTCTTAAAGTGCTTTGGTATTAGGCACCTTTCCCAGAACACTGTCTGATGTCACAGAGCAGTAAGGTTGCCAGCAAAAATACCTCTCCTCCCCAGAAAAAAAGCGCCAGGAAAATTTTGGTTGAGGAAAAAAAAACATTTTTGTTGACCCAAAAAAACCCTGTAACTTTGTTGGGGAAAAAAAAAAAAGCGCCAGGCTGCCGAAATGCAGTCGTGGCCCCTTTAATTGGTGGGCCCACTCCCCTACCACTACCCCTGCTGCCACCGCACGTCCATCGGGCGCCAAGCCAGGAAAAGTAGAAAATACCAGACATTTTGTATGTCCGGTATTTTCTCTATTTACTGGACAGAAGGCGCAAGTACCGGGCTAGCCGGTTCAATACCGGACACCTGGCAATCCTACACAGCAGGAGTAAGAGGGCATGCAGACACCACAGAGAGGAGGGATGTGTGTAGCATATAGGTATATAAGTTGGATATGGTAAAAGGAATGAGGGAAAGGAAGACTGCAGCAACCTTGGTTTCCCTTGTGAAGCTTTTACAGAGAAGGGGAGCTCCCACTTCAGTATTGGAGAAGAAAGAAAACATACACATGACTGCAGCTTTCAATACTCTGAAGAGGAAGGAGCCAAGCTGTTCTCAGTGATGGCAGATGACAGAACGAGGAGCAATGGTCTCAAGTCGCAGAGGAGAAGGTCTCGGCTGGATATTAGGAAAAACTATTTCACTAGGAGGGTGGCAAAGTCCTGGAATGGGTTGCCTAGGGAGGTGGTGGAATCTCCAACCATAGAGGCTTTTAAAGCTGGAATCATTTAGGGTGAGTCTAGACTGTGTTGCTCTTTCAGGATACCGGAAGTATTCCAAAATAACAACGCCATGTCGTTAAAAGTGCCCACTATTTCCCGAAATAGCAGGCGTGCTATTCCAGCATCCTTGTAACTCTTGTTCCACGAAGGTTAAGGGATTTGTTGGAATAGTGCCTTATTTTGAAATTTGGCACTGTGTAGACAGCACCAAATTTCAAAATAAGCTTTTTCGATTTAGACTCAGAATAAGCACAAATTGCATAGCTTATTCTGACAGAAGGGTGCTGCCACCCATCATCTAGCTGTCTTCCTTTGTGCTTCTTCTAGGCTATCTGTGTATCAAGGTGACTTGTGTGTAAAATATGGGAAGAGCACATTTTAGAGGCCCTGTTCTACTAGTCAATGTAAAAAATAATTATGGCATAGGCGCACAAGTGGTGCGCTGGCTATATGATATTCTTGCAGAACCAGTTCTCCTTCAGTTTTATCCAACACATTAAGCTGGGAGAGGTAATAAGCAAACCATTCTCCATCCTTAAATGCACCGTGACAAAGCTAATGAAACAGAGGTCAGTCCATGGCAAAGGTACAACCTCCGATCTTCCACCATCCATTCCCAGACCAAAACCATAATTTGGCAAAGGGCCCTCTGAACAGCTGGTGTAAAGAACTGTCCTTTGCAATGTACAACAGGTTTTATGGGTCCTGCAAAACCCAAGAATTATGTTACATATTCTTCAACACCATGTACTGGAGCCGTACCTACTAACTCAATCTTAACTATACACTAGAACTATTAACTTTATACAACTAGAGAGCATTCACACACACATTCACCCCACTTATTAACCCCGGGAAACAGTACCATGGTGGGACGGCAGCCTATGAGATTATGAGCTTACTCCGCATACTCGTACACTCCTAGAACATGCAATCTCAGGGTATGTCTACACAGCAAAGTTATTTCGAAATAACAGCCCTTATTTTGAAATAACTTTCCTAGCATCTACACAGCCAAACCGCTATTTTGAAATTAATTTGAAATAGCGGCACATTTATTTCGAATTTGGTAAACCTCATTCTACGAGGAATAACACCAAATTCAAAATAGCTATTTCAAAATAAGCGCTGTGTAGACACTTATTTTGAAATAGGGGGCCTCCAGCCTTCCCAGGGAGCCCTGGTGGCCACTCCAGCCTCAACCAAGAACACTCCACTCCCTCCCCTCTCCCCGACCCTTTAAAGGGGTTGACTCTGGCCACAGTGCCTGTGCCAACTCCAAGCCTGCCAGCCCAGGGCCAGGGCGGGTGCCTTCCTGGTCCAGGGTGGAGATCAGGGACCTTATTCAGGTTTAGGGGGGATGCCCCCAATGTCCATGGTCTCTGCACTAGACAGAGGAATGCAGCCGTCTATGGCAGGATAGCTGCCATCCTGGCCACCAAAGGCCACATGCGAACCCAGGATCAGGTTTGCATGAAAATCAAGTTGGTCCGGCGAGATCCCTCCACCCCTGAGCCCTGAGCTTCCCCTCCTCCTTCTTGCCCTTGCTTCTCTCTTCCAGCTCCCTCCTCCCAGGTTTCCCCCTCCCCTCTCCCACCCTCTCTCTTCCCCTCTCCCACCTCCTTTCCCCAGTTTCCCCAGAGGTTCATCCCCCCCCAGTTTTGTTCAATAAACCCAGTTTCTATTTTTAAACATATGTGTCTTTTGTTTGACATCAGGAAGTGGGGCTAGGAGGGGTAAGTGGAAGGACGTGAGGGAGGAATGGGGCACGAGCGCCTGGTGGGGAGGACCGGGGTGGCTCTGAGGGCTCCTCGGGGTGGATGCTCTCCCGCAAGGCAGCCCCCCAATGGACCTCCCAGATGGCAGCCTGCAGCAAGTGCAGCCAGGCTAATGGCAACGACCCCACGAGACGCACCGGCGTGCCCAGGGGCAGCTCTGGCTCCATGTGGCTGAGTGCTGTGGTGTCCCGAGTGCGGGCACTCCAAGACAGGACTGCTTTGCTGTCCCTCATCGAGGTAGACAAGCAAGTGGGGAACCCTGGGAACTGTCTGTCTGGGATGGGGGTAGGGTCCCTTTAAGCACGGAGCTCAGTTAGCCTCAAGCAGCAGCCACACACACGAAGTCCTAAGCTGATGCCCTGCTGGCACTGGTTCCTGCCAGCCTTAACTCCAGTTCAGGGTCCACTCAGTGTGGACGCGCTATTTCGAAATAGCAAAACACTATTTTGAAAGAGGTTTTGTGTGTAGATGCGTTAATTCTAATTAACTATTTCAAATTAAGTTAACTTGAATTAACACTGTAGTGTAGACGTACCCTCAGGGAGTTCAACATGCCTGAGAAGATGGAATTGCAACTTAAGTTGGGCACCAGAAAGATGGAGCTGCTTCCACATGGTAGCACTTTTGAAAACTGGACTGCAGGCTCTGATCCTTAAATGAGCCATACACAAATGGGACCCTAGGCACTTCAAAGGTTCCCCTGTGCACTTTTACTGAGTGGTTTACAGCCATTGCAGATGCCTCAACCGGTGGCAGCAATGCCTTCATCCTGCCTCCCGAAATGCTATCCCTTCAGACGTAGACTAATATTGACAGCAGCTCCGTGATTTGTTCTTGCCACCGTGTTTCATTTTTCCATTCAGTGGTGACAGTCTCATGAGTCATTTTCATTTTAAACTTCTCGTGCTTCAAGATGGAGGGCTGCAGGCCTGTCTGGGACCATTGTACAACTAGCCCAGTGAATTGGGGAGAGGCACTTGAGCTTAGGCTGAAGGCTGTTTGTATGAACTGTCATGTTCCTGAGATACAAACAGAAGTTAGACAAAATGTAGAATATTCTTTCTGGAAGTCTGTGTGGTAACACTGCTTTACCTTGGAGAACCTAGAATTATAACAGACAAAACCCGACAACAGAGAGACAAAACAGGCTGTTCCCTGATGCAGAACCTGACAACAGAGAGACACAACTCAACCCACCTTTCTCATGGCTGGCACTTTGCAGAGTGACCGACGAATTGGATCACATGCTTTCCTACAGAGCTCTCTAGCGTGCAAGCAGAACCAGAAAATCCCTACCCTTAAAGCAATAGCTTGTCATTTTAACACAGTTTTCAATACACCACATAAATGAATGTCAATTAGTATGGTACTAAGGTTTTTTCTTTAATAGCCACTGTGACAGGGTCATATCAGAAGGCTGTAAAAATGTAGTGGAGGGGAGATCTATAAGCCTCAGATTGAGGTGATCCCTGCTCCCAGAGTAACAGGGAGGGGCTTGTTTAGAGCTAGCAGAGGCAGTCAGGGGCAGTGGAACACCTGGGGCTAATTGAGCAGGCCTGCAGCATCAGGCCAGCCTAGGCTAATTACGACAGCCGGGAGTAATTAAGAAAACCAGTTCAGACTGGCAATAAAATAAGCTTTGCCTACAGTTGGGGCATGCGTATAGCTGAGAGGACAAAGGAGGGTGCCACTGGGAGGAGGAGGACAGGAGACAACTGAACACTAGGGGGATGAACTGGAGAGAAGGAAGGTGCTGGGAAGTAGCCCTGAGTCTTGGAGCTATCTCATAACATGTGTTGGGGATTCACACAGCCAGCTGGGCTGGAACCCGGAGTAGAAGGTGGGCCCGGGTCCCCCCTACCCCAACACCCACCTCCCGATTTCCACTCAGGGAAAAGGATTGTGGAGTTTATTCTCCGTTTTGCTATACACTGGCCAATGATGATAAGAGCTCAACAAACAGCAAACTAAAGTCCCAGGCATGGTGCCTAAAACTGGGCACGGCTGTGAGCCTCTGAGGCAAGCAAAGTCTGCCAGGAAACGCAGAACCCACCGAATTTTTATGGGAGCTTTGTCACCCCACTGAATTTTAGATTCCTAGTCTTTTGAAAATTTCCACCCACCTCTCACCACAGTGTGTGAAGCTGCACACCACTTTTTAGACACTGGTCAGTGAATTTAATCCTGCTGGAAGCCTAGCGCTGGGGTCAAGCAGACTGTGCCTGGTTGTGTGATCACACTTCTATCAGCGGCCATGCTCCTTCTGCAAGTTCATGTCTAATACTAAAGATTTCACCTCAGATCAGTGACCACATGCACACTTCACAGCTGACTGTCATAAGTCTGTAAACATGCAGTGTTGTTTCAGCCCTGCCGGATAGATACTAAAGAGGCAATGTGCTATGTTTTATTGGCTCCACTTCTGTTGGTGAGAGAGACAGGACAGAAGTGGGTCCAATAAAAGATATTACCTCACCCACCTTGTCTTGCTAATAAATCAGTACAAACAGAAGTATTGCAGTATTCTGCACAACGAGCAATTATGCAGTCATTATGCTGATCTGCTTCTGCTAGCATAATCACCAACATAAAGAAGTCTAAGGAATTTTCCTGTGGAGGTTTACAATGTGTGTCAATTTTATCTACATTTTCCTAAGGAAGAATCATTTGGGAAGGGAAGAAGGGGGAATGCTTTGGGAGCTAGCTCTTTCTCCTGTTGTAGTCAATATCAAATCTTCCATTGACTTCAATGGGAGCAGGACTGGCCCCTTCCGGAATACATGGCAGGCTAATTATTGTTATATGAAGATACTAAAAGGATGCAAAAGGCAGCTAAAGGCCAGGGAGAATGGTAAATGGAATTTGGAAAGGACTCATCCAAAGTAGTTAACAGTTTGCTATTTTTTAAGAGACGATGGACTCACATCTACTATATATTTTAGAAACTTTGTCTGTGTCTGTGTGTCCATCCATCTGTGAGTCTATTTGTTCAAGAACTCCTCCTAAACAGTAAGAGCTAGGACCACCAAATTTGGAATGCAGCTTCCTCTTATCCTAACTTCAAGCAAGGTCAGAGTTTGGTTGTGCCAGGACAATGGGATGTGCCTGGAATTTGATTGTTTCTTATAAAATAGAAAGGGGGGGAGGGTCTGGTAGGAGGGGGCAGTTATAGTGTAGAATTACCAAACGGGAGCAGAAGGGGCCAGAGATGGGGACTGGGTGAGCTATAACACCATTCGGCCAGGAGGGGGCAAGGGCGGAGAAAGGGACAGTTGTTATGTCAGTGTATAGTCTATAAAGCAGTATAAACAAGTCACTGTCTGTATGAAATTAGCTTCAGGGGGTAGCCAAGTTAGTCTATACAGGATACACTTTAAAAACAACAAATGGTCTGGTAGCACTTTATAGACTAATAAAACATGTCGGTGGTATCATGAGCTTTTCTGGGCTTGTTTGTACTGACTTCCCTGGTGTTTTTCTGTAGCCTGTTGTAAAACTAGGCAAATATCTAGATGAGTTGATGTACCTCTGGAAGACCTCAGTGCACCCCCCCGGATTATGTGTACCCCTAACTGAGAATCACTTGTGTAGACAATGTTAAAACATGTGATAGTATGTAAGTTGTTAACATCTCAAGAAAGTATGAGTAAAATGCTGCGCTTAGTCATATTGGCATATAAATTCAATGACTTCAAATAGCTGTACATCGAGACAAGTACCTTTTTAATGCTTTCTATTGTCGCTAAACATTTCAAGATGAGCTTTTCATGTCATTCTGTTTTGAAATACTTCAGGATAATGTGACACAGAAATAACTTAAGCAAGAATAGATTGTCTTAAGTAAGGCAACATAATAAAACATGCATCCTGATATGCAGTCTGAATTTTACGACCCCCCCCCCCAAAAGTAGTATCTTATTGGAAATACTGAGTATCAGAATCACTTGATTTTTTTCCATCAGGTTATGTAATGATGATCTTCATTGTACAAAATTTTCTTTTAACATTCCCATGCAGTGAGTCTGTCTTGCAAGACAGGCTTTGAAAACAATGCATTTTTCACTTGTTCCAACTGCCTTGAATCGGGTATATAAACTGCATGCACTCATTTTTAAGCCATGATGATAGCCTCATATCTGAATTTTTAGACTGATTGGAAAACTATCATAAGCTAATCAGAAAGCAAAGGCCGCACATCCTAATTTTACATCTGGAGGTTGGCATTTACTTTGTGGGGATTTGACATATCTACTTGTCTAAACAATAGCTCAAACAGGGTGAAAAAAGTGTAATAAAAACACTGAAAATGTCATGCCTGTAAGGTTCAAAGCAGCATAAGGCCTGATTAATTTAACACCTTCTTCGTTGCTTTCAGAGGAACTGCTTTCCCATTGATACATTTCCTGTTCACCCATGAATATCTTGTCACTATTGCTTAGAACTGTGGCATATTTCTCTGGCAGTAAAAAAATTACATGTACAATAAAACATTTCATGGCCCCCTGCTTAAAGCTTTAGAGCTGCCTTGTAGTCTTTGTACAAGAAGAGCTCATTAAAAGTGCATTAGGCGAGTGGGAAAGTAATGCTCTGTCTTCTGCAGAAAAGGTTCACAAAAGCCGGGACATATTAATAAGGGAGAATTCACGCTTATGAAAAGCAATTACAGAGATTCCTTTAGCACCTGGACTCTGTGGCCTTGATTCAACCTCCATGTCACAGAGGTGGTGTGTGCAAATTATGCTCCCCATGCCTCTGGGGAGGCAATTTGCCACATGGGAAGTTTGGAATAGTTTGTGTTGCTACCCTTACTGTGCATTCTGGCTGAGGAGGGCAGGGTTTACTTGCAGCCTTAGCTCCAGTGGAGCCTGGAGGACAATCCCTGGAAGATGGGCAGAGCCTGGAGAAGAATCCCTGGAAGGCAGGAGAGAGCCAGGCTTTCTAGCTGTTCAGCAGCACCCACCTTCTGGTGCCAATAGTCATCCACCAGACCCCCCTGCTGGGTTTCACAAAGCATTTCAAGCCTTGTAATGAGGTGTTAATGCCACAGGAATGGATAGGAACGGAAAGTTGAAGTAGTAGGAGCTGGGACCTAAATACAGGATGTACCTCCCAATCTGGGACTCTCTGGTCCAGCAACATCCGTGGTCCAGCAGGGCCATGAATGTTGCTGGACGAATGAGCCTGGGAGGCCAGGAGCAGGAGCACACAGGGCTGGGCCAGCAGTGGCTGGGCCAGGGGGTGGCTGCGGATCCCCAGCCAGGCTAGGGAATCCCCAGCATCAGTGGGGTTTGCAGGGGTGGGGAGTTCCATCCCCAGTATCAGTGGGGCCAGGCAGCGAATGAAAAGCTCCCTCCCTGGCCAGGGAACCCCCTGGAAGCAATGAGACCAGGCAGCCCCAGGCTGGGGAACCCCTGGAGCATGACTGGCCCCAGCAGTGGGGCTGGCGGCAGACAGGTGGCCCCGAACCTGGGGAATCCTCAGTGACAGCAGGGCTGGGGTGGCCGGACAGCCCCAGCCAGAGAACCACCGGTGGGAGCGGGGCCAGGTGGCAGTAGGGGAGTCTCGGCCGGGGATCCCCGGGGAATACCCAATAGTAGCTGGGCCATCAGCAGCCAGACAGTCCTGGCCGGAACTCTGGTGGAAGCAAGTGGGCAGCAGGGTGGGAGCCCCAGCCTTGGGAGCTCCCGGGAGAAGAGTCCGGGAGTGGGGCAGCCAGCAGGGGAGCATTGACCTCCCCTGGTCTGGCAAACTCCCTGATTTGGGACCGGTCAGGTCCTGAGGTTGCCAGAGCAGGGGGTCCAACCTGTACCTTTAAAAACCTGGCCCTTAGTGTCTAGATGGTGACAGACAAGGAACAACAGAACCTTGTTCCAGGTCATACAGCAAAGTAGCAGCAGAGCAGGCATAGACCCCTGTTCTCATAAGAACAGCCATACTGGGTCAGACCAATGGTCCATCCAGCCCAGTGTCCTGTCTGCCAACAGTGGCCAATACCAGATGCCCCGAGGGAGGGAACACAAAAGGTAATCCTCATGTGATCCCTCCCCTGTCACTCATATCCAGACAAACAGAGGGTAAAGACACCATTTCTACCCATCCTGGCTAATAGCCATTGATGGACCTAACCTTTTTTTTTTTGAACCCTGTTAAAGTCCTAGCCTTCACCATGTCCTCTGGCAAGGAGTTCCAGAGGTTAACATGTGGTATGGAAAGAAGACTCCAAGGGAAAGGAATTGCCCTTAGAGCTTTGATCCAGCTCTTTCCACTGCTTTTCTATGCTCATTTCTAAAATCCGAAATAATATTCCCATTGTTATTATGAAATAATACCTCACCTAGTTAAAAGTAGATGGTTTATCCCAATAGCCAAGCCATCATACTTAATTTTGCCATTGATTTCAGCCCTTGAAGAGTTAGATCTGAAAGATACCCCTTAAATGCTGCAGTTTATCACAAAAACATTACTCTTTCCATGAGGAAAATGGAGCACAAAGAGCACTCCCTGGGACATAGGTACCACAGGCACTCTGAATGCTCCAGTGGTGAGACAACCACCCCTTTCTGTGCATGGGAAAGGAGTGCCTCAGCCTTGAGGGAGTTCTGCTGACAGGTGAAGGCCCTGCAGTGTAGCTCTCCTGTCATTCACATCTGCGGGACTGTGCGTGTATGTATTTATTGGACCCCTAGTTTGGGACTGTCACTCTGCACTGGACAGGGAAAGATGGAAGGAAGTGAGGGAGGCATCAGACACCAACGGGCATTGAGCCCATAGTTGCTGCTGCTGATGGTGATGATAGTTTGGGACTGCTATGTAATTGGTTAGATGCCAGTCATGTGACAAAAATATTTCATTCCCATTCTCACGAAAAGAGGGAAATAGACCAGGCACTAGGAAATGAACTAGGGCAGCCAATGTGGTCTCAACATGGTGTCTGTCAAACAGCAGTCACCTCTGCCAACCATGACTAAACTCAAAGCACTGAATGCTAATGGGACAGCTGCCATCTTGGTGGTGACCATAGCTGCAACAAACCCTCACGCTGAATCAGCCAGAAAGAGGGCTACCTGGAGCATACTGATTAGTAGGTTAAAGTGGCACTGAGAGATCTTAACCTATGCACCCTCTCACCACTGAGCAGCTAAAGTCTGGACCCCACAACCCAAGAATACTCCCCTTTGAGGTGGTCATTTTGGCTCCAAAAGCTGCCTTTTGTGACTGACACATTTCTGGCTCCCCCTGCTACAAGGATGCCATGAGAATGCAGCAGAGTTGACCATTCCATACTACTCATGCAAGAGACCATGGAAAGGCAGCCCCCGACACTGTGGTCCAGACCCTCAAAGGTATTTAGGAACATACCTTTGAGGGATGGAGGCCTGTCAGTTGTGGAGGTGAGGAAGGTGTGCAGAGGGCAAGGGATATGGCCGAGTGAGACAGACATCAAGGGGGTGTAATAAATCAAAACAATAGTAAAAATGAGTTCCCTCAGCTGTATGCCAGATGGAATTTATATCGCCACTTATTCAGAATTTATATATCGCTGAATAGTTCTATTGCATTACATCCGGTAAAACCATTAATTCAATAAATACATCTCAATTTCAGGAATTATGGCACCTCTCAAGATTCGGAAGGACAGCATGGAGGTAACAGTTAAAGTAATGTCACCTTCATATCATAACAATTTCCATTTGAAAGATTCCCTGCACCATTTTGTGTCAATGAAGAGGCAGGAAAGAGCTAGTGAATCCCTTGACTATCACCCAGGGTCTATCAAAAAGAATGATTCAGCCCGTGAATAAATCAAACTCTACAATAAACTATGTTAACCCGTGTCAGCTCCCGAATAGAATCGCAACGGAGGAAAACGGATTTCAAAATGCAAATTCAACATTGTGTACTGTCATCACAGCAGCAATAAGTCAGAGCACAGCTCCTTCTTTGGAGAACCCCAGAATCATGCACATGAAAATCAGTCCTTACACAGTCAGATCCTCTGTCAGAGGGGAGGATTTTGAAATAGCTTTGACTACAAGATGAAAATGTGCAACTCCATCTGAAATATATTTGGGGGCTTTGAAAACACATACAATACAGCGCTCAGGGCTGGAGGAGATGTAACCTCAAACGAGCACTTTTTTGTTCCCACGCTTTCTCTCTTTGCTCCTCAACATTCTGTGCTATAGGAATTAACGTTTTCCTGTACCATGAACTTCTGAAATACTCCTTCTATCCACATCATTATACCTAAAAGATATGAGGATAGGTTAGCTACAATATCGATTTTCTACATGGTTAGATCTAGTTTTAAAATCTAGCCTTTTAAGCCTGCAAGGTGATATCTTCACAAATGAAATCTCCCCTTGTTTTATTCTACCCCTCCCCCCTCCGCTCAACGAGTAATAATAGATAAATGAGGGAAACCAGAACATAATGGCATGCAATTTTCCAGAAGATCTCACACGCAACCTACTGGTTGGGTTGTCCAGTGAGATGCCGTTGCATTGACATCTGGTATTGTTCTTCATGCCTGGCTCATTCAAGCAGCACTTCTCCAGCTCTTTAAAAAACAAGAGGCAAAGATGAATTACCTGCTTCAATAAGTAGAACTGCTGGTGCAGAAAGCCACCAATTACTGTATTATTAAATGCTTTGGAGCTTTGGTATCCAATCTATCCATGAAGGCATCAGTGCTAAATTGCTTCCTTTGATGGTGCATTGTCCTGGATCCTGTTTCACTGGTGGAAGACTTTGCTGAATAACATCATTTATGCCTTTTGCAAAGACTGCGCTACGACGGAGTGCAATCACAGAAGATGCCCGATTGTGCTGATCTTACCACTGACACCCGCCTTCTTCTCTTCTGGGGCTCCCCAACACCCTGTCCTGCTGGGTCAGATCTTCTGGTCTTCCCCAGACAAGGCACAGAGTTGGGGTAACTGCTGCCATGAAATGCAAATCAGAAACTGAACAACTTCAGCGCTGGGAGAACTTCGTTGTAAAGGATCAGCATCCAAGAAACCAAAACCCAAGTGGCACCACCCCCCAAAAATGTTTTGCTTGTGTTAAAAGTTTTACATAGGTTAGCTCTGTTTATCAATTAATGATATGCACAGTGATTCTCCCTGCCCGTAACAATGATTTACACTGGGCTTGATATTGAACAAAAGAGTTTTTATTAAGTATAAAAAGTAGGATTTAAGTGGTTGCAACTGAAAATGGTCACAAAAGTAACAGAGGGGTAATCGTGATACATCAAAGTAAATTACTAAATTAAAATGAATAAAAAATGCATAGCTAATTCTAATCCACTAAGAAACTTGTTACATGCAAAATCTTCCCCTAAACAACTGTTCTTATTTCAAGTATAAACTTCAAATCAGAGTTGTTCTTTTACTCAGATTTGGGTCTACAGCCTTCTTCAACGTTCTTTTGTATCCTGTTAGGGTGCGCCAGGCAGTTTCCAAGGCCAGCTGAAGACAAAAATAAGATATACAGATCCAGCAGATTATAACATTAAAGCTGGTAACTTACATGAGGCATTTTGTCTAAAACATCTTCAAGTTATGCATATTCATAAGCTAATTGTCATAAAGCATGAGGGGCATTACACCCACAGGCAACAAATACTTTCTGTAATAATGTGGGGGAAACCTGTTTTTAGAAGAGGTCCAAATTTTGATGTAAGTCCACAAATTTCAAAATTTCTGGAAAAAGCCACAAATATTTTTCAATAAAATTTTCATTTTGAGGGAGTCCTTTTATTGCCCGGTTCAAACTAGTTTTAGGGCTTAATCCAAAGCCCACTAAGTTTAGTGAGAGTCAGTCCACTGAATATGAAGGGTTTTAGATCAGGTCATGGCCATCCATCATTGTGTTGAGTCTACTCAGTTGCACAAATACCAGGTGTGCACAGAAAGCCTTATGGGAAAATAATGAAACTGCACATCTGGTGCTGGATCTTGCTCCCAATGAAGTCAGTGGCAAAATTCCAATTGACTTGCAAGCTGGAATATGGGGTATTCAATTTTGTGGCTTTGTGTCTCCTTTCTGATAGTCCAAACACCTCTTCCTTCCTTCCAAATTACATGCCAGCTACTGAATCATTTAATAGACTGGAGGGTTCTGACTTCTTATAAATTAGACGGTAGAATCAGCATCTGCCTTCTTCCCCACTTAAAATAAAAAACTATCTGAATTGCACACAGTCCAGTAACTGTGCTAAATTCAACCCTGAGTGACACACAGCACAATAAAGAAAATCAGCAACTAGGGAAGGTCAAAACAGAGGAAGAGAAGCTGTCTGCTCCACAGGATAAGTGAGTCACTTTGAAATCTGATCTTTATCTTGTTTAACAAGGGTTTATAATTCTGCACCAGAACTACTCATTCACAAATCATTGGAAAGGAGGGAGATTACTTCCTGATCCCCTTGATTACATTACAGCACATTCTCAGCAGAACTGTTTCCTTATTGGGGACTTGTTTAAGAGTGGAAAAGCTTTAGCATTTCTGAAGGAGATGAGGATAGTTCTGCAAGATGAAAGCATGTGTGTCTGTGTGTGTGAAAAACACCCCGTAATATGCTGTAGCGGAATATGCTCAGCAAATGTTCCTGAGAAGGAAATATAAGTCACAAATGAAACAAAGAGTCTGGCGAGCATTGGATGCTCTTGATTCTGAAAGAACCATTCCCAGGTCTAGTCTCCATACATCAGTGTGCAGGAAGGTATATGCAGACCCGTAAACACGTTACACAACACTCCTATGGAAATTGGTGCTTTATAAATATGTACGGAGGACCAATATTGCAATGAACACCTTTTGGAATGGAACGCATTAAAAAAATCAGCAGTGATTTGTACTCTTACCTAAGGTTTCTTCTGAGGCCAGGTCTACACTAGAAGGGAAGGTCAAATCAACACATGCAACTCCAGGTATTTTAATAATGTAGCCGGAAGTAATGTACCTTGTTTCGAGTTTCCCCACCGTCCCTACGGGGGGAAGCCAATGGGAGCAAATGCTCCCATCGTCTTCCTTTGATCCTTGCAGAAGCAGGAGTACTGGCCACCAGGGGCACCCTCTGAGTCTGATGTAGTGAATTTTAACTAAACTTGGCAAATCAAACTCCAAGAGATCAATTGCAGTAGCATCGATCTTTTGTTTAGGGAAGACGTGGCCTGATTGAATAGCTTAATGGATTTAAGGCAGAAAGGACCATTAGATTGTCCAGTTTAACCTCACTCCATAATGTCTGCATTGATCCCATAATATAAGTTTGAATACATAAGCTTGCATTTCAGGTGAAAGGCTCCCTCATTTCCTCCAGAATTTTTGGTGCACTTGGTTCCAGAGAAAAGCACAAGATCTGCATAGACACAAAATGGCTTAAATATTATTAATTAAATGGGCCAATGTCCTTATTTTTGCCTGGGGGCATGGTGGGACCTCCATTTGACTCATTTCATTTCCATCAATAGGATTGCTATATGCACATAAACACAAGATTCTATGTTAATTGTCTGAATTGCATGTGATGTCCTATTGCTGCCTCATAGCAATATATTGTGTTGTTAAAACAGAGTAATAGAGGATGGTAAAGAGTAAAGTTACACAAGTGAGGAAGGAAAAGAGAACAGCAGGAGGCAAACTGAGCAAAAGAGATAAAGGAGGAGTTGGAAGGGAGCGAAGTAGCCTTTAAAGAGGAAGTTTGGAAGGCTGGATTTGGTGGTAGATATAATGCAGAAGGGGCAGAAAGAAGGAAGAATGAGAGAGGAGTCATTAGGGAACAAAGGGAAACTGGTTGGATGGGCTACCAACTACTTTTTCATCAGAGTAGCACTTAGCACATAGTCTACTGTAATATTTTTGCCTATCCATCTATTATTTTTATTTATATTGTAGGAATGCATAAGAGCCTCACTCATAAGCCAGTACCCCACTGTGCTTACACTTCGTAAGAGAAAAGCTGATGCATTGTTTTGGGTTTATTAGGAAGTGAAATGTATTTAATACCCCTTCCCTCCTCCCAAAAATGTGCACTATTATCCTCCATTTTGAATCCTGAGCTCAACACTTGTCTTTTCACTTGAAGAAATTTTTAAAGCCATTAAAAACCAAAACCAAATGTTAAAAAATCTCACACGGGTAGCCATATTAGCCTGTAACTTCTAAAACAATGAGTGGTCTTGTGGCACCTGAGAGACTAATCAGAATATATATATAAAAATAAAATCATGAGCTTTCATGGGCAAAACCCACTTCATCAGATGAATTGGAGTGGAAATAATTCATCTGATGAAGTGAGTTTTCCTCATGAAAGCTCATGATTCTATATATATATTTTGGTTAGTCTCTGAGGTGCCACAGGACCACTCGTTTTTAAAACAAAATGTGTTAATGTACCAAAGGAAAAGGGAAAATGACAGGTCAAGGAAAGAGTTAATGCAGATGGTTACAAAGGAGTCTTAGACAATTGATAAGTCCCCAGTATGTTTTGTTCTTTGTTTGACATCCAATTATAAAACAGATTTTTCCCCTTGAAACAATGTAAAAACTATTAGAGTTCACTTTACATATTGATGTGTCTCTTTCACAAGGTGCTTTTTAACTCAGAAGCAGAATGTTAATGCAGGGTTGCTATGGCAAAGCAGTTTTTCCTATTGAGCAGGAGAATAAATAATTGCATGAAATACTGAATCAATAGGCAGAAGATCAGGGATGCTGGCCCAGTCCATGCTGGGGGAAAAATTCACAGTAGCATAACCTGATTTTAGAAACTGGTTCAGCTAGTATGGATTAAGCATACTTTCCTTCATTAATGCAGACTAGTTAGTTTAGCATCCTAAAATCATTTTAAGAAACTTTCTAGCCCAGATTCTAATCTCATTTACACTGGTGTAAATCCAGACTAACTTTGTTAATTTCATTACAGTTAGTCCAGATTTATACTGTTGAGATCAGAATCAACTTTAGTCTAATTTAAGAACAAGCCTTTAAGACAATATAGGGTATTTTGAAAAAAAAATGGTAAAGAGAAATGTCAGTGGTTTAAATTCTGTCTCTCCAAAAATATATAGAATCTTTCCTTTTGATTGGCTTAAGTGCTATCAATTGCCTAGTAAGAATTTTATTCAAATAGATTATTTATAACCTAATGGCATCATTTAAGTCTACCAAGTGAAGTATGGCTTCCACCTTTTTCATGCATGGATTGATTTTTGACAGCCACATAAAACCAGAGTAATTATAATTGTATTTCATATGACTGTCCTGCATAGATTAAATCAAAGTTAATGTAGCCCACATTAGTGGAAAAACTGGCTAACTGATAGAACTCAACAAGTAATTGTAATGTGGAACCATCATCCAATAAGGATGTTTCTAGAAGTCCTGCAGAATCTATTCTTAGCCCAGTGCTATTCTGTAGCTTTGTCAATGATCTCGAAGAAAATATTAAAACCATTGCTCAGAAAGTGAGTACATGACATGTAAATTGATGGAACGGTGAATAATGATAAGAATAGGTCAGTCTTACAATAGACTTGGATCACATGACAAGATGAACTGACCTGTACAACATGTCTTTTAGTATAGCTAATTGCACAGTCATATATCTAGGAACCAAGAGTGAAAACCTGATTGCATGATGTCAAATGAAATTTTACCAGTGACATAAATGGGGCCAAAAATTTAACTCTAAGAATTCAGATCACTCTAATAGGATGAGAGAACTGTGTTTGAGAAAGCAGTGACTCAGAAAAGGACTTATGGCCCATGCTGGATAACTAACTATACATGGCTCCCAGGGCTATGTAATAGCTATTACAGTGGATGTATTTCATCCAAATTTATGAGCATACTAGAGACACACAGGCTATGTCTACACTGCAGGTTTTTTGCACAAGAACTTTTTGCACAACAGTTCTTGCACAAAAGTTCTTGTGCAAGAGCGTGTCCACATGCTATATGCTTTTGCGCAAGAAATGTGCTTTTGCACAAGAGCGTCCATGGCAGTATAGATGCTCTCTTGCACAAGAAAGTTCTGATGACCATTTTAACCATAGGGGTTTCTTACTAGCCTGTATAGACAGTGCCAAAAATTGAAATAAGTTATTTCATCTTAAGCTATGCAATTAGCATAGCTCAAGTTGTGTAGCTTATTTCAAATTTAGCCCTGCTGTGTAGATGTGCCCTTAGTGTTCATTGTATAAAACATAAATATACCACCCAAGAAAATTACTCCTATCCATGTCTCTGTTGTGTTTCTGTGAAACAAGAGAACTGAGAGACATTTCAGGGTATAGGGGCTGACAGTGGGTGAAGTCTGTTTATTTTAGGTTTCAGAGATAGCTGTGTTAGTCTGTTTCAGCAAAACAAGGAGTTTGGTGGCACCTTAACAACTAACAATTTTACTTAAGCTTTTGTGAGGTGCAACTCCATGCATCTGATGTAGTGAACTGCAGCCCATGAAAGCATATGCCATAATTAGTCTTTAAAGTGCCACTAGATTCTCTGTTGTTCATTTAGATGTCTAGGTTGACCTGAGTTTAGATGCTCTGTTTATTTCTTAATAATTATCGACTGCTAGCAACTGAACAATATTCTTTATTAGATAAATATTGAATATAAAACCATGGTCCCAGGAGTGAGGGAATTGATAAAAGAAGTAGAAGTTAAAAACAAAACCTCAGAAAGAAACCTGAGGTAAAAGTTACTCAGAAATGAAAGCAACTTTGAATGAATGGATCAATTAAGAGTGCCCACATTTCTAAAACTGTAGAGAAATGCAGCAGAAACTGGAAAAGGTTTTAACAAGAGTTTGACTTATTTCTGAGGGTTTGGGGATTGTCTCTTAAGGAAGATGAGCAAAACAATTGCCATCCTTTTGAATACTGCACATTCTGAAGTAATATCATTCTATAACTCATGTGAGTGTATGTTAGAGAATGAACAGACTCTTGTCTTAAGAAAAAATTGAGGAACACATTTTACCAAAAGAAATGAAACGTGAAAGATTTCAGATTCACTCCAGAAATCAAATGGGGGAAGAAACTTTTGAAATGTTGCAACAAAACTAGAAATAGGAAGTCAGACATATTTATTAGGAATACACAGTAATAGTAACAGAGGATTTAATTATTAGAAATACAGTCGGTTTGTGGTGACTGGCAAAACCACACGGTGAATTGCTTGCTGGGTGCGAAGGTTGAGTCCCTCTCAAGACATCTGCATAGACTTATGTGCATTGCTTGTGAGGAGTCAGTAGCCATAATACACATAGATACCAGTGACATTGGCAAAGGTAGGAAAGAAGTCCTGGAGGCCTAATTTAGGCTGCAAAGTAATGCACGTAGGAAAATATAATCTCAACTATCCACACAAAATGACAGGCTCTAAACTGTTACCTCTCAAGAAAGTGATCTTGGAGTCTTTATGGCTAGTTCTCTGAAACATCTGCTCAATGTGCAGTGGCAGTAAAAAAAGAAACAAAACACAAAAATATCTAAAACCCCAACAGAATGTGTGAAATCATTCGGAAAGGAATAGATAATAAACCAGAATATCTCCTAATGTCACTATATAAATCCATTGTACTCTCACACCTTGAATACTATGCACAATTCTGGTCCTCTAAAAATATTTATTAAATTTGGAAAAATATAGAGAAGGGCAACAAAAATGATTGGGGTATGGGACAGCTTCTTTATGGGGGAAAGATTAAAAAGACTGGGATTGTTCAGTTTAGAAAAGAGATGACTAAATGTTGATATGATAAAAGTCTATAAAATTTATAATCTGGAAAAAGTGACTAGGGAAGTATTATTTTTCCTTCACATAATATAAAACCCAATGAAATTAATAGGCATCAGATTTAAAAACAAACAAAAGAAAGTATGTCTGTGCATTGTGTGAAGAAAATCGGTGTAACTCATTGCTAGGGGATGATGTGAAGACAAAAGTGTAAATGGTTTCAAAAAAGCATTAGAGAATTTAATATTGGGTAGGTCCATCAATGGTTACCAGTCAAGACGGTCGTGGATACAGCCTCATACTTTGGAAATCCTCAAACCAATAACTGCCATAAGCTGGGACTAGAAAACAGGATAGAACTCTCAGAATTGACCTCTTCTGTTTTCTTACTTTGAAGCAGCTGGCATTGGCCACAATCATGAAACAGGATGCTCAGGTAGGTAAACCATTGGTCTGATCAACTATGGCCATTCTCATGTTGTTATGTAATTTCTAGACTCTGAATCAAAGGTTAGAGACCAAATTGCAAAGAATATGAAAGATTTCAATGTAAGAAAAAGACTATTAGAAGCTCCAGATCTAATTCTGGAAAACATAGTGAGAACTGACTAATTCACTAACTGAATTTAGTCAACAATGACCACAGTGTAGAAATACAACAAACTGATGTGAATATAAACTTAAGTTAAAAAAATCAACCAAGTCTATGGAGGAAAAGAGAGTGAACATATTAATGTTAATACATGTGAACATATGAAAGAGATACTCAGTCTAGAGGTGGAAGAAGTCACCAGTCTAGACAACAGCATATGGATCAATCCTGTCATATTTGCAAGAAACAGAATTGTTTCACAAAGGTTTGTAAAAAAGATAAATCTGGAAAAACTTAGAAATATACATTAGTTCAAAATTCACAAGCCTCAGAGAAAACACCGAATAAGGAATACAGAGTTGACAGTACAGAAAAAGAATTTTGGGGGGTGGGGCTTTTTGAAACAGTCACTCTGTGAACTACAAAGAGAATTGGACGAATACACTGTCTACTAATGGGATATTTGTTTTGTATTTTATAGATCCAAGTGCTTGAGCTACTGTAATTTCAGAAGAAATTATAACATTTTAGTCAAGCTGTAATGAGAAGAAATAGATTTTAATTTACAATCTTATAGTGGTGAACAAATTCCTCTTCTAGGTATTTGTGAATTGCTGGTCATAGACAGTGGTGGATTAGCCAGTGGGTCAATGGGACCACTGCCTGGGGGCTCCTGGATAAATGGACACCCTTGCACCCACTCTGCCTGCTCAATGCTTCTGCCAGGGAGCAGGGTCGAGGTGCGGGTGTGTGCCTAACTCCCCCCGCCTGTGTGGTACTCTTGACAGGGAGCACAGGAAGCCCCTGCACCCCAACCCCATTTCTCTGGCAGGAGCAGAAGGTGTCGGGAGGAGCTCCTACTGCTGCGACCCAGGGTTCCACAAACCTCGAATAAGCCTCTGATCATAGCTAAAGATAATATAGAAAACATAAGATTTTTAATAATGAAAGGAAAATGTATTTCTCCTTTAGCTTTAGAAACATTTAAGAACAGTTAGAAGCACTAAATGTAATTGGTAGAATTCAGACTATTCAGTATTCTGAAACCCTGGAAATAGAACATCATTTACAGAGTTATTCACTGGCACCGGTAAATTAGATTCAATATACAAAATAGAGTTAAATTAAAGAATGAAAACAATTATCCATGCAACTAGAAAAATACCCTTAGATTTAAGAAGTAGGGCACAAAAGGAATTGAAAGCATTAGTTAATTTTCATATAATGAAGAGTAGAAGAACCAGCTGAATAAGTGAATTCATTAGCAATAATAGATAAGTAAGACAGATCCTTACATTTATGTTTAGACTCAAAAAACTTAACTATGTTAAAAGGGAACATTTTAAAATAAATGCCAGGGAAGAAATATTCAGACAAATGTCAGGAGCAAAGTACTTTTCTTCTGATGTTTCAAATGGATTTAGACAAATACCTTTTGAACCAAAAAGATCATTGCTATGTATGTTTAATGCACCTTCTGGACATTTTGGTTCTGAAATCTTACCTTTAGGGTTATATTTAGCTGCTGAGGTATTTCATAGAGTGATGCAAAAGTTTTTTGAAAACATAGATGGCACACAAGTGTAAATAGATGTTCTAATATGTGGGGAAGAATTTTAGAAGTGCATGATTTAAAATAAACTAAAGTATTATCTAGGGCAGGCCTAGTCAACTTTGGAAGCCCGGGGGCCACAATGATACTCACAGCACATGCCGAAGGCCACAACTCAAGTGTGGTTGCATATACATGCAAAATATATGCAAATATATGCAAATAGCTTCTTTCACACAATGCCCTGGAGCTCCCGGCACCTCCTCCTGGGGGCTAGAAATGCTGACACCTTGTAACTATCTGTTCCAGCCAGCCCATCTGCTTGCATCTTTCAATGCTCATCCCACCTGGGAGATGCCTCACCATTGTGGAGTGTTTTCCTAGTGGAGGCCATGTTCAAAGGATCCCACCACGGGCCAAGCGTTGAGCCTCACGTAAACCCAAACCGCACTGCGGGCAACAAACAAACAGGCTGCAGGCCACATGTTGAGTAGCCTTGATCTAGGGCAAAAAAAGCAGGATTGAAAAGTAACGTAAATAAATGTAAATTTAGAGTGCAAGAATTAACTTTGCTAAGAGAAAAATTGACCAGTCAGAGATTACAGATTGATCCACGATGAATACAAGCCATTGATTCTTCTGTTTAATCAGTGGAAATGGGTCTGTAAACTACAACGGGAATGTAGCATCTTAAGCAATGAATAAAAACAGATTTAGTGTTAAAAGCATTTGACAATAAAAGACTTGGAAAATTATCTTCGGCAACATCCAAACAAGGGTTAGGAACAATTCAATTTCAGAAGTACAGTGAAGTATGGAAACTAGCGTCTCATGCGTCCAGTGGAGTGGTTTTCAAACGATGGCTCGTGACCCAGTACTGGGTCGTGGAATGTCGGGCACTGGGTCTCATTGCTGCAGAGGGATCACGTGACCAGTGGGAGTACTTAAGGCAGCTACCTGCCTGTCCTGGCACTGCAGACTGTGCTGTATCCCAGGCCCGGCTCCTGGGGGTAGGGGGAAGAGAGCACTCAGGGCTCCTCCATGCACTGCCCCTGCCCCAAACATTAGCTCCATGCTCCCATTGGCTGGGAACCTGCTGCTGGCTGCTTTTGGGGTGCAGCATGGTTTGTGCTGCCAAGAGAGGCAGGAAGCCAGCCTTAACATCCCCACTGCACTGCTGTCTGGGAGTTGCACAAGGTAAGCTCTTCCTATCCCAACCCGGACCCCCGGCCCCAAAGCCGGACCCCCCTCCTATACCCCAAAACTCTCATGCTCATCCCCACCCCAAAGTCAACACTTCAGTTAAATTATGTTGGGTCGTGGGCATCGACAATTTTCTTCAACTGGGTCGTGAGAAAAAAAGTTTGAAAACCACTGCTCTAGAGTGATGTCAAAAATGGAATACCCAGATAGAAAGAAAAGTTTTGGCATTGTTTTTTGCCTGCAAAACACTCCTACACATTTATATATGGTAGATCTGTACTGGAAGTAACAGATAATAAATTATTAGTTCATATTTCAAAAAGGAACATGACAGATGTACAGCCTCGGTTACAAAGATTTTTTTTTCCAATTGTATTTGTATGATTTAAGAGTCGAATATCAGCCAGGCAGATCCTTAATTCTTGCTGATACTCTTTCTATTGCATATGATGTAACCAATGTAATTGAAGATCATAATGTAGTACATGTAGATGTACTTAAAAATGGTTTCCTACATCAGAAAAATTATGGGAAGATACTGTACAAGAAGCTAGACAGATGAGCATTTACCAAGGCTTATTTATTACGATTGAAAAATGGTATAATTAAAAATATACCAAAGCCATATAAACAGAAATCGAAGGAATTCTGCGTCAAGGTAACAAAGTAGTAACTTCTTTAGGATTAGCAGCAGAGATATTGAAATACATACATGAGGGACAACTAGGAATTTAAAAACGTAAACAGAGCAAGAGAGGTTCTGTATTAGTCACAAAGAAATAAATTATTCAATTTTAGAACATTACTCTGAGCTGGAATGGGTTCCCCCACCTAGTGGATGCAGTCCTAATGTGGCAGTCCCACCTAGTGGGCACAGTCTACTTGGTGGAGTAGGGGAACATGGGTCCTTCCACTCCATCAGGCCCTGGGAGGCTGGTTTGGCTTCACTTCCAGCAGGATCTTTTGTCAGCCTCTAGTCACCTTCCCTGGGTTATGTCCAATATCATTCTGCATCCCTGCTGGCCACCAGCTGTCCCTTCTAGGCTTCTCGTCCTGGTTCCTGTATCCAGATGCTGTGGCTCTTCCATTCCCTGGCTTGGAACAGGCTCTGCTTATGTTCATCCCTGGAGCTCCAAGAGCTCTTCCTTCTCCCTGGCCTTCCAGCCTCTGACTAAGCAATCTTGCTGCCTTTTAAACCGCAACTCCAACCTGAGCATGCTCTGTATAGGCAGATGGGTGGGGCTCTCTTAGCCCAGATTAACTCCTAAACCCCTTCCTGGCCAGTGAGGGGTTTATTCACCCTGCCACAATCACCGTTGCACAAGGTTTAACACCCGTACCATTACTCAACAGAAAACTAAGAAGCAGATTATCCTTCTTGAAAAAAAAACATAGGTGTAAAGAAAGGAATAAGTATAAATATTAGTTGAATTTATACCGAAAGACTTATTATGATAGAAGATTGCATAAACTACTTTATCTGAAACCAAATGACACAGTATCTATAATAGTCAAAATTGGGCTTAGAAAGGCACAGTAATATTACAGGCCCTCATTCTTTGTCTGCAGTGGGACAATCTGGACCAGTCTTTATCAGGGTAGCCTGAAGCCATAGCAACCAGAGCACAAGCCCGCCAGAGGGCTGGGGTATGTACTATGATTTGTAGACCATGCTACCATGTTTACATTCCTACAGTTACCTTAGCAAGCTGGATCAAAGATGTGACAGGAATGTTTACTTGTGCTACAACTACTCCTCCCAATTGTAGGGTAGAGATACCCAAAGTGCCAAGACAACCTCTTTCTCAGAGCCAGTGTTCAACTGACACTGTCTTCTTCCGTGCGCACGGGACTGGAGAATCCACTTCATGGGCCATTATTCCTCCACCATTCCTCCTTGTTCTTGTGAGCTGTCCTAGTGGCTGTCAAGCTTCTTCTTCCAGCAGCTGGAGGGGATGGCATGTCAGAGGGCCAAGGACTGAGCAGTGATGTGTCCAACGACCTGCTTTTGCATACAATGACCTCTTCTGCTTACCGAAGATGCACAATGGTGAGGAGCTTTATGTAAGCCTGAACTTGTGTATAGGAGGCCCTCTGACCTACTAGAGGTAGGGTGTACTAAAGAGGTATGGTTCCTATCAATTTATGAATTTGTGTAGAAATAATGAAACATTTGTCTGGGTTTTGCCTCCAGGTTAATATATACTTGAACTTCAAAGCAAAATTCAGGGTTCAAAGCATTTTACCAGACTCTCAGAACAGCTCTAGTTCAAAACAATGATCAGACGTTAATTCAATTTAATCCTCCAACTTTTATCAATTCCAATCTCTGGAAAAAATAATCTATGGGCCAAATCCTACCCCACCCTACATCCTTTGTGATATCCATAAATGCAGAGAGGTGGAATTTGTCCCGGTGTATTTTTAATATAAAACTTTTACCTTACTGCTGAGAAAATCTAGGCAATTAAGGGTCATTATTCCATTTATCACTGATAAGTCACTTCTGACTGATGTGCCCTTTGCAAATGTGGAGCTGACCGTAAGGAGTTATAGCTTACCCAGTGAAATCTTCTCCATAAATCCCCAGCCTGCCAGTGAGAATTTGACATGTAAGAACAGATTCTCCTGACCTTCACAATCTGCCTGACAGGCACATTCTCCTTAAAATTACATGAGAAGTTAATTTTATCTTCCTATTGTCTGTTTTTTTTTTTCATTAGAGTGTAACTAAGCTCTGGCCTTCTTAAAACTTCCAGGTAACATTTAAGACAATAGCATTAGACAGGTTTGTCCCTAGGATTTATGAGGCCCTACGCAGTGCTATTAAACTGATGCCCCTATGCCCAACTGCCGATAGGGGGAGAATGGCAATTTTCTAGAGATGTGATTTTATAATCTTCAGCAACACACTAATGAAATATTTTAAAGCACATTTAAAATGAAGGTTCTGTAAACAGTAGATTCGGAAATTGACAATACATCGCTGGGCTGGCAAATGCCTGTTAAATGGCTTCATTACCATTCAAATGGCTCTTTCACAGGTTCATTGTTCTGCTAACAGGTCCAGCAGGTTTTTTCACTTAAGATAACTAGATCTTCTCCTGAGGAAGCAGAGCCACAGAGGTGGATGGGTGGCCATTAAGACCCAATGGTGCCCCAAATATTCAGGAGCCCTAGGCAGCTGCATATTCTGCATATGGGCAAGGACGGCTCTGGCACGAGACATTAATCCATTAAAGACAGAGAAAATGTCATACATTGGTGCTTTGCATCTATGTACCACTTGTGGTAACATCTGTGATAATTGTACTTCCACCTCTTTTTACCTAGTCCAGTGACATTGACCTGTAAGGGTCTTGTGTTCAGTGTCTGGGCCCGGCTGTGCACCCACAGGGAAATTATTGCTGTTGAAGAAGTGATGAGCCTCAATGTCTCAATGGAGTTTCAACATTAATGTTTCTGTCTGACTACAAGAACCAGTAGATGGTGGCTGTGAAATCACTGGGAGTTTCTGCTTTTGGTTACTGCCTTGAATTAATTGTCCCACTGAAGTCTATGGAGTTACTCCCAAATCAAGGCCAGGTAACTGAAGGCCATAGTGTTAGTTCTTCCTGGTGCTTCTTATCAGACAGAGAGTTCGTTATTAAGATTCTCAATAAACTTAGTTGGTTGCTTCATTTACTACCCACGTCAATGTTTTAGTACCGAACTCAGCATTCCAGTGCTAAACTTAAGCACCCAAATTGGATCAATCAAAAGAAGGACCTGACCTAATAGCTGGAGAGGGGTGAATGAGAAGAGAAAAATGGAGGGAACTGTTGCAATGCCACGAGATATTCAGAGGGCTTTTCAGTAAAAACTTTAAAAGGCCCACACCGTGCTCTGAGATCATTTCTCAAGTGATTCTGAGGCTTTAGATTTACCTATGGCACATAGGTATTTGAAAGTGAATCAGGAACGAGGATGAATGATACTTATACTGAAAAATATTGCAATTGCACACTTAGAACTGGGACAGAAATGTGTTTTCCATCCCACAAAAATGTTCATAATTTTAAATATGTTCCTGTGTTCCATGGGAATGAAACTGAGGCCATTTGAAGTTTTCTGCAAAAATAAACCCAAACTCAGGGAACAAGACCTGCCAGTCAGTGTTCCCTGAAAGACATGCACTTGTGTGGTCATTCAGGAGAGATTCAAATGCTGGACAACTGATTGGCAGAGCCCCACAGCTGATTTGTTTTGTTTGTTTGTTTGTTTCTACTGGTGGTGCATATTCACACGTGCCTCGGTGCACATAAAAAACTCATTCCACCCGTGGATGGAAAAATCTGCACCTGGACAAAGAAGATTAGAAGAAACCTTGTTAGGGCACTCTGCTGGGAAGTGAGCAAACCAGGTACAATCCAGCAAAGCTGGATTGAAACAGTGAAAACCTTAGACTTGAACTTCATTTTCACATATCCCAATGAGTACCCTAACCACCTGTATGTCTGAAGGTGGGTGTCTGTCATTATCTCTGTTGCAGCTGTTCCATTTTGTATAAATTAACTACACATAGGAGAAGGGACATGAACCTGGTCTCCCACATCTCGGGAAAGTGCACTTCTCTCAGGGCACGTCTACACAGCAGTGTTATTTCAGAATAACTGAGGTTATTCCAAAATAACATAGTCCGTGTGTCAAGGCTGTTCCCCACTCTGGCATGACAAATGCAGAAGTGGAGGCCTGCAAAAGCACTCCCAAACCCTTATCTCTACAGGTTTTGGTACAAAAACTTCCCTCAAAAAATCCTGCTACCTGGACTTTGGGAATATCCACTGCCACCACCCAAGTATTCCAAGAAAAAAATCAGGGAAAAGATCACTTGGGAAACCTCCTCCCTAAAACCTCAGGGGTACCTCAAGCTCTTTTTCCTCAAAGAGCTAAAAAAATAAAAGAGAAAAACAAGCTGCAGTCTGTGATACCTGACCCCTCTGCAAACAGACAGACAGACCTTCCAGGACACAACAATGAACCAATACCAATTAATTAGAAAAAGAAAAACTCTTATTATCAAAACAAAACTACAGCTGCAAGCATAGTTAAGGTGGCTAGATGGTAAGAGCCACCAAATAATCTAGATACTCAGGGGAACCCCCTGGGCTCAGGACTTTAGTTACAAAAGGAAAACACTTTTAAAGAAAGAAAAAACATTTTTAACAGCACAGACCTCAATTCCAGATTCCCAAACCAGAAAACAATAAAACCTGATGGCCTATCTAAACTTTGCCCTACTTACATATTGTGAGAAGATTTTTCTTGGAGAGAGATGGCCTCCCATCTTCCTGTTACCTGGAAGAAACCGCTCTGACTCAAAGGAGGGAAAAGATAAAAATTCCTTTGTCCAGTTTGAAATCCCTGCCTGCATTGTTATTGGCTGACCAAATACCTGGCTAGGGACAGGAGACATAGTTAATCCTTTAGTCGCCAGGTGTTGGCCAGCTCTCCTGGTTATGACACCGCGTCTATACTGCAAGCAGTTATTTTGACATAATGTTGAAATAATGATGAGCTGGAAGACTTCTTACTCTGACTCCTGTAACCCTCATTTTATGAGGAGTAAGGGAAGTCAGAGGAAGAGTGTTCTACCTTGGACTTCCTTCTGTGTAAACAGCACCGAAAGCCAAAATAAGCTATTTCGACTTAAGCTACGCAATTGACGTAGCTCAAGTTGCCTAGCTTATTTTGGCCTCATCTCTGTTTGTAGATGTGGCCTCGGGGCTATTGGCTATTCTGGGACTTGTTCTGTCTCTATGGTTTTGACTAGAAATTACATACTGGACCTAAGAACCTTTTTCTTTCAAAGTTTGCCAGAACTCAAACTTTGTCTGGAAAAGTTTCAGTTTTGATGAATGAACTTTTCTAATTAAAAAATTAATAAAAAATTCCCAACCAGCTTGATACTCAGTAGGATGCCATTAGAAGAGGGCATCTTCTACAGTGGCTTTCTACAGTACATGTCTTTGTAAATGGAAAGGCTGGAATTCCTTAAGCCTAAAATTGGGCAGTGGCATTGTAGACAGGGTTAAAATCAAGCAAAGAGTTGTCTATACTCTGGAATATAACAAAATGCAGAGAATTGAAATGCCAGCCACATACTGAGCAAGAGGACAATATATTTGTCTGTCCACAGGCATTTATACTTCTCTCATTACTGTTCTTTCATCTGAACAGACTGAATGACTAAAAATCAATGCTCTAATTCCTTGGCAGAAACACAAACAACCCTCTCTTACAATTCAGTGAGAGAGAATGTGAGCATCTAAGGAACATATGCAACTATAGAAAGAGCTGTGAAAATGCAGGGAAAATGAGACTTTGACCCTTTTTGCAAATTCTTACTTGCAAGACAAAGAGTAGTCCTATAGCACCTTAAAGACTAACAAATATATATAGTATCATGGGCTTTCATGGGCAAAACCCACTTCCTCAGATGAGCAGAGTGGAGAGAGAAGAGGGGAACAATCACAATTTATAACAGAAAAAGAAGGGAGGAGGGGGACAGTACCTGTCAATTGTAGTCCCAGTGCTAATGAGGCTAACTGAGTGGGCTGGAAGTGTCCCACACTTAGCTTTGGATATCAATAGGTTGTTGAATGTGAGGCAAGCAGGTTTTATAATGACCCATCCAGTTCATGCCTTTGTACAAGCCATGAGAGATAGTGTCACATTTGCATATGATGGCCAATTCCATGCTCTCTCTCTCTCTGTAGTTGGTTTTTGAAATTGCTTTGTAGAAGAACGGCTACTTTCAAATCTATTTGTGAGTGTCTAGGCAGGTTAAAATGTTCCCCTACAATATATTGTCTGTTAATATTTCTAATATCTGACTTGTGTCCATTTATCCTTTGTCATAGAGACTGTCCAGTTTGGCTAATATACATGGCAGAGGGGCATTGCTGGCACTTGATGGCATATATCACAGTAGAGGACATGCTGTTGTATGAGTCTTTGATGTTGTGGCTTATGTGGTTAGGTCCTGTGATGGTGTCACTGGTATAGATGTATGGACAGAGCTGGTAACGGAGTTTACTGCAGGGGTATGTTCCTGGGTGAGTGCATCTTTGTCCCCCCCCACACACATCAGTGGGCCTGGCAGCTACAGCTGGAAAATATCTTTTAGCTCACCCCCTTTTTATATATAGGTGTCAAACATCCATGGCAGTTTCTCCTTCTGATTCAAGACTTCTAGGTGGCATCTGGCTTAGTAGGTGTAGCATGCCCATGTGTATTAACTGCTACCTCCCTGTTAGATTCAAAGTGACAGATCCTCAAGCCTGCAATAAGACCACTGGAGTTAATAGAAACATTCCTATTGATTTCACTGGCTCTTGGGTCAGGCCCTACAGGGCCCTTTACACTCCTCCAGCAGCTCAACATGCAAATATGACTACCTCAAACAGGCAGCTCAGGATTCCCCTAGCCATTCTGGCTATTCTCTCATCAGTGTAGAGGTATGTTGGGGATGGGGGAAGGTGCATACTCAGGTAGGACTGGAGCACACGTTGTCCTGCCACATGCTCAGCTGAAGAAGTCCTATAGAGGCTACCACGGCTGCAAATTCAAGCAGCCTTTAAGTTGTTCCAAGATACCGAAGAACGGCCATACTGGATTGGACCGAAGGTCCATCTAGCTCAGTATCCTGCCTGCTGACAGTGGCCAATGCCAGGTGCCCCAAAGAGAGTGAAAAGAGCAGGCAAGCATCAAGTGGTCCCTCCCCTGTTATCCATTCCCAGCTTCTGACAAAGAGAGGCTAAGGACTAGGACACCTCTAAATCACACAAGTTCAAGCCCCCTACTTGCTGGAACTAAAGACTGAACCCAGTACAGCTGGTCCCCAAGTTGCGCATGGTTGAGTTACGACCGTTCACATTTAGGACCAAAGCTCCCCTGGAGCAGTTGGAAAGGCAGTCCCTGAGTTATGAACGTGACCCACGCTTACAAACAGCACTATGTAACTCAATGGGGTCCAAGTTACGAACAAATCGAGTTACAGCAAGTGTTTGGTCCGTAACTCGGGGAGAGGCTGTATTCCATAAATGACTGTATTTTTACCTCCTGATTTGACTGTGTTTGTGCTTGGCCATAATACTGTTAAGGTCTTGAACACTCAGCACCTTTTAGGGTTTACTGAAGCCACAGAACTGGTAGCTTTTATTCTGGTGAATTTAACTGGATCCAATTTCTTGACTTTTATCATCTGAGCATTCAGGCCCTTTTTGTGTGGGCTGAATGTCCTTGGCCTGCCAAGCTTTGTGGTTGCGAGGGAGATGCTTCTGAACTGAGTGTCTGCCTGGCTTTCCTTTGGTTTAAAAAGGTTATGTTGTTTTGTAATCTACTCAAGTGTTGAGAAGCATGTAAACTATTTAAAGCTTGTCATGCTGCTATGAACCTCTTCATTGATTTACCATCCACTGTTGCTTCTTCCTGGGATGAGTTTGGAGGATGCAGTCTGTGGCTATTACTAGGCAATTGCAGTTTCATGGATTTGAATCTTGCCCAGCGTTGTTTACTTTTACAAGCTCGAGAATCCTTGTGTGACCGTAGTGACAAAAAACAACTTAAATTTCACTCCAGATATAACCCTTTCAGGTTAAATAATGTTCACATAGCTTAATGAATTTGAGGAGCAATCAGGAGAAGACTAATATACTAACAGCAATTTTTTTCAATTACACTGGAAACAGGAATAATACTAAAAAAAGCAGTGGGGACACCAGATGATTGAGGAGCGCTCAAGGAAGACAAGGACATGTGGAGAAACTAAATGAATTTTTTGCATTGATCTTCACTGCAAAGGAGGTGAGGGAGCCATTCTTTTTAGGTGACAAATCTGCAGAGCTGTCCCAGCTTGAGGTGTTACTAGAGGAAGTTTTGGAATCAATTAGTAAATTAAACCATAATAAGTCTCAATGACCAGATAGTCAGCCAAGAGCTCTGAAAGAATTCAGATATGAAACTGTAGAGCTACTAGCTGTGGCATGTAACCTATCACTTAATTCAGCTTCTGTACTAGATGACTGGAGGGTGGCTAATGTGAAGCTAAGATTCAAATGGGCTCGAAAAGAGAAGACTATGTGATGGAACAGAGAGATTTATGGGAATTTGATCCCAAACTCCCACAATTCCCAGCGAGAAAGGATGATATTCCTAAATTGACTGCAAAATTTCTCATGAGACAGTGCACTGGATGGTGGCACAGAAGACACTGGTATGCCAATCCACAATGTCTCATGTTTTTTGTTGATACAGTCATCATTCTGAGAACATGTGGCAACCAAGAGTGGCTGCACTCTAGCAACATACCAATGGTGGCTGTGGTAAGCTGGCAAAAATTGAGCCTGTAGAATTTTCTAGTGTAGATCTGGCTTCAGCTCATATATGCAATTACTGTCCCCACAATTATCACCTTTCTATGCCATCTCCCGGCAATCACTCCCATGTTCTACACCCACCTCCGAGGTCTTGTCCCTATTTACATTGGGACAACACTGGTTTTATTTTCTCTAACTTTAAAATCTGAGTGGGAAATCTGGGCACTCCTGTAATACAAATGACAGCGATAAGTAAGGTGAGCTAATGGACCACACTGCCTTCATTTCACTGAAAACCAGGGAAACCTGCAGGAGGCGCTTAGCACCTCTCTGAATTGGCCCCTCCCTGGTTTGAATGTCGTGAATCCTGTTTCATCACACATTTGATGGGAATGGCAGGCAAAGCACACGTGTATTCTTACAGCAGTAATTTTTTTTTTAAAGATTCCAAGGGACCTCTTTGATGCCACTGACAATATTTCCATTAGCTTCCCAGGAGCCAGGATTTAATCACTGGTATTTTTTCCCATTTATTCCATGCACATTCAAGACTTTATTTGCATTGTGTTTCCTCATGTCTTTTTCTGTGATGCTTTGCTGAAACTGGTGTTGATTGCTAAATGTTTTCTGAAAAAAGAAACGTCTGTCAAGAATAACCCTGTGCTTTACTATATTATTCTCCCTTCAGCTGACAGTGTGCTAGTCACAAAACAATTGCATAGCAGCATTTGGATCAAGGGCCCTTTTTCCTCATGACTTTAAATTCACATCTCGTTTTTCTTTCAAGTATGGCACTTAGTCTGTAAGCTTCACCTTCAGAGGTGGCAAATACGTTGCACCATACTCATATTGGCTTGTTGTGTATCTTGGGTCTGCAAAGTGATTTTACTTTCTTTAATTTACCTGCAATGTTGGTGAGAGTGGTTGCTGTTGTTTTTTAATACAAAATTGAACTAAATTCAGGCTGATATCCTTGTGCTTGTCCCATACATGCACAGGGCATCTGTTTCTTCAAATGTGCAATTACAATCGCTGATTGGAAAGATCACATTGGTGTGTGTAGCTGATCATACGGTCTAATGAATTCTCCTAAAGAAAGAAATCACTGAAACTCATGTTTTCAGCTCACTCAGAATAAGGGAGAAATACTTGATCCATTTCTCTCCAGGTTCTAGGTTCAGTCTAGCCCTTAATATTAAGGACCCGCCATGAGAAAGGGATGGGGTGGAAGTGCTCTGCCCCAGAAGGAGCCTGGGAAGAAAGGTTTCCAGGGAAAAGTGGCCTACTGCAGCATTTCAGAGCACTTGAGTTACCCTCCACCACTGTTCCCTATAAACTGAGCATTTGGGGGGAACCCAGAAGAGATTCAGGTGCCTCCCAGCTGATTAGCAGAACACCCACAGCCGGCAGCATGTGTTTCTATTGGTGGTGCACATCTGCACATGCCTCAGTGCACATAAAAATTTTATTCTGTACAAGCAGGGGGAAAAATTAGAGGGAACATTGCCCTCCACTGCATCTAGCCAGAAAGCTCCACCCCTTCCACTACATTGCTTGCATAGGCGGAGTATCCAGTGAGTTGCACACTGGAACAAGCTGGGACCCAAGATCCCAGTAAACCAAGCAAGGGATTAGTGGAGGGACAACTGCTTTACTCCCTTCTTAGTGGAGTAACACAAAGGAACATTTTAGTCCCATGTGAGCTTATATCTGAATGAGAAATCTCAGTGCTGCATATTGTGATGATACATTTAGTGAAGCCATGGAAAGTAACTTTATGGACATCCATTTGGAATAAGTAGATATTAGATTCCAACACTGTTTTCCTGCACAAGTCAGACTGTTACTGGGTTTCTTGGTTATAGGTTTGAATGTTCATATCCTCTTCAGGCATGATTTGATTTTATGTACAATAAAACAAAGCTCTTTGTTCCACATCATGCTACTGTATATGTGGTGGCCACACAGCTTGACAAATCATATTACAGAACAGAAAACGGTAAAAGTAAATTTGTTTCAGGGAAAAGCCTGGGACCATCATAATATAACTGTACTGTGTCTGTGAATGATGGGACATCTCAGAGACATTAATTTCAGTGGCAGCTAGACTTCTTTCATTGCACCTGATCCCTTTAAAATGTAAAGGGAAACAGACAGGGCTCTATTATATACAAGTCAGTTCAACTTCATGGGTAAAATGCTGGTCTCACTGATTTCAGTGAGACCAGGATTTTACCATATAGATGCAACGGAGATTCATTGATGCACTGATCTAAGTTCATCTATTCCCGTGTTTCTGACTTACACTATGTAAGAGGAGAATCAAACCTACAGAAGAGATTCTATTCATCTTCCTGCAATAGGTGGATGAGATGCAAGGGATAGAGAATAACACAGAGAGTATCTTATTGCCTCTATATAAATCCATGGTCCGCCCACATCTTGAATACTGCGTGCAGGTGTGGTTGCCTCATCTCAAAAAAGATCTCTTGGCTTTGGGAAAGGTTCAGAAAAGGGCAACAAAAATGATTAGGGGTTTGGAACGGGTGCCATGTGAAGAGAGATTAAAAAGACTGGGACTTTTCAGCTTAGAAAAGAGGAAACTAAGGGGGGATATGACAGAGTCTATAAACTCATGACAGGTATGGAGAAAGTGAATACGGAAAAGTTATTTACTTGTTCCCATAACATGAGAACTAGAGGCCACCAAATGAAATTAATAGGTAGCAGGTTTAAAACAAATGAAAGAAAGTTTTTCTTCACACAGTGCACAGTCAACCTGAACTCCTTGCCAGAGGATGTTGTAAACACCAGGACTTTAACAGGGTTTCAGATAAAGAACTAGATAAATTCATGGAGTTAGGTCCATCAATATTTATTTGCCAGGATGGATAAGAATGGTGTCCCTAGCCTCTGTTTGTCAGAAGCTGGGAATGGGTGACAGCAGAGGGATCACCTGATGATTACCTGTTCTGTTCATTCCCTGTGGGGCACCTGGCATTGGCCATGCTGGAAGACAGGATATTTGATTAGTCTGACCCAGTATGGCTGTTCTTATGCAGATTCTTAAGAACTTAAATCTTAAGAAAAGTTGTATGGTGGAAGACTAGCAATAAGGGGATGCTACATTGTTTGGTTGATATTTTATAGTTTGTTAAGATCAAGAAACCAACAAATCAACAATGTATAGTCTGCTCTTTTTCTGACTGGCTGGTAGCCTCCCTAAGGGCACAATAGTAAACAGCAGACAGTTATTGGCAGATTGTTTTGTCCAGTTGAATACACTGTGTATGTCATTGTGAAGCTGGACTGTGTACTCTAAAAAGAACAGGGCATGGGCTGGAGAACTGGGGCCTGGAAACACAAATTCTGGGTTAGACTGTAAAAACAACGAGCAGTCCCACGGCACTTTAGAGACTAAGAAATATATTTGATCATGAGCTTTTGTGGGTAAAACGCACTTCATCAGATGAGTTGGAGTGGGAATTACAGAATTTATAGTATATATAACAGCAAAAGCAGTTACCTGTCAATTGTAGGACCAGTGTTAATGACACTAGTTGAGTCAGGCTGGATGTGTTCCATTTGTAACTTCTGATGCATAAATGTGAATATCAAAGACAGGGGAAATTGCCTTTGTAGTGCATTAACCAGTTAATATTTTTATTCAAGCCCAAGTTGATAGTGTTGAATTTGTAAATGAATTCCAGTTCATCAGTCTCCCTCTGTAATTGGGTGGTAAAATTCCTTTGTAAAAAATGGCTACTTTTAAATCCATTATTTAATGTCCAGGGAGGTTAAAATGTTCCACTACAGGTTTACGTGTGTTACCATTCCTGATGTCTGATTTGTGTCCGTTAATCCTTTGTTGCAGAGACTGTCCGGTTTGGCCAATACACATGGCAGAGGGGCGGTGCTGTCACTTGATGGCATATATCACATTAGAGGATGTGCAGATGTATGAGCTCCTGATGTTGTAGCTGATTTGGCTAGGTCCTGCGATGATGTGACTTGTTTAGAAATCTGGACAGAGATGGCAACGGGGTTTGTTGCAAAGGTAAGTTCCTGGGTGAGTGTGTCTCTGGTGCTGTATGTCGCTGCTGGAAAGGATTTGCTTCAGGTTGGGAGGTTGTCTGTAGGTGAGGATTGTCCTGTCTCCAGAGGTCTGTGAAAGTGAGGGGTCATTTTCCAGGATAGGTAATACTGTGTTTGGGAATGTTTGGATTTAGTGTTCTCTTTTGAGAGCTAGGCAAAAAGTTTAGATAACCTTTCTGGGTGATCAAATCTGGGTTGAATTCAGCAAATAGGTTCAGCTAGAAAAAATTAGGAGAAATAAGTTTTCCAAAATGTCAAAACATTTTGTTTTGAACATTTCCCAAAAGAAATGTTTCAACTTTGTTTTGAAGACATAAAGTTTCATTTTGAATTTTGGCTAGCTAAGGAAAAACACACACAAAAGGTAAAACACCAAAACTGGAATGAAATATTTCAACCCTCAATTAATTTTTGGCCATTTTTTGGGGTGGCCACTGAAGAACAACTGAAATGACCTCTCCCCCTTTCCCCCTTCCCCTTCCCCGTGGTTATTCATCTAGTTCTACTCCCTTATGGGCCTGATGTCAAGAAGGGCTCAGCCTCTAAAATTAACACCTTTGAAGTCAGGCCCTACAGTAATGCATTCAAGATGTGCAATTTGTATCCAGGTGTCGCTCAACTTAGAAGATTTGAGTCTTCGTGCTGCTTCAAGCCCACAACTGTTTGAAAAATAGCAATTATTGAATGATGTATTAAGAAGGCCAATTTCACATGCGTTCATTTTTTTGATTGTATCACTTTGGTATATATGGTTGTGCCGATTTTCTTCCACATATTGATCTGAGGAAGTGGGTCTGGCCCACGAAAGCTCATCACCTAATAAACCACCTTGTTAGTCTTTAAAGTGCTGCATAGTCCTGTCTTTTGTTTCAGCTACACCAGACTAACACGGCTGCATCTCTATCACCATTGGTTTTAGATGTTTAGAATTAATACTTTTTATCTGCTAGTCGACACATTAATAAACATGCAATCAACAGCCTGCTTGAAGAGAGATTCATAGTGTGATTTGAATGTTTATAAAGAATTGCACAGCAGCGTTATTTCGGAATAATGTCAGTTATTCCAAGATAACAAAGAGTGCATCTACACTACAAGCCTTTGTTTCAGAATAACATCGAGCTGGAGGACTTCTTCCTGTAACCCTCATTTTATGAGGAATAAGGGAAGTCGAAGGAAGAGTGTTCTTCCTTCGACTTCTTGCTGTACAGACAGCGTCTAAAGTTGAGTGAAACTATTTTGACTTAAGCTATACAATTGATGTAGCTGAAGTTGCGTAGCTTAATTCGACTTTAGCCCTGCTGTGTAGACGTACCCTCTGTGTTTATAATGCCCAGCAGTTTATCTGTATTCAAACTGTGCTTGTAGGAGTTAACAAAATGACCAACTGTTAAGCTATTTATAGCGCTGGAGGGAACTGAGCTGCTGAGGGTGCCATCTTTTGGATCAATATAAAATCAGGATCACGTTTTTGGCACGCTTTTCAAAAGCAGGAACATTAACTCTATCTTGGCCAAATCCCACAGCAAGTAATTCTATGCTCCACCAGCCTGAAATAGCCCTGCAGCAGCAAATGGATTCAGGATCATGTTCAAATCCCTGATCTAAACTGTTCTATGGTACTGTCATAGAGGGTGCATCTAGACTACAGGGTTTTTTTGAAAAAAGTGGCCTTTTTTTGAAAAAACTTTTCCTGCATCTAGACTGCTGCCACATTCTTTCGAAAGTAAATCAGAAGAATGTGACAGTATTTTCCACCGTGGAAAACCTTGTTTTACAAGGAAGAACGCCTTTTTTCGAAAGTGTTCTTTCGAAAAAAGGCACTATGTAATACAAACTGTGCTTTTTTGAAAGAGAGCATCCAGACTGCCTGGGTGCTCTCTTTCAAAAAAGCGGCTCGCTTTTTCAAAAGTACTGGTTGTAGTCTAGATGCTCTTTTCAAAAGAGGCTTGCAGTCTAGACATAGCCTCTAGAGTGACTAGCTCAATTCCAGGAATTTGGTGCAATGGATGAAGTGATTCTTGTATAAAGTTTTTAATCCTATAGTCCTTATTCACGCAGAACTCTCATTTAAGATACTGTCACGATATATAAGATGTGCAGAGAGCTTTAGTTCCTTTGGAATAAAAAAAGTGATTCATGAATATTGGCAGCTGTTTTCCTAGACACTGAGAGTATTGCATTTTCATGAATTATTAGCTTCCAAGTCTGAAAGGGATCACCGTGATCATCGAATGTAACCTTCTGTAGTACACAGGTTATAGAACTCCCCCTGAGATAATTCCCAGAGCAGATCTTTCAGGTAAACATCCAATTTTGAATTCGGAGTTGCCTGTGATAGAGAATCCAACCAATCCGTGGTCAATTATTCCAATGGTTAATGATTTTCAATGTTTCAAATGTGTACCTCTTTTACAGTCTGAATTTGTCTAGCTTCACCTTCTGGCCATTAGAGTGTGTCATAGATGGATGAATTATGGTACCTGAACTAAAAATAACCCCTATTTTCAAGGAACACGACTGCCAGGGACTGATACCCTTGTTTTGAGCAATAGTGGGTGATAAAAGGCCCACAGTCCAGGATGCGGTTCACCAGGGTTCGCGCCTGGTGGGCTGCCATATGCTCTATTTACCTGTGTGTCTGCAGGTATGGCTGCTCACAGCTCCTGTTGGCTGCAGTTCGCTGTTCCTGGCCAATGGGAGCTGTGGGAAGTGTCGGTCAGGCCTGCGCTGCTTCCTGCAGTTCCTATTGGCTGGGAACAACAAACTGCCCAGTGAGCGCTGCAAGCAGCCACAGCTGCGGATGTGCAGGTAAATAAAACATCTGGTGGCTTGCCAGGTGCTAACCCTGGAGAACTGCATCTGGCCCGTAGGCCACTTATTGCCCACCTCTGCTCTGGAGAGGGAAGAACAGCTTGTATGAAGGGCGGTTCAAGCTGTGGACTCAGCACATTTGCGTTCAGTGTCCAACTCTGCCACAGAACTCTTGTGTGATTTTGTTACTTACCCTCCTTGGGCCTCAGTTCCCCAGCTGATGCTTGCATGGTGTTTCTTTTTCTCTGACCCTTGGTTGGTCTTCTTATCCACTGACACTGTACGCTTATCAGCCAGCAAATGGTGACTCTTGATCAGTTGGTGAGAGTTGGGAACACTGCAACCCTGCCTTCTCCTGGCTGCTGGATAGGACTCCTCATACCCACCATTGCCCCCAGGCTGGGGGAGCTGCTATCTAATCCCTACATCTTCCACGCCCATCACTGTCCTGTGCACCCATCTAAACCACCTTCCTCCCAACATCCTTCCCCATCCCATTCACCTGAAACCCATCAACAGGGGTGAGAGTAATTCTGCCTGGAGTCCTTGGCAAGGTGGAGGGCAGCTCAGGGCCCCCCTGAAAGGGTAGGGACTCAGGCATAAGGGGCAGGGTTGGCCACCAGACCCCCTCAGCCAGCCATTCGTAGCCACTGCTCCCATGATGGCCAGGAGCCCTAAGGCTGCAGTAGCAGGAGCTGAGAAGCCCAGGACTCCAGTGGCAATTTCAATGGCCTAGAGCTCCCAGATGCTACTGCAGCTGCCATGGTAGCACTGGCCAGGAGCCCTGGGACCATGTAAATTACCAGGCCCTGCACAGCTGCCCCTCTTGCTCCCCCTTGTCAGTGGCTCTGCCAGCGGGGTCCATCAGTGCCGCTGCAGCGCTCCTGGAGTCAGATCCTACCAGCAGGGCCACCAACAGGGGTGGGAGAGGAGTGAGGAGCGAAAGGGGCAGTGATGTCTTTAAGGAGGGCCCTTAAAGCACTGTCACATGAGCAGTTTAACATCAGCAGTATACAGGCTGGTTCTTACTGGTACTCCATACTGGCCCACTTTCACCTCTGTCCCTAAATCTGCCTCCTGGGCCCAGTTGTCTGCTCCACTCACACTTTCCATCACCCTTTACAGCATCTCTGACGTTCCTTACTTTCATATGCAGACAGACTGTAAGGAAACAGTGGCTGTCTTGCTAGTTCCAGCCAATTCACAGCACTAGGAGGTGGCAGCCATTTTGAATACTGATTACTTCTCAACTTTTATCATGTTTTCATGAGATAGGTGGAAACCCATCTCAACAATCAGTAGCACTGTAATAAAAATTACCAGGGTTGGCCCTCCCTCTCCTCCAGGTGTCAGCCTAGGACCCTGTAGCAAGCAGTCAAGATGTACTTTGTCAGATCCCTTGCTTTCTCCCTGGGCTACTTCCTCCCTCAGCCCTATTTACAGACCCTTTATGGGCTCACTCCTCCTCAAGTTCTTCACCCCTTCCCAGGGTCTGTCTAACCTAGAGCTGGACAGAAAGTAAAAATATCTTCCTCCCCCTCGCCCCCAAAAGTGTGTTTTTTTTTAAATCATCCCAAATTGGGATGAAAAGATGTTTTAAAAAAAATGCACATTTTTTTCTTGGGAAGGGATTTCCAGTAAAATTCTGTTTGGAGAGAATCCATAGAATTTTTCAGCTTGCCAACTCTGGGCCTGAAAGTCTATTATGGATTTCAATTTCTCCCTGATGCAGAAAGTGATCTATTGTTTTAATTGTCTTAATGACATTTTTTGGCAAAACTGGAATTACATTTCAACTTTGTGAAAAGAGCATTGTCTGTGGGAAAATCATTCCAGTAGATAATTCCTCACCCACACTAGTCTAAACAACCTCCTAGACATAATTTTAACTTGTAGTTTCTTCTCAAAGGACTAATTTCTTCTCCTTATTTTTCGTTCAACTCTATCCCCTTACCGTCACACAGAAAGGCACATGTATTGCCCTCAGAACTTTCCGTCAGGTAAATAGATGAGTCTACCTAAAGATTTCAACCCTATAGTATGCTAAGGGCCTGATCCAAAGCCCATCAAAGTCTTCCCATTGCCTGGATTTTGGATCAGGTCTTAATCCAGGTGGATGGGGAGAATGACTGGTGGTGTTTCAAGCACCATCCTGCTCAAAAATAAAAGAATGAAACTACTTTAATCCTTCTTCTCTGTGTGAGTGCATAATCCCGGGACACATCTGTTGAGTACTGGCTCAAATGAGAGCCCATCTTAGACTTAACAGCATAACAATTCCATGTTCCAGAAGAGCCATGCCAGAGCAGCTGTTCGGTGTCCTAGAGACAGAAACACCTTGAGTCCAGCATCTGTACTTCACTGAACAGCCAGACTGAGGAATGAAAGGGTTGCTTCTGTGCATGCCCATCACTAAACAACAGTATGGGCTGATCAAGAGCATTACGGAGCTCCACCTCAAATGGCGGCCCAGAACAGACACTGCAAAACCCAACTCACATTAGGGGAAAACTCATGGGACTTTCCAGTGTATTACAGCCATAGATGCTCCATATGACTTTGGGCCACATTGGCCTACTCCAGCCTGATTCAAAGAGGTGGAAGATGGGGGCTTCCTCCAGCTCTCTGGCTGAATGATATGGAGCTGCTGAGGAAAGAGTGAAGCCTGCCTAAGTCCTCACCCTTTCCCCCCCTCTTGTTAGGGCTGTGCAGGTTACTTCACCCCTATGGTGATAGTAACTCTCGCAGAATTTATGGGCAGGGAACCAAGTATTGTTCCCACTTATGTGGCTCCACACCCCTTCTCTGCCATGGAGGTTTCTTTGATGAGATAGGTCCTAGATCAACCATGGAGGTTTGTCTATTGCCTGTGTGGCCTGTTAAGTCTTCCCAGCCCTCAGTGAACCATGGTGGAGCCTGATTACCCACATATGCCTGACTGAGACACCCAGGAGTCAATGCATCCCCTTATGTTACCCCCTTCCCCTCAGTGCCCCAACTGCTATATATGTATGCCTCTACTAGAGTTAAAAACAGTTGGGAAGCTATTGCATTACAGTTTCAAATGGAAGATGCATTTAGGTTTCATGGAGATATCAGAAACCTAGAACTTCTGGGGAGTCCTTCATGCTACTGATGCAGGTTGGGCAAGAGTTTAGCCCAAAATGGCCTAATCCTGGAGCCCTGCTTGAGGCAAAATTTACAGGGATGTTGATTGAACTTCAGACTGAGCTTGCAGTAATCGATGTGCCTGAAACACAGCCTAAGCTTTCCGCATGTTTAAATGACCCAAGATAAATATCTCAGCTAGACGGAGCATAATTGATAGCACAGTGGTGCCCACGCAATGTCTTGACTCAATGTATGATTTGCAATCTGGGCGGCTGAGTATCATTTTTAGTTTAACTGTCCATTTATCCTGAATTGTATGTTACACCTCTGGAAGCACAGTTGGTATCGACCTGAATATGAATGAGTTACTTAGGACTTGCATTATGGCAATGAGTGCGGGAAATTAAATCCAAGGCAGGAGACCTTTTTAAAACAGAACAACAAAGTATTGCTCTCTTCTTCTCTTGCCTGGACTTCCTGCTGTTTTTAACTTTTAAACCCATTGCCTTATTTAACTTTTTACACTAAACTTCTTTATGATAGAAATAAAATTCTTTCATTAAAAATGAAAAGGCTTACTGAATAGCATGGCAGTGCTCGTATCATATTTAAGGCAACTCTCATGGTAGAGCTATTCCAAGCTGAAGAGAATTTTCATTTGAAACAGGGGTTGGATTGCACTTTTCATTTCTGCACAACTAAGCTCTCAGGAGCAGCCAGGTGGGATCCTTTAAAAAAAATGCTGTTAAGTGTATTGACTGTATTCAGCAAGACAACCGTTCTCACTGAACCAATAAATCGTGACCTAGAAAACGCAGGCCATGCCCGGTGTTGTTTATAACAGATTGGGGGACTCATAACTTTGTTTGGTTGCTTTTTTCATTTTAAGGCTGTCAAAATGACCAAGGATAATGACTTTTAAAAAGGGGAGGAAAAGTAAGATCCCAGCAGGGGCTGGCTTTTTGGAAGGAAAATGATTTTGCTTCTGTAAAGCAATTAACAGGGGATTTTGAAGGATGGAAGCTGGAAGTGCTTTAAACGCAGCATTAAAAAAAAAGTGCGTTGAGGTTGCCTCTGGTCTGAGAATATTGAACATGTCTGTTAAAAGAGTTTGGTTGTTTCTAGGGCTGGGTGCCCCTGGGAATGAATTCACGGAAGGCAGAGGATTTTCACCTCAAAGATGAAGCCTTAACGCTGGCCTTGCTCACTTGCTGCAATCTAATGACTCTTTAATTATCTGTGGGATCTGCTGGGTGTCTCTCTCCCACACAGCAATCACAATAACTCCCTTGTTGCCATCTCAGAAAGCAAGACATGGAGAATGCACTTGCTGAGTTGTTCCTTCTGAGTCAGGCTTTGGGTACATCAAGGATCTCGCACTCCAAGCTAGCACATCTGCCTGATGCATGCTGTACCTGTTCTGTAAGCAGCAGGCTTATTTTTCCAGAGCTGTTGATCTGGGGTCTGATCCAGATCACCATGAAGTAAATAATGGGACACCCCATGAGAAGGTTCCCTGATCTGGGGTAAGGTACTGAGAATCAGGACAGCTGCTTTCCATTCACAGCTCTACCAGCAGGCTAGGATCTGTTGAAAGCCATTGCCAAGGTTCCCTCTAAGCGGCATGGCCATGCAGCTGCTTAATGAGCCCCACCCAGGGAGCCCCACGGAGCTGCCTGGCTGGGGAAGGGACACTTCTCCATCAGCAACAGCAGTAGCTCACTGCTGAGGACAGAGACTCACTGCAGAGACATGTCTCTCCCCCTAGCCAGGCAGCTCTGTGCTTGGCAGCCTGAGCTCCTGGATGGGGCTCATGAAGTAGCTGTGAGACCATGCTGCCACACAACATAGAGGGAACCTTGGTCATTGCCCTTCTCTTAGTTTTTCCTCCCACCCTTTGACTAATGTAAACTCTCTGCGGGTTTGTCTCCACTATGGCAGGGATTGATGCTGCAGTGATCAGTTCACCAATTATCTATTTATCGTGTCTGATTAGACGTGATAAATCAATCTCTGAGTGAGCACTCTCCCATCAACACTGGTACTCCGCCGAGATGAGAAGAGTAGTCGGTGTCAATGGGACAGCAGCCCCTGCTGACTTCACCACACACGAGATGCTACAATAAGTACGTTGACTTCAGCTACTCTCTTTACGTAGCTGAAGTCACATAGATTACATTGACGGTGGGGTTAGTGTAGACAGTGCCTGAGACAAAGACTGTCTCTTGTCCTATGTTTGTACAGTGCCTCGCACAATGGGCCTTAAATTCATTCCTACTAAATGCGCTGAAAGAAAACATGGTGTTAGTTCTTTGTAAATGTATTTATGAAAATCACCATTAGCATTAATAACAAGGAGTTCTGTGGCATCTTAAAGACTAACAAGTTTATTAGGGCCTAACCTATTGTGTGCTGCAGCTCACTGTGAGGGCATTTACACTACAATGGGACTTTTGTCAGGGAAAACCACTCAGTTTTGGCAACAAAAAACTTCTACCCCGTGAGAGATGTTTGTCTTTTCCCTTCCGTTTATTGTCAACAAAGAGCCAGTGTGGACTCTGCTGTTTGTTTTGTTGAGAGATCTGGCTTCCCCCAGTATCCACAATGCCTGCCCTGATGGCTGTGCTCAGTGTTTTGTGATCTCTGCTGCCCTGCAGGCATACACCCCCCCCCCCTCTTTCAAAGCTCCGGGAAGTATCTGATAGTTGAGTGAGCTGTTCCATTTGGGGAACAAACAAAAACCAAATCATTGGAATACTTCTATTCTGGTGCTGCAGGGGGAAGGCTGGAGAGACTGCTGTGCTGCTTTGACATTCCTTAGCATGAAGAGCTCACGTAGCTACAAGGGAATCCCAAGAAGCACAGGGTTCAGCTCTGCCTTCCCATAACACTGCACTGTGAGATGCTTACTCACATTACTTTGCTCTATCGGTTGACAGGGGAGCTAGAAATGTGGCCGTGAAAAACTGGTTTGATTGGTTTTCACTTTTGGCGACTGTTGCATGTTGACAGCACTTTTGTCGCCAAACCTTCCCAGTGTAGACATAGTCTTTGTCAGATGCATCTGAAGTGAGCTGCAGCCCATGAAGGCTTATGCCCTAATAAACTTGCTAGTCTTATAGCCCTATCTACACCAGGGAGTCATTTTGAAATAATAAGCGTCACATCCAAATTACCAAGCCCTTTATTTCAAAGTAACGGGCTCATTATTTCTAAATCTTTACTCCTGCTTTCCTTGGGGAATAAGCTTATTTATCAAGAGTTATTATTTCAAGTTTAGTTATTTCAAAATAATTTCCTAGTGTAGACATACCCTAAGGTGCCATAAGACTTCTCATTGTTTTTGCTGAAACAGACTAACGTGGCTACCTCTCTGAATATTAGCATTAGTGAAACTGCACAGTTAAATCCTCCATGCCCACATACAGTGTGTTTGTAACAAAATAATGTGGATCTGAACGGGGTGAGGTTTCCTCAGTCATCTACATATCTGAAAACCTTTGCTGCTAAAAGCCTGCTATGGCCTCCTCACATCTTGGAAATATTCTGTGTGATTTGTCAGCAACTCACAGTATTAAAATGAGCAATACACTGATACAGTATCTTTCAAAGACAGCTAGGAGCAATCAGCCTGACTCTTCCTGCTACACTTCCTAACAGAATATTTATAACCATAGTTTTACTGAAGGAACTGCAGTCTAATTTACAGTTCTGAGTCCTGCTTACTTTCCTCTCTCCTGTATAGCTGATGGTTCTGTATCATTAATCTCCAGAGGCTCTTTCTGTCCAATAGACATGGCTGCTTTTTCTACCACATAACATTAGCCAGTTCTGCAAGGCACTAAGTGCATTCTATGTCTATTTTCTGCAATAAAAGCTGCAAATACTCAGCACTTCACACAATTAGGACCATCATAAAGAATACATTGCTCATATTTATTTACTCACAAAGCAGCACCAGTTTAATTAAACTGGTTTAATTAACAGCTTTGTATCAAGTCATTGTGTGGGTGCCCTCAGTTTGGTTTAAGAGTGGTTTATTTAGGGCTTTTCTACACATACAGCTATTCCAGAATGGCTATTCCTGGGTAACTCCATAGAACAGCCTCTTCTTCTAGAATAAGAGTGTCCACACATGGAGTTAGTCAAGAATAGCTATTGTGTTTTTGGGCAGATCTACACTACAGCCAAAAGTCGGCTTAAGATACGCAGTTCCAGCTTCGTAACGTAGTTGGAGTCAACGTACCTTAAGCCACGTTTTGGCACCTTCCCCACAGTGGGAGGTCAACAGGAGAAATGCTCCTGTCAACTTTCCTTACTCCTGGTGATTGTGAGGAGTACCACAGTTGATGGGGGTGCCCTCAGCATTTGAGTTAGCAGGCACCTTAAATCTAACACTGGAAGATGGATTGCCGGAGCGTCAATCTCTGCTGCAGTGAAGACATGCCCTTAAAGTCACTCCCTATCTCAATCCTAATTAGTTGTTTGTGTTGATACTCTTAAATCAGTATGAGCCTGGTTTATAATGGTTTAGCTTGCTGCAGTAAAGTTACAGGTGCAAGCTAAATTGATCTAACCAGTTTGAAACCAGTAAGAGCGGCGCACAAACAGTGCCACTTTATTTAAAGTGGCTTATGTTAAACCGGTACGACATGGGTGTGTGTAGACAAGGCACAAGCCACTCTTAAAGGGGATGTGGACTGACATTATTGTATTGCTGCTTCATTTTAATAATTGATGAATAATGTAATAAGTTGGTTTCAGACAAAGACAGACATACAAAAGAACAGTCAGTTAAGAATAAAGATTTTATGTAATCAGTGCATGCCTGTAATTGCTGGAAGTGTTAATGGGAGTGATGTGCATTTGTCAAGAGATAAGATATCAAAGGACTGAAGTGGTTTGGGAAAGGTAGGTAGCTAGTTCCATTAACACCATGGAAGTTGCTTCACATAAATCCCTTCAGTATTAATGGGGGAATAGACTCTGAGTGGTAAGCATACACAGGGAATGCTTCCTTGGCTCAGTTTTTAGAGACTTATCAACCTTCTCTCCTGTTGAAAATTCAAAAAGGGCCAGAACAAAGCCTTATGTAACACTGAATTCCTGCATGGGCCCTATTTTGAGAGTTTAAGTGGCACTTCATCATACTGACCGGCACAGGGGGTATGTGGAGGGAAAATAGGAATTTCACCCTTGGTGTGCAGTAATACATTAGCATTCACAAATGTGAGCTATGGAGAAATGTTACTATTTCTAAGGTGACAGTAATTTTTCTAGGTGAAACTGGAAAAAAATGTAAAGTAAATGTAAAAAAAAATGTAAGCCTTAGATATGGAATTGTTCATTTTAGCTAACGTTCCAGTCGGAAATTCACCATTGGATCTGTGACAACAGCGTTTTTGTGACAAAATGATGGCTTTCTGCCTTTCAAGCCTCTTTTTTTTATTTTCACAATAAATAAATCAAAATACAAAGGGAAATGAAGGTATTAATGCTTTTTTTTAAAAAAAATCTCTGCTGATTGATCTCTCTTCACTACATTCAGCTTGTTCAATTATACTCCAAACAAGTAATTGTGCCGAACTCCATCAATACCTCAAACATTATTTCATCTCCTTTGTCTGTACTGAACACTAGTATTCTGTCAGAAGCATTCTCTCGAAGAGACTTCCCTCCCCTAGCTTTTCATACTGAGGAAGAGCCCTGTTATCATAAACATGCTCCTAACACCAGCCGTGAGTTTTGCAGATTCTCTCCAAACTCCCTGACAATGGAGAATGAGAACCTGCTCTCATCCTCAAGTAATATAACTAGTGCTGCCTGCAGGAACTATAAAATCATCGCTGGTGTAGGAAAAGCAAAGAGTTATTTACTCCTTCCTATAACATAAGAACTAGGGGTCACCAAATGAAATTAATAGCTGACAAGTTTAAAACAAACAAAAGGAAGTACTTTTTTATACAATGCACAGTCAACCTGTGGAACTCCTTGCTAGCGGATGCTGTGAAGTCCAAGACCATAACAAGGTTAAAAAAAGAGCTAGATAAATTCATGGGGGATAAATTCATCAATGGCTGTTAGTCAGGATGGCTGGGAATGGTGTCCCTAGCCTCTGTCAGCTGGGAAAGGGCAATAGGATGGATCACTTCATGGTTACCTGTTCTGTTCGTTCCCTCTCTGGCATTGGCCACTGTTGGAAGACAGAATACTGGGTTAGGTGGACCTTTGGTCTGGACCAGTATGTCCATTCTGATGTTCTTATGAACAGACATGTTCAGGTGCTGCATATTCCTTTTAGGACAGTTCATTGTCCAGGCCCATTCCAGGTCTCTCCTCAGACCCCCATCATGAGTGTGAATTATTGCCAATCGTGTTGAATGTGTATTTTGGTAATGTGGATCTTCGATATGGATTGTGAGCTCCAGCTTGCCTCGTGCACAAGCAGTTTAGTCACTGAGCAGCTCCAAAATAGTGTGCTGACCCTGACTCATCCCTGGCTACCATCACAGAGGTGGAAGCCTTCTCGTTCTGTTTCCAGTCCCGTTGGCCAGTCAGGATGGGAGCTGGGAGTAATATCCTAAATTTATACTCCACACCACCACGGCTCTTAGCTATAAGTGAAATCTAGCCCTCTTCAAAGAATGACTTTGACATCCCCGTCATGCAGCCAAGGACGAGTGCGTATCTTTCATAAGCTGTCAGTGTGAAACGGAACTAAGCGAAGGTAACTGCTCAGCAGTTGAAGAATGAGTTAGAAGAGATAAATTGCCCTGTACTTTGTTGCCGGTGGTTGGTGCTGCATAATTATATCAGTTCACAGGTGGAGTCACAGATGGGAAACAAAAAGTAGGAACAAATGGTCAGTTTTCAGAATGGAGAGAGATAATTAGTGGTGTGTCCCACCAGGGTCTCTATTGGGCCCAATCCTATTCAACATATTCATAAATGATCTGAACAGTGAGGTGGCAAAATGTGCAGAGGATACTCAGCTGCTCAGTGTAGACTGTGAAGAGCTTGTAAAGCATCTCACAAAACTAGGTGACTGGGCAACAAAATGGGAGATGAATTTTAATGTTGATAATGTAAAGTAATGCATATTGGAAAACATAAGCCCAACTAAAGGTATAAAAGGATGGGAATGAAATTAGCTATTGCTACGCAAGAGAGAGATCTTGAATTCATTGTGGATAACTCTGAAAATATCCACTCCGTGTGCAGCGGCAGACAAAAAAGCAAACAGAATGTCAGGAATCATTTACAAAGGAACAGAGAATAAGACAGAGAATATCTTATTGCCGCTATATAAATCCATGTTTCACCCACATCTTGAATACTGAGTGCAGATGTGCTCACCTCATCTTAAAAAATATATCTTAGCACTGGAAAAAATTAAAAAAGAGCAACAAAAATTATTAGGGGTTTACAATGGTTGCCATCTGAGGAGAGATGAATAAAACTGGGACTTTTCATCTTAGAAAAGAGGATACTAAGGGGGGATATGATAAAGATCTATAAAATCACGACTGGTGAGGAGAAAGTAAATAAGGAAAAGTTATTTATTTGTTCCCATAACTCAAAAACTAAGGGGGCACCAAATGAAATTAGTAGGTAGTAAGTTTAAAACAAACAAAAGGAAGTATTTCTTCCAACAACACACAGTCAATCTGCGGAACTCCTTGACAAAGGATATTATGAAGACCAGGACTTTAACAGGGTTAAACAAGAGAGAGAGAAATTCATGGAGGATAGCTCCATCATTGGCTATATGCCGGGGTGGGCAGGGATGGCTTCTGTCAGAAACTGGGAATGGGTGACGGGGAGGGATCGCTTGATAGTTACCTGTTCTGGTCATTCCCTCTGGGGCACCTGGCATTGGCTACTGTCAGAAGACTGGTTAATGGGCTAGATCAATGTTTCCCAATTGGTCCAGTGTGTCTGTGCTTATGTTTAAATGTCCCTTTGGAAATCCAACCACAATTAGGGATGATTGTCCCTTAGAAGAGAGGAAGTGCTGAGGATCTTTAGGCGTTTGAGCTACTTCCCAAAACAAAACAAGGTCAGAATTAGGTAAGCTTGTCTCAGGAGTGTTTTTAGAATTGTTATGTAACTAGATCAGGCTGGGGTCAAGCTGTACTGTTCTATGTCTAAGTTGGGAATCAGGCCAGCTAAGAATAGGAAGTAGGAAGCTTTTAGGGAGAAGGGAGTATAGTGGTATTAAGTCTGAGTGGGTGGGAGAGGTGAAATTGACACACTGGAAGAAGAAAGGAAAGTGGATAAAATATATGAATGAGTCTCTGGGTGCTGTTAGAGGTGAAGAACTGAACTGGGCAGAAGTGACAGAGTTTTGCATGGCTTTTCTCACTAATAAAATTGTGAACGTGCTTTTTAATCTCCATGGGAGAGAAGTTACTTGTGATTTTCAGAGACAAGAATATGCACCCTAGCTTCTGCAATGTACAGAACGTGGGGTTATTTTTAAGCCAGTAATGGAGAAACTAGCCAGTAGATCATAACTATATGACATGCTCTATGTGCACAATTTTGGTTCTCGATATCTTTTTCTTTTAGTTCAGCAGTTACACACTTCGACCCCTCCATAATCTTGGCTTCCCTTTCCTGGAACAGACATTTTTAGTGGTGTGGGGAGGGTTGGGGAGAAGCCAGGGGCACCCGCTACTCCTGGTTCCGACCAACAGACTATAGATAGTGGCAATTGTCAGGTTTCTTTCCTCCCCCCCCCCCCCCGCCCCCGCCAATACAGCAACCTTTAACCTGGGCTACTTCCAGAAACACTCCCCTAGTACCTTCTCCCAGGTACCCAAGCTAATCTTTCCTGCTTCAGCCCAAATACGCTTTCCTCTTTGCAGTTCCCAGCTCTCCAGCAACACACTTCCTTCTCTCAGTCTTCACCCTTTTCTTTTCCCCTCCTTTACCTGGGGGGAAACCTTTTAAAGTAGCCCAGCAGGCCTGAATTGGCTGCAAGTGCCTGATTAGCCAACTTCAGGTACCTGCCTGTCCTGATTATGTAGCCTCAGTCTCTGGCAGTTTATTCAGGAAACAGAAAACCATTCACCCTGCTCCAGGTATATCTGCCCTCCACCCAACTATTGTAGCCAGCTGCCCTGGGTCTGTCACAAGACCCATTAAATTAAGGTGAGCCACTGAAAAGCATGTTTAGATTATTCTCTCCTTTTCCACTTGAGTGGATTTGTGGTTTTGGAGGTGGCCACAGAGTGAATATGCTATTGGCTGATGAGGTGGCTTTGCACCTTTGCTTATTGCGTCCTTGGAATTTACTTTTCAGGCTTCCAAGAGTCCTGTGAAGAAGGGGACAGACTCACAGGTTTTGAATGTCTGTTTGCCTTTAAGATCTATTATTCCAGCCACTCTCTCACAAATGATGTAGCCAGGCTACCAGGACAACTGTGGCTGCTGCAGTGTCTAGCCCGTAGCTTCTCTGGTTTCCAGTCCTTCCCTCCACCTCTGTCACGCGTATCAAGGAATGCCTCAGCCTTCAGAATCCTGCATCTCTTTCCCCTCCACACATTCGTCCTTCAACCGTATTTCTCACGCCACCCAGCCATTGTCATGTTGCTTTTCCCCATTTCCCACCCCACTTCTCTAGCATCATGATAGCAGTCATTCTTGAGTGAAAAAGGCAGCCTAATCCAGTTATGTCAGATCCACAGGTATGTAAATCACATAAGCCCTGGTCAACTGGATGTAGATGCAGATAATAGCAGCTGAGGGTGTGGTCCAGTGTTTCCTATAAGCCGAGTGCTTGGGCATTCACCCAGGAGAGAGTTAAATGCCCCCCAGCTGATTAACAGAGCGCCCCAGTCTGCAGCATGTGTTTCTGCCGGGTGTGCACATCTGCACATGCCTTGGGCACAGAACAAAATGCATTCTGCGCATGGATGGAAAAAAATAGAGGGAAAATTGGTCTGGCCCCCATTATTATCTATAGTACATTACTGTTTTCTACCACCTTGTTCCATGATGTTGTCATGAATCTCATGCTATCTGATGGTTTTCTTGAAGCTCCAGCTGCAGGAATCAAGGGAATGTATGAGCATCTCCAATTGCTTTATTTTTTTAATTTAAGTGTTAGATTTTACCCCTTCTGATTACAGAAAATACCCAGAAAGCATGAAGTGAGTGCTCTGTAAAGACTCAGACCTGAAGGTAAACACAAAGATTCCCAGAATTTATCAATTTTTAAAAAGCACACGATTTTTAAGCCAATTTTGTGATTTGTGGGCCCCTTACTCATGTTTCTGAATGGTTAGGATTGACTGGTCAGGGTGGTTAAACACTGGAATAAATTGCCTAGAGAGGCAGTGGAATCTCCATCACTGGAAATATTGAAGAGCAGGTTAAACAAACATCTGTCTGGGATGGTCTAGATGGTGCTTGGTCATTATTCTGAAATAACTTTGCTGTATAAACACACCCTTAGAAAAGAGGAGACTAAGGGGGGGATATGATAGAGATCTATAAAATCATGACTGGTGGGGAGAAAGTGAATAAGGAAAAGTTATTTACTTGTTCCCATAACACAAGAACAACGGGGTTACCAAATGAAATGAATAGGTGGCAGGTTTAAAACAAACCAAAGGAAGTTTTTCTTCACACAATGCACAGTCAACCTGTGGAACTCCTTGTATGGAGTCACTGTAGGCATGTGGAATTACCTGGTCATAAGAAAGCTTCAGCCACCCCTCTCCCCTTGCTCTTCCAGCCACCCCAGAATATTCTATCACGGCTTTTGTAAGGAGAATCAAGCCTTCCTTATTCCCCCTTTGCAGCAGCTGGTTGGGAGTCTGTCAATCTGCCCCAGAGCATTTGCCATGAACACCCGGGGTGTCTTGCTTTTCAATGCCAATGGATGGATATTTGTTTCCCTAGGAATTTAAAGTTAATTGGCCCAGCCCTGCGGCAGTGAGAGAATTATCCGCTATATCATTCCTGAGGCTTTTGAATTTAGAATGAGGTTTTGTCTGATTGAATGGAACCATAAATGCTTGTGTTTACAAAACATTCTGGTTGACAAATCATTATATCTGTCAAACAGAGACACGATGATGATAATTCGTATTTCCAGAGTCCAATGGCTTTAGAAAGCTTTTCTGCCATTATGGTGCGGGCATGTCGGCATTTCTCCCTAAGTGCAGGCGGCAACAGATGGCTGCACTGTCTACAACTTCTTCCCCCAAATGACAGCACTCAATTAGACTGATTGGCTGGCCAACTTGTCTGTGTGCAACACAGAGAAAGGACAGGGGAGTTCTGTCTATTATTTGCATAAGTAGCAACATTTCCCTTTGCTTATCACTGACAGGTGTGCTGCAGAGGTATTGCTAACAGTCAATCATGGAATTAGCACAAACCTTTTTCCCTAAAATCTTGAGAGACCTGGCCCTGCTGACCTATGGTTTCCCTGGCAGAGTGGATGATGTAACTACCACTAAAAGAGAATGAAAATAGGCATTTGCGATGGAAGAGGTTTTAAAGGTCTAATGAAGTCAATGAGGCCATGTCTACACTAGGAAACTATTTTGAAATTACTAAATTCGACTTAACTCCTGATTTAATAAATTCAAAATTGCATGTCCTCACTATGGGGAAGCATCGAAAATAATTCGTATTTCCAGAGTCCAATGGCTTTAGAAAGCTTTTCTGCCATTATGGTGCGGGAATGTCGGCATTTCTCCCTAAGTGCAGGCGGCAACAGATGGCTGCACTGTCTACAACTTCTTCCCCCAAATGACAGCACTCAATTAGACTGATTGGCTGGCCAACTTGTCTGTGTGCAACACAGAGAAAGGACAGGGGAGTTCTGTCTATTATTTGCATAAGTAGCAACATTTCCCTTTGCTTATCACTGACAGGTGTGCTGCAGAGGTATTGCTAACAGTCAATCATGGAATTAGCACAAACCTTTTTCCCTAAAATCTTGAGAGACCTGGCCCTGCTGAAGGCAGGCTCCGTTAATGTGGATGTGCTACATCAGACTTAGAGACCCAGGAAGCACTGGGGAATAATTAGTTCAAATTATTCTGGGGAGTAGTTATTTTGAAATAGCGGTACTGGAGTGTCCATACTACCGTTATTTTGAAATAACTAATTCAGAATTAGTGTTACTCCTGATGAAAAGCAGGAGGACAGATTTTGAATTAAGCGTCCTGTTATTTTGAAATAATGGGCTTTGTAGAATGGATGCTCCACTGATAAATTCAACCAAAGGGGGGCGTTATTTCAAAATGAAGTCCTAATGTAGACCAGGATTGGGAGATTTTCCACTGACTTTCAGCGGGCTTTGAATCGAGCTCTTATATCTTTATTTCTGGTAGCTGCAGGGTGAAAACTGGAAACCTATCAGGGAAATCAGAAAAGCTGCATCTCAGATTTCACAAGCTCTTAATGAAGATGTAATTATCTGAAATTTCGCTGCAAGCTCTTTCGGGCAGCAGGAGCTGCCTACTGCTCTGTGTTTGTGTTGCCCATGTCACCCTGGATCTATGTTCTTGGCTGGCACTAGTACAATAAATGACAAAACGGCATGCTAATTTTAACAATGGCTACAAATCAGTGCCCCAACCACGCAGATTCAAGGCAAAAGAGAAATCTTTGTGCATGCTTTGATTTTGGGAGGTGCCCAGGTGCCATGGTGAATAATGAATCGTTATTTTATTATTATTTATTTCATTATTTAATTTTAAAATCCCCAGATTCTCTAATACAATTTGTAATACAATACAAATTGTATTAGAGAATCTGGGGATTTTAAAATTAAATAATGAAATAAATAATAATAAAATAACGATTCATTATTCACCGTTAAACTATGGCGTGATAAAGGCTGATTTTTTTTTTTTTAGTTAAAACATATTCCAATTTTGTGTACAAATTACTGGGGAGTTCAGTTGTGGGCAGGCTGGAGCTAAGGAAAATGGGATGCTACACAATGGCCCATCTACAGTTGTACAGTAGTTAGATGCTTCAGTTAAAATGAGCAACAAGAACAATGTTGGCAGTGTTGACAGGTGAATGGCCTTTAGGCTTCAGAGTTAAGGTCCCATTAATGGGTCAGTTAACACCTGTAAGAACTGCAGTGCAGCACAGCACAGCACAGCTATAATTCATGAGGCGAAGACTTTCTTTTGCCACCACAACAGCTGTTTTAGCCTAGAGCCTCTCTTCTTCTATCCTGGAAATTCAAGAACAGTGCTGCGCCTCCACCTTCCAAGAAGGAAACAACCCAGTCCCCCCTCTACATGCCAATGTGCCATCTACTCTTAAGACTCTTGCCTTCTGGTTCCTGGAAGCACAGACCCTGAGCTTTGGCTTTCATTCCCTGTTCCCTCTTTTTAAATCATGCTTTTTATTTTCTTTCCAGATCTTAGGTAGAAAAAACAAAAGGAAGAAGGGAGGGAAAATGATATGTAAGACAGGATCCCAGGAGGAAACCCAGGAGAATATAAATAGAAAGAATGGGCCTCAACAGACAACAGCACTGTAAGCCACATCTCCACTTACCAAAGGATTGACACTCTGTTGATCGATCTTCTGGAGTTCAGTTTAGCAGGTCTAGTAAAGACTCACTAAAGGGAATGCTGAGGGTGTCCCCTTTGACTGCTGCTGTGAGGAGTAAGGAAAGTCAACAGGAGAGTTTCTACCATCAATCTCCTGCTGTGGGGCTGTCCCAGAAAAATCAGTGCAAGGTACCTTGACTCCAGCTACACAATTCATGTAGCTGGGATTGAGTATCTTGCATTGATTTTCTCCACCCATGTAGACCTGACCTTAGAGACAGCTGCCACTAGCGAAGGGCCTAAGGTACATTACAGCCAAGAGATTCAGGGATGAAGGGAGAGGGAAAGAGGAAGAGATTAAAAGAACATGGAGGAATGTGGGAGGGAACATGGAGCCTTGGGAAAGAAGAAAGCAGTCTGTATTACAAGATAAGAGAAAGAAAGGAATGGACAGAAAAGTAGCCTGAAGGAATAGATCTCAGAGGAAAATATTGCAGATGTGAAAATTGGAATGATGGGATAAAGAAAAGAGGGGAGAGAACAATTGGAAATGAAAATAAGTGAGAGTATTTAAATGACGTGTGTTCTAGAATTGTCACAGTGAATGTTATAATGAAATAATGTTAGTTAATTATTCAGGTAAAAATTTCACATCAACATTTTGGTTATAGGAACGTACAAAGGAGAGAGTAGCTTTGGGAGGACAGGGTAACTCAGGTATTTTTGATTCAGGCTAGTGGCTTTAGAGTCTGATCCAGTGCTCATTAACAGACATCAATCCTTGAGCTCATTGTTGTATCATGGGTCTTCTATGCAATGGCATGAAACAGCCACAAAATGCTTTTACCCCTTCCATCACTTTATATGAGAGAAACTCCACGGTCTGGAACTTCGCACTGCAAAACCTTCAATCAGGAAGGATTCCCTTTAGAAATTAGCCACTCTTCCCCAATCCCATCACTAAAAAGAGCAAGTCTAGGGAAAAAAAACGTAGACTATAAAAGGTAATGCAGGGATAGGGAAAACTATAAGAAGAAAATTCAGTTATCCATCTTTGGCTCTTAAGTTTCTGGGCATGGAGACAGCACTGCAGGGTTACTAACAGGCAGCTCTGAGATGAGCTACACAGTAATCACGGAAAGGCCAGGACCTATTGATAAAACTTTAAGGAGCATAAACATGAGGCAGGCCAGCACCAGAAAGCACTGTCATTAGAAACCAAACAGCCCACTTAAAGAACATTGTTTTGATTTATCTGTACGAAATAAAAAATATATTAAATAGTAATACTTTTACTACTACTTTTACTTTTACTACTGCTACTACTAAATACAAGTTGGACCTCCCTGGTCCGGCACCCTCGGGACCTGACCAATGTGGAAGGAAGGAGTTTGCTGGACCGGGGAGGTTAGTCCCCCTGCTGATGGACTCCAGGCTCTCCCAAGGTCTGTCAGGAGATCGCCAGGTTCCCCTACCCTGGACCATTGGGCTCCTGGCTCTGTGGCCAGACTCCACTGTACCAGGGTCACTGGGCTCTGTGACCAGCCCCAGGGCTCCGCAGCCAGCTTCAGGACACCAGGCTCCGCTGCCCTGGGGCTGCCAGGGCTCCACTGCCTCGAGACACTGGGGCTTTGCAACCATATGTCCCCTGCCAGGGATCTCTGGTCCAGGGGCTCTCTGGTCCGGCAACATCCATGGCCCTACCAGACAGTCCCAGACCAGAGAAGTTCAACCTGTAGTAACACTTCTGGGTGTCTTATCTAAGGTGCTTCTAGGGCCCTAATCTATGGCCAAAGCGTTCGCCACAAAACTCCACCACTTAGTGTTTTTTATGATTCTGTTGTCAAGGTGGAAAGTGGAGACCACCAATTTGCTTGGATTTGGTGTCAGCCACCACTTTTGAAGGGTCTCCTCTATGATCTTAAGGTGAGATGTAAGGGTCATTTACAAGTTGTTTCAAGTTACATGCCTGGGTTGTGTGTCCCCACTCATCAGCATATGCAAACTTCTGCACTGTCATCCCAGGCATGTCATTCAAGTATTCACTGAAGAGTGTGGGAGCAATTAGGGAGCCTTGCAATAGTCCATTATTCAATGTACAGCTTGCAGGTTTGACCACCAAGGCATACGCACATCCTCCAGCAGCTAAGCGTGGTGTTAGCAGCCTGGGAATCCAAACACAGGGGATCACTTTGGCCAGTTTCAATAGAAGACCATCCTACCAGACAGAGTCAAATGCTGCTGACTGATCAATAACAGCAGTATTGGTCTTGAATTTGCACTGGAATCCTGCCTCAATATTTGTAGGGAGAACCAGGACCTAACTACATCAACTTCTGTGTGATTGGAAACCAGCTTGTTCCTTTAGTAGGCTGGTGTCTGCAGTGAGTTCAATTTGGTTCAATTCATATACTCCATCACCTTGTGGATGGTTCTCAAGAGGGAGATTGGTCCATAAATAGAAGGGTGATGTGCAAGTTTCCCAAACTTTAGGAGTGCAGTGACATTGGTTTCTCTACATACTCAGGGGCTACTTCTATACTACAAGGTTTTTGTGCAAAACTGGCTGTTTTTGTGCAAAAACCAGCGGAGCGTCCACACCTCAAGTGCATTTTTGCACAAGAACATCGACAGAAAAGAGGGCTTTTGCTGGTAGAGTTATTCCTCTCCCCACGAAGAATAACTCCTTTATGCGCAAAAAGGCAGGTGTGGATGCTCTGGAGGGGTTTTTGCGCAAGAAACCCCTACTGGAAAAAGCACAGGTGCTCTGATGGCCATTCTGTGAACGGCAAGCAGAGCTTTCTTGCACAAGAGTGTCCATGCAGTGTGGACGCTTTCTTGTGCAAAAGCACATTGCTTTTGCAATGCGCTTTTAGGTCTGGACGCACTTTTGCGCAAGAAGTTTTTGCGGAAGATCTCTTCTACAAAAGGCTTCTTGCACAAAAACCCTGCGGTGTAGACTAAGCCAGTGTGTTTCGCTGATTTCCAGGATGTTGGCGAAAAGGTGATAATCTATTTCTGTACCAGTGGACCCAGGTTATACAGGAAATCAGGACAGAAATATTTTTTCCTGCATCTTTTTCCAATCCTGAGGCTGCAAAGGCTGCATTGATATCCTCACTTTTGAATGGTCCAGGCCATTGGAACTCAGGAGCGAATGTGGACATCATTTGCTGAAGTTGACTCAGGACTTGTCTGCATTACTGTTTGTCCATTGACTCAATGAACAGAAAAGTTTAGCAGTGATGGCATTGACTCTCACCAGACACCTAGTGATGTCTCACCATGTTCCAGACACATCTGCTCGAATGTGCAAAATTTAGACCTTCTATTATTCAGACCACTATTTTCACCTTGCTGCATGACCAGCAATGCCAGGAAGGTGTTTCCAACTTCTGAGTCTCTCCACGCATCATTTTTATGGAGGAGCTCTATGCTGTCAGTAGTCCAGCCAGGAGTATATGACAACATCTATCTTTGTGGCTGAGATTAGGTGCACAGTAAAACAGTCAAAAGTCTTCAGCATTGGGAGAAGGTGGGAAATGGAACTGTCCACATGCACAGTGAAAGTGGTCCTGTTTGCTGATGTTGAGTAGAGAACTGGGATTTGAATGCCTAATCTCAGTATTGGTCTGTGCTGGCTGCTTGGGAAGATGATCCGTGATGCAGGTATTGGTGTGTTTGTATCATCTTTAGAGATGGCCTTCCATGTTGCCAGTGTAATGGAGCAGCTTACAGAAAGCCTATTTATTTGTGCAGGCCCCTGAGGTCTCTTTTTTTATTCCAAATTGCCTATTAAATGTTTCAACTTTTCCACAGAAACCAAACACTTTGGGTAGTATTGGAAATCATTTCCAGTAAAAGAGATTTGCTTTTCAGGAAACAAAATGTGGACCAGCCACAAGGGAGTGTGTAGAGAGACAGCTGCAGTGTTGTAGGTTGCAATGCTTAGGGGGAGATATAAAATTGTGAAGTCTTTGCCTGTCTCGGCAATTCCCAGAGAGATGTTAAAGCTACTGGTTCAGATTCACCATGACATCCCCAGTGCATCGTTGCCAATTGTGGTGCTTCCCAAGAGTGCCCAAGGTTGTGTGGCATGACACCACCACTTGCCCTTAGTGTGAAGGAGCCTTGTGTGTTCCTGTTGAGAATCAGCCAGCCTCTGGCAACACAAGCACTGTCTTCCAGGCCTCTGCAGGCCTACTCTCTCTATCCAGGTTAACATTAGGCATGTGCTGACCTCCAAGGTCACATCTAGATTATGGAGAAGATTGACGCTGCAGTGGTCGATCTTCTGGTGTTCGACTTAGCGATCTAGTAAAGATCCGCTAAATCAAATGCTGATGGTCCCCCCGTTGACACTGGAATTCCTATTCCTTGTGAGGAATAAAGGAAGTTGATGGGAGCATTTCTCCCATTGACCTCCCACTGTGAGGACGGTGCTGAAGCTGATCTTAACATATGTCAACTCCAGCTATGTTTATTACATAGCTGGAATTGCGTACCTTAAGCCAACCTTCAGCTGTAATGTAGACCTCACCCGAGTGTCCAGCCCATTCCACAGAACACTCAGGGTGCATCTACACTGCACCAGTAGCTCAAAATAAGCTATGCAATTCGAACTATGCAAATTGCGTAGCTTGTTTAGAGTCAGTTTTGGAATAAAGCGCTATTCTGAAATGTCCCTTACTCCTCGTTAAATGAGGTTTACAGGGATGTCGGAATAGTGAGCTTGTTATATTTTGAAATAACGGGCTTGCAGTTAAGACGCAGGATAGCTATTTCGGGATACCTTTGGTATCCCGAAATAGCGCTGCGGTGTAGACGTAGCTTCACAGAGCTCTCAGATCTGCAGTTCCCAAAGGAATAGGACACTTCAGCTTCTGAGATGCAGTTTAGGATCCTCACTCCCTATAGCAATTTGAGAGAGAGAGAAAGCAAATGAAAGTTTATTATTAAAGAGCAGTGATTCAAGTGCTAGTGAATGAGGATATTGGAAACAAATCATTGCCTGTGAAACAAAGTCATAACATGGTTTCTAGAGACTCGACTAACAAGTCATTCCCTATCTCCTGAGGCAGCTTACTCCAAGTTCTTTCCCCTGCATTCGATCAGTTGGGTTGAGATCCTGTCTCATAAGATCAAACCTGTCACAGGAAGGGAGGTACCCCAAATATAGCTTCAAAAATGTATTGTCCCCTAAACTCCTGCTGTGGTTTTTTGTTTTGTTTTTTGACCCCAGCTCGAGCATTCTGTTGGCTAGCATTTTGCTCAGGCTATAAATAGGTGTTTATTGTGAACCTTGGACAAAACCAGAATGAGATAAGTACCACATTTTCCATGTCTGCCAGGAGTATGTGAATGACCTTTTGGTGACCTCAGAGAGCTGGAGAACACTTTTTTATATACACATAACTCCTCATATATTTCCTAGACATGCATCTTGCAATGATTATGATGATCACTGTAATACAGGCTGTCATCAGAGATCTTACATGACCTTTTTGTCTGCAGGGGATCCTTGTTCCTTTCATACTTCTGTGCCTTCTGGAAACTGGCATCAAACGGTGCGGGGGTCACACCAATGAAACTGCTGTTTTTACAGTAGCTTTGCATTCCTGGAGTGGCACAGACCAGCCAAAGTGACCAGCACATCCTTTTTCTAGACAACAGCATGGAAAACTCTATGTCCTAGCTAAGTCCCTGCACTGAAAAAGACTTAAATCTTCTTGTGGCTGAACCCCTCTTGACCACGCTCATCACCAAATTCAGTACCTTCATCTCCCTCTAGGGGTTTAGCAATTCACTGGACTAGGCTCCGAATGACACATTCTACAGCTAAAGACTTTGTACAAACTGCTGCTGAGCATACAATGGCCATTTTGTTGGCCTGTACTTTCAATGACATACTGACATCATCTCTGTGACTTTGCCAAGAGCTTTGGGACACATTCTACTTTGGAAGTGCAAAGGTACTCAATGAAACCAAATCCCCATTCTAATGTGTTTAGCCATCACTATTAAATATGTATTAATATTAAAGAGGACGGCTTCTTTTTCCCCTAGAAACTTTCTAAAAGATAAATGAATCCCCAATGACACAAGGAGACACATCGCCAAGTGCTTTCAGTGCCACAGAGATTAATAGACTACTCTCCAAGTTGATGGACCTTCATCCTCATTAAGGCCAAGCCAAATTGCCTTACAAATAATTTAGCGATGACCCTCAACTCCTTGATTCTGATCTGACAGATTATACTGCCATTCATCAGTGTGGGTTTTTGGCCTTTGGTTCTGACATTCCAAAAGTAAGCTTGCTCTTTGCTAATGTTCTTATTGGGTTCCTCAGACGCATTTATATTCAAGAAAATTTTAAGCTCCAGTAAGCACTGATGATTCTTCATGTTTCATGAAATATTGAACACACCTTTTTTTAATAAAATGTATTTGTAATGCACAGATCTCATTTTGTGTTCTCCCAAGGAAGCAGATTTCTATTTGATGGGTTAGAGGACATGAGAGATTATTTATCACTGCAGGTCTGGGCCTGAATTTAGTTGCAGTGCCATAAATTTGGAAGATGGTACAGCCACTGATCTTAAGATAATTTCCAGGAAACTATGGAAAATTTCCCCTGGCTGATCACTGAAATAAAAATATGGCCCAAACCCCTGCTTAATATCTTGCATGGGGATGAATTTAATCAAAAGGTTTAAATGCCTCCATTTATGGACACCATCCACATTCCTTCTAAAAAGGATGATAAAAAGACAGACATTTTCTATACCACTGCCAGATTTCTTTTTTAAGACAAAAATGGGAGATATTTTGCCCTCAGATGTGTTCAGTAACAGGTGTGTGTGTGTGTGTGTGTGTGTGTGTGTGTGTAGAGCTAAGAGCTATATTTGGCCCCAGGATACCATTAAGAGTGCGTCTACACTGCACCCTTCCCTCAAAATAAAACGCTATTCCGAAATGTCCCTTACTCCTCATGGAACAGGGTTTATAGAGACATCAGAATAGTGAGCTCACTATATTTTGAAATAACGGGCTTGCTCAAAAGATGCAGAATAGCTATTTCAAGATACTTCTGGTATCCCGAAATAGCTCTACAGTGTAGACGTAGCCTAAAGGAGATTCAATTTGGTCAGACTTCCCTAGTCCCTGGCCTTGTCCCCTACTGCAGCTGGAAATGGATTATGGATAGTGCCTTTCCTGAAGTAAGGTGCTGCCCATCCTTTATTGTCAGAACCTGTCAGAAAGAAAGCCCTAAGTGTGACAAACTACACCCTTATGTTCACACCGTACACATAGTTGTAACAATTTTTATACAAGGCCTGCCTTGTTAAGGTAGTATTTGAAAGCTCATAACTTGCTGGTCATAATTGTCCTGATAAAATATGGGTGGCAACATTTTATGAAAAGCTATAAAATACATCATAGGGTATCTTTTATTCTGACCAAATCTTGCAAACCTCACAACCCTTCTCAGACAGAAGTTGGCAAAAAGGTCTGACCTAAACAAATGGGTGTATGCTCTGCTTGATTTGTATTTAAGCATTAATAGAATCATCAAACAGGAAAGGAAGATACAGAAAGTTCAAACTGGTGGGGAAAAAAGGCAGAGAACATTGTCCCACATAAACTCTTCAGCTCTGGGTCTCATCTGGAAATGTTTTTCAAGAGGGGGACTGAAACTATAAAAGGAGGGATAAACACCCCAAACACCCGCTGTTTCCCTGCCATTGCATTCATCACACCTGGAAAGAAAAAGGAAGCAGCAGCTGGATTCTGGGGGAGGGGTCCTTATTTGAAGAGGTAGGTCATTGAGACTGATGAAGACATGTGGTGAGAGTCTCTGCTTGAATCTGATACAGATTAAATTAGGAATTAGTGAGCATTTAACCATTTTTATTGTAACCATTTCTGACTTTTATGCCTCATTTCTTATACTCACTTAAAATCTCTCTCTAATAAACTTGTTTTTCTGTTTTCTATAATCCAGGATGTTTAAATTAAAAGGTAGGAATAACTATTTGAGCTAATAAACTGGCATATTCCCCTTAAAGGAATAACAGACTTAAAATATTTGCGCTGGGTAGGAGAGGGTTGGGCAGTACAGGGGAAAATCCAGGGCTTGGGGTGTGTTAAGCTCACCTCGAAGTATAACCCAGACTGAGGAGAGCCAGAGTGTAAACCAAGTGTGTATGCAGTTACACACAGACACTGAGGGTGTGGCCTGAATGCTGGAAAGCTGTTTGTGAGCATCTGAAGGGGGAGCTACTGCAGTAAGTCACCCCAGGTTGCAGGGCAGGGGTCACAGTGCCCCCCCACTGGTCTGGTCTGTGTCCTCGTATGTGACTTCTGCTTTGTCAGTGATGGCATGGCTTATTCTAATCTGGGAAAGGCAAGAAAGTTGTTTTGTATTTGATATAATAGGCCAATGCTTTTTCCCTTCTGTTAGAGGCAATTGTGGCAAAACGAGTCCATGTCCAACACCCACTTTTGATTTCTGTATCGTGAATGTGGCCACCACCACAGCTAACACTTACAGGCCCTTATTGGCACTGTCATCAGAGGGATGATTGGCTGGACAAACAACTCCCGTGGTTGTGGCAGTGGTCCCCTGAAGTTTGTGCTGCCCCTGTCCATGATTGATATATAAATCAGGCCCCGGGACGGTTCATCTGGCACTTTCCAAAAGCCCTAAATTCTCTAAGTGAAAAGAGAAAATTAATTCTCGTTTCCTGTATCATCAATCAATAGAAAGGAAATTGCATTCAGTCTTCTTCATCCTTGAATTACAACCATTCCCTACGGGAGCCTGAATGAAAAAGCTCTATTATCAAGCCACCTTTCTTTATTTACTACTATTTCTTATAAGTACATTGACTTTTATGGGTGAATCAAACCACACGTCTTGGCTGGAAGATTTGAATTCCATTATTTGAATTTCACATTCAAACAGTTAAATGTTTATGTAATGAAAATGCATAAATGGTTATAAAAGGTCCGTTCACACTGCATTGTGTTGACTAGGTTCTGAATAGCAGAGGTGGAGTGAGGGTTATTTTTTATCCTGGGTACTTGTAAATTAGTAACAATGAGTTTGGCACTGTGAAGCAGGTGATTCATCATTTTGAAGGGACTAGGTCAGTGAGAAAAGCCTACGCCTTGTTTGTCGGCAGCAGAGTTACCAACCGTTGGTGATTTTATCCTGAATTTCACAATAGGTCCAAAAACTAGAAGACCATGAGGTCATGCACATTTTATGGTCATGGAATCATAAAGTCTAAGGCTAGAAGGGGCTGCCTGATCTTCTCAGGCCATCAACACATCCCAGTCTCCTATGCAATAAACCCAACCTCCCAGATTAGACTAAAGATTTACAACCCTCAGAAGATTAAGCTGTTGTGTACTACAGGCAGAGAAGAAGAGTGAACAAGGTGCATCAATGCCCCAACAATGGCAAATAATTGATTAACTGAGAGATGCCTAGATTATCCTACCACAGTGCAGTGGAAGGTGAAAATCCCCCAAGGGTCCCTGCCAATCTGACCTGGAGAGAAATTCTTTCGTGACCCCTTGTATGGCGATCAGTTAGATCGTGAACATATGAGCAAGACCCAGGCAGCTAAGCACCTAAGAGGCAAGATGCCCACCCATTGAGTGTTCCAGCCTCGGCCAGGGGGATCTCTGATGCTTCAGAGGAAGAGTGCCAAGAATCCCTAGAGGGGGGTGTGGGAGATAAACCATTCCTGTCCCCCCAAGGTAGCCGGTTGACTTCCTGAAGCATAAGAGTCTATAGACATAAGACCTAATCTCGAAGAGACCTGCCATCACAAGCAATCCTGTCATATTCATAAATTTGTCAGCATCCCTTTTAAAACTCACAAAGTTGTTTGCCCCCCACAACTCCAACTGGGAATCCATTCCACAGCCTTCCTCCTTTGATGCTAGAGCTCATGTTTTAAACCAACCTATGATTTTGTTGGCACCTTTTCTCATGGTTTCTGAACTCAAGGTTGGCAATGTGTATCAGGCTAGCCATGTAAACTTGTTTGTCACATGCCTATAGATTGCTAATAAACAAATGAACAAGCCAGGGAGTAAATACATAAAACCAACCACCGACAGGATCCTAGAGGAAACCTCATGAGCTTATCATAGCTAACTATTTTGGCAGCACAGCTAACTGGCAATTCAAGAGTTGGGCAGGACCAATTTTCTGAAATTCCATGTATCTGTGTGGATAGCTCCACCATTGATATTGATATATAAATATATCAAAATAGGTGCTTGTTATGCAGAAGGTAGGGCTGGCTTTTCAAGAGCTCTTGGTCAGATCAGCAGGTGTTTAGCACCCTTATGGGGGATGGACTTGCTGAAGAGCCTGCCTCCCATTACCTAAGTAATGGCTCCATTTCCACAGCAGCTCAGCACCCAGCATGCGGTGCTCACCTGAAAATCGGGACCCTTATGTTGGTGCCCAAGTGGGAGGTGAGCTCTTCTGAAAATTAGGTCCTATGACAGCAGAGTCCATTTGAGCTTTCTGGCAAATAAGCCTTCAATTAAACTGACTGCACCTAAGGCAAACAATAAATATCTTCTGACATTAGATTCAGATTTTTATTCACTGCCATATGTAGGCTGCTTATTTATAGAAACATGTGCTTCATATACATTATACTGGATTCTGCAGGAAGAAAACCCAAAGGGATTTAAACAGTGTTGCTAAAGTTACCTTGGGCTCATGAAGGCACAAATATGTTCAGGGTTTTTTCCACCTACTGTAGAGGGCAAAGGGTGACCTGGCAAGGTGAATCCCATGTCAAGAAGCAACTTTTCAAGAAATCATACAGGTGAACAGGATATTTACACTAACATGCTGGAGCGTGGAAAGCAGATGTGGCTTTGTGAACAGTTTAGCTGTCTAAGAATTATTTTAGAGGTGTTTTATGGCCTGTGTTACAGAGGAGGTCAGACTAGATCACAATGGTTCCTTCTTGCCTGGGAATGTATGAAGCTATGAACCAAACTGATGACTTGGATCCACCTACAGGAATAAGAACATGGGGGCATAGGCTGAGAAAAAGAAAATGACTGCTCATAAGCCAATCTGTTTCCCCATTGCAGTGTCTAGCATCATCAGCAAAGATGACATTGGAAAGGATAGAAAACTTTAGCTGTCTCTTCAGAAAAATGCTTCTTCTCTCCTTCTTTTCAGAAGGAACCAACATGAACCAACCTTGGGAACAGATAATTATTTTCCTCCCTAATATTTATTTATCTGACTGACTGCAGCTGAGTTTCCCCTGATTTCCATGAATGTTCCTGAGTAGAGAATATTGTGTCGCTCTAACTCTACTTTTAGTTGCTTCATAATTCATTCATGTTGCTTTGCTATTCAGGTTATGGGCTACATTTTTGGCTAGTGGTGCAGATTGGTGAAATCCATGCTAGAACCCATGCTAACAGGGGGCACAGGGAGAGCAATTTGGCTGCTGTAATCACAGCTGGGCCAAGAGTAGATTTTTCAGATGGCTGGCAATTTTGAAATAAATACATAAGAAATTCTGGTCCAACTGAAAATGAAATTTTTGGCAAATCAAAATTTAACAAATAAGTTTCAGGTCAACTGAAATTTTGAACTCAGCTGGAAACAAAATATTTTGTTTCAAGTGAACTTTCAAAGTTTTAAAATTAAAAACAGTTTGAATCAAAAAGTCATTTTGCATTTAAAAAAATCAGATTTAAAGGGATTTTGCTGGAGGGGAAGGGGAGAAGTGGTTGGTTTGGGGGTTCTGGACCACAACAATGTGTTGAAATCTACACAGGTTCAGGAAATATTTTAGTGTAGTTGAGTGTGCCTTTTTCTCTGAAAAGAGTTTGGAAATTTTGCCCAGTTCTACTTCTGACTTTGGCCTTCAAAACCTGGGGGAGACATTTAGCAACAGGAAGCATCAGGAATGAAGTCCTGCAATGGTGCCTGTCCAGTTGCCAGGCAACCAATGAGCACAGCCGGGCCATAACAGAACTACCTGCCTCCCCATGTTTAGGTAATCTGGTTTGGACCCTCAGCCCTGAATCCTGGTTTGGATTCTGTCTCAGCCCTTGACTCTGGCATTAGGGTCTGACAACCAGGCCTGACAAGATGAGAGAAACAATCCATGGCCAAGAGGTGTGGTCTACATGTCAATGCACAAACACCTCAGGCTTGGAAATGGTCTCAGTGGGTGGCCTCTTCTTACAGATTATTCCTACCCTCCTTAAGAATAGATTGACAGGGGGATCTGCATGGGATTTACCAGAAACCAGGTCACATTAATGTTGCAAGTAGATCTGGTCAGAAAAACTTTGAGGAAACCATTTTTCCCTCTGAAAATTCAGCTTCATTGAAAGTAAAAGTCTCTGCAAAATCACACTGCTTTTTCTGAAATCGTGTTTCTGAGAAAAACTGGCGGTGGCGGTGCAAGTTTTACCCATATCAAAGTGGTCTATTTTGATGTTCTGTTGAAAGGAAACAGTGTTTTTCCCTTTTCTAAATGACTTATTTCATTTTTTAGTCTATATTATGAGCAATATAAAATTTAAAAAGTCAAAATCAAGAGGAAACAGTTCAGTCCACCTGAAACAATTTTTCAGGGTCGGGAGCGATTTTCTTTATGAAGAATTTTGAAATTTTTGATTTTGCTCTGATATGGAACGAGGCGAAATTTCAGAGTCTCAAAAATATTTTGTGAAACCAAATTTCCAACGTCCACAGAGCTCTAACTGCAAGTGTTTGCAATATTCACTCATTTGGGAGTTGATGTATCACTTTCTGTTCTTGACTGAATGTTGACCTGTACTATATTTTCACCACAGAGGAATTTGAATGAAAACATAAACCAGTGGCCTCATCGTCAGATGTATACAGGGAAGCAAAAGCCTCCTTTTTCAGGACACAGTCACTGTGTCTACACTGGCGCGATCTTGCGCCAAAGCGGCCGCTCTTGTGCAAAAATTTGCTGCCTGTCTACATTGGCCGTGTGTTCTTGCGCAAGTAAACTGACATTCTACTGTATAAAATCAGGGCTTCTTGCGCAAGAACTATGATGCTCCCGCTCAGGAATAAGCCCTCTTGCGCAACTGTTCTTGTGCAAGAGGCCAGTGTAGACAGGCAACATGAATTTCTTGCGCAAGAAAGCCCTATGGTTAAAATGGCCATCAGAGCTTTCTTGCGCAAGAGAGCGTCTACACGGGCATGGATGCTCTTGTGCAAAAGCACATCTCTTGCGCAAAAGCACATGCCAGTGTAGACGCTCTCTTCTGGAAGAGTTTTTGCACAAGAACTCTTCCGCAAAAGAGTTCTTGTGCAAGAAGCTGCCAGTGTAGACGTAGCCACTAGTGAGGTCTATTGGGCGTTTACTGCTAAAATGGTTCAATCAAGATATAAATAGGCTTTATGTATCTGGCTCTCCCAAATGCTTTTAAACTTTATTCCCTGCTGCTGGCACGCTAAAAGCATTTCAGTCCTCCTCTGCCTTTCAATGCAAAGAAAAAGCAAACATTGTTTGCAACTGACATGTGCAACCAGACCCCCAACTGACTGGTATAAAGGAGCAGTGCACAAATATCAACCAAACAGGGAAATGCCTTTTGCAGAGGAAGAAATTGAATAGCTGAAGTTAAATGTACACTACAGATAGGATTCAGTGAAGTAGACTTTCACTTCCCTGGTTATCTTGCTCTTATTCCTCATATATAGCTTGTCAAAGAACTATTAAAATATTTGCCTAAAGAGAATGGTAGTATGGGGGGTCCCTGTTATAAGTTCAGGTTACATTCCTAAATAATGCAACTTATAGCGAAACGACTTATAAAGGGGAATTAATACCCGGAGGCTGTGTCTAGACTGGCAAGTTTTTCCGCAAAAGCAGCCGCTTTTGCGCAAAAACTTGACAGCTGTCTACACTGGCCGCTTGATTTTGCGCAAAAGCACTGACGTTCTAATGAAAGAAATCAGTGCTTCTTGCGCAAATACTTTGATGCTCCCGTTCGGGCAAATGTCCTTTTGTGTAAAAGCTTTTGAGCAAAAGGGCCAGTGTAGACAGCTCAGATTTGTTTTGCGCAAAAATGCCCCAATGGCTAAAATGGCGATCGGGGCTTTCTTGCGCAAAACCGCGTCTAGATTGGCACGGATGCTTTTCCGCAAAAAGTGCTTTTGCAGAAAAGCATCCGTGCCAATCTAGATGCTCTTTTCCGCAAATGCTTTTAACGGAAAAGCTTTTCCGTTAAAAGCATTTGCGGAAAATCATGCCGGTCTAGATGTAGCCATAAGGAATAATGTAATCAGCTTGAGATACGTTCCCAATACATACAGTTCACCCCCCTGTCCCCTACTCTAACCCAATCCCCCTTCCCTCCCCTCCCCTGTCCTCCCCTCCAGCCAGCCACCCCCAGCCCATGATTTCAGAAATCATGTCAGCAATGAGGTGACCAGTGAAACTGGTGCAATTATAAGCCACCATATTGACAGTCCCAGATCTTTGTCTACACGAGAGGAGGTAAAAAAAAGTAGCAAGAAATGCTGCTTGGAATGCTTGGAGCTAGCAACCCTTGCGCTGCATTGCAAATCCACACCCCAAAGCTGTCTTGGAGACATTTCTCAGCCGGGTTTGTAATGGCATAGTATGCACCTGGGTGTAAGGTTTAGCTTAGCATTAGCTCAACCAGGGTAGTCCACGGGGCATTCTCCCTGGCATAGACAGGAAGCCTCTTCACCAGTTTCGCTGGTTCCTCCTCCAGCATGGCTCATCCTAGAAGACGAATCATTCTCAAAAGTTCTTCCTCCAAGCAATAAATGCTGCTGCTCCTGCCTCCCCATCTCCAGGTCACCTGGTTTGGACCCTCAGCCCTGAGCTCTGGTCTGAGTGCTGTGAGACATGCTCTTCTGGAATCCCAGAATGCACCAAATGCACTGGGTGAAAGGATGGTTGTAAGAGAAAGTGCTTGTGTGTTAGTAGCCCACGGTATTGCCAGTTCCAAGCATTCAAACGTCATGGCAAGTCCTCAAAATCATGAGATAGGCTTAAAGCTCATCCTTTTTTTTTTTTAAGTTTGTATTTATTTATTTGCCTTCTGGTTTGAGCCCTTCCAATGCCAATGCCTATGAGAACAGGCACTCCTGTGACAAACGAAAACGGTGCTATTAAATGCAATGCTGCTGAGCGGGTGCTCTAAACAGCTGTCGAGCCAATTGATGCAACTAGTCATTTCATGTAATCTGAATCCCCGCTGTTCCCTCCTCCTTTAATGCAGGCAGGCCCGATGACATTCAAGCAGGCTCTGTTTTAGTGGAAAAGTTCACAAAATGTGGTCCATGGAGTCTCAGTGAGATGCATGTAGGTGCCCAAGTGCCTAAATCCCTTTTGAAAGTGGGACTTTTGCTGCGTTCAGCATTCCAATGCCTGAATGTCTTTGGAAAGCATTGAGGCCTTAGATGCTGTGGAAAAACTACCCCTGTGTCTACTTTTGCAAAAGAGTGAAAGTCTTAAATCCACCCTCTTTCCTGCTCCCTGACAGCACCTTTAGCTCTGCATCCCTGAGCAACAGAGTGTGCTTTAATGTACCTGTGCAATCTCATTGCATAAGAACATAGGAACGGCCATACTGGGTCAGGCCAAAAATCCATCTAACCCAGTATCCTGTCTTCTGACAGTGGCCAATGCCAGATGCCCCAGAGGGAGTGAAAAGAACAGGTAATTATCACGTGATCCCTCTTCTGTCATCCATTTCCAGCATCTGACAAACAGAGGCTAGGGACACCATTCCTACCCATCCTGGCTAATAACTATTGATGAACCTAACTTCCATGAATTTATCTAGTTCTTTTTTGAACCCTGGTCTTCACAACATCCTCTGGCAAGCAGTTCCACAGGTTGACTGTGCACTGCATGAAGAAAAATTCCTTTTGTTTGTTTTAAACCCATTACTTATTAATTTCATTTGGTGGCCCCTCATTCTTGCGGTCATTGAGGAGACCAGGATATGTGTTAATGAAGAACGTGGCCTTCAGACTCTAGTGCTATTATAACTGCATTGAGTTCTGACACAAACAATGTTAGTCCTGTGCTCACCTGTTCCTGAGTTGGACTGTGGTTTCAGAAGTGGGATATGTCCATACTGCCATACTGAGCATGCTTCCCAGCTAGTGCACTAAAAATAGCAGTATAGCTGGGGGTAACATGGGCAATGGCCTGGCCAGTTTATACTCACACGGTTAACTTGAGTCCTTGCCTATACTATCCTCAGCTACATTGCTATTTTTGGCCTGCTAGCTTGAGCAGAGCTAGCATGTGTCTATCAAAGCTGGGAAGCAGTCTTCTAACTGGAGTGTACGAACACCAGTGTAGACAGGGCATTAATGTCAAACTACTGGTTATATTTTCAATTAATAGTAGGTATCACAGTGGTTGGTAAAACAAGATTACTATTGAAGGATAAGTATTACTGAATAATAATCAAAATGTTAATAGCCTTTGAATTTAATCTCCACAGGAGAAGTAATATGAAAGGGATAGCACTACTCAGATTAGCGTGAATAATGCTAGTTGTAATATTATAGCACATAGTATAATTAGTTGTGATATTAGGAATTAAAAATTACACTGATTGGAGTTCCAGGATTTTTGCCAAGGAAGTGCTGCTCGTCAGACAGATGAGTAACTGTTATAAAGTCTGGTATCTCATGAACTACCAGCACTAGAAATTAACACTATATGCCATTTGAAAAAACGAGACTCCAGGATTTACAGTAGCACAGCATTAATTTTAGTCCTTAAAACTGGTTCATTCTGATGAACAGCATGCCTTCCTTGTGCCATTTCCATTCTGAATGGATTGTAGGGATCACTGTCCAGAAAAGTGGTATAGCTGGCAGTCAATGGTTTATGCCACTTGAAATCTTATCGGACCAGGTCTGAAATGGAGCAAAGCACGTGTCTTTAACCTTGGCATTTTGTGAAAATGTTGTCTGCTTAAATTGTGCTATAATTTGAGTGAGTGCAGGGGAAGCAAGACAGTAATTGGCATAATGTGATTTAGTAATACCGCATAGTATGTGTCACACCATTCATAAGTGGCTTTCCAGTATTTATTCAATATTAATGTATGAAAATCTTACCATGAATTCTTATAAACTACTAAGAGATAGTGTGGTCTTGTGCATTGGGTACTGGGTTTGGTAGGTAGAGGATTTGTGTTCTATTCCTACCTCTACCACAGGCCAACTCTATGACTGAGCAAATCACTGCATCTCAGTGTGCCCCTTTCTCCCCAATTGATGGTCTTATCTGTTAATATTTCAAGCTCTTAGGAGACTGTCCCCACCCTAACTTGACATATGGACAGTGCCAAACACAGTGGGGCCCCAATATCAATTGGGCCTTCTAGGCTATCTGGTAATATTACAATTGTAATATGTGTTCATGGAATTAAAAACTATAGCCTCATTTCTGTAGATTCATACATATGCTCACTGCCCCTGCACCCATGTGACTTCCTATTATCTGTAATAGCTTCCTCCCATACATCTTCAAGAAACATGTGGGGAAATGGGAGAGGGTCCAGAGAAGAGCAACAAAACTGATTAAAGGTCTAGAAAACATGACCTATGAGGGAAGACTGAAAGAACTGGGTTTATTTAGTTTGGAAAAGAGGAGATTGAGAGGGGACATGATAGTGATTTTCAAGTACCTAAAAGGGTATTACAAGGAGGAGGGAGAGAAATTGTTCTCCTTGATCTCTGACGTTAGGACAAGAAACAATGGTCTTAAATTGCAGCAAGGGAGGTTTAGGTTGGATATTAGGGAAAACTGTCAGAGTGGTTAAACACTGGAATAAATTGCCTAGGGAGGTTGTGGACTCTCCATCACTGCAGATATTTAAGAGCAGGTTGGATAGACATCTATCAGGGATGATCTAGATGGTGCTTTGCCCTATTGTGAGAGCAGGGGTCTGGACTTAATGATCTCTCGAGGTCCCTTCCAGTTCTAGTATTCTCTGATTCTCTGATATGATGTGCAGAATTAGGTCTATACTATAATTTATAGGTAAAGGGAGCAGAGTTCAGGGTATGCATGCCCTACCATTGGCATTTACTGACTTTTTTATGCTTAACCATGCAACCCACAGCAGTATCTTAACATAAATGTAAATGAAATGTAATAAGTTACTTTACAACAGTCCCTGTAATAATCATATCCTAGGCCAATAGACTTCTCTGAGTGTGCAACTGGGGTTTATTTCCTCTGAATCTGATCCCTGCTGATTTCAGCTTTGGCGTTTAAACAGTTTTACAGTCAAGTTTTGAACATTGGCTAGAGCAGAGCAATGCAAAGTGATAGAAGGTTTAGAAAACATGACCTATGACGAGAGTTTAAAACAAATGGGCATGTTTGGTTTAGAGAAGAGATGGCCCAAGAAAGTCACAATAATGGTCTTCAAATGTGTAAAAGGTTGTTACAATTGTTTTCCATGTCCACCAAGGGGAGGACAATTAATCATCATTTTAATATGAGGGAAGGGAGATTTAGATTAGATATCAGGGAAAACATTTTAGCTCTAAGAATAGTTAAGCATTGGAATAGTTTACCTAGAGAGATTGTGGACTGGAATCCCCATCCTTGGAGATGGTAAAGGAGAAGGAGGTAAGATGGATTACATGACTGCTTGAGGTCCCTTCCAGCCCAACCTGTCTTTCTATGATTCTGGTACGTCTACACTTGCACCCTAGTTCGAGCTAGGGATGCAAATGTAGCCTACCGAAATTGCTAGTGAAGCGGGGATTTAAATATCCCGCACTTCATTAACATAATCTCGCCTGCGCGTCACTCTGCTCAACAGCTGATTCGAACCAGGAAGTGCGCTCTGGGACACTTTAGTTTGAATCAAACCCCTTGGTTTGAGCTAACGTTACTCCTCAAAAAATGGGAGACTTATGTTGCTAATGCTAATAATGCTGTTGTTGGTCTGTGGATAAATGGCGAACTTCATTCTCTTTGGTCATCAATCTGATATATCCCATAGCTACTCCACTCAAAGAGACATGTTCTTTAAATAGAAAAGCAGCACCCAGTGGGTTTAAAATAAATTACTAAAATAAAGTCTCCCAGGAACTAAATTTAAAGCAGGATGGGTTTTTTGGTTTTGTTTGTGCAATGCCAGGCACAAAGGAACCCCAGTCATGGACTATAACCCCAAGGAGCAACAATAACAATGCAACAATGTTTGAAAGACCAATTTCGCTCTTACATATGTCAACATAAATCCAGAAATATCCATTTGGCTACACACCGAAATATTTCCCACTGATTTAAGAATAAACTGACTCCAGCATACCACCTCCTGGGATTCTCATTCTGAAAGCATTCCCTCAAACAACGGTTACATGGGAGCTCATGGAAAGTGGATGGGAAACTTGCATGCTTGAACATTTGTGAACAGCTAATTTTAAACTGGCACTTGCAAGTACATGCACCTGAAGGAGGGTACTTCACTACCTGATGCAGTAAGGTGACAGGGATCTCAGAATCCCTTGCTAGATTACTAGCACAGAAGTATTAATAAATCCAGCCATGGATCAGATTACACCTTTCACAACCAGGGCTCCATACATGTGCACAAAAGTGCATGTCAGTGGCTGTAGTGATGACAGAAAAGCTGCAGGCTTGGTGTGTTTTATTTGGGAGGGAATACCGCTGCATACATATGGGGAAGTATTCCCACTATACTCGCTAGAGCCCTAGCACAGAGGCAATTAAACACTGCAGGCAGCTCATGCCCACACAATTACTTTTTACAAATGTGATTAAATAAATGCCGAACCAAGCCAATAAATTGTACAGTGGCCTCAATTTTTTTAGCAGTGCCTCTGGCAAGACCTGTGCAGGCCAGAAAGGAAAAAAAAGTTAAACTTTTAAAAGTCTCCAGTCCACCTTCTGTGCTTCCTCTTCCTAAACACCTTCTAGTTTTAGAGAGTTTCAAACACCTGTTATTGTTTTATATTACAGTAGCATCTAGAACCGGTGGCTGAGAGGAGGGACCTACTGAGGTAGGCACTATAAAAATGCCCAGTAAGGATACGTTGACATAGCAGGGCAAAAGTCAAATTAAGATATGCAACTTCAGTTACATCTATTGTGCAGCTGAAGTCGGAATAGCTTGATTAGGCTTTTGGCGCTGTCAACAGAGCAGGGAGTCAAAGGAAGATCACTCTTCCTTCAACTTCCCTTACTCCTCCTGAAATGAGGGTTACAGAAGTTGGAATAAGAGGTCCTCCAGCTCGACATTATTTTGAAATAATGGCTTGCTGTGTAGATGCACGCTATGTTATTTTGAAATAACGTCAGTTATTCTGAAATAACACTGCTGTGTAAACGTAGCCTGACAGAGTGGTCTGCTGCAGAAAGCTTACAATTTAAATAGAAAAGCTAGATGAAGAAAACAAGTATTATCCCCTTTGGACAGATGAGAAACTGAAGCACTAAGAGTTAAGTGACTTGCCCAGGGTCACCAGCAGACCCAGGAATGGAACCCCTGTGCACTAACAGCATGGCAGTGCCCTAGCCATCAGACCACAGCACCCCTTAGTTCAATGAGGAAGTATAAAATAGTTGTAAGTAACAAGGTTCTAATAAATTATTCAAAATTAAAAACTAGGAACCATTTACAGAGTGAGACTTGTACTTTCAAATCAGGTCATTCCGATACCCTCTTGTTTCCATCCCCCTTGATCGAAACAACCAATGTTCTCACAGCCTGCTAGAGTGAGAGGAGAGTGCGTTGCACGCTTTGGAATCTGCCCCTCTCCACCAGGAAGGTTCAATGTGATCTGTATCGCTCAGACTCAGAAGAGTCACGATGTAAAAGTGATACCTCCTTGTTCTGTCCCTTGTATGCATTCAGAGCCAGATGTCCTGACCTTGGGGGTCATAAGAACAGAGTTTTTCTGCTGTTTACTCCTGTTGGGTCAGGCAAAGCCCTGCAGCTACGGACGGTTGAGTCGAGTTCTGTCCCTTCTCATTACTCCTGTTGCTGCACCATTGTGCAAGCCCACGCTGAAAACCAAAGGCTAATTAAGGGGAGTTGGTCAGGCTTTAAGACTACGCTGCTGCTACTCAGCCAGGTCCCCAGAGTTTCTGGACTAGTGTCACTTACAGAAAGAAATCTGACTGACAGTTTGAAAAAAAATTACTAAAACTATTTAACAAAGAATAAAATTGAGATAACCAAAGCTAAGCTCTTGTTATTACAGGCTGGCTCTCCCTGGTCCGGCACTTTTGGGACCTGACTGGTCCTGAAAAATGGAGTTTGCCAGACCAGAGGAGGTGAGTTCCAGCCCCCACTGCCCAACTCTGCTCCCAGCAGCCACTTTTCTTCCACCACTGACCTCTGGACTGGCTGCTGATGCCTGCCCCACTCAAGTCTGCTGGCTCAGCCAGGCTCTCAACCACTGGCTCTGGCTTGGGCTGCTGGCTCGACTGCTGCTGGTCCTGACTGAGCTGCTGCTGGACCTACAGATGCCCCATGGCTGCCCTAGACCTGCGGCTGCCCTGAAGCTACCCCATGGCTATCCCACGGCTACCACTGGACCTGCAGCTGCCTGCAGCTGCCACCAAACCCAGCAAGGCTGCCCCTGGACTCTCACCTGCCGCCAGACAGCCTGTAGGCTGCCCTGCAATTGCCAGTCTTCTACTGCCTGACATCCGGTCACTGGGGCTCTCTGGCCTAGGAACATCTATGGTCCTTCTGGACCACGAATGTCACCAGAGCAGAGAGTCCTGGTTTTAGAGGTTCAACATGAATAAAGCACTATAGCTATCAAATCAAGGTCATGCTGGTTTTAAAAAGTTAGTTTCAATATTAGGTAGGAATTAAATCCAATTTGTTAAATCATCAGAGTAATACAATAAAAAATCAGACCCCTAAGAGGGGATGTAAGGAGATGGCTATGTATTTGGTTATAAATGCTGACTACAGCATTTCAACCACGTCGAGCAAGCCTGTAACTTCAAAGTGGTTCAATATTTTGATGCTAAAACCAAGATGTTCTCTAATGCCTAAACCACAACCAGAGAGAAATAATAAAAGTTCCCCCATAGATTAAAGTTCTAACATGATAGTTAATCCTTTTCTTCCCCCACTGAAATATTACCTTGCAGACTTTAAGAGAACATTCTAAAAAAGCATACATTTGAAAAGTCTCATGTACCAAAATTTACATATGACAAATTTAAGTTTTGTGAACTTTACACAGACCTGAAAGAGTTTCTCTATGAGATTATATTTAGGGCTATTTAAATATGGGAAACTTTTTTCTGGCACCTTTCCTATGTGTACTCTATGGGAACCCATACTTCAGTAAAGAGGAGGGATTTGACACCAACAGCATGCCAAATTTCTGTGGAATTGGATCTAGAACTGCATGCAAAGGCCTAGATTGGGATGCTGTGAGCACAGCACTTTGTTAGCAGACCCACTTTGGTGCAGAAAGATGGTCAAAGGCTAGCAGAGCTTTCTTGTTGAAGTTTTGGCTACCTCTCTCCAAAGTGGCTGGCTTTTAGAAATCCCAGAGGGTATGTCTAAACTACATCCTTTTTTCGATAAAGGGATGTAAATTAGACATATCAAAATTGCAAATGAAGCCAGGATTTGAATTTCCCATGCTTCATTTGCATAATGGCGGCTGTGGCTTTTTTCCGAAAAGCCGCTTTAAAAAAAAAAAAAAAAACAAGGTCAAGACAGGGATCTTTTGACAGAAATGTCCCGTTTTGAAAGATCCTGTAACCCGCAAAAAATGAGATTTACAGGATCTTTCTAAATGGGGCATTTCTGTCGAAAGATCCCCGTCTTGACCGCAGTTTTTTTTTCCCCGAAAAGCGGCTTTTCGAAAAAAAGCCGTGGCCACCATTATGCAAATGAAGCATGGGAAATTCAAATCCCGGCTTCATTTGCAATTTTGATATGTCTAATTTACATCCCTTTATCAAAAAAGGAATGTAGTTTAAACATACCCAGAATGTCATTCTTTCTTCCGTTTGACTGTTGACTTGCAAGGTAAGGCTGCTTAGCCTTATTCTTTAATCTTACAAAAAATGAGCAGTTCTGTAGCACCTGAGAGACTATCACATACTATATATATATATATATAGTATCATGAGCTTTCATGGGCAAAACCCACTTCTCATTATGGTTTGTGAGCTATCTTCATGCCATCTTGCACTAACTCCCTTTAGGATCTTCAGACAAACTGACTATAAGGCCCACCTTCGATCCATGCAGCTTGTTCCAATCAAATTTAAATCAGATCAAATTGTGGTAAATCCCTCTTAAGTCATCTATTTTAAAGGTATACAGTGGTTTGTAAAATTGTGACCTCTCTCCCTCTCCAATACTGAAAAGGACTATGGAACAGAAGGTCATATTTTAAGCTGACAAGCTTATCTGGGTGGAAACATCTTGAGATTGCGCTGTGTCACCAGTTTATGGAATGTTTGACCCCCAAAATACCTATAAAATAGCTAATTATAAGTTACCCTAGCAACAATCAGCCATGCAACATTCATCCTTCAGCAAAATGAAAAATAAGTTTGGATACCTCATGGCAGATGTAATCATTCTTCTGGCTACCAAGACAGTTAACAATTGTCATTCTATTTTGGAACACGACTGTATATCAAGTAGATTATCTTTGGAAACATTGATCTCCATAGAGAAAAAGTTATTTTTAAACCTCTCACCGTGAAACCCATCTATGAAATACAAGTAGAAGTCTATGCAAGAGCTGGATTCCCAGTGAAGCTATTTCTCTCCTGTCATTGAAGACAATGAGGGTTGCAGAGGCATCCCAGAGGATATAACTTCATCTGTAGAATCGTTATTACTGGTGATATGTGAAATGGAAAGAAGCCCGTTAGGTAGGAATCAAGGGTGGACTTTTGGTTAAGGTGTTGACAAGCTACAGGAGATCCAGCTCCATTCCAAGCTCTACCACTCTTGTAGGGGTTTGGGCCAGTCCCTAAGGGTCAGAACCACAAATGTACTGAAGAAAGAGTCATAGGAACAAGAGGACTGGACCTTGGGTCTCTCACTTCCCAGATGTGTACCTTAAACAGCAGGCTGCAGAGTCCTCTCTCTCTAGCCCAGTAAGTATTTATCACATAATGGAACCGCTTGGACCGAGTCCCACATCAGAATGTCCCATAGCTCAGTGGTTAGCATATTCCTTTGAGAGGTAGGAGATCACTGTTCAAAACCTTTCCCCACCTCTGGCAGGGTATAGGGTATTAAACTTGGGTCTCTTACATCACTGCTGTCACCACGAAGAAAGGCTAGATGGAGCTCACTAGCACCATCACTTTCCCCTGTCCTTTGAGAAAGGCAAACACCTAATTCATTCTCACAAGTGCCTTATGCACCTAAGCCACCTGACTCCAGGCATCTGCTTCCCTGTGGGTGACTCTTGAAGCTGAGACAGGCTCCCCTTTACTTCCTGTACTTAGGCACCCAAGTCTGGGGTATAAGCCACACTTCTATCAGCATCTCCCAATAAGCGGCTCCTTGATGGCTTTTGAGGATTGCATTCTAAGACACCTCTCTCAGCCCATTGATTGGACTGGGAACCTCAGCACCTAACTCAAGCTTTGTGGATGGCGTGTTGTTTCAGCAAAAAGGAGGAATCCAGTGGCACTTTAAAGACTAACACATTTATTAGGGTATTAAGGCGTAAGCTTTTGTGAGCTATAACTCACTTCCTCAGATGCTGATGAGAAAAAGAAATTTTAAAAAGGGCTAGTTGTAGCTCACAAAAGCTTATGCTCTAATACCCTCATAAATCTGTTAGTCTTAAAAGTGCCATTGGATTCCTGGCTGTTTTTGCCAAAACTGACTAACACGGCTACCTCTCTGAGTTTTGTTTCAGTGATTTTCCATGTTCTTAAAAGGTAGTGCGACACTCAACACTGCAATATTCTAATCCCTTCATGATCCGACCCCAGTTGTCAAAGCCCCATTGAAATCAATGGACTTAGGTATCTATGTACATTTGAAGTTGTGGGCTTTATCCTATTTGTGCCTCATCCCCATTTTACACTAGAAAGTTTAGGTGGCTCCTTGATGGCTTTTGAGTATTGCATTCTAACACTTCCCTACCTCTCTGGGGTATTATGAGGCTAGAATACAGTAGAATAGATAGTTCCATAATGGAAGCCAGAGAAGTACATAAGCTAGATGGCTCTGAGTGTCATGTATTTGCTAGTAGTTAGAAAAATGTGTATTTACATTGAGCCAGACACAGAAGTTGCTGGCAGAAATCTAGACAGCATCATTTGCTAAATTAATAGGCTGTAGGATAAAGTGTTTGTCAGCCACATCCTGAATTGGTCTTCAATCTGGGATTGCTGGACATAGCTAAGTCCCTTGGCTCAAGTCACAGCCCGGTTCCAAACGCCAGAAGGAAAATATCATAGAATCATAGAGGCGGAAGAGACCGCAGGAAGTCATCAAGTCCAGTCCCCTGCCCAAGGCAGGACCAATCCAAACTAAATCAATCTAGCCAGGGCTTTGTCAAACCGAGACTTAAAAACCTCTAGGGATGGAGATTCCACCACCTCCCTAGGGAACCCATCCCAGTGCTTCACCACCCTCCTAGGGAAATAGCTTTTCCTAATATCCAACCTAGACCTCCTCCACTGTAACTTGAGACCATTGCTCCTTGTTCTGCCATCCGTCACTACTGAGAACAGCCTTGCTCCAGCCTCTTTGGAACCTCCCTTCAGGAAGTTGAAGGCTGCTATCAAATCCCCCCCCCCCACTCTTCGCTTCTGCAGACTAAAGAGACCCAACTCCCTCAGCCTCTCCTCATAGGTCATGTGCTCCACCCCCCTAATCATTTTGGTCACCCTCCGCTGGACCCTCTCCAATGCGTCCACATCTTTTCTATAGCGGGAGCCCAGAACTGGACACAATACTCCAGATGTGGACTCACCAGAGCCAAATAAAGGGGAATAATCACTTATCTAGATCTGCTGGAAATGCTCCTCCTAATTCACCCTAATATGCCATTAGCCTTCTTGGCTACAAGGGCACACATATCCAGCTTCTCATCCACTGTAATCCCCAGGTCCTTTTCTGCTGAACTGCTACTTAACCATTCGGTCCCCAGCCTGTAACAATGCTTGGGATTCTTCCATTCCAAGTGCAGGACTCTACACTTGTCTTTGTTGAATGTCATCAGATTTCTTTTGGCCCAATCCTTTAATCTGTCTAGGTCACTCTAGACCCTAAGTAGTGTAATTCCTTTATGCGAGTGGCCGGGATATTCAAGCAACCTTACTTCTCTGAGCCACCAGAGTAAGATGGCTGCTTTATCCATGCATCAAACCTCGCTCGAGATTGTTCTGGGATGCAACACTAGTTTGTAAAGCAGATCTCTCTTGCCCTCCTGAAGGGCAGCAATTCACTCTTCAAAGCCGCATTGGGGTGGTGGTGAGATTTTGTATTCCTTTCTAGGCATTTATTCCACAGCCCACCTCCTGGGTTCAGGTCCGTGTGAAACACAAGGATTACTGAAACAAAGCACAACCTGCTAACCCTCTAAGAAGCCCTGCATGCTGCTTTCATCATCTGAAAGGTTAAAAATAAATAGTTTCGCTTTCAAGCAAAATACTCTGAATAGGAGAAAAATCACACTCATTTCCATGGAAATGGAATATTTTGTAGTGACTTGTTTTTGGTTGAATGCATTAACACAGAGGGTTATTTGAACAGCTAGAGAGGGGTAGTGCATGACAAATCCCTTGAAATCAATTTTTTAAGAAAGCTGGCTGATTTTTTTTCATTTGTTTGGTACAATTGGAGATGCAGCACTTGGTGTCATAGTGTAGGAGACTATAATAGAAAAAGCAAACCTGGAGCCGAAAAAGATATAGTCCTACTGGGCATCCACACTGACTGATAAGAGATGGCAGAGCTGGATAAGACCTCTAGACCATCAGTAAATCCCACTGGCATTGAGGTCCATTACAAAATTGTCACTGAGATCAGAAGCAGAAAGAGCACCCACATTCCAGTCTCCTTACTCACATGAGTAGGCTCGCTAAAGCACGGGACTGTTGATGACTATTGGCTTATCTACATACAAACTGAAGCCAAAATGAAATTTCTTCAGAATGGCCACGTTTCAACAGGCAGTCTCTGTTTTGATGAAATGAGGTTTTCAAACAGGAAAATGTTCTGTGAGGGCCAAGGGCACCATTTCGGGAGGGTAGTGGGGAAAGCAGCCATGCGCTCCGGGATGTGGCTTCCTTTTCATCCCGTTCCCCAGACTATCAGGGAGTGAGGGGAAAGTGCTTGTATTCTGTGCATGCCTCTCACACCTGGCTACCCTCCCGAAATGGCGCCCTTGCTGAGGGCACTTCTATACTTACGAGAAGATTGACTCTTCAGAGGTTGATCTAGAGTTCAATTTAGCCTGTCTAGGATAAACCCATAAAATGAATGCTGAGGGCAGCCCGTATGGTGTATGATACTCCTACCTTCTGCAAGGAGTAAAGGAAGCCGATGGGAGCATTTGCATTTGCTCCTGTCAGCTTCCTGCTGTGTGGGCACCGCCACAGCTTGGCTTAAGGTAAGCTGACTCCAGCTATGCATTTTGCATACCTGAAGTTGCCTATCTTAAGCCAACCTTCCGGGTCTAGTATAGACCAGGCCTTAGAAAATCTGACCAGTTCTAGTTGATCAGATCAGCTGAGGGTTTGGTTTTTTTTCGACTGAAGGGCTGCTGTATTTTATCTTTCTATTATTTTCCTTTGCTCTTATAGCTAGTATGCCATCTATTTTCAATGATAATGAACCAGTAAAGAAGCTAGAATCAGAAAGATTTGTTAACACACCACACACTCATATCCACGCACTCCACTTGATTTAGGACAGAATTCTTTTTATATACTAGCCTATAGTAGCAGTTGGAAGGATCATTTTTTGTACTTTTTTACAGCTTCATTAAACTGATCCTATTGTTTGAATTTATATTTGTCGTACATGAGAACAGCGGTTTTCAACCTGTGGTCCTTGAACCCCCAGGGGGTCTGCAGAGACTTTGCCTAAGATTTCCAAAGGGCTCTGCACCTCCATATGACATTTTTTAGGGGTCCACAAATGAAAAAGGGTTGAAAATCTTGGCATTAGAGGGCCCATTGTTCTGGGATTTGTGTTGTGACAAAGCTCCTACTCAAAGTTGGTGGGTCCTGCACTTTTGGGCAGATTGCTTGCCTCAGCAGCTCACAGAAGCCTGGGGCATCAGCTTGCTATTTGTTGAGCTGTCCTCATTGCTAGCCTGTCATAATCTCAGTAGCCTTCCAGATGGTACAGGGCTGGGTAAACCCCTTTCTTTTCCCTATCCAGTCTTTTCTCCGAGGGGAAATGGGGAAGTGGGTGGGGGGGAGGGAGGGGAAGCTAGACCCACCCTTTACTGCACATTCCAACCCAGGGTCCTTTAAAAGCAGCTACCTACACAAGTCTCCAACAGCAGCATGAGAGAGCTACATAACTCCTGGGCTACTTCCTCATACCTTCCCTAGCACCTTCCTTATCACAGGCTCTTCCTCCGAGTAGCCTGTGCTTGTTCCTCATAGATCTTCTACAGAGCTCCCTCTGTCCTCTCAGCTTCCCTCAGGCTAAATAACTGCAGGGAAGCTCTTTTCAACCAGTCTCAACTCGTTCTTTAATTGGCCCCCGGTGTTCCAACTAGCCAAAACTCACTTGACTCTAGAAGCTCACTTAATTAGCTCCAGGTGATTAATTGCACTGATTGATTCTGGCATGTTCCTACTGGTTCTGGACTAGCCCCTGAAGTTTACCCTGGGAACAGAGATTTACCCAATCTAAGTCCAATATACATCTCTTCCGTGACTCTGTTGTACCCCTCTAGGCTGACCCTGTCATAGTATGTAGAAAGACATTACAATCTAAGTAGGCAAGACAAAGAATGGGGGAAGAGAACTGAACTTGTCTATTTGCATTGTACATGCTGGAGAACAGAAAACAACAAGGAGTCCAGCAGCACCTGAACGACTAACAAATTTATTGTGGCATAAACTTTCCTGAGGTGCAATTCACTTCATCAGATGCATGAAGTGAAAGAAAAAAACCCAGATCATAGGGATACAGAGATGGGAGTGTTACATCAGAGCTAATTCAATCAGGGTGGATTGTGGATAGAAAGGTGAGACACCTAAAGTGGAAAATTATGTAGAGTAATGAGAGAGCCATTTACAATTCCTAGTCAGACCCATTCTAATGGTGTCAAATTGCATACGGATTCAAGCTCAGCAGTCTCACGTTCCAGCCTGTTTTTGAAGTTCTTTGCTCGAGATTGACAACTTTGAAGTCTGTGTGTCCAGGGACGTTAAAATGTTCTCCCACTGGTTTTTGTATGTTACCATTCTTTGCGCCTGATTTGTGTCCATTTATTCTATTGTGTAAAGACAGCCCAGTTTATCCAATGTACATGGCAGAAAGGCATTGCTGGCACATGTCATATGAGCACATGTGTCTACATGTGAGGTGGGTACGGTAGTATCTTTTATTGGACCAACTGCTGTTGGTGAGAGAGACTGGTTTTCAAGCTTACACAGAGCTCTTCTTCAGGTCAGCTCAGTGTAAGCTGGAAGGCTTGTCTCTGTCACCAATTGAAGATAGTCCAAGGAAAGCTATTACCTCACCAACCTTGTCTCTCTAATATCCTAGGACTAACACGGCTACATCCACATTGCACAGTAGAGGCATAGCAGTTTCTCAACTCTCTGGTGATATTAATAAATATCTAATTAAAACATTGTGAACTGTAAACCAAGAGCTGTTTAACTCCTTATTCGCCTTTTATTACCATTAAATAGTTCTCTCTCTCTTATGTTCTTTCCCCCATTGCGTCTATATTTGTAGACATTTATAATATTCGCTCCTGATTGCCTCTTCTCAAATCTATTTATTCTATAGTCCTGCTCACTAATTTTTCTAACATGTGTTGCTCTGTAGCATTAGGAATTTACAGTTAAATGAATCCTCACAGCCTTCTGTGTAAGCTTAATTGCATTAAAGTCTGGACTTACCGAGAGCAGATCATTGGAAGATAGTTATTAGAGTGAAATACGGAGACTTGATCCACAGATGTAAGGAAGGAGTTTGAATGTAATTTGAGAGGGGGGAAAAACAGCTATATTTTCATTCCCTCATGCTTTGCTTGGCACTCAAATTGGTGTATTGAGTTAATCCTCTTAGTGATTTCTCCTCGAATACCACCAGATGCTGTATGCAATCAATTGATCCTGTTAGTGATACACTGATCGTCCGCCTGGTGTTTTGGGGTATGTGGGTTCCCTTTCCTGACCAGCTACATTTGCTTCAGGGCAGTGACACAGCCAGAAGGGGGTGGGCCCCAACTTTGGGCAGGTGGACGGGCAATGGTGGGAGGCATGAATTAAGGCCTGATACCTTGGCCCTCTCCCTGGCTGAAGCACCGAGCAGAGTGATGTAAGCCCTGTCACCTGGGACTACTCCCCCAATGTGGGCCTGGATGCAAAGTGGATGGGCCATAGCCCATGCAAGCCCAGGCCCCTGTTTCAGGGTGGGGCAATTTCAGTGAGATCACTGGAGGAAAGCAAAGAGTGCCAGCAGCATATCCCTCTCCAGATATGTTGGACATAAAGGCTTATGAATAGACGCTTGTGCTGTGTGTTACCTCTCAGGCATATGCTGCATCTAGTTAGTTTGGCCTTGTTCACTCTGCTGTCCTTTCCAATGCCTGTGCTATTCAATATACCAAACCACATCTAGATTCTTGGCCCTAAGCTTTACTATTGCAAGGTATATACCCTGCATGTGCTGGGGCGACCAATCCTTTTGTGAGTCTTGCAAACAAGCTGCAATTCAGAAAAGGATGTTTGGGGGAATTGGATTGACTGATGTATTCATAACCACTAACATATCCTGATGCATTAACCAGGACACTTCTCTTTGTTTTAATATAAAAAAACACTGCTCATGATAAGCCTCTCACACTAAGCACACTTTAAGAAGGACAATGATGAATTCATTTTCGCTCTGTCAGAATCCAAGCTCAGTAAAAGTCTTGCTCAGATACAGCAGTAACTCCTCAGTGCACAGAAGACACCACATTTTTAAGGAGACTGTGAAAGCAACGAGTGTGTGAGGTTGGAGGATGAATTCTCAGGGCCTGATTCTGAAAAAAAATAAAATAAAAAAGTAAATACAAATACATCGCCCTTACCACACTGCAGATACCAACACAAAGCTGTTGAAGCACTGAAAAAAAAAAGTTTCCCCAACCTTGCTCCTCTCAGAAATCTGATTGTACCTGTCTTTTTAGTAGAATCAGCTCTTAATTGTCCACAACAATGTCACAAGGAGTTCTTCCTTTCCTGTGATCCCCAGTATCAAAAAACAATCTGAACAAACCAGATGAAAACCACAATCCCGCCACGCTTGATGGCTTCTGTGTAAAAAAAAAAAAAAGTACATTTCTGGGTGTGGCCTACAGACTTGCCACAGCCAATTGTAATTTCTGGTGAGATCTAGATTTAAATAACCTTTGTGTCACAAGGACAGGGAGCAGGTCATTCCAGTCAGATGATTCACAGTTCTTCAAAATTCCGCCAGATTAGGTCACAAATTGTTTGACTAATCTTTGAGAATGTACTTCTGAGATATTAATAAATGAGTTTCACGCTGGATAAGCACCCTCGAGAATACTTGGTTGCAAGGCATTAATCTTCCTTTCCTGTAACTGTGTGTGGGGTGGCAAGCACAGTAAAATTACTTCTGTTAATTACTAAAATATGTACTTCATTGTCTGCATAATTGTAGACTGTGGTTTGCTTCCTCTTCATTATTTTTGATTGATTCCAAGAGACCAGTGCCATCTTCTAGTTTGGCCTCCTGCATAACACAGGTCTTTGAACTTCCCCAAAATAATTCCTGCTACAGATTGTTTAGAAAAATATCCAGTCTTGAGTTAAGTATTGTCAGTGATATAGAATCCAACGTGCCCTTTGGTAAATTGTTCCTGTGGTTAATTAATCTTGCAGCTAAAAATGTACAGCTTATTTCCCATCTGAATAGGTCTAGCTTCAACTTCTAGTATTAAGTTTTCTCTTTTAGAAGGGGGTAGCTGCAGATAAGTTTGAGTCCTGTTCCTCTCATTTATACGCCATAACTTTAAACAACTTGGCTGTGTCTAGACTGGCGCGATCTTGCACCAGAGCTATGCAAATGAGGCTCAGCGTGGAATATCGCTGAGCCTCATCTGCATAACTAATGAGCTGCCATTTTTGCGGAAGAGGCTCTTGCGCAAGACGGAGCTGTCTACACTGCCCGTCTTGCACAAGAAAAACCCTCTTGAGCAAAGCCGTTATGCTGATTATTTTCAGGCATAATGGCTTTGAGCAAGATGGTTTTTCTTGTGCAGGACGGGGCAGTGTAGACAGCTCTGTCTTGCGCAAGAGCCTCTTCCGCAAAATGGTGGCTCATTAGTTATGCAAATGAGGCTCAGCGATATTCCACGCTGAGCCTCATTTGCATAGCTCTGGCGCAAGATCGCGCCAGTCTAGACACAGCCCTTTTGAATCTTGCTACCCAAGCCCAAGTCTGGCTTTCTGTGATGTGGGAAGAAGGTGACTGATCAAATTATCTTCTCCTTTAAAGAAATATACCACCCTCAGTGACCTAATGCAGCATATAAGGGTGCCAGGCTCTGAGTTGTAAATACAGTATTTTGGTCACGCTGACATAACTTCAATCAAACAAAAATTGTTGTAACTGGATTATACAGTTAAATCTCTCCATCATCCCTTCCTGCAGGCATTCCAGTTTCCCATGTCATTCTCACTTCATACTTTAAACCCCTGTACTTTAAGTTTCTCCTTACATGTATTTCATTTAATTTACTACATATACTCTTTCCTTTTGAATAAATCCATCTTATTAGATGCTTTTTTGCCATCTAAATAGCAAATCATTTGCAATTTAAAGTAAATATATTTTAATTAGGGCAAGATCTCCCCATATGATATCTAAATTTTTAAAATATAAATAACAGATATTCCACATGGACCATAAATGGCTCCTAAAATAGGATGTGGTAATACACACATGGTCTCATGCGCAGACAAATATTTAACAGGTAAATGTTCACTGGGAAAAGAATCTGTTCCCCGAGTCACTGAATTTTTGGAAGTCAGTGGAATTTTTGCCTTTGGTTTTAACAGATGAGAGATTGGGCTCTGTATCTATTACTCATCAATCCTGGATGTAAGACTTCCATCCAGGGTCAGAGGGAGGCCAGCACAGTTAACAGTCCAGCCCAGACCCTGCTTCAGGGAGAGACAACGACCACTTCAGAGACTCAGGCTGAGTCAGTAGTCCAGGCCTTGGCCCTAGTTCGGGGCAGGGCGGTAAACAGGTCAGGCACTCAGGCCTGTGTGGAGGCCAAGCAAAAATCCGTACGCACAGGCTCTAGTTCAGGGTAGAGCAGCAAGCAGTTCAAGCACTCAGACCTATGCTCAGGCTGAGACAACAGTCAATATGTCCAGATCTTAACTCAGGGCAGAGCAGCAAGAAATTCAGGGAGCTCAGGCCTAGATTCAGGCTAAGCAGCAGTTGGGTCTCCCAAGGCTATGTCTAGACTACTGGCTTGTTTCGGAAGAAGCTTTTTTCGGAAGAGATCTTCCGAAAGAGAGTGTCCACGCTGCAAAAGTGCATTGAAAAAGCAGATTGCTTTTTCGAAAGAGAGCATCCAGACTGAACGGATGCTCTCTCACATGTAAGCTGTGATTGCTATGGACAGAATGGCCACCAGGGCACTTGTGCTTTTTCCTCTTTCCTCTTCTTCCGAAAGAACTCTCTCTTCCCCATCTGCACACGCCTTTTTGCAAAAGAGCTCTTTCGCAAAAAGGTTTCTCCCTCATAGAATGAGGATTACCAAGGCTGGAAAAAAAACCTCTGTTCTTTTGATTTTCTTGCGGAAGAACGCAATTGCAGTGTGGACATTCCTCGAGTTTCGTCAGAAAAATGGCCGTTTTTCCAACAAAACTGTAGTGTAGACATACCCCCAGAGTGCAGACAAGCACTGGTGTTTTGCCCAGACAAGTAAATAATGAGTGAGGCTCTGCCTGTGTTTTTCCAGCAGTGAGGCTGCAAGTGAGAGCCACCATTAGAGACATTGGCTGCAGTTTTTCTCTTTACTGTTCTTTTCTTTCCATTTGTGTGTGTGTGTGTGTGTTTGGTAGTGCTGTCCCCTCAAGAAAACGGACTTCAGCAACAGCTCCACTCCATCTCTGTTACCTTCTCCTTTCACCAAAAGGATAGTTATTACCATGAAAGATGCTATCAGACAAGGGGGATTTTCCTTCTACAGACTCTCCAGCCAAAGCGAAAGAGAGCAAGGGGTTGTGTTGGAATCCTCACTTAATACCTTCCATTTCAGATGCTTTCACTGCTTTACCTTCTTTTCTGTATCATTAATAAAAGGCTGAAAATGTTCAGTGACTGTTTGCCACAGTACTAACAGACTGAAATCTCTATAAACCAATCCCTAAACCATGTTGAACACTGTTCAGCATTGGACAGCGACAGGGCCCCGTTAATACCTTTGGACCCATTTAGTCCATCTAAATTAATACAAGAAGTCTCTCCTAACCCAGAGGAAGGCCCAGAGATTGGATTTTGCAAGGAAAATTGCCAAGCTTCCAACAGCCTGGCCGAGGCGATATATTGCTAAGGCGAGAGAATAGATAGGAGTATGTGTGTCACAGGGAATCCCCAGCTGAGACAGGCAAATATTCTTCTGCCTCTAATAGTATAAATGACTCTTATTTCCCTCAAAAGCATAGGTAGGTGGGCATGTGGAGAAGTGAGCAGAAAGCCTGCAGTCTGCCATTGGACTGACAAGTATTATCTCCTTTGGAGCCAGCCAGCACCATGGCTAAAGGATATATAAAAAAAAAAATCCCACAAGAGTGAGTGAAAGCAGAGTTAAAGATGCCTGAGCACAGACTAAACACAGCACCCGAGAGAAGCAGAAGGAGGGATGTGAGAACATAGCTGGTGAATGGTAATGAGGAGAATCTGATTAAACAATCTGCTGAAGGGACCGGGAATGGAAAATTATCGGTGAGAAGGGGAATTAGAAATTTAGGGTTAGCTGCCAGCATCCAAAGCAGCTTGGTTATCTACCATCCTGAGAGACAAGGAGAACTTAATGAAGCATTATCTCTAGCCTAGTGGATGCAGCTAATCAACCCATGCATGACTGGACTGGGGCAGCGTGTGGCTGCTATCACACCTAGTTACCGCAGATCATGGTGGCCGTGACTTCCAGTGTGTGGCCCAATCACACACTTATTCCATCAATTCCATTAGACCATATCCATCCTTGCTATAATTACACTCACTTCAGAGGACCTGAGCCAGGGACTTGTCTCTAAATGAAGCCTGGATTTTTGACCAATTTTTGACAGAGCTGCTGTTTTCACTTGTCTCTTCCCTTTCTCTTTGACACTTATCCCTGCCTCATCTCCATGTTCCCCTTCTAGTTGGCCCCTTTCTCCTGGTTGCTCCCTCCCTCGCCTCAGAAGGTTCCTTGCTGCTCAGAAAGTAGAGGGTGTCAGCAGATCATTTTGGGGAACAAGGATACGGCTGCAAGCAGGGCCGGCCCACAACCTTTTGGCACCTGAGGAGGGGAGCTCAAATGACGCCCCCATGCCTCCTTGCTTGGGCCAAAACTTTGAAAGGTCTCAATTCTGCCTTCTTCCTGTTCTACTCCTCTCATGGTACTGCTCTGCTACCTACATATGCACCAGCAGCAGACACAATTTTCTATACTCTGGGTCCTAGTGGCACCCTCCCCCCCCCCAGAGTCTGGCACCTGAGGCGTCCGCCTCAGTTCACCTCATGCAAGTGGATGAGGAAGCTGAGTGAGAGATTAAGCCAGCATTGAGCTATGTCCCTGAGTGTATAGCCTGGTGCTCAAGAGCTGGAGCAGGGAGGGAGAGCGAATTTCTAGCAGCTGCGAAATGCTTTACCCACAGCAGCCATGAGCAGTTAGAGTGGATCCAGGGTCATGCAGCGTTCTCCACTTGAAATTGCTCCTCTTTTCTGTCCTGTGTCCCCAAGGTGCCTCTATTTGCAAGGCCCACCATAGAGAGCAGTTTGCAAACAAATGACAGGCTAAATGTGCACATGAAAACTGTTGAATAACTGCAAATTATGGACAAATGTGCAGAAAATCAGCCAAGTGAAAAGAACCCAGGAGTCGAGGCCAGACTCTGCCTGTGGAATTCACTAAATGCTATGCAGCTGCTTCATATTCACATATCACACATCTCTGTATAAAGAATTAGTTTACAGGAGCAGGAACCCAGGCTGCAATATCCAGATTACCCCTCACTGCTTCTGAAAAATAAACCTTTTCTCTTTTCTAGGATCTAGCCAGAAAACCAGACAGGTAGGCAAATCTCAGCCAACAAATACATGCCAAATAGAATATTATTTTTTGTATTTATTAAGATAGATATATGTCTGCTTTCCCATCTGGCTAAGCCAGTTGGAAAAGGATCATCACACAAGACAACCCAAGCCCCGATCTTCACTAGGGAGTTATTTCAAAATAACAAGTGGAGCGTCCACACTACCAAGCCCGTTATTTTGAAATAATAACTCCTGCTTTCCATGAAGAATAATGCTTATTTCAAAATAGTTATTTTGAAATAGCATTAGTGTGGATGCTCCACTGCTGCTATTTTGAAATAACTACTCCCCAGACTCATTCAAAGTAATTTCTCCCTGGTGCTTCCTGGGGCTCTAAATCGAGGTAGCGCATCCATATTAGGGGAGCCTGCCTTGGACTCATTTTGAGTCTTCCCTGTAGTGTTGACACACTATTTCAAAATAGTTATTTTGGGAGTTATTATTTCAAAATAATCTCCTAATGTAGATATGCCCCAAGAGTCCTCCTCAAGGAGAGAAAATAAATCTCATTTGCTGAATCTAGTCAGATTGCCCAGAAGAGACATGCACTGATGCCTACACATTGTTCAGTTTTTGAATGAACCTTCAGGTATTTGGACTCAGAAGACTTCTTTTCCTTAAGGAGGTCCTTTAGAAAAATTTGCATTTTAATTAAGATTTGGCATCCAAATCCTGCTTCCCTATTGGAAGTTGGCCTCAGAGCCCTATCCAGCTAGAACTTAGAACTTCCCTGCAATGTGACACACTCCAAAACTCTTGAAGTGCCCCAAACTACCTCTTGGAGGTGGTGGTGGTATGGGGCAGGGGGAGGGAGTTGGTTTGCTTTTACAAGCATTGGTGGTGGTTTGCAGCAACTTAAATTGGCACTTTTTTTAATCTATTCCTGCCTTATTTACCACAGACGATCTCATGCTTAGAAACCACTTTAAACAGTAGCTGGCAGTTGCTCCATTATTACGTCTCGATCCCAAGTAAGTTTATAGCAACGTTATTAGAGCCAGGTGGGAAATAGTTTTCCTGTTCAATGAAAAATTCCAAATTTTGGAAGATTTCCCTTTCTCCCATATTGGGATAAGTCAGGCTCTCTTCTTTGCAAACCAAAAATCTAAAGAAATGTTCTATTTGGGTTGATCAAAATGAAATGTTTCAAACTATTCAATAGTTCATTTCATTTTTTTAAAACAAATGTTTCCTCTGTCTTTTTGCTTAGAAATTGAAGCTGTTTTGAACTGGGAAACTGGAATTGCACATATTCAAAGTGTTGAAATGGAACACTGGCTATTCCAAAACTTTTCTGGAAAAGTTCAAGTCGAGAAGTTTACTGAAAAGGACTCTGTCCTGCAAAAAGTTTTGGCTTCAATGAATTGGCATTTTTCAAAGGAAAACAGTAGGTTAAAATATTCCTGACCCCTTTACATTCATCTAGTGTGGGTCCAGTGAGGTAGATCAACCATTCTGGTGCAAGATTATCAAGAGTTGCTGAATCTTTTAGAGCTATCTCTGGGAATACATCACCCTAGTATCTGGATGCCTCACAACACCACTGGGAGATAAGGAAGTATAATTATCTCCATTATTTCCAGAGGGAGAATGGAGGATCAAAGATACTAGAAGTGCAGTCCTGCAAAGATTTGCACATATTTAACTTGATGCACTATGAGTTGTATTGTTGATGTCAATACAGCTACTCACTACATATGTGACAAAGTCATTGTAGCAATTCATTCAAAGACACAAATTGTAACAATATGGTTTTTCTGTAGCCATGTTGGAAGGTCTGTGGTAGGCCTGAACCAAAGCTTTCTTCTGAAGCCGGACTGAAGAGCAGCAGCCATTAGCTGTAAGGCCTAGAGTCACATCCTCACATTCCATCTAAATTGTATTAAAATAGTGTCACACCAGGTTGTGAGAAGAGGATTTTGTCCTGATAGCTCCCCCACTGTCACCAGATAAAGAAACAGATCTCAAGATGGGTAAAGAAAACTTAAGTAACACCATTCTGTCTGACAAAAAACTGCTTATCAATAGCTGTGGTTGAGGAATCTGCACTCTATGGTTAAGTAGCCTCACTTTTCTATTGTTTGTCTGTATTATCTCTGTCTGGTTTGTAACTGTTTCTGTCTGCTGTATAATTAATTTTGCTAGGTGTAAATCAATTAAGGTGGTGGGGTATGATTGGTTAGGTAATTTTGTTATGACTGGTTAGTAAAATTATACTAAAATAATTGGTTAAGGTATAGCTAAGCAGGACTCAGGTGTCACTATATAAACTGGGGTCCAAAAAGTAATAGAAGCAGAAGGAAAGAAGCAAAAGGCTGGAAGAAGACCAAAGGGAGACAAGGAACACCAAGAAGAAGGGGGAAGACCTGGAAGAAGAACTCACCTCCAAGACTCAGCCTAAGACCAGAGCTGTCAGGACTCTCCTGCATGACTGTGACATAAAGCAGCTAAGATCTAGAGACACTGATATTGCCTAGCCAACAGGGGAAGTCTGCCTGTACTAGGATTGGTGAGCATAACACTGTGTACTTAGCATGTGTATTCTGCTTGTTTGGGAATTGTCAATAAATAGAGGATAAGAATACTACTGTGTGAGGCTCTTTCAGTGGCTAAAGATCTTGCAAACCCCACAGGAAATTGCGCCCTGAGTCCTAGGAACTGGGTAAAGGTGTGTGTCCCTACAGTGTGGAAGGGATAGAGAAATTTGTGTGGGTAACAAAATGAGGTAGTGCTAACTCTTGAAAGCCCCAAGGGAGCACTTTAAGAAAACTGACCTTCCTCTCTATCTGCAGTTAGGCACTTTCCAAGGTACGTATGCATCTCTGCACCAATTTAACCTCAGATTCTTTTTTATCTGTATCGCTGCCATTCAGTATCTATGTTCCACAAGGATTGTGTGTTGTGCTATGAACTCGATACCCTCTGCATAGTGATTTCCTGTAGGTATTTGGTAGCGTTTATAAGAAGCCTCCTTTTTGTCTATCCAACCCCATTTGATCGGGAAATCAGTGCTCTGCTGTTCTCTACCTTCTTATTCCAGCCTCCCAGGCTATAGTACAAAAACAGTCTTACAAACTAAACAATCTCACTGGGCTTTGGCTTTAACTTTAGCTTTGCATTTCCTGATGGGATACATTTTAAACATTCTGATTTCTTTGGGGATAGGGAAATAATTGTCTTCCCTTTGTAAAGTTATAATTTTCCAGTGGAATTATCTCATCTCCCCTGGGCTGTTAAGATTCGAGGATTTGTGACTAGAAAAAACCCTAGTCTTATCCCTTATTATAGCCTGTATAGCTGTGTATGTAGTCGAGAGGTGACCCTAGGCCAGGGGTGGACAATAAGTGGCCCACAGGTTGGATGCAGTTTGCCAGAGTTAGCCCCTGGTAGGCCGCCAAATGCTTTATTTACCTTCACATCCACAGGCACAGCTGCTCACAGCTCCTGTTGGCTGTGGTTCACCATTCCCGGCCAATGGGAGTTGCAGGAAATGCTGCAGCTTGGGCAACCACTTCCCACAGCTCTCACTGTCTGGTACCAGAGAACCACAGCCAATGGGAGCTGTGAGTAGCCATATCTGCGGACGCTCAGGTAAACAGAGTGTCTGGCGAACCCTGGTGAACTATGGTGATGGAGAAACATTCTTTGCCATAGGGCATCCTTCAAGCTCTGCAGACTGCAGCTGGAACATAAAAAGATAAGAAAAGTCATACTGGGTCCATCTAGCCCAGTATCCTGTCTTCTGACAGTGGCCAATGCCAGATGCCCCAGAGGGAGTGAACAGAACAGGGAATCCTCAAGCAATCCCTCTCCTGTCATCCATTTCCAGCCTCTGACAAACTGTCCTGCTTTCAAAGGAAAAGTCTGGCCACATACACTGAACGGAAGAAAAAATGAGGAAGGGCAGATAGAGCTCACCCAACCACTGTGACACCCATCAGAGGTGGTTGCACTTCTGTGGGATGATGCATTCTTGCATGTACAGATGGCACAACATTATGGGATCCTTTGGGAAGAGAGCACCGAGCACTTTAAGAACAGCTCTTTTGAAAATCAAGTGGCCACAATCAATAGCTTAACTTAGGGACTTTCAACCTTTACCCAGATAGTGATCCCCAAAGATTTCCAGACCCCTTCCCCTTGTGCATCTAGCCACAGTGCAAAGGAAGATGGTTCTGACTCTCCTTAAATTGAGACTTCTCACTTCTTTAGCCATTTTCCGAGTCTTAGGCGGAAGGAGCAGAGCTCCTTTCTCGCTCTCTGGGACTCCCACAGCCCAGAAGGGAAGCAGGCAAGCAATGGAGCAGACAGAACTACACTTCCTTCCTTACTGCAATGTAGCAGATGGTCAGAGGGAGAGCAGCTGCATGTGCTTAGAAACCTTAAATCTGACATTTTCCTATTTTTCAAGTAGTTGAGCTTGCAACCCTGATGTTATTTCAATGTCTTTTAAAAATGCAATTTCTTAACTTAAAAAAAACCAAAAACAAAACAAGCATTTGGTCAAAGACATGGAAGTACTAAAGTTTCATAGGGAAACAGCTGTGAAAATTTTAACACGGGCAAAATAATGTATGACTCTTTAATTTCTTTCTTGGAAACTTCCAGATCATTTGTTTGTTTTTTGCTGAAATGTAAAGAAAAAAAACCCATCCTGAATGCAAACACCTGGCTTGGAAAATTTCAGTTTGAACAGTTAAAGTTTGACAAAGTTATAAAGCAATGAAAATGGATGCTATACTAAAAGACACAAACATGCAGATTATTTTCTATATAACTAACACAGTATACAAGCTTGGGTCTTTGATGCTTTGTCTTCTTTTGGCAACAATAAAATCTTATTAATGGGTTTTTCTTGCCCAACTTCAAGGTTGACTGTTAAACAATGTCTTAAGTTATCATGTCTATATTCACAGACAGTTAGAAAACTGAAATTCTGGGAAAATAAAGGAAAATTTGTCCTGGATGTTTGAAACTAAAAAATTTAAGCTGCTCAACTGGCTCGTGCTTCAGTGAATATCCAGTGTTGTAAATTTTGCTTCATTTTAATTGATCTGAACAACCTATTGATTTTCTTATGGCACGACATGATGAAATGTGATGTAACTTTACATTTGGCTAACTCACACTACCCCTAAGCCAATATCAATTTTGTCTATAACTGCTTCACACAGACTGAGGTCATGTAAAGGATTTTTCCTTCTAAATCACCACACGTTGTGAACTTTTGAAAACACTCTTAAAACAAATCTTAACTTGTTCCAAACAATGAGCTAGAGTCTTCAGTCTTGACACAAGCATAATGTCTCTTGAAGTCAATGATATCTTTGCTTGAGTAAAGTCCAGAAGGGCTGATAGCCACCACGGGCCCCGGAGCAAGGTGTGTGTGTGTGGGGGGGGGGGCCCTGCTCCACATCCCTGGGAGGGGTGGGGTCTTAGGTGGAAGGAGCAGGGCCAGGGGCAGCCAGACCTCAGTGCACTCTCCCTCCCCCCCCCCCCAGTCCTCAGAGCCGCACGGAGAAATAGCAGTGGCAGTAACTGGGCACCCTGGACCACTTAGAATCACCAGGCCCTGGTGTATTTGTCCCCTTTGCCACCCCCACCCCCCCAAATTGTAGAGCCTGACTAACTCTAAATTGATTAAGTCAGTCCAGATAAGTCCCAGGAATAAAGCAGAGCTCATGGGAAATGTGTGCATCTCTACTGTTTCCTTTTATCAATGCTACTATATTGTAACCCTTCTGCCAGGTGGAGCCAGCAGGAGCCATGGCCAGGTTCGATATCTAGGGGTTCCTCTCCATCTATCCAACACAGAACCAGCTTGATCCCCCACCCCGCATCCTGGGAAATTCATACACCACCCTTGGATGCCTGTGAGAGGCAATGCTTCCCCTCTCGCAAGCACAGAGTCTGAGTGCAGCAAAGAAACATAGAACAAAAAGGAGGAAAGTAACTTGGGATTAATTTGGGAAAACACCACAAACACGATTCCTAAACAGAAACCATGAGTAAAAGTCCCACCCAGAGTAGATTGGGCAGTGTCCTTTTCCTCTCACGTTCTTAAGTCTGGCAACCTAAATATCCTTGTCACATACCCAACCCTTCTCTGCACCCCACTCACAGTCGCTGCCCTTGGTCAGGGCAAACCCAGAGTTCAGGGGTGGATCCGCAGACTTCACCTCCCATCCTGGGTGGCGTGAGGTAAAGAAACATTTAACTTACTCTGCTGGTCACTCGCCTTCCACTTCCTTATTGCTCTCTGCTTCCATGGCCACTCATCGCACCTCTCTGCTGTTGCCCAGCTGGCTGTTCATTACACCTCTCCCGCCCCCTGCTGGCCACTCACCATATCTCTCCACCGCCCTCTGCTGGCCCTTCTTGTATTTCTCGACTGCCACCCTGCTGGCTGCCAGCCACCTCTCTTGGCTGTGACTTCTGCTTATCAGTCTCAAGTGTTTTCAGCTCCAGGTGATTTCATCCTTTCCCAAGCAGGATAGAAATAACACAACTCCAACACAATTAACATAAGAAAGAGACACCTAATGATGCCTATGTAACTCTGTTCTTTGAACAGTGCAGGGATCAGGTCAAACCAATCCAGGCAGGGGAGTGTATGAAGAAGTGGTTGTGCCCACCAAAGCTTATGATCAGAGAAACCTTCTTTCATCCCCTGTTATTCTCACAGAGCTCTGAAATTCGAACCCCTGCTTAGTAAGGTTTTCTGCTAACTGTGAACCCTTCCCTTTGGAGCAATTTAGCACAATCCTGCTTTTCTGTATTCCCACAAAATTACACCTACTGGTAACCATATTTTAGCCATCCCTGCATTTAATACAAACATAGCTGGTACTGGGTCACAAATTAAGTTGATTACAATGAGCAAAATACCACTCTATCTGCTGAATATCTAGCCAATTTAAGCAAAGCAAGAGCCAACTGTATTTATATAGACACACCCACTTCCATCTAGCTGCATGGGATGCATTCCTTCAGATCCCGCTCACATATTATTTATTTATTTTATTTTAAAATATTTTTACCTGCACCTCTCTATCTAATAAATTTGAGGTGGCTTACAAAGTTTTATAGCACACTATATAAAAGCGTAGACTAAAAAGATCCCAAGAGGGTGGCATAAAACCTCTTAAGACACACCAAGAGGAGGAGCGACACACATACAACTCAAACACCAATAAAAGCAAAAAAAGGATAAAAAGAGTGGCTTTAGCCTGGCACCAAAACAATACCAGCGTTGGTGCCAGGCGAACGTCCCAGGGGAAGGAATTCCACAGTGGGTGAGCAAAAGCTGCTCTGTGTAAATTTTAACCTAATCTCCATAAATGGAGGAACACGGAGCAGAGCCTCCTCAGCTGATCTTAATCCCCGGGCAGACGGTCCTTCAAATACCCCTGTTTCAAACCATTTAGGGCTTTATAGGTCATAACCAGAATCTTGACTTGTGCCCAGAAACATACCAGAAGCCAGTGCGTGCAGCTGCCGAAGCGCCAGCATAATGTGCTCCGTATAACGAGTATTAGTTAGAACTTGGCTTCACTCATCCCCTCAGTCAACTTCATTCAGAAAACGCGAGTTCCCACGCCACCTTTAAGGTCAATTGAACTGCCACCTAAAGTAGCGCTGACACTGCTGTCTTTCGGCTGTCTGGCTTTAACACAGTGACAGAGCTGGATGGCAAGTTTCAGTGAAGCTATTTGTGGGCATTATATTTAAAAACATAAGAACGGCCATACTGGGTCAGACCAAAGGTCTATCTAGTCCAGTTTCCTGTCTTCCAACAGTGGCCAAGGCCAGGCGTTGCAGAGGAACAGAAAAGGTAATCATTAAGTGATCCCTCCCCTGTCACCCATTCCCAGCTTCTGACAGACAGAGGCTAGGGACAGCATCCTGCTCATCCCAGCTAATAACCATTTAGAAGTCTATCTAATAAGCCTGCCTCTCCAGCCATCACTTGTGACTCCATTTCCCACTTCTGTCATAACAATGACTGGCATGGAAGATTGGAATCATGGCTGGATTCCTTCCTGGCCCTCCCTTCTCTGCCTAGAGAAGTCTGCATGAGTAGCCTGGAGCAGACCTGGATCGGGAGAGGAAGGGGCGTTTTAGTTGTGGCTAGCCCTGTGTGCGCTTTTGTGGTCTAGCTTGGGGACCTAACTACCATTTGTAACATTGTTTCTATGGGAAAATGCATTCCGAGTTCCAAACAACCCACTTACAAATGAACTTTTGGAACACAAACCATTCATAAGTTGGGGACCTTCTGGACAATGTTATTAGCTCCTTGGCAATTACCAGCAACTTTACTGGAAGGCCTTCAGTCCAGTCCCAGAAATCACAACTTCAAGCTCCATCTGGAGTCAGAAGGGAGGCAGTTTATCAGCACCAGAGCAAACGTGAGTTTGAACTCTCTTGACTGATGCATCAGAGAGAAGGATTTATTATTTTATGAAGACAAGACAGGACAGCTTGAGAACAATGACAATTTTCTGCGCAATCTCTTTGGGTCGCAACATTTATTGACTCTCTGGTATAAGTGCTTCCAAACTCCGTAATTTTTTCTGCCCTCTTTCCACACCTGCTACAGACCATCCTTAATAATGCACACAGGTATTGCCGGGGCATTAACTCATTTCCCCAGATGGCTCTGTGAAATTAACATTTCACCTTTGGCTCCCAAGCCTGCTCCAAGCGAGTTACAGCTCTGCTCCTGATCAAGCAGAAAGCCTTCCTTTGCCCTTAGAGCTCCTTAAGGTTATGAAAGAGGTACAAGGGCAACATGCCGATTAGGGAGTTAGCCACTGTGGCAACACTGAGAGCCAACTCATTCCCTGAAAAAATCTTTCCCCTTCTTTGAAAATGATAGATGCTCCATAGAAAGATGGCCCGTTTCCCTGGATTTGCTTTGGGGTAGATAAGAACAATGACTAGCCAGCCGGGATCTGTTTCTGTAGAGCCCACTGCAAGCTTAGGACCTTAGGGTACATCTGCATTCTGTAAAACACCCCTGGCTGATCTGGGTGAGCTGGGATGTAAAAGTTCAATATCAATGTTTGGGCTTGGTCTGGAGCCTGGGCTTTGAGAGCCCACCAGGTGGGGAGGGCATCATAACCCCAGCTAGAGCCCAAAGTCTACCCAGCTATTTTCAGCCCCACAGCCCAAGCCAGCTGATGCATGCTCTGGGACTCAGTGATGTGGGTTTATTATCACAGCATAGCTGAACCCTTAGGCCAGTCTACACTCAGAAATGAGATCGGTAGAACTACATTGCTATGATGTGTGAAAAATCCATGTGTGACACAGGTAAACCGACCTAGCTCTCCAGGATCCACCACGTCATCTGAAGAAGTGGTCTGTGCCCAGGAAAGCTCATGATACCATCTATATGTTTTGTTAGTCTATAAAGTGCTACCAGACCATTTGTTGTTTTTTAAGTTTATCCTGTACAGACTAACTCGGCTACCCCCTGAAGCTTCTTTAATGAGAGTTCATCTCGGTAAGGACAAATCAAGTCAATTGGAGCTGTGCGTAAGGAATAACCTGTTGAAAACTGAGTTTTGGATCTAGGATTTTGGTCCTAGACTTTTTATTCTTAACAGTTGAATCTAATTCGTCACTAGATGATGCAGAAAGATAGGAAGAGGAAGACGAGTTATTCAGTTTGAAAACTAGCTGACAAATTGTCATAAATAAAAGCGTAACATGCTGGAATATAAAGGACCCAAGATGTTCCAAATTAGAAACAAACCCATCAGCTCAGGGAAAGGAAATCATCAAACTGTGGGATTCATTTCTCTGATGGCTTTGTTATTTGCTTCTCTGCTTCAATCCACAGTAATTAATTTGGATCAGATGTTTTGCATCAAGCTTTACTATCTTTATCCCCTGGAGTGTTGAGAAGTTACATGGCTGGATAAAGATGTTTCAGTCCAGAGATGCTTTTACATCGCTATTGTGTCCCTCTCTGGCAAAGCACAGTGGACTTCATCACTTAATTGACTGGTTCAGATCTGCAGAGATTGCTCAACACCAGAGACCTGGAACCTCTTGGGGTTTCTTCCCCGCCTCTTCTAACCATCTGTGTTACTCACTCTGAAAATGACTGTTTTATGGGACTTCCCCAAGGAAAATCCTATGTGAAGAAGGCAGTTTGAAAACTATGGATATTTTTAGGGGCCTGGAAAAATCCTTATGGATTTCTCATGAAGTATCCAGAACATACACTAGGTATGTTCCATACTAACCAATAATCTCTTTATCATCTGGACAGTTAATAGCTTTCCTAAATACAATCATTTTCATCTAAAGTCGAGTGCAGAAACACTCCTGAATAGGTTAGCGTAATTCAAGTTTATACCGGTGAAGAATTAAAGACCCTGCACGCTTTAGGCTCCTGTTCAGCACCCCCCATTGCTGGCAGTGGGTGAAAAGTAAATCACATCTGGAACATGGTAGGAATTTATGGTTAAGAAGATGAGAGGTGTTAACCCACCCAGTGGTGCAATCCTGCATGGGGCAGAGCAGGGTATTGGAGAAGCTGGTGTTCTTTTCCATGCAGCTGCCACTCAGCATTAATGCAGTGTATTCATGCGTGCTTTTGGGAAAGCAACGAATAGTCATTTTAGGCAACATGGGTAAAATATCCAGGGCAGAAGCTTCAGGCCAGATCTGCATTCCAGGCCTGTATTGGTCTAACTAAAAACTCCAGACCCCTGAGGAATGTAGTTATTCTAACAGAACCCCTTGGTGTAGACAGCACTATGTTGACAGGAGCGTTTCTCCCATCGACATAGCTACTGCCTCTCATGGGAGGTGGATTAACTACGCTGATGGGAGAAGCCCTCCTGTTGGCTTAGGTGGGCCTTCACTTAAGCAGTACAATGCTGCGGCTACGCCAATGCAGCATTTGAGCATGGACCTGCCTTCAGTCCCGTTTGCAAAAAGAGAGGTCAAAGGGAGCTAGGCACCTAAGTAGATGTGAGGAGATGAGCCTTAAAGGGGACTTGATCCTAAAAGGGGACTTTGTCACAGTGTTGCAAGGCCTAACACAGACACCCTGCCAGCTTCTGGAGCCTTCAGCCCCGTTTAGGCACCCATGGTCCCTAGACAGTGCATGGGATCCACAAAAGCCAAGCTTGCTGGTAGAAAATGCAGAAAAGAGGCAGGCTTTTTTTGACAGCTTTAGCTTTGTCCTCAGAGATGTAGGCCCCTATGACCAGGTCACACCAATGCCAAATGCTACCCCCCACTCCAAGGTGGATGCACTCCCTTCTTCCTGTTTCTCATGTTCCTTCTGTAAGGATCTAGGAGTGGGGAACATCCAGTCCAGGGGCCGAATCCAGCCCTCGGCTTGAATGAATCTGGCTCCTGAGGCGCCTGCACCCTCCCTCCCATCCACACCCCACACCGCAAGCCTATTTCCTGGTAGCCCCCTCCCATACATTGAACCCCTCATTTTTTATCCCACCCCAGAGCCTAGGAGGCCCACAAAATATACTAGCCCAGGCTCTCCCAGGCTCTTGTGTGTGAGGGGAATGTGGGGAGTGTTTTTCTGCTTCTCAGTTGGAGGTCACATCAGGGAATCTTTTTTGTTTGTTTGTTTGTTTCTCACTTTTGTGTGGCCCTTGACTGATTTTTCTGTGGGTGAGCAGTCCCTGACCCCTCAAAATTCCCCACTCATGGATTACACCAACCTGTATGTGCATTGAGGGTAATCCTCAAACAGGCAAAATGCATGGACCTGTGAGATTAAGGGTTGTGGCCTTCTGAACTGGGGTAAATTTCTCCCTTGTGTTATTTTGGCCAACTTTGTGCTGAACTCTAGGGCAAAACTGGTATCTCTCAGTCTCTCTCTGCATTGGTCTGCCTAAAATCTCTACCACGGTTTTGTGCTTTATTAAGTGCTGTTATTTTTCTCCTATTTCTTGCTTATTTTCTTTCTCATCATTAATTTTAATTAACACCAGAATTCCGCAACAGCATGTCATCTCCCTCATTTTCATTATAGGTGTTAATTGCAGAATTGAACAAAAGGTGAAGACGAAACTGACGTAAACATCAGAAGAAGCAGAACACGGCTGGGTGTTCCAGAGAACAGTCTGTGGTGTGGTTTTATGAGAGTGTTTGTTAAAGTTTTACAAAAAAAAAAGCTGAAATAATAGAAAACTTTTTGTGGACATTAGTCAGCGAAAGGGTTTCATGCCTTTTGGGCCAGATATTCAGAGGAGCTGAGGGACAGATTTTGTAATTATTCGACATATACAACTGGCTTCGGGTTTTAACTTTGGCTGTAATTCTTTTGAAAATCTGTCCAGAAGTGTCACCATCCAGAATATGATCCCCTAAAGTCCAATGCTTAGATCTCTTAAATTACTACAGCTTCTGGCTGAGGGACCTCCATTGTGAACAAGGGATAAAAATTCAATGGGAAACAATACAGACAGCATGACCTAACGCTGGATTTGTTTGGCATTTCATCTCATCATACGGTATCTCACACGCGTGCATATTTGTCATGTGGGGCTGATTCTGCTTTCACTCACAGGTTTTGCTCCTGGGTGACTCCTTTGATTTCAGTGATGTTGCACCTCATTTACCGTGGTGTGAGAGGAGAACTGGGCTCTTAGGAGAAGAACAAAGGTCACCTGATAGGGGCAGGCAAAGAGGGTAGTAGCCCCAGGGCCCAGCTATTCAAAGGGTCCCAGGTTCCCACCTGCTACCGCTGCTACTGCCCTTTAAATTGCCACCAGAGCAGCATGCTGTGCACTCCAGGCAGTTCTGAGAGCAGCGAAGTTGGGGGGGGGGGACAGTGGCACACTTCAGGTGGTGCTCCGCATTGGCTGTCCCACCCTGTCTGAAGCCCTGCCCCTTCCGGGACCACGGAGCAAGCCCCTCCCCCCCACCTTATCCAGGGTCCTAAGGAGGCTGTTGGCAGCTCTGCAAATCAAACAGAAAATAGGAGAATTCCAGAGGTTTATCCACACACTGAAAGCATCTAGTGGTCAGACATTTGGAGTGACCATACAGACCTCCAGGGCTGGCCTTACCATGAGGCGAACTCAGGTGGTCGCCTCAGGTGCCAGACGGTGGGGAGGGGGAGGGCGCCACTAGGACCCAGAGTGTAGAAAATTGTGTCTGCTGCTGGTGTATATGTATGCTCTCTGCTCTAGATGCACAGAGATGGTGGAGTGCTGTGCTGGAGGAAAGAGGGCACAAGAGACATAACAGGCAGGCAGGAGAAAAGGTGAGCAGGAATAACAGAAAGCAGCAGGAGCTTCAGGGAGAGAGAGGAGGAAGAGTGGTGCCATGAGAGGAGTAGAACAGGAAGAAGGCAGAATTGAGACCTTTCAAAGTTTTGGCCCAAGCAAGGGGGAATGGGAACGTCATTTGAGCTCCCTGCCTCAGGTGCCAAAATGTTGTGGGCCAGCCCTGCAGACCTCATAGCAACATTCAACTCGCTGTGGGCAAGATTGTGTCCAGGACCGGATAGAAGCATGTGATGGGTGGGGGGAAGGGCAAGAAAGGTCTTAATGAGCCTTCATCACCTGCCCTTCTGCTTAGGGCCTGGGCACAATCTCATGAAGAACCAGACAAGCTGGCTGAATGGCAGTAGGGGTTAAAATCCTTGAAAGGTCCCAGAGTTTGGGTTCCAGCCTTCCCAAATATCTACACAGCAGTTTTTCAGCTCCAAATCCTGCAAGCCTGAGTCAGCTGCCCAGCCAGCGGCAATATTTTTATCTCTGCGTAGACGTGCTTTGTCTGAGCTACCCACACAACACCTGCCAGGCTCCACACTCGAGTGCTGTGTCTCTAGACTACCCACAATGGATGGGCTATGCCTGGGTGGACACAATAGTCTTGCTATGGCTGAGACACAGGAAGGGCTAGAAATGGAACTGGCTCTCTAATCAGATCCCGTCTGCACACTTGTAGAGCTGTGTTGGATAAGGAATGGGCCAGCCACAGAGAAACTTTCCCCTGCCTGCCCAGTCAAAGACCTCCAGGAAGGTGATTTCCCCTTCAGTGTTATCCTTTCATAAAATCAAAGACTCATAGAACACTAGAACTGGAAGGGACCTCCAGAGGTCATCAAGTCCAGTCTCCTGCCCTCACAGTAGGACCAAGCACCATCTAGATCACCCCTGATAGATGTCTATCCAACCTGCTCTTAAATATCTCCAGAGATGGAGATTCCACAACCCCCCTACACAATTTATTCCAGTGTTTAACCACTCTGACAGTTAGGAAGTTTTTCCTAATGTCCAACCTAAACCTCTCTTGCTGCAATTTAAGCCTATTGCTTCTTGTCCTATGATCAGAGGCCAAGGAGAACAATTTTTCTCCTTCCTCCTTGTGACACCCGTTTAGATACTTGAAAACCGCTATCATGTCCCCTCTCGGTCTTCTCTTTTCCAGACTAAACAAACCTAATTCTTTCAGTCTTCCCTCATCAGTCATGTCTTGTAGTCCTTTGGCAGGGATGTGCTGTGTGCTTCTTCCCCATTGATCTTAGTCATCTCCTGCCAAGGTGCAAGACCCTGGGTCTATCCACTAAGAGGAAGGAATATTCATCTGAGGGCCTGCCAGACAATGCCGCTAACTGCACTTCCCCCCACCAGCTTGCCCTAGGGTGACATCCTGGCTTGGGGCTAATTGCTTCTATTCCTGCAACATCACTTCTCAAAGCACCATAGTTTCTGTGGGACAATACAGTGATGGGAACAAGGACACAGTGTTCTGCCCCTAGCGTTAATACCTAATCATTGGGCTGGATTCCACTACCATTCTACATCGTCAGGAAAACTCTCTTGATGCATCATGAGCCCCTTAACGAGAATAAGGCTCTTACGTATCTAAAACCTCCACGTAAAATGGGGTCTCATTTTGCACCACATTGCATTGCAAATTCATACCTAGTTTATCAGCTTCTGTCACACTGAGGAGGCTTTTTTGCTTTCCAAGCATCTAATTCCTATCGCCATGTTACTTTACCTCCCACCTCACCTGCCCAACATCTGTTAATTTCCCTTTCCTAGGTTGAATCTCATTCTCTTCGTGCCTGTCCTTTTCTCTCTGGGGGCAGCGTCTCACCAACGCCGCTTCATTTCCCTTTGTCGTCCTGCCTCATCTACATGGCTCCATCGACGGAGCCATGTAGTTTAGACGTACTCCTACTGTTCTGGTCCTTCATTATTGGACCCTTTTTCTTAATATTTCTTTTAAATCAAGGAGAGAGAAAAACATCACTAACTCTTCCATTATAGAGTTCTCGCTTGTCAGTGGGCACAGAGCACTCTCAGATTCTTTTAAATCCTGACATAAAAGCTTTTCTTTATTACCCTTCTCTCTATTAACTGTAACTCATCATGTTTTCGGGCTTTCCCTAGCTTTCTAGTTGGTTTATTTCTCCATTCTCCCCACCCCCAAATAAAATCCATTAGCGCTTGCTCCATGCTTTCAACCCCTAGAGTACTGTACTCCCTTGTGAAATGGCAGCTTTCTTCCTCTTGCATCTTCCCTTTTTTCAAAGGAACTGAAATTGGCTCTGCTTTAATTACTGTGCCCATCAGCATCCTCCGGCCTTCTTCAAAACTCTTTAGGTTTCAAGGCAGCCTCCCTGTGGACCTGGCCCACTAGCTTCTTTCATTCCCCACAATTTGCTTTCTTAAAATGTACCGCTCTTTGGATGATTAACCCCTGAATTGAATTTGTTTTGCGTTAGGCTAGTAATGAGAACTTCCTTTGTACCTTTTCATCTACCATCATCTCTTCTCTATTTTTTCAGGGTAGGAGGGGAGCTCCTGGGAGCAAATTATCTGCTCATGCTTCCTACTGATACTTGACCTAGAGATATCTGACCTTACCTGTCACCAAATCCTATTCATCTTGTTCCTCTGAGTAGTCCCAGTGAGGTCTCTCGGACTACTTGGCTGAAGTAGGATTTTGACCTTGGGGAGTGCGTGTCACAAGCACTGACATTTCTAAGCAAAACAATACTGACATCTCTTTATGGGAAGAGAAAAGTCAGACAGAGACAGATCCTTGGCTGATACAAACTGATGTAGCTCTATTGACTTCAATGATGTGGCATCAGTTGACTATAGAAGTTATGTTGCTTTACAAAACTTATTGGCTTATCTTAAAAAAAAACAACCTTTGGGTTTAAAGAAAATCGACTGTGTACTTTAGAAGCAAAACTACAGCACAGGAAAACCAAATGGCACAGATGACAAAATTATCACACCTTACTTGGTTCTGGCAAGCTGAATGAGGACTGAACATTTGCACATGTGGTTTACAGGCATTAGTGAGAAAATAAACACTTTGGGGAAATATTTCAGTTTATTATTCAAATTGGATTTTTTTTGTTGTTTTTTTGGTGTCAGCTTCATATTCCATTTGCTACAGACGGGTGTGGGTGTGCACACATTTTAATATTTTATTTTTCAAGTCATTTTCACAGGATTGAAAGGAACAAATGGTGGCTAATGTCCATGAATGCCTTAACTATGTATGTACAAAACTGCAGGAGGGAAAGAGAGTGAGAAGAAAGTGAAAAACAAGGAGGAAAGTGTACCCCCCCCCCGTTTATACAGCACATCGTTCAACAGACCATGATTGGAGCTCCTAGTTGCTGCTGCAGTACAAACAATAAATATATTTTTAAAGCCCTTCTAAACCAGCTAGTTGGGATTTATTGCATCTGCCACCATGTTAGCCTGCAAATACTCTTATCCCATTATTGGATAACGGTGCTTTAAAAAAAGAAAGACGGCAATAAATACATTAACTCTCCGGTGCACGTGTATTACTCTTCTCATTAACGGTAGTGGAAACTATTGTGTATGAGAGTATTGGGGGAGGATTTGAACACCCACCAGTGCTTAATTTGTAATGAAAGAGATGCCAGGGCTCAAGAAATTTTTTTTTACATTCATAAGAGATGGAGCAAGCCCATCGGTGCTGAAGCCATGTCAGACCCCTGCAAAGGTGGGGATGGGGCATCTCTGTGCTCCTGGAAGAGGCGGTGCCTTAGGTGGAAGGGGCGGGGCCACGGCAGCGGGCATGCTACACTGCCCCCTCCAGCCCTCAGTGCCGCCTGGTGTGTGCCCCCCTCCCCTGCCCTTAGGGCACGATCCCGGGATCCCAGGTCCTTTAGAATCTCTGGGGCAATCGCCCCCTTTGCCCCTCCCTCCTCACAGACAGGCCTGGGCAAGCTCAGAAGTACAGTGGCTATGAACCGCCAGGAACAAATGAAGCATGCCACCCACCCAGAATGTTCATACAGCCGTCAGGCCAAGCTATGACTCATGGCTTATGTTTTACTGAGAGGACAAATCAAGAAGCCAGGGCAGGAAAACAAGTGCTAGAACTATCTGCGTGGAATAAAAATAGCAAAGCTGATTTATGGAGTTGCTTCCTTTCCCCAAACTTCAAACTACTGGTGCAGAGCCTTCTTGCTTAGGCCCTGCCTCCTTCACAGGCATTTGCTTCAGAGGTACACAAGGAACCTACTGGCACACAGCGCATTGCAGGGTCCCACCAAACGAGTGGGATAAATAGAAGTCATCCACAAATCCATTATTATTCCCACAAATCAGGTCCAGCAAAGCATTCGTGCTTCCACACTGCAGACTTTGGCTACGTCTACCTTGCACATTCTTGCACAAGAAGATATGCAAATGAGGTGTGGCGATATTCATATTGTTTCATCCTTTCGTCAACAAGTCAAAGGCTATGTCTACATTGCACATTCTTGCGCCAGAAGATATGCAAATGAGGTGCGGCAATTAATATCATTGTGTCTCATTTGCATACCTAATGAGCCACCATTTTTGTGCAAGGGGCTTTTGCTCAAGAAGAAGCAGTCTACACTGCTCCTTCTTGCATCAAAACTCCATCTTGAGCAAGAGCTCTTCTGCTACTTATTTTCAGTCAGAATGGCTCTTGCAGAAGAGGGGGTTTTTGCACAAGAAGGAGCAGTGTAGACTGCTTCTTGCACAAAAGCCCCTTGTGCAAAAATGGTGGCTCATTAGGTATGCAAATGAGGCACGGTGATATTAATTGATGCACCTTATTTGCATATCTTCTTGCGCAAGAATGTGCAATGTAGACATAGCCTTTGACTTTTTGATGAAAGGATGAAACAAGATGAATATCGCCACACCTCATTTGCATATCTTCTTGCACAAGAATGTGCAATGTAGACGTAGCCTTTGACTTTTTGATAAAAGGATGAAACAACCATGTGTTTCATTTCGACATTTTTTTTCCATAAAAAATGAAAGTTTCCATGAAATTTAAAGGGAGAGAAAAAAACACAGTTTTTCCCTTTTCTCTTTTCTACCTTCCCCTGGTCTCTCTTTAACAGCAGAGTATATTAAAGCATCACCGTTAACATTTAATGGAGTGTTACAAGACTCACCTACTTATAACACCCCCTCAGAGCATTTATTGTCCAGTGTTGCAGGCCTCTGGCTCCCAGCACTTGCTGTCTTCAGCCATTTCCTGCCACAGAGATGGCCCTCAGCTAAGTCCTTAACAAAAGGCCTCCCCTTCCTTGTTATCCCAATTCAGCTGACAGAACAAAGTCTTCACTCCAGTCTCCAGCTGGACCCAGCTGCTACACCCCCAAGAATCTGTCTTCTCTCCTCTAATTCAGGCACTCTTCTGCCCACCTTCTGGGCTCCATTTTGCCCTTCCCAGGGCCCCTTGCCATGTCCCCAGACAAACCCTCCTGACACACTTCGCCTTTTACTTCACAGCCTTCTGCTGGCCTTCCCAGACAGCTCTCCACCAGTGGTCTTCCTTCTTCTTAAGTCGGTCTCCCGAGGGTTAACCTAGCACTCCAAGCTAGTATTAAGGCTCACCCCCTCTGAGGGGTAGTAGATGACTTTGTCACTCGTTATATGGCCCACCGCTCTGTTACCTGCAGTGTCACACAATGGCGATATTAAGTGAGGGGCATCAAGAAAATTCTGCTTGGCTTTGCTGATTTCAGCGCAGAAAGGAAGGCATCTGTGGTCAAGCACAGGAAAGGAGTCTGAACACGTCTGTGTGGGGTGAGCTTGATGTGCTGGGTAGGAGAGAGGATCAAATAGCCACAACACTAATGAGCTTCCTGCTCCATCTGAAGGAAGTTCTCGCACTTTTGGGTGGAGCCAGTCCAAACATTCCTTCCTGTCTGGCTTCTAAAGACTTCTGTGCAGCTAGAGAGGAGACCTGGAGGTGAAAATAGGAGGCCCCGACTGGGTGGAGAAATGGGGGAAGGGTAAAGCAATATGTTTAGATAGCTTTGATAATCCCAACCTTAGATTATTAGGCGGACCTGCAAGGGGAAAACTCTTCATTATCTAAAGAAAGAGTTTATAGAATTTCTCCTACTTCCTTCTCTGGGCCTCACCACAGCACAAAAAGCTCCTGTAAATCTCATTGTGTCATGGCTGAGCCCTGACACCAGTAAACATCTCCTTGGCAGCTTTTCTTCATTTGCATGATCAAACAGGGCAGCATTCTATCCACGGTCTCTTTGGTATACTGTACATAGAGAGAGCATTAATATTTTATATTTCTCAATTCCTGCAGACCAACATAAATAGGAATCTGCTTTTTAATTAACACGTTTTTTTTTTTTTTTTGAATACGCAGGCTAAACATCAGGAAGTAAAATGCCTGCTGCTTTTCCAGAGCATCTAGAGGGACTAGAGAATGCCTGGGAAGATTTAATCATGAATAGGACTGTCGGAGCAAATGCACTTTGTATCTTCCCTGCTGGTACCAGAGAAATGGTGTATGGCAAAGTTAAGCAGTGCATAAACTAGTTTAGATTTTCCATAGGTAAAATACATCTTCAAAGTACATTGCATGCAGTTCTCCTTATAGGACACAAATGAACAGATAATTGAAAACGCTTCTGCACACTTCATAGGATTTCTGCTGTGTTCAGAATGACATTGGATAATAAATAAACCTAATTGGATTTACTATTTTGTGGAAATAATGCTTAATAGTTCTATGCCATTAATAGATATTCATTTAGGAAAGTGCTATATACGTTTTATTACATTGAAAGAAAAATATTTATTTAAATTGAATCTTAATACCCCCTTACCAACATTTCTAATTCCCAATCAGTTGGAATCAGGGTCTCTGAGACAGATTTTGTTTCTGGTTGTGAATTTTTCTATAAGGAAGCAGAACTTTGGAGGGGTAGAGGGGGGCGTGGGATAAAAGTATTAGGTCTGGTCCAGGAGATTAAGCTATCTACAATGTAGGTCAAACTAGGTATGTTGCTGAGGACCATGAAAAAATTCATAACCAACGTACCATAATTAGGTGGATTTAGCTCCCAGGGGAGACACAGCTAGCTCAACAGGATTCTTCTGTCAATTTAGCAACTGCCTCTCAGAGAGGTTGACTATTTATCTGGATGGGGAAAGTGCTTCTGTTAATGTAGGAAGCATACTACACGTTGAACCTCTCTAATCCGGCACCCTCGGGACCTGACCAGTGCTGAGCCAGAGAATTTGCTGTATCACAGGAGGTCAGTACTATCTAGCAGCATTACCAACACTTCCACTGCTTACTGGGCTCTTAGAAGACATTTAGGGGCACATTAGAGCTAAATAACAACACAGAACACTGAGCGCCAGGACTGGTGGCTATAAGCAAACTTTACGGGACTGAGGGAAACTTGGCCATACTCATGATAAGTAGACTAAAGTCATGCCAGACCATGGATATTGCTGGACCACAGAGTGCCGGACTAGAGAGTTTCAACCTATACAGTGCTACTGCAGCACAACTGCAGTGTCATAGCTATAGCACTATAGTGGCTATAATGTAGACATACACTCCTTTTCTTCTTAGATTTTGCTTCAACCTCTTTCAACCTCCCTTCTGCTTTCTTTCCTTTTAGTTTTTCTTAATCCCCTGTTTCTCTCCTCCTTTCCTTCTTTCTCTTTTGAACACTGGTCTGGCTTCTATGAAGAACTACCCACACAGTTTTCTTGCAGCCCTCCTCTAGATGAGTATGTCTGGGGTCGGATATTTCTCTGTGCTCAGGTTTTACCACAGGCTTTTCATTAATAATTCAGGAGTGATACAATCACGTCCTCTGGATTATTCCTGGAGAGTAGAATGATCACGAGAAGACCAGATCTCAGCATCATCACAGCCTCAGAAATGGCCCCCCTCGGACAAAACAAACTAACCAAAACATCTCGACAAAATAAATAACAATTCAATAATGATCCTAATATCAGGAAACTCGGGTTTATTTGTACCATTATTTCTATGACATATCCTCTTGAGGCCTGAACCCTTGCCCATTACAAATTAAAACTGGGAGTCTTCCACTGATGGAACTTCTTGAGAGCTGATGAGACTCAGCATCTTCCCCAGACAATACCCTGATCAGGAAAGCATTTAAGCATGTGCCTAATTCTAAGCATGTGCTTGAATCTCTTTGGACTCAGTGGGACCTAACCATATGCTTAAGGCTTTGTCTACGCTGCGAGTTTTTGCGGCAGAAAATATGCTAATAAGGGACTCATTAGCATAAGTCACGATATCATTAGCGTATTTTCTGCCGTTTCTTTTTGCGCAAGGGGTTTTTGTGCAAAAAGAAGCAGTGTAGCCACTTCCATTTTGTGCAGGATCCTTATGCCTCTTCCCCTTCGCAAAAAGAAACGGCAGAAAATATGCTAATGATATCAACTTATGCTAATGAGTCCCTCATTAGCATATTTTCTGCCGCAAAAACTCGCAGTGTAGACAAAGCTGAAGTGTTTGGCTGACTTGAGCCCTAGGGCCACCTAGACTTTGTCTTGATGATTTGGTGAAGTGCAGCAAGGTGACCATTAGTCATACAGCCTCCAAACATTTTAATGAAGCTACATGGCTCTGTTCTAGTTCAAAACATTAGATTCCTACATTACTAACAAACTTCCACTTCACTAGAATAAGTTTCCTTGTCACTCATGTCTCAAAGTCTAATGAAGCTCTGACAAAGCGTAAAACTTGAGTTTCTGATCTAAGCATGCAATAACTATAAGGGTGTCGGAGGCAGTGTCATTTTTATTTTATTTTCAAAGGAAATTTAATCTGAGTTCCCAAGGGATTTTTATCTTGTGTCATAACAAAGTCTGTCTGCTGATGGATTTCCCACTTTTCTTTCTAGCTTGAGTAACAACAAAATTGCTGCACATGGAGGAAGCATTCAGTCACATGTCACAGAAAGCTAGCGCAAAGGGAGAGGAGTCTGAGCTCAATCCAAGCTCTGATCTCCAGCATCATATGTGATAAATTATGAAATGTATTGCACAGTGGTCTACAGATGGACTTCGAATACTAGAGAGGTTTCCGTGTAACATTGAAACAGAGAAAAATCGCTAGGTAGCACTTAGATCCTCTACAGAGCAATACTCATTTTTCACCAGCTTGAGGATCTGACCTATAATAAATATTCAGCTACACACGATAGACTAAATAAAGGTGTCTTTTATATTGAATTTATGACAAAAAATTGCACATAAAGGAACACAAACCTTCTGTAAGGGGGTGGGGGGGGGGCAAAAGAACCCTATTACGTTTCATTGTAAGCCATTATGTATCAAAGAACGAAAAGCTACTCGTCTCTTCAGTGCCATAATTTTCTTCAAGGGATTGAAGAATCCTTTCATTGCTATAAAGTAGGCTCACAAAAGACAAATATTATCCAAAGTAATTTGGATGACTGGGTCTATTTTAGCCGCTCTCAAATTATCTAGGACCTTGCAGGTGGTAGTTTGATGGTAATGTAGATGGAGAGCATTCACAGGAGAATATATATAAAGTTTTGTTATCCAGCACTTTGCTAACCAGAAAACTTTGTTAACCAGCATTACCCCCTGCCACAATACTGCCACAGGCCCGTACAAAGGGTGGGTATGAGGGTGCTAATGCACCCCCCCCATAAGTCCCCCAAGTAAGTGTGCTCCAGCCAGCCGGGGGAAGTTGGGGCTTCACTCCTGGAGAAGGGGGGAATCAGTCTCAGCCGTCCCCTGGCCAGCAGGGGAAGGGAAGCTCAGGAAGCGCACCTCTCCTGCCTTTCCCCAGCCGGCCGGAGCACACTCTTCCTGTGTCTTGGCCTGCATCATGTCTTCAGGCACTCACACCTGACTCCCACTATCCAGCCGCCCATTGTGGGGCTTCTGACAGCTGGCACTGCTGGCTGAGGTCTTCAGCAGGCACCTCCTTCTCCCTCAGTCTGCCTCGAGCTGCTGGGAGGCGGGGGGTAAGATCTCTCAGTATGCAGTGGGGGCAGAGCAATAAGCTTTGTTTTCCAGCAATTTCAACTAACTGGCAACTCCCATGTCCCATGAGAGGTTCCAAAGAGGCTGGAGAAAGGCTGTTCTCAGTAGTGATGGTTGGCAGAACAGGGAACAATGGTCTCAAGTTGCGGTGGGAGAGGTTCAGGTTGGATATTAGGAAAAACTATTTCACTAGGAGAGTGGTGAAGCACTGGAATGGGTTACCTAGGGAGGTGGTGGAGTCTCCATCCCTAGAGATTTTTAAGTCTTGATTTGACAAAGCCCTGACTGGGTTGATCTAATTGGGATTGGTCCTACCTAGAGCAGGGGGCTGGACTCGATGACCTTCTGAGGTCTCTTCCAGGACTGTAATGTTTCCCACAGTGAAAGGTAGTCATAGGAACATGAAGGTAACAGCACTGTTGACGTTCTGACCTTATTTCACTATGAAATTGCCCAAATACCAGTTGAATGGATCAGTTGTGCCCTTCCCCAGTACATGGGTTTTGTGTCAGCACATTCCTCCTCAGACCTGCTCATGGACTTACCTACAATAGTGAGGTTGCAATGGGAGGGTGGGCTCTGAAATCTTTGGTGACGGGGGTGGGTTTCACAGCTCAAACTCCAGCCTGAGAGGCTATTTCAAAGTGCTGTCTCCACTGCAACGTTCTGCCTGCCCATTATCTTTTCTTTATACCAGTAGTGGCAACAGCCCGTGGGCAGGGTTCAAAGTGATGCCTGTGAGACATTTCGTTTGCTGTTGCCCCCACACTGGGTTGTCAGATTCCACTGGTTTTCGTCCACATCATTTTTTTTCCCTACCGGTATTACTAAAGTGACATGCAGGTCAGGCAAAGATGTGTGAAGTGAGGTGCATGCTGACTGCACGCTACACTGTGAGAGCCTTCATCCGTACGTGACATGGGGCCAGATTTTCAGCATCCACTGGCAAGCAGTTCCACTGTTCCCCAGATCGTCTACATTTACAAATACTAAGCAGGGATCATTCATTTCTTCTGTCCTCGTTCTTTACTCCTCTGCCCACCTTTCCACTCTCTAGACATTTGAGACTCTCACTCGAGCAGCAAGGACTCCATCGATCCACTCTCCAGTGCCTCCTGCTGGGCGGATATCGCATGAAGAAGGAAGTGCCTTTCCTCAGAGAGAGATGGGAGGGGCTGGTTGGAGTGATTTAAGTCCCTGACCATTTTCCCTTTTTTTTTAATCAGCCAGTGGCTGGAATAGCACAGAATAAACAGACTGCAGCTGTGCTGGGGGGAAAAAAATGAGTCACGCCTCAGCAATTTATGGACAATTTCCCATTAATAAGAGATAATGGAGTGCCGTTCAATAGATCTGGAATTGCAACACGCACGCTGAAGCAGGGGGAAGGGAATCTGAGAATAGTTCGCTTCTCTCTGAGAAGTAGCATCATTGTGGTTTTGTATGTCCTATTGGAGGCTGGTTTTAGACTCTCTTAAATGGTTTAACTGCACAACATATTAGAAAATGCAGCTGTAGAAAGCTATAGGAATGACCCAGTCAGCAGTGATTTGTCTAACTACCAGCAGTGAGGTACAATGAACGTGGGGGCTCAAATCCCCATTCATCCCCATTCCTCCTGTTCATGCTTGTGTTAGAGATTCCTGCCTATGATCGCTGCAGATGGCATGGTGACAAGGGCATTGCCTAGTCTCTGATGAGCAGGGGATTGGTTTCATCTCCCCTTGTGAAACTGTTGGGGGAAGCACCCTAAGAGTACCATTTGGGGAGACAAGGTGTTTGGAAGGATTCGTCTCCACAGGCAAGTGGACTGGCTTGGATTCCAAATGGAGGGGGGTGGGATTTTCTGTTCGTTTTCTAATGGTAGCCACTTATTTGACTCCCTCATCCTGAATGTTAGCTGTTGAAGGAAAGATCTTGCTGATGTCAGTTCTTCATGGCACTTCGGAGCAGGCAGGCTTCTCGCCTTGTGATTGTACAATGGACCATTGCCCGAAGTGAGGTAGCACACTTTGCTGTACCAGCAACAAGGAAGTTACCATAGCAGCTCACTCAGTGGTTCATCAAATGCCACATCTTGTCCTTGTCAGTAGCCAGGGGCAGATGCTTTGGGAGATGGTGCAAGAAGGTGGAAAAATATGGACTTACTAGCACTCAGAGGAGCATTCTTCTAGACCTGCCAGTTAGCATTTGGTTTCTTCCCTCTGTCTTTTCCACATCCTAATGTACCTATGGATTCCTATTGAATTCTCACTGTTCTCATGGTTTATATAAGTGTTTAAGATCCTTCTGATCTGATATGGCATTCCTGTGCGTCCCACAGCTTAAGTATATATTGAATACGTAATATTTCCTTCCATCAGCTTCCAATATATTGTATTTCAATCTCATTGGCTGTCTACAGTTTGAACCTCTCTAATCTGGAACTCTCTGGTTTGGCAACATCTGTGGGCCGGCATGATTTTAGTTAGCCAGATATTCACTTATAATGGGTATGGCCAAGTTTCCCGTTGTCCCATAAAGTTTGTTTACAGCCACCAGTCCTGGCTCTCAGTGTTCTGTGCTAATCTAATTTACCCTTAAACATCTTCTAAGAGCACAGTAATCAGTGGAAGTGTTGGTAATGCTGCGAGACAATATTGGCCTCCCGTGATTTGGCAAATTCTCTCATTTGGCACCAGTCAGGTCCCAAGGGTGCCAGACTAGGGAGGTTCAACCTGTACTTGTATTGTATTATATAAGAGAGCAAATCAGAGTGCCTGATATACATTTCCTCTACCGTTCATTTTTATATACTTCTTACATGCCCCCTCTGATACATCTGTTTAACCTGTACAGGTCCAGTATTTTCCAGTCTCCAACTGTATGGAAGGCTCTTAATTGCCTCTGTGCATGCTAATTGCATGTCTCTGGATCCCTTCTGATTTTGCTATATGTTGTTTAGTTAGTGACCAGAGCTGCACACAGCATTTCAGGGGAGAATATACCATCAGCTATTTTATAATACAGGTTGGACCTCTCTGTTCTGGCACCCTCAAAACCTGACTTGTCCCGAATGAGGGAATTTGCTGGATCAGAGGAGACTGCCTGCTACTGGCTCCCCAGACCACCTTCCCTCCCCGCTACTGGCTCCAGCCACCCCAAGCCCCAGGGCTGCTATGCTGCTGTGGCCCTGGCAGCCCAGACTATTATCGGGGCTGCCACATCTCTGGCCCGGCCCCACTACCGCAGCTGCCGTGACCACCACATCCCTGGTCCTGCTACTGGGGCTGCTGCGGGCCATGCCATGCTACTAGGGCTCCAGTGGCAGTCCCAGCCCCATCCAGCTCCGATCCATCAGCTCTCTTCCCACTGGGGCTCCCAGCCAGGACTCCCTGGTCCGGGAATACCCATGGTCATGCCGGACCACGGATGTTGCAGGATGAGGGAGTCCCTGTTTGGGAGGTCCGACCTATATGCTCAGAATTAGAGCCCATTCTTTAATAAGTGTAGAAAGACTGTTGGATATCTTGGCTGCTGCATATTGAGAATAGCTCTCCCCCTCCCTCACTCCCAAGCTGTCCTCAATGACAGCATGAAAATGTTAGAAACAGATTTTTTTTTCATTCTGTCAAGCAATACAGTACTTGCTTGCTGATGAAATTCCAACACCTATTAGATTGCTTGCAGGCAGTGGTAAGTCTTTTTTTTTTTTTTTTATTCCTGGACTATTTGCATTAGCCAATATCCAATCATCCATGACTTGTTGATGATCTGTAAGAAAAATGTCCCAAGCCTCTAAGTTCAGCTGTGAATCCAAACATCTCCAAAGACTGAAGGCATTTGGAATGGGAGGGGAAGAAGGATATTGATTTGGCTCATTGTGGAAGGAGCTATGAAATTCAGATCCATACCTCAGATCTTTGGGTTTGGTTGTGGCTCATCTCCATTGCTTTATGTGAAAGCTCCAACCTTGTGGATCATGCAGTCTCCAAGAGAATCAATAGAATATACTTGGGCAGCTGGCAAAGAACTTATCATGCAGGCTGCTAGAATTTGGCACATGTGCCTGTTGCTAGCTGACCTAGATGCTTCAAACAGAGAAGCACATTCTGCACAGTATCTATAAAGAACAGCAAGGTTATGAGCAACAGGACTGATTTTAAGAGACATGAAAAATAAAGAGTGTGAGGGACATGCTGGAAGGTCAGGGAGTCTGAAAAAACTAAACTCATTCATGTGAATAGTTTCATTTGAAAAACCAGCCCCAAGTTTCCTTCAAGTTCACACCAGGTTTTCACAAAATGTAGCAGACCTATCGCAAAAATGACGAAACCTTGAGCTTGTCATGATGTCTGAAACCAAACGAGTTTCATGGGGTGCCCAGTTTCGCTGCATTTTTTTTCCTCACAGTTCTCGTCTTTTCTGTTGGCTGTGGATAATTGGTACATGGTAGACATGCCACTTATTCATTATTATTATTATTATTTTAGTATTATTATTCTATGAGACATCAATTACTCATACCTGTATGTTGAAGAAAGAGCTCCTTGGACTGACCAGCTATTTTATGAGGGGAAAGTGATTCTAGTGATTATGGTAGCGTGTCTTTGCTCTGTCCCTGTGAGCTATATCCAGCAATATGCACAAATATTATAATTTATCAGAATCACATTATCACCCAGTGACCCTAACTGAGATCAGAGTTAGGCATTAGACATACACATAGAAGGAAACAGGCCCTACACTGAGATGTTTACAATCTAAATAGGTAAGAGAGATAAAGGGTAGGTAACAGGGGAGGGATCACATGAGGATTACCTGTTGTGTTCCCGCCCTCTGAGGCATCTGGTACTGGCCACTGTCGGCAGACAGGTTATTGGGCTAGATGGACGGTTCGTCTGACCCAGTATGCTTGTTCTTATGTTCTTAAAATGAAGTTTTCTTATCCTCATTTTACAGATGGAACAGAGGATTTAAGTGAATTATCTAAGGTCATAGCACATCTGTGGGGGAGCCATGTGTTCCCTGTGAGCTGTGCACTTGGGCAGTCATCCAGGAGAGCTTCAAATGCCACCCAGCTGATTAGCGGAGCTCCCACAGCCAACAGCATGTGTTTCAACTTGGGATGCACATAACAAAATTTATTCCACACATGGATGGAACAAATTAGAGGGAATATTCACCATGAACTGTTCTCAATATCAACCCATTTTGTCTCCCCACGGCTGATGTGGAAGGAGAGACCACAACAGCAGGATGGAGTCATCTTGCCATAGTGGAGTTAAAAGTCCTGCTTCACTTGGACAGGTGCACAACCATATCCTTTGTCCCATGTTAAATCCCAGCAATGTGGAAGGGCAGAGGTAAAGGTTGTTTTTGTATTTCTTAACACAGAGCTCAGACTCAAAGAGCATCACATTTACTTTTGAAACGTCATCCAGAATTTCAGGAAGCACCCAACAGACTTTTCAATTGCTCCTATGGAAACTAGCTAGCTTAATGAGAGAGAAAAGTAAATTACTTAATGATTATTAATCTCATGCACAGATGTAATCACTTCCCAACTGAGTTTTTTTATTAAAAAATTCATTTAGATTATTTTGGGAAGATGACAATTCTTCTTCTTGACTGCCCCTCCTCTCTATGTATCTCAATTTGCATAAACATGGCATTAAAATGGTTTTAAAAACAATTACTCTATCAACGACCCCTGAAAGTGCAGAATTCAGGTGCACCACTGAGATCTTAAAAACAAAACAAAAAACAAAACAAAACAGAAAAAAAAACCCCATAAGACTACACCTTACCTCTGCTTTTCTAGTATAACAAACCCACATATTGCTTCTAAAAGGAGTGCAGTGTAATTTTATGTTTTATAACCGTGCAATAGTTGAACATGGCTAAATATCATTCTTTTTAGATGTGCTGTGGCAGAAAGGGAAGGAATAAAAAGCCCCTACCAGGTACCAACCAAGGTACTTCATTTAACATCTCATCATGTTTAGAAGTCTAAAGCAGACACCTTCCTATTATTGTGCTGTGCTTGTCACTGGGAGCCTTTGCTCCATTAGAAACTTGTTAATTGCTACCTTAGTAACAAAGGAACAACACACTGTGGTGCTTCTATTAGCAGTCTGTGTAGCTCGCCTGCCCTTGGAAAGGCAGTGGGGATTAATTGACAATATATTCTTAGAAGAGGCAGTAAAGATGTGTAATCAGTTTGATGTTGGTGTTTATTAATGGAGATCCTTAACACATTTAACATAAAAACCAGTTAATCAAAAGCTATACCATATGTTGCAACAAAACATGAACTGGGTTGTCAGATTCTTGAAGAAAAATCCTTTGTGTTTGTATCCAACAACGGGAAAAACTGGCCAAAGAGAAATAAAACACAAAATACAACAAACACTACATTTATTATATGGTATTATTCTTGTAGTTCATAAGAAAACAGAGATGGAGATTCAAATGTAAATCAGAGGAAGAAAAAGTCCATTTTCTCAGAATTACCCTGTGCTGTTACATTTGTTAGATAATAAATAACTCCTTTTACCACTAACAGAAACAAATAAACTGAAAGGTTTCCTCATTCATCCTTCTTTCCTAACCAAAGGCTTCATGCAAATCTCTTTAGGGTTACCTAGGTGTTTTCATATCAATCTCTCAGAACTGATATTTGGTTCTTGTTAAATTTCCAAAAGAAATCAGATAAAAAGCACTAGCCCATAGTTAAAATTAGGAACAGACTGAAATAAATGTTAGCTTTACAGTGCCAGCTGTATTTTTGTGCTAAGAATATAAATTAGCCCTATATTTGTTTAAAATACTTCATCTCTGGAGATCATATAAATTGTATTGGATTGTAAATATGGGTTCTTATATAGCTTTAATTTTGGTACACTAATACCAGAATTTACTAATGGGCTAGTTTTCAAAGGAATCAGCACCCGAAATTTTTTTGGTGCCTAAACAAAAGCTGAACTCTATTGAAATCCAGGCCTACATGTAGGAAAGAGTCTAAAGAATCTAGCCCTAAGAGTCTAAATGGGAGCTGAGCTCTTCTGCAAATCAGGCCATAATGATATGCGTGTAGAATCAAACATACAGTGCCCAGTGCTCAGGGTCATTAAGTCTTCAGTGCAAACGAGACAAATTCAATCAATCCAGGCCCCTCCTGTGGTGTAAAGCCACCATCATGACTCTCAAGCCACCTCTTCCCCCAAACGCTGCCCACAAAACACCTTGCCCAAAACCACAAGGGCACGCGTGGCTACGAAGCTGAGGAAAACAACAAATAGGAGCAGACATCTCAAAAAAAGTCATTTCTTTTATATGTATATTTTTATAATCGTCACAAGCTAGCACAATATCTGAGGAGAGCAACCAATGGTTGTGCATGGATCTATCCTCTTCTGAATGAGGATAGAGATGGGGCCAAGAAGCACACTTGTGGTCCAGAACTGAATGCTCTTGAAGCCTGGGGATGAAGGTGAGGTGTCAGATTTGGGGTTCCCCTTTGAGACTGAAGCTCAGCTGGGCCAGTGAAGGATGATTAGCATATAGCACCCAGAACAAAATCTTTGCTTCCAGGGAGATGCTCCCAGCTGTAGACAGAAACCATTTTCCTTATCACTGCCCCTTTTTGTTTGTCTGGGTACCACTTCTTGACTGTACCAGACTGTGGTTTTGGTTAGGATGACCCTTCACCCCAAACACATTTGGGGCAGTTTTATTTTCTTTTAATTTCCCAGCAGGAAAAATAGTGTTTTATTACTAGAGTCCTGAGTGAATACAAAATTTGTATCTGCATTTGTATCTTCAAAAGTGAGCTGTGGATCTCTGCAAATGTGCAGGATTCTAGACTCAAAACTTGGATCCACGTCTGCATCCATGTCTACAAAAAAGAGCCACAGATATCTGCATCCACATCCATGGCTAGAAAGTGGACAAATTAGCAAATTAGCAGGGCTCTGTTTATTATTGCGAAATTCAAAACGACTGTATTGCTTCCAAACTGTCACATGGCTAAAATGCAAATGAGTTTTGGTGTCTTTAACCATTTCCCCTTGTTCACCAGCAGGTGCTGAGAGACATCTCCCTCCCCCGTCTCCTGGAGCTCTTGTCCACCTACAGTTCCCAAAGGGCTCTGATCTGCTCTCCTTCCGACTTCCTCTTCCCCATGGCTTCACCATACACATGTCTGGAGATAGATTTAAGAGGGAACAAAAATTAACATAATAAATAACTTCCTCTATTTAAGAAAGATGGTCCAGATTCTCTTTCTAACACATTGCTAATGGGGGGGGGGAAGCAATTGCTATTTTTCTCCTGATGTTAATTCAAATTGGTAATGAAGTCAGGAGGGTCAGATAGATTTAGGAGTATGCAAGATTAAACCAGGTTTAGACAACTGAGAAATAAATGTACTGCCTTAATTAGCTCTTCAGATATAAATTAAGCACTGCGTAATATGTCCAACTCTCTTATAAACCCCAAAGAGTTCTAGAAACAAGACTTTATAGTTTTCCCTCCCTTTTGCAATTATGGTGGATAATGAAATCTTAATTAATCAGTCCCACATTTCAGAAGAATGTGAATAGTTAAAGGATAGAAATGTCTTATTTAGGAAGGGGAACTCAGAGCTGAAAAAAAATAAAGAAAAAGAAAATCTATTATCTATAAATGTTCATCTTTACCTAAACTTCTGTGGAGTTTTAGTAGGTGACAGCCATCGCTTTGAGTACAGAGGTGTGGCCTACAAACCATCTACATGGTTCCAAATGGATCACAACACATCTCTATGGTCTGCATATACACATTAAAAACAAGGGCAGCTGCAGTATGCTCTCGTTATCATGTAAATTAGGGATGATCTTCAAGCTCACACAGTATTGCTTTTGCAGTTCATCATTATTACTGACATACAAGGAATATTTTCCGGCTCCCAGATTGTAGGCTTCCAGGGCCTGATTCACTAGAAGAATCACTTTTCTTTAAAAGCCTCAGGGGGTAGCTGAGTTAGTCTGTTACAGAAATAAAACAACAAATGGTCTGGTAGCACTTTATAGACTAACAAAACATGTAGATGGTATTATGAGCTCTAGTGGGCACAGCCCACTTCTTCAGACCGGAGTTATGAGTTTAGGACGAGTACACCCAAAATAAATAGGAGAGGGGAAGGGGAGGGGGGAGGAAAGAAAAACTACCCAATCTTCAGATACTTACTGATGCTCTCTGTCTCCCACCCCACTCCCTCTTTCTTCCTTCCCCCCTCCCCTTCCCCTCTCCTATTTATTTTGGGTGTACACATCCTAAACTCATAACTCCAGTCATCTGAAGAAGTGGGCTGTGCCCACGAAAGCTCATGATACCATCGACATGTTTTGTTAGTCTATAAAGTGCTACCAGACCATTTGTTGTTTTTTTTCTTTAAAAGGAAGTTACAAACACAGTGGTTAAACCTTTCACCCAGGTGTTTAATTTTTCCATACCTCCTGCTGAGATATCCAGCAACCTCTTTTGTATAAAGGAAGTGGCATTACCGTTCTTATTCATTAATTTCTTACCTGATTATGAGAGCAAAAATGGGGGGGGGGGGTGGGCTTGTTAACATGAGGTTAAAATTTGCAAAGTCTAATTTAGTCAGTGGGTCTGAGATTGGATTTAGATCTGGACATAGTGTGTCTGCATTAACCATGTGGGCTACAGGTACTTTGTTAACACTGATAAAGAACATGTACACTGCGTGCCCCCTCATTTACAACACCATGCTACTTGGAGGCATGCTTATACAGCAGGCTGCCTGGTGGTTCTGAGTTCTAATCGTGGCTCTGCCAGCATCTCCCTTTGTTGTTTTGGTTTCCCATTTATAGGATGGGGGTAGGGTAATAATAGGAGCTGGTTGAGGAATTGTTTTTATTTCCCTGTGCCAGTTTTGCAAAAAATATTATTTTTATATTCCCCGAGGGCCTGTCTATAAGGCAGTTTAGTGCATGCATAAAGTTACAGCACTAGTGCGGTGCCCTGTGTGATGGTATGGAACCAGCTTCCATGAGCTGAAAGTTTTATTGTGCACTTGCAGCAGCACACCAAAGTGCCTTACAGAACTTTTGGCATATGGTAGCAGGCAGGCCCACTGATGGGGGGTGGTGTGGGGGCAAAATGGGCAACTGCCCCAGGGCCCAGTGAGTTAGAAGGGCCTAGCACTCTCAGCTACCTCCACTGCTACAATAGCAACAGCAGTGGTTGGTGCCCTGGATGCTTTAAATTGCAGCTGGAGCCCTGAGGCAGCGTACACCAGGCAGTGCTGAAGATCTGGAAGGCGGAGGCTAGCCCCCCCCTGCATCTTGCTCAGGGCCTGGCAAAGTCTGTCGGCCAAGTTGGTAGCAGGCTCCAGACAGCCACTTGGCATACAGTAGGCCCGAACTGAAGAGTTACACAGCCGTTCGCTGTGCACTAAATTGCTATGTAGACGTGTCCTCAGTTTCATCTACATTTTTCTTGGAAGATTTTCAGCATTGTGTCGAAACAATAAAAAACTCCAACATTTACATTTTTGGTTTTCAGCAACTCAGAATTGGAAATTTCATGTGGAAAACCAACATTTCTTGTTTCGCTATTCCATCTAAAAAATTTGACCAAACCAGAATTTTTTCACAAAATAAATGGGTGGGGTTTTTTTTGTGAAAAAGTCATTTTCCTTGGAAAAATCACTAACAGAAGTATTTTAACCAGTTCTAATAAGACAACCCACCTGCTTTACAAGCATGTTGTGAATATGAATATGTTACTGCCTGTACAGTGCTTTGAACATAGAAAGCATTATAGAAATATTAAAGTTGCCACTTTGTTTATTAATACTTTATAGCTAAACCCTTCAATGCAGTCAGAAAGCCCTCTTGCTGTATATATCTACCGAGGAAAATATTGATACAAGCACTCATAGCAACTTCATCTACACTAGAGAAATATACTATGCTATCCCTAAAACTATGGAAGCATGCGTTACATACACACTTAGAAATGCTTGAATTGCTTTACCAGCCTGCTAAATCTGCTTGGAGCAAACTATGCTTCAGTGGAACTAAAATACAGATCAAGGCTGAGCTCTCCCAGCCTATCTACCTTAGTGGCAGTCTGGAGATATGGACTAAAAAGAACCCTCTATTGTCACACAATGCACTCATAGTCTTTTGCAATCTCCCAGAATGCACTGCTTCTGACAATCATACTGCGAATTGTGGGATAGAAGCCCACTGGAACAGCAGTGGTTTAGGACAGTTCCAGTATGCAGGGCAAATGCGCAAATCTTCTTAACATGGGTATGAGCGCTGAGCCTTAAAAAGGGCAGAATGCAACTGGTTCAGTTAGGAACGGTTTAATTTCTTAGGGCAGATGGTGACTCTGAAAGCTGGGATAGCCTCATGGCATAGGGTTGTGATTTGAATGTGTGACCTGTATGCAGCAAGAAGGGGAACCGAATGGCCCAGTTGATTGGCTCTGGTATATGTAGCCTATTATAGATCCCAGTCCAGCTTATGTCAGCAGAGACGAAAAATGTTACCATGGCCGCTGTGTGAAATGAATTTGGAGGACCACATTTTTAGACTTATGCAGGCACTGAAAGCCTCCAGGTGCTTTTGAAAATCCCACCTGGTGCCTATCTGCAGCTGTAGGTACCTAACTACCTTTACAAACCTGGCCCCAAGTGTTTACACCCCCCAAAGCACCTTGTGTTCTCCTTCTTGACTGTTACTGCAAGAGCAGCTTGGGTCAAACCAAGGCGTTCTTTGTTCTTCTCTTCCCCCAGCAGCGCACAATTCAGAGCCTGCACAATCTGAGACACAGCAGCAACAGCTCTCTGTTCTGAACAGCACCCCATGCACCCTGCATTGGTGTGATGTCTCCTCCCCATTGCATCCCAATAGTAGCTACTCCAACCAGAATTAGAACCCTTTTTTGGTAGGCTCAGCAGAGTGTTGAAGCAAAGGGGATGGAGCCTGAGAACCCTGGGAAAAGCATGGGCTGCCTAGTGCTTGTCTTGTACCTGGCCTATGGACAAAAGGATGATTTCTCTGCGCTGTAAAAATAAACCCTTTCATGAGGTTACAGAGGAAAGCAATTAGAAAAAAGCCTCATTGGAAGAACCTGGCTCTTTCTTATCCATATCATCAGTGTGGCAAACCATCTTGTTAATTCAGAGCATCATGTATAAGCTACTTTGACATATGCACTTGGTTCTTCTGGAGTTTTGCAATGCTCTTTTTGTACAATTTATTCCTATTTCATTGCGGAGGGTGTTTCTCTCTAAAATTTGCTTTAGGTGCGAAGAAAAAAAAAGTGTGAATTTGCTGGTTCAGAACATCTTGTCCTTCTAATTTATACAGATCTATGCGTGCAGAGCAGATGCATTATTAGCAGCAGAATAATTTTAGCCCTGGAGTCATGGGTGGTCGATAGAATCAGCTGGGGGCGGTTCAGCCGCAGCTGCTGGATCCTTGGTTGTGGGATTTGGGGAGGGAAGTTTTTGCTTTATTATGCCCCCGGCAGGCTCCAGGGACAGCTGAGGTGGTGGTAAGTGCTATTCAGCTTCCTGGGTTCATCAGTAACTTCCTGGGATTCCAGGGAACCTGCATGGAAGCTGAGGTTTGTCTTTGGGAGGAGACACTGTGGCATTTCCCAGGTGGCTCAGGGGTCTTGGGTGGGGAAACAGAGCTGTGGCTGGTCCAGGGCTCCTTCAGGCAAGGGGAGGGGGGCTTGGGGCTCCTCTGGGCAAGTGGGGGAACTGAGGTCTTCAGCCAGCCAAGGGCTCCTCTGGCTGGGATGTGTGTGGTGTGCTTGGGCCTCTGGCCAGCCCACAGCCTCTCTCACCATGGGGAGTGCTCAGAGCTCCTCTGGGTGTTGGGGGTGTTCATTGCTCCAGCTGCAGGGAGGAGCAAGGGGTCCTTGGGGCTCCAGCTGCAGGAGGGCAGGGGATCTCAGGGCTCTGCCCCAGTGAGCATGGACAGAAGGGGAACAGCCAGGGGCTAGCTTCCCCCAAAGGGGTCTCCACCTGCCACCCATGTCTAAAGTGGTGGGGATGGAGGGAGGGAGGAGCTGATATAAGACATACCTAAAGGGGAGTGTTATGATTGATACCTGGGAAACCACTGGAGTAATGTATAACCCATTCAACCTGGAGCATGAAGGGGAAATCACTGGCAGCTAGAATGGATTTACCAAGAACAGCTCATGCCAACCCTGCTTGATTATCTTCTTTGATGACATAACTGGTTTGCTGGATGGGGCAGGGGGGAAGGGATGCAGTGAACATAATACAATATACCCAGACTTCAGCAAGACTTTTGACACAGTCTCACATGACCTGGAGAAATGCAGGCTCAGCAGAGCTGCCATTATGGAATTGGCTAACCAGCCACAAACAAAGAGTAACTATTAACGGCGTGATGCCAGATTGGAGGGAGGTCTTGAATGGGGTTCCACTGGGATCTCTTCTGGCTCTGGTGTTGTTTAGCATCTTTATGAATAACCTGGCTGTAGGAATAGAGTTTGCTGATCTGCTCTGCGGATGTCACAAAGCTTGGGGTGGGGCAGGAAGGGGGGGGGCATCACTTTGGAGGAGAGAGCTAAAATTCAGAGGGCTCTTGATAAATTGGAGTGCTGGGGTAGAGACAACAAAACCATACTCAACAAAGACAAATGTGAGGGGCTGCACTTAGGGAAGAACTACCAAATGCACAAATACTGAAGAATAGGGAGAAACATGAAAAGACCCAGAGGTGATCCAGGGGATGGAACGTAAGCCATTAAAACAAAGGCTGAAGGATCTGGGTAGCTTGACTTGGAAAAAAGAGAAGATTAAAAGGGCATATAACAGTGGTCTTCACATAGTTAAAAGGCTGCCATAAAAAAAGATGAAGAAAAGCTGTTCTCTTTTGCCACAGAGGGCAGGACAAGAGTCAATGGCTTCAAACTGCAGCATAACAGATTTAGGTTAAATCTCAGCAATAAACCTGCCTAATGTAAGACCAGTAGGACAATGGAATGGACTGCCTTGGGAGGTCGTGGAACCTTCTTACTTGGAGGTTTTCAAAAGGAGGCTGGACAGACATCTGCCTTAGATGGTTTATGCACAACAAATCCTGCATCTTGGCAAAGGATTAGACGAAATGGCCCTTGCGATCCCTTCTAATCCTATTATTTTAGCTTGTATTCATAACTGAAGTTTTTACAGTGTTTTGAACTTCTTGGGCAACCCCTCTTTGTGTTCCACATGGGCTGTAATTTCGAAATGCTCTATATCCTTCCTGGGTGGGAGTGTTGTGGAACTACTAACTGGGGTTTGTAACCTATCATTGAAATCATGTTCTGTACCAAATGACTGCAAGATAGCTAACATGACACCAGTTTTTAAAAGGGGCTCTAGAGGTGATCCTGGCAATTGCAGCCTGGTAAATCTAACTTTAGTACTGGGCAAATGGGTTGAAACTATAGTAAAGAACACAATTGTCAGACACATAGATGAACATAATTTCTTGGGTTAAAAAAAAGCTAGATACATTCATGGAGGATAGGTCCATCAATGGCTATTAGCCAAGATGGGCAGGGATGATGTCCCTAGCCTCTGTTTGTCAGAATGTGGGAATAGGTGACAGGGAAGGGGTCACTTGAGGATTACCTGTTCTGTTCATTCCCTTTGGGGCACCTAGCATTGGCCACTGTCAGAAGACGGGATGCTGGATTAGATGGACCTTTGGTCTGACCCAGTGTGGAAATTCTTATGTGGCAGATATTTTAATTTGACCCCTGGTCTGTACAGACCCCTAGATCTCACTGCTCTGTGTTACAGTCATGCCTTATGATAAGTTTATGTTTTAAAGAATTCTGAAACATTTATTGCTACATATGAAACGGTTCAGTGTAGTAGGAGTGTGTGGCCTCCTTTGTTTGTGCCTCACACTGACCTGTATTACAGCTGTGTTTGCGCTATCTGAAGTAACAAATAAATCCTGGGCATTCAACGACCAGACTCCGACCGAGTTTGAAGCTTGTCGCTCATGGCTTGATGGGTCTTTCCCCTATTTGGTCCTCCTCAGCTATGTGAGAGTCCCTCTGCCTTCCTCTCAAGGTTCCACAGTGGCACCTCCAGCACCTTTCACCCCAGGGATTTGTATTTATCATACAACAGCAGCGTATGTGTGTGTGCGTGCCTGCCAGAGATGGCCCCGTCACTCTTTTCTGTTTCTCCTGGTATCCAAAGCCTGACTCACCCCTTTCTTTTTCTCAGAAATGCTCACTCTCCTCCACCCTCCCCTCAGGTCTCCTGTATCCAGCACTTTTCCAGCTCCCTCTGTTTTCATTCCCCCTAATTGCTCTGTCTCTGCTACAGTCCCTTGCTTCCCTGCCTTTGCATGTTCTGTTCCCTCTCATCAGAGAGGGAAAGTTTTTGATACGGTCTCCCAAAATATTCTTGCTGGCAAGTTAAGGGAATATGGATTGGATAAATGGACTGTAAGACGGATAGAAAGCTGGCTAGAAGGTTGGGCCCAGCGGGTAGCGATCAACAGCTCGATGTCAGGTTGGCAATCGGTTTCTAGAGAAGTGCCCCAAGGACTGGTTCTAGGACCGGTTTAGTTCAACATCTTTATTAATGACCTGGATGAGGGGATGGTTTGCACCCTCAGCAAGTTTGCAGATGACACTAAGCTAGGGAGAGAGGTAGATATGCTGGAGGGCAAGGATAGGTCCAGAGTGACCTAAACAATTGGAGAATTGGGCCAGAAGAAATCTGATGAGGTCCAACAAGGACAAGTGTAGAGTCCTGCACTTGGGATGGAAGAATCCCAAGCATTGTTACAGGCTGGGGACTGAATGGCTAAGTAGCAGTTTAGCAGAAAAGGACCTGGGGATTACAGTGGATGAGAAGCTGGATATGAGTCAATAGTGTGCCCTTGTAGCCAAGAAGGCTAATGGCATATTAGGTTGTACTAGGAGGATCATTGCCAGCAGATCCAGAGAAGTGATTATTCCCCTTTATTTGGCTCTGGTGAGGCCACATCTGGAGTATTGTGTCCAGTTCTGGGCCCCCAACTACTGGAAGGATGTGGACGCATTGGAGAGGGTCCAGCAGAGGGTGACCAAAATGATTAAGGGGCTGGAGCATATGACCTATGAGGAGAGGCTGAGGGATTTAGGTTTGTTTAGTCTGCAGAAGAGAAGAGTGAGGGGGGATTTGATAGCAGCCTTTAACTTCCTGAAGGGAGGTCCCAAAGAGGATGGAGAAAGGCCATTCACAGTAGTGACGGATGGCAGAACAAGGAGCAATGGTCTCAAGTTACAGTGGGAGAGGTCTAAGTTGGATATTAGGAAAAACTATTTCACTAGGAGGGTGGTGAAGCACTGGAATGGGTTACCTAGGGAAGTGGTAGAATCTCCATCCCTAGAGGTTTTTAAGTCTCAGCTTGACAAAGCCCTGGCTGGGATAATTTAGTTGGGATTGGTCCTGCCTTGGGCAGGGGGCTAGACTTGATGACCTCCTGAGGTCTCTTCGAGCTCTATGATTCTATGATCAGCCCAATGTATCCCACCCACCTTTGATTGCCTCCCCAGCCTGTTTTCTCCCTTTACTCTGTCTCTTCCATACCCACATAATCCCTTTCCTTCTCCCTGGATTGGTTGCTCTTGTTCCCTCATCCCTTATATCCCCATTTCTTTTGTTCCAGTCCCCTAACAGGATGTCACACTCCTTTGGGTGTTGTCTACCCCTTTCTCTGCAGAGTCTCTTGCTCTCCAATCCCCTTTGTGTGCTCTGCTGTGATGGTGGGTGAAAGAGAGTTGTGGGTCTTTATTTGTTCGGATAAGCCCTGAAGCCTCTGGCTACCTCTGAGCCTCTTCGAGGTGTGTCCATCCTGTATTGCTATATACTTCTTCTGCACTCCTGGCTTGGGGTGGAGTGAATCTATGGTATCCAGGCATTTCTAGGGCAGCCATTAATCTACTACTACTTTTGACATATAGGTCAAACGGGTATTTCAGAGACACTCACAACATATCTAGAGCACAACCGCACTCTGATATAAGCCCTGCTTGTCTAGCTAGTTCTTACTAGTCCCTTGGGTGGCATGATAGGAAAAATCAGCAGGTATCCCCTTCCCCCCATTCAGGAAAGGTATCAAAGTGCTTCTGAGAAATGGGCCTTGTCATTTTGGAGCGCCGTGTCTTTGAACATTATATTCAGGAGCATAATGACCCGATAGTCTGAAATAATGAAATGCCAGCTCCCTGCTTAATAGCCAAAAGATATACACTTATTTTCTTTGGGAGAGCTGTTACACAAGGACTTTATTAGCTGACGTGAAAATGGGAACAGACAATTGAATTGTTAGCCCTTGCTAGATAATGGCTCTTTACGCTTGTGAAAAGAATTGTCCATGTAAACAGTAATAAGGCAGTCATCTGAGGTCAGTAATTTAAGGCATGATGAAGACATAATGGGCCCATGTCTCAGCAGGTGTATTTCTCTGGAGGTAGAATGATGCCACTTTACACCAGCTGAAGTTTTGGCTCATAATATGTTTTGTAACAGGATGGGGGGTAGTTTCCCGCTGGAAACAAAGACCTGAATGATTGCTGAGGTAATGTTTGTTAGTACGTTAGTTTGTTAGCAGTGATAATCCATAATGCACAGTGCTAGACAGAGAGAGTAAACTACCCGCAACCATATAATAATGTATAAAGCTAGCTTTAGTAGTCAGATAAAATACAGGTACATTTGGGGTCTACAGATGAAAATTTAGGCTAAATATAAAAAAATAAAACTCCTAACCATGCAATCTATTAGACTATGGAGTTATCTCCCAAGGAAACAATGAAAGCCCATAGAGTCACTGAAAGACAGAATGTGGCAAAGCTTGGAAAATGTACCATAGGGGACTCTAATGTGATTGACCTCATCCTTGGCAGAGGTCAAAGACTCCACAGTGAAGACAGTGCAAATGTTTGTGTTCCCTTGTCCTTGGGGTGAGTGTGCATTAGGCAGGTCCCCTGGAACAAAACAGAGCATCCTAAAGGTTGTTATGAATTATACCAGCTGCCAATGGCCCATTGTCAGACCCGGGCATTCCTGTGGGACAGGGAAGTCCCAGCCACACTCCTTATGCTGGCCATCATGCAGGGCTGATATTAGAGCAGCTGTTTGGTGTTCCCTACTACCACAGGGTCCTGTAAAGTGAGGTAACCCTCTTTGAACGAACTATTCTTCCTTTAAGGTTGGTTAACAATCCCAGAGTACCTGAGCATTGGGGTCATTGTGGATTGTTCCATGGGAATGATGCTAACTGGCATTGCTGATGGCTGTCTGAGCAGCCTGGCCAAGGGTGGAGTGAGGATGAAACCTGAACTACCCTATCCTGTTGCCATTAGAGGATGGATTCCAGGAAGTTGGGCACTCTTCACAAGCATACTCTTGAACACTTTTCCATTTGTTTTTCCTAGTCAGACTCTAAGGTAAGAAAAAGCCCTATTAGGAACTCCATGCTTCACTGGTTCTCTTAGGCCTGGTCTATACCAGGAAAAAATTAAAAAACAACAAATAGTCTGGTAGCACTTTAAAGACTGACAAAACATGTAGGTGGCATCATGAGCTTTCGTGGGCACAGCCCACTTCTTCAGATGACCAGAGTGTTGGAAGTCCAGAACCAAGAATAAATAAGGGAAGGGGGAGAAAGGGAGAAGAGGGCATTGGTAGATAAGTTTTAAAGAGACAGCCCAGCCAATCTGTAACAGGAAAAACTTAAAAAACAAGACATAGTCTATTAGCATCTTAAAGACTAAATAGTTAAGAGGCTGATAAGAACCATTAGTTTGCACTAGGAAAGGAAGAGTACTAACACCAGATTCTACACAGACATCAAGAACTATTGGCACCTTCATTGTTTGGTTGGTTGCTAATGTGCGAGCCATCCGATACCGCAATTTAGACTGTTTGCATGAGAGTTAAACTTGAAAATGAAGTGGAGTTCCAATCCTTATCTGTCTATTTGGCTTGTGGAATTGGTCTGAAACAAAACAGCAACTTGTAGATCCCTTAATGAGTGTCCAGGGAGGTTAAAGTGTTCCCCCACAAGGTTTTTGTGTGTTGACTTTTCAGATATCTCATTTGTGTCCATTCATTCTTTCCTGTAGGGATTGTCCAGTTTGGCCAATATACATGGCAGTGGGGCAATGCTGACATTTGATGGCATAGATCACATTACTGGATGTGCAGTTCACTGAATGTGAACTGTACAGATCACTGGGATCTATGGGATCACAATGGGAAGCTCCTCAGATGAACAATCCCTTGTGCATTACTGCACACAGAGTCTTATCCAAAGCCTGCAGAACCCAAGAGGAGCCTTTTTCATTGACTTCAATTGCTTTTATATCAGGGGCACAGTGAGGAAAACATTTAAGAGGATGCATGAATAGCACCAGAGCCCTATTTCTTGTGTGTGTCGGTTTTGAATAAGGCCAAATCTTTTTGTTGGGCTTCAACTTAAAATCCTTTGGTTCACACACAGAAGGAACGCCAGGCTCTCCGTAGCGACATGGTCACAGCATGTTGATTGCATTATACCGCTAATACATTTAACATCTATGCCTATGTTTTTGCTGTGCAATAGAATGAGAACTGTGTTAAATATTACAAGTTTCAATGCCATCTAATTGTATTTCATTCGGCACAAGTTGTATTTCACTGCACAGCATAGAGATTTCATTATATAATATAAATTTACCCTCTGTAGTAAATGAATTTTTTCATTATACATTGTAATTTTTTTCATTGCATAACATTTCCATTTTAGAATTCACTGTAATCACTCCACTGTCTTGCAACCAAATGTCATTTATCGGATATGTAAAAATCCACAGAATGCAATGTAAGTGATTTCAGTCTGAAGCATAACACATGCACACCACGTAACACAAATAAACTTACTCCAGATGGCTGCTGCTAGCAGATAAAATCAGATTTCTCCAGCCTAACAAAGTAAATTCTCAATCCAAATATAGGCGATTCAGTGTAGTTTTAACTCATTAAAATGGCCAGAAAATTAACATCAATGCAAACATAATAAGTAAAATGAAGTTTTTGTTACCAATAACACACCAAATATTACATTTTCTGGGTGGTTTCAGGCTTTTCTCACTGAGGGTATGTCTACACTAGCTCGTTAATTCGAGCTAGGTAGGCAAATCAGGGAACCGAGGTTGCAAATGCAGCCCGGGATTTAAATATCCCGGGCTTTATTTGCATGTTCCCGTCCGGCCGCCATTTTTAAATCCCCCTTAGTCCAAACGAACTGCCCAGGGCTACACGCGGCAGTTTAAAGTTAATCCGAACTAAGTCTTTAGTTCGAATTAACTGTTACTCCTCGGCAGTTTAAAGTTAATCTGAACTAAGTCCTTAACTGTTACTCCTCGTGGAATGAAGAGTAACAGTTAATCCGAACTAAGGACTTAGTTCGGATTAACTTTAAACTGCCGCGTGTAGCCCCGGGCAGTTCGTTTGGACTAAGGGGGAATTAAAAATGGCGGCCGGACGGGAACATTCAAATAAAGCCCGGGATATTTAAATCCCGGGCTTCATTTGCAACCCTGGTTCCCTGGTTTGCCTACCTAGCTCGAATTAATGAGCTAGTGTAGACATACCCTGAATGTTACTGTGGATTCACAGATATTCTTACCTGTCTCTTCCAGAAACTACTTTAACTATGAATATCTAGTAACAAAACAAATAATTCTAAAAATCAACTATGCTACATGTTTTTATTTGATCCTGCACTGTTACAGTGGCCCTGAGTACTTACTGAAGAGTCCAAGGGCATTAACAAACAGCCAAGCTATTTTGTCTCTGTTGATAGCCACCTTATTGCTTTCAGCAGCTAGCAAAATTAAACCTTCAAAATAATTCTCATGTGCACTGACTGTAAACTGTATTTAAATTAAACTAATAAATTACAAGGAATGTGTATATCTAGCCAATGTTCTGAATAACTTCTTATTTCCACACAAACCCTGGTCTGCACACACATAAAGAGCCCTCCAGTCCAAGTCTACTTGCATACATCTTGCATGCACATCACCTGTCCAAACATACATACCACAGGCATGCATAAACACTCGGCCATTTTCATGGATACAGGTCCATATGTTATGTCCATAGTCACACAAGCTGGCTATGTTATCTATTTTAGGCACCATACGGCTCAAATCATTGTTGTATCTGAACACCTCGCCACACTCCTGTGAGGCAGGGCAGTGCTAATATCCCCATTTTACAGATGGAAACTGAGGCCCAGAATAGCTCATGGCTTGCCCAAGGCCATAGAACCAACTTTCTTCTCCTTATATTTACCTATAGGTTAACTCAGTGGTTCTCAAACTGTGGGTCGTGACACATTTTAATGGGGTTTCCAGGGGGGGTGGTAGACTTGTTGGGGCTTGGCACCCAAGACAAGCCTAACACAACTGCATGGAGTGGCAGGGCTTGGGTGGCTTCAAGCTTTGGTCCATCACCCCCCCTCCCGGGGTGTGTAGTAATTTTTGTTGTCAGAAGGGAACCACGGTAGAATCAAGTTTGAGAACCCCTGACTCACTGCTCCCAAGTTTCAGTCTGAAGCTGGAAGTCAGTGTAGCAGACCAACTCATTCCACTAGCTTGCTGATCTCATGATGCTTGCTTGCTGGTTGGTGTTCAGGGCTGAAATTCACACTGTGGAGGAACTGAATAGTTCTGTGTTGCTGAAATGGTGGAAGTCGTATTAGAATTAAACTGGACAGTGTGGAAAACTATAAAATAAAAGTTGTAGCCTTGGGGTAGGAATGGTGTCCCTGGCCTCTGTGTGTCAGAGGCTGGAGATGGATGGCACGAGACAAATTGCTTGATCACTGTCTTCGGTCCATCCCCTCCGGGGCACCTGGTGCTGGCCACTGTTGGCAGACAGGATACTGGGCTAGATGGACCTTTGGTCTGACCCAGTATGGCCATTCTTATGTACTTATGTTCTTATGACCAACTTTTCATCCGAGTAAGTGCTGGAGAGATTCAGGAACGAGTATTGCAGATTACCCCAAAAGTCCAAACAAACACTCAGACATGTCAAGGCTGAATTACATTTCTGAGGGACACCTTTGGTTATTCTAAATGCGTATAGACAAGAACAAGTATTATTTTGAGGAGAAAATAAAAGTTTAGAGACATTTTTCCTGTATATACAGAATTTTTAGTACGTATATAGTCCATTTCCTGTTTTATAATGCCCTTTGTTTCTTCCACACCCATTGCACACATATTTAATGTTAGCTTTAAGATTACAAATTTAAAATCTATTCCTCACAAGGTCAGCTAAATTCAGCTTACGTGAAGCAATTTCTATATAAAGTTTTTACTCAAATTCCAGGAAGACACAGAGGGCACTATAAATTATACACAGGACATAAAATTGGCCAGAAAATAGGTTGAAGTGGGTTTAAGTGGCCAAGCAATGTAACTCGTTCCAGTGTTGGCATTCAGAACGTGGTGCAACATAAGACTACTTTACAATGAATGGCTGGAAAAAGAGAAAACAACTCACAGGACGGTGCAGCCCCTCTTCCGAGTCCCCACAGTAAAGAATACAGGAACTAATGCTGCAACATGCACTACTCTAGCTAACAGTAACATCAACATTGCACACTTATTCTCTGTAGATCTCCTGGCACTTTGCAAAAAAAAGTAGGGGCAATAGACAGGGAACAGTGAACCCGGATCCCTGGAGTTTCTTTGTGTGACCTGGCCTTGATTGTAAATTACCACTCCAATGCTGCACTACCTCAATCTAATATAATGCCTGGGACACAGTTTTTCAATATTTCAGGATACTTTAAAAAAAATAAACAGACATCATCAGACAGTAATTGCTATGTTTTCTGCATTGCAGGTCACTGAGAACTCTGTGTTTGCTGCTAATTAAATTCTTGGTGGGAAGCTTCTTGCATCTCTGGGTGATATGTATCTGCAAAACTAGACGTTGCCCCTAATTGCTTCTCATAACAAGGTTATAAAACTCACACCGGTGTGCCCAGATATGCCAGAGGCCAGACATCAGCCCGTGATCTGATATAACGGATGTGCAACCGCATCAGTGGGTTTCAGCACAATGCTGTGGATTAGAGACAGACCCGTACCTTTCACTCTGTACTTCCTTGCTGTTAGCTGTTTACATTAGAACTTTGCAGCTGCTTAGCTTTTGTGTGCAAACGAAGTAAAGCGTAACTCAATTTGAAATGGCTAGTCCAATGGTTTAGAAGAGGTTGATACATTTCACACGCTACACAGCATCTATGGGCAATTTATATTCCTTGCAGAGTGACTTGAATGAATTGCGTTGTTTTCCCATTGCTCTATAGACTGCGTTCTAACATTAAAATAATTCTACTAATGAATACATTACAGTGCAGGCCTCTTGTGCTATTGACTGAAATGATTGATATGCTATTGGGCAAAGAGATGTGAGTCGGGTGATTATTATCTACCCGGCTATCTGTTGCCTTCCCCCTGACAAGAAAGAGTTATTGGTCAGCTTGAGACAACAGCTAAAAAGAATTGAACTGAGACTAAACATGGCCACCAAAGGTCATTGGACTCACTCTTCTACCTCACCAATGTGCATCACACACACACACACACACACACACACAGGAGGGCGTCAAGCCAACTAATACCGGCCTTGAAACAGCCTGTCTGAAACAAAAGCCGACAGTGTTAATGACTGACTACAAAAACATTTCCCAAAATCCCAGCTCTCTACACAACTCCTCCTAGACTGCAAGGCCAAGACTAACATGGAATGTGTGAAGACAACCACCCTGAGGGGAGGTGAGACGGGCTTGATTTTCACTCTTGCCTACAATCTGTGCACACAATGTCTCAGAAAATTGCACCTGTCCAGTCTCAATGTGGGGCCAACCCCGCCATACCATGGGTATGTCCACAGGTTCCAAAGACCGTGGTGCTGCTACTGTTATTCATTATATTAATTAGGCTAGTGCTGAGGGGTCAGGATTGTCCCTGACATTGTACAAAGTAGAAAAATTAACCAGCATTCCTGTAATTAAAGGGTGCCATTGAACCCTGATGGGCTTCCCTTGCCTCAGAACAACAACTCTGATCACTTAATATCAAATTTCTGAACTCTAAGGCAAACAAACTCCTCACAGATGCATAGATTTTTAAGGATGGCAGGGCCCATTGTATCTCCTAGTCTGACCTCCTGTATTGCATGAGTCATAAAATTGCACCCAGTTATGCTTACATGGAGCCCAATATCTTGTGTTTGACGAAAACGTGACTTGTATTTGGTGGAAGCTTATCTTCCAGAGAGGCATCTGGTCTGGATTTGATTAGGAGAATCTCATAATAAAAGGGAGAACACTCTAACCTAAGTGACAGAATGGTTTTGTACCAGTTCTGTGGCAGGAAATTGTAAAAAGAAGAAATGGTCTCCCAGACAACGAGAAAAAACTCAAGGCTCAGAATGCTACCTTGCTTGAAGCTCTACTAGGAACATATCAGGCTGCCCTGAATAGGGGACCAGACTCTCAAGAACTACAGAAGTTCTTAAATGTTCACTTTCCTGACTGAACAGTTAAATTTCATTCCCTACCAGGCATTTCCAGCATTAAATGTAAGTCACAGATGCCTTGACTGCATTAGAGAAGTTGGCTCCTGAAAAATTACTGCTGGAGGTGCAGCTGGACTAGAAATAACAGTGCTCTAAGGGCTAATGTGGACAGGAGTCAGATGTTGTACAGTTGCGTCCAGGTTTTTATGACATGGTGTTAAAAGTACATGATTCATGTCTGTACTAGAAGGTTAGCACCACTCCTAGCACAGCTGCATCACTCCTGTTTTTTACTATAACGCAGGAAGTAATTTGTCTAGTGTAACTTCATTATAATTATTTGTATTATGGTATCACTCAATGGCAACTGTCAGCTAGATACTGTCATGCTAGGCAGTACATAAACACAAAGATAGATACCCGCTGTCTTAAAGAACTTATTGTCTAAAAAGGCTGAATGATAGATGGTCAACTCCGTATAGTCATGTGTCTGACGACTGGTATTTTTTTTAAAAAATGGTTTTAGTTATTTATAAAGGATTAACAGGACTACATATGCAATAAGCTCAACAATTCAACTTCTCCAGGGCACACATCAACTTTTTCATTGCTGAAATAATTATTGTTTGTTATGCACAATTCATGGTGCCTGTGACTGAACAGAAAATTGTTCCTGCTTCCCAGCTGGATGGCTGATTCTTTTAAAATAGGGAAATAATGAGTAATGATTGGTAAATAGTGAATAATTCATTTTTGGTCCAATTTGGGACTATTTTGTGAATCGTTTAACAAATACTAGCCATTAGTTGAAAAATAAATCTTTGCTCCTGGCCACTGGGTGATAGTATTCCTTATTCAATTTCAATTTGAGTCAAATATTCCTTAGTGTATTTGTAACTTCACATTTCTGCATACGTCAACCAACTCTACAAGCTTTAAGTTTGAAACAAAACTTTGAAGCAAGTAATTATTTGCTTGGTTTTGAGATTTTATAGTGAAATCTGGGCTCCATTAAAGTCAAGCGCTTTGCCGTTGTCTTCAATGGGACCAGCATTTCACCCCACATTTCTCTCAGCTCTTTTAATAGCACATCTCAGGCTAACACATCTGGGGCCCTGAAACAGAAGCAGCAGTATTTAAAACATTCTCTTCTCCTTGAATTGGCTTAAGTTTGCTACAATAATTGTGAAAAAGGCTAGTTTCCCAGGCTAACTGAAAGCAAGTCATCAGCTTCAGTCTGGTTACAGGAAATGCAGATGAGCAAAACAGGATGCCAAAAACATGAAAAAGGATGAGTTGGGTGGTGTATCATTGCCCCTGCTGTGTGGCATAACATTAACAGCTTTGATACAGAAAAGGGTGCAATGTATCTGGCAGTGAATAACTAAAAGACAAAGCAGACTATTAGGCTACGTCTAGACTACAAGCCTCTTTCAGAAGAGGCTTTTTCGAAAGAACCTTTCGAAAAAGCCTCTTTCAAAAGAGAGCGTCTAGACTGCAACCACTTCTTTCAAAAAAGCGAGCCGCTTTTTCGAAAAAGAGCACCCAGGCAGTCTGGATGCTCTCTTTCGAAAAAGCCCTGTTTGCATTACATAGCACCTTTTTTTGAAAGAGCACTTTCGAAAAAAGGCATTCTTCCTCGTAAAATGAGGTTTACCGCGGTTGAAAAAACCGCCGCGTTCTTTCGATTTAATTTTGAAAGAACGCGGCGGCAGGCTAGACGCAGGGGAACTTTTTTCGAAAAAAACCTGTTGTCTAGACACACCCTTAGATGTTAATGGTCTGGCAACACATTTGATGTTTGACCATTTTTAGCTTCTACCCCGTGATGGGAGTGTGTACTTTTTCTGCAGCTGCTCACTGAGGCCTTGATAATCGGTGACCCTGGCTGCATTATTGTCCTAAGGGGAGACTTTAACTGTACTGTTGATCATACTTTGGAGAGGAACCATAAGGAGATTTGCCTGCAAGCAGCCAGGGAATTGCTTGCCTTCTGTACACCTTTCAGCTGTCTGATGTATGGAGGGTCTCTCACCCACCTGTCAAGCAGTACTGCTGACGCACGCCTACTTCCAACCAGAATCTGGGGGCTAGATTAGATCACTTTACGAGCCTTTCAAAGTGAACATTGACAAGTTCATTGGAGTCATCAACATTCCAACTTATTTGGTCAAATCATCAGTAATATGCTCCTCCTTCTTCCTGCATGTTTCCCAGTGGTATTTCAATATCAGATTGTTACAGGGCTTAATTTTACTCAGAGATTTACTTTGTTCCAAGAACGGGCATCAGCAGAAACTTTTGTATGCCTCTCTGAGATACTGGTGCCTACTAGCAAAACCCCAGATACTGACTCTTTGCCTTGTGGACTTTATATTTTGGCACACACCTCATCTTCAACCAAAATAGTTCCTCTTGGAATTCATTTGGGAGTAGGGCCTGCTCCTGCACTGTCAGAGTCATAGAACAATTGTCATCATGATGGAAAAGGGCCCCTTGCCACCTAAAGTACTGGATGCACCTCTCTCTGTTCGGTTCAGAGTGTCAGACCTTGTGCACCATTTTCAAAAATGCCAACATGGTTTAGAAGCCTTTTCAAAAGGGACTTAGGCACTTAGCAGCAGAAGTCCCACTGGTATTCCCCCCCCCCCAAATCCCTAAGTGCTGCATTAGCAGCACTTAGCAGCCTTAGGCTGGTGAATAAGCCGCATATGCGGCCCTCTTTCATCTCAGTGGGATGCAAGAGTGTCATAATCAAGACGGTCTCCTGGGATAAGATAGTTTTGCTAATGGCGTTTATGTACCAAGAATTTGCGGGCTGTGTTGACTGAACCGTAGGATGCAGAGGGAGCACACGTCTCTCGCAGTCCATGCTGTGTGCAATCAGCACGCACCTCCTTTCATGTGCCCTTGCTTCATGTGTGTGTCACATCAATAATACTGGTAGGAAAAAAACAACACGGACAGAAACCAGAAGACTCTGGCGTGGACAGTGGTAAACAAAATGTCTCGTGGGCCTCGCAGAGAACCCCAATGAGCTGCAGGTTGCCACCACTGTAGTAGTGTGGGGGCACAATGTATGATTAGTCCCGCTTTTTAATTGGGAAGACCCAAATGGCTATTTTAAAACTACCTAAAGAAAAATGAGTGGAGACTGAGGGGTCTGGCATCCTCAATGTTAACTGAGACCAGACTGACTATCCAAGATGCCTTCCATAAGCTAATAATGTTACCCATTGTTATCCGATGGGTGCCCTTTTAAAGCATTACTATTTCGTGATCTCTTCCTGTGTTCACATGTGAGATTTGGAGTGCTTTTTTCACTTCTCTCTCCCTGTGAAGTCAGCAAGAGGCAGGGATGTCACAAGAGACGTCTGACGAAGTGGGTCTTTGCTCACGAAGGCTTATGCTCCAATAAATCTGTTAGGGTATGTCTACACTTGCACCCTCTTTTGAGAGAGGAATGCAAATGAAGACATTCGAAATTGCAAATTAAGTCGGGATTGAAATAGCCTGCGCTTCATTTGCATATTTGCGTTATGGCGCTATTTTGAAATAGCGCTATTTCGAAATAACAGACGCTGTGTAGACGTGGTTATTTCAAGAGAAAACCCTTCTCTTGAAATAACCCTTATTCCTCATACAATGAGGTTTACCAGTTATTTTGAGAGAAGTGTTTTCTCTTGAAATAACTGCATCTTAACAGCGTCTGTTATTTCGAAATAGCACCATAACGTGAATATGCAAATGAAGCACGGGATATTTAAATCCCGGCTTCATTTGCAATTTCGAATGTCTTCATTTGCATTCCTCTCTTGAAAGAGGGTGCTAGTGTAGATATACCCTTAGTCTATAAGATACCACAGGATTTCTCGTTTTTTATACAAGAGACGTGTGACACTTGGCAGATTTGGGCAGGATATTAATGCAAGAGTTCGTGGAGGATCGTGTCTGTGCCTCTCCGTGGCGCACTGTCCGGTATGAAATGGGTGGGGTTTGTTTTCTATTGCGAGAGGTTGGTTTTAGATTGGGGATGGGGGTAGAGAGACGGGCAAAGGACTAAGCATTCTGCGATGCCGTGCTTGAAAGGTCGTGTCGACGGGTCCTGTCTTGACTTTCTTTCTTTCTCTGCAGAAGGTCGACCTGCTGTGAGAGAAAACATAATGAGAAGCTGTGTCCGCAGGAGCTGTGAATAGGCTAGCTTTCCACAGCTCCGGTTCTAGGCTAAGCCATGCACCAACCGACGGAAAACGTCCATCCTGGCATGTGTCAGTTTAGTGAAATTATTAAATATAGACTAGTCAGCGAGTTTACAGAGCAGTGGGAGGAAAAACTTTCAGGCAAGATGAAAGAGGAAGCAGCCCATGTTGGGTACGTGTGTGAGAGCTGATCTTCTGTTTTCTCTTCCTTAGGGGCTCTTTTCTGTCAAAGCTTATTTTCCTGCCTGCTGCCAGCCTCCTTGCCTCTTTCATCTTCTCTCCTCTCTCTCATTCACTCTTCTGTGTCTGCCTGACCTGGCCCTCTCAGCAATTTTCCCTTCATTTCCCCAGGGCCATCTGTCTAATTGTCCTCTCATTTTCCACCTTCTTTCTCTTCCTGTACCACTGAGACACGGGGCTCCTGAGGAAGCAGCTCAGATAGACCCAGGGGATCCTGTTAGACAAACCCATGTGTCTCAGTGCAGTGATGCTTTGTCCAATCGGGCCATTTCAGAGCAGGGCTTGAAGTGCCAGTGTTAGCATGTTAGGACGGGAATGCAGAACATTAGCCACTCCTTCCCCTTTTTAAATAAAAAATGACCCCTTTCTGCCCACCGCTCCATCTCCCTCATTCCGAGACCATGTCTCGTGTCCACCGTGATCCCGCCACATCGTGCCTTCACGAGGAGTGAGTAACACAATCACAGCTTCAACACACCCTGGAGGGCCTGAAATCCAGACATTTTTATACAAAAAGAGCAATGGTGTAATTTGCATCATTGTTTAATTCCTGTCCCTAATTATCAATATTTTCATAGATAATACTGAGGCATTAACTCATCTGCATATGCAGCAGGCTTGGGGAAAGCATGATGCTAATGTTAGGTACGAAGCTTCTTTTCCCTCCCTATATTTGAGTTTACCTCTGCTGTGGCACAAACATTATAGTCTTTGCAGGCCTGCAACACTGAGTTAGTTCTCTGATGAAAGAGGAGTGACACAAAATCGCTGAACGGGGAACATTTCCTGCATCAGTCTTGCTCTCGCTATAAAGCAGTTTACCCTTGGCTGTGTCTAGACCGTTGGCTGTGTGAAACCCTTGGCTGTGTCTAGACTGGCCAGTTTTTCCGCAAAAGCAGCCGCTTTTGCACAAAAACTTGCCAGCTGTCTACACTGGCTGCTTGAATTTGCGCAAGAGCACTGATGTTCTAATGTAAGAAATCGGTGCTTCTTGCGCAAATACTTTGACGCTCCCGTTCGGGCAAAAGTCCTTTTGCACAAAACCTTTTGCGCAAAAGGGCCAGTGTAGACAGCTCAGTTTTGTTTTGCGCAAAAAAGCCCCGATGGCTAAAATGGCGATTGGGGCTTTCTTGCGCAAAAGCGCGTCTAGGTTGGCCACGGACGCTTTTGCGCAAAAAGTGCTTTTGCGCAAAAGCGTCTGTGCCAATCTAGATGCTCTCTTGCGCAAATACTTTTAACGGAAAACTTTTCCGTTAAAAGCATTTGCGCAAATTCATGCCAGTCTAGACGTAGCCCTTGTGTTTACAGACGACACTATCTGGATTGGGGGAAGGGGGTTGATGTTTTAGTACATGTTGCTATCACAAGTTGAAATGGGAAAATATAATTATGTGCATACATACCTGCGTTGGCCTAGGGCTCTTGCTCTGGGAGAACTTAGCTTCTCATTCTCTGGGGAATGGGGGCTGATCCCTTGAAAGGGCACACAAATTGCAACACAGTCTGTGTTCCATGCAAATTCCTTAAAGTTGGGAAGTGAAGGTCAGAGCCACCGTCGGCTTCAAACTCCCCTGGAATCTTTGCCAAATCCTTGGATCCTCACTTACTGGCCAAGAGGACTAGAATTTGCCACAGGCCATACACCTTGCAGACTGCTGTTGCAAAGTCCCTGGAACACAACCCTTCTAGTCCATCAGGGGTTCCATCCCTGACTTTTCGGTGCTCATCATTCCACCTGTTTATAACCTGCACCCGCTTTGTGTTCCCACTGGTTCCACTCTGAGTGACCCTGAGAGTGTTCTGCCCAGCGGCTGGCCCAAAATGGACATCTGAAGCAGCTTAAAACGGCTAAGGAGTAGGTCTCCTGCCTGCCACACCCAATGGCTGGATGATTCTAGCCCTGCCAGCAGTGTCACCCTGCCCACCAGTTTCAGAACCCCCAAACAAAAACCTGAGTCCTGCTTTCTTCCCTGCTTCCCACCACTAAATGCTGCAGTGCAAGCCTGCAGTTACACCTATCTTCTCTCTCCACTGTTTTCTCGTGTACCTTCTCTCTGGTTCCTTCCTTGAAGCTGCCCCATTTCCCTTGAGCCCCATTCTTTCCCATCCACACTAGCTGATCTCCCCACCCAACCCACCTCATGTGCCCTGTCCTCATGCCTAATCTTGCCTCAAGTTTCTTCCTGCTTCTCCCCCTCATTGCTACATTGTGCTCCCCTTGGCTAGGACATGGCCCCTAAGATGTCCCTGGCGTAGGAGGTATGGCTAGAGTGGCTGCCCACCTACCAGCACTCTCTAACCCACTGCTCTCTCTCTATGGTTGGAGACTATATTAGAGGCTGGGCCTCCCTGGTTAGAATCCTGGATTATTCCTAAAGAGTCTCCATGAGTTGAGAGTCCTGTAGGTTCATGGGAATCTAATGGGCTCCCCATTACAGAAAGGATGTGGACACATTGGAAAAAGTCCAGCAGAGGGCAACCAAAATGATGAGGGGGCTGGAGCACATGACTTACGAAGAGAGGCTGGGGGATTTGGGTTAAGAACATAAGAACATAAGAACGGCCGTACCGGGTCAGACCAAAGGTCCATCTAGCCCAGTATCCTGTCTGCCGACAGTGGCCAGCACCAGGTGCCCCAGAGGGGGTGGACCGAAGACAATGATCAAGCGCTTTGTCTCCTGCCATCCCTCTCCAGCCTCTGTCAAACAGAGGCCAAGGACACCATTTTATCCCCTGGCTAATAGCCTTTTATGGACCTAACCTCCATGAAATTATCTAGCTTCTCTTTAAAAAGAGTTTATTTAGTTTATTTAGTTTGCAGAAGACTGGTGGTGGGGGGGAGGATTTGATAGCAGCCTTTAACTACCTGAAGGGGGGTTCCAAAGAGGATAGAGAGAGGCTGTTGTCAGTGGTGGTAGATGACAGAACGAGGAGCAATGGTCTCAAGTTGCAACGTGGGAGGCCTAGGTTGGACATTAAGAAAAACTATTTCACTAGGAGGGTGAAGCATTGGAATGGGTTTCTTAGGAGGTGGTGGAATTTCCACCCCTAGAGCTTTTAAAGTCCCAGCTTGACAAAGCCCTGGCTGGGATGATTTAATTGAGGTTGGCCCTGCTTTGGGCAGGGGCGTTGGACTCGATGACCTCCTGAGGTCTCTTCCAGCCCTAGGATTCTATGATTCTAATGAGAGAGTTGTAGCCTACAGCACCTTCACTGACAACCTTGAAACAGGAGATGTAACTAGTGGACCCTCCGTGTCCCCATATTACCGGCAGCCAGAAAAAGCTTCTAAGAACTCCTGGTAGGCAATAGCTTAGAGCAGTCTTTGGGCTTCTTTAATCTATGTTCCACTCCAGATGAGGCCCATGGGACCCAGAGAATCTGTTTTGTTAATTTTAAAGGGACAGCAGACATGAGAGAGGCAGAAAATTCAAAGTAAAGTGTTTAAAGAGTAGGAAACATTGTTTAAAAATATATCCTCCTTTAGCTGGTACGGTAACAGCTGTGTCAACTCAGCAGCACCCATAACAGCTGGGCAATGTTTAAATAAACAGCAATGAGGCAATGATACAATTATATCTTGATCTACAAGTGCCTCACAAGAGCAGTCCCTGCTTCAAATTTAATATTTTTCTAACACAATTAGTCCAACTGAATCGAAGCTGCTGAAATCCCCCAACAACAGAAAAACAAGTTTTTTCTCAGCAGTGTATCAATTTTAAAACATTCCGCAACCTTTCAGACTGTTACAAAATTTTTAAAAAATCCCACCTGGGCCGACAAACCCCATTTCAGACTGAAACCCCGAAGGTGTGTCTACACTGCACCAGAACTGGAAATAAGATACGCAATTTGAGCTATGGAAATTGCATATCTTATTTTGATGCTATTTCGAAATAGCTTAATTTGTCATTTGGTGCTGTCTACACTAGGATATAAGTGACTAGTCGACTATCCGATAAGCAGAAGCTTATTGGATCGTCAACTAGTCGCTTCCCTCCCCTTGCTGCCTCTATCAGATTGAGGCAGCAAGCAGGGGGCAGGGGAGGTAGAGTCACAGCGGGAAATGGCGCAAGTGGGGACTGAAGCAGTCTCTGCTTGTGCCACTTTTGCTGCAATTCTGCTTTTGAAATGTAGAGCATTTCAAAAGCAGAAGCCCCAAAGGGAGCATGGGGCCAGCAGGGGACTCCCACTGGCCCCAAACTCCCTGCAGGGTTTCCTTTTGAAATGTACAAGAGGTCTGCCAGGGCCCTTGTCCCTTTCAAAGGCTGAGGCTCTGAAGAGAGCGCGGGGCCAGTGGGGGAGTCCGCTGCTGGTCCCATACTCTCTGCGGGGCTTCTGCTTTTGAACTGTAGCAAGAGCCTGGTAGGAATGAGAAGGCTCTTGCTACGGTTCAAAGGCAGAGGCGCCCTTAGAGACTAAAGAAATAGTCAATGGAAATCCCATCGACTATTCGATTAGTTAATTAATCTAAATTTAACCTCCCTAGTCTACACAGAGCCAAATTTCGAAATAAAGCGCTATTCTCAAACGCCCCTTACTCCTTGCAGAATGAGGTTTACAGGGTCGTCAGAATAGGGTGCCCAAAACACTCCAAGAGTACATCTACACTTGCACCCTAGTTCGAACCAGGGATGCAAATGTAGGCGACCGAAATTGCTAATGAAGGGGGGATTTAAATATCCCATGCTTCATTAGCATGATCTCTCCAGCACGTTACTCCGCTCAACAGCTGTTTCGAAAGTGGAAGTGTGTGCCGGGACGTGTTAGTTTGAACCAAACCCCTTGGTTCAGACTAACGTTACTCCTCATTTTTTTAGGAGTAACGTTAGTTCGAACCAAGGGGTTTGGTTCGAACTAACACATCCCGGCATGCACTTTCACTTTCGAAACAGCTGTTGAGTGGAGTAACATGCCGGCGAGATTATGCTAATGAAGCACGGGATATTTAAATCCCCTCTTCATTAGCAATTTTGGTCGCCTAAATTTGCATCCCTAGTTCGAACTAGGGTACAAGTGTAGACGTACCCCAATGTCCCAAAATAGCATTGCAGCGTAGACGTAGCCAGAGAGATTCAACCCCCACAAACAAACAGAAGCCCCCCATCCGACACTTGACTGCAGAGCTATAATCACCAGAAATCCGCCTCATTTCCGAAGAGAAGTCTCAGCACGCTGTAACTGCCTTGTGAATGGTTTAACTGCTTCAGCTGCTGGGCAGCAGACACAGAGTAGCTGTAGCTGTTTCTGACTACATCTGGGATAGTTTGTATCTCAGCGTAACTGTTCTTTTAATCAGACAGTGAATAGAGTTTTCAGCTATGAAATGGTTTCCTAGTGTTAGGGTGTTGTTGTGTTGGTCTCTGGTGGGCGTGAGCATTTTTTATTCTTTCATCTGTGTGTCTGCAGCCATTATCAGCCCAGCTTGCCTTTGGAGCTATCTGCTCCATAAATCAGATGGCTATGAAACTGTTATTTCCAGGCAGGCTGACAGTAACGTTTTCTGCATTTATTCTTTACTGATTGTTTCCCCCGCTGTCATGTGTTCTGACCAACTTCCTCTGCTCCATTTTTAAAGCTAGGTATTAATATCCTTTGGAAAAGGCATATCCTCGCTCACCAGCATGCTAAATAATACATGCAAATTGTGAAACGCTCTGTGTTATGGGGGAAACACATGTTCGGCCGAGTGCAATTATCTGAGCCACTTTGAATGGGAGCATTTTTTTGCAGCCAGGATGCATGCTGGATTAGATGGTCATGTGATACAAACTCAAAGGTCCTTATGCTGCTGCTCATTTCTAAAGGTATGAGGCTTATAATACTTAGGAACCAGGGACCAGCTGGTGCTGGGAGAAAAGTGCATGTGGTAAAGCTGGAGTCTCTCTCTAGCAAAAGATCAGAATTCCATGTGCTGCAGATCTAAATAGTCTGTTGAAAAAGAGAGTAACTTTCCTTTTTGCTGCCTTCTTATCGCCCAGTTCTAATATTATTTGACGGATATGCATCCATTTTCAACAGGGGTAAAAGTCATGGGTGAAATTCTCACATTGACAGCACAGAAGCCAATACACAAAAAAGATTTTTGCTTCCCTGTGTTAATATAGGGGTTAGACAACAATGCTGCTAGCCCTTTAGAAGTGAGTTGGTTACATGGTACCATTAATATTTACACTCTGGCTGCGTCTAGACTGGCATTTCCACAAAAGAGTGTCTAGATTGGCACGGGTGCCTTTGCGCAAAAAGTGCTTTTGCGCAAAAGCATCCGTGGCCAGTCTGGACGCGATTTTGTACAAGAAAGCCCCGATCGCCATTTTCGCCATCGGGGCTTTTTTGCACAAAACAGTTCTTCCCTGTCTACACTGGCCCTCTTGCGCAAGTATTCTTGCGCAAGAGGGCTTATCCCTGAGCGGGAGCATCATAATATTTGCACAAGAACACTGACAATCTTACATTAGATCGTCAGTGTTCTTGTGGAAATTCAAGTGGCCAGTGTAGACAGCTGGCAAGTTTTTGTGCAAAAGCAGTTGCTTTTGCGCAAAATCTTGCCAGTCTAGACACACCCTGCGTGCTGCCCAGTGAGGATTTATGCCAAAATTATAATCCTAGGTTATGTCATTTTTAGCCACAACTTTGCTTTGCTATTATGCTCAATGCCTGCCTAGATAAAAGAAGGGAAAGAGATAGCAGGGTGGAGTCTAGCCAGCCTGCATTTCATTCTGCTGGTTGTATGCCATCCCTCAGTTTTACTACTCCATCTGGAATGCTGGCTGACCTGGGAGCATGGGCAGTGAGTGTAAGAGGCAGAGGAAGGCAATGCCTTCCCAAAGTGCCAATCCAGCCCCGCCCACACTCCACCGCCAGTCCCCACCCCCTTTCAGTGCGGCACCACCAGGGCTGTCTGGAATTCAGCCCCACTGAGGCGGGGGCTATGCCGCCAGCTCTCCGGAGGCTGGGATTGGGTGCGGCCCTCCTCTCCACCCCCATGCTCCAGGCAGGGCCGGGGAAGCCTGGAGCCAAATGCTGCTCACTCTCCCTCTCATCCCCTGTGCTCTGGCCAGGGAAGGGTAGAACCATGCATTGCCTGCTGGGGGAGAAGGGGCTTGCCCTTACAGTGGGGGAAGGGGTGTTTGATTCCTATGGGGCCCTGGTCAGCTGGGGCAGGGCCTTGGGTGGCAGGGCCAGGGATGGAGGCTTGCCTCCCCCAGCCCTAGGTTCACCTGCCACCCACGCCTGGGAGTTTTGAGATTAAAGGATATAATCCAGAGTGCAGGTAGAAAAGCAAAGAAATCAAAGTGTACTCATTAATACAGTCACACAAAGTCATGCCCTATGATTAGCAGTGAATGGGGGGGAAACAGTCAAGAAAGATCCTACAGGTTGTAAATTACAAGCTGATGCATGCACAAGTCCTGTTGCAAACTTTTGCATGGCTCTATATTAGATGTTAGCTTCGCTCTTTCCATCGACTCGGAGTCAATGTCCATTCAGAGGCATTTACTAGCAGTCTTGCTTCCCTACAAGCTATAGAAAGGGGCTGTTCAGTTCAAGACCTACGTGGCTGGCTGGTGAGGTTAACAAATCGATACAAAATTGGGATCTTTTCCATTACCCAGATGGTGCCCCCAAAAACTTGACAGAGCTAAATAAGGTGATGACAGCTGAATTAACTGCAGAGATGAAGAGATCTAAATGGATTAGGGAAAGGGTAAGAGTTGAGCTGAGATTTGAAATGGGTTGGAGGCGAGGTGAAGAGGTGTTGGATGACTATGCTACATGGCAGAAATGAAGGAGGAAAATGGTCTTGCAAACAGCAGGTGTAAAGCGTGGCCAATTCTGGGTAGGTAAAAGAAATGAGGAAGTCAGCAAAAAGGAATAAAGCTGTGAGACAGGTGGGAGCAAGGTGTCATAATGATTTGATGGGTAAAATTTGTCCGTCTGTAAAGTTTCTATTATGAGGGTAAATCTTACTTTGTGCCCAATTCTCCGCTCCACTGGTATACAACCCATTGAGGTCAGTGGTGTTTACTCTGCATTTACACTGCTGTGGGAGCCAATTTTGGATCTCTGTTTCCTGATGCACCAAGGCAGAGCTGGCAAGGCACTAGGTAGCATACAAATAACATCATTGGTCCGACACACTGCACAGAAGCCTAGAACCTACTCAGAACAGCTCATTCCCTTTTCCAATCTTTCCATGGACTCCCGGCATCAGGACCGGAGCTGAACCTGCTCTAATCATGAGTTCTGAATTGCTCTGGAAAACAGGAACCAGTTCAGAGTGAAGATGCTCCACAGAGCAAAAACAAGTCTTCCCCAAAATAGTAAAGAAATTCATCTTCCCAAACTCTGAAATGCTGCCCTCATTTTTAGTTTGCAGCGTGCATGTCCATGAGGGCTCTGCACTTTCCTAGCTGGAATCCTGGGCTAGCTGTGGCAAGTCTCTTTATTTTTGCAATAAAAGCATCTAACACAATGATGGGGAGCCTGCAGGTCACATGGAGCTCATTGGGGTTCTATGTGTGGCTCATGAGACATTTTGTGTGCCGTTACCCATGCACAGGGCTGCCAGATTCTGCTGAGGTTTGTCTGCATAGTTTTTTTTTCCTCCCACGATTACAAAAGTGACACACCCGTAAAGCCAGGGCACATGACATGAGGCATGTGCTGATTGCACACAAGATTGCCTGTGAAAGCCATGGCCCCAGCATCCAATCAAAGCGCAGCTATGGTTCACCTGGCACAGCCCGCAGATTCGAGGTATGCCAGAGCAGGGAGCAAAATCACTCTATCCCAGGAGACCGTCTTAGTTACAACAATCTTGCAGCCCGCTGAAATGAAGGAAGACTACTCATGCGGCTCCACTCACTAGCCTAGGTTACTGATGTAACAGCTCACTGATGTAACAGCTTTGAATGCTAGTAAGATATTATCTGCCATATTTTGCTTGCATTGCATTCAGTAATGCTGACTACACTAAACTGCACCTAAATCTTAGCTGATCTGTAATCTGTAATAGAAAGATTTGTTTGAATAGTAGTTTCTTGACAGACTTATCTGTTTTCTACCAGTTTTTCTTGCCTTCTTTTGTTTCTCTTTCTCTTACAATAAGGAAATTGAAGGCTTTTCTTTCTCTCCTATTTTTTGGCCTGATCTTTTTCGTGTTGATGATATAAAAGAACACTGATAGGGTGCCGTTTTTTATTTTGGCAGCTTTTTTTTTTTAAATGGGTGCCATCATGTGATCTGACCAATGACAAATGGTGCAGCAATTGCACTTGGAATACTAACGTGAAATTTTCTGACTTTCTGGAGCCTGATGGAGATGCCATGAGAATTAAAAAAAAAATTACTGCACAAGAGCAGTGGTGACTGATGTAGGGTCTCCATGCTGAGTTTCTGACCTGAACCGTTTCTACAGTAACTGTGAAACCTATTGTGCTTTCTAGTCTCAGACTCACATAAGAAGCCAATTAAATTAAAAGGCTATTCATTTCATTATATTTGTCTCAAAGCTGCTTAACTAGAAATGCAAACGATTCCTATTCACTGAATTTTCTGCATCAGATAAATTGATATTGTGCTGCTTGTATGCAAGTACAGTGTAAGCCAAAATCCAATCTGTATTGATTCAAAAGGGCACACACTCACACACCCACACACAGCGCTAATTTATAAGATATTGTTTACAGATACCTTTTAATTAAACTTAAACAGATACCTATTAAAATGCAACTTTGTTTCACACCTTCTAGATAACAATGGTTGTGTCTGCTTATGTCAAATGGCTAAGCACGGTCAATCATCGGTACTTATGTTTTTTAGGACACAGCGTCAATGACATATGGAGGCATAGATTTGTAATACGGGATGGATTTTGTCTCAAGGAAGTTCTATAAAATGAACAGCTGTAAATTGCATAGCTTATTTCGTGTGTATTTCAAAATAATTTATTTCGTAATTTGGCACTGTCTACACAGTGCCAAATTTTGAAATAACGCCCAATTCGAAATGCACCTTAACCCTCGTGGAATGTCGAAATAACCCGCCTGTTATTTTGAAATCTATTTTGAAATAATGGGCTGCTTCAATAGACGTGGAATAGCTATTTTGGAACATATCCGGTATCCAGAAATAGCTCTGCAGTGTACACATACCCTAAGAAAGCACCTGGTGAGGAAAAGTGTCACAGTCTTAAAAAATAAAGTGCAGGTGGAGAGGTTAAAACTAAAAATAAAATGGGAGTCATCTGGGGGGAATACACCATCAAGTTGGCCAGTTTAAGAAGATATTCATACTTCTAATGAACTGTTTCCTTAAACATTTATCTTGACCTTCTGCACAGGGATAAATGAATATCTTAGCAAATAACAGAGACTGAATGGACACACAGCATGACGCTATTGGCTGTATTTATTTTTCAATTAAGCTTCATGTTATGGTTGCAGGTTACTTTTGGCGTGATTGTAATTTCTGATCTGGAGAGATGACCATCCCACTGAAGGGAATAGACAGAACTTTCCAACCAGCCTGCAGGTTACAAACTAACAGCCTCAAACACACCATTTGTAGATCGTTTTTGCACGCTCGCAAGCACAAATTGAAACTTGGCTATCATCAGTGGCAGCTCAAATGTTAGGTCTCTTATAATGTTGGTTGTGGTGCTGAAGGCTTGTTGATCGAGCAAAAGCAGGCTTATGATGGTGGTAGCAGCCTTCACTGCATTTTATCTGGACATGGCTGACAGGATGTAATAAACCGAATGAGGTTGAAATGACAGGCATGTCTCTGGGCTTATGAAAACCTAGTGCTATTTCCAGGAAAGTCTAGCAGTTTAGACAAAACTGTTGAACACTTAACTCTCTTTTCTGATCGACGTAAAACATTCCAGTCCAGGACTGTTCATCTGAATTTCTGAAATAATCAGAAATAAGTCTGAAGATGGGTCTCTGAAAAATAAACTCGTTCCCTTCATCCACAGCCAAGGTCAGTTTGTTTATTTCAGCAAAATATTTTTTTTTAAATAGCTTGGCTGAAAGGAAAATTTCAACAGTTAATTATATAATGCAATGTCAAATATATCTTAAAATAATATTGCTACTGATAAAGGTATGCAAATGAATGAAGGTCAGTTAGGTATTTCTACTCATGCTCTTTCTAATACATGAACATGGGGACATTCAGCATAATTGAATGGCAGCAGATTTGACACTGATAAAAGGACATACTTTTAAAGCCAGTGGAACTCATTGTCACAAGGTATTGTTGAGACCAACAGTTCGACAGTTATTCCAAAAAAGAATGGACATAAATGGTGTATCTACACAGCACAGCTATTTCGGGATACTGGAGGTATCCCAAAATAGCTATCCTGCATCGACACAACCCACCCATTATTTTGAAATATTTTTTGAAATAACAGGCGCGCTATTTCACCATCCCAGTAAACCTTGTTGCATGAAGGATAAGGGATGGCTCGAAATAGCAAGTTATTTCGAAATTTGGTGCCGTGTAGATGCGCCAAATTTCAAAATAAGCTATTTCAAAATAGATTCGAAATAGGATACCCAATTTGTGTATCTTATTTCGAGTTTGAGGTGCTATGTAGACCCACCCTTATATGAATAACAAAACTGTCCCGGGTTATAGTGTTAAGGATTTATAAAATGGAGGAGATTGAAAAGCATAAACCAACCTCTAACTAGTGAGCATTAGAAAGAAATTTCCCCCCATAGGCACGTTATTCCATAGCCACTTCAATATTTCTTGAACCATCCTCTAAAGCAGTTAACCACGATAGGAGACAGGAGACAGGACTAGATGGACCATGAGTCTAATTCAGTCTGCTAATTCCTATGCCATGTTCCCCCTTATGCATGGAGACACATTCCTGCCTCAGGTTCCCCTAAGTCAGTGCAGCTTTGTACTCCTTAACTCAAGGAGTACTTAAAGGCACAGTTTCTCTCTGAATGAAGCAGGGCTTAGTAGCCCACCCTGTCCAACTGGTGAATATCCAAGGCATGCATCTGCAGAAACACACGTTAAAAATCAGTCATGACCAGAGGAGCAGTCAGATACATTTCAAACTTACCAGAGAAAATTCCCTTTGACTGAAAACAGAAGCTTAGAACAAAAGATCCAATTTCAGCTGTTGCTCCAGAGGTTTTCTTATGATGTGTTAGAGAGCCAAAAAAGAGCACAGTCATGTGGCGAGATAGTTTTACTGGCTTAGTTCTGTCTTTAGTCCTGCCGGGAGGGCAGGGGACTGGACTTGATGACCTCTCGAGGTCCCTTCCCATTCTGTGATTCTGTGATCAGAGATGGCCTCAAGCTGTAAGGTCCGGATGTGTTCTTGATCTCACTGTCGGCCATCCCGAAGTTCTGTGCCATTTAGAATGAAGGGTTTGGGCCAGTGCATTATAAAACATGGGGATGTTTGCAAAAGATGAGGGCATTTGGAGCAGGCTCAGCTTCTGGCTCAGCTCTTGTAAGTCTAAACGCATTAAAACATTAATGCTGAAAATTGATTAGACAATGCATTTGACCCTCAGCCTTTGCTTTACAATCCTCTAGCCGCCACATGGAGTGTTTATGGGACCTTTTATAACTCAGATATGGCTACCTTGGGGAACCATTTAATCATATAACGTTTTATAATACAGATGTGTGAATAAAGCAGCAGCAGCTGCTGACCTGTGTTTTTTGCACACTGCTTCACCCCTGTACCAGCACACTTTCCCAGCTGTAGCCTCCCCCCTCCCAAACATGACGCTCCCCTGGGGGGAAGAAGCATCTGGAGCCTCCAGGTGTTTCTAGCTCTACAATGTGATTTGAGCATCACCGGCCTTCCCAATGGCCATGTGGAGGCACAAAACAATAAGCGCCTTCATGTAGCTGCAGATGGTGCAAGATCATTCTTTACCCACTTACAATTATGGCTTAGCTGTATAACACCAACAGCATCCACTCTGGGCTTTGCCAATGGGTATGAGGAAAGCCCCAGCCCTGAAGCATTCATACGCCAAGGACTGCATTGTGGTTTCTGTGTTTATCTTGCACAGGGCATGGTGCCAGCTCAGTTGCATCACACCCGGGGTAGATCAAGGAAAGATCTTTGCCTCAGAGTAGCACAATTCCTCTCTGCCCACTCCTCTCCTCCTGCACTTTGTGCATGAAGAAAATAGAGTAATTTTTCTGTTGGTGAGAGTCAGTAGTGGACTCTCACCCCATACCAACACAATTCTGCCCATCCCCTGCCCCCGCCCCGGCCTTCCCCATCACTCTGGGCTCTGAGGGTGAGCAGTGGCTATCTGATTCGGCAATCAGTGGGTAGGCCTGCCAACAAGAGGGGGCAAAGAGGATAACTGCATAGGGGCCCGGCATTTCAAAACGGTTGGACCTCCCAGTCACCGCCGCACGCTGCGGGGGCACCGCTTTGCAGGGCTCTGAGATCTGGGGTGGGAGAGGGCACAGTGCTGTGCTCCAGGAGGCGCTAAGGGCTGACTGCTCATGGCTCCTCCCCTTTCTCCCTTGGCTCCGCCCCTTCCGGGGAGCAGAGTCTTGCCTGCAGAAGCGGTCAGCCCCGCTGTCAGTGGGCACTCCAATGCTCGGAGGTACTTAGTTCTTTGCAAATCTGCCTACGTTGTTGGTGTCTTAGAGTTGATATAGTTTTTAACAGTGTAACAGAATGTTTGGAAACATAGAACACTAGAACTGGAAGGGATCACAAGAGGTCATCAAGTCCAGTCCCTTGCCCTCATGGCAGGACCAAGCACTGTTTAGGTACCAAGCAGAGGTGATCAGTAGGGAACTGGGAATCTCCCATCATTGGGACTGAGCCACTGTGTCACTTGCCACAAGTCACTTCAACTCTGTTTCTTCAAAGGTCAAGTGAAGTTATCTACACTATGTTATGCTGAAAGGTGCTAATGGCTAATATGAAAGGGGTCTGGGTTTTATTGAGGCTCATGGTTACTTTTGGACCCAATTGGCATGCCAGATACAGCAATTAATCCCTTTACGGAGTGCAGCAAATGCGTACAATGGAAGCTACCATCCAAAGCACTAAATTGCATGACCGGGCCTCAGAAACTAAACCAGGAAGACTAACAGGGCTCATCCGGGTGGCAAGCACAAGGGCAGGGTATTGGTGGCAGGAGGACGCATGAGCGTGAACTTAAAAGGAAGTGGATGGTAATGGTGTGACATTTGTAGATTAGGTATGTCTACACTACCACCCTAGTTCGAACTAGGGTGGTTAATGTAGGCATTCGAAGTTGCAAATGAAGCCTGGGATTTAAATATCCCGGGCTTCATTTGCATCTTGCCGGGCGGGCGCCATTTTTAAATCCCCTTAGGTCGAACTCCGTGCCCGCGGCTACACGCGGCACGGAGTAGGTAGTTCGAATTAGGATCTCTAATTCGAACTACCGCTACTCTCATGGAACGAGGTGTACCAGTAGTTCGAATTAGAGATCCTAATTCAAACTACCTACTCCGTGCCGCGTGTAGCCGCGGGCACGGAGTTCGACCTAAGAGGATTTAAAAATGGCGCCCGCCCGGCAAGATGCAAATGAAGCCCGGGATATTTAAATCCCGGGCTTCATTTGCAACTTCGAATGCCTACATTAACCACCCTAGTTCGAACTAGGGTGGTAGTGTAGACATACCCATTCAGACTAAAGGGCCATGTAGCCCAGTATCCTGTCTTCTGCCATTGTCCAATTCCAGGTCTATCAGAGAGGGTGAACAGAACAGGTAATCATCAAGTGATCCATTCTCTGTCGCACATTCCCAGTTTCTGACAGACAGAGGTTAGGGGCATTTCAGAGTATGGTTTTGCATGTTGTTACTATTATTCAGTCCTTCAGAAACTGCAGAAGCATCATGAGCAAAGCAGGTGACAACATCTCATCAACATGCAAAACTTATTACTATGCAGCACAATCAGAAATGCATCACGTTTGAATGATTCCATTTATATTTATAGCCTTTTCTTTCTAGACTGTATTTCCTTTTTTTTTTTTTTTTTTTGCCCTCCATCTTCCCTGATGGAGAAAGATAGTGGAGAGAAGGGGGGGGGGGAGGGCAGTGAGGAGAAAAGGAGGGGGGGACATTTATATTATTGTTGATGTGCCTAATCACTGATCATAATCTGAGAAGGGTTCCCATCTGGTTAAGTATGTCAGTGTTTTTATGTATGTTAATTGTGTCAAATTATAATCCCTCTATTACAACACAAACCAGAGGAGTAAATGGACTGAAACCGCACTCAAGATTCAGAGAAGTGACAGGCAGCTATGGAGAGGTTTTAATTCCCTTCTGTCTACAGGGGTCAGGTGCATGGATCAGAGTGGGAATATGCCCATTTGTGTGCCTCTATTACACACATGTAACATGCAGCCAGGAACAAAATGGGAAATTTGCACTCTCATTGTCTTTTCTTTGGTTGCAATGGCAGGTGCAATTACTTCACATGCAATGGCCTGTCTTACCTATATAATGTAGGTGCTGGTTTGATACGTTATCCATCTGCTTATTTCTTTTCCACCTCAGGGCTCCTGTGGCTGTTCCCTTCGCTATGTCAAGGAGGCTTATGGGCTGGCAAGTGACCAAGTGCAAAAGTAGTGAACTAGATATTCATCAAGAATAGAAAGAACAGATGAGCCAAGCCACCTCTAAGCTGCTGTTTCTCAGCCTCTGTCTTTAAGGATCACTTTATTTATAGCTAGAAAAATTACCGGCAGCTGTATTTCCCTGGCACTAAAGCCTTCAGCAACATTGCGCTTCTGTTTCATCTGCTCCAAGCAGAGAACTCCCTCTGGATACCCTAAAGAGCAGGTGCATGATCTGTCACTTAATGATGATCAGAATGTGGTTAGTGGCCACCGACATACCCAATTTTACTGACTCTTTCTCTCCTCTAACATGGCCGTGTGAATAATCATAACATATCAAGAGCCCCCCCATCTCTTACGATGCTGATTTGTTTTGTTTTGTTTTGTTTTTAAATCCTTCAACTGTTCCTCATGAGTAAACCTGAGGCCACATCTACACTGGCACTTTCCAGTGCTGTAACTTTCTGGCTCAGGGGTGTGAAAAAACACCCCCTCCCCTCAATCCCGAGCACAGCCAGTGACAGTGCTGTAAAGCACCAGCGTGAACCAGGCTACAATGCAGGGAAATGCGCTCCCAGGGTATGTCTAGACTTCATGCCTCTGGCGACAGAGGCATGTAAATTAGACTACCCGACATAGTCAATGAAGCCGGGATTTAAATATCCCTGGCTTCATTAGAATAAAAATGGCCGCCACGCTGTGCCAGCTCAGCTGATCATCGGCACAGCGCGGCAGTCAAGACGCAGATCGGTCAACAGGGCACGCCTTTGTCGACCGCTCCTGTAAACCTCGTTTCACGAGGCATACGGGAGAGGTCGACAAAGGCTTCCCCTGTCAACCGATCCACGTCTTGACTGCCGTGCTGTGCCAACAATCAGCTGAGTCGGCACAGCGCGGCGGCCATTTTTATTTTAATGAAGCCAGGGATATTTAAATCCCAGCTTCATTGACTATGTCGGGTAGTCTAATTTACATGCCTCTGGCGACAGAGGCATGTAGTCTAGACATACCCCCAGAGCTGTTAGCTATTCCCCTCATGGAGGATGTTTATAAAGCCAGCCTTCCTTAGCTTTTGATGTCAATGAGGTATTAAATGTAAGCATGGGGCACTTCCAGTCCACTCAATTAGCCTCATTAGCACCGGCACTACAACTCACAGGTGCTTTTTTTTCCTTCTCCCTTCTTTTCCTGTTTTAAATTCTGGGCCCCCCTTTTTTTCTCCTCTCAGGCTCATCTGAAGAAGTGGGTTTTGCCCACGAAAGCTCAGGATACTATATATATATATTTGTTAGTCTCTGAGGTGGCCCAGGACTACTCATTGTTTTTATAGAGCACAGGGAGAGCTTTCTCCAGTCAGGCAGTTTTGCTTTCCCTGCTACCGTACACAACACAGTCACCAATCATTCCCTGAGAGAGCCTTGGTGGGCATTCTGAGGGTTATTAGGAAGGAGTGAAAAAGCGGAGGTTTAAAGAGTTATTAAAAGCCACTGTGCCTTTCAATAACAAGAAAAATGGGCTCCGCTGCTGCCCAGCTTAATTACTTTATTTTCTTCATCAATGACCTAGCCTCCTTCGCGCAAAGTTCTACAAACTTGGGCCCGGTGACTCAGCACGGCTGCTCTCTGACGGGAAACTTCCGCTTAAATGCCAACAGGCCACGAGGTCATGAGCATGGGAATCAGCTAAGAACACAAAGTGCTGCAGAAATCATTGATGCGCTCGGATCTCTGACCACAGGCAGAGAGGTGGAGGAGGGTGGAGAAGTGTGCAGGTGCTTGTAGGACATCTTTCTTGGGACCTTTCCAAAGGGAACACAGCTGTAAAAGGCCAGGTGATATCCCCCTTAGAAGAGAGATTCTTAACCTCTAGTGTGGATGGACAGATCAAAGGGGGAAGGATCAAATCACAAAAGGGAGCCTCTCCACTTCAGTCACCTAAATGAACCATGGGGTTCAAAGGCACCGCAGACCCCTTGACGTCTCATGAGGTTCAACAAGGACAAGTGCAGAGTCTTATGCTTGGGACGGAAGAATCCCAAGCACTGCTACAGGCCAGGCTGGGGACCGACTGACAAAGCAGCAATTCTGCAGAAAAAGACCTGGGGAGTACAGTGGATGAGAAGCTGGTTCTGAGTCAATAGTGTGCCCTTGCAGCCAAGAAGGCCAACGGCATACTGGGCTGCCTAAGTAGGAGCATTGCCAGCAGAACAAGGGAAGTGATTCCTCTTTATTCGGCACTGGTGAGGCCACATCTGGACTACTGCATCCAGTTTGGGGCCTCACGCTACAGAAAGGATGTGGACGCACTGGAGAGAGTCCAGTGGAGGACAACAAAAATAATTAGGTGACTTATAAGGAAAGACTGAGGGAACAGAGCTTATTTAGTCTGGAGAAGAGAAGAGTGAGGGGGGATTTGATAGCAGCCTTCCAATACCTGAAGGGAGGTTCCAAAGAGAAAGGAGCTGGGCTATTCTCAGTGGTGACAAATGACAGCCAGAGGAGCAATGGTTTCAAGTTGCAGTGGGGGAGGTCTAGGTTGGATATTAAGAAAAAGCTATTTCACTAGAACAGTGGTGATGCACTAGAATGGGTTACCAAGGCAGGTAGTTGAATCTCTACCCTTAGAGGTTTGTAAGGCCAGGCTTGACAAAGCTGTGGCTGAAATGATTTAGTTGGGACTGGTCCTGCTTTTAGCAGGGGGTTGGACTAGGTGATCTGCTCAGGGCTCTTTGAACCCTAATCTTCTATGATTCTATGAGCTTTAAATTTTAATATTAATAAGACCACTACATTGTGTATTTGGAAAACATATGTGGCACCAATTCCTGCCCTGATTTGGACTCAGTGTGGTTTCCCAAGGTGTATGTTAGGGGAGAAACTGGCTCTGTACCAATGTTCACTCTAATCTTTTCCGTCCATGTGCAAATTTTTTCCATCCATGTGCGGATTAATTTTTATGTGCAACAAGGCATGTGCAACTGTGTATCATCAGTTCAAACAAAACACAGCTGCGGGTGCTGTGCTAATCAGCTGGGTGGCATGTGAATCTCTCCTGAGCAATCACTCAAGTGCACAGCATTCAGGGAACACTGCTCTGCACTGGCTGCTAATTGGCCAATCGTTGAAGTTAACCCAACTCTTATCCCAGCCGATCTAGCATCCACAGTAAAACCACTGACCCTGGTTTGATGGTGGTGTAAGTCTGGGTCACCTTGCATGACTGGGGCTGTAAATTACAATCTGAGCTCTTCTTTCACGTGGACTGGAACTTGAGCAAAAGCACTTGTGCGGACAGTCCTCCTGAGCCCTTCCCACAATTCCATACAAAGGACAGACACATTCTCCCACAATTGACAGAAACAACCTGAGCACATCGGAGCATAATGAATCATGGGCCATGTTCCCAGATACACCAGGGAGAGTGTAGACATGGTGGGGACACAACACCATGGGCAGGGCTTTGCAGTGGAGATGCTCACACTCAAAATAACCCTCGGTCCCTAACTCTACAATGCCCTTTTCTTCGCAGAGAGCCTTTTTGTCCTTTTCTTTATTTTCCTGATTGCTCCATCCCAATGCATCCCGCTTCTGGCTACGATACTGGATTTACTATCTCGGTATTTCTGTGGCCTCCTACCACCATAATACCATTGTGCCTCATGAACACTGATGCATTTATCCTCAAAACACAGCTCAGGGAGAGGAATGTTTTATTTTCACCAGGTACATTATGTGGTGTTATTCACTCAGCTCACAATGCAACCTTTTTATTTAAGAAAAAAATCCCTGAAAGTGATCAAAATGATGATCGCACTCCAACAATTTATACAGCCTCCTGCCTTGATTTTTTTTCTTCCTATTTCTACCCTCTGCTTTTTTTTTAAGCAAACAAACCTTTCTGCCTCAGTAATTTAGCAAACCAGTGAAAATTTGACTTGCCATTAGATAACTGCTGTGAGGCATTCCAGTCAGCAGGAATGCCATCCAGTAGATTCACGGCTGCAAAAATGCATAAACAGCACCCATTTGCTCCCAAAGTTGTTTTTACTGGGGAAGCTGCAGCTCTGGAAACTTTGATTTATTGGCGCAAGGAGCAGTGTGAACACACCGTTCGAGTTCTGGAAGTGCAGCGATATTTCGACACCTCAGCGACACCATCCTTCTGACAGGTGCTGAAAAGGGCTAGATTGTAAATTAAGATGATTGGATGGAGGGAAGCATCTTTCATAAACTTTCGTTAACTTGAAATTAAAATGTCTCAGGCTCAGGATGAATTTCCAACAAAGTTTAACTGTCTCCTAGCTTACAGCTCACTTGTCTGCCTTGTCCTTTCGTTTATTGCCATCTGACAGCCATTCATGGCAAGAGGGCAGGCTCCAAGGCTCCAAATATCTAACAGCTTACGGGGTGTGAGGGGGACTGTGTTCACAATCCTGTCAGTCCAGTTCCACAGGCTAACTGTGTGCTAGGTTCAATATTTTCTGCCGTTTGTTTTAGGGCTATGATAGCATCAGGATGGCAGACTTTTTATGTGCCTTTTAGTGGGAATGGCTCAATTCACACCATATAAATTGCCATACATGGGACAGTGTCAGCTCTTGTCATCACTAATGACCTTGTTTGTATTTGAGTCCTTGGTTTAAGGCTCTATTAATGCTTTTTCAGTCCTCTGGCCCTCCTGGTGATCTATAATTTCTACTGAGATCTATATTTGGAGCCCTACCAAAGTCATGGCCATGAAAAATGTATCACTGCAATGTTCCATCTTATCTTTTCCATCCATGTGTAGAGTTTTTCCATTTGCATGTGGAATAATTTTTTCTATATGCACCAAGGCATGTGCGAATGTGCACCACCACAAGAAATAAAACCTAGCTGTGGGCACTCTGCTAATCAGCTGGGTAGCATCTGAATCCCTCCTGCATGATGGCTCAAGCACACATCTTATAGGGAACACTGCATCACGAACTGTGAAATCTGGGCTTTTGTGTGCTTTTACCCTATACTATACAGATTTCATAGGGGAGACCAGCTTTCCTCATATTGTTGGTCCTGACCCAAAAGGGAGTTGCAGGGATGGTTGTAGGATTGCCACCCTCACTTCTACTCTGCCTTCAAAGCTGGGTGGCCAAAAGTGGTGGCTGTTGGCCATTCATCCAGTTCTGACGGTAGCAGTGCAGGAGTCAGGGTAGCAAAACCATATCATGCCATCCTTATTTCTGTGCTGCTTTCAAAGCTGGGCTCCCAGCTCTGAAGGCAGTGCCACCAGCAGCAGCACAGAAGGGTAGCAGCACCATAGACCTCCCCCGCACAATAACCTTGCGACACCCCCACAACTTCTACAATTACAGCACCGTGACATTTCAGATTTAAATAGGTAAAATCATGAAATTAACAATTTAAAAATTCCTATAACTGTGAAATTGACCAAAATGGACCATGAATTTTGTACCTCTGTGTTTGTGTGTGTGTGATTACCTGTAGTATAATTAGCTTAAACTTTGATGCTCTTTGCAGGTGACTTTCTTCATTGAAATTAGATCAAATAGAGTTTGTCCTTATTTTCATTTATGCTATGCACACAAAAAGTGTAATGTTTAAATTCCCCTTCCCCCAGCAAATCCATTTTAGAAACCGGTGAAGAAATCCACTTTTGCCTGCTAACTGGTCAGGAATCCAGCAGCTCCGCTTGCAGCAATGCTGAAAGCTGCATATTGTAGAAGGAGCAAAAGTCAAAGTTTAAACTGATATTGCTTGTATTATGTTGGATGCTTAGATTGTTCATGCCAGTATAATTTTGTCCCTTTCTAAAGCCACTGCTGCTGTCTAAGATTTATGATCTAAGTGCTGTTTTCCTTCCAAGTTGTTTAACAGATTTTTGATAAATGTTATTCGCTTTTGCTTCCTGATTCCAATAATAGAGAAATACACAAATATCGGGATTACTATAATTTTCCTCATTTTTTTCTGTACCTATTTCTTTACAGTAATATCAGTATTTGTGCCATCTGCTCATCAGACTCTCCTTGTATTGAATCTATCTGTACGATAGTGATACACAGTAATAACACACATTGGGAGCTGCTACCTTTTATAACAACCATGACTCTAACAACACTCCCTACTACAGTGTTGCCCTTTGTAAGAGCTTTTTCTCAGCCTGTTTTTCTGTGAGCTGGGCCTGTACAACTGACAGGGGCAAACAAGGGCTCTCCTAAAGTAGCTAGTTTGTAGCCAGCTCCTGGTTGGTATAGCTGTCTTCCAGCTAGTCAAATAGACTCAATTCTGATCTGTTTTCCCAGTCTTATTCCCAAAAGAAATAATACCAGTGTATCACCTATCCACAGACAACTAAATTCTGACCTAAGATAGCTACCCAAAGCAGAGTTCCCTAGAATTTGTGAGGACTATCGCAGGAAGGAATTTGGCCTAGTATATTATTTATGCCAGCAAGGCAGTGGGGAAATCATTAAAATAATCACCAACTCCTCTGTTTCATTAACCAGGATATAAATTCCAAGCTATTATAGAAACAGGCTTTATGGTGCATTGGCTGAAGCCATTAACTTAGCTAAGGGCTTGTGTGATGGACAGGAGGAGTGCTGGCCAGCACATGGTGACTAAGGGGTTAAACTCAGGTAGCTAGCAAGGGTGTTGGCAGGGAGCCAGAAGAACCAATGGGAATACAGTGCTGAAATTTGAATTGTATAAGATCCCTTGCCTGCTTTCTTTGTGTGGGGGAAGTTAAACCAGGTGTTGAGAGATACAGAATGATTTAAACCCAGGCAGGACTACCATGCCTCCAAGGAATTCAGGGCATGGAAGTGGACTGAACCAGGAAAGATCATGAGTAAATAAAGGGAAAAAAGTGTATCTTTTTCTTTATTTTTCTTTATTTTTGTGGTTTGGTGTGAACTGCTCTGTGTGAATCTATACCTCCCCTCCCCCATTCAGTATCTAAGAGTTGTTCCCAGAGATTTTCTCTGTGTTCTAATTTGTTTTACTTAGTTGCTCTGCAACACCTATCAATCAAGTATGCTTTATCAAGTATATCTTTTGTTTTGTTAATAAAAATCACTGTTTTAAGGTGATGGTTTGATTCTTGTGTCCTGGGAAGGAACAGGGGTCTGTGTGTGTGTGTGTGTGCGTGCGTGCGTGCGTGCGTGCGTGCGTGCGTGCGCGCCTGCCGAGACTGAGTGGTCCGCTACCAGAGACTGCAGCATGTTTTCCTCTTTTCTTTTTTCAAGCTCTTTAGGGGCAAAAGAGCTTGGGATACCCCTGGGGAAGGAATTCAAGTGTTCCCTCCTGCTTATTTCAGGGTTAAATCACTTGATGGTAGCAGTTACCCCACAAAGTCAGTAAATCTGTGACTCTGTGGAGTTTTTGTAAGCAGAGCCTGTAGGAGCAAGGTATTTTTAAGATTTCTTGCAGCTTGTCACTCTGCACCAGAACCAGAGTGACATCTTCTGAAACAGGAACTTCACAGTCTTCCCTCCTGAACAGCCCCGGTCCTACTGGGAAATGTATTATAAGCAAAGTCACCTGGGCCCTGCAGACAGCTTGACCTAAATTCTCTGCATTCTTTGTCATCCCAGTGCAGCAAATTGTTGATCCTTCAGCTGTTGCAGACAAAATACAAAAGGTGATTGCCTTCAGAGGAAGGATGGTCCAGGGCTGGCCTGGGACTCAGAAATGGTTGCCTGCTCCACCTCAGACTTTCTGTGGGCTTTATTTTCCCATCTGTAAAATGGGGATAATCCTTCCTGACCTCACAAGGTTAAAGTTCTTGGTACAAGTGATGAAGGATCCGACCAGAGGCCGTGCGCAGCTTGACCTTCTGCTCACAAACAGGGAGGAACTAATAGGGGAAGTAGAGGTAGGTGACAATCTGGGAAGCAGTGATTATGAGATGGTAGATTTCAGGATCCTGACCAAAGGAAGAAAAGAGAGTAGTAAAATACACACCTTGGACATCAGAAAAGCAGATTTTGACTCCCTCAGAGACCTGATGGGCAGAATCCCCTGGGATGCTAACATGAAGGGGAAAGGAGTCCAGGACAGCTGGCAGTATTTTAAAGAAGCCTTACTGAAGGCACAGAAAGAAACCATCCCCATGTGTAGCAAGAGAGGCAAACATGGTAGGAGACCGGGTTGGCTTACAGGGGAAATCCTTGGTGAACTTAAGCACAAAAAGGAAACTTACAAAAAGTGGAAACTTGGACAAATGACCAGGGAGGGGTTTAAATGTATAGCTCGAGAATGCCGGGGGGTTATCAGGAAGGCGAAAGCGCAAATGGAATTGCGACTGGCTAAGGATGTGAAGGATAACAAGAAAGGTTTCTACAGGCATGTTAACAAGAAGAAGGTGATCAGAGAGGGTGTGCGGCCCCTACTGGATGAAGGAGGTAACCTAGTGACAGATGATGTGGGGGAAAGCTGAAGTACTCAATGCTTTCTTTGCCTCTGTATTCACAAGGTGGGTTCCCGGACTAATGCGCTAAGTGATGCAAGATGGGATGAAGATTGACAGTCCTTAGTTCCTAACCTGTTCTTTACCCACTATTTAGAAAAGCTAAACGTACACAAATCCATGGTCTGGACTTAATGCATCCGAGGGTACTGAGGGAGTTGGCAAATGTCATTGAGGAGCCTTTGGCCATTATCTTTGAAAAGTCGTGGAGATCGGGAGAGATCCTGGATGATTGGAAAAAGGCAAATGTAGTGCCCAGAATGTAGTGCAAGAAGGATGATCCATGGAACTATAGGCCGGTCAGTCTTACCTCGGTTCCTGGTAAAATCATGGAAGGGATCCTTAAGGAATCCATTTTGAGGCACTTGGAGGAGAGGAAAGTGATTAGGAATAGTCAGAATGGATTCACAAAGGGCAAGTCGTGCCTGACCAACCTGATTAGCTTCTATGATGAGGTAACTGGCTCTGTGGATATGGGAAAGTCAGTGGATGTGATATACCTTGACTTTAGCAAGGCTTTTGGTACGGTCTCCCACAATATTCTTGCTGGAGGGCAGGGATAGAGTCCAGAGTGACTTAGACAAATTGGAGGATTGGGCCACAAGAAATCTGATGAGGTTCAACAAGGACAAGTACAGAGTCCTCCACTTGGGACGGAAGAATCCCAAGCATTGTTACAGGCTGGGGACCAACCAGCTAAGTAGTAGTTCTGTTTAGTCTGCAGAAGCGAAGAGTGAGGGGGGATTTGATAGCAGCCTTCAACTTCCTGAAGGGAGGTTCCAAAGAGGATGGAGAAAGGCTGTTCTCAGTAGTGGCGGGTGGCAGAACAAGGAGCAATGGTCTTAAGTTGTGGTGGGAGAGGTCCAGGTTGGATATTAGGAAAAACTATTTCACTAGGAGAGTGGTGAAACACTGGAATGGGTTACCTAGGGAAGTAGTGGAGTCTCCATCCCTAAAGGTATTTAAGTCTCGGCTTGACAAAGCCCTGACTGGGTTGATCTAATTGGGATTGGTCCTGCCTAGAGCAGGGGGCTGGACTTGATGACCTCCTGAGGTCTCTTCCAGCTCTATGGTTCTATGATTCTATGAAAGTTACTATGGCAACAGCAACTACAGATGAACATTCTGTCAAATCAAATAAGAAAATGAATTATGCACTAGAGAAGCCCCTGGATGTTAAAATGATCAGCAGTAAAATGTGGACAGTGAAAATCACCTCATTAGACTTCAGAGTGAACATTCCATTGAAATAAACAAAGGCAATTTGCACTTCCTCTCAGACTATTGTTCCCAGGCCATTCCAAACACAGGTTAACCACACTGCATGGCTTTGCACTCGGGTCATTTTTGGAAGGTTTCCTTTGGAATGAAAATGGAACTGACCAAGACACATTATCACACTGTCAGCTCTGGCCAAAGCCATAGACGTTAGCTAAGAATGGACAAACTCATTGCTGGCAATCAACCCTGCTCACCGGTATGTTAGGTCTTGTCTACACTTACTGGGAGATTGGCGCTGCAGGGATCAATCCCCTAGGAGTTGACTTAGTGGGTCTAGTAATTTCTGGAGATCAGTTGTGTTGCATAAGTGGGCTCTGTAACAAAGTCTGTGGCTTCCACATTTCAGTGTACACAGAACTCTCCTTACTTCAGGGTATAAACTCATCACCAGGTAGATAGAGAAAAAATATACTTATGGGATAGTATTGCACAATGACACTTCTTATAGTAAGCATCATGAACAGCTGACCATCACATTCCATAGATGACTGTTCTTTCCACCATGGCTTGGTGGTTCTCTGAAGATCTTTCCCTACCAAAGCTGTAAATAATGCAAAGGTTCACAAGTAGTTAACTTGTGCAAGCTTAGATTTGATACCTTTCCCCAAAGATTAAATAGGATGCTTGCCGAGACAGACAACTCACCAACTTCAAAGCGTCTTGTCTTAGTTAAAAAGAAACAAACTTGCTCCCTTCAGAGGAGTCACTGGGGAAGCACTGAAGGATAAAACTGTGATGTTTGCATTGATTCCTCTTTAAACATAAACCTTGGGAAATTTCTATTTTTATATATTTTCACATCATTGTAAAAAGCAGTAATGTATTTGCTAAGTGAATATTTTTCATTTTATATTTACTTTTGGGCAGGCCATTCATTCTTATGTAAAAAAAATTGAATGAAGGTAACTAAGGGTTACAAAGATTTTTAGAAACGATTTCCACCTAAATTCAATTTCATCCTGATTTTTAGGAGGGCTAATTTCCTAGGTTTCGTGCCATCTACAGTACTGCCAATGTCAAGCGATCAAAAATCACGCGATTGACCCAAAAATTGTGATATTGTTTAAAAAATATTATGTCTCTAGGTCAGTCTCTTGATTTTTTTTTTAACCGCTCCCTACCTCTTCCCAGCATGTGGGCATGTGACTCACAACCCACCATCAATATAGCCCTCCCATCCTCCTCACTTCAGTCCCCCTGCAGCCTACCCACCACAGACCAGCCTTCCAACCTCACCTCTGCTCCTCTTAGAATTCTTTGCACTCCTCAAACCAGGGGGGGGGGGGGGATGCAGTGGGATCCCATCTCCCAGACTATCAGGGGAACCCTCGCCATCTGAAACTGACAGGGATTTCTAAGTACAATTAAGCCTCACTGGTGATCTCTGGATAGCACTCTTACTGGTCGTGGTACCCCTCCCCCCCACCACCCTCTTTCAGGCTCAAAAGAAAGAGCAATCAAGCTCCTTTGTTGCACAGCTGACTTGACTACACAAAGGAGGCTGCACAGGAAGACTAGACAGGCCAGAATTAAGCTGGGTGGACTGATGAGTTTCCCTGGTGACCCACCCAGGGGCTAGGCTATTTGATTGTGTGTGTTGATGAAGAAAGCCTGGAGAAGTTGTGAGCAATATCCACAGAGGAGGAAGCAGAGCGCCCAAATGCTGAGTTTGCTGGGGGAGGCACGCTGGGAGATTTCTGTGCAAGGGATCGGGAGTTGGTGTTTGTTACATGTAACTAAAACAAAATTACCCCAAGAATATACCTGACTTATTCTGATGGGTACAACCCTGCAGGATCACTCAGGCCAAAGAGGCAACAGCATCTCACTGATAGGGTGAAAAAACTCCTTTGCTTTGTTACTGTCCTGAGAACTTGGTATTTGTGTTCTGGTTTGCACTGTGACAGTACCCTCCATGCTAATATTTATGGTATTCTACCCAAAGCCACAAATGGACCAGCACTCATTAGTAATTGCATTGCTGGAGTGCCAGCCCTTCACTGTATTTAAGACAATCAGGAGACACCAGCTATCAGCCAAAAAAATCAGGTTGTCTAGGTGTTAGGATCAAACAACTCATCCATTAACAGATTCTTGGACTTACGCAGTTAGGATCTTTCCCTTGTACTCAAAGAGGGTGACTTTGTAATTGCTTTTTGTGAAGTGTCAGCGAGAAAGGTACCACCATTTTTTCCCCTAAGTAAAAACCTGGAGTTTTTTATTGTCATTATAATTTCCTGTTAGCCACTTTGATTCTTACCATGTGCAAATGTTCCCATGTTAACTAGAGAAGAGGCAGGGCATTGGAAACATTACCTCAGTTTCACTGGGCTATCTGAGGTTAGTGCAAAATGACTGAATGGCAGGAAGCGGCTAAAAGCCTTGGAATTTTGTGACTTTTCTCAAATCAGGTTCTGTATGGACAAGAAACCATTTCTGAGAGTGACCTTTGAAAAACAAATTACCTCAGAAGACCAGAAATAAAAGGTCTTTCAAACGAGGGTGCCTTAGCAGGAGCACAGGGAACACGTGTTTCACGTCTTCTTTCACATGATGCTGCAAGACCAGCAGACTGGACCTGGTTTCCCCCCACTTCCCACTGTCCAAGTCCTTTTTATTGATTTATTTTTAAGAGTCTGTATCAGGTCCTGGCCACATGGTGTTGCTTTTTCTGTACATATCTCTCACTCTTAACGAGCTAGGTACATGAATAGTTGTTCCCTACTCTATCTTTAATTTTAGTTCTCTAGGTATTATTACTTCAAGACTACCAGATCAATCCATGCTTATGTCACCATTTCATTCAAAAATTTAATCTCATTTAAAAAAAAATCCTGAAAATTGGATTGAATTACCGCTGAATAAGAATGCTGCAGATGCACTGTTGATAAATTAAGGATCCCTTCAGATCCACTCCTTTCTCTTACCAGGGAAACAAAAACTTGGAGTGATGACTGTTTGAGCTAGCTTTTCTTTTGGTGGAAGGTAGTAGGTAGGTGTTACTAACCACAGTGATTCTGGCATTCAGGATTTCTTCTTATACCACATTAATGGAAATCAATATTCACCCAACAATTAGGACGTCTGAAGCTACAGAACGCATCAATGCTAAGCACTACAGAGGGTTAAATAACCCACTATAACAATCTCTCGGCTGATTATTAAGCACATCCAAGCAGCTTTCTAAAGCCACATATTCTGGTCACAATACACCGGCGCTGGTAGCATCAGTGCTTATTATGACCACAGAACACAAGCAATGGCCAGCATCTTTCTCGATACTGGACTCGGATGCCCATGGCTAAGCTGGGCTGAGAATTGCAGATGCCATGAGTGTGAATGTAACACCCATGCCAGGAAGAGCAAATTGTATTATTTCTTGGCTGACAGAAAAGGGAAAGGAACCAGCAGGTACACGGGACTGCAGCTGCGGAAATTGGCCTTGAAAGCCTCAGTGACATGAGGCAGGCGCAGACCTTGAGAAGGCGCACACATACACCAGCCTGTTGAACAGACTGGGTTTATTCACATGGTGATGAGATAGTTGCCCCACAGTGGCATGAAAGGGGTTAAAACAGCTTTGCGGTAGGGCTGTGGCCAGGAGCCAATCAGGAGAGGGCTTGAGGCAGTCAAGAGGCAGTCAAGAGCACACCCTTGCCGCATCTATGAAGGGAGAGGGACCGTGAGCCTGAGGAGCTCAGGCCTGAAAAAAACCCAACCCAGTGACAGGGACCCAGGGAAGTATTAGGGCTGCAAAGGAGTAGCCAGGGCAGGAGAAGGCCGCCCTAGTACCTCCCTGGGCCCCTGTCACTGGGCCCTTGCCAATGACCAGCGGCCACTTCAGACTGCAGTTTGACCCTGAGGCAAGGGCCAGATGATGACTGGCAGGGGGTCACCAAGGCTACGTGGGTGGGGTTCCCTGGGAGGGGACAACCCCAGTGTGGGGCGGCACTGCTGTGAGTCAGTACCCTGAGGGAAGGGCGCCATATCTAGGGGGGAGATGGGTCCTGACAAGCATGGGAGAATGGACAAAAAAAGGGTAATCGTGGGAGAGACGCTGCCAGGAGAGGGTGCTCTGAGGCTTGACTGAGCTAAGCCCTGGAGTGACCAGGAGATGCTGCAATAAGGAGTCACAGACCATTACAGTGTGCTTTCATGTTAAGCACACATGAATAAGTCTTTGTAGGATCAGGACCTTGTGCCCTATAAATCTTCTGTCCTGGGTAGTATTGGAAGATTGGATCAGTTCCTCTGCTAATGGAAACTGATCCCAATGGTGCTATGCTACTTTTTTTTTTTTTTTTTTTTAAAGCACCAGCTGAGGACTTGGCCTTGTGCCTAAGTGTACAAAGCAGAGCTATTCTATTGAGGACGGTCGCATCTTTCAAACAAACAGCAGGGACTCTGCATGCATGTACAGGCCAGGCCCTGTGAAAGTGAGATGAGTAAATCCCTAAAACTGACTTAGATAGCAGCCCTCATATGTGGTTGGCTGGAGCCTGAGGAAATTAGTCCCATGTCTCATTTGCATAGGAAAATAAATGCAAAAGAGCTCTGTAGGAGATTAGCCAGCTTGCTCAGAAAAAATCCTGACAGAAGCTCCAGAAAAGACATTTACTCACGTGAAGCTTATTTTTTTTGTTTGTACAGTAGAGGAATGTTAACAGTTGTGAGGATCCTTTCCCTTCCACGGGACTGTTCATGGGAATCTGCCATGCCTGTCGTCTTTGCCTGAGGTGACAATCTGCAAGGCCTCTCTCTCTAGGTTTTCATCATTACCTTCATTTAGGACCTATCTTTCTGCTGCTTAAGCCTCTTAACACTCCCTCAGACTACTGCTGTACCAATTTATTTGACTTTCAGCCTGCAGCTAAAATTAACCATGGGATGGTGTGAAGGAACATGCCCTACCAGTGTGAAGGAAAAGACTAATGAGCTTTTCTGGCCTGTTCACCCCTAACGAGATACATCTGCAAGACTTGCTCAGCCTGCAGATGGGAGCTTAAATGAAGAAATTTACTTCAGGAAGGGACAGGGAACAGGCATTCCAGCCAAGGAGGAGATAGGCACAAGCTCCCAAAACAGCCCTGACTGGTGGAAAAACAGTATGCCCCAAGAGGAGGGACAGAGACTGATATATTAAGCTCATAGGGCTAAGTCCCCAGGAACTGCCTAAGAGACTGGCCATCTTTCCAGCTTCTTTCTTGCCAGGGGAGGAGAAGCCAAGACTTTCCTCCAAACCTCAGTCCTTAAGTTTGTCAACAGTGTCAGCTTCCCGGAGCCTCTTCCCCCCCAGTTCCATTGTCCACTGGATACTCTCTCTTTACCATGCATTTATCTCAGTTTCCCCAAGAGGGAGAGGGGGCAAAGCAGCTAAAGCCTATGTTTTTCTTTCATTTTGAATAGCTCTTCTGAGCATAAGCAGCGCTGCAATTCAAACACCTTCTAATCTAAAAATTACTACAGTACACCCATGCTGTACCTTGTGTGCTTGTAAAATGCACATAAAGACATACGCAAATATCATTGTGATTTAGGATGAATTACTTTGTGTTAACGTTTTGTTTGCTATATGCCCTGCAGGGTTATTTTAAAATGTGTTAGAAGGGTTTCTAGCCTGTGGCTCTGTAAAACAGAGGGTCAAACTAGATGATCACAGTGGTCTCTTTTGGCCTTAGAAATCATTTTTAAAATTCACATGGCAAATGGATTATCTAAAAGTCTATTAAAAACTCACAGAATCCCTTTCTTCCACAATGGTGTGTTTGGGGATTATTAATGCTAACTGAACAGTGTGAGTGAAAGCTTGGCCTCACTGGCAAAACTCCCCTTGACTGGGATTTCGCACAATGTATTTATAGAGGGAAGTTTTGGACCTGCTTTTCCCATCTTAAGCATCAAATACAAGGTGAGAACACGTCTTTGGACAAGAAGCTAGGCTGTTTCTCCACGCTGATGCAGTGCTGAGTCTCAACAGAGAGGCTGAAGGTGCTGGCTTTCTGAAGCAGGCAATTTGACTTTAATCTGTGCTAATTCCATCAGTACTGAACACATACCTTATGGTATGTGTGTGTCTCAACTGCAGAAAGTTGAAATTAGGGACAAGTCTAGATTAAAGGCATAGACAGAGCCTACTTGAGGAGCGTACAGAATAGCTAATGGCATGCAATGGGGAACACTAGCAGAGGTATTAATTTGAAATACTGTAGGTGTTTTGTGGTTTTGCATCTCCATGTGCATTAACAGTAAAAAACCATCACAAGTGATACTAGTTGGAACGTTTCAAGTGTATTCTAGTTTGTACTGGAAGATCAAATAAAGAATGAATTCTCTTTCTTCCATGAGGGTGGACCTCTCCAGCTTTCTTGGAATGTCCCTTTATTGAGGCTTTCCTAACCCTCTCTTTAGATGGTTTGTTCTAGGATCCAAAATCCTCAGAATGGATCAAAGAAGAGTAGATTCATCTTTTTTTGAGACGAGATATGGTGAACTGATATTCAACTCTGTTGGGAAAGAAATGGTGAAAGCGTGAGTCTGTTTGTTCTCATTCTAACAGGGAACAACCTCTTTCCACTAAGCAAGCACCATAAAGCATGCTTCCTGAATTCTATCAGCTGTGTACCCTATTCCAGAATATCAAAGACTGAAAGCTATGGTCACTTCCGGTGCCATCTGTCTTTTAGAATAACTACATTTCCTCCCCCCGCCACCTCACGCTTAGTAATAATTGAAAATATTAAAATACTAGTAGACAAAGAAATTTCATAAAGCATATAAATGCATTCATTCACTCCATCTCATTAACGTAATCAGCAGTCTTAACAATGTAACTGATTAACATATTCATTGTTCTTCCTTGGTTTTGCCTTTAGACTTTTACTTCTTTTGGGTTCAAAAAAATCTCAGAATACCTATGCTTAACAAGTTCTCCCGCACAATTATGTAGAACAATGGAAAACACTAAAGAGTAACCATTGTAAGGATTTCACTTTATTCCATGGAAGCTTCAAAAGTACCACAGGAAAAAGCTATATAAGAACCAGATTTATTTATATATTTAATGTGATTATACACATTCATGTGTCTAACAAGATCTGCACTGTTACATTAAAGATACAGTACAATAACATTCAACATGAGGTACTTCATATTTATATACCTGTCCTTCATAAATAATGTTGTAAGCCTAAGGTCAAGCATAAGTGGGTGCCATGACCTGACATTAGCTGAGTTTATCACAACAATAAAAAAAAAGTTCAGTGCAATAAGTATGTAGAAATTAGAACATTTAAATATTTTCTGATATGCTTAAAGCATATTACATTACAATGCCCTTAGTTCCCCTTACCAGCAAAATCAATATACAAGTAGTAAAGATTGCCATAAAATATCACCTACATAATGTTCTTTTTGCTGGAGTTGTATTTATATTCAAGCTTGTACATCGGGTGCTTTCAAAATATAAACTGACATTTTCAAGCATGGACAAGTAAAGTTAGTTGACCAGATCTACAGTCATATTTAGGCACCCAATTAAATGGCCTGATATACAAAAGTATTTGGTAACAGCAGATTCCATTTACTGCAATGGGCTTTCCGATGTCATACCCCCTCTCAAAATCAAGCCACTTATTTAGGTGTCTGTTTATTTATTGAAGCTTATTTTGACCAGAGGCAGGAACAGATTCAGAGGAATTAAGCAAGAATCTGAGCTTTCCTCCTATATTGTCAAAAATATTCAAGGATAACAATTAAAAAGACCTAACTTTCTACGTATCGTAGGTACATGTTATTTTGATCCCTTAACTATCTGTTCCTGACAGTCAGTTTAATAGATGCTAAACCTTTATTTGAAGATAAGTTAAAAACACCATAAAACTAGAGCCAATCAGAGACTGGCCTATCCATACTAGTAGAGTACAATTTCGTCCCACTGTGAGGCACATAACTCTGTTATAAATGAATCAGAATGCAGCTATTTAACAATATTACAGCAAATAACTATCACTCTTCCCTGTAAGCATCATTCAGACAGAACTGTTATATCTGTCAACCATTTTGACCACAGAAACTTGGCCAGTCTTTGCTTCAAAGTTTATTTTAAGTCCACCTACTGCTCAGATCTCTAAAAGTAGATGACTCTTATCCCCTGACAATCTTACATTCCTTTGTTGTCTCTTCAATAAATATTTCCCAGTCCACAAAATTATACTCCATGTATGTTTTTGGTTCTGAGAGATCTAAATATTTAGATCTGGAGCTTTTTTTTTTAAGTCAGTTTTTCAGGGAGCATCCTGTCCAGATCTCACAAGCAGGCTGGTGTAGATACATCTGTTATAAAAAAGCATTTTCTATATATCTGGAGGGTATTTAAATAGTTCAGAAAGAATGCATATGCTCACATACCTAAAACTGTAACCATTACAGTGAATAAAGAATGTGGTTATTGCAAAATAATCTTCCCCTCACTCTTCTTTTCATCATCCACCGAGCATGGAAGGGCCTGACGTTGGCCTTGGGGGTTTTTGATGCCTACTTCAATCCTGTTTCCATTACTCCAGATCATGTTTTGGACACTGCAGAAACATGCTGGTGGCCAAGATTTCAGCAGTCAAGAAGTGCTTAGAGTAATAATATTAGTAAGAAATCATACGGGGAAAGCAGTTCCAGAGTAAAACTAATAATTAAATTTAATGTAGCACAGACATTTGTCCTTAGCCTGGCCAAAGAATCATTTGGTCCTCTATTTTACTTTAAAATATGGAAAGCAAATATAACCCCTTCAGAGGTATTACAAAGGTGAGACGTTACCTTGGTAGTATCCTCTGTAAACAATTTTCACAATTTAGTGATTAAGTATTTTCTTTTCAAAGTGTGAATTTTATTTGATTAAGTTAAAATGGTACTCGGATCTTTTATTTATACTGATTTCCTTCCCTCTTAAACAGCAATGAGTTTGTAATCCCTTTATGCCAAAAATACAAACAGGACTACAGAAAGCTTGAAAAGTAATTGGGGGAGGGGGCAGAAATAGTTTTAATTTAAATGTGGAATGCAGGATTGTGTGGTTCAAAAGCTAATTGCAAGAAATTAGACAAATTTCCCCACACTGTATTACATTTGGTGCTCACCACCAGACATAGACTATAGCAAGAAAATTCCCAAGAGTGGACTAATTATCTTGAGTTAGTTTGTGGCAATAATATAATAAAGCTCCCATTAACGAGAAGGAAAATGTAGCTCAGGACTGTTTTGTTCTATAGTTACTCTACAATATTTATTTTTACAGGGGAAAAATTCCCTTCCAAATGCTCTAGAACTATTTCGGAAAAAGAACTGTAATTAACCAATCCTTTGCCTATGCTGGATATCACCATCCTGCCTGCTATTTAGCAGAGGGCCAAGGACAGCAGTTTTAAAAGCATCACAGTATAATATTGTAGCATTTGGTAAAATGGGCAAATGCTTCAAAGCCACCTACACAGTTTGTGTACACACATGTATTTCCCAGTCTTTAGGGAATGACTCAGAAGGGGAGCCCAAGGGGGGTGCAGCTGGGAAAAGCTGCATGAGCCCAGCTCATTCTGGCTGCAAACATGATTCTGCATCTGTGGATAAAGCAGTATGTGGCTTGAATGTTGCCTGCCAACCTTCCCTCCCCCTCTCCTCTTGCAGCCATCCCCAATACAGCTGGCCACATATGGGACTGGGTTACCTCTAAGAGGGCTGCTGCATGTTCACACACAAGCTTCTTTTATCTGACCCATAATACTTGGCTCAGTTGTTAGAACAAAAGCAACCCGCCATGTGGAGCCCCTTCCCTAACTCTGAGCAGCGTGTAGCCTTCAGGAGGATTGGGGAGCACCAAACAAGAGACAAAAGTAATGAGAATCAGGGAGCAAAAAGATAAGAAGGAAAAAAGAATTGAGATGGAAAAAGAAAATGGACCAGACGAGGCAATATCCAGTGTACTAGGGGCCATGTGGGAGGGCATAAATCTGCCGATCCATTGCAAGTAGGGGCATGCCAACAAGACAGGCTGCGAATCATGGGCTTAGGTACATCTGTCTCAAAGAAAGCTTTAGTTATTTCCTTGCTCTTAAAAGCTTCCAGTTAAGGTCCAATGTTACATTTACATTTCATCCCCCAAAAGGCTACCAGTACCGCAAGCAGTGACTGCCCACAGCTTTTAGTTACATATTATCTGTGCTGATCACATCTGCAGACAAGAAGCTAAGCATCAATAGGCCTGAACCAGATGTGTATTTCAGGTCAAACTTTCTCTGGAAACAACTTCTGCTCAGGCATAGAAAATGAGTTCTGGAATCTGCCCTCCCTGCACTCCAGTGCCATTGGTACTGTCTGAAGAGCACTGGAACTGAACAGTTACCTTCCCACACTGAACTTCAGTCATTCCTTCTTGTCCAAAATAGCTTAGTTCATTGCCATCCAGAATCACACTAGCTGTATAAAAGGTATCGGGCTCAATCTGCACCGGATACTCAAACCACACTGGGAAAGTGTTGCTAGAACCATCTGAGAAATACTTGCTTAAGTTCTGACCTAGGATAACACCTTGGCGTTTGAGTTCAATCTTTGCACTGTATTCTGCCGATCCACAGCTAGAGCCATACAGCCCAAAGCCAGCAATGAAAACTCTCTTATCAACAGCAAACTGGATGCTGTCGCACCGGCCCCTGTACCGCCACTGGTTGCTGCGGTAGGCGCAAGACTGGAAACGGTGGCAACGCTGGGGGACCAGGCCCTTCCGGGCATTGCTCACAAACTCTAGCTCTGGCTTTTTGGCAGCTGTGTACCAAAGGAAGATGTCGTTGGTTTCATTGAGAGTCAGCACCCCGGACTGAGCGGCGCCATTTGCAAAGTCATCGAGCGCCATGGTAGGGATGCGAATCAAGTAGAGAGCCTTCCCTAGAACCTTGCGTTTATTTTCTATGCTAACAGGTAAGTCCTGCCGTTGACACTCGACTTCAGCCCAGTTCAGAGCGGCTTCAAAAACAACAATTTCTTTGGCATTCAGAGTCTCCCTCTGGAGGATGCTTTCAAGCGTCTGAAAATCAATATCGCAGAACCCCTCCGATTTCAAAGCCAGCTCTGCCTGGGCGTCAATCACTTCCCAGCAGCGCTGGGTCAGGTCAGGTTCCTCAAATAAGCAGCTCTGGGAGAGCAGCACGCAGGCGTTCTTTGCACTTAGGCTTGTCTCTAGGAAGTTGACACAAGCTCGGGCAAGATGAGGAACGATGTACTTCTTGGCGGCGTAAAGAGTGGCCAGCACAGTATCAGCAGCTAAGTCAATTTCATCACAATATATGTATCTGAAATGAAATATGCACATGTAACACTGCTGTTTAGTAAAACAACATTGACTGTCAGTAACACCTGAAAACTGGAAGCACAGGGCACTTGCGTGGTGCAGCGCAGTATTAAAACTAATAAATATCTTCTGGAACAATCAAATAAAGGAACTACAGGCCCAACTCATCCATGGACTAAGTTCATCAAAGTCAATGGGCTTACACCAATGGTGAATTGGACCTTTTATTGGATTCTCATACTACACAAAGAAACTGATAAAAATACTACCCCATTCAGTCCCATTTCTTCCAAATTCAATAATTATTACTTTCAATAATGAGGTAGAGAATGTACTTTAAGTGGTCAATCAGCAATGGCAATATGGTAGTGACTCTGATGTATTCATATCCTAGCAAATCTGGGGGGCAAATTCCAAACAAGTGACTTGATTAAGGAAGATTTGTCACCCCCCACAAAACAGTTCCTTGAAGGGTTGGCTTACATGGCTTACAGCAATAGTTAATACTGTCTAGGACATGAAATTCAAGTGGAAAAACAGTGAAATTCCCTTTGAGGTACTATATGGTGACTTTATGTGCAAAGGAAAAGAAAAAAGTGAGTTTTTCCAGCAATAACAAACACTTCACATCAAATACGGGTGCCAAGACAAACTGGTTTAATATCTAGGCTCTCAGAAGTGTAACACTATCACAATACATCACACACCATGTATCATCATGCCACAGCCGCTAAGATTTGCAATACATTGATGAAATCTTAGACAAATAATTTCAGATTATAAAGGGAAATATTTTGTGTGTTTATTAATGCTACAATATGCTAGCTTCCCCCCAAAAAATGTATCCTCACACTTTTCCCAGAGAAAAAAGACATATCAAGCTCTACTGCCATGTCAAAAGAGAAAAGATTCAGCTATCTTTTGTTTACATGATTAAATTCTGAGGTCCACTACTGCTGGGGAAATAATGAATTAGGCACTTTGTTTTTACTATCTCAGACATTAGGCCCAATCTATGCTGGGTAAATTCATTCTATTAGAAACAATGTTAAGTATAATTTTGCCTTTAGACTGAACAAAGGAGTTATGTTTAAAAATATGCTTGTTGGTTGTGGTTGATGAAAGTTCTTTTCCACACTGAAGGCAAAATTGCATTTCATGCCAATGAAAATGTGTTAGTGAACTGGTTTTCTAAAATGATGCATTTTCCCAAAATACACAGAGCCTAGAGAATAAATGAAATGACATTTACTGGATTAGTATCAACCCTGATCTCAGAATGGCTGTTTTTGTCTTTACTGCAAATATGTGTACATCTTGTTTATTGTTTGGTTTTCATGAATCAGGGTATGGCAGACTTGGGCAGATTTCCAGTTAATGATGGGAAATTAGTAATGTACAACACATAATGGGGCCAAAAACACCAGCTATGAATTGTAGAGAACCTGGGGTCAAATAAATTTAGATAGATTTTTATTTAATATGTCTCTAAAAATGCTATTCTAAGTGACACTTGGAAAATTTCTGTTCAGAGCAGGGCTGGGGCACCTCAGGCCCAGGGGCCGGATCCAGCCCCCAGCTTGCCTGGATCCAGCCCCCAAGGCTCATCGTCCCCCCAGCGCTGGGGAGTCTGCACTGGTGCTCCAGCCTCCTGATGCCCCATCACGGGGCTGGAGCACCCAAAATCTATTAAGATGCCCTCCCCACCCCCAGGCTCTGGTGTGCAAGGGGAATATGGAGAGTGTTTTTCTCTCTGTCAGGGGCCACAGCAATAAGAGTATTGCTTTTTTCCCCTTCTCACTTGTGTATGGCCCCCGACTGATTTTTCTGTGACTCAGTGGCACCTAACCCAAAAAAGGCTCCTCACTCCTGGTTTAGAGTATATAACCATCAAGATGATGAAATGAAATGTAGGAAGTAATGAAGAAAAATAACTAACACAGGACTGAACCTTGCAACCTTTAGTGCTTGACTTCAGTGAGACTTACTTGCAGGAGTAAGAAATGCTCTTGAAGAGATGATGGTAAAAACAAGAAAATATGTAGATCTTTAGGAACCCAAGCCTGTAATTTATGCTCTCATATTTGTTCCATTTTATAATTCTCCTACTTAACCTCCAACTTCTTCTTTCTGGTTCTCCCTCTATGCTTGTTAATACAAAAAAGTAGGGCGGCATCTGTTTTAAATTTAAACAGTACAAAAATTGCAAGCGTAATATTCATGGAAGTGGAGAGCTAATATCACTGTTCTTAAGCAGCCATAGCACAGATAGGCTGTCTGTGGCATTTTGCATTTCTCATTCTGTCAAAGCACCTCTACCCTGATTGCAACTGCTGATATTCCAGTCTATTCCTCGGCCAAGTATGTTACAGCTGCACAGATTGCGTGATGGGTTAGTGATGCACACAAGTTGGATTAGAATGAGATCATGAGTTTAATTTTAATTTATTATTTGAATCCTGGTCTTCAGTGCTAAAGACACTGAGTGTGCCAACTAGGATGTGCATTTAGCAACATGGAACTCCTTTGCATTTGTTAAAGCTATAGTAAATAGCTAATCAATTACTACACGCCAATAAAAGATACTACTGAATACTGCATCTGATAATAGGTTTGCTGGTATTTGTCTTCCATGGGTCCACTACAAAATCAACCAACTAAACACTATTAACTAATACACAAATCTGTATTTGTGTATGTCACATTATAAGAGTTCATAGTTTAGAAAAAAGGTGAGTATTTCAAACTTTTTCCTTACAAAGATTACACTGTATTCCTCCTAATTGTAGAAAGGGGTCTGTGGAGAAGAGGAGTCTACTAAATGCTCCTCTCATTCCTGCTATACAGGGATAGTGCAAATTCTCTTCTCTCTTTTTCCTGTACAGCCTGCCTTCTGTCTCATGCTGCTGCTTGGGAATGTGTTGTTTATCAGTAGAGGTAGTAGAGCACCCTGCAAATTCAAGGAGAAAGCAAGCTCTGCATCAAGTTGTCATTTGGAAGGCAATCTGCACAACCATTATAAGCAGGGTTGCTTTTTTTTTTTTTTTTTTAAGTGAAAGCTTGAATTCTGAAAAAGTTGGTGTGTCCTCACTTTTCAGAGAAATGTTCCTAATTTGCTATTGTCAGGAGAATGTGCCAGGCACTTGATTTTGGCATTAAAATCCTCGTTTTGCAGATCTGTACCACTGTACAAATCTCTTCAAGCAAATTTCAAAACTCATTTAAAAAAATGGCAGATAAAATATGGACTCTTTCTACACATTGTAACAGAAACGAAAAAAATTGAAGTACGTTATCTTCATCTCCTGGAGAGAAAAAGTCTAACTTTATAGAGTGAAATGTAGTTAGTCTTAGCTGGATGAAAAACATGTTTAAAATAGCAATGAGCAAAATAAAAATTTGTAATATATTTAATCATATTTGCTGTCATATCATAACTTTGTCTCAATTCCATATTAAAATTACTGAGTGACCTTTCATTTTCATGAAAAGGCATTTGTCAACATGCATCCCAAATACTCCTGATGCTCTTGCTGACAAACTGAAAACTCTGGAGCTGCATGCAGCTTTGAAAACTATACCTACCATGCCACTGAAATGCAACAGAATAATTGTCTGCATTCACAAATTAATCAAGGCAACCTATGAATTGTATTTAAAAAGTCAACAAGCAGTTTCACAAAACCATGCAACAAATCCAATAGCATATTAAAAGGGTCTGGATATTATCTCAATTAAAATGAGAAACAGTGGGGTCTAGAAGTAACCAATGATAGTTTTTAAAACTATAAGAAAAACCCTCCAAATAACAGAGTTTGCATGATATAATTTCCATTTGAAATCACAGTTCATAGTCACAGTCTAAGGTTAATTCAACAGGGAAACAATTAGTATTTCATTAAATCCCCTTCATCCAGTGAAAAAAGCAACCCAGTTCCAATTCAAATTTATGGAAAGAAACCAGATATCCAGTGGGGGGAATGAGTTACTTTAAACAGACCTTTTATTTTTAACACTTTCCAAATGCCCCAATCCTAAATAAATAAAGGGAGGTTTTACTTTTCAGGCTGCATTCAAGAATTCAGATTTTTTGGACAAAAACATAGGGTACAAAAAAGCTAGAACAATGTATGAACCCACAAATCCAATTTTTCACTATACTTTCAAAGTAAAACAGGTTTTTTTATTAGAGCTGACAATTCTTTTAAGTAACTCTTTTCCTTTGTATAGCAAGTGTAGTGACAAATCAAATCAATAGGAATTACAATATACAATGTGCTCAAAGATCCCTTTTCAAAGTCATTATTTATAACTGCCTACATTAGCCTAATGTTTCTGTGACTAGAAAATAGTGGGGAGAGAAAAGTTCAGGTGAAAGTAAGTTTTAAATAATTAAAATATAGCAGACATATTTTGAACAATTACTTAATTTCTAGGTTTATCTGTTTACACAGACATCCAATATTTTAACTGAGACTATTCCTGCACATATACAGTATAAACAAATACTTTTGCAGCAGAAGAATGATGCTTACTTCAGCATAGCGAGAAAAGCAGCAGGCTCAACATCTGGTATACGAATTTCATCTTTGTCCTCAGCAAGCTCTCCGTAAAACATTGCATGGAATACAGAGCTCCCAACAGCTAAGACATACTGTTGAGAAAGGGAAATCTTATTTCATGCTATAAACAGAAAGCATTGCCAATAAAAACAATGTGGGAGAACCACTATGGGCACAAAAGCTAGATACTATCATGTGAGAATGAACGCAAACTTACTCACAAAATTACACATTTATTTTCCTACCATTTATCTTGTACAATTACGTTTTATCTTCAAAGTTCAAAGAAACATTTAAGTGAAATTTCAAAGTTTATTACCTCTAGAAAAATCTTCACAACATTAACCATAAAAAAGTGACAAAAAGCAGTCTTCCCCAGTGTACATAAAGCATCTTTTATCACAACACACAATGTTTAATTGTAAATACAAAAAAAAGTAAAAGTATTTTCCTGGAAAAAGCCATTTAAATATGTATGCCTGTTGCAAAGAATCGGAGTCTCCCACACTAAGTTATGATGTTAGAGTTGCAGTAATTCTTGCTATTCCCACATCTGAACTGATAATGCAGCTGTGGCTTACTTTGTGTCCTGGCAACCGCTGGGTCCCACCTGGTGGCCCAACCACAAAATGAACATCTGCCATCAAGTCATTGTTGAACATCACTGCATTTCTACAGACAGAGGCAATGTGTTAATTCATGTAGCCTGACATCCCATTTCCACCCCAGACCCATGAGATTAAGATATTAAAAAGTTTAAAGTAGCATTTCTGTAACAAACCAGCTAGAGACAAACAAACAAAAAAAAATAGGTCACACATTTCTGACCACTTTGCACATTATCACATATAAATATACTGGTGGAAAACAGATCCAAGAAAAACTTGTGAAAACTTTTAAAAAGTAAAAATTAAAATCAAGAACATGCATTACTAAGACGACAACTGTGTAAGTCAGCATGCAAAAACCGATCAATTCAATTCAGCAGCTTAAAACAACATTTGTACTACTTCAGGCAAACAGCTGCACTGTCCGGAAAGAGACACTAACATTTTCCCACTAACAAATGCTGGCTTGCTTGCTTGGGGAAAGGAAAAAGCATGTTTTATTCAACATGTATAAATGTTAAACTCAATGTGACATTGCAAACATAATATTGCTACAATTCAACACTTCATTTAAACATCAAAAATAAAGTATTCAGCACTTACCTCTCTCTGATGGTGGGATAAAGCCCTTGCCAATTGGGGGCAGGGATAGTGTTATTGTTGTTGAGGTTTTGTTGGTGGTATTGCTGGACAGCAGTTGTATTAGTATTGGCTGGTTTCTTTCTGGGAAAAATATCAGCAGCCATCTTCTTCTTCTTTTTGGTCTTCAAGGTAATGATTTCATAGCAAACTGGAGGCAACTTGCTGCTGCTGCTGCTGCTGCTGCTGCTGCTGCTGCTGCTATTTCCTTTCTTAGAGCTTTTCTTAGACCTGTTCTTGACTGTCTCTGGAAGCATCAAGAAGAAGGTGAGACATTTCATGTTCTTTCCCGTGTCATCTACCATGAGTATCCTTGTCTGTTCAGCTAGATAACCTAACTAGGTAAGAACATTAAGGAAAAAAAGTGGGAGCCAAGATGTTAAATAAAAAAGCAACAAAGCTGGGATTTTGCTTCCTTTCCAGCAAGACAAGGTGACCTTTTCAGTGTACTGAATAAGAAACTGGCTTTAAGTTTGATCCAGTATTTGACTTGTTAAATACATCTCCATCATGACTCCCAGTTTTATTTACTTGCAAGCTCTTTTCCAAAATGTCCTGAAACTGAATCACCTCAAAGTGCTACACTGTGCAAAGAGAGCATGCATTTAGTTATCACACTGGCTTTCTGAATTAGGCTAGCAAGATGTGCTGTAGCACTGCTAGTCTGTTCAGCTGGCTGAACTTGTGTGTTGAATAGATCTGAACAGAGTAGGTATTACAGCCCTGCAGATGGAGTCAGACAGCCAGTGTTTTGAGCCAATAGCTGAAGTCACCGATAACGATTGGACCCAGCAGCACAGTGACACCTATTGTAATGTGCACAGCTCTAATATTAAAGAGAAAGCATTTAATGTGCAGAGTGTATAATAACGGAAATTGCATGCAAATTACATCAGGGCATGACTAGACAGGAATGTATCAATTATATGCATCTTTCATCACACTAGTTGTCCTGGAGGGCACTCAAATTTTCACTCACATACAATAGTTTTGAATTTAAATATTTCTATTAGAGAGATCCACATTCTGAAGTAGTGAATAGTCAATGTAACTCTACTATGTATTTCTGTTGAATTCTCTTAGTCCCTTATTAAAAAACAATGGTTAACCAGAGAAGGATATTAATATGAGAACAAAATTAAAGCAAATTAATTTACAGCATAAAAGAGAATGCTGAAGTTAAACAGTGCCTTTTGGTACAATTTATACTCTGGTCCAATATGAACAGAGATGCGGTCACAGCTTTAGCTTTAACTCCCTACATTTTTAATTAACATAATAGTCTTTGATATCAGTCCCAAATCACCGAGCAATACTAATTAGGCCGGGTTACACTAGACATAGTTGCACTGCATCAGAAGAAAATTTCTAGATGTGCAAATGAGATTCAATCTAATCAGAGTCCATACATGCAAGCAATGTTTCAAAGCTCCAGGTGAAAAAGTGGGTCTTCTCGGAGGTGTTTCAGTCAAAATCATAGTTGTAGACATGAATAAATGAAAATTCCATAAATAAACATTCTGAAATAACAGGAGAATTAGATAACTAAGCCTACCAAAGCCAACCAGTTTTAATATGAAAGAATTGTACTTTTTGGCCACTGACTTGTTCAAGTGCTTAAATGTGGAGTTGGGTTGCCTATGTGTCGAGCTGAGTTTTTCAAAAGTTGGCAGACTAATTTTTTTTAATACAGAAGGACCCCAATCATCAGATACCAGTTCACATTAAGCTATTTATATTTTAAATGACCTGCTACACAATTTTACAATTTTCTTCAAGTTTATTAGAAAACTAAATCTTGTGACTTTTAGGCCAAACCAAATCAATTTCCCAAGACAATAATACAGCTATGGAAGGGGGAGCTAAAAATACGAAGTGAAATCCTGGCCCCACTGAATGAAATGGAAGTTTTGCCAATGTTTCCATTGGGACCAGGATTTCATTCAAGGTATTTAATGGAACCTGGTTATGATGCCAATTTTTGGAGTCATGACCATGGCTCTAACACAAATTCAAGGTGTCTTTAATTCCCATTAATTGGAAGAATTAGCTGCAGGTTGTTCATAGACTGTACATTTTCCCTGTCCCACTCTCTTCCCCAAAAGAGTATAGGATGCACTAATTGAGTGGCTCTGTGTTTACTTTAGGGAAGGCCATCAACAGGATTGCATCCCAGCAAGATGGCAGAAATGAAGCAAACTCGTGGATGATCTCTCAGATGCTAAGTCTTTCTCTTTAGTAGGATAATACTACTACTACTACTTCACACTTACATAGTATTTTGAATCTTCAGAGATCTGTACAAACACTGAGAAACAGGTTAAATAACCTCAAATGACAGATATAGCCTAGCAATATGGTTATAGTCTGCCACAGATGGAAGACTGTCAATAGAAAGTATTGTGGGGGGAAGCTGACAGTCTAGGTCATGTTTGTCATCAGTGGAAAAAAAATGCACTCTGCAGAAATTTCTCACTACAAATCAGATTTAGGGAATTTATAAAATGGGGTAACAGGTAGCAACTTTTTTGTAAAATTGAAGGGATTTTTGGTTTGTTTTTTTAAAGACATCTTCTAGCCCTTCTAGCTGTGAAGATAACCTTCTGGATGTGCAATCTTTTCTTTCTAAATCTCCCTAAGAAAGACATTTCACAGGAATAAGGCTTCAAGCTTTTACAGATACAATTAAGTGAATGTTCTAGCAAATACTCCAATGATCTGGTCTTCAACATAAGTCTGGCAAAAAGGGGAAAAGATAATAATATGCATGAAGAGTCTGAAGAGCTAGAAGAGGAGATTAGGCGTGAAAAAATCCATTGTATTAAACTTTATTCAAACACACTCTAAAGGATTTTCCTTTTTTCCCCCAATCAATTTTCCAAAAGTAATCCAGAAATTATGCTCAGAATTATTTCTAGTAGATTTCCACTGGCCCTATCTTGTAACTATTTATGCATTTCTTAAAGAGAATTAAAAAAAACCCAGGAAGATCTGGTAAACGCAGTCTTGGGGAAAGGGGAAGAACAGAAAGATTATGTATATTTGGCTTACATCCTAAAAAGAAAAATCAGACAAAGCCCTATTTAACAAAATAGTATCTAGATAAAAGCCCTATATAGAAAACATGCCTAAATAACACTACTTTGATTGCTTTCTCTCCACGCAGAAAAAATCTGTTATGCTGTGGCTAGAAGAACTGATGGTACAATAGACCCCCAAAACTACGACAGATTATGGAACAATGACATTTCTTTGGTAAATAAGACAGGTTTTATGGAAGCTGGAAAAACAAAGTATATAAAAGACACATGATAGTCATTCTTATGTCAGTTAGGAAGCCATAAAAAAAACTATGAAAGAGAAGCTGATCTAGACGCAGCAAAAACAAAGATTTAAATTGGGGATTTACAAATTATTGGCCTCCATTGCCAGTTGAACAGAACACATCCTTTCTAAGCACAGAAACACAGTTTGTGCAAAAGTACTGGGGTAAACACAAGTAGCATTCTGTGCAACACTGACTGCTCTTTCCTGAGTTTGGACCTGTTTTAAACCATGTTCTCCTGCACAATTGTACTTTTCTAACCCACCTGCATAGTTTATAACTTCACAAATTAGTGTTTTACCGTAATTAATACAAGTTATCCCAGAACTGCTGCTCATTATTGAAGGATGGGTCAAGGTCATCACAACAAATCGAAAAGTCTGCCTCTGGTGACATCATCAAGCAAACTAATTGTCTTCCACAATCTTCTCTGAAGCATCTAAGATGCTTTTCTAATGTTCTATTAACTTTTCTTCATTCATTCCTTATTTTATATTAGCAAAACTAAACATTTTTGTATTTTAAATATTATTTCTAAAAATAATCCATTTATTCAAAAAAACCTGATTTCATCTTTGTTTTGGGAGTTAAGTATTACAGAGAGATAAAATTAAAGTTAAACTACGTAGGAAATTCACATTTAATTCTTCAAACACAGGCAGGCAAAGTCCAAAACACCAGATATTAGAAATAAAGAAGGAAACATGTTTTAAGACTAAGATGGTGTATTCCACTTAATTCCGCTACAAACTGTTAAAAGAAGTAGCTATGGAAATCAGCTACTGGTTGGTCACAAGTAAAAACCTAAAGTTTTTTTTAAATTCAAATTAAAGTAATAAATGGGCAAGCCTGATTTTAATTAGCTTTTTAAGATAATAAAGTACCTTATTATTACGAAGGATCTCGGAGGGACAAACTATACTGCAAATGATAATACAACTTCAACTATGAGGTCATAAAAAACATTTTCAGGGACTGTTGATGGTATTTTTTGTGAAAAATCTCTCATGCTGCAGTAGCAGGGATAACCAAATTTCTAAATCATCTTTACTTATTAGGCTGTAGTTTTATCTCTCTTATTAAGCAGGACCACGAATAAGAAATAAAACCAAGATATCAGATTTCTCAGTTCTTTATAGCACAAGATCTTATTCACAGGAAGGTAACTAAGGCCAAGTCAACACTAGGAAACTATTTAAAAATTAGTAAAATCGATTTAATAACTCCCAATTTAACAAAATCAAACTACTGTGTCCACACGAAGGGGAAGCCTCAAAATTAGCCCGAGGCAAGCTCCGTTAATGTGGACACACTACTTGGGACGTAGGGCCCCAGGAAGCACTGGGGACTAATTAGTTCCAATTATTCGGGAGAGTAGTTATTTTAAAACAGCAGTACTGGCACGTCCACACTACCATTATTTTGAAATAATTATTCTGGAATTAATTGTTACTCCTGATGAAAAGCAGGAGTACAGATTTCAAATTCTGGGGCCCTTTATTTTAAAATAACAGGCTTGTTAGTATGGATGCTACACTTATAAATTAGACTTAAGGAAGGGGGGTTATTTTGAAATCAAGTCCTAGTATAGACCAGGGCCAAGTGAATAGAAGACAATTCATACTTCTCTTTCATAAAGCAGCCAATATCTCTTATATGGTGAGTTGTAACCCATGAAAACTTATGCTCTAACACTCTCAATAAATGTGTTAGTTTTTAAAGTGCCAACAGACTCCCTGTTTTTTTTATTTGGTGAAGTAATTATTGCTATGGATTATTAAAATTATTTGTTTAAATTCTACATTTCCCTTCATAGACAGCATATACCCATATTAAAAATTACACCATGAATGTTCAACATCAATGCTTTACAAAATCTGTCCATCTGTCCACTGCTACCTTTCATATACGTTTCCACTGAAAAATTTGCCAAAGTACCTAAGTGTTTTAGGAACCTAAAGACCACTTAATTTGTCTTTACCCTGCAGCTTCACAACTGTACTGAAGACAAGGGATGAAAATAACCTTTAAAAACTTTTAACCGTTTAAACTGAACTATTTCTTTTAAATGGTTAACCGATTAAAGGGCCGACCAGTCAGCATGGCTGGGGCAGCTGCAGCCAGGAAGCTTTGGCTGCTCTGGCCAGGAGGCAGGCCTGTACCAGTGTCTGTGGATGCTCCATTCTGGTCATGCAATTCTACTTTGGCTCCTCTGGACAAAAGTGCAGCTGGGGGCCACTTTAGCTGGCATGGGGTCAGCAGGGTAGTTGGCTCTGTGTTAACAGTTAAGGTAGGTTAACTGCTAAGACTAATGCTTGCCAGTTAACCTTTTGCATCCGTAGTGAAGACACTTTGTACATTGATGGAAAGGGGTTTTCCCTTGATGTAATTAATCCACTTCTTCCGGGGGCGGCAATTAGATGAACAGAAGAGTTCTTCTATCCACCTAGTCGCATTCACACTGGTGGTAAAATTAACCTAACTAAGGCACTAAGAGCACAACATTTTTCACAGCCCTGAGTGATGTACCTAGGTTGATCTAATTTTTAAGTCCTAATTCACTTAGGCACTTTTGAGAGTTTTACCCAATTACCTTTTCCACCCTTTTCATTGTGAAGATCATGTTTAGAAGTACTTTCTACAGTCTTACCTCTTTGAATCTGAAGAGAGCGACGTACCTCTAAGCCAAGTAGCAACCCACTGAAATTGTTAAAAACTTCCAATTCCACAGCTCAATGGCAGCATGGAAACTGCCCAGAATCCCACACCAGTGCTGTGTCAGCAGGAAATGCTCTCCCACTAATATGGTCTTCACTGCTCATGGAGGTGGAGTAATTATGCAAAGAGAAGAACGCTCTCCCATCAGCTGATTCACTAGGGCTTTGTCTACACTGGTGGCTTCTTGCGCAAGAACATATTGAGCAAGAAAACATCCACACTGCCATGTGCGTGCTGTGCTTTTGCGCAAGAGTGCCCATGGCAGTGTGGATGCTCTCTTGCACAAGAAAGCTCTGATGGCCACTTTAGCCATAGGGCTTTCTTGCGCAAGAAATCCCTGCCGAGCGTCCACACTGCCCTCTTGCGCAAGAGGGCTTACACCTGTTAAAAAAGAGCATAGCTCTTGCGCAAGGAACCCTCTCTTACCACGCCGTACTATAAATTTCCTTGCGCAAGAGTGGGCGGGCAGTGTAGACGCTCTGTGGATTCTTGTGCAAGAACGGCCATACTTGCACAAGAAGCCGCGAGTGTAGACATAGCCTAGATGTTTAGTTGTGCCAATATAGCACTTCTGGTATTGACCTGGCCTCAGCTTCTTCACAGTGAGAGGCTGCTATCATCAAAACTGGAGACCCTGGTAGGTTTAAAGAACATGATGAAGCTGGTAGGGATCCTAGCACCCAGGAGGAGGAGCAGGACATTGTGATGCACTCGCTCTTGATGCTTTCTATATTGGATTCTGGCAAACATTGAAAATTCTGTAGCTAGTTGTCGCTTACATTTCTGAAACTTTTCTATGCATGTTAAAAAAAAAAGACCATTACTAATGGAGGGTGGATTGTGCAAATATTGACTTCAGTTGGAATTACTCCTAATCAGTAGCTGCATAATCAAGCACAGAACGTGACACTGCTTTTTCGTTATTGTTTTTGGTAGCTGCCAGTAGACAGTGGAACAGCTGTTTTGCCATTACATGAAGAGCTATAGTCACATACTGGACCCATTATAGGTATTATGCTTGGAATTAGACCAAAAGAATAACTACCTAGCCACATTAAATCTACAAAATGAATGCTTAAAGCTATACTTGATGCTGATTTTGACAGAATTTGCTGCATGAATGCAGTCTGCCTGGATGATAACTATATTGAGCAAGGTTTCTGATGTCATGTGCTAAAGGGATGCAGTCCTCAAAGTTGAAATCATTGTTCAAACTAATTAATCTACCAATATTTTGTTCCATCTGCATGTTGGACTGGAATAGCATGCAAAGTTTTATTGCTAGTTTTGCTACACCATGAAGTTTTACTAGAGGGCCAATATACATCATCCACTGCCACCCAGCCTAGGGAACATAGGCAAGGGATATCTCAAAAACAGTATTTAGAATGTAATCTACAAGCACTAATTTGTTTTTAGTGGAACCAAATTCAAATGAAAACAAAAGAATACAGGTAACTGTAGACACAATTTTTTGAATGAGTAAACTTGCAACTATAAAACCATATGATAAAAATGTACTTCAAAGTCATGTTGGGTCAAAAAGTAAGTTCTCTCTCTCAGTGATTGCCATTTTTGTTTCCAAGATCAGATCTGACAGCATTCACAACCCTTTTTGTAACAAGTGACAAACAGATCAACTTTAATTCTATCCTGTCTCTTACCAAAACTGATGTATAAAAGAGAGACTGGATGGCTCAGGAAATTGGTAATGAGATACAGAGCTTTTCATCTCTAGGTCACCAATTCTAAATTGACAGAGGTCACTAGTAATCAAAAGTCATTAGCATTTAATGATTGTTCAGTGCCCTGCAAGAAAGGAGCCAGTGATCACAATGTACTTCAGAAATGCTACCATTAGAATTAGCACCCTTGCTAGAATCTCAGTGGGGAGGTTGAATGCTAAGTATCTATGCAGACTCAACTTCCCTTTTTATCTTAAAGATGGGCCTTGCCAACAATTTTATACTGGTTTAACTATTTCAGTGAAGGGTATGATTTTTAAAAACAAAACAGTTACATGTATATAATCTCTAATAAACGTGCCTTATACTGATATACTTTATCCCTTCCCTAGAAGAATAACTACACAAACATAAGACAGGACTATGCAGCGCTTTAAAGACTAACAGGATGGTTTATTAGGTGATGAGCTTTCGTGGGCCAGACCCACTTCCTCAGATCTGAGGGTCTGGCCCACGAAAGCTCATCACCTAATAAACCATCTTGTTAGTCTTTAAAGCGCTGCATAGTCCCGTCTTTTGTTTCAGCAAGACCAGACTAACACGGCTACATCTCTATTACTATTCTACACAAATGTAAGGCAGCTATATAACAATGGAACTGCATCCAGGAGATTGTTCCACTTTAACTATTAGTATAGCTAAAATATTGCAAATTTTTCATGTAGACATATCTATGGTTTCATCACATTAGCAGGTTAAGGCACACTGGCAGAGTAGTGGGGAAGCTCACACTGTACCTGTTCTGTGAATTAAAGACATCAACTCCCTGAAATGTCAGGATGGCAGCCCTTACATTGGGTAAAATAAAACAAAGAGAACCTTCAAAAAATCCTGTGTTAAGTATTGTGATGTAAATGTAATTATGTTCTATAATAGGTAAACTAAATAATAATCTTGGTTTAAACTACAGTTCCTTAAACATTACTACAGATAAAAGTGCAGTTTAAACATCTAAATCGAACCAGCAACTTGGCAATTTGTGTTTATAATGGGAGATTATACCTGGCAGCATTCAGTGAAAGACATGGTTTAAAAACAGAAAAAAAAGTTGGCAATGTCTGTTATTAAGGATGCATTTTGAAAGGACAGAAAAGGAAAGCAAACAATCCAATCAAAGAAAAAAGGAGCATATTGCTTCATGGGCATAACAGATAGTTTACAACTCCTGCGCTCTTAAAGAATGATGGAAGTTTTTATTCTGTTTTACTGACCTTCACTTTTCACCAATGTGAAGTTCAGGGTATATAAAATAGCCAATTTGTGTTACTGTAAAAAATTATTGAATACTGTACACAGTTTTGATCTAGGTGATCATTTCTGGTCGCTGTCAAACTGAGCTGAATCTGAAACATTTGAAGCTTTAGAAATCTAACTTTAAATAGCTGTTGGCCATACAGCACAAAGCTGGATTAATCTTTGACGTACAAGTGAATGGCTTTGTATCTCATTACCTGTTCATGAGTTTAAAAGCTTGCTTCAAGAGCTTTATTTTATGTGGATTTTTTGCTAAATCAAGTTCAGAATGAGGGTCCCATAGGTGAGATGAAAACTACGCAGTATTTTCCTTTGAAATTACTATTTTAGAAAGTTACATTTATTTTCTTATGATCTAAACATTTCAGTCACATTTTACTTATTAGATCAGTCATGCTCCAGTATTTTTATTTCAATACTTTCCACGCTGTCTCACAATTTAGTGGCACGTGTGTCATATTAATCAAGCAGCGGTACCTGCAGATGCACCAGTAAATGAAACATCTGGCATTCCACTGTGGGCTAACCCTGGAGAACCATGTCCAGCCCACGGGCTGCTTATTGCCTATGCCTAAACTAGAGGATGTGCTCAACAAGTAATTAAAAATTCTACTGATTTGGAGGGTGATGCTACCATTGACCGAGGGACAGGTCTTCCTTCAGAATGTGGATTGCATAGGATACTACACAAGGCCCAGGCACACCATTTGTGGGTCAGAAGCATCCATTGTTCCCCCCTCTCCCGCCATTAAAAAAAAATCAACAACTTATTGGCTGGCAAAGACACCAGCCTCCTTTGTTCTTCTTTCGTCATAATTTCACTATGCTACAGAGTTCCAGCAAATGGAGGGCAAAGAAAGGAAGACTGGTCCTAAATAGAGTTTTAAACAGATGTACATTTGCTTAAACTTTTCTCCTCAGATTTAAAATAGGATGGTTTTATGGTTAAGGGATTGGATCAGAACATATATCTGGGTTCAATTCTGGGCTTTGCTATGGATTTTGTGTGTGTCCTTGGGCAAGCCCCTTAATCTATCAGTACTGTGGTTCCTCATTTGCAAATTGAGGATAATATTTCATTTCTTCATAAGAACGTCCATACTGGTCAGAGCAAAGGTCCATCTAGCCCAGTATCCTATCTGTAGCCAATGCCAGATGTTCCAGAGAGAGTAAACACAACAGGTAATCATCACGTGATCCCTCTCCTGTCATCCATTTCCAGACAAGCAGAGGCTAGGGACACCATTTCTACCCATTCTGGCTACCAGACATTGATGGACCTAACCTACATAAATTTATCTAGCTTCATCTTTACACTTTCAATGGTATGGTTGCTTATTAGGTATTTATACATTGCCTGCCACAATAGGGCTTCAATTCCAGTTGCAACCTTAGATGCTTCTGTAATTCAAATAATAATGTGCAAGTTTGTTTGGGATCTTTTTGAGCAAGGACTGTTTGGGGTTGTTATTCTGACCTGCTACAATAACAAGATTTTGTCCAGAACAGATCACCCTTCATATTATTTACATGGGTTCACAAAACAGAAAGGAGCTGGATTTCTCATTAAAAAAACAAAACAAAACAAAAAAGAACATGAGCCTGTCATCACTAGATCTCCAGCTTTAATTCAATCTAGGTGAGCAATCAGTCCATGTCAACATCATCAATAGATGTTGGGTGGCCTATTAGAAAAGTTTGTTGTATGCAGGTTAAGAATATGAAAATGTAACTGTGAACATGGTTAACTGATGAGCCTGGGCTCATCGGTTAACCTTCATGGTTACACACAGGCTCCCGGTACGTGCTGGGAGCTGGCTTAAAAGCTCCCCACACACACACACATATTCAGGAATAAGTTTGAGTGAAGTTGCCTGCCTCCCGTGTGTAACTGTGTAACCACTGACATTTTCAGCAACTACACATTTACTTGATTAAACATATTTTAACATCTCTAATGCAGGTTCTAATGGGTAGGTGTCCATATAACATACATCTGACGAAGTGGGTCTTTGCCTACGAAAGCTTATGCTCCAATACATCTGTTAGTCTATAAGGTGCCACAGGACTCCTTGTCACTTTCACATAATAAAAATCACCATCAAAATTAGTAGCTCTGCTGCCAGCATCAGCAAACACTGAAGATTCAGAATTACATTCATTTCTGAAGGTGCTTCCTGCAGGTTAGAGTGGGGGGATGTATACTGGAGGAGAAATGTAAAGTGCATTTGGCTGTATAAGGATATAAGGATAAACAGAGGACTTAACTCTCCAAAGCTGTCTATTGCTCACCTTTCTCAAGCTCTGTAAAAATGAATGAATACGCTTAAAGGTTTTAAAAAGTAAAGATTTAATATGGAGAATTCATTTCTATAATTAAACCAGACATGTCACATGCCAGGACAGAACACACCACTCTTCATGTACAATAGAGGGATCAGTTCTTGTCTGTTTAAAACAACCACCTTGAGTCTCTGAGCCTCAGATTTTAAAAAAGGATAAAAGGAGGCCACATACAGCACCATATAACTTTTTCTCTACAAAGCCCTAAATTAGGGATGTTAGATAGCATGTAATTGAATAGTTGTGTAACCGCCTCAAATTTTAGAGGTCACACAACTATTAGATAGTCCCCAGGGGTGAGGCTGGCAGCCATTGTGCTCCCGGCCTCACTCCCGGGGAGACCCCTGCCACCTTGCGTTGCTGCTGCCTCTAATACAGTTCTGGTCAAAGAATACCGGTGCCAACAGACCCACTAAATAGAAGCCCAGGAGATCACTTGCCAGAGCGTGGATCCTCTGGTAAGCGGAGACGTGGCTTTAGAAAACATTTAAGGGTAAATTAGAGCTACATAACAGCACAGAACACTGAGAGCCAGGACTAGTGGCTGTCAACAAACTTTATGGGACCGCGGGAAACTTGGCCACATCTATGATAAACAGATATCCATCTAACTAAAGTCATGCTGGACCATGGATGTTGCTGGACCAGAGAGTTTCAGAATAAAGAGGTTCAACCTGCATGCATTTTTAAAAAGGAACATGGCCAAAGATCAAATACTATTTTAAGTTATTATAGATAACATCACCATTTTGGAAACTTAAAAATAATGTTTATTTTCCAAATCAAAGATCTAACTTTGCAAGCACTTATGTGCAAGAGTAACTTTACTCTCCTGAATTTATCTGCAAAAGCACTACCCTGCTCAGCAAAGCTTTTTGTCTGCTCAAAACACAGATTAAACCCATTTATTTCTTGGTTCAGGCACACACTACTGTGACAACATCAATATGAATTCTTGCCTCAAAAGTTGCACTGGTTACTCTAAAAGCAAATTTTAAACACTTTCTTCCAGTGTAGTAAACTTAAACGAATGTTCTTCCCCAGCTGTTCGTACCAGTATAACTGAAGCGGTTCAAAAACCAGCCCAACTTTCTCTGGTAGACAAGGGTTCGGATTCTCTTTTGGGAGCTCTTGCTCACTCCCATTTCCTTCCACTTGAAAAGAGACACAAATAGCTCCTGGGACACACAGGAAAGCCTGCCCATTCTGTGCCACCGGAGGGCTTCAGCGACTCAGATCCGCGTCCAAAAGCAAGCAGCAGAAAGTAGTGACCGAAGCCCGCCCAGACATGCCACAGAAATAGACACGGGGGGGGGGGGTGCAACGTGGGAAGGTGACGGGGTTTTCCTTGTGCCCTCTGGCCCGACCTTTCTCCCTCGGGCCCTGGGGACCTTCCCAGCCACGGCGGGGAGCTGGGCACGCAGCACAGCGGCTGACTCGGCGGGGGGCAAGTCCAGGAGGAGACGGCGAGGACCGGCCCCCTGGGATCCCTCCCCACCCCAGCAGCCACCGAGCTCCCGCCCCGCACTCCAGGCCTCAGTCCCCCAGCCCAACCGCGGGACCTCCCCGCTCCGCGCGCGGCGCGCTCCCGCCCGTGGGTGCCCGCGCGCCCCCGCTCCCGGCGCTCGCTCACCTCTCTCGCTCTCTCGCTCGCCCGGGCGGCAGGTCTCAGCAGGCGGGGGCCAGGGCACCTGGGCAGCGGGAACGCGCCCGGCGCCCGCTCTGGCCGCGCGCCCGTACGCCAGCCGTGAGCGCCGCGCCGCCGCCGTGCCGGGGAAGAGGGAGGGGGAGGGGCTGCGCTCGGGAGAAGGGCGGATGTGGGGAGGGGGGCAGGAGGGGGGTGTGAGATGGGGGTTGGGAGGGGGAGGGGCAGGAGGGGGGATGTGAGATGGGGGTTTGGAGGGGGAGGGGCAGGAGGGGGGATGTGAGATGGGGGTTTGGAGGGGGAGGGGCGGAAGGGGGGTGTGAGATGGGGGTTTGGAGGGGGAGGGGCGGAAGGGGGGTGTGAGATGGGGGTTTGGAGGGGGAGGGGCGGAAGGGGGGTGTGAGATGGGGGTTTGGAGGGGGAGGGGCGGAAGGGGGATGTGAGGTGGGGGTTTGGAGGGGGAGGGGCAGGAGGGGGGTGTGAGATGGGGGTTTGGAGGGGGAGGGGCGGAAGGGGGGTGTGAGATGGGGGTTTGGAGGGGGAGGGGCAGGAGGGGGGTGTGAGATGGGGGTCTGGAGGGGGAGGGGCGGAAGGGGGGTGTGAGATGGGGGTTTGGAGGGGGAGGGGCGGAAGGGGGATGTGAGATGGGGGTCGGGAGGGGGAGGGGCAGGAGGAGGGTGTGAGATGGGGGTTTGGAGGGGGAGGGGCGGAAGGGGGATGTGAGATGGGGGTTTGGAGGGGGAGGGGCAGGAGGGGGGTGTGAGATGGGGGTTTGGAGGGGGAGGGGCGGAAGGGGGGTGTGAGATGGGGGTTTGGAGGGGGAGGGGCTGCGCTCGGGAGAAGGGCGGATGTGGGGAGGGGGGCAGGAGGGGGGTGTGAGATGGGGGTTTGGAGGGGGAGGGGCGGAAGGGGGGTGTGAGATGGGGGTTTGGAGGGGGAGGGGCGGAAGGGGGATGTGAGATGGGGGTTTGGAGGGGGAGGGGCGGAAGGGGGGTGTGAGATGGGGGTTTGGAGGGGGAGGGGCAGGAGCAGGGTGTGAGATGGGGGCTTGGAGGGGGAGGGGCAGGAGGGGGGTGTGAGATGGGGGTTTGGAGGGGGAGGGGCGGAAGGGGGGTGTGAGATGGGGGTTTGGAGGGGGAGGGGCGGAAGGGGGATGTGAGATGGGGGTTTGGAGGGGGAGGGGCAGGAGGGGGGTGTGAGATGGGGGTTTGGAGGGGGAGGGGCGGAAGGGGGGTGTGAGATGGGGGTTTGGAGGGGGAGGGGCGGAAGGGGGATGTGAGATGGGGGTCGGGAGGGGGAGGGGCAGGAGGAGGGTGTGAGATGGGGGTTTGGAGGGGGAGGGGCGGAAGGGGGATGTGAGATGGGGGTTTGGAGGGGGAGGGGCAGGAGGGGGGTGTGAGATGGGGGTTTGGAGGGGGAGGGGCGGAAGGGGGGTGTGAGATGGGGGTTTGGAGGGGGAGGGGCTGCGCTCGGGAGAAGGGCGGATGTGGGGAGGGGGGCAGGAGGGGGGTGTGAGATGGGGGTTTGGAGGGGGAGGGGCGGAAGGGGGGTGTGAGATGGGGGTTTGGAGGGGGAGGGGCGGAAGGGGGATGTGAGATGGGGGTTTGGAGGGGGAGGGGCGGAAGGGGGGTGTGAGATGGGGGTTTGGAGGGGGAGGGGCAGGAGCAGGGTGTGAGATGGGGGCTTGGAGGGGGAGGGGCAGGAGGGGGGTGTGAGATGGGGGTTTGGAGGGGGAGGGGCGGAAGGGGGGTGTGAGATGGGGGTTTGGAGGGGGAGGGGCGGAAGGGGGATGTGAGATGGGGGTTTGGAGGGGGAGGGGCAGGAGGGGGGTGTGAGATGGGGGTTTGGAGGGGGAGGGGCGGAAGGGGGGTGTGAGATGGGGGTTTGGAGGGGGAGGGGCGGAAGGGGGATGTGAGATGGGGGTCGGGAGGGGGAGGGGCAGGAGGAGGGTGTGAGATGGGGTTTTGGAGGGGGAGGGGCGGAAGGGGGATGTGAGATGGGGGTTTGGAGGGGGAGGGGCAGGAGGGGGGTGTGAGATGGGGGTTTGGAGGGGGAGGGGCGGAAGGGGGGTGTGAGATGGGGGTTTGGAGGGGGAGGGGCCGAAGGGGGATGTGAGATGGGGGTCGGGAGGGGGAGGGGCGGAAGGGGGTGTGAGATGGGGGTTTGGAGGGGGAGGGGCGGAAGGGGGTGTGAGATGGGGGTTTGGAGGGGGAGGGGCGGAAGGGGGGTGTGAGATGGGGGTTTGGAGGGGGAGGGGCGGAAGGGGGATGTGAGATGGGGGTCGGGAGGGGGAGGGGCAGGAGGAGGGTGTGAGATGGGGGTCTGGAGGGGGAGGGGCGGAAGGGGGATGTGAGATGGGGGTTTGGAGGGGGAGGGGCAGGAGGGGGGTGTGAGATGGGGGTTTGGAGGGGGAGGGGCGGAAGGGGGGTGTGAGATGGGGGTTTGGAGGGGGAGGGGCGGAAGGGGGATGTGAGATGGGGGTTTGGAGGGGGAGGGGCGGAAGGGGGTGTGAGATGGGGGTTTGGAGGGGGAGGGGCGGAAGGGGGTGTGAGATGGGGGTTTGGAGGGGGAGGGGCGGAAGGGGGATGTGAGGTGGGGGTTTGGAGGGGGAGGGGCGGAAGGGGGGTGTGAGGTGGGGGTTTGGAGGGGGAGGGGCGGAAGGGGGATGTGAGACGGGGGCTTGGAGGGGGAGGGGCGGAAGGGGGGTGTGAGGTGGGGGTTTGGAGGGGAGGGGCGGAAGGGGGGTGTGAGATGGGGGTTTGGAGGGGGAGGGGCGGAAGGGGGTGTGAGACGGGGGTTTGGAGGGGGAGGGGCGGAAGGGGGGTGTGAGACGGGGGTTTGGAGGGGGAGGGGCGGAAGGGGGGTGTGAGACGGGGGTTTGGAGGGGGAGGGGCGGAAGGGGGGTGTGAGACGGGGGTTTGGAGGGGGAGGGGGGGCTTGGAGGGGGAGGGGCGGAAGGGGGGTGTGAGACGGGGGTTTGGAGGGGGAGGGGCGGAAGGGGGGTGTGAGACGGGGGTTTGGAGGGGGAGGGGCGGAAGGGGGGTGTGAGACGGGGGTTTGGAGGGGGAGGGGCGGAAGGGGGGTGTGAGACGGGGGTTTGGAGGGGGAGGGGCGGAAGGGGGTGTGAGACGGGGGTTTGGAGGGGGAGGGGCGGAAGGGGGGTGTGAGACGGGGGTTTGGAGGGGGAGGGGCGGAAGGGGGTGTGAGACGGGGGTTTGGAGGGGGAGGGGCGGAAGGGGGATGTGAGACGGGGGTTTGGAGGGGGAGGGGCGGAAGGGGGATGTGAGACGGGGGTTTGGAGGGGGAGGAGCGGAAGGGAGGTGTGAGACGGGGGTTTGGAGGGAGAGGGGCGGAAAGGGGGGTGTGAGACGGGGGTTTGGAGGCGGAGGGGCGGAAGGGGGGTGTGAGACGGGGGTTTGGAGGGGGAGGGGCGGAAGGGGGGTGTGAGACGGGGGTTTGGAGGGGGAGGGGCGGAAGGGGGGTGTGAGACGGGGGTTTGGAGGGGGAGGGGCGGAAGGGGGGTGTGAGACGGGGGTTTGGAGGGGGAGGGGCGGAAGGGGGGTGTGAGATGGGGGTTTGGAGGGGGAGGGGCGGAAGGGGGGTGTGAGATGGGGGTTTGGAGGGGGAGGGGCGGAAGTGGGATGTGAGATGGGGGTTTGGAGGGGGAGGGGCGGAAGGGGGATGTGAGATGGGGGTTTGGAGGGGGAGGGGCGGAAGGGGAATGTGAGATGGGGGTTTGGAGGGGGAGGGGCGGAAGGGAGATGTGAGATGGGGTTTGGAGGGGGAGGGGCAGAAGGGGGGATGTGAGATGGGGGTTTGGAGGGGGAGGGGCGGAAGGGGGATGTGAGATGGGGGTTTGGAGGGGGAGGGGCGGAAGGGGGGTGTGAGATGGGGGTTTGGAGGGGGAGGGGCGGAAGGGGGATGTGAGATGGGGGTTTGGAGGGGGAGGGGCGGAAGGGAGATGTGAGATGGGGTTTGGAGGGGGAGGGGCAGAAGGGGGGATGTGAGATGGGGGTTTGGAGGGGGAGGGGCAGAAGGGGGATGTGAGACGGGGGTTTGGAGGGGGAGGGGCGGAAGGGAGATGTGAGATGGGGTTTGGAGGGGGAGGGGCAGAAGGGGGGATGTGAGATGGGGGTTTGGAGGGGGAGGGGCGGAAGGGGGATGTGAGATGGGGGTTTGGAGGGGGGAGGGGCGGAAGGGGGGTGTGAGATGGGGGTTTGGAGGGGGAGGGGCGGAAGGGGGTTGTGAGATGGGGCTTTTGGAGGGGGAGGGGCGGAAGGGGGGTGTGAGATGGGGGTTTGGAGGGGGAGGGGCGGAAGGGGGGTGTGAGATGGGGGTTTGGAGGGGGAGGGGCGGAAGGGGAATGTGAGATGGGGGTTCTGGGGGAGGGGCAGAAGGGGGATGTGAGATGGGGGTTCTGGGGGAGGGGCAGAAGGGGGATGTGAGACGGGGGTTTGGAGGGGGAGGGGCGGAAGGGGGGTGTGAGATGGGGTTTGGAGGGGGAGGGGCGGAAGGGGGGATGTGAGATTGGGGTTACAGGGGGAGGGGCAGAAGGGGGGTGTGAGATGGGGTTTGGAGGGGGAGGGGCGGAAGGGGGATGTGAGATGGGGGTTTGGAGGGGGAGGGGCGGAAGGGGGGTGTGAGATGGGGGTTTGGAGGGGGAGGGGCGGAAGGGGGGTGTGAGATGGGGGTTTGGAGGCGGAGGGGCAGAAGGGGGGATGTGATTTGGGGGTCACAGGGGGAGAGGCAGAAGGGGGATGTGAGATGGGGGTTTTTTAGGAGGAGGGGCAGAAGGGGGATGTGAGATGGTTACAGGGGGAGGGGCAGGAGGGGGATGTGAGATGGGGGTTTGGAGGGGGAGGGTTGGAAGGGGGGGTGTGAGATGGGGCTTTTGGAGGGGGAGGGGCGGAAGGGGGGTGTGAGATGGGGGTTTGGAGGGGGAGGGGCGGAAGGGGGGTGTGAGATGGGGCTTTTGGAGGGGGAGGGGCGGAAGGGGGGTGTGAGATGGGGGTTCTGGGGGAGGGGCAGAAGGGGGATGTGAGATGGGGGTTCTGGGGGAGGGGCAGAAGGGGGATGTGAGACGGGGGTTTGGAGGGGGAGGGGCGGAAGGGGGGTGTGAGATGGGGTTTGGAGGGGGAGGGGCAGAAGGGGGGATGTGAGATTGGGGTTACAGGGGGAGGGGCAGAAGGGGGCTGTGAGATGGGGTTTGGAGGGGGAGGGTCGGAAGGGGGGTGTGAGATGGGGGTTTGGAGGGGGAGGGTCGGAAGGGGGGTGTGAGATGGGGGTTTGGAGGGGGAGGGTCGGGAAGGGGGGTGTGAGATGGGGCTTTTGGAGGGGGAGGGGCGGAAGGGGGGTGTGAGATGGGGGTTTGGAGGGGGAGGGGCGGAAGGGGGGTGTGAGATGGGGGTTTGGAGGCGGAGGGGCAGAAGGGGGGATGTGATTTGGGGGTCACAGGGGGAGAGGCAGAAGGGGGATGTGAGATGGGGGTTTTTTAGGAGGAGGGGCAGAAGGGGGATGTGAGATGGTTACAGGGGGAGGGGCAGGAGGGGGATGTGAGATGGGGGTTTGGAGGGGGAGGGGCAGAAGGGGGGATATGAGATGGGGGTTTGGAGGGGGAGGGGCAGAAGGGGGGATGTGAGATGGGGGTTACAGGAGGAGGGGCAGAAGGGGGGATATGAGATGGGGGTTTGGAGGGGGAGGGGCAGGAGGGGGGATGTGAGATGTGGGTTACAGGGGGAGGGGCAGAAGGGGGGATGTGAGATGGGGGTTACAGGGGGAGGAACAGTGGGAATGTTAGCTGGGGCAGTTTTTGCAGAGTGAGGGGCATGGGGGGGGGAATGTGAGGCGGGGGGGAGCCTATGGGGCAGGGGCAGAAAGATGGGGATGTGATGCAAAGATCCTGTGGTGGGGTGGAGGACTAGAAGGGGGGATGTGAAGTGAGGGACTGTAATGGGGGGAGGGGGAAGAAGGAGGGGATGTGAGGTGGAGGTTGGGGGGGGAGAGGGGAGAAGGAGATGTGAGCATTGTTCTCTCCATGTGCAGAATAAAATTTTCCATCCATGTCCAGAGTAATTTTTTTTTGTGCACTGAGGCACGTGCAAATGTGCACCACCAGTAAAAACATAAAACCTTGCTGTGTGCACTCTGCTGATCAGCTGGGTGGCATTTGAATTTATCCTGAGTAGCTGCACAAGTGCAGAGCTTATAGGGAACATTAGATATGAGGAGTGAGGGGTTCTGTGTCTGGGGAGGGGGGTTTGGTAGGGGAAGGAGGAGGAGACTCAGGTGGGGGCTTGTGGTGGGGGGAGGGCACCTGTGGCTGGAACGATTTTCCTTAAAGTCTAGTGACCGGGGGTGGTCACAGAATTCCCCTTGGGATTCTTCCCCAGTGTGCTGATCATGCCACTGACACCTGCCTTCTTGCTCTCTGGGGCTCCCCATCACCCTGTCCTGCTGGGCCAGATCTTCTGGTCTCCCCCACATAAGGCATAGAGTTGGGGTAACTGCCCCCCTGCTGAGCAATGCAGACACTGAACCACTTCAGCTGTGGGAGGATGCAGTTCTAGGCCACAGCACCCAGGAAGTCAACCCTCAAAAAGGATCAAAACCCCAAATCTTTTTTGTATAAAAGGTTTACACAGGGAAAGCTCATTAGGTAAACTTCCTTTATCAAAGAAAGATATGCACAATGTTGCTCTCCCAGGTAGCAATTACTTAACACTGGACCTGATAGTAAACAAAAGTATTTTTATTAACTACAAACAGGATTTAAGTGGATGCAAGTGAAAACAGACTGATTAAAGTAACTTACTAAATTAAAATGAAAAGAAAACACATAGCTAGTTCTAATTCACTAAGAAACTTATTGCTTGCAGATTCTTGCCCTAAAGAGCTGTTCTTATTTCAGGCATAATCTTCAAACTCTTTGACTTGGGTCAGTTGCCCTCCCTTTGTTTACTCTTAGGCTATGTCTACACTACGTGTTTTGTTGGAAGAGGCAATGCAAATGAAACACTGATTAGCATTTCCTCGTGCTTCATTTACATAATCTATTCCGATGCGTTTTTGTGCAAAAACATGCAGTGTGGACATGTCCATTTAGTGCAAAACCCCCTTTTTACACAAGATTCTTATGCCTCTCTGGGATAAGGAGATTTTGCCCAAAACGGACATGTTCACACTGCATGTTTTTGCGCAAAAACCTCTTGCACAAAAACAGATCAGAATAGATTATGCAAATAAGTGTGAGAAAATGCTAATCAGTGCTTCATTTGCATTGCCTCTTCCGCCAAAACACGTAGTGTAGACATAGCCTAAGGCTATGTCTATACTGCAAGGCTTTTCTGCAAGAGGAAATGCAAATAGAGTGTTCATTTGCACGTCGCGCTCACATTTGCATTTTCTCTTCAGATCCCTTTTGCGCAAGAGGTTTTTGTGCAAAATAGAACTGTGTAGACTGCTCTTTTTTGCGCAACACCCCCTTTTGCACAAGAGCCTCCTCTCAAGGCTCCTGTCGAGGCTGTTTACAAGTTGTTGAATTAATCATTACATTTTTAGGCTTCCAGGGCACCACTAATGGCTCTCATTAGCACATTGAAAATTATAAACAGACTCACAATTTATGTTTCTAACTTCACATACAAGAATGGTACATGCACCAAAATAGGATATACAGATCCAGCAGATTGTAACATTAAAATGGATAGGTTACATGAGGTATTTTGTCTAAAGCAACCCTGACTTATTCATATAAATATGAGCCCTCACATGTCTAATCTAAATCTCCTTTGCTGCAGATTAAGTTCTTTACTTCCTGTCCCACCTTCAGTGGACATGCAGAAAAATTAATCACGGGCTTGACCTACACTGCAGAGTTAGATCAAGGTAAGGCAACTTACATAAATCTAATGAAGCCAGTATACACACTAAAGCCTTGCTCTCACAGATGTAAATGCGTAAGTACAGTGCTATAGTAACTCTACCTCCAGAAGAGGCATAGAGCTTATGTTGGTGTAGTTCAGGTGCAGACACGGCATTACTTACATCCATGTGGGGCCGTGAAACTGACACAAAAACTGGTCTGTCGCAGAAATGGGTGGGAGGCATCCGTTAAAATCCAGCTGCTCCCAGACTTCCCACTCCCAGCAGGGCTGTACCCACCTTGTTCAGAGCCCAGCTACCACCTATATCTCCGTTCCTTGCTCCCAGCCCAGCTGCACACTCCCCACGGAGTATGACAGTGCTGGGTTTCTTCCTGCAGAGACTCAGCTGCTACACACAGGCTCCTGGCTGCCCACTGGGAGCCTGACTGCACCAAGGCTCTGCTACACTGGGAGATCAGGAGATGGGCAAGCCAGACTCCTGGTGCAAAGGAGTCGAGAGACTAATGGGCAGCCGAGCTTTTGGTGGTGGAGAACTGAAGGGAGGGAGGGGGAGCCAAGATCTCAGGGATTAGGATGATGACTGAGCTCCTGTGGTGGGAAGCTAAGAGCCTCAGAGTGTCCAGGCTGCTGGTAGGGACTGCGTAAGGAGCTGAGACCCTGCCTCTCAGATCCCCATGCTACCCCTAATAAAGACGTGCACAACCTACCGAAGGAGGGTAGTGTGGACATCAAAGTAATTATGGCAACGATTGTAAGTTGACCTAACGTAGGTTATAAGAATGGTCATACTGGGGCAGACCAAAGGCACAGTGTATTTGTCTTCCAAAAGTGGCCAATGCCAGGTGCCCCAGAGGGAATGAACAGGCAGTGATTCATCCCTGTCGCCCACTCCCAGCTTCTGGCAAACAGGCTAGGGATACTATCTGTGCCCGTCCTGGCTAATAGCCATTGAAGGACCGATCCCAATGAATTTATCAAGGTCTTTTTTGAACCCTGTTATAGTCTTGGCCTTCATAGCATCCTGTGGCAAAGTGTTCTACAGGCAATTTAGGCTCTCAATGGGAGTTAGGCACTCAAAACATTTGAAAATCCCCTTAGCTGCCTATCTACTTCTTTAGGTACCTAAATGCCTGTAAAACTCTGGCCCCAGGTGACCTGTCCAGGATCACACAGGAAACTAGTAGCAGAGACAGGAGCATACCCCAAGTCTTCTGAGTCATAGTCCTGCCCCTCACCACAGAATCTCCTCCTTTCTGTTAAGGTGCCAACATCTCCACCCCTTCAAGTAAGTGCTGAGACACCTTTCAGTCCACATATCTGAGCACATTTAAGTCAGTTTGCTTGCTTGTTTTTTAATTTAGTGAGACGTTTCAGTCCACATATCTGAGCAGAGAGTCCAAAAAACAAAAACAAACAACGCCCCCCGCCCCATTATGTAGAAGAATAAATATCCTTTCCTTCTTAGCCTGAATGTAATAAAGTCATAAAACCAGAGATTCATCCTGTGCAAGAACTTGCATGAGTGAGAGTTTCCAGGATATGGCCTCAAGTTTATTCAATGTCTTTGTAGACACTGAAGGGATTTCTGATAATACTCATGCATCTAAACACAAGGGAAATTAAAACATGCTGTTGGCACTTTGTTGATATACATGGCAAAATCCTCTACTTGAGGAGTCTTTTAAAAGAATTTGTTTCTACAAAGTATTTGATATTAGATTACTGTGAATATTCATTTACCCACAGGAAATATGGGTATCTTAGCAATGTGGAATTATGCTTCTCTGTGGATAATCGGGGCCTTTTTCTTGCTTTAATATTTTATCTATTCAAATATAAAATAGCATTAAGTAGTCACAGTCATAAGTATACACACCCACACATGTTGTAGAGCTATTTTCGATCTTTACCAGAAGAGTACACATTTTAAATGATACATTGTAAATGATGATTTAGCTGAGACTTGGGAAGGTAACAAACTTGCTTGAAACAAATTTAAACAGCTTATTTAACTACAGTAGATAACTACTGTGATTTTCTGAGTTGTTTTTTGATTGAAGGTAAACGACCCTTTTGTGCCTTTAATGTCATTTAGATGGGGGAAATGGTGGGATGAGACCCTCTTCTGTGATTTACAGAAAATTATTATTTTGCCACCTGAAGTCATGATTACCCAGTGGGCTACATGTCCTGCTGATACTTTAAATTAAGTTAGCATGTGCCAATGTGTGGTTGCTTGGGTATTTATTTTAAAGGACTCTGTTCTATAGTCCTTATATGTCTATGTCCCATTAAAACCACTGGGAGTTTTTTGTGTGGAGAAGAATGGATGAAAAATAATTTCCCACCAAATAATAGGATTAGATGTTTTCCATATGGAGCTCATCTTGCACTTCTTTCACATGCAAAATTCTCACTGATATCAGTGGGAATAAGATGTATGGAATACCTGCAGGAGTACAGTCTCATATGCATTCTTGAAGGCATATTATACTGTTCGGTGAAAAACACGTACAAGTCATTGCACGAATTATGGTTTATGTAGCTCAGAGGAAAGTTGTGAAGGTTAATTAACATGTGTGGAAGTACTCTGATATCCTTGGTTAAAGATGATTTACATGATGTAAGTGAAAAGTTTAATTACTTATTAATGTGGGTGTACATCTTTTAAACTGGATTAAAGTGCTTGTCCAAAATTATTTCAAAATGCCTCTCTGGAACAAGTATGATATACAAATTCATAAAAGCCAAGCTGAATGGAAAAACTGGACAGCTCAAGATACTGATCAATTGATATAGACTCTAGGACATACTGTGCCTAGGATATTAGTTCAAAGGCAGCTCTGAGATTAGCGAGCCAAACATCTGTCAACATTTGAAGAGTGTGTGGTGGCCAAAGAGAAAAATCATAGACCAGTTCCTATAGTAGACAGTGTATCTGCAGTACAAAACCACAGTTTGCATTCCTGTTGGCAGTTTCAACAGAGAAGACACTGAGGCCAAACTATTTTCGTACCTGTGGATATAGATTCTGGGCAGGGTTGGCACCTACTGGGAAGTTTGTACTGCGGCTGCTTGTACATGTACTCTGAATTAAAGGCAGAAAGTATAAATTAAAAAGACCATCTAAGGGACTGAATGGCCAGAGAGACAGGTAAAGGAGTACAGAGCCTTACATTCTTAGGTTTCTGGTTTTAATTCAGAGTACAGGTCAACACTGACTAAAAGATGTCACCATATGGTGGCCATTTGATGGTCTATATGAGTGAGTTTGGGCTCAGTCCGATATCTACTGGACAGAAATCCATAATACAAAAAGACCACCAGGATTGGCACTAATTGGAACCCTTGTTAGTAGAGACAGTCTGGAGAATGAACTGTCTCTCACATCTAGTGGCAGTTCTAGGTTAAGGTATTTGACTGATGTAGTACATGGAAGCTTAATTCCATTCACACAATAAGAACTTTACCAGTATTTTTTTTTCTTTTTACTTACATGTGGCTTATCTAAGTTATGCTACAGATTGGCCTAGCAATTGTAGACAGGGTACAACTATTACAACCAGGTTGAAAAAAAGAATCTGTGCTTTAGCTGTAGCATAGATGCGGCCAAATAAGAGGTATTTTTTACTTTATTGTTGTTGTTTTTGTTTTTAACAGAGTTATACATTAGGTAAACATTTAGGTTCAACAGTGGCAGTTAAATTCAGTTGATAGAAATCCATTTGCAACCCAAATCCATTTTATAGCAAGCATTGGGAGCATACTCACGTTATCATGGGGTAAACCTGCAATTGGTTTTAAATTGGTCACAAAACATTGTTAAGACCTCCTCTGTTCTAGGAAATAGAAACTTACTGTAACTGTGTCTCCTGACTTGGTTGCAACTAAACTGTAGATGGGACCATAGGTCATAATTTAGCTAGCTCTTGGGGTTTAATCACTTGTGAAAGTGCTCTGGGAGATGATTTATGCCTGTACAATACAGGTTCGATAGATAAACAGTGGATTTCAGGACAGACTGAGTCCTTTCACAAACACAAAGCAAACATTTAAAAATAATTACAATATATATACTATTAAACTCCAGCTGAATTATCCTCTCTAGTACTTGTTTTGTTCTTGGAGTAAAGCTTAGAACCCAACAACATTTCAGGCCTAATTTGTTTCTCAAAGGCACGCTATCTAATTTATTAGCTGATAACTGTTTAGCATGCTTTTTATTTTAAAGAGCCTCAAACCACCCAGTTTGTTTTAATACCAGGCCATTGAAATGAATTGAAGTATTCTAATGAAACAACATCTACCAATAGGTGTGTGCCCCTAGGTGGAGAACATGAGAACTTGGAAAGCTGTCCACACGTAGCTGAACATTGTGGAAGGAGATGAGCTTCCAGGGAGCCAATGGAAGCCATAACATGCTAATAACATGCTAATTCGTGTGGCTGGGGCTGTGCAAAATTTTGCCAGGGAGCAAGAGGGTGAGAATGCTGGGAAGAGGATGCATTACTTTCCATTCGTTAGTATGAAATTCATCCAGTCGCTGGTGGAAATGACAAGGGAACTTAACTCTGGTCAAAGCAACAATTGTGCACAAATAACATTGTGCAATCTGTTTTTTTATGACTTTGAAGGGGTAGATGCACATAGGCACTGCTGGTGAATAAATGGCTGCATAGTAGCCCAGGGCAACCATGCTTCTGTGAGAGGAAAAGGGTACATGTGGAAAGGCAGCCATTTCGTATGGCTGGGCCCAGTGTCCTATACAGATCCTCTGGCTCAGGCATTCAGGAGTTTATTTGTTTTCCCCTCACTTTCGTATGTTTTTGTGAGAAAGAGTATGATTCAGTTTTATGTCTCCAATGTAGGCTACAGTTTTAGATGGAGGGCCCGAAGGTTCAAAGTGAGGTGCGTGTAATTACACCACCTCTCATATGATAGTGTAATTGTGCATCTAATTTGGGTGTGTAAATGGCTAGTTATGCATCTAACTGGCCATTTGTATCTGCAACCCATATTAAGTGGGGAAATGCATTAGCATCTTTTGCACATATTCATGAATGCCTAATCTGGACAAAAAGATGCAGAGGCCCCTGTAACATGCAGTTTGAGTTGTACTGAGTACGCTGTGGTAACAGCAAGTGACTCCTTTCCACTCTGGCACTTGGACAACAACAAAAGGCATATCAGATGTCCAGTGAGCAAAAAAAATCAAATGTCTGTCTTTCCCTCCAGGAGCATTGCGTACTGCTGCTTGGCAGGGTGTTTCCTTCCTCGTCTTGTTTTGCATAATAATGCATTTTTCTTTGTGCTTGGAACTATTTAAATGTTATTGCTTCAGAGGAGAATGGGCTATTTCCCTGTTGGGACAGAAAAGAGTTGATGCAGCTGCAAGATACTGTCTGCTCCTGTAATTTACTCACAAGTACAGTATGTATTGCAACAAGTAGATTAGATACCAAGGCTACGTCTAGACTGGCATGATTTTGCGCAAATGCTTTTAACGGAAAAGTTTTTCCGTTAAAAGCATTTGCGGAAAAGAGCGTCTAGATTAGCACGGACGCTTTTGCGCAAAAGCACTTTTTTGCGGAAAAGCGTCCGTGCCAATCTAGACATGGTTTTGCGCAAGAAAGCCCCGATTGCCATTTTCGCGATTGGGGCTTTTTTGCACAAAACAAATCTGAGCTGTGTACACTGGCCCTTTTGCGCAAAAGCTTTTGTGCAAAAGGACTTTTGCCCGAACGGGAGCGTCAAAGTATTTGCGCAAGAAGCACTGATTTCTTACATTAGAACGTCAGTGTTCTTGCGCAAATTCAAGCGGCCAGTGTAGACAGCTGGCAAGTTTTTGCACAAAAGCGGCCGCTTTTGCGCAAAATCATGCCAGTCTAGATGCAGCCCAAAAGCAAAGGACACTGCATGCACACATTTAGCATAACATTTTCAGAACTCCAGTGAATCAATGCTGTGTTCACATTTTCAGTGGTATAAAAGACATTCACCATGAGCCCTGCATCTGACCTTTAGTCAATGTTGCAGCCCATCTCGTCTCAGCTTTTGTGGCTGATAGGGAGGCTGCTATGAGGTTACAGTGAGGTGTGATTTTCAGGAGTGCTGAACTTCCATAGCCGCTTCCATTGGAGCTGTGGGTGTTCAGTGCCTCTGACTTGCCCAGCAGGTCGAAGACAGGGTGAGCAGAAACCTGGAATACAGCCACTTCCTCAGCACCGAGCTTAACCTGAGGAGCTGGCTTGCAAATTATTAAACATATTTCCCCTTTACACAGCATAGCTCCTGCTCTTTGAGGCTAGATTTTGCTTCTTTGAGGCACAGGGAAAAATAGAACAGTCACATTGACACATCTGTTCCCGCTTGACAAAGACCTATTCTCAGGTAATAGTAAGCAATGCTCTTCTTAGGCTTTGGAGCTTAGAGAGCCATTGATTGATTGATTTTTCAAGGAAGCTTGCATGCTGGGTAGGTTTTTCTGAGTGCTGAGGGGTGTAATTATGACTTCTTGTCAGGCATCATCCCATTAGACACATATGCTAGCAATGACCTTTTTTGTTTGTTTTTTGTTTTTTGTTTCCTCTTTATTTTTTAAAGCTTCCGTGAATTTCATTCACATCACAGGCTCTCTGGAAAGGTTATTGTCCTGTGTTTAATGTGTGTGTGCGAGAAGAGAAAGAAGAAGAGATTTACTGCAAAGAGAAGCCATACCTAGAGCAGTTAGCAAATGGAAGAAATAATATAATAATGTCTAGTAATACAGACAGAACAAGTTGTTTGCCTGTGACAACCCCCTGACCTGTTGTAAAATTAACATGTGCAGCTGCTGCTCTCTTATCTCAGTTTTGTCAGGCAAAGTAAGTGCCACATATGGACTACCATGCAAGCCCTAGGGGGTTAAAAGCCAGGTGTTTAGAAATAATCAGCCATGAACGTATGCATCCAGACATGGCCCAGCAGAAGGGACATGCGTTGGCAACTTTCCCTGAGCCCCAGGCTGCAAATGATTTGCACAAAAAGGAGCAGTGCTTTGGTGCAGATTGGTCTAGACTAACCTTACTCCCATTTTTTGTCTTCTAGCAGGTTGCATAGCAATTCTCTCAGATTCAATTGCATTAGTATTAACTGCTGGGAAAAATGTAGCCTTCTTGTGTCTGTTAAAAGGCAATAATTCATTCGGCAGGTTCTGCTGACATTATAAAATGGGAAAGGCAGTTTCATTCAGTAGCATGGAACTATCCCCCAAAGTGAAATACGACTGGTTAGCCTGGACTGGTGCATTTGTGACCTGATGACTTTAAGATAAAGCAACCCGAACTTTGCTTTGAGGAAAAGGCTTGAGATAAAAAGGGACCTTTAAGGAATGACTATAAATCTCTGTCTCCAGAGATGGTCATTTTTCCTCCTGTCATTTAATGTCTGCACTCGAAGAACATTAGCTCCTTTTGCTTCCTCCATGCCTGTCTCTATAAGGGTATGAAATAGGGCCATTTGGGGACCATATGACCAGTAAGTCGGGGTATTATGCATAACTTCTCGCTGTCAAGCAAATAAGGTGTGTGGGGTAAGAGGCACCAAAGCCATGCTGTCCAACCAATTCTGAAGCACTAGCTACTGTAGTGATTATTACAGCGAACTAGCCACACTCAACTGGCCAAATAGCCACAGGTGGCTGGTGGCTAGCATGTTGGACACCACGGCATTAGAGGGTAAGCAGCATCTGCAAAGCCATCCCTGATGAGGGAGTAAATCTTTTGGACTGCACAGAATGCAATGGCTGTAAGACTTGGGTGGAAAATGAGCTGCTCTTTATTCTTCATACCTTTATGAAGTTTATGTGTGAGATGGGGGACAACGTAAGCCAGGAATGCTACTCCATGCTCTTACTTAAATCAACTGATAGCAGCAGCAAGCCCAGGGATCCCTACCTGGCTCCTATTGCCTTTGTATCTGCTAACCTCCCAAACATTAATGGATATATCCTCACAACACCTGAATAAGATAAGGAAATATTCCCATTTCACAGATGGGGAACTGAGGCACATATCATGCAAAGTTTACACATATGCTTATGTTGTTCACCTGACTTGGTTCCAGAGGCACAATTCTTGTGGGTGAAGTGACATAGCATAAGGCTTTCCCAGATCAGGGCTTAAGTGACTTGCCCAAGGTCACACAGCCAGTGTGTGGCAAAGTTAGAACTTTGAAGTCTGTACTGTCTTAACTCCAAAACCATCCTTCTTCACCCTGGAGGAGTGTAAACATTAACATTAACTCTGGACACATCTACATTTCACCCAGAAAAGTCATTGGATCTTTATATGCACACTCTCTTATTTAGCAAGAACCTATGAGGAATACTGTCACACAGCTCATGAGCAGGTGTGCTGACCTCAGGGCAGACTGTCAAAAACAGGCCAGATATCCCAAACTGGTGTTTTATAATTAGATTTTGCCAAGCTAATAACAAATGTGAACTCCTGAATGACTATAATAGTTTCACCATGAAGTTACAGACAGTCCCTTTAAATTCTCTAATCTATTTTGCCACCCAAGTAAGCTGGATTTAGTGAGAAATGGTCACTTACACAAAAAATCACTCTTGGCCCCTCTCCTGCCCCTGCAGCAGTCCTGGACTTGGCCCCAGGCTCTCAGCCCCAGCCCCTGACCCTGATCCTAACCGTGCCTTCTCCTGGCCCTGGACTGCAGCTTTGAGAGGCAGGGGCCTGATGTAAAAATTTGGGGAGCACAGTTCAAAAACTATGAATGGGACACATCCAGCTCACTTAATTAGCCTCATTAACATGGGTCCTACAATTGACAGGTACGTCTGCTTTTATATATGTCTCTTGGTTTCTGATATTTCCACTCCAATTCATTTGATGAAGTGGGTTTTGCCCACAAAAGCTCATGATTCTGTATATTTTGGTTAGTCTTTAAGGGTATGTCTACACTAGCTCGTTAGTTCGAGCTAGGTAGGCAAATGAGGGCAGCCAGAGTTGCAAATGAAGCCCGGGATTTAAATATCCCGGGCTTCATTTGCATGTTCCCGGGCGCCGCCATTTTTAAATCCCCCTTAGTCCGAACTAACTGCCCGCGGCTAGACGCGGCAGTTAAACGTTAATTCGAACTAACTCCTTAGTTCGAATTAACTGTTACTCCTCATTCCTGGAATTTGAATTAACTGTTACTCCTGGAATGAGGAGTAACAGTTAATTCGAACTAAGGAGTTAGTTCGAATTAACGTTTAACTGCCGCGTCTAGCCGCGGGCAGTTAGTTCGGACTAAGGGGGATTTAAAAATGGCGGCGCCCGGGAACATGCAAATGAAGCCCAGGATATTTAAATCCCGGGCTTCATTTGCAACTCCGGCTGCCCTCATTTGCCTACCTAGCTCGAACTAACGAGCTAGTGTAGACATACCCTAAGGTGCTACAGGACTACTCATTGTTTTTAAAGTTACAGTCTAACACGGCTACCCCGCTGAGACTGTTTCGTGTATGCATTTACAGACATCAAAATGCTTCTGAAAGAACAGAGAAACTTAATTAGGGGTGGGGAGGTTAAATTACATTTAAAAAACACCTAAATGCTTTTAATAGCCATTCTGATACTGGTTACATAGGTTCTACAGGGAGAAATGTCTTTAATTCATGGCCATTGAATTCTTCCTACTTGCATCAGTTCTGCTGCTTTTTCCTAGTCACAAGTCTTCTGTATCTGTGCCTTCTTCCTTTGCAAGTGAAAAAGGACTGACTCTAATGTCATTCCCTGGAAGGAGTTTGTGAGGAAACCTGTCAGCGTGGGATGGTGGAAGGTTTCACAAAAGACTGTGTTTAGAGGCTGGATCTTTAAGACTGAAAGATTAGCCTTTTATCACTAGAATTAAAGGTCTAAGGTTCGGTGCCCACCAATGTCCCATAGTGAGAATTGTTATGTCAAGAACCCCTAAAAGTACAGAGCAACATTTTCAAACTCAAGTGCCTCCGTTTGGGCACCAAGGTAAGTACCTTGAAATTCAGTGTTCCTGGGAATCCACAAGTCCCGTGGAAATCAAGGGAAACCAGGGCTGCTGAGCACCTTGAACATGAGGCTGCTCACGGAGGGGTCTCATAGTTAGGCACTTGAAAATGTTAGCCGCAATGACCTTAATGAAGTTTAAGGAGTGAAAAAATATTGGTTAAGGGCATTATTACAGCTGGGAATTCAGGTGACCCAACAAAGAATTTGGGGGAATTGAACTTACATCTCCCACATCCTACCAATGTCTTCACTACTTCCATGCTTCTACTTCTCCTGGAGCTAAACAATTGTTACAGATTTTGTTGGCTTAAGGAGACAATTGAACTAGACAATGATGGGCCAATGAGAAGAGTGCTCCTGCTGGGGGCACTCCACCCAGGATACATAAGGAACAGGAAGAAAGTCAGCTGATATATCGTCTCCTTGGCAAACATTACCAGCTGCAGCAAAATTGCAAGCCTTCCTCCAGGTTAAACTTGTGATTTGGTTTTTATGTGTTAATAAAGGAAACTACAGGAAGAGATGATCCCACCACAAGTCTCGGTACACAAACTTAGAGTGGGAAGATGAGGGAGCTGATCCTGTTTTTAGGCTAAAGGGCTCTGTAGCAAAGCGTCCAACTGGAGTCAGTTTGCAGCCAGGCAACTTACAGCAAGGTGGGGTGAGCTGTAACTCTATTTGATGGAGCAGACTGCTTTGTCTCTCTTTGCTTTTGAGTTCTTGTGTGTTGTTGCCTCACAAGCAGACAGCAGTATAGCTGGGTTTTTAACTATCTAATTTCTGTATGGAAGCAGAGTAGTGTTGAGGAAGCGTTGGGTTATAATAGTAGCTTTTAGAGAACTGGGAAGTGAATTAGAAGTTTTGTAGAAGATGTAGGAGTGTCCTCCCTTCAGAAATGTTTGCAAATTACCTGCTATTTGATACAATTTGGTGGATTCCAGAGGCAAAAAAGTTGCTCTGTGGAAATGTCTTTGATAAGGTAGGACTTGCTGTCTTCCAGGCAGTGAGTCTGACTGGGAGTGGAGAGGGGATGACCTTGTGCAGGGGTATTTTCCTACTGTTTCCCCTTCAGTCAGAACAGTGGCTTAATCAGGGCCCTCCTTAGGATTTATGGGGCCCTACACAGTACTATGAAACAGGTGCCCCTATGCCAGATGGCAGCCTGGGGGATGATGATTTTTTAATGTGATCTTATAATCTTCAGCAGCACACGAATGAAACTTTCTTAAAACAAATTTTAAACTAAGGTCCTGTAGACCAACACAGTAAATTCAGAAACTGGCAGGAGTTGGCAAATGCCTGTTAAATGGCTTCAGTACAATTGAATGGCTCTTTCACAAGTTCTGCGAATAGCTCTGGCAGGCTTCTTCACTTTTAACTAGATCCTCTCTGGAGGAAGCAGAGCAGGGATAGCAAGAGGTAGGTGGGTGGACGTTAAGACCCAGTGGTGTGCCAAATCTTTGTATGATGCGTATGGGTAAGGCTCTGGGTATAGTCATTCAAATTAACTGTGTATTACCAGCCCTTTCCTGGTGAACTTCCTTTCCAATAAAGAAACAAAAGGTCAGTTCTGTGTTTCATTAGCTGCTATCTGTGAACAAACAACATGAGCCACGTGGCTTTCCTGCCACTGAAATGTGGAAAGTGAAAAAGGAGTGATGGTTTGCCACTTAAGGGCAGGCAACAGACTAGTGAGAAGAGAGAGGTGCAGAAGACAAAAGCATTTACCTCCATGAGTTTGTATCCTTTGGTAAATCAGACAGTTCAATGAATGAAAACACTTTGCATGGAACCCCCTTTCAGGGTACGATAAGCTAAGGGTTTTTCTACAGGGTCACTTGCATGAGTGTAGCTATATCAGCAGAGCAGTTTTTACCTGGTGGGGTGTCCTGCTGATGCAGTATTGACCAGAGTTGTTGACTCGAGTCCCACAACTTGAACTCGAGTCCGACTTAAGTCGCCTAGGTGACTCGACTTGAGACTCGACTTGGGTTCATTGTTTGTGACTTGACTTGACTTAAGACTTGCTAATTTTGTTAAATCAACTTGGTGAAAAAATAGTCCGAAAATGCCGATATTGATGGCTTGTACAAAAGTGACTTGACATTTTTAAAATTACGACTTGAGACTCGACTTGGGACTTGACTCGAAAGTGACTTTTGGGACTCGAGACTCGACTTGAGACTTGAGCTGTAGTGACTTGAGACTCAACTTGGACTTGACAATGACGACTTGAAGACAACACTGGTATTGACCCATTTATGTGAGTACTGAGAGGCCTAAGACGGTGTGTTTGCTTCTACTAAGTTAGGTGGAAAGGTCTTAAGAAGCTCATTGTAAACTCACCATAGTTTCCCAGCTCTCTAAGGTCCTGATTCAAAGCCCACTGAAGTCAGTGAAAGGCTCCAATTGACTTCAAGGGGCTTTGAATCAGCCCCATAGGAGTCACCTGCAAAATTAGCTAACCATGTTTCCAACTCATTCCTGCTAGATAGCACAGCTAAGTACAGAAACAGATTCTAATATCCTGAAGCAAAGGGGCACAACACATCAGCTAAGCAGAGCCTGGAACTTTATTGGCAAAGTAATATGGTGTTTTACTAGGAAATTAGAAAGGAAGATGATTATTGCATTTTATGACAATACCTCAGGGCAGAACAAGGACTAGGATGTAAAATTTTAAAGGAATTGAATTGGCAGTAAGGAAGGGCAGCATGTTAACAGCAGGCTTAATTATAACTTTCAGTGCAGTAATTTTCAAGTATCAGCCAAGTGAACACCATAGATTTGACCCAGTACTTCTTAAATAAGCTGTTCTTTTCTTCTCTCTCTCTTTAATGACATGCATTTATTATTAGCAGCTGCTGGGAACAACATTGTGATTCTGATATTATTGGAGACATATGCAGAATAAAATCCTATCCCTCACACTCTTACCTGTGTGGGGTATACTGAGGAGAGAGAGGAGGAGTGGGATGCAGGGAGCTGTGCAGCATGATGGTGCATTCCTAAAGCTTCCAGAGGGACCCTGTCAGAGATTACCAAATGTGCTGAGATATCACTGAATCAGCCTAGTGTGCCAGCCTGGGTCCCCTTTACCTGGTCTTGCTGAGCCAGACTCACAAGCCTCTCCCAGCCAAGCACACAGGCAGGGCCATGCTCAACTGCACAACAATACAGACACTGAGATCAGCCCTGGGAAGGCTTAAGGGACTTGCTGCAGCACCCAGATATCCACCTCCCTTGGCATACAGACCCAAGCTTGTATGAAACTTGCCTTCTCCTTCAGTGTAGAGGAAAGTCTGCCCAACTTCTGGCCCCGCCATATAGAAACCACACAAACTGGGTTGTATTATAAACAAGAAATAAATCTAACTACAACAGCTGTATTTTAGGTGGTTAAAGAGGTAGAAAACTGAACAAAGCTTATTATTAAGAAAATAAAGGGAAGCACACAAACTAAGATTGATTCACTAAAGAAACTGGCTACAAATAATAATTCTTCCACCTAGATATAGTTTTAGGTAGAGTCCTTCACAGGCCAGATGTGTCTGTCTAGTCTAGGTCCAGTAGTTCTTCTCCCTCCTCCCCTCACCCCGTGTTAATTCCAGTGCTTTTTGTTTGTAAGTGTTTTCAAGTATTCCTTTTTGGGGGAGAAGCAGAAGTGAATCAAACTGAAGACCTTGATTGTTTCCTCCCCTGCCTTATATAGGGTTTCCATAAGGCAGAATGCTTTGTTTGATTCTACCAGCTCCCAGTGGAGCAGTTCAGTAGTCCAAGATGGAGGTTAGTGTCGGGTGACCAGGACACCTGATTCTGTAGCATCACAGAGTTCATCAGTCAGTAGCTGTATAGAGCATCCACAGGAAGGCCAAACCTCTTCACTGTCTATTGTCCTCTGTGAAGGATCTGGCTTTTCCATGGTAGTACCCGAAGTGTTAGCATTGGGCATCACTCAAAGTAGCATAGTTGAAATACAGTCACGTTAGTCAATATTCTTAACTTCAGATACAAAAATGTTACATGCATAGAAACAGGATATTCATATTCAGTAAATCATCACTTTTCCAAGGACACCTTACATGTGTTATCTTGCATAACAAATGTCTCCATTGCATCATATTCATATCACAAGTACATTTTCAGAAAGCGCATAGAACGGAATGTCACAGGCATCAAGTGGCCACCAGAGAGGACCAGCTATACCTCTCCCTCAGCATGTGTTCCTGAGTGTAGCACATGAAAGGGGTCAGCAGTCTGACCATGCCCTAAGATGGCCAAGCTCCCCTCAGGACTGGGCCGAACAGGCCAAGGTGATCATAACTTGCTTGCGTTCGGCTAAGCACTCGGTTTTTAATCCTGCCCTACAGCTGAATGGGGGAAGGGAAGTCATTCCGTATATCCCTTGCCTCCACACAAGAGAGGGCAGGGGCTGGCTCTTCCTAAGTAATCTGGAGAAAGGAATCGTTTGGTTGCACTAGTTCTATCTGATGGCATTTAATGCATCTAATAGCTGCCATTTAATGTAGCAAAACCTCTTAATTAAAAAAAAGAGAATAATGGAGGACGGGTAGGTTTTTAATTTTGTGCATGAATGAGAGAACACCATAATTAAAATCTAGGGCTTATTTATTTGTTGTTTTCTTTTTGTAGCACAGCACTTTTAGGTGCCTGAATTTGGCTGGCAGCTTGCATCTTGACACTGTGACTGTCTTTCCACCTAGAATTTCCCCAACCCCCTTTTTTTTCTGTAGCATTATTCAGTTCTTCTACACACAATATACTTTTGCAGCTGGCATTAAGGACATTCTGTTTCTTGGCCACCGTTTCCTCTAGAAAAAAAGTCACCCCCGTAATGTCTTACATCAGGACCAAGCTGCTCTGTGGGGTTGTTCCTCCTGCAACTGACCATAGACACTGGTCAATTCAATTGGCTCAAAGAAAAGGGCGCTGCAGATCAATTAGACTGAAAATGGAACGTGAGGCATTACACCCCGTATTTGTCATTGTAATATTATTAAGATATGATTATGGCATCACTTTGTATTTTATGCAAGATAAGGCACATAAGCTATCATTGAAAAGGTTATGATCTACTAAATATGGTTATCCTATTTGTATGCACATATCATACTTGTATCAAAAGTTAGGAATATTGTCAATGCATCTATTAGAAATGTGCTTACCCCTGGGGAATGCCCACTAGACAGAATGCAATCAGTGTAGATGGCTGGCGGGGAAGGGCCATTAGGCAGAACAATAGTTCTTAGAAGATGGTACTCTCCCCCTGGAAAGCCTTTCTGAGGACTACAAACTACCTCTGAGTTATGGGTGCTATGGCCCTAGAGAGACATGTGACCAAGTCACCTGATCCTGGACTCTATCATAGTATATTACTATTTTCCCACTGAATGGCATGGGAATTAAAATTGGAGACACAGTCCTCCTGACACACTGAAAAGGTCTTTTAGGCAGGGCAGTAATGACATCTGGGTTCTCCTTCATGGACTTCCTGCCTAAAAAGACTGCTGGAAACACTTGAGAAACAAGGGATTGAACTGGGGGAGAAGGGCTGAATCCAGGCTAGAGAGATTTCTAGCCTGTGAAAGCAATATCTGGAATTTTAAGCTGCAAGCAAGTGCAGCATGCCCTCAAGAATTTCTGCAAACTGCCTAAATCAATGATTGGGGTGAGAATTTGCTACTCATGTCCAATCTCTTTAATATATTAAGCTTAGATTGTGGTTTTGCTTTATTTTGCTAGGTATTCTGTTTTGATCTGTTTGCTATCCCTTATAATCACTAAAAATCCATCTTTTTGTAGTTAATTAACATGTTTTGTTTTATCATGTGTGGAAATCATAACCTGTGGTCAGAAAGCTGTGTCTATTTCTCTCCACATTGAGGGAGGGAGTGAATATCATTCACTTATGCTGCACTGTTTTCTGTGTAGTGCAAGCTAGTATCATTTTGGCTTTCCCCTGCAAAGGGAAGTGGGCAGTTGAGTAGCTGAGCAGTTCCTTAGCTGAGCTTTTCCATGCACAGCTGATCTCAGCATCGGTATGTAGCTACAGCTGGGTGTATTCCAACCTGTACGTGTGCTGGGGAAAACACAGGCAGACACCTGGAAGGCTTGTCGGCTTGTCACAGTATTACAGTGGAAGCGGAAACCCCAGGCTGTGGGTCAGGTAATTTCAGTAGTACTCCTGTTCCAGCTGACATTCTGTGACAGGGTTCCCCCCACCAGGGTGCCTCAGCCCTCATTGTGGGACAAAGAAGGAAACAAAAAGAGCTAGACACACACGATTCTCTCTCTCTCTCTCTCTCTCAGGGTACGTCTAGACTACATGGCTCCGTTGACAGAGCCATGTAAACTAGTTTACCCAACATAGTCAATGAAGCGGGGATTTAAATAATCCCTGCTTCATTAAAATAAAAATGGCTGCCACGCTGTGCCAACAATCAGCTGATCCGGCACAGCCCGGCAGTCTAGACATGGATCGGTCGACAAGGGAAGCCTTTGTCGACCGCTCCTGTAAACCTCATTTCACGAGGCATAAGGGAGCAGTCGACAAAGGCTTCCCTTGTCGACCGATCTGCGTCTAGACTGCCACGCTGTGCCGGATCAGTTGATTGTTGGCACAGCGCGGCAGCCATTTTTATTTTAATGAAGCGGGGATTACTTAAATCCCCGCTTCATTGACTATGTTGGGTAAACTAGTTTATATGGCTCCGTCAACGGAGCCATGTAGTCTAGACATACCCTCATTGGCTAACAATCTTACTTCAAGTATTATTAGCTTGGTTAGTGAATTCTGAATGAAGCCTTTTTTCTTCAGTTCCACTTCCCCAGAGGTTTCTTGCTTTCTTATTTTTATGATTTACAGTGAAGCAGGCTCACGTACTGGGTCTGTCACCAACACCATCTATATTCCTCATACTTTCATATGCACTTACACTATTCCACAGTCTTTAAAAAAAAATAGTGCAGCTCTTTGTTACTCACTTTCCTGCTACTTTCACTACCCCCCTCATAATATACTCTCATAAATACTTTGCAAAGAACCTGTCTTTCTTAGGAACACTCCCTGGCTTCCCACAGCCAATCAGCTGTTTCTTTAATCAGACATGAGTCACGTCACCCATCTTGGGGTGATCAATAAATTATAATTATTCAAACCACAGTCATCTCGCAGTCTTAAAATGGTTTTCTGTGCCTCAGGTTCCCATCTGCTAGCATGCTGCACCTAACCTTCAGCAGAGCTAGACTAATGTTGCTCTGCCACTTATTAGTACCCAAAATCATCAATACAAGCTTTTACACAGGGGTCTGCATTTGCCTGCTTGCCCTTTTCCTAGGTCTTTGGGCTCTGGTCTACACGAGGGCTTTATTTTGAAATAACCCTCCCCTTAAGTTGAATTTTATAAGTGGCGCATCCACACTACCATGCCTGTTATTTCAAAATAATGGGCCACATATTTCAAAATCTGTACTCCTGCTTTTCTCAGGGAATAATGGTAATTTTGAAATAGTGGTAGCATGGACATTCCGGTGCCCCAATTCTGGTACCCCAATACTCGGTTCCCCAGAGTAATTCGAACGAATTACTCCCCAGTGCTTCCTGGGGTTCTAAGTTAAGGTTGCACGTCCACATTAACAGAGTTTCCCCATAGTGGGGACATGCTATTTCAATTCTGTAAAATCAGGAATTAAGTCGAATTTAGTTGTTTTGAAATAGTTTCCTGGTGTAGACGTGGCCTGGGTGGGATCAAAAGATGGTCAAATGCTACAGTGATTGACAAAAAGAAGAAATAAATCAGAAAAATGCATGGTCATTCAAACTTCGTTCCTTTCATTCACTCCCTCAGCTGCACCACACAAAACAGGGAACCTCGAATGGGAAAGAAAGCAGCATATTTAAGGGGGAAAAGCAGTAAAGAAACCGGAGAGTCTCTTAAAGAAGCAGACCACTCTGAGTATATATATAAAGCAGTGGTTCTCAACCTATTTACCATTGTGGGCTGTACATGCCGGTCTCTGTGTGTTATAAGGTCTCAGCTACGCAATATATATACTACCTGTATGGCCCTGAGGATGTCACATGGGCCATACATGCGTTCTGATTGGGCTGCAAGCAGCCCATAGGCCATAAGTTGAGAACCACTGAACTAGACAGTAGTTGGGAAAGGTAATTCCCAGATGTGCTAGTGCTTAAAAATGGCAGTGTTGCTATGGTGGTTCAGGTTGGCCTACCATGTACAATCTCGCCAGACACCCTCTGGATACATGCTCAGTCTGAACCACAACCTGTGCTGCCACAGCCACAGTGCTGGCATTAGCTGGAATAGAGTTAGTGTGCGTCCACCCTCCTGATCTGGGAATAACATTTCCCAGGTGCTGGGTGTAGGGCTGCCAGATGTTTTCAACAAAAATACCGGACACCCTTGACATGACATCACAATCTACATTACATCTTATTTAGAAAATACTGGGCATTTATATTTTCTCATTTATATTTTCTCAATTTGTTTCCCGATCAGAAAGCTCAAATACTGGACTGTCTGGTTCAAAACCGGACACCTGGCAACCCTAGCTGGGTGGACAGAACCATTCTGAGGGGTTTTTTTAAACACTGACTATGATGGAAGGTACTTAAAAATTTATACTTACCTCAGGATGTCAACTGCACTGATTAGAGATTGTAGCAGTTAGGATTCACTGGTGTGGTGCTCTTGACAGGTTTCCTGTTCATAACCATTCGGCTGCGTGTGTGTGCTCCTCTATATGTTGTGTTGGCTTTCACAAATAGCCACCACAGCAGACTCCAAGAGAGCCCCAAAAGACCATAAGATCAGATAAGGATCGAAGGTGCCTGGACTGGTTTATTGTTAAACAACATACAATAATAGTTGTCTGTAGATTCTACCAACCACTACGCACATGTATCCCTGAACAATGGAACAACTCAGTGATATGGGAATATATCACTGCCCCCTAAGTCAGACAAGGACAACTCTTTGGGGTACACTTTTATACATAGGTGCAAACAAGTTACTCATCGCTCCTGATGCATCAGGTTGCCACCCTCTGACGTTACCTAGTACCACTCATTTCCTTGTACATGGAGGTTCGATCGCTAGCTATCATGTTGTCAGTTTAGGCCCTGTCCTGAACCTGGGTTGGTATGTTCCTGTTACCTGAGGGGTGTGTATTGGTACTGAGATGTTCTGTTATGATCTCTCTGGAGTGTGCTTAAATCCTATGTCCAGTACCTCTTAGGTATGAGTATTTCTGTGATATCAGCCCTGTTCTTGCCAACTTCTATAAGCAGGGGCCTGCCTCTTGCTCACAGCTTCTCTTTGCTTTATATTAGCAAAGTCTTGACCATTTCTGTCTAGGCCTCAGGCCTCATCCCAGGCCTGTGATACCTGGACTTATGTTTCAGGCCATCATCTTATTACAGAAATCATAGAGGTATAGAAGATGGCATAGTGTTCAGTTTTAAATGCCAACTTTTTTTTTTAATGAGCCCTTGCTGGTTAAAAAAAATTCCACATTGATGAATCCAAAGTAGCAGATGACATGGTGTGAGACGATGCAAAGTTAATTAAGTGCTGCTGTCAGTGATGGGTTTCAAATGAAATAAATGCTATATGTTGTAATCTGATTCTGACTTTCATGTATGGATGTTCAAAGGAAAGCCAGGGGCTAATGAAAGGTGCAGTGGTATAACAACACTTCACTCTTCTGTACAGCTTTACAAAGGCCCCCAAGGTCACACTCCCCATGTTAGAAAGAAATAATCCACTGCTGTCTTCCTATCACAGCAGCAAACAGGAAAGGTAATTGAATACAAAGGGTAACTGAGAAACACAAGCAATACGATACGACTCTCTGGTGCAATAATCCCTCCTGCCCATGTGGCCACGGATATTTCATTATACAACAAATCCCTGGGTCCAGATGCTAATTGCTACAAACAGATATGATGCTACAATGGGAAAAGCCACATGGTCTGTAATCTCAAAATACTGTCTATGGAGCTTGACTCTCATGGCAGAAATGCATGGATACTCATCCTAGAGATGGATTCCTTAAAATGAGCCTGAACCAAGCCCACATATCCAAATAGCTCTGAACTTTGTAGGCATTGTGAGCTACACCTGGACACTGATGCAGGGCTATCTCTAGCCAGTACTGAAAGCAGACACTAAAGCAGTACTGAAGCTGTAATTGCTTCCCCTGAAATCAATGGGCGCAATTAGAGGCACAGTGAGAGGAAAGCAGCAGTTATAGTCCTACTAGGAGGAAAGCAGTATCAGCAACCCCAAGAATTCAAAAATCATGAGCCAAGTCCTCGCAATCACAAGACTCACCATATAGATCCACATTCTAGGGCCATATCTACGCTATGCGGAAGATCGATGCTGCTGTGGTCAATCTTCTGGGGTTTGATTTAGTGGGTCTAGTGAAGACCTGCTAAATTAAACTCAGAGAGCACCCCCGTTGGTGCTGGTACTCCTGCTTTTCATGAGGAGTAAGGGAAGCTTACGGGAGTGTTTGCTCCTGTCAACCTCCCACCATGTGCATGGTGTGGAAATGCAATTTAAGATATGTCAGCTCCGGCTACGTAATTTATGCAGCTGGAGTTGCATGTCTTAAGTCGACCTTCTGCTGTAGTGTAGGCCATGCCTTTGATCTTTCTGTTTGCCTGGGGGGGTTCTGAGATTTTAAGGTGCATGTAGTTCACATCTTTAGGCCTTTCTCTGCAACTGGAAGGGCCAGACACTGGGTTTTTAAAATTTTTAAATGGAATATTTTCATGAAACCACTTGCCTCCAGGAGCTGAGACTTGAGGAAAACTACCAAATATTGCCATGCCCAGAAAACCACACAAGCTGGCAACACTGGTAAAATTGGTGTAATAGGTCCTCACAGGACCTGACCCTTTACCACTAATGTCAACAGGAGTTTTGTCATTAGTGGAGCGGTACAATAGTGGACGAAAAGGTCCTGATAGTAAGATCTGCATGAATTGACCTTCTATGATACAGAATATTAATTGTACACTCCCATTTAAAAAAAACAGTATAAGAAATAGTCATCAAGGTAATATGGAAAGGCTGGGGTCTGAAATAAGTCTGGTTTGATTACCAAATGGTATGCCACGCTCACAAAGTAAAGCCCTTGTGTTTGGTGTTTGTGCAGCACCTAGCATATTAGGGGACAGGGTCCATTCCTGTGACTCTTAGGGATTAATGTATTCATGAGAGAAGAAAGCAAATGAGCTGAACATGGGTCCAGTCCCACAACCCCTTCTCTGCCACGCTGTCCTGATGTGGCTCCAATGAAGACACCACTGCTCATAGAACCATAGAATACTAGGACTGGAAGGGACCTCGAGGGGTCATCGAGTCCAATCCCCTGCCCTCATGGCAGGACCCAGTACGGTCTAGACCATCCCTGATAGACATATATCTAACCTACTCTTAAATATCTCCAGAGATGGGGATTCCACAACCACCCTAAGCATGTGTGCAAGGGTTGCCAGACCAAGCCCTCAAGCCCCAAGTAATCAAGCTACTGTCAGAATGAATGAAAGTAAAAATATTTCCAACAGGCTTTAAAATCTCAGCAGAACGGGCTTGCAAATTTGAACAGTAAATCTTGCTGTTACGCAGGAGGAGGGTTTCTGTTTAGAGCTGTAGGCAAACATTGTTTGCAGAAGAGGAAATCAAATTTCTATTGAAAAAATTAGCTGGAAGGAATTGGGTACATAAGGGCCTTTTTAAAAGGCCGTCCTCAGGCTACTTCTCTTTGTTGTAGGGAAGCTGTACCCAGTGCGCTCACACTAGTGCTCCAACGGTCCAAGGTGTCAGAAAAGCGAACGTTTGAAAGAAAAACAGTGTGAGATGAGTAATAAGAAAAATCCTTGGTGTAGCATGGGTCATCCCACAACCCCCATGAGCAGAGAGCAGAGTGCTGCCAATCCCTCCCTGATTGACAGATCTGCTAATAGCCAAGCGTAGAATACAAGATCCTTGCCACGGCAGCTGTCAGAACCGTGAGATGGGTGTAGGAGGGAAACAGGCTTGCTTTCTCAGACTTTATTTCTAATGTTCTACTTCTTAATGAGCACTCAGTTAAGGGATTAATGGCTTGATCCAGCACACGCTGAAATCAATAGGAATCTTTCTGTTGACCAGAGGGAGTTGGATCAGGATGCGAATTGTGTGAGTTGTGCTTAAGAATTAAATATAATAGGGACCTGAGCATCCTAGGAAGATGAACCCGGAGTTTCTAAACCTATAGAGCTCCCCTGGGTATCAATCGATTGTCTCTGTCACAAAGTTAGTTGGATCAGGCTGCAATAAAAATATATTTCCAAGGTTCATCTTCTGTTAAGAAACAAGATGGGCCTGCATCTGTAATTAATGAGAAGATAACTCTATGGTAAATTTTCTTGACAAGTGTTAAGGGATTTTGTTAGGGCAGTGTTTCCCAATTTTATTTGGCCACGGAACCCTTTTAAACTCCAAAGAATTTTGCGGAACCCCTAATAACAGTCTTATATAGGGAGCTGAAAAGGCAGACCACAAATAAGTATTATTGTTATGTATTGTAGATATGTAGATGAACCTGTCATAGTCATTTATATTTGTCACAGTTAAATTTTTAAATCCAAGAAATCACGCGACTAGACCGAAGTAAAGTATTCGGGAGAGCACTGCCTGCGCACTCCCATACAAGCAACTGGTTTGACAGCGGAAACTTCGACTTTGTCCAACACAGCGCTAGTACATTCATATTCAGTCGCCCATGTGATCTACGCTCCCTGAGAGTGAGTATGTGGATTTATGGTGGTATATAACAGGCAATCGAACCACTGGCTGACTGCACGCACAGCACTGAGTAGTGACATCATCATCCCCACTCTCTGACGAAGCTGGCCTTACACAGGGACACTTACCGTGGCAAACACAAATAAAAATTGTTTTCAGTAGAATTCACAAATGCTTAAATATTAATTATTTAAAAAAAATCATAAAATGTTATTGTAATGGAATTTTCTCGCTGAACCCTTATTTTTTTTTCACGGAGCGCTGGGGTTCCGTGGAACCCCATTTGGGAACCACTGTGTTAGGGACACTGATTCTTTCAAATCCCGTTATTTCCTCTAAGAGTGATAGAAGAGTTACCTTTGTTTAAAAAAAGTCCAGCAGGAGGCTTTCTTTAAAAAAAATAACAAACTAAACAAACATTTCCCCCATATGTTTTCAAATTAAACCCTGCAGCTACAAACCCCTGAAAGTGAAATCAGCTACAGACAGAAACTGCCTTGTTTATTTCAAAGTCCAATCTGAGAAAATCAAGAAGTGAACCAACACAACAACAGAATGAAAAGTAATTCTGAAAATTCCTTTGGTTTTAATAATCTAATGTTATTTACAACATAGGCAAGGGATTTGAAAATATGATTTTTAGCATGTCTGTGTCCTTTAAATTTACTGACCTGTCTGTCCTTTAATAAAACTGGAATGTAATTGCACCAGAAAGGGAGACAAAATGTGGTAGCTTCAGAGATATTAGACACGCTCCTTACCAGTTTGTATAGGGTCTCAGGGAAATTCATAAGAAAAGAATTCCATACTATTCTTGTGGGACAGTTTATAATGCACACAGTACTCCAGTTTAGGAAATACCCATGACATCAAACTGCTATTTTTCTCATTAAATGCAATTCTTCATAAAATTTTCATCTCAAGATTTTTATACAATACCGCATAAGCTCTTTCTCCATGCCAGTCTCTAAGTGAATCGGCAGCTCTCCCTCCTGATGCAGCTTCCATCTTTGCTAAATAGAGGATAGACTGTCTTTAGCAAGAAGTGCTTTCCTGTTACCCAAACAATTCTTGAACTTGCCCAGACTGCCTGCAGGAAGACAAACCGGGATCTTTGTCTTTCTTCAAAACCATCATGAAAATGTTATCCTACAGATTTTGTTTCACGTATCAGACTTTATTCTCAGTGGACGAAATACAGCCCTTTGCAGGAGACCAGTATGAGGGACCATATACCACCTTAGCAGCCAAAGTCCATGTGTTGATTCTCCATCCAGTGGTGACTTTCAGCCTGAGCTACAAGTACACTGTTTATACCAGGGGTGGGGAACCTTTTTTGGGTTGGGAGCTGCTGACCCACAGAAAAATCAGTCGGGGGCTGCACACAAGTGAGAAGCAAAAAACAAACCAACCAACCAACCAACCCCAAGTGGTGTGGCACCAGACTGAGAAGGAGAACGATACTCCCCACATTCTTTTTGCACACTAAAGCCTACCAGGGCCCAAGCTAGTAGATTTTGTGTGCTCCAGCCCTGCAGGGCAGTGGATGGGAGGGTGGCAGGCTGGAGCACCAGTTTGGGCTCCTCAATGCTCGGGGGGGTGATAGCCCTGGGGGCTGGATCCAGGCACGCCATTGACTAGATTCATTGGTACATTCCAATCAAAGGCCTGAACATGCTTCTACCAAAATCAGTGGAAGCAAACATCAGAGAAACTCCACTGAAGGATGCATTAAGTGACAAACAGTTATAGAGGAAAATATGGAATCTAAAGAGAGGTGGAGGATATTTATTTGTGGGGCCAGAAAAAATGTATGTATGTGAAGGGATGTGGTACTGGCACTAGATCTTAGTAGATATTTACAAAAGGAAGACAGAAGTGAGAAAAAATTGATAATCATATAGGTAATATATAAACTTGTAACTTTATTCATCTTAGTAGCCCCTTTTGAAAGCAGTGTTCTGCTAACAAGCTGCGGGGGGGAGGGAGGGGAATATCTACTGTTAGGTCAGAGAAAACCTCACTGGCCCTTGAACGTAATGGAGACTAACCTCAGAGATAAAGTTAAGCAGGTGCTTAAGTATTTGCTGGTTTAGAGCAATTGATGCGAGAACAGATACAAGAGGTAAAACTGAATGAGAAATGTATATAAACCAGTCAGGTAAAATGCTGCCTTTTGAAATTATGTACACACACCACTTTTTCTACCTTGAATAGGGCATAGCAACAACTGGAAGTGAAACAAGATGTTTGGGTTACATTGCTGGAATCCTGTTTCAAGCTAATCTTCATGATGCACATACCATAGAGGAATGTATAGAAATAAAATAAGACCTTCCTGCTATATAATGTGACTTTACATTGATCCAAAAGGACTGAAAAGGGACAGAGCATGTCAACTGCAGGGCTACGTCTAGACTACATCCCTTTTTCAGAAAAGGGATGTAAATTAGACGTATCGCAATTGCTAATGAAGTGGGGATTTAAATCTCCCCCGCTTCATTAGCATAAAAATGGCTGCCGCTTTTTTTCCGCACGGAGCTTTGCCGGAAAAAAGCGCCAGTCTAGATGCTGATCTTGCGGAAAATAAAGCCTTTTCTGAAAGATCCCTTATCCCTTATTTCATAGAGGAAAATAAAGCCTTTTCCGAAAGATCCCTTATCCCTTATTTTCTGCAAGATCAGCGTCTAGACTGGCGCTTTTTTCCAGCAAAGCTCCGTGCGGAAAAAAAGCAGCAGCCATTTTTATGCTAATGAAGCGGGAGAGATTTAAATCCCCGCTTCATTAGCAATTGCAATACGTCTAATTTACATCCCTTTTCCAAAAAAGGGATGTAGTCTAGGGCTGCGTCTAGATTGGCATGATTTTCCGGAAATGCTTTTAACAGAAAAGTTTTCCATTAAAAGCATTTTCGGAACAGAGCGTCTAGATTGGCATGGACGCTTTTCTGCAAAAGCACTTTTTGCGGAAAAGCGTTTCTGGCCAATCTAGACGCACTTTTGCGCAAGAAAGCCCCGATCGCCATTTTAGCCATCGGGGCTTTTTTGCTCAAAATAATACCACGTTGTCTACACTGGCCCTCTTGCGCAAAAGCATTTGCGCAAGAGGGCTTTTGCCCGAACGGGAGCAGCATAGTATTTCCGCAAGAACACTGACGATCATATATGAGATCGTCAGTGTTCTTGCGGAAATTCAAGCAGCCAGTCTAGACAGCTGGCAAGTTTTTCCGGAAAAGTGGCTGATTTTCCAGAAAAACTGGCCAGTCTAGACACAGCCTAGACATAGCTCAGGAGAGATAAAAGGCAAAATAAGGATAGTGGCTCAGATTCTTCATGCAGAATGGTCTCACTACTACAGGTTGTACATCCCTTAACCAGGACTCTGATCCAGCACCATCTATGGTCCAGCACAACCACAGATGTTCCTGGACCAGAGAACCCAGGAACAGGGCGGTCTGGTGCAGGAGGGACAGGAGCACGGTAACGGGGACTGGTGACTCATTCGGGAGCCCAGTGTTGGGGAGGGGGGATGGGGCATGGTGGGGAGTTCAGGCTCCAGTGGCTGGGGAGCTCCAGCCTAGCAGCGGCCATGGAGCTGCGTACATGGCTAGGGAGCTGCGACCCCAGTGACAGCCAGGGAGGTTCAGTCCCAGCTCCATTTTGGCTCCAGCAACTGGGAAGCTTAAGCCCCACCCCCAATGGCAGCCAGGGACCTCTGGCCCCATTTGTGGAGCTTTGGCACCAGCCCTCCACCCCAGCCCCGGACATGGAGTCGGGTGGCTGTGGACCTCTAACCCCAGCTTTGGAGCTCTGGCCATGCCACTCTGGCCCTTGCAGCAGCAGGGCCGGCAGCAGCTAGAGAGTCCTAGGGGGCTGGGGCAGCAGTGGGGCCAGGCTGGAGCCCTAGCCTGATGGCAGTGGACTAGCAAGGGCCATGAGGAAAGAGACCTCCCCTGGTCCAGCAAATCCTCTTGTCCCAAGGATGCTGGACCAGGGAGGTCCAACCTGTATTTATAATTCAGAACAAAGTTTGCTAAATTCACACTCTAAATTGAAAATGAATGGTTGGGGAGGAAAGAAACGTCCCTGACCAGCTAGCCGGATCTCTTTGCATTTCTTTTCCATAAGGTTTTCCACTTTACTCGTGCCCCCAGAAGACTAACTGGCCTAGTTTTGATCACTACTAATGACAGGGACGTGTGTGAGAGAGGGAGTTATTAGAGAGAGAGTAATAATAATAATCAGGGCAGTAATATAGCATCTGCCATTTCTAATGATCACCAACCACTGGGGCTGCACAGGAATCATTTCCACCATGGATGAGTGATTTATAACTTTGAGTGAGAACACATCAGCTGTTCATCTGCCCCGGCAACATTGAGCTTAGGATGTAGAAGAGTATTGTCTAACGGTGCTAGGAATTTAGGTAGGCAGAATTTAATTACCCACGTTGGAATCTGGACAGGGTATCGGGACTGAGAGTCCAGATCTTGCAAGAAGAACCTTGGGATTTTTAATAAGCAAAAGCAAAATCATTTATTAAAGGCAGCCTCAGCAGGAGCAGCTGACAGAACCATTGATTTTGTACTGACTCAAAGGGAAGAATCTGCCACAGATGGGAAGCATGAAAGCCACTCCCTGCAGCACACTGAATTTGCCTTAGAAGTCTCCCACCTAAGTACTGATCAAACTCCACCCTGCTTACCTTGCATGATCAAAAAGCAGTGCAGCCCTCATTGGAACAGCTGCCTCAGTCTCAAAAGACCCCGTGCATACCTCTCACGGGAAGGATATTTGCATCACAAGGATGTCTTGGAAACTGACTCTTATTCATGTAATCAAAATGTCTTTGATGATCGCTTCCCAACACTGCAGTGCAGCACTGGGAATATAAATAGCTGTGTTTTCTACAAAATAGACTTGCAAAACAGCATCTTGGTGGTTTCCACTGTGACAGGACAGCTCCATGAGAGATGGGAATCATTCTACTGCTGAGTATGAAGGGAATGCCGAGTTTAATGATTTGTTTTATTCTGAAATGTGCCACACAGACATGCTTTGCAGTAGCAGGACAATCTGGATTGTCAGGATAGACATGGACGGCAGCTAAACAATTGCAGGTTGTTTGAGGATAGAAAGGTGCTGCTGCTGCTTTTGGGGAAAGTGACAAGTAAAAAGGAATTGTGTAAATGATTAACAATGGGTCCTCCAGGGTATTTAAGTGCCTAACTCCATTGGGGAAGTTAGCTCCCAAAAAATCTTTTACAGTGTGGACCTAAATCATATGCAATAATTAAAACAGGAAGGTTTGCTGGCCATCCTGAAATGGACTTCTTAATAAGCTCATACTGCCCAGTATTGTCAACCCCAGGTATGCAAAAATCATGATTCAAGACTCTAATGATCATGAGACTGGCCTGAAAATAATGAGATTTAAAAAAAAAATAAACGTGGGATTCTTTTTATTTATCCTCTGGCATTTTAAAGTTTGTGGTATGTTTGGATCACATTTACAAGAAAACGTATCTATTATTTAAAAAATGAAAGCTGAGTTCCTCATGTAATCCCATGACTCTAGGATCTTAGGGTATGTCTACACAGCAGCATTATTCTGGAATAATTAACGTTATTCCGAAATAACAGTGCATGTCTACACAGCAAGCCTTTATTTCAAAATAATGTCAAACTGGAGGACTTCTTACTCCAATTCTTGGTAACCCTCATTTCACGAGGAGTAAGGGAAGTCGAAGGAAGAGTGCTCTTCCTTTGACTTCCTGCTGTGTAGACAGCACCAAAAGCCGAATTAGGCTATTTCGACTTCAGCTACACAATTAACATAGCTGAAGTTGCTTAGCTTAATTTGACTTTAGCCCTGATGCGTAGATGTATAATAAGTGTGATATTTGGTATTTTCCTTAAAGGCTAAGGATACAACTGCAAGAGTTTAAAACACTGCACTCATTCTGAAAGTAGCAAAGGTGTAAAAAATGCAGTTTTAAAACTTGTCCCTCCAGGGTTTTTTTTCCAGTAGACGCTTTGGCCATTAATATCAGAGGGGTGTTACTAATAGCTCCATAGTTAAGGATGTGCTGCGATTTGAACTTAAAGCATAGTAATTGTCAGCTCCATAATTTTGTTACTCACTTTAGTTTCCAGATTTGGCACAATTACATTTTGTTCATCACATTCTGGCTGAAACACATTATTAAGTTTCCAGAATAAACATTTAAAAGTAATAGTTATTATTATTGTCAGCAGCATTCTTCTTTAACGTGTCACTCACCTCACCTGATTTTTCACTTCTGTAGCTGGCTGAGGAACAGTGGAAAGAAAATGCCCCTAAAGATTTTACAGATGACTTCCACACCAGTTCTTGGGGATTAGGTTTCTGGGAAGCCTTCAATTAGTGTGTCACCAGGATAATCCAGTGTATAAGCCGTATTGTGCTTCCATAGCCCATTAGGAATCATGCCCCCAGGCTGATATGATTTCTTGTCTCAATTACGAATAGCAAGGAAGAACAAAGGCGAGAGAGCGTAGAGTGTGCTGCTCCTCCGACGGTCTGCATGGGTTTATGACAACACAATGGCTGCTGAATAGAACTTTAAAGCCACAGTATGCAAAAAACAAAAGGTGTCCTAGTTTTGTAACTAGATAGCCCAGAGTGCAAAAGCCACATTGACTCCAAGTTGCTCATCATTCTGCCTCCACAAAGGAAAAGCTCCTCTGTGCCCCATATTAAGTCCTTCAGGAGAAGGAGCACAAATTCTTTCTGAAAAAGAAGAGTGTTGGTAGGGGTAACCCATGTGAGACAGTGAACATGCGTAATAAGAGAAAGCTTAACTCCCTCTTTGCAGGTCACAGAAATGGCTGAGGTTAGGCCAAGAGGGAAAATTCTGTTCTTAGGGGCAACTCACCCCCCAAAAAGATCAGGGCAGTAGAGGAGACCCCCTGGATAAAACATTTACATAGAAATCAGACATATGGCTATTCATATTTAGCAAGTCATGTAGGGCTTTGTAGAGAGAATGCTTTGAACAGCAAGTGGCCAGACTGGGTCAGACCAAAGGTCCATCTAACTCAGAATCCTGTCTTCCGACAGTGGCCAATACCAGATACTCCAGAGGGAGTGGACAGAACAGGGAATCATCAAATGATCCCTCCCCTGTCATCCATTTCCAGTCTCTGACAAACAGAGGCTAGAGACATCATTCCTACATGTCCTGGCTAATAAGTATTGATGGACCTAACCTCCATGAATTTATCTAGTTCCTTTTGGAACCCTGTTAAAGTCCTGGTCTTCATAACATCCTCTGGCAAGGAGTTCCACAGGTTCACTGTGCGCTGCAAAAAGAAAAACACCCTTTTCTTTGTTTTAAACCTGCTACCTATTTATTTCATTTGGTGACCCCTAGTTCTTGTGTTATAGGAACTAGTAAATAATTTTTCCTTATTCACTTTCTCCACACCAGTCATCATTTTATAGATCTCTATCATATCCCCTCTTAGTATCCTCTTTTGTAAAATGAAAAGTCTCAGGCTTTTTAATCTCTCTTTTTAATCTCTCTTCATATGGCACTCGTTCCAAAACCTAATAATTTTTGTTGCCCTTTAGATGGCTAAAATCTGGCTTTGCAGTCCATTCTCCAGCCAGTGTAGAATCACTCCCTGTGATACACTTTCTAGAGCTCTAATTGTAAATATCCCAAGAGATGGTACATCCACCGCTTTCCTTGGGAGATTATTGCACTGGGTTTGATCACACTATCTGGAAGTTTTTTCTTGGTACTCAGTCTACAGTGGAACAATTTACTAAATGTTGCAGTGGATTCTTCATCATGGAAAATTTTTACATCAAGAGTGTATGATTTTTCCTAGAAGATCTATGCTAGGAATTATTTTGGGAAACTCCATGTGCTGTTATATAGACTAGATCACAGTGGTCCCTTCTGGCTTTGGAATTCACAATTGTCGATATGCCTTTATTTCATTTCATCCCATCAAGCCTAACTTTCTTTAATAGGCTAGAAGGCATCAAATTCAGGTAGAGACAGTGTTATGTGCAAAACACAGACATAAAATAGAAATCATGAAACGAACTTGTTTGTGGCCCAGTGTATGCTCATTGGCTAATTCCCCACACATTATGTAGCTTGGCTGGTTTGCATAAGGACACAAGTATTTCCTCACCAGCTTTTTTATCAACAGCCATTTTTACAAGGACTCCATTACTTCCAAATTGCCCAAACTTCTCTTCTTTTCCCCTCTTCTTACAAATAGAGTGTTAAAAAATAACCTAGCTGTTGCCTGAGCCATTTAAATACACACTGTTACTCTACTTAGTGACTCTAATTTCTCTCTCCTTTTTCCAATGTTTTATTTGTTAAAAGCCTTTCTGGATCCTGTTATTGATTTTTTATGCATAATCACATGAATTTTTCACTTCTTTTACCTTTCCAGTACAGCATTCAATTACAGTCTGTGCTGCTTTGTTCAGTCCCTTCCTGCTTTCTCAATTCCAGAGAGGGGTTTTAGCAAACCTCAGAGCTCTGCTCAGCTCCTCATTGGCCCCAGCTTGCTCCTTGATTCTTTTCACAGGGAATTATAGACAGTTCTCCCCAAGGGTCTCTTCTTCTCTTGCCTTTGGCACTCCACTCAGGCACAGAAGTATTTTACAGATGGCGCCAGCTGCAGTGGGGGACTGCTGAACGACGAAGGGGGTCTGAGGCAATTTCTCTCTGAGCCTCAATCTCGCTGGTTCAGTATTTCTGCAGCATCTGTGCACCTTACAGAAGGATTTTTACCCTCAGAACACCTTGTGAGGCATGGATGTGTCTTCATTTTTACAGCTGTGAGGATGAGGTACAGAGATAGTCAGTGACTTTCCCAAAATCCCACCAGGCATCTGTTTTTTTTTTTCTTTTCTAGGCTATATTAATTACTTTCTTTCCTAGGATATGTTAATTACATTTCTTTCCAAATTTTGAAGTTCAAGTAAAATTGTCATTTACTATAACAGCTGCAATACAAGTCATTCCAAGTTATTCCGGGTAGGTTCAGAATTTAATGTACAGTAAAACCTGTGTTATCCGGCATGCTCGGGGATTAGGGCGCTCCGGTTATCTAAATTTCCGGTTATCTGAGGGTCCCATCAACCTAGGAAGAACCAACGGACAATAATAGTAAAACTCAAGTTTTTAATATTGGTAGTTTTGTAGTGCGAGGCAGTTTGTCTCACATTTCTATTTTGAGTTAAAGATGATTAGTACTTCTTAAATAAAATATTAAGCCAATATTGGTAAACCAAGCCAGGCGTGTGCGCCTGAAGATGTGACAGTATTGTGGCTGAGGGCAATGTCGGTTAACAAAGTTTTCTGGTTAACAGAGTGCCGGATAACAAAGCTTTTGCTGTAGTTATTTTTGGCAGAACCAAAAATGGAATCTCTTAAGTCCAACTCTAAAATAGTAAGCACCAACCCATCCTTTTTCCCATATTTTGTACTTCTACACCTCAAAATGACATTGTCTGCACTCAGCATAAGCGTACCCAATCCACAAGACTCACTTGCAGCCACGCAGCTTACAGGGAACTTAGGTGGTGGGCAACTACAGCTCAAGGGCCACATGAGACGCATCAGGGTTTTGTGTGCGGCTCATGGGACATTTTGTTTACTGTTGCCCATGCGCAGGGTTGCCAGATTCTGCTGCTTTCCTTCCACAGACTTTTTTTCTCCTACTGGTATTGCTACAATGACACGCACTCAAAACAAGGGCACGGGAAGTGAGGTGAGTGCTGATTGTTCACAACATGGACTGTGAGAGCTGTGCGCTCCCTCTGCAGTCAATCAAAGCACTGCTATAGTTCAGTCAGCATACCCTGCAAATTTTAGGTGTACAAGTGCAGTTAGCAAAACTACCCTCTCCTGGGAGAACGTTTTGGTTATGACAAACTTGCAGCCCACTGAGATGAAGGAGGACCACTCAGGCGGCCCACTCACGAGCCTAACTTGCCCATCAGGGGTTTGCAGCCTAAGAAGACCAGACTAAGTGTGGTAGAAAAGGATCATCACCATTTTACAGATGGCAAGTTTAGGGACAGAGCGATTCAATGACTTACTCAGATGCACACAGGAAGTCCTGGGGCAGTCCTGTCACCTGAATCTGGATCGCCTGAGGCAAATGCCTCAAATACAAGACTGCCCTTCCTCTCTCTCGAGACACAGTGAGTCCTGCTTTTAAACTACCATAATACAGGGAAATCCACCTCTCCAATTGTAAAGGAAAACATGTCTTGCTCCACTGATGCAAAAAAATAAATAAATCCCAATTATGAATTGAGAAAATGGACATTTAATCTCTGTCTTGACAGGATTTGCCTAGTCCATTAACATTCTTTCTTCTGCATCATCAAATTAAATGCCAAATGTGATTTATTGACAGTAAGTGGGCACCCACTAGCCCTTGTGCAGCGTGCCCTTGTGTTCAACACAGTCAGATTTGTGTGGTTTAGCTGGATACTGGATTCAAATATACATATATCTGACAGCCTTTTAGGCACAGTGTGAATGCCAAATACCTTCAATTAATCCCTTCATGGCTTTGTGCTATTGTAAACCAGGCTGCAGCCGAGTTTTCCCTCATACATGGAAAGGAAAGCAAAGCCACAGGGTCTGCAGATAGATGAGCTTTTACAAAGTAAAGAAAGGAGAGATTAAATAACCTGTTTTTCTTCCTCCAATACAATAGAATCAAAGCATGGAGGGGTTATGAAAACACTAATCTTTGCAATAAAATACTGCTACTATATGAAGTCAAAGGACAACCGTGTTAATTTTTCACATAGTCTTTCTTTGTGTTTATCAGGCTCGTCAAGGTTATGTGATGCCTCAGTCTTATAGCTGAAAAAACAGCAATTTGGTTTAATTACTGTCCTTCCTTCCTCCTGCTTCCTTTCCTTTTGGCTACAATTCTTTGCTACTGTAGCTTCCTTTGAGACGTGCTCATTCATGAATACTAGGATAAACCAGAAGGGTTTAAATTCTGCAGGCTAAAGGCAATATAAAAGCAGCCCTCACTCTACTTACACACCTGGGATTCATGTATTATAATTATTCGTGGCTAAAAGAGATTCACTTAGTCCAAACATAATAGAAGCCAGACAATTTTTGCCCAGTGATTTCTGCATCAAGCTCAATAACTCATTGATTTCCAACCTTTTTTCTGCCACAGCGCACCTCGATAACCCTCATTATTTTGAGGCATACAACTCTGTCACCAAATGAACTCGTGAATATTCATGAGCCAATCCAGAACGAGGCTAGTGGGCTTAAACTCGAAACAATCATGGCAGCTAACAGTAGACCTCAATGTGCCTTTGGTGCCAGAGTGGAAACGAATATTAAAGCTAAGGATAAGAATGCTGGACTAAGAGTTGCATGCTCAGCAGACAAAGTGATGTGCATGTGGGAATAATATTTGGGGATGACAAGCAGTTAATAATGAATAGGCTCGGCTCCATCCCAAAATAGTTTTCTCAAGCGTGGGTAGCTTTTCTCTGCAGTTTTAAAGTGCAGTATCATTAAGTCCCACTCAGACCATCGCCAGCCTCAAGAGATCCAAAAAATAAATGAGTCAAACCCCAGGAAATCAGGAGATTGGTCTCTGAAACATGTGATTATTTATAAAGAGATGCTATTGTGTTTTCAGTCTGTCTGGTGAGGGGTGAATTGCCCCTGCCCATCCCCACAAAGGGGGAAGACAGAGAGAGTGTGGGTTAGTGCTGCCCATGCTCCCAAATGTACTGGGTATGAGGATGTTGGATCTAAACACTGCAAACTTGGCAGGGTCCAGTATTCAACCCAGAGTCTCCTCCTCATTTCATAGGGTAGCCGTTACTATTTATAATGAAGTTTAGCCCTGAGCACTGTTCCCTGTAAGCTGTGCACTAGGACGGTACCCAGGAGAAATTCAAATGCTGCTCAGCTGATTAGCAGAACACCGACAGTCGCCCACAGCCGGCAGCAATGGTAGTGCACTTCAGCACATACTTTGGTGCACATAACAAAATTTATTCTGTGCATGAATGGAAAACATTCGAGGGAATATTGGCTCCGACTCTCCCTGATTTTTATATGAAACCTCTATCTCTAAATCAAACTGCAGCTCATATCCATCTCTCATTTGAAACATGAAAGAAAGGACTAAACCTGAACTGTATTTTCAGCTCTGTGTGTCTGGCTCATGGGGGCAGGCAAGTTAACAGGGATGCTTTTCGGCTGTGCAAATGCGAACTGCCTTTCTGAGCCTGGGCCAAAACCCATTGAAGTGTACGAGAAGACTCCCCTGGATTCAGTGGGTTTTGGAGCAGATCCTACACGTGGAAAAACACTGTTGTCAGAATTGGATGTCAGGGCTGCCACATCACCGACACTGACCCTGCTTGTGAGACACATCGACGAGCCTGTGTGGAGGGTGGAAAAGAAAGTGTCTGAGAACTACACCTGTGTCCGATCAATCTCTCCAGTCGGGGCAAACACAGGTGTAAAAGCCAGGGCTCTTGGAGAGTCAGGGAGGGGGCTCACAGCTACCCTGGCTCACAGTGACAATTGCACTCTTCATGGCACACGGCTCGCCAAGCCCTACAAACGTGATACCAAATATGTGATTTGTACTGTGTCCTTTGGGAAGAGACCCCTAATCATGGGGGCCCTTTGAAATTACCTTGGTGTTTGAGAGCTTACTAGAACAGAATTAGAGAAATACATCACACTGGATCCCTGTGCAATGTCCCCTAGCAAAGCTAATACTAAAAAACAGGGCTGGTCCAAGGCTTTTTGGCACCCTAGGCCGGGGTGGGCAATAATTTTTGTAGGGGGGCTATTTCACTGATCTTGATAGTGGTTCCTGGGCTAGCTGTGCCCCTGGAAGGGGAGGGGCATCCGGCAGAAGGGGCAGGGCCTAGGCAGAAGGGGCAGGGCATCCAGCAGAAGGGGCAGGGCCTAGGCAGAATGGGCAGGGCCTAGGCAGAAGGGGTGGGGCCTAGGCAGAAGGAGCAGTTCCCTCTAGGCACGGCATGCAGAAGGGAGGAGATGAGACAGGAGACTTTGCGCGCTTTCCCATGGGGTGAGGGAGCACATGACATCTCTCAGCTCCCGCCCCCACTGTGTCAGAGCATGCAGCACCCAGAGGCAACCACCAGCCATTTTGAACCGCTGGTGGCTCCCTCTGATGCTGCGTGCCCTGGTGGGAGGAGGAGACTTTGTGTGCACTCCCATCCCCAAGCACCAATTGGCCTGGGGGCAGGAGAACGCGCAACGTCTCTCACCCCCCACCCTACCGGGGCATGTGGCACCTAAAGGGAACCGCCAGCTGTTTTGAACAGCTGATGGTTCCTTGCAGGCACCAGGCACTGCGTGCCCCGGCGAGGGGAGCAGACTTCATGTCCTCCCCCGCTCCTGCGTCCCGATTGGCCTGGGTGTGGGGCGAGGCAGGGTGGTCCATGGGCCGGATCAAATGGCTTTCGGGGGTTGGATCTATCCCACCAACTGTATTTTGCCCACCCCACCCCCCAGGCAAACTATGACTTTGTCCACCTCCCCATTCAGTATAGAGAAAAATGAGACATCTAGAATGACATTTTACCTTTATTTGCTTGGCATTCAAAACGAACCACATAAAAATAAAAATAAATACAGTTTAACATTTCAACCTTCACTTAAAACTATTTTAAAAATTAAACAGAAGGCCAGAATTTCTTTTATTATTGAAAATTGTTGCAATTAGAATGGAAAAGGAATGTATATGTTAAATGGCATTTGTTAATATGACCAGTCAGGTGTTCGAAAATCAGGGCTTTACTATTACTTTAACTGTGACAGTCTATGATAAATCCACCATCTTAATCTTACAAGTGCTGATTATTATCTTTTTACAATCTTGTCAAAACCTCTTACCCAATTTTTCAAGTCCAACACAATACAAATTCTTTGTGGGTACAGCATCTTTGAGATCACAGCTTGTAATACAACTGAGCAGTTGTTGCAGCTCACTGACTGGCCTTCACTAAATGGCAAGCAACAATGACTCAGCTATATGACCATCCAACACTGGGCTACTGAGAATGATTGAACTGCCAGATCCTACCCCTAGGCAGCAAACCCAAGCAGCGCTCTTTGGAAGCTAAGCCAGGACACATTTTAACTGTATTTACATCCACAGTCATGCGCCACAATGTGAAAGAAATAATTTCTGACATGGCAATGATGCACTATTTTATAAGCACAATATCTGATCCTTTCACATATAAGAGATTACATATTAATATATTTTTAAATAGAGAAAGAAATCATTCTGGTCTAATTTGGGACCCCTGAAAACCTGGCACCACAGTTTGACCACCTTGTTCACTTGTATGATCGGGCCTGCCTTGCTAAGAATATGAGACAGAGGAAGAGTGGGAGAAACCATCACAGATGCTTCAGCAAAGCCAAGGACAAATCAGAGAGCAGGAAAAGCAAAATGTAAACAAATTGCTTGCAGTTTATACTGTAAAGAATCCTTGAAACAGTCAGTTAAGCTCCAAAAAGGTGCTGAGACTATTTAGAAAACTCAAAGTGTAGAAGGAATTACAGATCACAAAGGACTGAAAGAAATCCACCATTTAATGAGGCCATCACTGCAGATCGCATGCAGTAGATAAAATGCAATTGCCTCCTATGCCTTTTGCCAAGTCTCAGAGTCTCAAAGTGGCAAAGCTGTCTATGTTGGAATTTTTTGCAGCGACAAAGTTACCTGAGGCAAAAAGCAGAACTGAGCACAAAAGCCCCCAAATCTGTCAAAGTGAAACACAGTTTTAGGAAATATGTAGGGATAAGTTTGATGACTGAATAAATGAAAACTAAATGGGCATAAATACACTGCAGTGAGGGACATTTTCAGTGTCTGAAAGGAATGGATCTCTTAGACGTCTCACTGCATGTCTATCCTTATAAACGTGGCTTGTCTCCTTAATAAAACTAGGGCCCCAAATACATAGGACCGAGCATAATGCTTGTTTTTGCAAGTACTTCTACTGACATTCATATAGTATGGAACTGGGTCACTGAAGAAACGTCTGCTTGCATTGCGGAAAAAGAGTCCACAATAACTTAATGATTAAATTACATCTTACATTTATCCACACCACTGGCAGTTTCGGGGGGGGGGGGAGGTTTGGGGTGTGCAAGGAAAGCAGAACTGAGCCTTCATTGTAAAGGGCCATCTGTGTGATCAGGACTGTAAAGGCAAGTCACTCCTGTCTGAAATGGCAGACGGTTTAAGGGAGTGGCGATGTACAACTGTTTGCCACTCAGCCTGGTGCTTGCTATGCTGAATGGTCCCAAATAAATTGCTGAGTGGGTTTATTGCTTACCAAAAGCTCCTTGGACTCTCCACTGAAATGCATGATATTGACTGAGTTAGACTGGAAACTGAATTGGATGGACCATTGCTCTGATCTGGGACAGCAGTTCCTGGAGTTTATAACCTCTTCAAACATATCATTCAAAATGTTAAGAAATATAGATGGGGAAAGAACTCCCATTAACCAACCCAAATCTCCCTAGTCAACTTGCCATCAGCACTTGCTGAGGAGAGCAAAATAAGAAACATTAGAGTTTCTAGGTCAGCTGTAACACTTCAAAAACACTAGGGATCTTTCTGCTAAAAGCTGAAAAACTTTGTTTATAGTTTAAACTGTAGTAGCTAACACATGCTGAAGCTGGCATCTATTGTATCTTTGCAGAGTGTTAACCCTGAGCCTCTCCTTTCAACTGCCAAAGGATTTTCTAGCAGAGGATTACGCATGAGAAATGTGTAGGCAGATTGGTTAGTTTTGGTTACATTAAGAGGTGATCTAAACAGGAATTGTAATAGAAGCCTAACTTCCATCAGACCTATGTACTGTGTTAAATACAGGAAATTACATCAGTTTTCTTTATCTAAACTATGTGAGCATTGAGTGGAAATATTTCTAATTTGACGTGGATGAGACTAGGAAATATTAAAAATTGGTATTAAGAAAACTCTCTTGCCTGTATACTTCAAGAAGGAAGAGGATGCTTTGATTGTGAAAATGTTTCTACCTGCAACTTTGGCTGGCAATAGTTAAATGTCCTGGTTTCTGCTTGAAAGCTGAGAATATTTGCAGCAACACAAGGATTTCTGCCTCCCTTTATTTATTGTAATGTGTTTTTTTTTTTTTTTGCAGTGTAGCAACTGCACATTGCACAAAATGTAGCACCAGATTTTTTCATTATAATATTTTCTCCATTGCTAGCTTTCATAGGGTCCAGGTGCTAATTGTCAGTGGCTTTGATTTTATTTTTTCTTCGCACAATTTAACCCTTTTTTGGAGCGGTTGTACTTCTAGCGAGGCCAGTTTCTAAATGTAGCTGACAAAGGTTTATGAAATGATTGACTGATGCTATCAGCAAGTTATGGATGACCCAGGGTAACATTGGTTTTTTTTAAGAGAGAGCAGGGCCAGTGAACTTGTGACTTATGGGTTTGTTCCACTTGGGTTTTAAGAGAGGGCATCTGGGCCATATAAATGGAAGAGACCTGGTGAGTCAGGGGACACCTGAGAGCACAAACTGGACTGGAGGAGCAAAGAATGGGCAGGTCAGAGGCACCCAGAAGAGAGTTTTCAGAGAGCAGAAAGCTCTACAAGTCCTCCCTGGGAAGAGGGAGGAATTGGGGAAGAGGCCCACAAAGTGCTGTGAAGCTGAACAGAGCTGAGTCACTGAACTGGGTCTTGGAGTGAAGGTGTGAGACTCATGTTAGTCCCACTGGGAAAGCCTAGGCATGAGTCTGGAAGGAGGGCAGAAAGGAACTGGGATCCAAGTGGTCTCCTGGCCTGCGTGAGAAGCTTGGGAGATTGCTGTTACTTTAGGGAGGGAAGAAGCCATGAAGGCTCTGTGGACTGAATCAATTCCTCTCAATGGTGAGATTCTCAATGGACACTGGGGAAGCCTGTGTTATGTGTGTGTCTTTTAATGATTGGACTGAGGGGAAACAGAGCAGGAGTGCCTATGTGCTATACCCTGCCACGGGAGAGTGCTCCTGAGTCCAGCCCCCTTCTTGCAGTATTGTGTTAGTCATATCAGTAGCAGGTGTTAAATGGTCAGTAGCAACTTACTGATTTGTTTGGCTCTCTAGCAATTGAGTAACCATTTATTAAAGTGGGGTACGCTGCTACTTTATTAATCCTTGACAAATGAGTTTAATATATATATATCCTTAATATAAAGCATTGCCTTTTAGGGTGACAAAAAACAGGTCACCCGTTCCTGGGTCAGGCAAACCTCCCTTTGTCTGTAGTGATAGATGCAAGGCAATAATGTCTTTACAATTGTGGTGGGCAGGCTGAGGGTCTCATGTGGCCCATTGGGGTTGTATGCGTGGCCCCAGAAGACATTTTGTTTACTGTTGCCAATGTGCAGGGTTGGCAGATTGTGCTGGTTTCTGGTTTTTTCCTACTGGTATTACTGAAGTGACACACACATAAAGCCGGGGCACAGAAAGGGAGGTGCGTGCCGGTTGCACACAACATTGACTGTGAGAGCCGTGTGCGCCCTCTGCATCCAGTCAAAGTGCTGCTGCCGTTCATTCGGCACCTCCTGCAAATTCTTGGTACGCAAGAGCAGTTAGCAAAACTACCCTCCCCTGGGAGACCGTCTTGATCATGACAATCTTGCGGCCCACTGAGATGAAGGGGCGGCCCACTCCCTAGCCTAGGTTGCTCATCGCTGCTTGACCATATGCTTTAGCACTTGCAATCAGAGAATCTTCTTTTAAACAAACAACTCCCCCCCTCCCATTTGTTCCTGCTCACTTACTGAGGAGCTAGCACAGGTTTAAAATGCATCAGCATTTCTCTGCTTTTTTTCCCTACAGTTGTTAGAACCATTCTTGACTCAATTTGCGGGTGCAAATCTTTGTAAGATGTGGCTGTTTTGTATGCTACTGGAATGGAGTTGGGTGCCGGCTGGGATTCCAGCTTTAGGATCATAGCTGATGTTACAGTCAGACTGACTTTTGATTGTCATGTAGCTGCTGCCTAGTTGTCATGTGTCATCGCGGCTTAGCCTGGCAAAATGATCAAATGCTGTGGCGGGGTGGGAGTGTGGGGGTTCTGTTTTATGCATTAAAACTACAACTCTCTAAGCCAATAAAAATCTCCTTCCCCGTGTATTTTATTTCTGTTGCTCTGCAACAGCCATTTGGAAAAGGCAAGAGCTGGGTCAGCTTTTAACATGGACATCCCAACCTCCAGTCCCTGTGGGGTGACGTAATAGCGCTGTCTGCAGCCGTTAGTAATAATTCCAATGCAGTCATGTTACTTGTTGCTGAAGGATTTGTATTTCCAGACGGCTCTTGACAGCTTCACTATAGGGGAATCCACCGCAGAGCAGGAACTTGAGGACACAAGAGTGAAGTGATCTCTAAAGCCTGTAGAAGATGTGTCTCTAAAGGGGGTACAGCCTGGTACCTGATGTGGGACTCACCCCAGCTTCTTCTGGGCAAGTGCCCCAGCACAAAACTGATCTCTATTGGTAGAGAGGGGCCAAGAATTGACTGTGCAGAATGGCCTCTCTTTTACCCACAGAGGTCGCACATGGGTAGGTGGCATGGGGAAGTACCTATTGCTTGAGCTTTTCTGTGGAGAAAGAAAAGGGGTTTGGTTTACCTGGCAATTTTTTACAAGAATAAAGGGCAATCAATATAATAGGGTGGTGGGGTACCCTGGCAACCCTGAAAAACCGGGGTAAAAGGAGGACTGGTGAAGATAACCATGGTGCAATCCCTACCAGAGCGAGGTGTTTGGAAAGATGTTGCAGTTCTGGAGCATCTTCAGAGAGGAGGGGCAAAGATAACTCAACTGCCTTTGAACCTTTCCTGGTTCACAGTCCAGCCTGGGGCTGAAATTGCCACCTGATCAAGTAGGATCATTTATGGGCTGCTCTACATTATGCTGGCTGGGGTCATTTAATAAGGACCTCAGGGGGAGGGAGGATTGGGTGCAGGGCTGCCAACTTTCTACCTGCACAAAACTGAACACCCTTGCCCCGCCTTTCCTCTGAAGCCACACCCATGCCCCACCCCTTTTCTGAGCCCTGCCCCCACTCACTCCACCCCCCCCACACACACATTCACACTCCCTGTCGCTCACTTTCCCCACTCTCACTCACTCATTTTCACTGGGCTGGCTCGGAGGGCTGAGGTGCAGGAGGGAGTGAAGGTGATGACTGAGGGTGCAGGCTCTGGGGTGGGGCTGGGGTACAGGAAGGTACTCTGGGCTGGGATAAATGTGTTCAAAGGCTAGGAGAGGGGATCAGGGCTAGGATAGGGATGTGGTACCTCAAGCTCCTGGAAGCAGCCAACATGTGCCCCGTCTGGCTCCTTCAAGATGGTGCGGTCACACAGCTCTGTGGGCTGTCCCATCCTCGCGCACCTCCCCAGCTCCCCTTGGCCACGGTTCCTGGCCAATGGGAGAGGCAGAGTGGAGCTTGGGGCAGGAGCAGTGTGTGGAGGCCTTTGGTTTCCCCATACATAGGCGCTAGAGTGTGCATGGCGGAAGAGGGCGCATGCCGGCTGCTTGCTGGGAGCTTCCAGCACTGCAGTTAGCAGAGAGCCTGCCAGCCGGCACCCCCAATGACACAGTCAATCCCTTTTTGACTGGGTGTTCCAGTCAAAAACCAGACACCTGGTCACCCTAATTGTGTGGAGCTCTGAGCCCCCATGCTCACTGCGGCCATATTCCCCACAAGCGTAGGTGAACAGGTGGCATGCCATTCGCTCTGCTGACTCACAGATTCAACTGTTTTCAGCCATTTGCAGGATCAGGGCCATACTTAAAAATGAATGGGATTTATGCTCCTAAATCACTAAGGTCCTTTGGATAGCCCCATCCTTGGAGCCTCACTATCCATTTACTTCACAAAAACAAAGCGATTTTTGTTGTGTGTACCAGGCACTACACAGCGGCTTCTGAAAGAAGCAAGCTGGCCTTTGCATGATAGGATCAGCCTTACCCGTTTTATGCATTAACCGGGCAAGGTGGGTGAGCGACGTCCCGGGACTTGCAAAGTGCAGGAGGTCAGACTAGATGATCATGGTGGTTCCGTCTAGGTGGTTCCGTGATGTTTAACTGGTTAACCAATTAAAGAGAGCTGGGCCTGAACAGTCCCAGTGCCTCCCCCTCCTGCCACTTCAGGCAGGGACTGCTTCGGCCTGGCCTTGTCCCCTGTGGCCCCAGGCCCGTCACAGCCAGGGGCTACTCCAGTAGTGCGGAGTAGCCTCTGCCTGAGGCATGCCCGGTCCGCGCTGAAGCTGCCCCCTGCCTGGGAACTGCTCCAGCCCCCTCCAGTTCACCTTTCACATCCCCAGTTCTTTCTGGCTTTAAAGTCTTTGAGGGCTTAAAAAAATTATTTATACTGACAAATAGCATTTTAACCACAGTCACGCTCAAATGATCAGCACCAAAACTGACTACTGCAATGTTGCCAGGCCCATACGCAGGAATTTCTGTGGGGGATGAGAGCTGTGGGAGGGGCTGGTGGTTGCCCCGCCCCTACTGCCCAGCCCTGCCCCTGGCTTCACTCCTGGGGGAGGGAGGGTGGAATCACATGCCACTCCTGCCTCCCCCCAGCTGTCCGCAGCACAGGGGAGGGAGGCTAGGGCAACTTGCCACCCCAGCCTCACACTTATTTGGAGGATCACGAGAGGAGGGTGCATATGCACCCTTCACATCCCTCCCCGCCCCAGTATAAGGGCCTGATTGCATAGCTTTATTTTAGCAAGCAGGCTGAGTCTGCTCACATTTGCTGCTGCCGTCGTTTGGCTGGAAGAGCTTTCTGCCGGGGAGCCTCACCACAGACGTGGCGTTGGATCAACAATGGAGAAAGAGAAGCTGAACTTTTAAACAAAAAGGTTTAGAATTTGCAGCGAGCAGCCAAAAATTGCAGCGAAACCCTAAACCAGGCACAAACACTTTTCTTCTGTCTTTTGCGGTTAAGATAGTTAGTAACCTTCTGGAAGACTGTGCTGTGTGTGTACATTGTGACAGTTGCAGCTGCTCATGCTAAGTGTCTCGGCAGCAGTCTGAAAGAGATAGGATCTGTGCCTCTGGGGTAAGACAGAAAGGCTCTGCAGTTCTCTTCCCTCACCACATGCAATTGGGCAAAAAGGGACAGGCCCTTCCATTCCAGGGGCTCTAGGTATGCCCAGTGAAATCAGTGGCAAAACAAGCTTTGGGACCTTCATGGGAATTTTTTATATTCAATTCCTAAGCTGACTTTGGTTGCCCTGTTTTGCTTATAGGCACCTGCCTGGTTAGAGTTGCTGCGTACTAGCAGCGATTAATTACACTCATTACAATCAAGGTGTGAGGAGCTGCTGCTTCATTTGCTATGAGATATTGTTTAACTTGACTGATCATTTGCATGAACTTGCAATTTGTAAAGGAAATGGCTTCATAAAATATTAGGGGCCTGATCTTGTTTCCCCCTGAAGTGGATGGGACATTTAGCGGGAATAGAATTCGGACTAAGATACTACTTTTCTGTTTAGATCACTACTTTTCCATGGGAAAAAAGAGCCCAGCTAATCTGTTCAGGTCACAGGCTCACTGGACTCAGAGTAGTTTAATCTGTAATGCGTTATGCACCAACATACAGAAAAATATCACTGAGAATTTTTAAGACAGATGTAAGGAAAGAATTGATAGCTTTGACTGGAAGCAGACAAGTGTGAACAGGCCTCATGCTGGTTCCCCTTTCCTCCCCCCACAGCTCTGAAAATGTGCATGAATTCTGACCTTCTGGAACACTGCTTCTATTTATGTCCTCGCTAGCTCCTTAGCAAGTTACCTATTTGAGCAATAGTTCGTTCTGCCAAACCAACCCCCACTTGGTAGATGTAAAAAACTTCTTCACAATCAATCTGTAGGGTAGCTATTTATAGATCCACAATGCTTTATCAGTATTTTGTGTTGCGGTAACACCTAGAAATCTGGGCTGCACTGTGCTTGGCGATATACAAACATGTAGCAAAGATGATCCCCAAAAGTGCTTATAAGCTAAGGGTACGTCTGCACAGCAGGGCTCGAATTAAGCTACGCAACTTCAGCTATGTCAATTGCATAGCTGAAGTCAAAATAGCTTAATTTGGCTTTTGGCATTGTCTATTCAGCTGAAAGTTGAAGGGAGAACACTCTTCCTTCGACTTCCCTTACTCCGTGTGAAATGAAGGTTACAGGAGTAAAAAGTCCTCCAGCTTGACATTATTTTGAAATAAAGACTTGCAGTGTAGACACGTCAGTTATTCTAAAATAACGCTGCCGTGTAGACGTACCCTAAATTATCACTGTCTTTAGGTCTCAGATGCTTTATCTAGACTAGTGAAAGGAATGTTTAGACAGAAATGTGAAACAGAGGGTTCTCCTATACAACCTACGCACCTAATTTGGTGCATCCTGGTCCTTCTAATTTGGGATTAATAAATCCCCACAAGAGAATTTGCATTGACCCATGGATGTAGGAGGTTTTTTTCTTTTTGTCGCAAGTAGGTCTTCTAGCCTATCCTGACACAATCTTTACTGAAGGTCACTTTGCAAGCTATACAGTGTTTTACTCGGTTAATGGGATAACTGAGCTCCAATAGCCACCTCAGACAGGGAGACTGTAGGAAGATATCTGTATAACTGAGATGGCCAGAAGAAGTAGCTCTTAGCTGGCTCTTTCCTCCTGCATCTTCTCTTAACTTTTAGGATTGGCTTGGAAGGAAGTTACTCCACTATACTAGGATTTAGCCACTCCCCATCTCTGAAACCTCCACCCCCCAACAATTAAATTAACTTTTTGAGGTTAACCCATCCTGTATATAACAGGCTCTCTATAACAATTCCTGTCCACCTTAATAGCCAGCATATAGCTAATGATATTGGGAATATTACAAATGCTGGGGTAACATTGACTCCAGTGGCCTCTTAGGCTATGTCTACACAGCTTCCCTCTTCGGCAAAAGCCTATGCAAATGAAGTATGGATTAGCATATTGCTGCGCTTCATTTGCATAATTAATTAGGAGCTGGTTTTTCACAAAAACAAGCTGTGTGGACATTTTCTTTTTGCTCAAAAACCCCTTTTTGTGCAAGATCCTCGTGCTCCAAAAAAGGAGGTATACCGCTCTTGCGGAAAAAGAGGTTATTGCACAAAATGAAATATCCACACTACTTGTTTTTGCGCACAAACCCCTAGCACAAAAATGGATCGGCAGAAAATATGCAAATGAGATCATGACTCATGCAAATGAGTCCCTAATTAGCATATTTTTTACGGAGAAAACTCATAGTGTAGACGTAGCCTTAAAGACTAACAATTTGATTAAGGCGTAAGCTTTTGTGAATTACAACTCACATTATCAGATGCAGGAAGTGAAAGAAAAAGAAACAGATAGCAGGGATACAGAGATGGGGGTGTTACATCAAGAGCTAATTCAGTCAGGGTGGTTTCAGTTGTATTTACAATGAGTGATGACCACTGCATGTCTTTTCCCAGACTACTTGGTTACATACTTAGAACCAAATCTCCCTGTTCCCCACACATGCCCTTCCCTACATGGCTCTCATCTCTCCAGGTTGCTTTGAAGTTTGGTTCTGTCACCACTAAATGTAGTGTCAGGCCATGTCTCCACTTACTTGAGGATTGATGCTCTAGTGATCTATCTTCTGGCATTTGATTTAGTGGCTCTAGGAAAGACCCACTAAATCAAACACTGAAGGCACGCCTGTCGGTACCAGTACAATTGCGAGGAGTAGGGGCAGTTGATTTCTCCTGTCAAACTTGTGTGGCTTAAGATTATTTACATAGCACCAAAGAAACCCAAGATGGAAGTGTCAGTGCCAAGTGCAGAGGGGAGAGAGGTCCACGGGTTAAGAATGCTCTGGAAACCCCCCGATAGCATTGACCTGGGCTACAACTACTGAAGCAATAAGCATGAAGATTGAGAGAGGAGTCACCCACTGACAGAAGCAGCACTGTTGGCTTCCATGAAGTGTTCAGTCAGCAGTGGGAGAACCAGAGCCCCAGCTGTCACTCAGCCTTACAGTACTGCAGTTTGTTACTTAACACTTTGCAAACTGGCAACACTTCCAAGAAAACAGGGTTAAAAAGACACGATCGAAAATGCTCTTTTTGATGAGGTTGTTGCAGATGAAGCACGTTGTAGATTCAACTATACCAACAGCCACAAAGCAACCTTTTCTCTGTGACCTTGATAAATTGCTGATGGCTACCGGATCAAAAGGGATTTCTGATTTTTCCAGACAAAAAAAGATCAGGTTAACTACATAATGATGCAGGAGGAGAGAGATTTTTTTTCCTACACAGGGATGGAGAACCTAAGGCTGAGGGACCACATCTGGTCCCTGGCTTGCCCCCAAGGCATGGGGCTCCCCCCAGCATTGGGGAGCCCGTGCTGGTGCTCCAGCCCTACCCACCTCCCACAGCTCCTACCATGGGGATAGAGGACCAGCGCCAGCTCCCCCTTATGTGGGGAGGGGCCCTGAGCCTCGTGGCAGAAGTCAGGCAAGTCAGAGCTGGATCCAAGCCACAGGCTCTGCCTGGTTAGAGGAGAAATTGGCTCCGTGCACTGTTGCTCTCCCTCCCCTGGCTGGTGCAGTAAAGTGCTGCCTGGAGGCTTTCCCCCCACAAATCTACTAGTCCAGGCCCCCCTAGACTCTGGTGTGTGAAGGGAATGTGGGAGAGTGTCTTTCTGCTTCTCAGTTGGGGGCCATGTCAGTGAGGGCTGTTTTTTTTTCTTTTCACTTGCTGCCCCTGACTGATTTTTCTGTGGGTCAGTGGCCCCGACCCAAAAAAGGGCCCCCCCACCCTACAATAATAATTCATCTTGAAAGAACTGACTTCCAGAATAGCCAGAGCATCTGGCAGCAATACATGGACTAGAAATGATGCTTATGTAGTCTGGTCCTCTGGCCTTATTGAAAATGACTCCATGGGGCACACCCACAAATCATCCGATGTGGCATGAAAGGGATCAGATTGAGGAAGAATGCCTGTTCCTGGCAAGTGTGGTAGAGGGCTGGAATCGTTCCCTTCTGGAAGCGGGCGTGGGGACATGGAACCGAGAGACACATGGGCAATATACCTATTCAGGGCCCCTTTCCTCCGTCTGGGAGGTGTTTCTCTAATACAGAGCTGCACGTTGTCAATTAAAAAGCTAATTTCAGTTACCCACTTCACTGTAAGGAAGTGTCTTTTGATTAATGGAACGAATCCGCAGCTGCCCATGTTGTCACCTTGGCAATCTATTGTTCCGAGCAGTTTCTCCCGTGATTAGATCTTGGCAGTCGCCACGAAAGGCTGGTACGTTTTTAGGACACGTGGGGAGGATTTCAGGAACTCTCATCTTTATGATGAAAGTTGCATCTACATGATCAGAGAGCCATCGTTTCTGTAATCCAGAGGGTGAGTTTCCCTCTTGGAGGGTATGTGACAGAGGCTAATCTCCTCACACCGAAAAGCCAGGCCTGTGAAAGGATTTTCAACGTGCATGTAGTAGAAGAGATTGTAAAGCAGTAATTTACCACAGTCCATGCAGAGGAAGAGAGTGGTCCTTTCCTAATGACCTTGTCTGTGTTTCCATCCATGTTCTCCTTTCTGTTCCAGAAACTCATAAGGCCTGATTCTCCTTTGGTCTTTGCCTTGCATAGTCACCTACACCTGTGGCAACTGAGGGTATGTCTAGACTACATGCCTCTGTTGTCAGAGGCATGTAAATTAGACATACTGACATAGTCAATGAAGCAGGGATTTAAATATCCCCCACTTCATTAGAATAAAAATGGCCGCTGCGTTGTGCCGGCTCAGCTGTTTGTCGGCACAAACTGGCAGTGAAGACGGCAATCGGTCGGCAAGGAAAGCCTTTGCTGACTGATCCCTTATGCCTCGTGCAACGAGGTTTACAGGATGTTTGAGACACAAAGTGGTGCAGTGGGGTAATATTTTTCTGATTGGCACCAAATTCTGTTGGTGAGCAAAACCACAAACAGCTGTATGTGGCACAAAACCTTGTCTCTCTCTCTCACTAACAGGCACTGGTCCATTGAAAGATATTACCTCACCCACCTCCTCAGGTGCAAAGCAGTGAAGAAAGAGTCTACAGAAAAGACCAATGTCCCCGAATTTGCCCTTCATTATTCTTGTGGCACTGGGGAAGGGACACTTGCCCTGACAAAAGCACAGAGGCTGAAGATGGCACAGGTGTGGCTGGCCTCATTCCCCTTAAAGGGGCCATTCACACTGGGACATCTGTGCATAGGGCATAGGGCCAGGGTGGGCAATAAAATGGTGACGGTTCATCAGGGTTAGCCTCTGGTGGGCCACCACTGCTATATTTACCTGCGCTTCTGTAACTACTGGCAATTGCAGCTCCCATTGGCTGCGGATCACTATTCCTGGCCAATGAGAGTGGCGGAAAACAGCATGGACCGGGACACTGCTTCCCATAACTCCCCTTGTCTAGGGATGGTGAACCGCAGCCAATGAGATCCGTAATCGCCCGTACCTGCGGCCATGCAGGTAAATATAGTGGTGGGAGCCCTGCAGGGGCTAATCCGGGTGGACCAGATCTGGCCTGCAAGCCAGTATTTGCCCACCCCTGGCATAGGGGAACTTTCTTCCAAATCCAGATTAGTGGATTCTTGATGCCTCATAGCACGAGGGCTTAGTTTTCTCTTCCGCCCATCTCATGTAACTGGATGTTCTTGATACCCAGGTAAATGTCTAATAGTCTTTTAAAATCCTAAGATCTTGTCCTGAATGGAACCATAGAAGTGAACTTCCCAGGTTATTTATGGGGCTATGGAAGAAGCATTTAGCTGTCAGTCTTAAATCTGTTATTTTTTCAGTCCATTGGCTGCCCTCTTCTTGAATTGAGAGCTTGATTAGGAGTTCCTCCACCTGCCTTCTCTGTACAGTCATGATTTTATATACCCTACCTTGGCCTCCTTTTCTTCTTCTCCTCCCTAAACTAACAAGAGCTTTCACCTTTTCAGACCCTCCTTGTATGGAGACATTTCTACTCTACCCTATCATTGGGCCTCTGCATTCCTGTCCAGAACTCAATGCATTGTTCCAGGCGGAGGGTATAGTTTCACTCTCTGAAATGCAACTATGCTATATACTACCCCAAATGTGATACCCCCTAACTTTGTTCTGTGTGTGAGATCACCGGTAGGCATGGAACATGGTACATAGGTTTTTTCCTGAGCAGTTAGATTTAATTTAGAGCAAAGCTGTGTGCTTGAAGAGTCCAATTAAAGAGTTCCCTGCTCGCATCCAGGTGGCCGGTGTAGGGTTTCATGAGCCAGGCCATAAGGGGGTAGGCCGCGTCAGCCACGATGCATATAGGCATCTGCACATCCTCCACTGCCAGGTTTCTGTCAGGGAAAAATGCCCCAGCGTGAAGCCTGCGGTACAGGTATGAGTTCCGGAATATGCGGGCATCGTGTGCCCGGCCTGACCACCCGACACAAATGTCTGTGAATTGTCCCCGGTGGTCGACCAGGGCCTGCAGCACCATCGAAAAGTAGCCCTTTCTATTAATACACTGGGATGCTCGATGGAGCGGTGCACAGATGGGGATGTGCGGCCCGTCGAGTGCTCCACCACAGTTGGGGAATCCCAGTGCCGCAAATCCAGCCAGGATGGCATCCAGATTTCCCAGGTGGATGGTCCTGTGAAGCAGCTCCAAGTTGATGGCCATGACCACCTGCATAAAGGGACAAATAGAAACACACAGAACAGGACATTAGAGGGGTTGGCTCAGCTGATGAGAGGTGCTCCCCCCCTCCCCTCCTGGACCCCAAGAGCTCCCCCTCAGACAACCCCTCCCTCCACCCCCTACACCATGGTAGGGTGAGGCTGAGAGGGCTTCTACCTCTGCCATCCCATCCCCAATTCCCTGTGCCTGGTCCTGACTGCCCCCCCGGGAGTGACTTTCCTCCATCAAGACGGCCCCAACAATAGACTTCCCCATGCCAAACTGATGCCCCATGGAGCAGTAGCTGTCAGGGGTGGCCAACTTCCACAGCGCAATAGCGACGTGCTTCTCCAGGGGGATGGCGGGCTGCAAATGGGAGTCCTGGCATTGCAGGGCAGGGACGAGCCAGACACAGAGCTCCCGGAAGGTGGCCTTTTGCATCCAGAAGTTTTGGAGCCACTAGTCATCATCCCACTGCTGCAGCACTAGCCGGTCCCACCAGTCAGAACTGGTGTCCAGCCTCCAAACTCACCTCTCCATAAACAAGTTCGGGGGCAAGGGCAGCAGGGCTGCAGCCTGAGCGAGGGGCTCAAAGCTGGGCTCAGAATCCAGCTCTGCCGCCAAGGTCATCTTGCTCTCCTGAGCATGAAGCAGAACTTCCTGCAGCACGGTGTGGGGCCATCGCCTGCCCAGGGGCAGCTCAGTCTTCATGGCCAAAAAAGCCAAAATAACACACAAACAAAAGAACAAAAGAAACAAACAAAAGAACAAAAATACAAACAAACAAAAAACCAAAAAAGCCAAAACCCGAATAAACAAACACACAAGCAAACACACAAACAGACAAACAAGAAAATAAACTGCTGTGGTGTTCGAGAAAGCAGGGCAACCAGAGCCAAAAAAATGCAGCAGCTTTGCGTTCCCTCTAGGAGGTAGGCAAGCAAGAAGCAGGAGCAGAGCAATGGCTGTCCAGGAGGATCCCTTTAAGCACTGTCTCTGCAGAGAGCATGCAGCAGTGCCAGGGCTTTAAGGCTGCCCCTGTGACCTTCCAGAAGCACTTCCGGGTGCCTTCTTCTGTTGACAGAGCGTCCCACAGTCCAGACGCTCTTTGTCGACAAAGCAATATAGTCTGGATGCTCTTTGTCGACAGAAGTTTTGTCGACAGAATCTGTTGACAAAACTTCTGTCGACGGAAGCCTGTAGTCTAGATGTACCTTCAGGGTCTCCCAAAAGATTTTCGGGTGGCTGTCCTCTCCAGCAAGCTAAAAATAGTTGTAACCTGGAAATGTTGCCGCGTCCTAACATCCACCTTTTCATTATTATGAACCAAATTTGAGACACCCTACTTAATCTTGTCAGGTTGAAATCTTATCCTTTGTCTGTACTCAGTTTTCTGGCTATCAGCCAGTTTCTAATCCATGGCAGTAATTTTTACCTCTCACGCCATGCCTACTTAGCTTCCCAAATCACCTCTTGTGAGGGATTTTGTCAAAGGATTTCAGTAAATCCAAATAAATTATAGCAGCTAGTTCTTTTTTATCTCCTGTCTTCTTGACACATTCAAAAAAATTCCAGTAGATTAGATCATCTTAGTCGCATGGAAAATGGTCCGTTTTGTACATACCACGACAGTGCTGCATTTGGGAACCTGGTTTACAGAAAAATGAGAAAACTGAGCAAAATTCCTCCTTATCCCCATTCCATATGCCATTCACAGCTATTAATTTAACAGATTAGTTCTTCCAGCGGAAAGGGCAGAAGGCATGTAGGTAAGAGACCCATTGGTGTCTCTCAATGATCAGATGTCACAGGCTAATCTGTTGGGTTGGATATATGCATAATAGTTTACGAGGGTGGATTGCCGTCAGCACTCTGGTCATCATACATATTATCCATACATACATTTTGCAATTATTAGGAGTTATGTATCTTTACTGCAAACTATGTTAAGATTTTGGAGTTAGGCCAGGTCACTAAGAGGTGATGTACTTTAGAAATGTTCCTTTCAAGCAACAGATGAATATTTCCCAGTCTGGCTGTGTGTGTATTGTGTATCATATGCCTGTTTGCAGAGGGAGCCAATTGCAAAAGTTCACAAAATCTACAAGAAAGGAAATCTACAAGATGAAACAAGCAGCAGAGACAAAAGCGGGGACCAAAACTAAAGACAACTACGGGACTTGTATAAACTGGGGGGAACGGCAAAGAAACACACAGGCTCCTTCATCCTAAGATATAAGTTGGCAGCATGTCTGTCTCAGAGTAGGTAGGTCCCAGCCAAACCTGAGTGTAAGTCACAAGCATTTTGGGTAAGCAATATTTCATGAGACATGAGAGTCCCTTGCTAATTAACTCTGGGCTTTAGAATGCATGTTATGATTTTATTTTATATTGGATCATTTGTTTCCAATACTTCTCCATGAATCTCTGGGCTTTGTTAAATAAACTTATATTTGATTTCACAGTAAATAGATCTAGATGTTGCGTGTTGAGTGGAGGAGAGTGATCTCAGATGGAAACGGGAAACTGCTGCTTTGGAGATAGTGAATCTGTGAATATTGTGAGTGGCCAGTGGACCAGGGACTGGACGCACCCGGGAGATGCGTAGAGCAGTGATGGGCAATCTAGCTAGTGAGTGGGCTGCAGGAGCAGCCCTCCTTCATCTCTGTGGGTTGCAAGGTTGTCATAACAAAGATGATCTCCCAGGGTAGTTAGTTTTGCTAATTGTGTTTGTGTACCTAGAATGTGCAGGGTGTGCTGATTGAAACTTAGCAGTGCATTGCTTGGATGCAGAGGGAGCGCACAGCTCTCACAGTCAGTGTTGTGTGCAATCAGCACGCACCTCACTTCATGTGCTCCTGCTTTACATGCATGTCACGTTAGCAATATCGGTAGAAAAAAAACCCAACGCAGACAGACACCAGCAGAATCTGGCAGCCCTGTGCATGGGAACAGTAAACAAAATGTCTCCTGGGCCACACACAGAACCCTGGCAGGCCTAGACCACCGGTTGCCCACCACAGGTTAGACAGTTTGCCATAGACCGGCTCTCCATTGCTAACCTGTGAGCTGAGAGAGCCAAGCCTGGGCAGGCCTAGAGGCACTTGTGTCGCCTGTAGTGGGTGAAATTGAGAAGCTGATCCCTGGGTGGGCACAGACAAGGCTTTTGTCAAAGGATGCTAAGAGCAGGTGGGAACACGATGTCTCACAACCATTGGTACCCCCAAGAAGCCCGCATGGGGTCAGATGCTCCAATGGCCTCGGCTTCTAGTGCATATGGGCAGGTTCTGATAGGGGGCCTCAAAGGGTTGCCAACTTTGTAACATTTAAGGACCAGTCACTCCAACAGGAGTGCTGCAAACCCCTCTTCCCTACCTTCCTACCCTTGCAGGAGGCATAAGGGATCTGTCGAAAAAGGCTTTCTTTCTCGACAGATCCCCCTCTCGACTGCCACTCTTTGCCGACAAAGTGCTGAGTCGGCAAAACGTGGTGGCCATTTTTATGCAAATTAGGCGCGGGATATTTAAATCCCTGCCTCATTTGCAATGTCGACCTGCCTAATCTGTATCCCTCTGCCGACAGCGGGATGCAGTCTAGACATACCCTGGGTGTCCAGTCAGTAGATTTGACCTCTCGTTTACCAGAGTCTCAGGTTGAAAACTGGCCCCCTGCCAGTGCCAAAGCAGCTGCAGCGCTCCATTAAACAAAAGGTGCAGCAGCCTCAGATGCAGGAACAAGTCTCACTTGCCAGAGTGCCTGTAATTATTTTGCACATAGGTGAGGAAGTTGGTTCCCCCCCTCCCCCCGTTCCCCATCTTGTCAGCTGAAGCTGCCATGGCCCTTAATTATTTCAAGCTTCTTATTCCTTGGTAACAGGAAAAGTCGTCCAGCTGAGTGTCCTTCAACGACACTTCAATGTCAGAGTGCGTACAACAGACTCACTTCCTGAGAGAGGGGAGCATGCATTCTATGCTCGCTAAAAGGCCTCATGCTGCTCTGTGTGTGTGTGTGTGTGTGTGTGTGTGTGTGTCTTAAATGAGCAATGCGACCTTGAGAAAACAGCTTTGTAGTTTAAGAAAAATAGGAACAGCTGTTAAGGAGCTTTTTTTGTATTGCAAGAATTTACGCATTGAATCGTTACACTGTGTTTTCTGAAGGAACACTTCCTTCTTCATAAAAATGATTCACACACCTCCACACAAGCTCTGAGGGCTACCCTGTACCCACAGCCCATCTGCTACGATGCAAGTGTCTTGCTAAGCTGTGCTGTCACTGCCACAGCCATTGTGTCTCTGGGACAGGCGTTTTTAAAATCCCATTGTCATTCATTGGGTTTGGGGGCTTTTTTTGTAGCTACATAGTGAGTTTTTGAGTATGTTGCGATCATGCGAGTGGAATGACCCTGGCTATGCAGTGCAAGAGAGACGATTGCTCATCGTAGGCATAGGAGCTGCCATGCACAGCTGAAGAGAAGAGCCATGTGTTCAGATTTTTAGAGAGGCCTGTAGCAGGGAAGTAACAAAGGGATTCTTTCTGTAGGCTGCGTCTAGACTGGCATGATTTTCCGCAAACGCTTTTAACGGAAACGTTTTCCGTTAAAAGTATTTGCGCAAGACAGCATCTAGATTGGCATGGACGCTTTTGTGCAAAAGCACTTTTTGTGCAAAAGCGTCCGTGGCCAGTCTAGACGCGCTTTTGCGCAAGAAAGCCCCGATCGCCATTTTAGCCATTGGGGCTTTTTTGCGCAAAACAAAACTGAGCTGTCTACACTGGCCCTTTTGTGCAAAAGGTTTTGCACAAAAGGACTTTTGCCCGAACGGGAGCGTCAAAGTATTTGCGCAAGAAGCACTGATTTCTTACATTACAACATCAGTGCTCTTGCACAAGTTCAAGCAGCCAGTGTAGACAGCTGGCAAGTTTTTGCACAAAAGTGGCCGCTTTTGCAGAAAAACTGGCCGGTCTAGACACAGCCATAGTGTTTGCAAGATTTTACATGCCTTTATTCCCCAAAAACAATTCCCGAAGCAAATCTTTTAGGAAACCATCCAATCTTTATTTCAAAATGGTCATTTATAGAGAAGCCACTCTGACACTTGGTAAATTGTTGCAATGATTAACTATGCTCACTGATAAAAATGGATACTTTTTTCCAGTTTGAATTTGTCTAACTTCAACTTCTAGCCATAAGATTGTGTTATAGACTCATAGGACCTCAAGAGTGATAGCAGGACTAAATATTATCTAGACCATCCCTACCTGGTGCTTGCCTAACCTGCTCTTAAAAATCTCCACATGAGCAAGAGTCTACAGCCTCCCTGAGTGCACATTGTTCAAAGCTAGTTTGTTTGCTTCCCAATTAATGTAAGTTACCACAACATAAACTAAAGGTAAGAGTGGAGTCTTTCCTCTGCAACAAGTCACAGTTAGCTAGGGACCGTCACAATTCATGAATATTAACTGTTTACTCATATAAGAACATAAGAACAGCCATACTGGGTCAGACCAAAGACCCAGCTAGCCCAGTATCCTGTCTGCTGACAGTGGCCAATGCCAGGTGCCCCAGAGGGAGTGAACAGAACAGGTAATCATCAATCCCTCTCCTGCCATCCATTTCCAGCCCCTGACAAATAGAGGCTAGGGACACCGTTCCTATCCATCTTGACTACTAGCCATTGATGGACCTATCCTCCATAAATGCATCTAGTACTTTCTTGAACCCTGTTAAAATCCTGGTCTTCACAACATTCTCTGGCAAGGAGTTCCACAGGCTGACTGCGCTATGTGAAGAAAAACTTCCTCTTGTTTGTTTAAAACCTGCTACCTATTCATTTCATTTGGTGACCTCTAGTTCTTGTCTTATGGGAACAAGTAAATAACTTTTCCTTATTTACTTTCTCCATACCTGTCATGATTTTATAGACCTTTATCATTTCCCCCCTTAATCTCCTCTTTTCTAAGCTGAAAAGTTCCAGACTTTTTAATCTCTTCATATGGCACCCGTTCCAAACCCTTAATCATTTTATTGCTCTTTTCTGAACCTTCTCCACTGCCAAGAAACTTGTGCTTTGATGATTGCCTTATTCCCACCTGGCTTTGCAACACAAAGCAAAAACAGCAAGCAACACATTTTGGAAGTTCACAAAAAAATTAATTCCTGTGGAGGAAAACATGAATTAAAAGCAGAGCTTACACAAGGAGGGTAAAAGAGTGAACTGACTGTCCTGCCAACTTCACTGTCCTGCTCAAAGCATGAGTTATATACCATTGCTTTTCTTCCCCCTTCACTGAATTCGGTGCTGCAAGGTGTATCACAAAGGCATGCAAGTGGTGGAACTAATAAGGTTATGAACCTTTAATTCCGCTCTAATGAAGTGTTTTGCTACAGTTCTTCCATGGATGCAGTTAGCTAGATTGAGCAGTCTAATGCTGTCTTGCCCTGCGAGATGCAACACAAAGCCATAGGTGCACACGCTGAAATGCTTCCATCTTGGAAACCCTTGCCTTCAAGTCCCGTTTTTCTGCAAATCTCTGAGCATTAGCAACTGGTACCCAATCACTTCACACTGCAGGCTGGAGTACTTAGGGGGACCAAAACTTGGCCCTTCTTCTTGCAATGCAGAGGGCTCCATACACATTAAAACTGATTTGGTTTCACTCTATGGAAATAGGCAAGAAATGAGGAGTGATGGAAATTGTCCTAGTTGAACACAGATTCTTATCATTCAAAGTTAGAAGGGACCATTGTGATCAGCTAGTCTGACCTCCTGTGTAACACAAGCCATAGAAAATCCCTGTAATATGGGGGGCTCTGGGTGCACTGCTGAGAGTATCAATGTAGAGAAAATTGCTTAGTGACAGTGCCATGTACAGCTGAAGACTGGGGAAGGGGGGGTCTTCCACTATAAGGGTATGTCTACACAGCAAAGTTATTTCGAAATAACTTTCCTAGCGTCTACACAGACAAACCGCTATTTCAAAATTAATTCGAAATAGTGGAGCGCTTATTTCGAATTTGGTAAACCTCATTCTATGAGGAATAACGCTAAATTCAAAATAGCTAATTCGAAATAAGTGCTGTGTAGACGCTTATTTCGAAATAGGGGGCCTCCAGCCCTTCCCAGGGTGCCCTGGTGGCCAGTCTGGGCACAACCAGGAAAAATCCTCTCCCTCCCCCCAGCCCTGGAGTCCTTAAAGGGGTAGACTCTGGCCACAGTGCCTGTGCCAGCTCCAAGCCTGCCAGCACAGAGCCAGCAGTCACTGCCCCTGACCAAGTAGCCCCACCATGAGCCAGGCAGCCAGTGCCAGCCAGCCCTCCACTGCTCCCCGGGCCCAGTCCCCCAGCTCCCAGGAGCCTGCCAGGGGCCGGAGAAGGCGGGCGCCTTCCTGGTCCAGTGAGGAGATTGTGGACCTCATTGGGGTTTGGGGGGAGGCCTCCAATGTCCACGATCTCCACACTAGATGTAGGAATGCGGCTATCTACGGGCAGATGCCTGACAGCCTGGTCACCAAAGACCACATGCGCACCCAGGAGCAGGTGCACGTGAAAATTAAGGAGCTGTGGCAGGCATATGCCAGGGCCACAGGGGGCAGCTCCCACACAGGGGCAGACACCTGCCCCTATTTTGATGCCCTGGACTGCATCCAGGGACGGTCTGTGCCACCCCGGGAGTCATCGGTCCTGGAGCAGAGGGCCCTGACCAGGGCATGGAGGAGGAGCGCCAGGAGCCGCAGGAGCCCAGAGGGAGCGTGCCACGCAGCCAGGACCCCCAAGCCATCCCAGCAGACCCGTCACCAGTGTCATCACTGTCCCCTTATTGGGGGGCGGGGAGGGAGACCAGGGACCGCACGCACGGGCCTTGCTGATCACGGATCACGCAGCAACCCGTGCATGTGCGAGCATGTGCCATGCCACCTCTGGGCACGTGGCCCCAGCTGGCTGCCACACAGGGGCCTTGGCCTGTTAGCCACACGCGTGTGTGAAGAGACATGACATGCTCCTGACCCCGGGGTGGGACACAGCAGAATGCCCTCCCTCCACAAGCCCCCTCTACACAGAGGCAGGAGACATCCCCCCCACCTCACCCACACTATACACAGCACAGGGGCATGGGTGCAGTCTCGGTGCAGCTCCCACTCCCGGGGATAGCAGGACATTCCTAATATGGCCTCTGTGCAAGCACATCAGCTCTGATGGTGCAGGGAACAGTTATCCTCACCTCGCAGAGGGGGGCTGGGCGTCACCCACTGTGTCCCCAGGGATAACTGACCACTTCTCTTGTTTCTCCACAGTCACACCAGCTGCGCGTGCAGGGCTCACCACCCCACCCAGGACATGCTCCCGCACCTGAGGGCACTGCAGGACCACCCATGCAGTGCAGGGGTACTGACTGCAGCACCTGGGGGGCACTGCGAGCCCTGCACCGCACCCTGCAGAACTGGGTGCAAGAAGACCTGGAGCTCCGGCGGGAGCAACTTGCCCAGGGCCGTGCCATCTGCCAATACCTGCAGGCCCTGGTGCAGAGTGTGCTGCCTCCTGCCGCTCCAGTGCCTGCTGCCTCCCCAGCTACCTCTCCTCCTCCCACTCCTTCTCCCCCTCCCGCTTCTCCCTCTACCTCCTCCACACCCTCCACCTCCTCCACACCTTCCATCCCATCCCCATTCCTCTGGGGATGCTGAGGCCCCCACATCTGCGGTGCTAGGAGACAGTTGGCCTGGAGAGACCCCCACCCCTGAGCCCGGAGCTTCCCCTCCCCCTTCTTCCCCTTGCTTCCTCCTTCCAGCTCCCTCCTTCCAGGTTTTCCCCTCCCCTCTCCCACCCTCTCTCCTCCCCTCTCCTGCCTCCTTTCCCCAGTCTCACCAGATTTTCATTCCCTCCCACCCAGTTTTGTTAAATAAAGAGAGTTTGTGTTCATGAAAATACATGTATTTTATTTAACATCAGGAAGGGGGGTTAGGGAGGGGTAAGTGGAAGGACGTGAGGGAGGAATGAAGCACAAGCCCCCAGTAAGGCAGACCAGGGAGGCTCTTAGTGCTCCTCAGGGTGGAAGCTCTCCCACAGAGCCTCCTGGATACTGACAGCCCCCCGATGGATAGAAAGCACAGCCAGGCTCGCAGCAACGCATCCAAGAGAAGCACCAGAGTGCCCAGGGGCAGCTCTGGCTCCATGTTGCAGAGTGCTGTGGTGTCCCAAGTGATGGCAACCAGAGCACGCAGAGACAAAATGCTTTGCTGTCCCTCATCGAGGTAGACAAGCAAGCAGGGAAAAGCTGAGAACCGGCTGTCTGGGAGGGTCCCTTTAAGCACAGGCCTCAGATAGCCTCAGGGATCAGCCACACAAAGTAACTCCTGACCTGATGGCCAGCTGGAACTGGTTCCGGCCAGCCTTAAATGCGATTCAGCATCAACTCAGTGTGGATGTGCTATTTCAAAATAGCAAAACGCTATTTCGAAATGCATTTTGTGTGTAGACACGTTATTTCGAAATAAGCTATTTCAAAATAAGATATTTTGAAATAACGCTGTAGTGTAGATATACCCTAAGATACTACACCAGTCACAAAGAACACTTCTATTCACGCCCTGACTAGCAAGAAACCATACCAGCAATTCCCAGAGACACTCCTGTTTTCCTGTACCACCACCAGTACCACTTCTTGTAGAGATGAGAAATTACGAAAACCACTCTCACCAAATTAAAAAAGTTCTTCTGATCCCAAAGGATCAGTCTCATTCCCAGGTCAGTTTGTAACTCGGATCAAACCCAAAAAGCACACTGATGGCCAATCCTTTAGAATCTAAAATCCAATGGGTAATTTATAAAAAGAAAGAAAGAATGAGAGTTAAAATTGTTAAAGAATCTTATTACAGACACCAACTGCAAAATTCTTGGTGAAGGCTGGTATTAGAGGTGGAATAGTCTGCTTGCTTAAATCCAGTCTCTGGAATACATCCACTGTTAGGCTGGGTCATCTGTCACCTGTCCATGCATGACTCAGCTCTTTGCAGTGCCAGTGACTCAGCTCTTTGGATGCCAGTACTCTCATGCTGGTCTGAACATTCATTGAAAAGCTCCTCAGATGTGGATTGGTACCACACAAGGCCCATTGTCAGTCAAGTACTTGCATTCACTCAGTTAGTAGTCCTTTCACAATAGGCTGGTCCAGAATAAGAGTCCCTTATTCCCAGTTAGCTTAATCCACCTGAGATTAAAAGCATCCACACATGTTCTCTTGTGGTAAAGAGCAGTTTGTGAAGCCAGCTGAAGATCATCATTGTTTACTCTTCCCTTTAGTAGAATTTCTCCAATGTGGGAATCCTTTGTTTCATACCTGCCCCCACCCCTGGAAGAGTACCAAATTCAAGCTGGATTCTAGTACCGGATGGAATGGTCACATGTCTTTGTAGGACCAATCACAGTGTAGGCTTACAGGAGAAACAAAGAGTATTTACAAATCCTTGTCTTGAGCACTGGGCTATTCAGTTCCTTAAGAACCACTAATGGCTTTCATTAGAAGTTTTAGATTAATAACCAGATTTACACTCAATATTTCTAACCTCACATATAAGAATGATACATGCACACAAATAGAATATACACATTTAGCAGATTACAAGCTTTTCAATTAGATGTTACATGCCACATTTTGCACAAACCATATTCAAGTTATTATTCATATTCAAACGATATTTCTATAACAATATGGGGGCATAGTGTCACAATGTCAAAAACAACATTTTTGGTGATATTAAGGCTATGTTTCAGGAAGTAAGTTTGAAAACCGCAACTCTCTCACCTTATGGTTTAGGAAAACTCCATTTGGCTTCCATGGCAAAGGATCAGGACCTAACACAGCATATCCTACAGGTGAATTTGTGTGGGTCATCCACATAGTTGGGAGGAGGACAGGGAGGAGAGAACTCCATTTTGATGAAACTTTTCTTTCATTGTACAGAATTGTCACACAAATTATTTCCCTAGAAGCTCTGAAACAGAAATGGGGATAACTGAGACTCTTTCAAATTATGCAGTAAATATTTTGCACAATTCTAGAAACAAGAAGAAAGATGTATGCCCTGATGCACCTGCTTGTCCTGATCCAAGAAGCATACACTTGGCTTTCTGCAATGGGGGCATATTCAAAGGGTCAGTATAAAAAGCCCATCTTCACTCCCTTGGAAACATTTTTTTCACATGGTACAAAAGTGTCAACATCAGCTGCCTCGCATTACACTAACAGTAGGGACACAAGCTCCTTCTTTGTTTGAGGACAATACAGAGCACAACTTCTGCAAAAAAGTCTTTCCACATAAACATGTGTAGGTATCAAACATGAGTAAGCGTAGCAGAGTGTGAGGTTTGAACTGTGGACAAGATGACAGAAAATAGGTATTTTTCTTCTTTTCAGCCATCCTGCTTTCACTGCAGTCCCATCTTTAGCTTTATGTAACATAACTCCCCTCAAAATCTATCATTTTAAAAGTATTTAATAATTCAAAAAAGATGTTCCTTGGTTATTATAATCCCCCAAGGTCAACTTGATATTAAAATCCATTGCTTTCCTAACATATTTTCCTCTCCTTGGTGCATGCCCGCGAGTTAAATTCTTCTGTGTTATTGGATGGTTGTCCAAAAGGTCTGAGTTGCAGGAAAACCAAGTCATAGAAATTTTGGTCCTGTTCTTTTGGACAGCGTGACTGAGATCCCAGGGGGCCACAGTGAGATCGCTTAGTGGGGGCAAACTGCAAAGGATCAAGCAATATCCTCAAATTGGTAAGTATTCTAATTCAGTAAAACCTGTGTTATCCGACACGCCCGGGGATTAGGGTGTGCTGGTAACCTAAAAATTCTGGTTATCTGAGAGGGGGAACCATGTGGGGTCTACAGAGGGGGCATGGGAGCTGTGCAGGGGCCGGGATGTGGCCTGCTAAGGGGGCCATGAGCTATGGGGGGGGAGGGGCAGGATGTGGCCTGGTGAGGGGGGGTGGAAGCCAGAAGTGGGAGGCAGAGATGGCGGGGGCGGCCTGCTGGGGGGGGAACCACGGGGGGGGCTGGCCTGCCGGGGGTGCCAGGAGCCGTGGGGGGAGCCGAGATGCTTGCTGCTTGCTTCCAGCTGCTGTTCACCCCTCTCCCAGGTATGTGCTGCTTGCTCATCTGAGGAGCAGCCTGGCACTTAAAGGGCGAGTTTCCTTTTTTCTTTTTTTTTTTTGCTTTCCCCGGCATCAGAAATTTGCAGCTTTCTGGATACTTAAGTTCTGGATAGTGCAGGTTTTACTATACTTAGATTCAGCAAGCCAGCAACAAAACAGCTTCCACAATACCTTATGGGTTACCCAGAAGCCAGGAATACAATTCTCTTCAAGCAACCCAACCTTGAGCTCCCATTCAGACCGTCAACTTATGTATGATGATTATTGAAATGCTGGTTCATCATATATAAAGTTTTACCGACCCCAAAGGATTGGACACATTACCAACCAGATTAATGAATATCTCAGATCTTACCCAAATGCATGCTTATAGCCAATTCTCATTAACTCAGCTAAAATGTATTAAAAAAGAAAAGAGAGTGAATATAGGTTGAAAGACCATTATAAATACAAACATGAATAGAGTTTTCAGGTTGGTTCATAGTAGAAATGGTGACCTTTAGAGTTGCAAAGAGTCCTTTCCAGAATCAGTTCATTAGGTTTACTCCTATGTCCAATATTAGGGTGATCCAGAATAGAAATGGGGACATCAGTCTTGCGACTGAGATTTTCTCTGATGAAGCTGGAGCAGACCTGAGATAACAGATCTGGGCCCAGGAATTTGTCATAGTTTTTTAGCAGCCTCTTGACAGTCCTTGGCTGAACAATAGGCTTTGAAGTAACCTCCTATTCCCTAAGCATTGCTGGTAATTAGCTACGTTGATTAGCATAATGTAATTACCCATCTTCAGCCAGTTACAGGTAGTTTCCTATGAACTTCAATGAGAAATAAGAATGGTGATATTACTACATTCACCGTTCATGTAAATATTAATTTCTCCTTTTGATCTCTGAATTAACAGCATACAGAGATAGACAGAATTGCTTGGTTACGTTGTCAGCCTCTAACAATACGTATGTAAATGCATCCAAACACAATCATTATCTACTGATATGTCTCTAAAGGTTGAATCTGGGTCAACTAGCCTACTGGTTGTCTAACCCTTTCTGGCCTGTGTCACAGACATAAATGGGCTCATTGGAGCAGAATATATTTCCTAAGCAATGTGTCTGAACATTCTCCTTGGTGTTCCATGTGGTAAAAAGGATTTGACTCTCCAGATTTCTCCATGCGGTACTTGGGAGATGCAATTATAGCACATATAGGTGTATCCAAGCTAGCTTTTATCAAGCTAGTGTGCTAAAACCAGCAGTCTAGTCATCAAATACATACCCAGGAGCCCAGGCAGGAGACTACTCAGGAAGCTAGCCTAGGGACCAGTGTTGCCTTTTATAGTGAGCTAGTTTGATCAAGGATAGCTTGGTATGTCTTAATACATAGCACTCACACTTCCTGATTGTTGTGTGGACAGACCCTGAGCCCTGGTCTACACAAGAGCTTTATTTCAAAATAACCCCCCTTAGGTGAAATTTATAAGCGAAGTGTCCATACTACCACACCTGTTATTTTGAAATAACAAGCTGCTTAATTCAAAATCTGTCCTCCTGCTTTTCATCAGGACTAACACTAATTCTGAAATAGTTATTTTGAAATGGAGTGTGGATGCTCCAGTACTGTTATTTTGACATAACTACTCCCTAGAGTAATTCAGACTAATTACTCATCAGTGCTTCCTGGGGCTCTAAGTCGGAGGTCGTGCATCCACATTAATGGAGCCTGCCTCGGACTACTTTTGAGGCTTCCCCGTAGTGTGGCCACGCTAGTTTGATTTTGTTAAATCAGGAGTTATTAAGTGGAATTTAGTAATTTTGAAATAATTTCCTCATGTGGGCATGGCCTTAGTGGGTTTTACTGAAGGCATTGCACACTGTCTAGACCAAAGAACACACTTTTGCTTTATTTTATCCAACCACAAATTAACCAAGGGCATTTTTACAACTTCAGTGTGAAGAGGGAGAGAGGAAGAAGTGTCTGACTATTGATCTCAGGAGCCCAGAGTTCTGAGGTGACCTTTACCTTTTCTCTGCTGCAGCTGTTAACGGATCTGTCGCAGGCTGTGGCGTGACCTTGCCTTGCTCACAGCAGTGGAGGCAGAGAAAGACCTTGAGAATTGTGAATGCTCTTGAATACTCCCGATGGAGGAGCTGAAGAATGCATCAAAGGGCGACGAGAAAGGCCGATGCTTTCTGTAGCTTTCAGGACAAGGTAAGGGATGAAGTATCACCTAGTGAGATGAAGAATCACTGGGCAAGGACTACCTTCTGACATCTCCACTGTGGAGTCAGCTCAAGGCTTGTCTGCTGCTCATAGAAATACCAGGCTAAGATCCAAGAGCTTCCCAATAAACAAATGCTTCTCTGGTGTGTAAATTTCTCTGCAACCCTTGGCTAAGCTCCTCCTTGAGGAGATATGGTTGTGTCTCACATGGGTAAATAACCCAGCCCAGGTTGCTGGTTAACCCTAAAAGAAATAAAAGCTCAAAATAAATAGAGCAAAGAAGTCCGGTGAACATTCATCTGCCCCCTCACCTGCAAACCCTTGCTCCAGATTACAAAGGGGGTGATAGGGCTTCTTGCCATACACTGGATTGAAAATGTACCTAAGTGCACTGTGGGGGAGTGGGGCAGGGTTTGTCTTCAAATGGATTTAACCAGGAAGAGGTAAAATCCAATATTTCTGGATATTTATCCCCCCAACTCCTATACTGAAAATTTGCCCCAGATAAGTCATCTGAAGCATCCGTGTGCATATCAAGTATCGCTACACACAAACACTAATGTATGGCATAACAGTGGGTAGTGTAATGGTGGCTAAGGTAAACACCGACACAGAACCTTTTAACATCAGAGGCACAAAACCAGAGCTGGAATTCTCTACATTTCATAACTGCTCTGCTTAAACCTTTCTGCCTTTTGCCAAGCACCTGCTGTCTTCTCCTCTGCCTTCAGCTTCCTACATAGAGCTTTTGATTGATTCAGGAGAGTGCAGATGCATATCAGTAAAGCAGAGAAATTGTAGTCAGCTGGATATGTTTCTCTGTTTGAACACAGGGAGTTCTTAGGTAGTTATCTTGCATATGCACTATAATTTTAGGACTCAAACAGAAGAAAAAAACAGCTGGTCTCTGCAGTCTGTGAGTCTGATCTACAGGCCATGGGACGTCTGAGAAGCTCAGGATCAGACCCCAGTGCAACCTGATGCAAGTCAAGACTATAAACTTAGGGCTAGTACCACGAGGGTGTGCTTGGCCAACCTCCTCTGATGATACGTATGGACTCTTGGGGGGGAGGCATATCAGGTGTTGGCTTAAGGCTTCCCTTTGGAGACACAACTCTCCTCATTACAGACCGTGTAAAATCAGCTATTGTGCCTCAGGACAGTAGGTGTAAGAGGCAAGGGCAGGCAATGCTTTCCCAAACTGCCTGCCTGGTACCGCTCCCATTCCACCTCCAAGCCCCTCCCCATTCAGCCTGGCTCCCCCCGTCTCCTGGGGCTGCCTGGGCTTCATCCCTGCGCTGTCAGCCCTCTCTGTGCTTTGGGGCCAGGGAGACAGGGGGAAGGGGCATCCCCCTGCCTGTCCACCCACTCTTGGGCTGGGCTGGAGCCACACACTGCCTGCCCTCCCCATGCTGAGGTGACCAGAGGAGGCTAGGGCCACATGGAGCCAGCCATGTGGGCCAGCTGCTCATTGAGTGTGAGTGGGGTCATGGGCTAATCATATTCTGGGGGCAGGTCACAGACCACCTATGCTGTGGGGGCAGAGACTGCCCCATACAGTGTGAGGGTTGGCTCCCACGAGGCCACTAGCAGCATGGGTAGGGTCTTGGGTGGCAGAGGTAGAGCTGGGAGCTTATCCATGATGTTCAGCTACCTATCTGTGGACAGAATGCAGCCTGTGTACTCTCTGAATTTCATCTGCCCAAAGCCAGAGCATTATCAGGCCTTGGGTAGGTAAAGCAATTTTCACCTATCCAGGATCCCGCTTAAGGCTTAAGCGAACACAAAAGCCATTGAATAACATGCACTGGAGAGCAAACTGATCATCACAGAAATGTCAGGCTGGAAAAGACCATGCCAGAAGCAGAACATGGGACTAGCTTCACCAGAGTTCTGATCCACTGTGACAAAGCTCTGCCACCCAAAATACCAGCCCACTTCCGAGTGAATCCCAGCCCTCATGGAACGTCCACCGGCGGCATCAGCAAATGTTCAAAACCAAAAGTCACGCTGATAAAAATCCAGGGAGCCTCATTGATATTCACGGATGTTCTTACGATGGTGTGTTTTCTTCTGTCTCACTCCATCAAAAAGATTTTTCTAACTGTACAATGCCCTTTCTCTACAAAGGAATAAGATAATCAACCATAAAAATCAAAGCTGTGAAATCCTGCGGACCCACTGTCCCTTATTTCCTTTTATAGCCTTCGCGTGAAATGGAAAAGCTCTCTAGGCCTATGTGCCTAAGGGAAGCCAAAGACTTTTTTTGTTATGGCTTCAAGCAGCTCCTGATAGGAATCTGTAGCAATATGTGAATGATGCTGTCTTTAAAATTTCTTAATAAACATTTTTATGTACCGGTTTGTCAGCTTCGCCAAGAGGCACAGAACATAAAAGGAAACTACAAGTAAATCCGATGTGAAATGTATGAAATAATTCATGTTGGCCAGAGTACTGGGAGGAGTCGGTTTTGTAGGGCTGAACCTCAAAGTCAGGTCTACACAACAAAGTTTTGCCAGCATGGGTGGGGTGGGGGTGGGGGTGGAGAAACCATTCCAGGGGTGTGGGAAACCCACACAACTTAGCCAACAGAGCAATGCTGGGGAATGCAAGTCCCAGCCCTACCCCCTCCATACAAGGTCACGCCCCTTCTCTAACCACACCCCCTACTGTGGAGCTAAGCCCAGCCCCCATCGCAATGGCTGGTCCCCATCTCACGCTACTGAACATTCCCAGGCTTCTCCCATCCCAACAGGTGGCATGGCCTCACCCTTCCTGGCCACCTGGAGCACCTGGTGGCCAGAGACTGGGGCAGCTGTACCACTGCTTGATCCTTCCTGGGCAGCTGAAGGGCCAGGCAGTCACATCATGGCCTCAGCTCTCCCGGCCAGCCAGAGCGTGGGCAATTTTGGGAAGGCAATGCCCTCCCTTGCCTACATTACCTGCTGCCCATGGAACAATGCTGACAAAACACCTAGTGTAATTGTAGCTATGTCGACACAGAGCTTCTGTCAGCAGAGTCATTGCGGGAGAAGGTGCTGGCATATGCTGCCTCTGCTGGGATAGCCATGCCAGCAAATAGGTGCAGTATAGACAAGGTCTGAGAAACACTCAAAGAGAAAGGAAGAGAACAGCTGTCAGGGACTCAGTTTGCACCAGGAACTTGGGGTTCTGCTCAATTTGACACCAATATTTAAAAAGGGCTCTAGAGGCGATCCGGGCAATTACAGACCGGTAAGTCTAACTTCAGTACCGGGCAAATTAGTCGAAACAATAGTAAAGAATAAAATTGTGAAGCATGTAGAAGAACATAATTTGTTGGACAAAAGTCAACATGGGTTTTGTAAAGGGAAATCCTGTCTTACTAATCTATTAGAGTTCTTTGAAGGGGTTAACAAACATGCGGACAAGGGGGATCCAGTAGATATAGTATACTTAGATTTCCAGAAAGCCTTTGACAAGGTCCCTCACCAAAGGCTCTTATGTAAATTACATGGCCATGGGATAAGAGGGAAGGTCCTTTCTTGGATTGAGAACTGGTTAAAAGACAGGAAACAAAGGGTAGGAATAAATGGTAAATTTTCAGAGTGGAGAGGGGTAACTAGTGGTGTCCCCCAAGGGTCAGTCCTAGGACCAATCCTGTTCAACTTATTCATAAATGATCTGGAGAAAGGGGTAAGCAGTGAGGTGGTAAAGTTTGCGGATGATACCAAACTGTTTAGGATAGTCAAGACAGAAGCAGACTGTAAGGGACTCCAAGAAGATCTCACCAAACTGAGTGATTGGGCAACAAAATGGCAAATGAAATTTAATGTGGATAAGTGTAAAGTAATGCACATTGGGAAAAATAACCCCAACTATACATACAGTATGATGGGGGCTAATTTGGCTACGACAAATCAGGAAAGAGATCTTGGAGTTATCGTGGACAGTTCTCTGAAAACTTCCACACAGTGTGCAGCGGCGGTCAAAAAGGCAAATAGGATGCTAGGTATTATTAAGAAAGGGATAGAAAATAAGACCCGGAATATCTTACTGCCCCTGTATAAAACTATGGTACGCCCACATCTTGAATACTGTGTACAGATGTGGTCTCCTCACCTCAAAAAAGATATTTTGGCCTTGGAAAGGGTTCAGAAAAGGGCAACTAAATTGATTAGGGGTTTGGAACGGGTCCCATATGAGGAGAGGTTAAAGCGACTGGGACTTTTCAGTTTAGAAAAGAGGAGACTGAGGGGGGATATGATAGAGGTGTATAAAATCATGAGTGGTACGGAGAGGGCCGATAAAGAAAAGTTATTTATTAGTTCCCTAAATAGAAGAACTAGAGGACACCAAATGAAATTAATGGGTAGCAGGTTTAAAACTAATAAGCGAAAGTTCTTCTTCACACAGCGTGTAGTCAGCATGTGGAACTCCTTGCCAGAGGAGGCTGTGAAGGCTAGGACTATAACAGAGTTTAAAGAGAAGCTAGATAATTTCATGGAGGTTAGGTCCATAAAAGGCTATTAGCCAGGGGATAAAATGGTGTCCTTGGCCTCTGTTTGACAGAGGCTGGAGAGGGATGGCAGGAGACAAAGCGCTTGATCATTGTCTTCGGTCCACCCCCTCTGGGGCACCTGGTGCTGGCCACTGTCGGCAGACAGGATACTGGGCTAGATGGACCTTTGGTCTGACCCGGTACGGCCGTTCTTATGTTCTTATGTTCTTATGGGTGAGTGTTTCTGAGTGGAAGGTTCCCTTCTCTTTCTAGTGAGGTGTTTGAGGAGGACTTGGGGTTTTTTTTAATGTTGTTTTGCTGTTGTTTTAATTAACTGGGTTTGATTCTGCCCCTCCTTGTCATCCTGAAAAGTACTGGCGTAGGCAAGTAGTTTAATTGTAAGCAATAGATTCTCTCCACAGCTGTACTAGCAGGGCTTCTATTGTTCTCTTAGGCCAGCCACAAGAGAGCAACGTTATCTGTGCCCAGGGTGCTTGAAGGTAGACATGATGAGCTTGTGACATTGTGCAAAGGCTGGGGAGTGAAATGTGTTGCCCCTCTAGAGGCCTTGTGGCTGAGGGTGTGTTGAGATGGCAGTCGGAGGAGTGATTTACGGCTGTTGACAGTGGCCAGTGAAAGGAGGCTCGGCTGTGCTCATTCCCCACCCTTGCTGCTCCATGGACGGAGTAAGCAGTAGGGATTTTTCTGCATCCAATCACTGTCTCTGAGTTATAGGCACAGGACCTGACTTTCTCATTCCCTACAGATGTTCCACTACTTTATCCCTGGCCCTGCCTCCCTGCCCACCATCGGATAGCCAGTCGTGGGAGGCAGGAGGTGCTGAGAGGGGGGAGGAAGAGTCACTGATCGGTGGGGCTGCCAATGGGTGCTGAACACCTACTATGTTTTCCCATAGGTGCTCCAGCCATGGAGCACACATGGAGTCGGTGTCTTATGGTCATCGGGAATAGAAATCACCCTCTCTACACTGGGACACAAGGACCCAATCTCCAGCTAGCCTGTGTAAAGGGGTTCTCACACCCTCTGACTTCCTGGGGCAGCACAGGGTCTGAGTCAGTCTCTAGCCCTAAGTGAAGTTATCACAAGGACAATTAAAAAAAGAGAGTGCTCCTCATACCCCTTCTTTTTGAACTTGTGAGACTTTAATTCCAGTAATTCCAGTGCTGCCAATATCCATCACCACTTCATCAATAGCTAAAAATGTGTTTAATGTTATGCTGGCATATTGGCTTTGTTTCCTAGCCTCCTTTTAATATAATACACAAAGTACAGTAACCACCCCACATAAGCATCAAATAAAATCAGTCCCCAGCACTGTGATGCAGCTTAGTCAGGAACAAAGGCTCTTATGTGAACCTGCAAGGCCTGCTCCCCTCCCCCCGCCCCCCCAACCTCCTTCACACCACTGTTAAGATAAATACAGAGAGCTGTTAACTTCACAAAGTCACTGCTCCAGTTTACTTTGTTCAGCTCCCCTCCTCCCCCCACAGTATTCCCTAGGGACAGAATGGAGGATACACACAAAATTGGTTTGCTTTAAATGTGGCTGTCTGCATTCAAGTCATATCTAAACCAAGCCACACAACTTGACACATCAGTAAAGCTGTGTTAAAGTCAGAACTCTAGTGCAGTGACCGTATAACTTTATGCTGCATGGCCTGTGAGCAAGCTTTGCACCTCAGTGTTTTGGTTGGTGGGAGCATATTATATACATAACCAAGATTATATAAATTGCCATGCAGAGCCTAACACTTGCAATCTAAACCTCCAGTGACCTTATTCCCAGACTGGAACGGGGTAGGATTGTTGCTCAAGTTCTTCCAGAAAACAGGATAAAATATGGGAACAAAATTAGATTTCTGAGTCGTCTGTTCTTGTTTCTAAGACTAAAAGTATGAAGTCATCCATTAGACTTCAAGGCCAGAAGGTCCCATCATGGTCATCTAGTCTGATCTCCTGTGTAGCACGGGAGACAAAACTTCCCCAAAATAATTCCAAGAGTAAAGCATTTCCAATCTTGATTTAAAAATGGCCAGTGTTGGAGAATCCACCACAAACCCTGGTAAATTATTCTGATGGTCAACTATCCCCACTGTGAAAAATGCAGCCATTCTTTCCAGTCTAAATTGGTCTCACTTCATCTTCCAGACATTGGGTCTAGGTTGGCTATCAGGAAGAACTATTTCACTAGGAGGGTGGTGAAACACTGGAATGGGTTACCTAGGGAGGTGGTGGAATCTCTATTGCTAGAGGTTTTTAAGTTCTGGCTTGACAAAGCCCTAGCTGGGATGATTTAGTTGGGATTGGTCCTGCTTTTAGCAGGGGGTTGGACTTGATGACCTCCTGAGGTCTCTTCCAACCATATGATTCTATGTCCTTCACTGCTAGACTGAAGAACACATTATTAAATATTTGTTTCCCATATAGGCACTTCAGACTGTAATCAAGTCATCTCTTTACCTTTTCTTTGTTAAGCTAAATAGTCAGGGCTCCTTGAATCTATCCCTGTAAGGCATGTTTTTTAGCCTTTTAGCCATTCTTGTGGTTCTTCTCTGAACCCTCTCCAATTTATCAACATCCTTCTTGAACTGTGGGAACCAGGGCTGGACAGAGAATTCTGGCAAGGGCTGCAACAGTGCCAAAGGTAAAATAACCTCTCAACTCCTATTTGAGATTCCTCTATTTATGCATTCCAGGATTTCATTGCCCCTTTTGGCCACAGAATCACACTGGAAGGTTGTATTCAGCTGATTGTCCACCACAACCTCCTCATCTTTTTCAGTCACTGCTTCCCAGGGTAGAATCACCCATTCCGTAAGTATGGCCTACTCTGGTCTTAGATGTATGCATTGACATTTAGTGGTATTAAAACAAACTGTTTGCTCGGGCCCAGATTACCAAGCAATCTGGATTTCTCTCATCAGATACCTGTCCTCTTCACTATTTATCAGTCCCCTAATTTTTGTCTCATCTGCAAAATTAATCATTGATGTCCAGAACATTGATGAAAATCTTAAATAGCATAGGCCGAGAACTGACCTCTGCAGAACCCCACTAGAACTACGTCAATTTTAATATATTAAAAATCTAGCTAACTGATAGATCTCAAAGAGTAATTGTAACTGGAGAACCACCATCAATGTGTGTCATGTTAATCTTGTATCATTATATTTTGTAATCAAAATGTCATGTGATATCCAGTCAGATGTCCTATAGGAGCCTATTACAGCAGCACAATTACATTGGTCCACCAAGTTTGTGATCTCATAAAAAATGTTGTCAGGTTAGTTTGGTAGGCTTTATTTTCCATAAACCATGTTGATTGACATCAAAAAATTAAATGAGGGCACTAAAATCCTTAATCTTGTTCCCAGAACTTAAAAAAAATAATTGGAATTTTTTAATATTATGGATGCCAATTGCCTAACTCAAAGTGTTGCATTCACCATGGAGGAATTCCATATTAGACCTTTGAGTTAGAAAATGGCAGTGTGGCCAAAATAATTGTTGGCCTTGTGGGCCAGGTGGAGGGGAGGATGGCTCTGTGCTCCAGGAAGGGGCAAGGCCTCAGGGGGAAGGGGCGGAGTTAGGGGCAGAAAGCCCTCAGTGCTGCCTAGAGCATGCCGTGTGGGGCTCCAGTGGCACTGCCCTGTCACAGTCCCCACCTATCAGCAGGCCTGGGAAATGGTCATTTATCATACTGAAAAATTCTAAGGATATTTTAGTACTGGCACCATGAGACCTTCAGCATATGTCACTCAAACCGAAGTCCATTAAGATCATGCACCTTTCCCCCCTACACATAATAGAAAGCTGTGTAAGGAGGCAGTCACCCTGTACCCTTGTGTGAACCGGTTGTCTGTGGCAGATACCAACCAATACCCCATCTTGTGCTGCTAGATCTGTGTGGACATTAATCCATCAGCACTCAAGATCATTTTCTTGGAAGTGATCAGTGACTAGAAAGCGGGTACTGCCATTTTTAGCATAGACTGCCCCTCTCGCTCCCATGGTCCTGCCTAAATAGGTGATAACCATTGAGTTTTAACGTTCCTGTAATGTGATTCATCCCACCAGGTTTCATTAACACCCACTAGGTGGAATTTATGCTCAGAAATGAGCAATTCTTAACTCCTCTTGTTTGTTACACCAGTTCTAGGAGGACTGGGCATAGTCAATTAAAGAATTTCTTTTCTTCATGTCTTTTGGTTCTTTTCTTCATGTCATGTTCTCAGCATCTCAGTTTTGTGCTAAATGGGGGCTCATATTATATGCGCTGACTTGAGCAGCTCCCAGCCAGTGATGCAGCAGGGACGCTGTCCTGGCACTGAAGACTGTGCTGCACCCCAAAAGCTACAGCAGCAGGTCTGGCTCCTAGGTGGGGAGGAGAGGGGGAGGACACACAGGGCTCTGTGTATTGCCCCTGTCCCAAGCACTAGCTTTGTACTCCCACTGGCTGGGAACCTACTGCTGGCTGTTTCTGGGGCACAGCAGTGTCTGCAGTGCCAGGAGAACAGGAAGACACCTTAGCACCCTCACTGCACCGCTAACCAGGAGCCGCTCAAGGTAAGCCCCTCCTGCCGCAGTCCTGACAACCCCCAAAGCCGGAGCCCCCTCCTACACTCCAAAGCTCTCATCTTCAGCCCCACTCTGGTGCCCACACTCTAGTCAAATTATGTTGTGTCATGGGCATCACCAATTTTCTTCAACTGGGTCACAAGAAAAAACTTTAAAAACCACTGGTCTAGACAACTCTAACAAAAGCATAATCAAATTATGCAAGTATAGCCAAATTATGATCTCAACTATACTAGTGCAAAGCTAGAGTATTTTCAAGTATATACAAAACCTGAGTTATTTCAGTGTGTTTGAAAGCAGAATTTGAAGTAGATTTTTTGTAATTGACATTTCAGTGAATTAAAAAAAATGCTACCATGTGAATCCAATTGTCACATCAATACTTTAATTCAGAAAGCCTTGTGAAATGTGTTGGCAACTTTTATAGCCCATGTAAAACTGATTATTAAATTGTCCCATTATTTGATTTTTAAAAGTAGCCAATATATTTAAATGAGAACTCTTTGTTTGCCAATTTCACCGTCGTCTATAACAAAGGCCTTTGAGCTACAATAGCTCCTTAGGAATTACAGCAGCAAGCTTCAAATCATTAAATCATGCTGATGTCTTAAGAATAGCACAATTATTTATGATTTTTTAAAATAAACTATGCTCACTGCTTGCCTCTGAGAAAAGAATGTTTAGTTTAGCCACATGAATCACCATAGGGGCTTCAAGGGATTACTCAGCAAGTAAAATTCAGTGCAGATTTAGGTCTTGATCATATGAAGACTTATGTTCTTTGTAGAAGGACCTATGTTTTAGAAAGTTCTGTGTCAACAATAAAAGCACTCACAGATACGTAGGAGTGATATACTATGCTGTTCCATTCTAGATTGTAGGATGAAAGGATTGTGGGGTTTTTTTTTTCATATCTTGGGCTATATTCTCAGTGGATGTAAATCAGGATCAATGCAGCCATGTCAATTTATTCCAACTGAGTACTGAAGTCCATTATGTTAGGTTCAGCTTGGTGATACCCTTTTTGTTAAATTATAAGTACTTGAGAACAGAAGTGTTCCACCAAAGCACAGCGAGACTTGAATTATAGTATTGTGAGTATCTGGATTCTAATGCAGCCAATCACAATAGCTTGAGGCCCTGAAAAATACTCGGTGGAGGGGAAGCAGATTATAGACTGTAACTTTAAGAATCCTTGTGTCTGGTGTCCTATCGACTAAAGCTGTGCCCTTTAATTTGTTACCTTGTTGAAGTCGAATGTCAGGCCTATTAAGTGAAACCGTGGACTCAGCTAGCATGAAAAATGAATCATTTTTAGCTGCTGGAACCTAGTGTTTCCTGACGAGATTTATGTATCTAGTTAGGTAATAGAGTGTAGTAGAAAGGTGACTGGGATTCTGATGGCAGTTTGGATGGAAGGATTACCACTTTAAAGAAGCAAATTAGTCTCTGTGAAATGCAGAATCAAACTCCTGCCATGGCAACTGCAGTTTCTAGGAATGACCTGATTCACCTAAATGATGTTTTAAATGTATAAAACTTAAAAAAAAAAAAAAAAAAGACCCACAACACACAGGCTCAATCAAGTCCCTCCAAGAGCTCTCACCATAACTCATCATGTTTGTGCTTAATTAGCTATTGAGACCATCAAGTAGTTTACAAGACACACTTTGGTGCCTTTAAGAAATAGTGAAACAATTTGCCTGGGTACAAAATACATATGCAAGGGCAAGACTATACTACCCATGCGTCAGATATATAATCGAAGGTTTGGGGTCAAACAACTTTTTTTTCCTAGGTATATTCATAATTTAATTAACATTTGCTTTTTAAACTGAGAATAAGACCAAGAGAAGCCCAGGAGGGAGAACAGTGTATTGAGAACAGTGTATGAAGGCATGGGGACCACACAATCAATGAGGACGATAAAACTACATATTGAATAGCTGCTCATTCAGTGAGCACTGGCTGTCCCGTGCACCAAATGAGGCAGGGTTCCTGTGGGAAAAAAAGTATGATTTTGTCGTTAAAGATGATGTCATAATGCATACGCACAAGGGACCTGAATTAAATTAAGGTTGTGCAGGCAACCATGTTTCTGACATTTTTCTAACTTTGGAGTACTTGACTTTACAACCTTAACATTCCTGAGTTCTAGTCTAGGTCTTGAGGTGAGTGTTTTCTAGTGGTTACAGACCCCTGACCTCTCCAGTGTTTCTTTGTCCTAGTACCAGTTTCCCCCCCCATACTTTCTCTTAGCTCCACTTTTCACTCCTAGTCATTCCCCTCCAACCCAAGTCAGTTTAATATCCCAGTCTCAACCTTTCCCCCACCCCAGCATTGTCCTCATCCCAGCCTCCACGTTTTGGCCTCTCTTCTTAGTTTAGTCAACCCCTTTGCCACCCTTTGTGGCCCAGCTCCTCATTCCTCTGTATTTCAGTCAGGCTGGTCCCTCCTCTTCCAACCTGCCTGGCCACCAGCATGAGGAACATTAGGAGCACAGGAGAGACAGTCTTCCTGCTCACTTCTGGTGCCTGTTATCCCAGTGACCTTTTACAACCAGGAACAGCAATAGCTGGGCATGTCTTGTCCAGACCCTGCAGCGCCAGGCTGGAACATGCTCAGTGCAGATGGAATCTAACAAGCCTATCACAGTGTGTCTGACTACGACAATAGATACAGAGTGTGTATGAACAGAGTCTTCTCAGAGGAATATTGGCCATCTTGTGTAAATTTGGGTGACTGCACCTGGAATCTCCTGATACCAAGGACATCCCAAAAATTCAAGTCCCCTCTCCAAAGCATGAAGGTAATAGGACTCCTGATAGAATTGTCAGAATTCTATCAGTGACCCGATGATGGATGGGTCTCAGCTGCCTGTATCAAAACTATCATGCCACACTGAACAAACCCAATCCCATCTGAGCTCAGAAGTGAAACTGGCTAGTACTTATGTAGAGCCAACGGACCCTGTTTGTTGAGATTGAACCTGTGACCTTAGGGGCTAAAGCCATGTGCCTCTACCACATGAGCTAAAAGCCAGGTGGCCCTCAGCTAAGGTTGTAGAGCAGACTTCGCTCTCCCTTCTCAATGGTCTTGGTGCCTCTGGATGACACTTGGATAGGAGACCACCTGGGAACCCCAGGTCCTGTAGGCAGCCCTCCCCTGTGTGAGATCAGATGACCCAACTGAGACAATTAAAGAGGGCAGGGTGACATTTGGGGCTAAAATAGCCCTGTCACAGGGCAGGGAGAGCAGAAGTGAATAGGGCAGCCTGTTTTCTTGGAGAGAATGTCTCCGGTGGGTGCTGGGAATAAGAGTCAGATGCTCGAGGAGGGAGCCCAGCAACCAGCCTTCAAGAAGGAGAACAGAGCTGGCTATGAGGAAAGAGTGTGCAAGGACTTGGAAACTGCACGGAGCAGGATTACCAGAGGCCCCCTCTGGTGGAAGTGCCATGAAACCATAGGATGAAGGTTGGCCAAGGGACTGTTTTACCTGCTCGGTGCTTATGTTTGGACAAGGAAAGCTACTTCAAGGAGACTGAATGTGGCAGTTGAATGCCTGTTAAGCTGTTGGAGAAGACTGGCTGAGTCACATGGTGGAGAATGCAGGCACCTGGCTCAGCCCCTGATAAAAAAGGGAGAGTGAGGTGGAGTTTTGGTGCCTCTTGAAGAGGGAGGAAGAGCAATTTATGGCTACCCAAAAATGCTGGGCGCAGCAGTGGCCACCGGAATAAAATGTGAGCAACATTATATTTTTTTCCCTAATCAACATTACTGCACATTTTTTGCCAAAACCTTCCTAGAGCATTCAGCCTGAGCCAGCCTCCCATGATTGGAAATTTCAGCCAAAATGGTAAAAATGTGTCAAAAGATATAAGCAATGAAAAATACGATTGTATAATGGGAGGTGCTGAGGAACCGTAAATATATGTAGTGTTCCCAGCTCTGCCTAGGGGTGTGGATGCCTGGGGAAAATGTATAATGGTTATTGTCTATTAGCAGAGCAGTATAACTGATTCAAATGTATGTTATTCATCAATGCCAAGGATACACACAAATGGGCCAAGTAACTGTAGTCATCTTAGATGAGTTATTTGGCAAATTATGTGAGATGGATTGCTCCAGCTCTGACCTCAGGAGTGTGCTTGCTAGGAAGAGCCAATAATTCAATGATTCTTTATGCTAGCTCAGTTCAGGGCTTCTCTGAAGCAAGGAGGTCAGTCACAGGAAATGTGCATCACCATGTATTAGTCCTATAATATGAATAATGCCCATTAGCTTTTATCTGAAACCCGCAAAGTCATTAAGCTCAGCATCTCTGGATAAGCTCAGTCGTGAGCGCTGCAGATGAAAGGTCACTGTTCTGTCAGCTTTGCTGCCCAGCCTTCTCTCATTAAAATTCCATCTTGTTACTGCATCATTTGCTTGTTAACAAGGAAGAAGATTTTTTTAAAAATAGGGTTACATATGTCAGACCAAAAGCAGCCTGACAGGTATGAGCCTGTCACAGGAATCCAAAGGTTTAAGAAATGGAACCTGTTTGCATCCCTCAGGCATGACATCCGCCAAAGGATTGTAGATAAGCAAGTAGTGGTACCCGGCATGACTGGTTTACTTGTGGTCTTGTGGGTGACCCCTCTTGGTTTGGGGCTTCACTGACCTGTAAGGACTTATGCGCTTGAAAGTTAAGACAGGGCCAGGAGAGCCGACAGCCTGTGCAGCCTCCTTGGCTAGGTGGGGAGGGACGTCTCTGGGCTCCCAGAAGGGGTGGGTCTGGGGCAGCTAGCTCACTGTGCCATCCGGAGTGCAGCATACCCCCCCGCCCCAGCCCTCAATGTGGCACTCCAGCAGCAATTTAAAGGGTCCAGGGCTTCAGCTGCTGCCTCTGCTGCTGTACCAGTGGTGGTAGCCCAGAGCCCCAGGTCTCTTTGAATCACCAGGCACCTGAGGCAACTGTCCCCTATCCCCCGTTGGTGGGCCTGAACAGGGCTAGTGCACGCCCAAGTAATGAAACCCGAGGGCAGGTGGGTTAGTGTGATCTGATGTCCTTATATTTGGGGCTTGTCACCTATTACTCCTCAACTTCAATGTTTCACACTTGTTATCTGGTGGCTGTGGAATCAGCCGTCCCCAGTTGGTGAGCCTGCACCTCAGTTACAAAAGAGACCGTAGGGAGAACGGTAGCAATGGCATCTCTATGATAAGTTTCAGAAGGGTCGCTGTGTTCGTCTCTTTTAGCAAAAACAACAAGGAGTCTGGTGGCACCTTAAAGACTAAGGGTATGTCTACACTACCACCCTAGTTCGAACTAGGGTGGTAATGCAGACATACCCTAACGGACTTATTGGGCGTGAGATTTCATGAGATGCAGCTTGCTTCAGATGCAGGAAGATGCATGGCTGCAGTGAGGCTGCCCAGCATATTGGCAGTGATTCCATGATGAGATAAAAGCCAAACTAGCCTGCGTAAAATATCCACCCACCTGGGCTCCTTTCCTGACCTCACCTTGTGCATTGACTCTCAGCTGCGTGACTGGGAGGGGACCCAACACTTCTACATCTGCTCTTCCCACTGAGCACTGTAGAACCAAATCCTGAACCCAAGCAGGATGATTTGGGTGACTGCTGTCTGACCCTGGAGGAGTGAGTGTCTGTGGCAGCTGAACCTCTGCTTTTCCTGTGAGGCACCTGGATGTTCCCTTGGAAGAATTCAGGAAACCAACCAAGCTAGGCACAGTAAGAGGGGCACAGCTACTGCCTGTCATCAGGTAGAACCCAACTTCCCTCCCTGCATTTCCAGTTGCTGCTGTGGTTGCAGATCTTGGGGCAGGTGCATGGCTCCATAGTGTTGAGGAAGCTATGGCGAAAGCACCTGGCATATTAGTCAAAGGTTAATAATAAAAAATAATATATGGAGCTATCCCTATCTCATAGAGCTGGAAGGGACCTTGAAAGATCATTGAGTCTAGCCCGCTACCTTCACAGCAGGACCAAATACCCTCCCTGACAGATTTGCCCTAGATCCTTAAATGGCCTGCTCAAGGATTGAGCTCACAACCCTGAGTTTAGCAGGATAATGCTCAAACCACTGACTTATCACTCCCCCCCTCCTGTTAAAGTATGATGTATCAATGGACACAGCTCCTCTACACAGCAGCTTTGCCTCAATCCAGCTTTTCTGCAGTTTGCTTTGTACAAACCTGTTCTACTTTTTCCCTTCACCATGCTCTGTTCAGGATTCACATAAAGGAAAATGTTTAAAGTGGCCTAAAATAATCCCCTGGGTTATATACCTCAGGTGTCGTTTTATCAGTGTTAGTTCGATGACAAATTAAGCATTGGGAAAGCAAGACCCACGGCAGCATGTTGCAGAACGTCGGAGGGCAAGAATTTCCCCACTCGCTGCCAGCGCATCTGGTAAGAGACCGAGCTTTATGGTGAGAGACATCAGCTTTCTTGGCCTCCTAACCTCCTGTCTGCAAATAAATTCAGGCAGACTTCCAAACAGCTTCCCTGCCTAAGGGGCTGGTCTGAGGGCAGGAGATGCCGCCTCTCCCATGTGCAGTCAAAAAGCGTTAGCTTCCGAAGCTTGAATACTGTTTCTCCCTGACGAGCACAGAGAGCTCCTGTCCCCCAGCGTGGGTTCACAGCATGCGGCTAAGCAGAATAGAAGTGAACTCAGACTGGTTCAGAAATCAGCCCTTGTGGCTCATCTGAGACAGTTGCTTTCTGCAGTAAATCACGCAGAAAGATTAAGCTAAGGGTTCTAAGAATATCGTACGAATATTTGGGCTGGCAGCAGGGATATAGCAGTATAGCTTAGCTTCTCTAGAGTTACCACTTTGTCAATGACTGCTGCTCAGAGCTGGTCTAAACAGTACACAATGGGTAAAACTCCTGTGGCTTTTGTGCACTGCCACTGCTTGCAATGCAATGCTTCAGAAACGGGGGGAGGGAAGAGAGGAAGTCCACCAAAAACCTCAGTATGGGTGCTTCTACAGGGCACCATTATTTCAAAATAGTTAGCATTATTTCAAATTAACAATGTGAGTGTCTACACAGCCATTCTGTTATTTCGAAATAATTTCAAAATAACAGATGGCTTATTCCAAAATCTGTAGATCTCATTCTGCGAGGAATAACGCCTATTCCAAAATAGGTATTTCAAAATAAAGCGTGTGTAGATGCTCCACTGCTGCTATTTCGAAATAGCCCCTCACCACGGTCATTCTAAGTTATTCCTTCCCAGTGCCTCCTGGGGCTCTAAACTGAGATAGAACGTCTACATTAGGGAAGCCTGCCTTGGACTAATTTTGAGGCTTCCCTGCAGTGTAGACATGCTATTTCGAAATAAGCTATTTCGGAATAACTATTCCGGAATAGCTTATTTTAAAATAGCCGGGCAGTGCAGACATACCCTATGTCTAGGGAAGGTCTAGGGAAAGCAGGTTAACACTGGGGGATACATAGGCTAAAACGTAGCTTCCAAACACCGTTCCTTCTTATGTATGTGGAGAGGAAACAGCCCATGTTACAACCATGCATAGCATGGCTTGGCCATTACCCAACATTAAACAGTTTTATTTAGAGGGAGCTGAAACTTCCAGAATTAAAAACTTTTAAAAAAAGAAAGCCTCTATTCAAAAGTAAATATTTTCATGAAAAAAGGAGTAATTCCCATTGCTCAATTTTGATGAAATCCTAAAATGAATAGTCATTTTTCCCCTCTTCTGTGAGAAAAAGGAGGAAAAAAACCCCAAAGTCTTTTTTTTTTCAAAATACATTTGCCCAGATTAAAAACTAAAAAAAGGAACAACTTGCAGAATGGAAAAAAATCATTCATAAACTGACATATTTGAAAGAGCTGTGCTGATTTATATCAGCTGAAATATCTAGCCCTCTTATTTTAACTATATGTGAAGATACAGTAAACCTGTGAGATTAAAAAGAAGTGTCCATTATACAATTTGCTCCACTCAGAAACATTTTTAAAACATTCTAATAATCTTTTGTCAATAGGTTTTCTACTTCACTCACTCTCTTCTTCTGCATCTGCTCCAATGCTTCCCTATTATAGCTGCTGGAGTGGAAGTTTCCAAAATGCACAGTCATCTTTAATATCATTCCGGGTCTGAAAAAGTAAGGGAAAAATGGCCTTTATGATGTATTTTGGCCTTCACAAACTTGCAGCAAGCAATAATGAGTTCTGGGCAGGGCAAGAAATCTCTGCGCAGGTTGGAATCTTCATCTGTCACACTGGGGTGACTTTAAAATGCCAAAAATAGGCTTGTGAATACCGCCAGCAGGACCTGACTTTCATAGGGACTGAAAGACTTCACCTGGAGGGATGGGCTATTGAACTTTCCCAAATTAATTCCTTGAGCAGGTCTTTTAGAAAAACATCCACTCTGGATTTAGAAATGGTCAGTGATGGATGGAGAATCCACCACCGCCTTTGGTTAATTGCTCTAGTGGTCGCTGTTCAAAATGTACCACTTACTTCCAGTCTGAATGTGTCTAGCTTTAACTTCCAGCCATTGGGTCATATTGTGCCTTTCTCTGCTAGACTGAGGAGCCCATTATGCAATATTTGTTCTCCAGCTAGATATTTGTAGACCTTGATCAAGTCACCTCGTAAACTTCTCTTTGTTATACAAAATAGAGGCCCTGGAGCAAGGCCGTCCCTCGGGAGGCCGGGCAGTGGGTAGTGGAGTGCCGTGGATGGCAGATAGCGGCGAAGTGGTGCAGGCTGCTGCAGGCGTCACTCTGCTTCCTGAGCTCCCGCCACTGCTGTGAGTGTGAAGGCCAAGCCCTGCTGTCTCCTTGCGCCATCCCACCCTCAGGTAATGCCCCGCCCTGGGCCCCATGGGCTCCCATCGATATGGGGGACAGTCCCATCCATAGGACAGTTGGTGTGGCCGCCACGGGCCTCAAGGCCTAGTTTTATACATTGAGCAGTTTGTTTGCCTCCGATTTACCAAGTGATCCAGATTGCTCAGAATCAGAGACCTGTCTTCTTCACAATTTACTCCTCTCCCCACTCTTGTCTCATTTGCAAACTGTATCAGGGATGATTTTATGTTTTCTTTCGGGTCATGGATGAAAATGTTAAATGGTGTAGGGCGGAGAACTGGTCCTTGTGAGGCCCCATGGGAAACACACCTTTAGCAAAGACACATGGAACAGCAAAATAGTTAGTATAAATTGTATTAAATGAAGGGCACCCTGAATCCATACCTCTGAACAGATTCCCAAAGCCCATATGCTATTTTCTTCTTCATCATCCAAAGAACAAGGCCTCTTCAGTTTCACTCCTTTCCTTTAGAGTGATAAGGATCCAGACAGGATGCCTTTTAATACTAGTCTGCACTGCTGAGCTAATGCATTGGTACATTAAAATCCAGTTTGTCAGAAGTGCAGAGGAGACCTGCAAGTGTATTTTCTCCCCTTCCACTTGAAGCAAACACTACAGCTGGTAAAGAGCAGCCCCTCAGAAGGCATGTGACCTGTCGCTGAAATTATTGGTGGTGGCTGTTGTGGGGTTTTTGTTGCAGCTAGAACAACACTGTTGACCTTATGAGAAAGGACTGAGGCACAGCTGGCAATTGGCAGGGGAATTAAATGGGAGAGGAGGCTGCTACAGTGGTCCATCCCAAAGTGCATATGGCTGACAGTCTGCTGGAGATGTTGATAACTAGGGTTGTTGCCGTTCAGCCCCAGGACAGATGGCAGGGGGGGTCTGATTCTCTTCTCACTCACATCACTTTTCTGCCTGTGTCACTCCATACCCTTCAGAGGAGTCACTCCCGATTTACACTGGCAGGCGTCCGGCCCAGAGAGACAAGACTGATACAGGACTCATCCAATTTCTCCTGCCTGTGTGAATAAACAGGCCTCAGCAGCAGCTGGCAGTGTGGTGAGGGAGGAATACCAAATCCAAACAAACTATGGAGCGTCAGTACGCCCACAGGAAAGCGGTGACGCAGGAGCAAATGAAGAACAGGTGCTCCTAGAATGTTTGCGGTGAGTCCCTGGGCTTTGTCATCCTGTCACACCAGTCCTCTGGCAACAACGTTCTAGCCAGGGTAGTGTGTTCTGCTCTGGCGATGACCAACACCCTACCAATGGGGCTAACTGTCTCTCTCTTGTTCCAAACGTTCCCCTTGCTGCATGGGGATTCATCTGAGAGTTAATTGAGGTTCAGAGAGGTACTAGAAGGAATTTGTAAAAGCAGTTTGAACCTATTCCGAACTGCGATGGAGATGTCTGTTCTAGACACCTACACACATGTTGATATTTATGGCATATTGGCTCATATAGACTCATTAAGAACCTACGAATGGCCATATTGGGTCAGACCAAAGGTCCATCTAGCCCAGTATCCTGTCTGCAGACAGTAGCCAAGGTCAGGTGCCCCAGAGGGAGTGATCAGAACAGGTAATCATCATGTGATCCCTCTCCTGTCATCCATATCCAGCCTCTGGCAAACAGAGGGTAGGGACACCATTCCTACCCATCCTGATTAATAAGTATTGCTGGCCCTGTCCTCTGTGAATTTATCTAGTTCTTTTCTGAACCCTGTTAAAGTCCTGGTCTTCCACAACATCCTCTGGCAAGCAGTTCCACAGGTTGACTCTCACAGGTCACAGCTCTGACTGTTTTAAAATGCCAAAAATGGCTGATGGATGCAGGTAGGGCTTGACTTTCACAGGGACCAAAAGACTCCCTTGGGTCTTAGCGTAGGCTGTAAATATTATGTAAATTTATCAAAGGTGCTTCTAAACTCATTCGCTGTGTAAGATTCTGCCTCTGTGCAGGGCACGACCATTTCTCTGTCATTGTGTGCTAATGAAGGTTAGTGGGGAGACAAACTAGACAGGTAGCAAAGGGAAGATACAGAAGTCATGTCAGAAACCTGCTCTTTCAGAGCTAGCCATCATCTTAGGGCAAAATAGAATTCTATGGTGCAGAAAAATCAACAGTGCTTCCCCAGTCATCTGGAAAACAGGGACAATTTGTCATGAAACGGCTGCTGCGGCTTGTCCGTGTCACTCGCGTGTGCCCAAAGAGAGACAGGGAGGCAAGAGAGTAAACAGAGAATAAATTGTTAAGAGACCGTGAAAATGGTCTCTGTTACTGTTCAGTGGCAGGCCTGCATTGCAATCAGCTCTCACCAGCTGGGGCCTCCAGAGGATGGGAACTCATCTCCCACTATCTTTCAGACAGAACATTTCCCCCCGTGACCTATAATTGCAATAGAAAAGGATTATTAGGCTGTGAAAGGCCAACATTGCATGTCACAGGGCATTACATGTTCACTAGGCCCATCAGTTTCATTCCACGCACTCACTTCCTTGTTATGGTCACAGAGGCCCCACATCACCAAATAAAATTAATGGGCAGCAGGTTTAAAACAAATAAAATGAAGTTCTTCTTCACACAGCGCACAGTCAACCTGTGGAACTCCTTGCCTGAGGAGGTTGTGAAGGCTAGGACTATAACAGGGTTTAAAAGAGAGCTAGATAAATTCATGGAGGTTAAGTCCATTAATGGCTATTAGCCAGGATGGGTAAGGAATGATGTCCCTAGCCTCTATTTGTCAGAGGGTGGAGATGGATGGCAGGAGAGGGATCGCTTGATCATTACCTGTTTGGTTCACTCCCTCTGTGGCACCTGTCATTGGCCACTGTTGGCAGACAGGATACTGGGCTGGATGAACCTTTGGTCTGACCCAGTAGGGCTGTTCTTATGTTCTTATCAGCAGAGAAGGGATTCAGGAGAGCCTATTGCCCCATCTAGCCCCACCTCCACTACACACCAAACCAGTGCAAAGCTTGGAGGGGGAATAAAAGGAGACAGCCTGGCTTGGTTGGGGCTGACAGACCAGGAAGGAGGTTGAGGCTCTGCCTCTGTGCAGCTAGCTGGAGCAGCTACTACGGAGGAGCAGCCAGATGCCAGGAGCAAACGACGCAGGAGAAGGATGGGATGCCTCACTGAAAGACAGGGGCTGTGTCTAAACTGCAGGCTTCTTTCAGAAGAAGCTTTTCCGGAAGAGCGTTTCCACACTGCAAAAGCGCATTGAAAAATTGAATGGACACTCTCTCGCATGTCAGCTGTGATTACTATGGATGGAGTGGCCACCAGGGCACCTGTGCTTTTTCCTCTTTCCTCTTCTTTCAAAAGAACTCCCTCTGCCCCGTCCACACACGCTTTTCCGAAAGAGCTCTTTCAGGAAAAAGGCTTCTTCCTCGTAGAATGAGGATTACCAATGTCGGAAAAACCCCTCTGTTCTTTCGATTTTCTTTTGAAAGAACGTAATTACAGTGTGTACATAAGTGAGGTTTTTTCGGACAAACTGACATTTTTCCGAAAAATTCTGTAGTGTAGACATACCCAGGGGGACGGTCCAGTATCAAGTTGGGTTAGCTTTTATTTTGGAACTTTTGGGAGCAAAGCCTCCTCCCCACCAGGGGGAGTAAGACTGGAGGGACTATTAGCTGGTGGGCTGGAGTCCTGCTACATGAGTCCTGGAGGTGCAGACTTGCACTTCTGCTAGTGTGCAGGGCGATAAATTGCATTTTGCTGTGTAGGACTGTGACTCTGGGAAATGTGGGTGACAACCTGGCCGGCTTTGCTGAAATGGGCTCTCCAAACTGTGGTGGGGCAATTGATGGCACACACATTACCATTATAGTCCCCCTCACACCTTCCCTCAGAATACAGCCGTCAGACAGGGTACTTCTCCATGGTGCCTGTGGATCACCGTGGGTGTTTCACAGACATAAATGCAGGCTGGTCTGGAAAGGTGCATGACATACGCATCTTCAGGAACAGTGGCTTGTACAGAAAACTGCAGACTAGGACTTTCTTTCCAAACCAGAAAATTCCAGTGGGGGATGTGGAAATGCCCATAGTGATCCTAGGTGACCCGACTTACCCCTTACTGCCCTGGCACATGAAGCCTTACACAGGGCACCTGGTCAGGAACGGTTCAACAACAGGCTAAGTCTATGCTGTGTGGTTGTTGAATGTGCCTTTGGCAGATTGAAAGGGAGATGGAGGTGTCTCTCTGGCAGGCTGGACCCCATGAAGGACCATATCCCTATGACAGTGGCCGTATGCTGTTGATTACATCATTTCTGTGAGAGTAAGGGTGAAGTGCTTGATCGTGAGTGGAGCACTGAGGCACAGCAGTGGGCACACAGTTTGAACAGCCAGACACTTGTGCTATCAGAGGAGCCCATAGGGCGAACATCAATATCAGAGAGGATCTGATGAACTACTTTGACAGAGATGGGCATTGACATTTCTGTGTTTTAAGGTGGCTTCCCTGCCTCGTCCCACTGTTCATCCTGAACAAGGCATTCCCATGAAACCGAGGGAAACCAACAAGGCATTTCCATGTAACCAGGCTTCCACAGGGGCCAGAGACATTGGTCTGGATTATGGCACACAAAATAAACTCACAGAAACCTGCATCAGTTTTGTCTTTCTTGAGCACTTCCAGTCATGGTCACACACGCAGGGTGAATGCAAGCCCTTAGAGATAAGACTGTATCGACACAGCTGTGTTGCTAAAAGCTGCGTAGTGTAGCCGTTCCATAAGTATGGATCTGGCACTTCTCCTTCCATAGATAACTTTGAAAATGCAAATCAATGTACACATAGCCTGCTAGACCTTCCTACACCCTGCATTTGTGACCAGGGACCAGCCTTGGCTTGCCACATGGCCTCATGCCCTGGTCTCATTGACTATAGTTGTTTTTACTTTATAAAGGTGGGGGATTGCTTCTCCCATGGAGGGCACGCGCCCATTGGCTTTGAAGTCTGTGACTGTCTTTAGAACCCAATCCCCCTTGACAGCTGCCACGAGCACTTTTCAGCCTACCCGCGGCAGCCTTGAAATACCTCAGGTTTAAGGGGGAGGGGCAACGTTGGCTATGAAGATCAGTCAGTGAATTTTTGGTGTTAGAAGGTTTTGGTGAACTTCGCTAAGGGGGTTTTGAGGCAGTCGTTAGGCTTTGCCTACACTGGAAAGCTCCCAGTGCAGCCATGGCAGCACTTGAACGTGGCAGTGTGTCCAAGGCAGGAGCACTGGGAGAGAGGTCTCCCAGCGCCCTATGTAAACCACCTCCATGAGGGGAGTAGCTAACAGCACGAGGAGCCCAGCACCCAGTGCTATAGCCTATCTTACGCTGGTGCTTTACAGCACCATAACTTGCTGTGCTTTGAGGAAGGGGTGTTTTTTCACACCCCTGAGCCAGGCAGTTGCAGCGCAGCCAAGTGCCAGTGTGGACATAGCTTTGGTGGGAAGTTACAAGAATGGGCCCAGCACCAGGAACATGGCAGGCAGCAGTTCCACACCAGGCATATCCCATTGTGCAACGGAACATCTCCTACCAACCAAATGGGCTGAGGGGCATGTGTCCCCGCGGAATGGCCATGATAAGGTGGCACCTCCCATGGTGCTTCGGTCTACGTCCCTCTTCTCATTGTCACATCCAGCATTTAGGGCCAGACTGAGTCCTTGCTCCAGGCCCTCTGGAGGAGACTGTGCGCAGCTGCACTGCTCTTGGAGGAGCTCCAGGAAGAACAATGACTCAGTCACTGGCTCCTGGAGGAAAAACAAAACCCTTTACTACAGCCCTTTGCACTGTCTATAATGCAGACATTCTTCATCTAGAACCCCTCACTGCAGACGCCACCCTCTTCCCAGTCCAGCCTCTTCTTGGAAGTCTCAGGAACTGGGCCAGGGGATGAGTGACTTGAACACCCTGGCTTGCTCCTGGAACAGGCTGCTCCTGGAGTCCTCAGCAGGAAGCCAGTCTCCATCTCCCAGCTGTGGGGTGGCGGCCAGCAGGTAAGGGCTAGATCAGCAGCGGTGTCCTTTTGAGGCTATGCCTCAGGAGGTAACCCAATCAGAACCCAAAATGGCAGGAGGTAACACAACCCTATTGCCATCATGGATAGATGCAGAGGAACCTTAATGAAGTAGTCAGGGAATTTCTTAGGGCTTTTCAGCAGCCATGCACTAGCTGTTTCACCCCATAGTCCCAAGTGTGGGGTTTCTCAGGAGCCTGAAGGTGCTTGACTGCTACTGTACTAAGGCAAATGCAACATTGGGGTTGTAATCCATTACTGTCATTTAGACTGTAAATAGCGTGAAGCAGGAAGTACCCCCTTTTCCACATTCTGTGCAGTACCATGCACAATCATTGAAATGTAATTGTAATTAATAATCTCGCAACCACTTCCTGCCCCTCCCCTCTATAAAAAGGAAGAAGACCTTTTTGGTTACCTCCATTCCATAATCACACCGAGATGTGATAGCATAAGGTTGTTCTTAAATACCAGGTTGCTGATTTGTTTTTAAAGCACAATTAAGCTTTTGTGATGACAAAGTCACACCAAATTACAGGGACTTGGCAGGAGAGACAGGAAAACCAAGGATGTCAAATCTGGGATTTACCAACCATGACAGCTTCTCAGTAAGTTTGTAAAGCAATAATTTTCAGCGCAATAGATTTTAATTCATGGTCTTACCCTATTAATATAGGACAGCTAATTTTTTTATCTGGCATGTGTCATTTCTGATCTACAGTATATTAATTAGTAGAATAACATTTCAAATGAGAAGTATCGGGAAATGTATGTCTGTGGCGTTGTCCTGCCTAGCATGTTAATGAAGGGCAATAAGGTACCAGCATACTATTATGTACCATGCTACAAGTTGCATGTAGATAATATTGTTTATTTATAGCATAGCACAACTGCTGCTCTAATAGTGAAATAAATTGGAGATTTATGCATTTTGCACATTTACCTCCATGTGAGTCAGGGGTTGTTTGCTAATACAGTTATAAAGAATCCTACTGGTAAAATTATCAGGAAGGCTGTACTTAAAAAAACCCAAACTATCAGCACGTCCACCACCCACAACCACAAAATGCCAAGCCTCCCAGGGCAGGGTCAGAGTGGGCGGGAAACACTGGCACGTTTGCTTCAAATGGAAGTATAGCACACTAAACAAAAATGTGAAAGTCCCCTTCAGCAAAGATGGCAGCGTGGCAGGAGAAAACACACACACACACCCTATAACATGTGCTAATGTAACACAACCCTATTGAATTCCTAGTGGTGTGAGAAGCTGACTAGGTTTGGCTATCCCATGGAAAGCAGTGTGCAGTGGAAGGTCCTGGATGTCATTTCTGCTGTTCCCAGAACCACAAAGAAGGACATTTTCTCCCTGCTTCTATCCTCAGTGAAACACTGTGAGATGTTTCACAGCTCTGGAAAAGCCCTGTTAAATGTGTGTCACCAGGCTGGAAAAAGAAAAGAGAAATCGCTCAGGGAGGCTCCGCAAGCTCCAGATGAAACCCTTATTCTCCCCAGAGAGACAGTGCGAGGAATTCTCCTTTGCGAGGTTTAGGGCTTGTCTACACAGTGCTGGCAAAGTGCACTAGAGGGATGTGGTGTGAAAAGCACTACACTTGAAGGGCATGTCTACACTACGGAGAAGATTGACTCTCCAGAGGTCAATATTCTAATGTTTGATTTAGTGGGTCTAGTGTAGACCCCCAAATTGAACATTGGGGGCAACCCCCACCGGTGTCCTGTACTCCTCATTCTGTGAAGAGTCAGGGAAGCTGACAGGCGCGTGTGCTCCCGTCAGCCTCCTGCAGTGTAGATGCAGCGGTGGCTTGGCTTAAGGTAAGCCAAATCCAGCATTTTTCGTAGCTGGATGGGTACCTTAAGCCAACCTGCCTGGTACAGTGTAGACCAGGTTTAAGTGGCTTGTTAGATCTTACTGGGATGCTTTGAAAGGAAGCTAAGTTCAGGTTAACATGGTCTACTGTTTTAACATGAAGTAGGTACCTTTTTAGAGGGCACCTGCAGGACCTACATGGGTCGTGAGAGTGCAGCACATTAGTGTGCTTAGCAACACACACCCCTGAGCCATGCCGGGTAGACAAGTCCTCAGAGGAGAGAGGATGAGCATCGTAATTCGTGCCATATGCTGGCCAAGAAAATCGAACAAGATGGGTACTGAAAAAAAGCCAAACTCTTGTGAGAATGCAAATGAAGAGTTGACAAGTGGTTGATTAGAGTGATGGAGATTAAAAACGAGAGGTGATAATCACTGTTCCCCCTAATATTCTGCACCCGAGAGCAGAATGAATTTTTGTATGTGCACCAGTCTGGTGCTGAGAGCCAGCTGTCCCCAGCCCTGGTCTTCCAACTGAAGCCCCACCTCTTCAGGGAGTGCAAAGCCACAACCCTTCCCCACTGTCCAGGGCTCAAGCAAAGCTGTCGGCTCCTCTGCTCAGGGCTGGGGTAGAGGGTTGGGGTGCAGGAATGTGAGTGCCCTGGCTGTGGGTGTGGGCTCTAGAGTGGGGATGGGGTAGAGGGGCTCAGGCCTGGGGTAGAGGGCTGGGGTGCAAGGGCTCTGACTCAGGGTGAAAGCTCTGGGTGAGGCTGGGGATGAGGGGTTTGGGACGCAAGAGGGGGGTTCCAGGTTTGGGGAAGGGCTCAAGGCTGGGGGTTAGGGTGCAGGAGGGAACAGACTCTGGACTGGGGGTGTGGACTTTGGAGTGGGGCCAGAGGTGAGGGTTTTGGGGTGCAGGAGGGTTGGAGGGCTCAAGGTGGGGAAGGAGTTTGCGGCTTGGGCTTACCAGGCCTGCATCCTGCTGGGGATGATGATGAGGGGCCCCTTTTCCCTGTTGCCATGGCCATTTGGTGCTGGGGCTTGGGGGGAAGGGATGTATGTAAGGGCCAATCAATCTTCCCACTTCCTAAATTTCTGCTCTCTCTCCTGCACATATCCCACAAACAGAATTCCCATTGAGGCCCTTTGGGAGTCATAGACTGAGTTGTATGCTTTACCATTCACCCTGTACTGATGGCTTAGATTTGGTTCTGCTCTGAGAGCTGCCTGAGTGAATCCCCGGATCAACATAGAGTTTGAATGAACTCGATTCAATTGCACGATCAGGGTGTTAGGCAAGTCATTTAGCTTTTTTTTTCTTCTGTTCCTTCCACAGCACAAACTCAGCTTTGCTAGGATTACTGTCAGCTCTACCATTTGTAACTCATGCTGAGCTTGTTAATTGCAAAAGTTACAGCTTTCGAGGGGCTCCCACTGAAGTCATTGGTAAAACAGAATTAAGCCATTGCGAGCGCGCCTGAAAACCCTGTCACAGAAATGTAGGGCTAGAAAGCACCTTGAGAGACATCTGGCTGAGGTAAACCTAGACCACCCCTGCCATATGTTTGTCCAACCTGTTCTTAAAAACCTCCATTCTTTATTGTGAACAGTATATTTCATGGTGTTTTTTATTCAAATGATCTGCAGTCCCAAAATTGCTAGCTGAAGAATAATTCTGAAGAGCAAATACACTCTAGAATTCCCCATGCTATTCACAGAAAGAAGGATGGTCCAGTGGGTGCTAACCAGAGATCTGAGTTTAATTTCCAGCTCTGCCCCAGATTTCCTGTGTGACCTTGGGCAAATCACTTAAGCTCCCTGTATATCAGTTTTGCACCTATAAAATGGGGATAACAGCATTTCCCATTCTCACAGCAGTGATGCAAGGATTAATATGTTAAAGTGGTGATAAGATATTATTGTGATAAGTATTTAAGATAAACAGAAAAGGGGAAATGTATTGAATTATCACCTACGGCCACTTGCTGTGCTGGAGATCGATCTTCTGGCATTGGATTTAGAGGGTCTAGTAAGGACCCACTAAATCAAATGCTGAGGGGACCCATAGTCACCAGTTCTCCTACTCCTCTCAAAGAGTAAGGAAAGATGATGGGAGGGTCTGTTCCCATCGACTTTCTGCTGTGGAAACAGCACCAAGCTCAACTTAAGATATGTCAACTCCAGCTATGTAAACTCCAGCTGCGTTATTTACATAGCTGGAGTTGCATACCGTAAACCAACCTTCCGGGTCTAGTATAGGCCTGGCCTAAGTGCCCCCTAAACTCTGCAGCTGTGTGGCTTCCCATTAAGCCCCGCTCAAGGCTGCAACAGGGAGATATCTCTCCCCAAGCTCTGATGTTGTCTCCACTGAGCTAGGTTAAGAGGGACAGAGGGTCATCAGCTCTCTGTGCACTGGGTTCTGCCTTGGGATCCATTGTTTCTGGCCGCTGTCTGAATTTAAAGAGACAGCATGTCGACACACTCAGTCCCCCGACACACACCTCCCCAACACACACGTTGTCTCCCTCACACTCACGCTCCCTACACACTCAACACACACACATGCTCCCCCACTCCACACTTCTGTGTGTGTCATGTGTTAATGTTCAGCAATGTCAGTTTGGACATATTACCGAATGGAAATCTTTCCCAAAGCACCCTGCGGCCGGCTGCCCTGCTCTCTAGGTTGGTGCCAGAGCTGCTAGTGTAGATTCACTCTGCTGACACAAGAAACATAGTTTGGACACAGGGCTGATGGGAGACTGGGGGGAGTTGGCTCAGAAGAGGTGGGACTTCAGGCAGAAGGGGTGAGGTGGGGGCTTGCTTCCCTCAGATTTCAGCTTACTGGGGCTGCTGTACACGCACTGTACAGTGGCAATTTAAAGGGCCTGGGGCTCTGGCCACTTCTGAGATAGCGGTGAAGGTGGCAGGGAGCACTGGCCCTTTTAAATTACTGGGCCCCAGGGCAGCCGCCCCCTCTACCTCCCCACTTCCCATCAGCAGCCCTGTGTGGACATGCAACAGAGGGGCAGCTGCACACCAGTGTAACTTGCGTCAACAAAACTCTGAAGTGTAGACAAGGCAGAGTGCAAACTCGCCTGCTGCTCACAACAGCTCCCTGAGAAGAATCCTGCACCCCACAATGAATACCACCAGCGCATTTCTTCAAACACTGGGCCGAGTTTGCCTGCTCTGCAGTGATTGGAAACATCGCCAATTGGTGACTCCTGCCATGACTGCATTGCTGTTGCGTTTTCAGACCCCCAAAAGATCAGGGCCCCATGGGGCGAGGCAAGGGACAGCCAAGCCTCAAAGAGTTTACAGGCTAAATACACAGGCCAGGCGAGTTGGGGGAGGGAAAATAGACAAATGAAGTGATTTGCCTGAGGTCACAGAGCAGAGCATAAAATCAAGGTCTTCAGTCTCAGTCCAGTGTCAAGACAATTACTCCAGCGCCTGCCTCACTAACCTGTCACTTACAATAATGAAGTATATTTGATTACCCTGCTTACCTATGGGAATTATCAGTTTCAGACTGATCAGCTGGAACTAATTAATTCCTGCTAAGGTATGGGGAGCTTTGGTGGTGATTGGGCACCACTCGCTGTCCATCATTGTAAGGACAAAGAGCTAGTAATAGGCAGCGATTTAGAACCTGGCTTTTCCAATTAAGGATTTGACTTGTTTTTAAGTCTTTTAAATGACAATATTTGTCAAGCTGTTTGTTCAGTGAATTGTCCGTGTGTGCCTTTATACAAAAACTGGTTTAATTAAGGTTAATAGGGGCATAATTAGAGCTGCTGCCAGCACAAAAGGAATGGCTGCAGAGCTGAGAGAGTCGATTTCTCTCGAGCACTGAAGGACAAAAATTGAGAAGAGCTAAACGGCAGGAAACCAGAAGGTTAAGGAGTAGAAATGTTTAATATATAAGAACAGGTTTTTGTTAAATATTTCTTATAACTTTGGTAGAGGGATCCCCTTTGATTCTATTAGCTGTGCTGTGTAGCTAAGCCACCTACAACCATGTGTATTATCCAAGAAACCTGTTTTGAACAAAGTAACGTGTCTGTGGTTGAACATAATCAGTTAGACAATTAGCGTTGCCAGAAGGTTTCAGCAAAAATACTGGACACACTTGACATTACATCACAATCTACATTACATCTTATTTAGAAAATACCAGACATTAATATTTTCTGATTTATATTTTCTCAGTTTGTTTCCCGAACAGAAAGTTCAAATATTAGACTGTCTAGTTCAAACCGGACACCTGATAACCCTATAGACAATTGCCCTCCTATCTCTTCATTCTTCCTCTTCCTGACGGATCATGTGTAACTTCAGCAGGGTTTAAATTCAGCTGCAGCTGTCTGGAGTGAAGTGCTGGTAAATATTTTCATCCCTTAACTCCAACCTAATGTGATTGGTTCTCAGCTGCTCCCAAGAGGCTATGAGCTAGTTTCGGGGTTGGGATCCCTAAATCCTGAGTGATGTGTGGGGTCATAGGAGACTCTAGAAAATACTCTGAGACTATAGTCCCTGAACTTCAGTGTTCAATGTATGGGGCACATAAGCCTTTTCATGGAAGGCAGGAAGGAGTTAATGAAGGCCCAATCAGCCTAAACAGGGACATCTGGGGCAGGATCCAGGCTTTCATAGAGGGGCTTTAGAGGAAGAAACCAGCTCAGGCAGCAGGGACAAGCACAGAAAGTGAAAATGGGGCCTTCACTGTCTGATGGCAGGCTGGCCAGCAGATTTCCTGGAGATAAAGGAGGAGTTTGTGTTGCTTCATGCTTGTTTTGGCCTGTGAAGGTCCTGGAAGGTGTAGAATTGTAAATGTAAGCTGGAGGGCTATGTCTGTGTAATCCAGGTTGTATGGAGTAGCTGAAGACCAAGTGTGAAACTGATGCCAAACGGCTGCTGTACCACACAATGCAGGAAGGTAATACTCTGGTAAGGCTGTGCAGTAACAAAAATCAGTATTAGACCTCAGCCTTGACCATGCAGGAAGCAGCAGAAAGGGGGACAACTATTGTGGCATGATTGGGTGTGACCCGTCCGGCTGTGCAGCTATAGTGGCGGCCAGGCACTGTGGTGTTTATCACAAAGTCAACTAGGATGAGGGCAGGTCTGGGAGGGGGCTACAATGCTACCCTCCCTTAGCTCCCTTGCAGTAACTCTGGTGCATTCATCACCTCACAGTAACTGGCCCCTGGGTCTGTGCCCATTCTTCTTCAGCAGTGAAGACAAAGTCAAAGGACCAGTGCCCTCCATTAGCTGCTGTGCATAGCTCAGAAGGGAGCTGAGCTTGTGAGTCAGCGTCAGCTACTGCCTGCGAGTGCCAGCCGGCTCCTCCATCAGCCAAAAGTAAGCAGAATCTTCAGGCTTCATTCCTGAAGAGCCAGGGTGTGCCTGGCCCCTACCACCTTTCCTGCTGTACGCCAGGCATAACCCTTCACATCTAGGCACCCCCTTCTCTTTCCTTGGGCAGCTAGGATGCAAGCCTGTGATTTGGGAGAGTTGGGTTCCGTTCCCGCTCTTCCACAGACTGTGCCTGACTTATAGCCCTCTGTAAAATGGGGATACCAGCACTTGCCTGCCTTGCGGGGGTGTCTGGAGGACAAATACACAAAAGAGTGTGAGAGGCTCAGATATTGTACTAACAGAGAGTGTCACAGGGTAAAGGTATGTCTAGACTGCATCCCTCTGTCGGCAGAGGGATGCAGATTAGGCAGGTCGACATTGCAAATGAGGCATAGATTTAAATATCCCGTGCCTAATTTGCATAAAATGGCCGCCGTTTTTGCCGACTCAGCACTTTGTCGGCAAAAAGAGGCAGTCTAGAGGGGGATCTGTCGAGAAAGAAAGCCTTTTTCGACAGATTCCTTATGCCTCCTGCAAGGAGGTTTACAGGATCTGTCGAAAAAGGCTTTCTTTCTCGACAGATCCCCCTCTAGACTTCCTCTTTTTGCCGACAAAGTGCTGAGTCGGCAAAAACGGCGGCCATTTTATGCAAATTAGGCACGGGATATTTAAATCTCTGCCTCATTTGCAATGTCGACCTGCCTAATCTGCATCCCTCTGCCGACAGAGGGATGCAGTATAGATATACCCTAACTGGCCCCTTTAAGAGGAGATAGGACCCAGCCACAGTGTGCCATTACTAATTAGCCACTTCCCAGCCTGAGGGGGAAGAGGAAGGAGACCCAGGTGAGAATGAGGCCAGTCTGGAGTTGGAACGACAGGGAGTGCATGGGTTCCTTCGCAAGGCCCCAAGCTGTGTCTACAGGGGGCTGGGTGCTTCGGAGGAACATGCCTGGGGACTCAGTGCTTTGGACCAGAGCCAGACAGAGTCACACAAGTATCCTAGAAAGGGGTTGGGAAAAGGGGTCAGCAGAGGGATGTCCTCAGGAGAACTCCTCAGGGGCAGTAGAGTCTTTATGTGCCAGGACTCTTATCTCTTTTCTGAGGTAGCAGATTAATCTGTGACATAGCTGGAGGGCTGAGCCTCAACTCCTGCACAAACCAGCCTGTGGAGAGTAGAGAAGACCCATCTGTGGGAAGGGAAACTGAGGCAAGGAGTGCCACACTAAGCCAGAAGGAGCATTATACAGCAGTCTCACCCCATGACAGGAACCAGAACAATATTTTGCATTGGTCTTCCATTTTAAGTGCCCAACTATACACAAACTAACCTTTTAGGCACCTTAGGTGGCTTTGAAAATGCCAGTTAATGATTTTTCTAAAATGCACTTAATGTTTTTTAGTATTCAATGAAATAAAGCCAAATAATGTTTGACTATAGATATTAATACACAGGCTACTTTGAAGTGAAGGTTAAAGTTGGAGTGTAGAAGAGGGATTTCCTGCTTCTAATGTAATTCCCTCCCTTCTTTGGTTTATTAGTTTATAATAGTGTAGCGTTGAGTTCCCCCAGTCAGGACCAGAGCCTCATTGTGCTACGAGTAAAAGAAAACCTTTACCCTACTTGAGAAAACTTATTCCCAACTCATAAGGATATTACTGAACATTCTTCGAACCCCCCCCTCTATTTGCAAATCACCAACCGACCTGAAAGTCCAAAGAGGTTTCCCAAGGAAAGGCATCACCACCTCCTACTGGAAAACCGTCTTCCTTTTCTACCCCCACTCCACCATCTTGTAAACTACATAACTGTTATTGTGGTAAACAGAGAAATTGGAGATCCTAGCGCACAAGAGCTGTCTATCCAGCCAGAAGGGAGCAAATTGGTCAGCAAGGACAAGATATTTCTGAAAGAAAAATCTTTGAGTTTTGGCGCATTTCCCTCAAATGTCACCTTGCAGCAATCCTCACAGTTGCCAAGTCGCAGGGCGAGCAGCATATGCTGTTGTATCAGGCACCGTCAGAAACAAGACATGTTTGTTTGTTTTTTAATTTAGGGGAAAACATACAAAATGGATATACTTAGTAATGCTGTAAATCTCTAGTGGTGTGAAGTGGAAACATGTTTGTACAAATTCTAGAGAGGTCTGGTTTTTTTTAAAAAAATGCAGAATTACCTGGAGGGATGGTCTTGTAGTTAAAACTACAGCTGATCAGAAACTCTTGAAAAATTTCTGAGAGAAAAAACCTGTTTTCCACAAAAAATGTTTGCTCTTTTCTGACCCGATTTAAGTAAGACACTAGACAGGATTATAGGACCTGTCTTCTGTTCTGGCTCTGACACAGACTAGCGTTGGACAAGTCACTTAGGGCTTGTCTACATGGTGCAGTATCAAGAGCCACTGAGGTGTGAAGTTCTAAAGCACACCAATGTGTTACGTGCTAACAGACTAGTGTAGACCAATGACGCATGCTAAAAGTTCCCTAGTGCACACTGTCATATCGAAACAGTTAATACACACTAGGGAATTTAATATACACCAGCACTTAATGCACATCTGTGTTTTGATTCCTCGCTTTTCTGCTTCCTTTCCCCACCACTGTCTGTTTTAATTGTAGACCCTTTGGTCCATTTTAATTGTAGGCTCTTCAGGGGGCAAGAACTGTCTCATCTATTTTCTTTTCAAGTTTGGGTACTGGAAGCTGGATAACAACAAAATCAATATTTAGTCAGCTAAATAAGTGGCCTGGTTTTTTCGTTAGTCATTCTTCACTTCTGCAAAAGCTGCCTAATCGGCGCCTGTGAAAATCAAACCAGTGAAAGGCTTAAATATGAAGTTACGTGTTTAATTTCAGGCACCTCGAATACAGAAACATCAGTCAAAGCCAGAGGTTTTCAAACTTTTTTTCCTCGTGACCCAGTTGAAGAAAATTGTAGGTGCTCGTGACCAAACATAATTTGACTAGAGTGTGGGCTCTGGTGTGGGACTGAGGGTGAGAGCTTTGGGCTGTAGAAGAGGTCTCCAGATTTGGGGAGAGGGTCAGAGCTGGGGCAGGAGGCACTTACCTTGAGCAGCTTCTTGTCAGTGGTGTAGTGGGGTCTCGTTGTTTCAGGGTGATCAGTGCGGGTGCTAAGGTGGTTTCCTGACTCTCCTGGCACCACAGACCCTGCTGTGCCCCAGAAGCAGCCAGCAGCAGGTTCCCAGCCAATGGGAGTGTGGAGCTAGTGCTCTGGGCAAAGTCCGTGCATGGAGTCCTATGCACTCTTCCCCTCCCACCGCCTAGAAACTGAGCCTGTTGCTGGTTGCTTCTGGGGCCAGCACAGTCTGCCATGCCAAGACAGGCAGGAAGCTGCCTTAGCGCCTCCACTGATCACCCTGAAACAACGAGACACAGTTCTATGACCCAGTACTGGGTCGCAACCTGTCGTTTGAAAACCACTGATCTAAGACACCAGTTTTTCCTGACTATAAAATGTCCTTCCCTTCCTCTTGTAGGATCTCTGTTAAGCCATGTGAATAGTGCCACTGATGTTAATGACTACTCGTATACTTAAAGTTAAGCATGAGCTTTAGTACCTTGCTGAATTGGGCCCTTTGATACCCTTAGACAGAACTCACTAAGGACCTGATTCCCATTGACTTAAATAGACTCACAATGTTAGATTGCATTTTCAATTGGAGTTGCTTAAAGAAGCCAAATGGGTGTTTGCCAACGCCCGATCCAAATCCAAGGGCGAATTCACTTCCAAACTGGCCTGTTGAACTGCAAATGCTGAAACTTGAACAAATTCATGAAGCGAGAGAGGGCAGGGGAAGGGAAAGAAAATATTACCCGACTCAGCCACATGTTATATAGGTACCTGCAGGTTGCTGAGCTGCAGGGAACAATTAAGTAACAGCTTCCAAGGGAACAGAGGAATGAAGTAGCAGTGTAATAAAAAGCAAAGGCATCAATGCACACATAAGCAGGAAAAGCAGCTTTGCTAGAGTCCTTGCTAGCTGTGTGACACTGAAAATAAGGGTGAACACCCTTACTGTTGGGGGATTACTATTATATTACAGGTTGAACCTCTCCAGTCCGGCACACTCTAGTCCAGCAACATCCATGGTCCAGAATGATTTTAGTTCACCAAATGTCCACTTATCATGGGTGTGGCCAGGTTTCCCAGAAAGTTTGTTTACAGTCACCAGTCCTGGCTCTCAGTGTTCTGTGCTGTTGTTTAGCTCTAATTTACCCCTAAATGTCTTCTAAGAGCCCAGCAAGCAGTGGAAGTGTTGGTAATGCTGCTAGCCAATATTGACCTCCTGTGGTATGGCAAGTTCTCTAGTTCGGCACGGGTCAGGTCCTGAGAGTGCCGGACTAGAGAGGTTCAGCCTGTATTTTATTAGTATTGCTTTTATTACTCATGTGCTCTGGGTTTATATAAAGTCTTTTATCCCAAGCAAGAAGGCTCATTATAGATTTACAGAGGATTCTCTTCAATTCATCCTGCAATGAAATACAGTCACTGGGAAAGCAGCCATTACAACTCCATAGAAGTTTGAGGACAGGAAAGTGGTGAAGAATGCATAAGCCAGTTGAACTGACAAGGGGATTTTAAAGCAGGTAAAATAGTGTTCCAAATTGGAATTTGGCCACTAATGCTGGTATTAACAAATCCCCCAGACATCCTTCAAAGCAATCCAGCAAGGAAGCAGAAGATAAAGTACGGTATAGCAACATTCTGCTATAAGAAGCTATTTAGTACAGAGGCAAACAAATGACTTTCTGTTCCTGCTGGAAATGGTAAAGGGTATGTTTTGAAAAAAAAAAAAGACTGCTAGAGGTGAAACCAGTTTCCTAACTTATTTTTATATTTGAAGGGCTTGATTGTTACCTGATGTAAGAATAAAGAATGAGCTTCTGCACAGGAAAAAATGTCTCTTTGTTTCAATTTCCAGCACAACATCACCTCAGGGAAAGGCAGGGTGGCCAGTTTGTTTAATCAAAACTGTACTTCATTACAGTACTGGAGAACAGCCCTTTCAAGGTATCACATGTGATGTAGGTTCCTCACGGTAAAGCAAGCAGCCTCTTCTTTTGTATTTATTATTGATTTCAAAAACTCACACATGCATTGGTTCTGCAAGATGACAGTGAGTGCAGAAGAAGCAAGTAATAAAAATAAGAACAGATCAATACTACCAGACCAAAAGCATTAGGAGTATAAATAACAAAAAACCTAGGCTACGTCTACACTGGCATGATCTTGCGCAAAAACTCTTTAGCGCAAGAGTTCTTGCGTTAAAGTAGTCGTGCAAGAGAGTGTCTACACTGGCATGTGCTTTTGCGCAAGATCCTCCATGCCAGTGTAGACGTTCTCTTGCGCAAGAAAGCTCTGATGGCCATTTTAACCATAGGGCTTCTTGCGCAAGAAATTCATGTTGCCTGTCTACACTGGCTTCTTGCGCAAGAACAGTTGCACAAAAGGGCTTATTCCTGAGCGGGAGCATCATAGTTCTTGCGCAAGAAGCCCTGATTTCATACAGTAGAACGTCAGTGTACTTGCACAAGAACACACGGCCAGTGTAAACAGGCAGCAAGTTTTTGCGCAAGAGCGGCCGCTTTGGTGCAAGATCGTGCCAGTGTAGACACAGCCCTAGTGTCTATGGGCCTCCACATGAGGAAAAGCCCACATAGGGAACAGGAAACTCTGAGGGTACGTCTAGACTACAAGTCTCTTTCAAAAGAGAGCATCTTGACTGCAACCACTTCTTTCGAAAAAGCAAGCCACTTTTTCGAAAGAGAGCACTCAGGCAGTCTGGATGATCTCTTTCGAAAAACCCCTGTTTGCATTCAAGAACGCTTTTTTTCGAAAGAGCACTTTCGGGAAAAGGCGTTCTTCCTCGTAAAATGAGGTTTACCGCCGTCGAAAAAACCACCGCGTTCTTTCGATTTAATTTCAAAAGAACGCAGCGGCAGTCCAGACTTAGGGGAAGTTTTTTCGAAAAAAGGCCATTTAAAAAAAAAAAAAACCCTGTAGTCTAGACACACCCTGCTTTAATTCATAGTATTTCCTTGACCATATACATCTGAGGGCAGGATTTACCCTCTAGCAAATGGGATAATAAGACATACCAGACGTGTCTGTTCTTAGATCCATGTGTGGATCCAGAAGGATTTGGCCCTCTACAATGGACTGTGTGCTAGGATGAGCACTTTCTCACCGGTGGAACACAGAAATAGGCCTCTGACTGGGGAGGAAGAAAGGGACAAGTTCTCAGTAGGCTCATTTTAGGCCAGGAATTGGAATTCTGATATCTCTGTGCCTTGGTGGAAGGGACCGTGAAAACAGATCTCCCATGCATGGGGGAGGGGGAAGGAAGCACCTTGTATCTAATTTGTTGAGTGAGGGCTGAATTGGGGGTGAGCCTGTGGGGCTGCAGAGGGGATAGTTCTGGTGGACTTGATTTCAAAAAGGGAGAACATTCCAGAAGGCTGTGGACACTGAGTGGAGAGCCATATGGGGTTGTTTGCCCCACTGTTTGAATGGAGATTTCCTTTCCTCAGTGTCAAAGTACATTTTGCTCAGAGCTCTGTGGTTCTTGCTGTTTAGCAGCAGCTTATCATTACCAGCCTCTTACTAGGGCTACATTTCTGTCAATAAAAGGTTGTGGATTTTGAATTTTATTTAAGCTGGGACAGAACTCACAGCCAGGAGCAGAGGAGGAAGGCAGAGTAAACCAAAGGTCCTGATTCTCTTCTCCCTCTCCTAAAAATTAGGAACCACAGCAATGACGGCAGTGGAGTTATCCGAGGGTAAAAACTGGGGAGACCAAAGAATTGGGCCTGAGCTTCTCTGCAGTCATCTCCCTCACTGGTTGATACTCCAGCACCCCTTAGAGCACAGATAGGTGTGCACAGGGGAAATGCTTTGGCAGGTAACATGGTGTCTTCCACAGAGAAATCCCTGCAGTTCCTCCCACACAAGTCCAGTTGCGAGAGGAGCATGCTGCATAGCCCCCACGCTCGCTTGTCTGCTTCTGCTGCCTGGCTTCCCCTGAGTCTGCTTCCCTCCTCCTCTGTTGATGGAGAAGAGGAATATCGGCTTGTGGAAAGCACAGCAATTATGCCACATTTTCTCTTGATTGATCTTTGCTGCTACGTACGTAGTTTTCTTCAGTATAGATGCAATTTTGCCAATGACATTTCTCTCTCCTTTAATAAATGTGTTGGCTGAGTAGAGCATTTAATACACTCTCTCTGCTGACTGAATCTCACCTTCCAGGCCATTTCTTAGGAAACAGGTTAGTGTCTGGCTCTCTTTCTCATGGACTGAAGTTCAGAATTAAGCATAAGCCTCTGGGTGATTGTAAAGTCTGTTTGTTCATTCACGATGTCCCCCTTTAAATGTTGCTGGCTTATTGGTCATCCTAGCTCCTGAGCATAGTCAATAAAACGGTCCCTGTGTGTTTCTGAACATAAATCCCTAGAATAAAAATCAGTGCTAATTGTGTTTCCACACCCAGCACCCTGTTAATAGAAATCTTCATATCTTCCACCGAATGAGTGGGGAAAATGCATTCTGAGATACATGAATGAGTTATTTATACCTTTATTAGTATTCTTCAGATACATTATCCCTTACTATCCATCTGCCCATTGGCTTATGCATTTTGTTCTTCCCATTAGGTACCTTTCCCACATTCACATGGCAGGGTTTATTTACATCCACTAACAAGGGCATTAAAAACAAAATGTACAATGTATATAATGGCTCAGAGGGGTAGCCACGTTAGTCTGTAACTTTAAAAACAATGAGCAGTCCTATGGCACCTTAGGGTGTATCTACACAGCAGGGCTTAACTCAAAATAAACTACACAAATTGAACTATGTCAATTGCATAGCTTATTTCGAAATTGGGAGCATCTACACAACACTTATTTCAAAATAGAGCACTCTTCCTCCGACTTCCCTTACTCCTCGTACAATGAGGGTTACAGGAGTCAGAGTAAATAGTCCTCCAGCTTGACAGTATTTCAACATTATTTCTAAATAACTATCAGCTGTGTAGACTCAGACTAAGTTATTTCACAATTATGCTAGTTATTTTGAAATAATGTTGTTGTGCAGATGTACCCTTAGAGACTAACAAATATATCATGAGATTTCATGAGTGTATATGTATATAATGGTTATTTTAGCCTATGTGATTAATCCCATATTAAGCTACCACCCAGGGACCAGTTAAAACCACTTGCCTATTTTTTAAAATAAAGATGCTTAACTAAATCCAGGTGAAAATGTGTTGTACTTTGAAGTGATCACTTCTGGAAGGAATGTATATATTGTCTCAATTTAACCTAATGAAGTCTGAGAGAACAGTTGCTCTCTATAAATATAGCAGAGGGATAAATACCAAGGTAGGAGAGGAATTATTTTAGTTAAGGGCCAATGCTGATGTAAGAACTACGTGAAACGAGGTTTACAGGAGCGGTTGACAAAGGCTTCCCTTGTAGACCAATCTGTGTCTAGACTGCCACGCTGTGCCAGATCAGCTGATTGTTGGCACAGCATGGTGGCCATTTTTATTTTAATGAAGCAGGGATTATTTAAATCCCCACTTCATTGACTATGTCGGGTAAACTAGTTTACATGGCTCTGTCGACAGAGCCGTGTAGTCTAGACATACCCTAACAGACATAAACTGTCCACCTCTAATTTTTATACCTGAGATTTATGCAAAAGATTTCAACTGTCAGAGCAGTGAAGTTCTGGAACAGCATTTCAAGGGGAGTCGTGAGTGCAAAAGACCTAACTCCTCTAAGATTGAGCTTAATTCGTTTATGGAGAGGGTGCTATGATGAATCACATGCTACTGAAGACTATCTTATACTAGCCAATTAGCCCGTCATAAGACAGCATTTTCAGGTCTCTCCTCCACGTCAGTTTTCTCTCCTGAGCCTCCGGTCTCTCGCTCCGTCTCCGTCTCCGTCTCTCTCTCTCTCTCTCTCTCCTCCTCCTACTGCCTCCCCCTCTCTCTCTCTCAGCTCTCCTCCACCTCCTGCCTCTCTCTCCGTCTCTCTCTTTCTCTTCTCCTCCCCCTCCTGCCTCTCACTTGGGGGACCGCGGAGCCCAAACAGCCATTTGGGCTCCACACTCCCCATGCTGCATGGGGAGCACGGAGCCCAGACGGTCGCTTGCGCCACTTGCTCCCATGTGGCGGCCTGGCTGAGCAGTGCAGAAGTCAGCCGAGCACCACAGCGGGAGGTGAAGGGGGGCAGTGACGTTCACAGCCAGGGGGCGGGGCCTGGAACCGCTGTCACGCCGCACGTCACCGCCCCACCCCCCTTTGCCTCCCGCCGTGGCGCTCGGCTAACTTCTGCGCCGCTCAGCCAGGCCGCCGCATGGGAGCAAGCGGTGCAAGCGGCTGTTTGGGCCCCACACTCCCCATGCAGCACGGGCCGCCCAGAGGGAACAGCCAGCATTTCAGTGTTACAGACTCTCAGACATTGGGCTACTATCTATATGATGGCTCGTAGCAAATATCCCCAATGGACAGAATTGGGGAGGGCTCTGAGTTAGTATGGACAATGCTTTCCGAGGTGTCCAGGTGCATCCTGCCATCCAACTGATCACCATATTTGGGTTAGGAAGGAATTTGTTCCCCAAGTCAGATTGGCAGAGACCTGGGGGGTTTTCCACCATCCTCTGCAGCATGAGGCACAGGTCACTTATTAGTATAAACTAGAGTAAATGATGGATTACCTGTAACTTGAAGTCTTTAAATCGCAATCTAAGGCCTTCAGTAACTCAGCCAGAGGTAAGGGGTCTATTACAGGAGTGGGCGAGTATGCTGGAGGTAAGACTAGTTGACCATGACAGTCCCTTCTGGCTTTAAGGTCTAGGAGTCTGAGTGTTGTAAAATTACCCTCTAATGCCATTAACACTGTTGTGCCAGCTTTGAACCAGTGAGCATGCTTGGTTTCATGTAATTTGCACTTCCCTGCATATTAATGATGTAATTGTTCTTTGCAATTATTTTGATTACTAATTGCATGAGCAATTTATGTGCCTTTAGTTTGCTTGAATAAGCATTTCCAAATAGACTTAAATAGAGCATTAAGAAATATAACATATTAAACAAACAACTTTTGGGTAATGAAACTAATTTCAACTTCAGTTCAGAAGTTGGGGCTTGGAAAGCCAGTCTGCAGAAGAAAATATCACTCTTGTGCCAATAAAAGCAAGCCAGAAAGCTATCTTTGCACTATTATCCAAGAGGGATATTCCCCATATGAAATGAAATAGTTTTAATTTTCTATAGTGTCTTGGACCCACTGGAAACGTTACAAAATAGGGATGCAGATGGTGCTTAGAAAGGGACTGTGCAGGCAAATGAAGCAATAGTTCACATACTTGACAATAATCCTCATCCACAGCCATGAGGTTAAATTACAGAGCTTATTTTGTATTGAGGCAGGCACATGTAGAAGTGCTGTGTGCCAGAACATCAGCACTAACTTTCTCAAAGCTCTTGGGCTATGTCTACACAGCAACATTATTTCGAAATAACATCGTCCACATCTACCCAGCCGGCAGTTATGTAGAAATACTGTCAAGCTGAAGGACTTCTTACTCCGACTCCTGTAACCCTCATTGTATGAGGAGTAAGGGAAGTCGGAGGAAGAGAGCTCTATTTCGAAATAAGTGCTGTGTAGACAGTACCACAACTCGAAATAAGCTATTTCGAAATGGGCTACGCAATTGACATAGGTCAATTTGCATAGCTTATTTCAAGCTAAGCCCTGCTGTGTAGACACACCCTTGGAGAGAGGATCAGTGAGACTTAAATTTTGGACTCTTGAAAATGGGACCATCTAGCCTGAGGTGAGATTGCTACCAGCAACATCTATGGGAAATCACAGGGCCCCCACCCCCACCTCCACTCCCCGCCATCTAGTGAGTGAAAGTCCAGGTTTTTCCAGATACTTTTACAGGTTGGACCTCCCCTGGTCCAACACCCTGGGACCTGACCAGTCCCAGATGAGGGATTTTGCCAGAGCAGAGGACGGTATTTCTCACTTCCCTGCCACACCTGCCCCAAGCCCTGGCCCGGCCGCTGGCCTCCTGGCTGTCTCCCTCTCACTGCTGCCAGGCCTGCTGGCCCCATTAGGCTTCCCAGCCCCACTCCTGGCAGCTCTGCTGTCCTGCCTGCACTCCAGCCTCTCAGCTGCCAGCCCTCTACCGGGACTGTCTTGTCCTGGAACATCTGTGGTCCTGCCAGACCAGAGAATCCCAGTGTAGAGGCATTCAACCTGTACAAGACTTTGCAAATGTGAAGCCAAAATCAACATGTATTAAATCAATTAGAATCCTTTCTGTTGACTTTAATGGATAACCTGGGACTGGATAAGGCCCCTGTGAAATTTTTTCACCAACACAAAAGGCAGTTGAATGCCCAAGGAATATCAATGGCAATTGGTGGTTTAACTCCCATTTTTGCTTTTGAACATTTTTCTCTTAGTCTGGACTGAAATGTTACCATTTCTTCTGATGAACTAAGCTTCTTCTGGTAAACATGACAAAACTTTGCCACTGACCACCTTCTTCTTTCTACTCTGGGGCACCATTTTTAAAAGTGTAAGGGTAAGGTTTCATCAGCAAAGAACTGCCTTTCGCTTTGGAGATTCAGAGTGGGGTTTCTTAACTCTTAGGAAGGCATCCAGTCTTCATCTAAAGTCTTCAAGTGATGGAGAGCCCATTATATCCCTCTGTAAGTTGTTCCAAAGGTTAATTTATGCTTGTTCACATCTTATTTCAAATCCGTATTTGTCTAGCCTCAGCTTCTAGCTATTGGATCTTTTTATGCCTTTAATTTAGATAAAAGCTGTGTGTTATTAGAAATATTCTCCCCTTGTAGATACGTAATGATCAAAATTAAAACACCTCTTCTCTTGGATCAACGAAATGAGACTGATGAAGCTTAGCCTCTCCTTGTAAGTCAGGTGTTCCATATTTCCTGTTATTCTTGTTGCATAATAGGAACCCTTTCCAATTTGTCAACATCCTTTTAACACTGTGGACAGCAGAACTATAAATGGTATTCTTGTTATGTCCCTGCTAACGCTGCACACAATGATGAAAACACATCCCTGCTTCTATTCAAAACTGTAGTTTCCCTAGATCAGGAAACATTAGACATATAACTGGTGGAAGAATGTGTTGATACTTATTTGGGATCAACTACACAAAACATTTTGGATTTCCATACATTCATGAATAGAACTTTATTCCAGCTTTTAACAAAAATAAGGATGGGTATTTTATATGACTGAATGCTGTGAGTTGAATAACTGTGGGAATTCAGTTTCTTCTTCTTCTTACTATGCATTGTTCCAAGAGAGACAAAGAGGTCACATGTACAGAAATACTTTTGTTGTAATGATTCCTGCATCTCTGGATGACTGGTTCAAACATGAGCTAGATGAATAGAAGTCCAAAGTCACCAGTAGAATTGGACATACCTTTGAATCCATTCCCTCACAAAGAAATGGGAATCTTCAGTTTCAGATTTTTTTCCCCCCTGGATCTATCTCTATTTATAACTCTGCAGAACTCACTCTGTGGCTCATGTGATATGAATGATCCATGTCAGTCTTGATCCTGGTGGACTCATGTCTGCATTTTGGTTGATGTGACAGGCTTGTGAGAAATTCCAAAGGGTGAGTATGCGCGTCACTTACATTTCCAAAAGGTAAACCAGTGCTTGGAGACTGTATGCATAGATACCTGTGCAATTCAGTGATTTCTGTGCAGAAATGTTGCTTTGCAGGTACATGCACGTACATTTGAGCCAACGTGAATGTTGGGAGCTAAATTCTATAGAATTTTCCCTTTTGTTATAGTTCTGCTTCTGAGAAGGAGCAACAATGTACTAGACAGTGCTGTATCCAACTCCTTTCGAAGCCAATGGAAAGATTTCCATTGACATCAGTGGGAATTGGACAGAGTCATAATCTTTCTGTTACACTGGAAGGAAATGAATGATTGACCTGAAATACCATTAATGCATACTGATAAATATAGGGGAGTGTTGATGTTACATTTTATTAAGCCCTACTGAAGACAGACAGCAAAAAACATCCCTTGGCTAATTTGCCACCAGCAGTACCACACGTGTGCTCCCAGAAAGTGAAGGAGACCTTCAGAGGCAAAGCTGGGACATCCTGCATCTCAGCTTGCTACATTTGCCAGGAGAAGTTATCACACTCCTAGCTGGGCCTGTGGACTAGCTCCGCTGGGGATTGGTTCCTTAGAAGATACAACATTTGGTACTGTGCCAACAGCATATTCATTATAGAAAATTAAGCAACAGCATAGTCTGGCTAGATGCCCAAATCACTATAGAGCTTGTGTTATTGACTCTGTGTGTCTGAATTGTTCTGCAACAGCAGAACTCAACTGCCTCTCACAAATGTTCAGTTCACTTTCATTTGCAGGAAGGTGAGGAAAGCCCGGGGGCTGCTCAAGCCTATGTTGTTCAGAGACAGAGATGCGAGGTGACTTTAAAATGCAAGAGGGGAGCACAAGGGATCTCGTGCAGCCTCCGTAGCTGTGCTGCTAGTACTCCTTCTGTTGCAAGGCTTATGTCTGTACTACTGGGGCCACTTTTGTGGTCTGTGGTGAAGTTGGCCAATTGCTCTGAGATGTTTGCCGGGGGTTGTATTATGGAGCGCCATCCTACCTGCTGCAGTACATGAAAGGAAATGCAGTGGTAAGACCCTGTTATCTTAGGGCAGCCGCCAACCATACTTACACTTAGGAGGCAGCGTGGGCTAGTGGGTAGGACACTGGCGTTAGGAATAGGGACTCTATTTCTGGCTCTGCCATTGAGCTGCTGTATAACGGTGGGCCAATCACTTCATTTCTATGTGCCCCTGCTTGCCTACCACCATTCTCTGTCTGCCTCTCTGCTTAAAGCAGTGGTGGGCAGCCTGAGGGCCACATGCAGCCTATCAGGGCTCTGTATGGCCCATGAGACATTTTGTTTATCGTTGCCCAAGCACAGGGCTGCCAGATTCTGCTGGTTTCTGTCTGTCGTTTTGTTCCTTCTGGTATTACCAAAGTGACACGCACGTAAAGCTGGGGCATGGGAAACGAGGTGCGTGCGGATCACACACCACATGGATGGTGCGAGCCGTGTGCTCCCCCTGCACCCAATCAAAGCGCCGCTGTGGTTCAGTCGGCCCATGCCACAAATTCTAGCTACGCAAGCGCACATAGAAAAACTGCCCTGGCCCGGGAGACTGTCTTGGTTACAACAGTCTTGTGGCTGAGATGGAAGGCCACTCACGGACACCACTCACTAGCCTAGATTGCCAACTGCTAGCTTAGATGAAGAACTACCAGCCGATTTACCCAGTGTTGCCTGGGTCCTTCAAGCAGGGCCTTTGGGATGTGGGGTGAGGTGCAAGAGGCTGGGGTCAGGGGAGTGTTCTCTCCACCTGCAGCCCACCCCCCCCCCCCCCAGCTCACCCAGGGTCTGTTTCCTCTCCCCTCCCAGCCCACGCAGGGCCTTTCTCCCCCCCATCACCACTCCCCTAGCCCACCTATGGACTGTTCTTCCCTCCTCCCCCCCGCTGCCCAGTACTTGTTCGTTCTCTCCCCCTCTGGCACTGTAGCCAAGGGCTGAGAGGGGAAGAAAAGGTTTGAGGCAGAGGGGCTCGTTGCTGGTGTGCTGGCAGGCAAGAGGGAGGAGCCCCAGCCCTGCTGGCCACTGCCTTGATGGTGCAGCTGCCCCCAATGGATACTCTGTAGGATAACTCCCCCCTTGCGCTCGCTGCCCCCCGTGGTGGCCACTCTAATACTGCGTCCCTCCGCACAGCAGCCCCTCCCTTTGCATGTTATGGAAAACAGTCCCTTTCCTGGGGCTTCTGGTTTTGCTGTCACAACCGAACCCTGCCCTTGCTTCAAGTTAGGAGAAGAGGAAGCTGCCTACTAAATGTGGTGGCCCTAGCTCTTATCATTTATGAGGAGTTCTTGAACAAACGGACTCACAGAGAGACACACAGAGACGCGCTCGCTGTCTCGCTCATAGATGGATGGATTTGGGACTGTGGCCAGTACCATGAAACTTGAGTCTTGGTTTAAACCTCTAGGTGGTGCTGTAATGCAACCAATAATAACAATCTACTTATCCTGTGTATGTATTTAAATTGCCAAAACCTCCGACCCCAACTTAAAGTAACAGCCAATCACACAAAAACTCAGAAGCAATTGTTCAGTGCCATCTTAAGCATGGTGTACAGATGGCAGAATCTCAGGAGACAGCTGTGGTTTTTAAGCCTGAGATGGATTAAGGATGGAGTTTTAGCCTGATCTATTTGTGTGCATTTATTGAGCACCTTTCATGTGCCTGGCTCTATAGAAGGCAGAAAAGAAGTGGCCCTTAACCCAAAGAGCTTCAACACAAATAAAAACACCGTCCAACTTGGGCATGTAGCATGTTGGTTGATTAGGCAAAAGTCAATCTTAAAACTAAATGGAGGGGGGAGGGTATTTAAAATGTTTCCCGAGGTGCATTAAAGCAAAGACAGTGCAAAAGAAATTGTGAGTGAAGGCAGAGAAGGTAGACACTTAACAGCCTAGAAGAGGGGAAAGTTTTCATCCATGGCACAACGTGGGCAAACAAACCAAGCTGAGCGCAAGCGAAATAGTGCTGTCTCTTCTGACACCAGTGTCCCATTGTGACAGCAGCAGCATCCTCTGCAGACTGGAAACAGAAGTCTGGGGTCTTGCTGGTCAACTTTCCCACGATGAGATCAGTGACCTTCAGTCTGTGATCCCTGGCATGTAACCTGCTTTATGGGAACAGACCTCTCCCCTGGAAGGGAGGCACTCACAAGCAGCACACAGGCAAACCCTCTTCCAGCTGACAAGCCAATGCTAGGTCCTGGAAGCGATGTTGTTTGGGCCTGCTTCACTTGTTAGAGTAATCTGAGGTAATTCCTGACATGAAGCCGCACAGGGCTCTCTGTGTATTGTTAAGTCAAATCTTCCCATTCCTTTGGGGTTATTGGGTTTTTATTAATTGCCCACATTGAAAAATGTTGTTAAGATTATTACTGGGATCCAGAATACCTTGAACTCATACATTCACTTAGACCAGCTAGGCACCTGGGCATGTGTATGGGGAAAGGAGGCATCTCCTCACAATGGCTGAAACGTCTTGTGCTGTCTACACACACACACGTCACACACACACACACAGAGAGAGAGAGAGAGAGAGAGAGAGAGAGAGAGAGCAATGAATTCTCTGGCATTGTTCTCAGCCTCAACCTTTCCTTCCACAATTCCAGCATGTATGCACCAACCAAGACCCCCACCCCCACTTAGCTGGAGTCAAAAGCAACCTCACCAGTGTGAGATCAAAATTGCACCCTATGGATACCCCTACACTGCATTGTAAACCCAGGATTTGTCGAACTCGAATATAGCAGACTGGATTTGTTAATCTAGGGTGTGAGTTTCAATACTTATTTGTAAAAGCAGGTTATGAATTGTTGAACCCTGGGTCCCAACCTGGGGCTCCAGGATCTACACTGCACTATGCGGGTCCAAGTCCAAACACCTATACCCCAGGGGGCTGCGTCTAGACTGGCATGATTCTGCGCAAATACTTTTAATGGAAAAGTTTTTCCGTTAAAAGTATTTGCGCAAGAGAGCGTCTACACTGGCACGTGCCTTTGTGCAAAAGATTTGCTTTTGCGCAAAAGCATCTGTGCCAGTGTAGACGCTCTCTTGCTCAAGAAAGCTCTGATGGCCATTTTAGCCATTGGGCTTTCTTGCGCAAGAAATTAACGTTGCTGTCTACACTGGCCTCTTGAGCAAGAATACTTGCGCAAGAGGGCTTATCCCTGAGCGGGAGCGTCAGAGTATTTGCGCAAGAAGCACTGATTTTGTACATTACAACGTCAGTGTTCTTGCACAAAAACTCACGGCCAGTGTAGACAGGTGGCAAGATTGCCAATGTAGACACAGCCCAGATGTGCTGGTGCCCTCCCCAAACAAGTATGTTCTAGCCCTTTCTTTGTGATGCAGGGAGGGAAAATTTGACTGCCCAGAGGGCATAGAAAATTGGCTTGCGAGATGAAGGATAGTTTTGGCAGACTCCCAAAGCACAAGTTCAAGGGGGCTGTATATATGCTGTAAAGCACTGGGGCTTTAATCGTGGCTCCCAGTTCAACACAGGTTAGGGCCTTGCCTGCCATGGAGTCCTAGGACCCAGGGTTAGAGGCCTGGACTAGCACAATTTGTGTCTAGATGGAACTGGAGTTAGGCTCTCAGTGTAAACATAGACTATATGTCTGTCACACAAACGTACAGGTGAAGAAACAATTGAAAATAGGTGAAGGCTGAGGGTGGGAATATATTTGCACTGGTAGCATCTGCTGTGGTACAAAGACGTTGCTTCTTGTGGATTATCAGAACCGGCTAATCAGCTAAAATGCTGCAGATGGCACACTTCCAAAGCAAAGCCTCAGCCAGGTTCTTTATTACCATATTTCCTGCCTTCGTCCGAGGCTTGCAAAAAATAACCCCTTGAGGTAGCAAGTATTGCCAGTCTCATCTCTGTAGCCCTTCTTTCCAGTCACCTGTTCCAGCTATTCTCTGTGCGTATTTTTAAGGGGGTGAGGCAGGGAAATTGCAGCTTCTATGTGTCTGCACTTTACGTGTTCGCTCACATCAGCTATGTTGCATTAGTGCGAATCAGCAAAAACCCGCTGTGGGTTCGGTGCGAGGTTAGATGAAATCCTTCTTATTCCACTTCTTGTTTTAAGAAGAGTATCTGCCATCTGTTCATGGGCCTGAGCTAAAAATTCACACCGTGCTTTGTGATCCCTTCTTTCACATCCCTGGAGTCCAGCTGTTTTTGTTGTTTCTCATTCCGCTCTCACCACGGGCAAGTCTTTTAGTTGCGAACTACATGAGAGTACATCCAACGGCTGAGAAAAGGTAATGGTTGCTACCAAGCCCTGGTGTGCTTTGCGGAAATGATCCCTGAAGCACTGCTTCTGCAAAGCTTTGCTGGGCTCCTGGGTAAGGTGTGGCGGGGGCCCTGCTCCAAGCTCCCAGAAGACGCAGGGCCTCATCCAGAAGGGGTAGGGCCCCCGAGACAGAGTCGTAACTAGCTAATTTGGCGCCTGAGGCAAGACCGTCCTCGGCGTGGGCGGGGGTGCCGACGTGGCGTGAGGCACGAGCGAAGACGGCGTAGTAGCTGTCTTTTCTGCGCCCCCTCAGCTATGCACCCGAGGCAAGTGCCTCACTCACCTTGCCCTTGTTACGACCCTGCCCCCAGCCCTCGCAGCTGTCTGGAGCGTGCTGCGCAGCACTCCAGTGGCATCCGAGAGGGCTCGGGGCTCCACTTGCTGCTGCTCCTGTGGTAATGGTGGTAGCGGCTGGGAGCCCTGGGCCCTTTTGAGGCACTGGATCCTGGCACAGTTTCCCCTTTGTCCCCCGCCCCCCATTGGCAGGCCTGGTCAGGAGCACTTATCACAGGGCTAGTTTGGAATCATGGAGAAATGTTACCCCCCGCCCCCTGTGTATGGGCAGGAATGTTTTCTCTAGAGTTCAGTTTTTCACCTGGCAACTGAGAACCTGTTACCAGAGTTAGAGGGGTGACCTTAGGTTCGTCTAGACTGCATGCCTTTTTCGACAGAGGAGTATCTGTCGACAAAGCCTCTGTCAAAAAAGAGCATCTAGACTACAACCAGTTCTGTCGAAAAAGCAAGCCGCTTTTTTGAAAGAGAGCGTGGACACTCTCGTTTGAAAAAGCACAGTGTGGATGCAATAGTGCCTTTTTTCGACAGAACTCTGTCGAAAAAAGGCGTTATTCCTCGTAAAACAAGGTTTACTGCAGTCGACAAAACTGCCGCATTCTGTCGACTTACTGTCGACAGAACGCAGCAGTAGTGTAGACGCAGGTATAGTTTTGTCGACAAAAGTCCACAAAACCCTGTAGTCTAGACACACCCGATTAAGCATCGGATGTGAGTTAGGAGCGCTCACTTGAATTCCTGGCTTTCACAGTCTCCCTGGCTGACTGTGGATGTGTCACTTATTTCTCTGTGCTTCTGGTCCTGCCCTGAAAACTGGGAATGTTAATGCTGCTTTCCCCCTTCCCTTTGTCTACCTGGATTCAGTTTTTCAGGGCAGGGACAGTTCCTTACTAAATGCTTGTATGGTGCTTAGCAATTACAGGGCCCTGATTTTTATTGATGACGTTAGGTGCTACCATAGGTGATACGTAAACCTAGGGCGGGGGAGGCAAGCCCTCCAGTCCCACCCCTTCCATCCAAGACACTGCCCATGGACCCATGGGAGCCAAGTCCCCCCTATTACAGGGGCTGGCCTACATAGCACAGGCAGCCCTCGGCCTGCACGCTACACTGCCCCCTGCCTTTGAGCACAGGAGACCCACACTCTCTCTCTACCCTGAGCATGGCAGCCTGCCCCCCTCCCCCAGAGCATGCATTCCCATTGCCTTCCCATGCCTCTGATACCCACTGCCCATGGGTGCTACTGTGATGAATAATTGTATAACTGGAAGGGACCTCGAGAGGTCATCAAGTCCAGTCCCCTGCCCTCATGGCAGGACCAAGCACCGTATAGATCATCCCTGACAGATGTCTATCCAATCTACTCTTAAATATCTCCAGTGATGGAGATTCCACAACATCCCTAAGCAATTTATTTCAATGTTTAACTGCCCTAACAGGAAGTTTTTCCTAATGTCCAATCTCTGGGCCTCAGGGCAACTGCCTTTTTTCTCCCCCTTGCCAGCAGGCTTGTGCACAGAGCCCTACCGAAAGTCACTGGGGGTATGTCTACACAGCAAAATTATTTAGAAATAACAGCCTTTATTTCAAAATAACTTTCCTAGCGTCTACACAAGCCAACTGCTATTTCGAAATTAATTTGAATAGCGGAGGGCGTATTTCAAAATTGGTAAATCTCATTCCACAAGGAATAGTGCCAATTTCAAAATTGCTATTTCGAAATAAGCGCTGTGTAGACGCCTCCAACCCTTCCCAGGGTGCCCTGCTGGCCGCCCTGGCCACACGGTAACTTCTGACCTGATGCCCTGCCGGAACCAATTCCGGCTGGCCTTAAATGAGATTCAGCATCCAATCAGTGTGGATGCGCTATTTCTAAATGCATTTTGTGTGTAGACGCGTTATTTCAAAATAAGACATTTCGAAATAACTATTTTGAAATTAGATATTTCAAAATAACGCTGTAGTGTAGACATACCCTGGCAGAGGTGGGAGTTAAATCCATGTCTTCTGAATTCTCTAACCAGAAGGCTAACCTTCTTCCCAATGCATAGGAAGTGACCACACTACCTATCAGCAGCAGGAGGACATGTTGTTAGGCTGACATATAAATACATCCTTCTGTGTATTGATGCCAAGCAGAGCTAATTAAAACATCTGTAACTGATGGAAACCTACCTGCTATGCCCTTCATTTAATTTTTCTCCCTTCTTCCTGACTAACTGGAAAGACACATGGAGAACAACAAAACATGCATATTAATCTTCTCGTTTCCTTCCCCCTCGTACACTTTCAATTATTGTTCTGCTAGGGTTGACTAATTAACAGCTTGTGGTTATGCATAAAAAAATAACCAGACTCTGCGGCTAATTATGGCTGTTCTATTTATAAGATGAAATAAGAATTTCAGCAGTCGGGGGGGGCGGGGTTCAAGGTTCAAGCAAAGCCACAGTACCACTTGCTTTGGTCACGTGGGATATTGTGTGAAAATGGGACTTAATGCTCGTCAGTACTGAAGTTTTGTCAACAATCTGGGGAAGAATTTCAGGGCTCTTTTTCTTGAAAGTAACCACTGCAAACACTGAACTTAATACAATTCACCCTTGGTATTTTCAATTTCATTTAAATATAATAGGAGAATATTAGCAGCAGTGGATAGCTAGCCTGTGTTACTGCTCAATGCCATGCTCTTTAAACTAGAGGACTAAGGACTTGATCCAGCCTAGTGATTAAGCATGGACCTGACTTTAAGCATGCAAAGTCAATGAATTGCTTATGTAACCCCCCTCTTTCCTCCCTGGGTTACTTGGGGGCAGGCCACGCTCACCTGTGTGCCTGGGCGGCTGATGGTTTTAACATTAAATGAGATCCTGAGTACCCCAGTTGTGATGTTGTATAATTGGGCATTCCCTATCCACCCCCTTGCTGCAGACCCTTGCTTCTAAAGGAATATACAATGGTGGTGCCTTCCCTTGGCTGGCCCTGTACATACTTAATAGTGTGCCTTGGAGCCTCCAGGAATAAAATTATTCTAGTAATAGTCTGGATCTCACTAGAAAACAACAATTATAAATAATATACATCTAACTGATTAAATTAGAATTAACACTCCTTTACTCAACTTAAAGAAGCAGGGTTTGACAGACTAAAAATGAATAAAAGCAATTAACAAAGTACAGAGAAATAAAAGGAAACTTTTTTATCTGGCATTTACACTGTCACCATATATCCCACCCCAGAGTGTGCACTCCTCTGGATCTCAGAGTCCCAGACGCTTGAATGGGCTCACTTGAAGGTCTGCAGATGAATTGGAGACAGCACTGTGCAGGTTGTATGTCAGTCTGGGCAGGCAGCCAGCTGCAAAATCTCTCTGCCACTGGAGTGGGCCCCACCAAATGCCAGCAGCTCTGGTTCACTGGGCTGATCACTCTGCCTCTCTTTGGAGCCAGAATCAGTTTGTCTTCTGTGCTCTGTACCAGGCAGCATTTTCCCAAGCAGACACAGTTACTCATAATACCTTCTATGCAGGGTTATGCAGGCCCTTCTCAGGCTATGTCTAGACTACAGGCTTCTTTCGGAAGATGCTTTTCTGGAAGAGATCTTCCGGAAAAACTTCTTCCGAAAGTAAGTGTCCACACTGCAAAAGTGAATTGAAAAAGCAGCATCCACACTGAATGGACACTATCTCGCATTTAAGCTGTGATTAATATGGATGGAGTGGCCAACAGGTCACCTGTGCTTTTTCCTCTTTCCTCTACTTCCAAAAGAACTCCCTCTTCCCCTTCCACACATACCTTTTTCTGAAAGAGCTCTTTTTCTTTTGGAAAAAGTCTTCTTCCTCGTAGAATAAGGATTACCAATGTCAGGAAAACCCCTCTGTTCTTTTGATTTTCTTTTGGAAGAACATGATTGCAGTGTGGACGTAATTGAAGTTTTTTCAGAAAAACGGCTGTTTTTCTGAAAAAACTCTGTAGTGCAGACATACTCTCAGCCACAGGCATGCCAAAGTCTCTCCCTCCCAGGGACAATCACCAACAGCCCCTGAAGCAGCCAGCTAGATCCAAGCCCCAGCAAGCTCTCAGTAACAGCCTCTAACTTCAATACAACAGCTCCAGACCTGGAAGAGGCTCCACACCAGTAATCTGGCTCCTCGCTCCAAAATGGAGCCCCCACCTCAACTCTCTCTCTCTTGCACAGCTTGGAAGAGAGCCAGCATTTCCCTCCTTTTAGCACTGAAGTACTTGGCTGGTTTGAGGCCCCATATGCACCGGGTTTTTTTTTAATCGAAATATAACAGTTTTGTAGCATTAGTGGAAAGGCCTGATAGGAAGGGCTTTTGACATTAGTGGCAGAGCCAAAATACATACACAAATGTGTGGCTGCATGTGCCTGAACGGCAGCTTTGTGTGATTGGGGAGGACATAGGAACTGCACCCAGGAAGCATCATTTAAGGCATGCGCTGGCCAAGCACAACAATTGCCTGCTCTTAGTATGCAACAGCACTTGCCAGATGCATCAAACATGAGGTCATGAGTCTCTGCCTCATGGCCATGACGGCCCAAGCTTATGAAGAGAGGGGATGTATCTTTTGCTGAGTGTAATTTTGTTGTTGTTGTTGTTGCTTGCAATGAGCACTGAATTAGACAACTGAGGAAAAATACTATTGGCAGGCCCAGGAGGCAAGTCCCTGGGGAGAGGACTGGCTCAGGGGATTAGCCCTGGGATGCAATGGGAGCCTGCTGAAACTTGAATGTTCTGGTTTCTGGGAAACTGAGGCCTCTGGACATGACTTTGTTCCCATTCAGAATGAAAACAAACACTTTTAAAATTCCCCCAACAAAAGGAATTCTTTGAAAATGTTGATCTGGGAAAATTTTCACATCCGACTTTTGAAATTCCAAAATTTTTGAAACAAATTTTGTTCTAAGTTCAAAATAAGTTATTTTTTTCCTTTTCATGGTCATTGCTATGTGAATGGATATGTTTTTGAAGTGTTTGGATTTTAGCAAAAACAGTAGGTTTTGTAAAGTAAAATAAATAAATTGTTGAGTTTTTGACAAACTTCCAGTCCAATTGTAGCTACAATCTATTTTGGCTGATCTGAAGCTGAGGAGTGTTCAGCCCAGATGGTCATGAAGTATTTCTACTACTTTCAATAACTCTGGAGTTGGCTGATTACTTTCATTTTGGGAAAATGTCCCTGTTTTTCACCAAACCCCATTTTTCCTCTAAAACCTTTTTTTTTTTTACTGAAAACAGTTTTTTTTCCTGACAGTCAACCCAAAACATGATTTCTCCTTGTGTCCCACTTTAAAAAATGATTTCCCCCCCAACATTTTCCACAAAAAATGGCTAAGCCCTGTTACTAATGCTTTGTACCTCTGTAGCACTTTCAAGCTTTTTCAAGGTTTTTAACATAAGCTGCCCAATTCATCCACATCATTGCTTGGTGTTCTCCTCATTTGATAGATGGGAAAACTGAGGAACAGGAAACTTGTTTAAAATTGACCAGGAAGACTATGACACAGCTAGAAATTGTACCAGATCTCCTGGTTTTCAGTTTTATCCTCAAGCGTGTAAATCAGGGCTACTCAACTTTGGAAGCCCCGGGGCCACAATGATACTCATAGTACATGCTGAGGGCCACAACTTAAGTGTGGTTGCATATACATGCAAATATATATGCAAATATATGCAAATAGATTCTTTCACACAATGCCCCAGCGCTCCCAGGGAGCTAGAAAGGCTGACACCTGTACCCATCTGTTCCAGCCAGCCCATCCGCTTGCATCTTTCAATGCTCACCCCGCCTGGGACACTCCTTGCTGTTGTGGAGCATGTTCCCAGTGGAGGCCGTGTTCAAAGGATCCCACCTGCAGGCTGCATGTTGAGCCCTGCATAAACCCAAACCGCACTGCAGGACACAAACAAATGGGCCGCAGGCTGCATGCGGCCCATGGGCTGTGTGTGTTGAGTAGCTCTGCTGTTCATGATACTCCCATTTAGGGGGACCATATTTCCTAAAGGGAAAATGGGACTCTGCAAGGGGCTAGCCCAAGCTCTTCCCTCACCCTCCTGCATGGGTTTGGACAGAGCCACTCACCAGAGCCTCTCCTCCGGCCCATGTTGCTTGTCCTCCTCGTCCCATGCAAGACTGGGGCTTGTGTGACTACTCACCTGAGCCCTGCCTATGCTCCCTTTCTCCTGCCCTTCCCCACGTGAGGCTGGGGCTTGCATTATTGCCTGCTTGAACTCTGCCTGCCTGCCTCTACCCTGTCAAGCAGGTCGGTATTGTCATTACTCCTCTCTCCTCCCACCCCGCCTCAGCATAATTCCTTTGCACCCTATTTTTGCAAAAAAAGGTTGGGACAGACAGGACAGGGCTTAAAATGAGACTTTCCCTGCCAAAATGGTACATATAATCACTCTGCTCCCACTCTTCTCCTCAGCAGTGGATTGTTTCTAAAAACAATCAGCTCAAGCGATTAACAGACCTTTAATCATTATAACATATACATTCATGATGGGTTTCACTGTCTCACAGCAACCGTCATACAACTAGCTTGCACTGGATTCACATGACAATTCCATGTAACCACTCTACATGATTCAGGCAGAAGACGGGGCAGACATACTTGAAGTTGCTAAATGTTTCTGCTAGCGTTTAGATCTCATGATCACGCTGTAGTGGAGTTGATAGCTAGACCCAGATAATTATTACCTTGTAATGGCATAATATTTACTACTTACAGGGTTAGTAATTATCCTGCAGTTTCTGGGTTTTGCAATCGGTCCCAGGGGGCCCAGCTGATGTTGCTCAAGTAGGAACAAACTTCACAGAGGGCGAGCCATGCCCCAAAGCTGATGGCCATTCCAATACTTAGATTTACCAAGCCAGCACAAAATAGCTACTATGACAACTTACTGGTTATCCAGAAACCAACAACACAGTCCCCTTAGGCAGGGCTGAGCAAGAGGCTGGATCGAGCCCGTGTGGCAGCTCCTGGCCCCGCCTCCTACGCATTGCCTGGCAACCAAGGGGAAGGCACGAGCCCTTTTAATAGAAGCATTTGAAAGGGCTCACAGCTCCCGGCCCTGCTGCTAGCCCATCGCCTGGGAGCCACGAGCCCTTTCAGTTGCTTCTGTTGAAAGGGCTTGCGTCTGCTGGGCGGCTGCCAGGCAACGGGTTAGCAGCGGGGCCAGGAGCTGCCAGCCCTTTTGTGTGAATTTCAAGCCACCAGCCCAGAGAACTCTGGGAGGAGGCTAGCTTCTCGCACCCTCCTATCTGCTCCAGATCCCTTCCATTGGCCAAAACTCAGGGGGCAGGAATCCCAGGCGAAGCAAAGCTCGGGGTAGGCTAGCTCTCAACTTCGCCCCTTCCACGCAAGGCCCTGCCCCTTCTGGGGCAGCCCGCAACCACTTCCAAAATTTGTGAAGTGGCCCCCTTTTCCAAAATTATCTCCCACCCCTGCCTTAAAGCAACCCAGCTTTAGGCCTTCAGCCAGACACCCATGTCAAATGTGATAAGGCTCAATGACGATCTTATTCATCATATAAAAACCTTCTGCCAGTCCCAAAGGAATGGACACATTACCTCCAAGTTAATGAATATCTCAGATCTTACCTCAGCTGCAGTGTGGACGCTCTCTTGCACCAAGGTACATTGCTTTTGCGATGTGCTTTGATGTGCGGACGTGCTTTTGCACAAGAAGGTTTTGTGAAAAAACTTTTGTGCAAAAGGCTTCTTGTGCAAGAAGCATGTAGTGTAGACGTAGCCTCAGGGCTGACTGCTGCAGGAGCTCCAAGGTAGGAAGCACCGATGGCAAACCACAGCGGCCAGGCTGGGAGAGACTGCAGGGGACACCACCAGACTGGAGCAAAGGGATGGAGAGGACTGGGGAATGGTTCCCTGGGAGCTTGGTGTGTTGTGGTGGGCTGCTTCACTCTGACAGTCCCTGGGCTGGGACCTGGTGGAGAGGGAGAACCTGAATTCTCCCTACCTCCTCCTCAGCAACACCATATGGGAATCTATGCCTATGGTTCTGCTGCTGACTACTAGGCCGAACTACCCTGAGGAGAATTGTATCGACTTGGTGGTTGCTAGGCCATACTACCCTGGACACAGGAGAAGTCTATAGACTCCATGGCTGCTGGGCCATGCTATCCTGACCACAGGGAAAATGTACTAACTCTCTGGCCACTAGGCTGTACTACCCTGACCACGGGGGGCATTATTTTGACTCTCTGACCGGTAGGCTGAACTATCCTGACCACAGGGGGGATTGTAGTGACTCCTTTGGACATTGGGCCACACTACTCCAAGAGAGAGAAGGGCACAGAAATGTACTCTAGCTGTTGTACCACATTACCCTGACAGAGAGAGAGGTGTAGAATTGGACTCGGGTTATCAGGCCACGCTACCCTGAAAGCAAGGGGTCGCATACAGTTCAAGGGGCCACAGAGGACCCATCATCACCCTCACAAGTGGACTGACAAGGTATCCCTCAACAGACTCAAACATGAACCTAATTTGTTGGGGAAGAGTCAACATGGCTTTTGCAAAGGGAAATTATGCCTTGCCAATCTAGAATTCTTTGAGGCGGTCAACAAGCATGTGGATAAGGGAGATCCAGTGGATATAGTGCACTTATAAAAGCCTTTTAGGTCCCCAAGCAAAGACTCTTAAGCAAATTAAGCTGTCATGGGATAAGAAGGAAGCTCCTCTCATGGATTAGTAAGTAGTTAAAAGACACAAAACAAAGGGTAGGAATAAATGATCAGTTTTCAGAATGGAGAGCGAGATATAGTTGTGTCCTCCAGAGGTCTGTAGTAGTACCAGTCCTATTCAACATATTCATAAATGATCTGGAAAAAAGGGGTAAAAAATGAGACGGCAAAATTTGCAGATGACACAACTAATTAAGATAGTTAAATCCCAAACAAATGGTAAAGAACTTGAAAAGCTTCTCACAAAGCTGGGTGACTGGGTAACAAACTGGCAGATGAAATTCAATGCTGAAAAATGCAAAATAGTGCACATTGGAAAACCTAAACTCAACTATACATATAAAATGATGGGCTCAAAATTAGTGGCTACAACTAAAAAAAAAAAGAGCTCTTGGAGTCATTGTGGACTGTTGTCTGAAAACATCCACTCAATGTGCAGTGGCAGTCAAAAACCAAACCAAATGTTGGGAATCATTAAAATGTGATAGAGATAAGACATGCTGCCTCAATATAAACCCATGATATGCTCATACCTTGAATACTGCATCCAGAAGTGGTCACCTCATCTAGAAACAGATGTATTGGAATTGGAAAAGGTTCAGAAAAGGGTAACAAAAATTATGGAACAACTGCCATATGAGGAGAGATTAATAAGACTGGGACTTTTCAGCTTGGAAAAGAGACAACTAAGTGCTGCCATCGGGGTCTATACAATCATAACTGGTATGAAGAAAAAAGATAAGGAAGTATTATTTACTCCTTCTCATAACACAAAAACTATGGCTTACCACATGAAATTCAGAGGCAGCAGACCTAAAATAAACAAAAGGAAGTATTATTTTCTCACAATGCACAGTTAACCTATGGAACTCCTTGCCGGAGGGATGTTGTGAAGGCCAAGACTGTAACAGAGTTCAAAAAAGAACTAGATAAGTTCAAGGAGGATAGGTTCATCAATGGCCATTAGCCAGGATGGGCAAGGATGGTGTCCCTAGTCCCTGGTTGCCAGAAGCTGGGAATGGGCAAAAGGGGAGGGATCACTTGATGATTACCTGTTCTGTTCATTCCCTCTAGGGCACCTGGCATTGGCTAGTCAGAAGAGAGGATATTGAGCTAGATAGACCTTTGGTCTGACCAGGTATGGCTATGCTTATGTTAGCTCTAAACCCCATTTCCGTATTTTCTATGCCATTAATTCCTGCCAGGATTCAGTGAAATGCTGAATTGATCTTCTTTAGCAGAGTTGGTGCTGCCTGAGAATCTTGATTAGTTGAAGATGATCAGTAGAAAGTTTCATGACAGTAGTCTCAGCTGGTGAGTCTTCATTGCAATGCTACAAGTATTCACTTAGCAAAAATATGACAATGGCAAATTTTAGAGCAGCCTGCAGTTTGAATGACCATCAGTAACTGTGCTTACTGCTGTCCTAGCTTTGTGGTTTAGTTTCCTTATGACTTGCAGCAAGATCTTCATAACACAAGAGCAAAAGCTTTTCAATCAGTCTCCCTGCTTGCACAGAAGGTATTTAAGCATGAATAGTGACCACAGTTATAAGGTGATCATCCAGTACAATTCCACAGTTTAAAAGGATATCAGATGTTTACCTACCCAGCAACAGATTATTGTTACAAATACCAACATTCTAGCTCCAGCAACACATCTCATCCCAGCATGCCCTGGCCAACTTCTCCTACCCTCCGCCCCCCGACATCAGTGCCAGATTATGACATTTTTAAGGTATATGAAGTATACGAGTCCCCATAGTATTAAAACTGAATGGATTATGTTTACAGAACAGGCATTGGATATATAAACACAAGATGTATGTTCTCACAGGAAAACGAGGCAATGTAATTTGTTTAACACCATTAATAAGGAAAATTAACTTTTCATATGAAAAAATTGATTAATTTTGTTAAGGAAATACAACATTTTTCCAGACAAACGTTTGTACGTGTATTTTATATATTATTCCAATGTAATTTTCACTGCAAAACAATGAATTGTTGGGATTTTTCTTTTGTGATACTATAAAAATACAGTGAAGGTTCCCAGAACTGATGGAGGGAAGCCAACGCAAATTTACCGTCCTCAAGAACCACTTGATGCAAGTACGTGGAATGATCGTCTGTAAATTCAGTCAAGCGCATGAATAGTACATAAATCAGGAAGTGGTGTGTGCACCAAAATACACCATTGTATGTATGTAGAGATCAGAAGAAGACAGAACACACAAACACTTCAGAAAATAAAGAAAAACAGGAGCAAATGCACACTCAGTTGTACAGTGCTAGACGTAAATAAAAAATGGCGGCCTTCCCGCTATTATTATCCAAAGGGGCTGCTGCTATTCAAGACATCATTCTTAGGATGAGTCCTATACAAGTTTGAGGTTGGCAGGTTTGCTTCACGACACTGCCATCTCTGACCTCGTATTTTTCCTGTTTGAAATAAGGCCATCGTGTACACCACGGCTTTTTGATGGGTGCCTGAAAGGTCACCAGATTGAGGCTGTGATGGGCCAAAGAGGGAAGCCAATTGCAAAGCCAGTTGCAAGTCCATCTTTACAGTAAACAGTCTTCTGTTCCAGTAATCTATGGTTACAGAATTGGAAGGTGAGTTGCAGTTGTTTGGAATTTGTATGTGATGAGAACTGCATGAGAACATGGTCATTTGTGACCCCTGTATCAGGTGCAATCTGGGGTTGTTTTTCTATAGCAGATAGCAGAAACTTTGAACGTGAAACAAATAACACAACCCCAGCTGATTAAAAATCAGGGAAATATGAAAAAAGACAAATTTCAGTGAAAAGTTAGATTAAAAAAATCAAGAAAAAACAAAATGGGAGAGATATTGGATGTCACTTTTGAGTACCTGTACCCTACAATGGAAGAAGAGGATCCCAGGAAAGCATGCACACAGATATTCCTCATGTGTGTGTGTCTCTGTGTGTGTGTAATCCAAGATTTCCCAATCCTCGAAGGTCTGGTTCAAGTAATAAGGCAATGTTGGTAGAGGCAAAAGCACCTTAAATTAATATGAAGCCAGCATTTTGTGCTGTGATACTTCTTGAGTGGAACTGGCTGAAAATTTTTGAATGAAAACAATTGCATTAAAATATGGCCTTTTTGTGAAAATGAGAGTTTTTGCCAATTTTTTTCCTATTTTTCATACTCATATTTTTAATAAAATATTATTTTTGTGCATTTTCCACATTTCCCCTCTCTATCCATGGTAAGTTGGAAGAAGGGGGCAGGGACCCAAGCCCCTTAAATATTCAAAACAAAACATTTTTGATCACTTTGAATAACTGTACTTGCCATTTTGAATTTCTTTTCCATTTTGCAATATTTTTTTCACCACTATGTTGAAACCTTTCCAAAACTCTGGTTGGGCCATCCCAGTAATTCCAATCATGTATAAAGGGCACACAGCAACCTTCATCTGTCATTGAAAGCTGAGGAAAAATCAAAGTTGTTTGAAGTGCCACTCTTTGGTGGTGGTACTCTGGAGGAATCAAGTGCAGAAAACCTAAGATTAAGTCTTAAAAAAAAACCCTAGTTTATGTTGTCATTCAGAGCCATGGCAGTGATACCAAAAATCTTATTGGAATTATTGAGTTGTCAGTAGCTCACTTACCACATGCTGCTTTTAAAAGGTAGGGGGATATAATATGTACATTTCTGTTGATGTGAACAGCATCTCTGGATTCTTATTTCAATGACAGATTGAGACATTTGTGCAATGAACTCTGGCACCAGTATTAATACCACCATGTCTGTTTTCTTTATGCTTGTTTGCTTTCACTGCCACCAGCGCTGATGAGAGTATCAAAATGTCTTGATGCATTAGTGAGCATTTTACCTCCACTAACTCTTACTTGTGACCTCCCTGCCACTACTCCTTTTGCAAATGACTCTGCTATGTTAAGAGAGAAGTACTTCCAGGTTTTGAAGGCTTTGTGTATGGAGGGTAGCTGGGTAGGGAGGAGGAGAGAAGTAATTCAAGGTATATTCACCCATTGCTAGACTGTGAAATAGGTTTGTGAAATCACCATGACTTAGAATAAACTCCTGAAAAATCCGAACAGAAGATCACTTTGCTTCACATCTTCCCTTCCAATGTACTTTGGCTTAAATGAGTAGACCCATTTTAAATACAGCATTTACTCTCTGCTTAAAGGTATGTGTATGCCTACGGACACGTTTCAAATTAGATGCTTGCTAGCAGAATTAAGGCCTCTATGACTCTTCCTTTTTTTCCTTTCTTAAATTTTGTAATATATGCTAGCTTCAGAAGCAAATACATTGAAAATGATGTTGGGGTTAGAGGAAGAGGAAGAATCTTGTTCATAAGGGCCTTGGAGCAAAGTGCTAATATTTTCTTTGTTGGTAAAGCCCCATGCACACCTACAATTTTGTGTAGATTGGAAGCTCTTTGGAGAGGTGGCCGTTTGTGTTTTCTGCCATGGTCAGTGACTGGGGGTAGGTCGAGACTGCATCCCTCTGTCAGCAGAGGGATGCAGATTAGGCAGGTCGACATTGCAAATGAGGCAGGGATTTAAATATCCCACGCCTAATTTGCATAAAAATGGCCACTGCGTTTTGCCGACTCAGCACTTTGTCAGCAAAAAATGGCAGTCTAGAGGAGGATCTGTCGAGAAAGAAAGCCTTTTTCGATAGCTCCCTTATGCCTCCTGCAAGGAGGTTTACGGGATCTGGCGAAAAAGGCTTTCTTTCTCGACAGAGTCCCCTCTAGACTGCCACTTTTTGCCGACGAAGTGCTGAGTCAGCAAAACACGGAGGCCATTTTTATGCAAATTAGGTGCGGGATATTTAAATCCCTGCTTCATTTGCAATGTCGACCTGCCTAATCTGCATCCCTCTGCTGACAGAGGGATGCAGTCTAGACATACCCTGGAGCTTCTTCATGATACTGCAATACAAATATGAAGGATAAATAATATCTATTTTGAGCTTACCATCTCAGGAAACTGTTTCCAAAAGGGGGAAGAAAAGAGCTTACTCCAATGGTCGTCTTGTGAATACTGATATTTCGGGATGAAAGGATGATCACTCCTGCATTGACTGGGCCAAGGATGGGTGAATACCAGCTCCTAGACCAGGTCTTGTTTGCCAAGGTTAGCCCCTAGCGGGCCATCACTGCTATATTTACCTGCAATTCCACAGGTATGGGCGATTGCTGCTCCTGTTGGCTGTGGATCACCGTTCCCAATGAGAGCTTCGGGAAGCCATGTCCCAGTCTGCACCGCTTCCCGTAGCTCCCATTGCCCGGGAACAATGATCCGTGGCCAATGGGAGATGAAATCACCCATACCTGCAGAGGACCAGGTATATATAGTGGCGGCAGCCCACCGGGGCTAACTCTGGTGAACTGCCACAGTTTTATTAACCGCACCTGGACTGGGCATTCCATGGGCTAGCGAGGAACAAAACCTCAGCGCTGAGCTTTAAAGATAGGGTTTGCTTTAGTGCATTTACTCTGAGTCTACAGTAAGAGCACTCACATGCTCACAGAGAGACTAGACGATGGCCATGGTATGGCGATTTTTACACACACTGTTCAAGAAGGTCAAGTGATCCAGACAATCTTCCTCTGTTTTCCACATAAGTGGGGGGACTGAAATGACTGTGGGTGAGAGAAAAGGGTGATACAAATTCAGCTGCTCTCTTGCCTCCAGCTGCCTGTCAGCTCCTGAGACATCAGGGCTCAGAGAGGTAATTCTAGACTGGTTTATCTTTCTCCGCAGCAAAGTGCTCCGACAACAGGAGCAAAATCCTAGAACGCCTTTTTAACAAAACTGTTATGCTACATAAGCAAGATGAAGTTACATGCTCGACAGAGTTCTGTGTCGCCTGTGGTGTATATTTGTTTACCTGTAAATAAACAGCACGATTACAATTCTTTTTGAGGTTCCCATATTTAAAGGTGTAGTTGGTCAAAATGTCCCTCAGACACAGAACTCTGAAAACCTCTGTACAATCTAGAGCGGCCTGTCAGACTTCATTAGCTGCAAGGATTGGAGAGCACTTGAAACACAGATCCTGGCGCACTGTCAAACCATTGTCTTATTCAAAGTCAAGCTGTAGAAACTGTATCTTAGGCTTACAACATCAGACTGCAACATATGATAAGTGCTGAAGACAGATAATAGTGGAGGGTCTGAGACGAGACAGCATGGAAGGCTGCATGGCAAGAAAGGTCTGTATGAATTCTCTGATGCGAACAAAGCCAAGACTGCTATGGGCCTTTAAGGCACATCTATACTTACCAGAAGATCGACGCTCCAGAGATCGATCTTCTGGCATTCAATTTAATGGGTCTAGTATAGACCCATTAAATCGAACGCTGAGGGCAGTTCCTGCCAGCGTCCAGTACTCCTCCTTTTGCAAGGAGTAAGGGAAGCTCTCACATCGTGGATACTGCCAAGGCTTGGCTTAAGGCAAGTTGACTCCAGCTATACATTCTATGCTGCTGGAGTTGCGTACCTTAAGCTGCCCTTCCTGGTTTCATGTAGACTAGGCCTTAGACAATAAGAATTAATGGCATTCATTGCAACAGGATTTGAACTATCAAACAGAGAAAGGTGGGAAATACAGCCTGTCAAAATGAGCCCAAGGAGATTCCCCCACTACTGTAATAACAGAAGTAAATTGTATTAGCTGATCTGTATGTTTTAAAATGAGAACCACAGCCAGTTTATTCTTTTTAAATATTAAACTGGCTTGTGTCAGAACACAGGACTGGGCTAGCCCAAGGTGTAGGCAATGGGAAAATGAAGGCTTTTGCCTCTTGCTCAGTATTTTAAGTGCAGTCCAGATTGGTAGTAACTCCTGGGGGAAAACTCCCAGACAAAATCCATAGAGCCGCCATCTTGTCCACCTTCAGGTCATTCCTCAAAACTCCCTTCTCCTGTAAAGCTCTCAACCAACTGCAGTCTGACAAAGGCTAGGGTGTAGCCAGTTGTGATTGCCACTTCTCATTGGCTAAGGCTAGGTCTACATGATAAACCTATATCCGTATAACTCCATTGCTCAGAGGTATGAAAAATCCACACCCCTGAGTGGCATAGTTGTACTGAACTAATCCCCTGTGTAGAGTTTCTTCCATCAACATAGCTACTGCCTCTTAGGGAGGTGGATTCACTAGACCAGCAGGAGAAGCATGGTGAAGCAGGAGAAGCATGGTGTAGGAGCATCTTCACTTAAACGCTACTGAAGCTGTATCGATACAGCATTTTTAATGTAGATCTGCCCTAAGAGTTGTGCTCCTTCTATTGATCTTATCGGTGCTTGCATGTTCTCTCTCACATGTTATCCTGTGGTTTAGATTGTAATATTGTGAGGTCATATGCTGTATGTTTTAATAGTATCAGCCTTAGGGTGCTTTCATAATACAGATGGTCACTAATAAAATAGTCATAGTAGCTAAACTATGTTGTATTCTGGTAAGTGTTCAGTGACCCAGATGAGATGACCTGCTGATCTCCATTCTGAATAACCAGGTATTTGCATCATAAAACTGCTCTGCCACAGATAACCTGTATAACCTTGGGGAAGTCACTTAGTCTCTGACTCAGGACCTTTTCTGTACAATGGAAATAATAGTTACCCCACCTCACAGGCAGATTTTTAGAGTTAATGTTTTGCAGATTGTGAAGTGCTCTGATTCTACAGCAATGGGGTCGTGTTAATATCTTACACAGAAAGAGAGAAAACACTGCAGTTGAAATCCTTATTGTCCATCTCAGTTACAGTGTTGAATAAGATACTCAATTTCTTACTCATTTTTAAAGGTGACCTCCCCAGATCAGGATTGAGATTTTATTCATTTTATATGTGGCTTGTAGGTACTAGCCAATGTTTCCTCTAATCTTTTCAATCCATGTGCAGATTTTTTCCATACATGTGTGGAATAATTTTTCTACATGCACCAAGGCATATGTGAATGTGCACCACCAGTAGAAATAAAATCTACCTGTGAGTGCTCTGCTAATCAGCTGGGCTGCATTTAAATCTCTCCTGAGATGGCTGCAGATCAGCGAGGAGAAGCTGCTGTTTCCAACATAGCATCAGTTTTGTAGATAAAAAGATTCTTGTGGCTTTTAATTTGACACAGTTCATAAGCAAATGTAGAATTTTAAAAAAATGTTCCTAAAATATATGCTGCTAATTTAATAGCTTGCACTTTTATTGTGCCTATTAACAAAGGATCTTTTACCATATCAGAAACCCTAATCAAAGCCTTGCAGCACCCTCTTGGAGAAGTTAAATATTTGTTCTCCCCATTTTTTTTATAGCTGGGGAACTGATGCCATATAGTGGGTAAGTGACTTGCCCAAAGTCACATAAGAAGTTTGTGGCTATGCTGGAACCCAGATTTCCCTGGCTCCCGTTCTGGTGCCCTACCCACTATGTTGAGCTTTCTCCACACTCCTCTTTAAAAGAGCTACTTGCTTGTGACAGGAACACATCTCTTTTATGAGGTATTTAGGCAGCTGGGATCATTTGGCTGGAAAACGCGTGTAACATACAAAGATGGAAAATGTCTGGCATAACAAGATTGTACAGCCATAGTAGAGAATAATCAGAAATGACAACAGACATCTCGACCAATTTGATCCAACCTTGATTTTGCAAACTTCAAGTGATGCAAAGAATCAGACACCATGGAAAGACCATGTCTATTGTTAGTCAAAAGCAAGTGGATGCCAATAACTGTGCATACTATAACATGGCTATTAATTGCTAAGAATAAGAGCAGGGCTTATTTTCTGACTACATAACAGAAATCTCCATCACCGCTGGCACCCACGAATAGGGCATGAAGACAGAACCTACTCTCCAGGACAAAGTGCTTTGATGGACAGCACCAGGGTAGTTTACGTTTCTACTGCCTTGTGACACATTGTACCTCAAAGTAGCACCTCAGAACCATGACGATACTATGATGTGTGTTGTATGAAGTATGCCATGTGGGGTATCACTGTAAGTGTCTTGATCTGTTGAACATTAATATCCTGTTGGAGTGTATGTGCTGCTGTTGTACGTGAAGCTCTGAAGCATGGCTATATGTGTTATTGAAATACATTGTGAGGCTGGGAGATGCCCATGGCCAACCTTTCAACTGTTATAAAGGGCCAACAAGATGTGCTGATGGCCCATTAAAGGGAAATCCACTCTCCCAATGACCATCCCAGAGACTTCTCAGGGATCACACATATGCAATAGAGACTGCTTGGCCCATAGGGAATGTCTGATCTCCATGACACGCAAAAACAAGCTGTAAAAGTATAAAACAGGGGAAGTGAAGGCCAGGACTTTAAGGCTTCGTCTACACTGCAGGGTTTTTGCAGAAGAAGCCTTTTGTGCAAGAGTTTTTGCACAAAAACTTCTTGCACAAAAACATGTCCAGACCTCAAAGCACATTGCAAAAGCAATGTGCTTTTGTGCAAGAGAGCGTCCACCCTGCATGGACGCTCTTGCTTAAGAAAGCTCTGATGGCCATTCTGGGTGTGTCTAGACTACAGGGCTACGTCTAGACTGGCATGATTTTCCGCAAATGCTTTTAACGGAAAAGTTTTCCATTAAAAGCATTTGCGGAAAAGAGCGTCTAGATTGGCACGGATGCTTTTCCACAAAAGCACTTTTTGCGGAAAAGCGTCCGTGCCAATCTAGACGCGCTTTTGCGCAAGAAAGCCCCGATCGCCATTTTAGCCATCGGGGCTTTTTTGCACAAAACAATTCTGGGTTGTCTACACTGGCCCTCTTGTGCAAAAGCATTTGCGCAAGAGGGCTTTTGCCCGAACAGGAGCGTCATAGTATTTGCTCAAGAACACTGACGATCATACATTAGATCGTCAGTGTTCTTTGCGCAAATTCAAACAGCCAGTGTAGACAGCTGGCAAGTTTTTCCGGAAAAGCAAACTCGGCAGTTTTGTCGACGGTGGTAAACCTCATTTTATGAGGAATAACACCTTTTGTCGACAGAGTTCTGTCGACAGAAGGCGTTATTGCATCTACACTGTCCTTGGCGTCTACACTCTCATGTTGACAAAGTGGCTTGCTTTGTCGACAGAACTGGATGTAGTCTAGATGCTCTTTGTCGACAGAAGCTTTGTCGACAGTATCTGTTGACAAAGCCTCTGTCGACAAAAACCTGTAGTCTAGACGTACCCTCTGTGAATGGCCATCAGAACATCTGTGCTTCTTCCGATAGACAGAGTGTCCGCACCTGCCTTTTTGAGCAAGAGCTGTAGCGCAAGAAGGAGTTATTCCTCATGGGGAGAGGAATAACTCTACTGGCAAAAGCCCTCTGTTCTGTCGATTTTCTTGTGCAAAAGCACACTTGAGGTATGGACACTGCCGGTTTTTGCGCAAAACCCGTGTAGTGTAGACGTAGCCTAACAGGGTTCAAAAAAGAGCTAGATAGATTTATGGAGCCTGTCAATGGCTATTACCCAGGATGTGTAGAAATGGTGCTCCTAGCCTCTGTTTGTCAGAAGCTGGAAATGGGTGCCAGGAGAGGGATCACTTGATGATTATCTGTTCTGTTCACTCCCTGTAAGGGCACCTTATATTGGCCACTGTCGGCAGACAGGACACTGAGCTAAAAGGACCTTTGGTCTTACCCAGTCTGGCCATTCTTATATTTTTATACAAGTGACATCATCAGTTGGCTTCTCTCTGGCCCCAACTCAATATCTAGCTGAAGAACATCTGGAGGCCAAAGACTTTGAACTGGGGAAGGGTGGTCACAGATGGAAAAAGGGAGTCCAGTCGGTGTATTGAAGATCTGTAACCCCTTTGTACTGTCTGTTAGGGTGAGCCAGTGCTTGATTCAAAGCCCGTTCTGTTTGCAGAACTTAGACTGTCAGCTTATTTTTGTTTTTTAAGTGACACTGATCTCCTCACCTGCTACTTACAAGCACTTAAAATCTGTCTTTCTGTAGTTCATACATTTTGTTTTATATTTTACCTAACCTGACGTGTGTTGGTGGAAGTGCTTGGGAAATCTCAGCTCAGCTGGCAAAAGCCAGTGTGTGTCCATTGCACATTGAGGGTGTGATGGAACTGAATAACAAACTTACATTGAACAGGTTTCTGACCAGTGCATGGCGGTATGGTGCTGGGGTGCAAGGCTGGGGAGCTGGGGGGAATTGACTGAAGCCTCTACGTTGGTTCATGAGTGGCTGGGAGAGCATTCACATAACTCAGTTAGAGGGGGTCTCTGCCTGTGAATGGCTGTGTAAGTGCAGTGTCTGCTAGAGGTTTGTAACTCAACATCAGCCTCACAGTTGAGGGCCTCTGAGGGACAGAGGGCTCAGCAGTCCCAAAGTTCAGGTTGTTCCCTGGGGACATTATCACATGCCCAGACTGTATATGCCTTCAGCAAACTGGGGACATTGGGCTCCAGAGGAGTCCATCGAAAGTACCATGGGACTGTTCCAAATTGAAGCCTTTCCACTGACATCAGTTGGCTTTAAACCAGGAAATTCACCATGGTCTTGTGTGACAGCTGCTATCCAGGACTGAACTGGAGATTTCCAGAGCTAAAAGCATGTGTTAACGAACCAGTCTTGCTAGCTAATAGTGGCCGCAGGCTCACACGCTCTGCCATTCAGGCACTTGTACCACACAAAGGCCAGAGGGTTACACTTGCTCCCTGCGTAGCCCCTCACTCCAGTTGTAACATGGGTGTAAACCAGTGCCAAACTGATTTGAAAGCACTTTACACTTAGTTTGTACAGGTGTAGATGCCTGCAATCATAGAATCACAGAATACTAGGACTGGAAGGGACCTCGAGAGATCATAGAGTCCAGTCCCCTGCCCTCATGGCAGGACCAAGCACTGTCTAGACCATCCCTGATAGGTGTCTATCCAGACTGCTCTTAAATATCTTCAGTGATGGAGATTCCACAACCTCCCTCAGCAATTTATTCCAGTGTTTAACCACCCTGACAAGACGTTTTTACTAAAAGTTCACAGTCATGCTGGAAGGGCATAACAAGTGGGGTTCCACAGGGGTATGTTTTGGGACCAGTTCTGTTCAATATCTTCATCAATGATTTAGATGATGGCATAATAATCGTACACCAAGTAGTCTGATGGTGACTTTATCAATAAACTAGGCAAATACAACTTAGATGGGGCTACTTAATAATCCTACTCTCTATGCTATCCAGCCAGTTATGCACCCACCCTATAGTAGCCCCATCTAAGTTGTATTTGCCTACTTTATTGATAAGGTCACCATCAAACTTCTTGGTGAAGGCCAAAAGAAAAAAGTCATTAAGCACCTCTGCCAATTCCAAGTTTTCTGTTATTGTTTCTCCCCCTTCACTGAGCAACCCGATCCTTAGTCTTCCTCTTGCTTCTAATCTATTTATAGAATATCTTCCTGTTATCCTGTATGTCTCTAGCTAGAGTGATCTTGTTTTGTGCCTTTGCCTTTTTTATCATGCCTCTGCATACTTGTGCCCTGCATACTTGTGTTTGCTTATATTAATCCTTTGTAATTTGACCTAGTTTCCACTTTTTATATAACTCCTTTTTGATTTTTAAATCATGCAAGATCTCCAGGTTAAGCCAAGGCGATCTTTTGCCAAACTTGCTATCTTTCCTACGCAGTGGAATAGTTTGCTTTTGGGCCCTTAATAATGTCCCTTTGAAGTGAGCAGTGAGGTGGTAAAGTTTGCGGATGATACTAAACTGTTTAAGATAGTCAAGACAGAAGCAGACTGTGAAGAACTTCAAAAAGATCTCACCAAACTAAGTGATTGGGCAACAAAATGGCAAATGAAATGTAATGTGGATAAGTGCGAAGTAATGCACATTGAAAAAAATAATCCCAACTATACGTACAGTATGATGGGGGCTAATTTGGCTACGACAAATCAGGAAAGAGATCTTGGAGTTATCGTAGATAGTTCTCTGAAAACTTCCATACAGTGTGCAGCGGCGGTCAAAAAGGCAAATAGGATGCTAGGAATTATTAAGAAAGGGATAGAAAATAAGACACAGAATATCTTACTGCCCCTGTATAAAACTATGGTACGCCCACATCTTGAATACTGTGTACAGATGTGGTCTCCTCACCTCAGAAAAGATATTTTGGCCTTGGAAAGGGTTCAGAAAAGGGCAACTAAAATGATTAGGGGTTTGGAACGGGTCCCATATGAAGAGAGGCTAAAGCGACTGGGACTTTTCAGTTTAGAAAAGAGGAGACTGAGAGGGATATGATAGAGGTATATAAAATCAAGATTGGTGTGGAGCGGGTGAATAAAGAGAAGTTATTTATTAGTTCCCATAATAGAAGAACTAGAGGACACCAAATGAAGTTAACGGGTAGCAGGTTTAAAACTAATAAAAGAAAGTTCTTCTTCACACAGTGCATAGTCAACCTGTGGAACTCCTTGCCAGAGGAGGCCGTGAAGGCTAGAACTATAGCAGAGTTTAAAGAGAAGCTAGATAATTTCATGGAGGTTAGGTCCATAAAAGGCTATTAGCCAGGGGATAGAATGGTGTCCCTGGCCTCTATTTGTTAGAGGCTGGAGATGGATGGCACGAGACAAATTGCTTGATCATTGTCTTCGGTCCACCCCCTCTGGGGCACCTGGTGCTGGCCAGTGTTGGCAGACAGGCTACTGGGCTAGATGGACCTTTGGTCTGACCCAGTACGGCCATTCTTATGTTCTTATGAAAAACTGCCAACTCTCTTCAGTTGTTTTTTGTCTTAATCTCTCTTCCTATGGGACTTTACCTATCAGTTCTCTGAGTTTACTAAAATCTGCTTTCCTGAAATCCATTGTCTCTATTTTGTTGTTCTCCCTTCTACCATTCCTTAGAATCATGAACTCTGTGATTTCATCACTTCCACTCAAGCTGCCTTTCACTTTCAAATTTTCAACCAGTTCCTCCCTATTTGTTAAAATCAGATCTAGCACACCTTCCCCCCAGTAGCTTTTTCAACCCTGTGAAATAAAAAAATGTCTCCAATGCAGTATAAGAACTTATTGGATAGTCTGTGCCCTGCTGTGATGCAATGATGCAGGGCAATGATGAATGAGACCCTGTATTTTCATATGTATCCCTTAAAAATAGAGGGAATAGTTTATGAAATGACATCTCTAAATGGGATATACATATTAATGCCCTCTGTACATCGGGAGAATGAATAGCTAAAATTGAGGGTCTGTCAGCATTTCCATTATAAACAGTATAGTTAGAGCTTTATTTCCCAGCTGCAGATAGCTGTAGGCTGAAACTTCATAACATGATCTCAGCTAAAAAGTGCATTTTTACTTCCCTACATTTAATGAAAAATCTCTTTTGCCCCTGTTGTGCGTTATGTAGATGTAAAATGCTACAGACTGCCATAAAATATGCTTTTTCAGCACTTGTTTAACTGGGATGAGTCAGACAGAGCGCATGCTAGTGAATTTCCTTAGTATTGTGAGTTTGTGTCTGACCCTCAAGATTATTTTAACATGGCTTTTGAAGTGTGAAAATAAAGAATCATACTGTACATACACGGTCGAAGGAAAAGAGCAATGCAGTCTTTCCCAATGCATGTTGGGTGTGTGTATGTGTGTGTAATTTTTTTCTTCTAAAATGGCATATCCTTCTTGGCTTTGCGGGGCTATCTTTGTTAACTTGACAACATGTTATGTGGAAATCAATGCACAGTTCTCAGCTGCTTGTCTGGACATCTCAGTGAGCCTGCTAGAGGAATTCTCAGTGGTAAAGGTATCTGCAAATATCTGACATTTGAAGGGAGGTGGGGAGAGGAGGGCTTATGTCACATGACACCCAGGCAAACCCCACTGCCGAATCTACTGCTGTCTCTGCCTCTTGTTATCTCTGCCTTCTAGTGGGAAATCTCCCCATAAAAATGGGATTTTGTCAGGGCAAGGTCTAGATTTTCCTGCTTTTCTCTGACTTATCTGCTTCCTTTATTGGCATTTCTCTGTCTTATCTTATTCTTTTATTGCCCCAGAGTCAGGAATCTCTCTGGTCTGCAGCAGACTACCACATCATTCCATTCCCCTTGGAGACCTTTGAAACGTTAGAATTATAAGCTTAGGAGGGACTTCCGGGGTCACCTCATCTAACCCTCGCCCCCCCCCACTTTCTCTTTTTTTTTTCTTAAGGTGGGAGGGAGTAATATTATAAGCCTATGTGGTTTACAATACATGGACTTCGCATCATTTCTCTATCCAGCCAGAAAGTGGAGGTGGCCCATTGGGCAAATTTCATCTTACTGCAAATTACTCCTCACTCTCCTCCATTAAAACTTTGGCTGATGGCTTCAAATAAAGATCACAAATTTCAGAGCCCAGTTTTGTGGGAGGAAGAGCTGAACCACAAAAGGCAACACTGCCAGGTACTCAGTCAAGGGAACGCTTTTCAGTGAGCACCCATTCTGCGATGATTTTTTATCATACTTGTACCTTGCTCTGCAGCATTTTCCACAATCCCACCAGTTCCTGATGGCCTGGTTACTATTGAAATAGTTGAGAGCCTTTGGCAAAGCTGTTTATGCTAGATGAACTTGGTGTGTTAGCAATTCTTACTGTATGCCTGGGGCTTTCCAGGGATTCGACCGCTGCAGGTCTAGAATGTTACCTGAATAATCTCCTAAACCTGCTTGTCTGTCTCAACGATAGAGGCAAACCACCAGTGAATGACCAATCTGCTCTGACACACCTGACAAAGGAATTCATAACTGTTCATTATCACCATGTTGCTAGTATGCACATGCAACCGAATCTGTCTATACTTTTGCTAATTAGATTTTGTTTTGAATGTTAAATGAGAAACTTTGAAACTCTCCCATTGACATCAGCGGGCTGCGGATCAGACCCATGGTAGCCTGCAGTTTCTCTGACTTGGTGTCGTAAAATTGCATGCACTGACCTGCAAGAAAGCGTTGGAGAGCGGGAAATGGTCCTGTAAATGTACAGACATTTCCTTGTACAAAATCAATGCCGCGAATTCATTCTAGAGAATCAGAGTCCTGGCTCATTTATTTTTGAGACTTTTTTTAAAATTATGTAAGGAAGAGGGTTTTTTAAGCTACAAAAATTGAGTGCTTAGGCTACAGAGGTAGGAAGAAAAAGGGAAATTATCCACCTGATGCTGCTGTGTGACCCTGCTAAATAGAGAAGGAAAGTCTGACTGTATTGTAGACATCATAACACTTGGCTGTGACACAGGAAAGCAAATACAGGAGGCCCCCGACTTGCAACGTGATTGGTCCTGGGGGAAGCGTCGCAAGTCGGGGGCGTCATAACTCGAACCCTTGTTTACGATAGGTGCCGTGCACCGTCGTAAATGCGGGCCGAGGACGTAAGTTGGGAGTTTTCAGCCCCTTCCGCACTTACAAAAATGGTTAAGTATGGGGCATCGGAACTCGGGCAGTTGCAAGTCGGGGGCCTCCTATAGAACGACAGCCAAGCAACGGCGGTGGGTAAAAAATTTCGTATCCAACTCCATATAGAGAGACAAAGCCAAACCTCCCCTCTACCTAATGACAGCATTACTTCCATGCCATATGGCAATAAAGTGTGAGTGTGTCTGTGTGTCAGTAAGAAACTAAGCAACAATATGTGTGTGTGTCAATAAGACATTTAAGCAACAAAAGAATGCTTCTCTCTGAGTTGCAGCCCAGCACTCTTTGAAAGAGAATAACTATTTCCTGATGGTATTTTTGCCATTTTAGCTAAGAATAAGGCAAGCGCAGAGACTTTTAACAGACTGTACGGGGGAGGGGAGGGGAGCCTGAGCGTGAGAGAAAGCATCACCTCCTCGCCACCTTGTGGTAGACAGTAGAGATGGCAAAAAAAAAAATTTTTTTTAAGGACCCTGCACACTTTGGTGAGGCTTCTTGGCCTTGCTTCCAAGGGTTAAGTGAAACCAAACCTGGGTGTCTACACCACATATGTGCAGCGTCTTACCTAGACCACTTTAAAGCACGTATTTAGTGACCCTTGTGCAAGCTGGGGTTTAGCAAGGGCCCTACAATCAGAGCGCATGGGAGAATGCTGCCCAAGCGGTGGAGTGACCTATAGATGGCTCAGCCTAATGTTGATGCCTGATTTTATTTCATGTGTTTACTGTACATTGTTGTTACATTAATAATAATATTTAAGGGGGGAAGACAAAATATCAACTTCTCCTGCTTAAAGGGTACAACTTTGGTTTGTTTTTGAAGTGGAAAGGTACGGTGGGCATAGGATCCCATGGGGGCACATGCCCTCTCTCCAGCAAAGAGGAGACTAACAAGCTCAGCCAGCACTAACCAGGGACACCTCTAAAGCCTTTCACCTTAAAAAGGGAAAGGCTGGCCTAGGAAGGGGGATGAACTGGAAGAAGGCTGCTTAGCCACAGACTGATCAACACAGGATGGAAACAGTCACCAGAGACTGCGTGAACCAGGTATAAAGCAAAGGAAGCCAAGAGGAGGGGCTGATGGCAGATGCCAATCATGATTAGACAGCATATCTGCTGACAAGACAAGCCCCAAGGGAGTTATCTAAAAGGCTCCGAACAGACAGATCACCTTGGCCTTTCTCTTCTTTTTACTCTGATATCCCTTCTCTGAAAAGAGAGAGAGAGGACCTTTCTTTGCTTGTTTGTTTCTGTTTGGAAAGGCCCTTGTGTGCTATGAACAGAAGGACATCGCAGGTGAAATCGTGGCTTCTGGGGGGTTAACCCACAGGCGACCAAAAACCCACCACAAAACCCATTAAAGCTTTTTTTTTTTCCCCTCTCACCAATTGCTTCTTTGGTAGCTAACTCACTAAGTGCTAGAGGATCTTCCCCCCGGTGCCCCTTCTCTGTTAGAATTCTACCACCTTGCCGGAGGGAAAACTGAGGTGATGTCCTGGACAAACCACATTGGGAGTCTTCTAGAGAGGCATTGTCTCTGCCATAGATGACACTAAACTATTTATTTCTGAGGTACAGTTGGGGGGGAGGGGAGTATTTTTGCCTTTAGAATAGGTGAAACTGCCCTGAACCAGGGATTTAAACACACTTGTCGAAGAGGAAACCCTGTTTACCTCGTCAAGTCTTCCCACCAGCCTTCCTTTTAGACACTCCAAAATGAATATTGCTGCTTTCTCATCACTGAGAGGGGTCCCCCCCCCCCCGCTCCCCGGGAACAAAGAATTAACATTTCTAGCTTTTCAAGTGCCATTCAATTGGTGCATGTTGTCTCTTTTGGGTTGGGCAGCCCTGCCAGGTTCAGGGACTCGTTGTAGTACCATATCTGCTGACTGTGACAAACACACTTCCTCTTTGCAAGTACCCAACTTCTGGCATCCTGTTTATCTCACGGTTTCCCTTTGTTTTAAACGGGGCACATTTTCTCCAGAGCCCCTTGAGAAAGCCTGAGCACCCCCTCACTAACTGGTAGATTTAGGGGCCTCATAAGAACATTCACCTTCTGATAGAGGTCTGTGCAGCCTCGCCCAGCAGGGAAGTAGTGTCCCTGAGCAGGAAATGGCATCCATGAAGTTGTAATTGAAATTAAACAAGTGAAGTAGCCCTGCATGGAGGATGGGTTGGTTGGCTCTTAGTTGGTTGGCTCTGGAATTCCGCCAAGACAGAACTCTGCAGAGCATTTCCAAGTTGTCTGTTAAAGATGTGGGGGTGGGAGGAGGAGAGGGGAGGGGAGTTACTGCAAGGGGGAGGAGGGAGAGAACAGGATAGCCCTTTCTTTTTCCTGATGTTTTTGGCCTGCTTTGCCTCTTCCTGAACTCCTTGTCCTAACATGACAATGGCCGTTGGCCTTCTAAGGGGTATCTTTGTGTCACTTTTTTGTTTAAGCCTGAAAATGCTCAGCCAAACAGATGTGTTATCTCTGCTCCTACATCTCTACAGCATGCAGAGACCTGGCACCCACCCAATGCTACTGCTCCTCCTCCGTTTCCTCCCTAAGTCTGCTTGGATAACTGCGGGTTGTTTTGATTTCTCATTGTTCTAGGGTTTTTTAGACAAGGGCTTTTTAGAGAGTTTAGCCTTTCCGTGGACACATTATAGGTGGCGAGTTCTATAACTCACAAATTATGTGATGGGGTTCTTCTTTTTACTCCATCAGTGCCTAGAGGCCCCAAAATGAAATCAGGGCCTTGTTGTGCTGGGTTCTGTACATACACATAGTAAGAGTCTCTGTCCCAAAGAGCTTACAATTTAAAAAGCATAACGGGCAGAGGTAGGGAGATGGGAAACTATTACGGCTTTTACCATTTCATAGACACAAACACAACAGTCGGTGTGAGTCTCCAGTGCATTGTCCTGTTGTGAGATGTAGCCACAGGAAGAAAATCAAGGATAAGAGAAGTGTTTCTGGAGTTTGCTTTAAAATCTTAAAAGGTGTGTATGTGTGTGTCTGTGTTTCTCACACATGCATATACAAACACACGCTATATTTAATACATTTGAACCTCTGTAGTGCAGGATTCTCTGGTCTGGCAACATTCATGGTCTGGTAGGGACACAGATGTTGCCAGACGAGAGAAGCCTAGCAGCTGGGAGCGTGGACTGGCAGCTAAGAGCCCAGCTGGGGCCAGGAGCCTGTTGGGTCAGTGGGCTGGGGGCCGGGATCCTAACCAGGGCCAGAAATTGAGTCCGGTGGCTGTGGTCAGGAGTGGGGTCAATAGCTGGGAAGGAAGCCTGAGAGAAGGGCTGAGAGCCAGGAGGGGTATTGACATCCCCTGGTCTGGCAAACTCCCTCATTTGGAACCAGTCAGGTTCTGAGGATGCCAGACCAGGGAGATCCAGCTGTATTCATAAGTATCCAGCCACAGAAGTTTCAGACGACATGTAATTCACTTGCCAGTTCACTGCAGGCCTGATTCTGCTTTTGCTGAAGCCAATGGGAATTTTGCCATGGATTTCAGTGAGCATGGGACTGAGGCCTATCTGTGGTGTCTGGTCAGATGGTATTTTGTAGGTTCCCTGTTTATCTGCACAAACCTGCAGTAAACTAGGACCTTTGTGGATAACACTCATGGCAACACTCTGGACTGCTGGATGGGCTAGTGGTTTTATTTTTGGGTGGGTTCTGGGTTTGTGTTAATGGCTTTTGGGGGGACTGGAACTGTCTTTATTTTTAATTTTTTCTAAGGCTGTTTTTGCTTTAGTTTAGAGGTGGCCTTCCTCACACACCCAACTACAATGGTTTTGTTTACTCAGTGGTCACCTGAGGACTGCCAAGACAAGTGAGCAATATTGCCATGAGCAGAAGATATGGAGCATAGTGACAAGACTGGTTGCAGGGGCTTGTGTGTTTTGATCCCTGTTGTGTTGGGCAAGGGAGGCTAGACGCAAGGAACATCTCGACTAGGTGTGTGGTGTTTATCAGTCTCCCTGATCTCATCTTGGATACCCCACTGCACGGAGAATTGTAGAATCATAGGATTTGAAGGGACCTCGGAGACCATCTAGCCTAGTCTCCTGCAATGATGGCAGGACTAAGAAAATTACCACCCTCTGTGGTTAGATCATGGATGATATCCTTGACCAACACCTGACCAGGTGTTGCTACAGTCAGTCATCCTGAATGATGGGAGCATGAGGGAGAGGATATGGATGAGCTGGCTGCATCTGGTCTTACATGTAGGAGTCTCCCATACCACGCTGCTCTTGGGTCTGGGCCACTACAACCTGGTTGAATGGACCAAGTTCATCTCTGTAATGATGCTGAGGCTGATGCTAATGTATGGGTGGATGAAAACTTTTATTTACCCAGTCTTTCTGAGTGGAATGTTTGATGGAGTGCGACATGTCTTGGTTGCTTCAGGAGTCAGGTTGTTGCATTAATCAGCTCTTATTTAGTTAGTTTATCATCCTGATGGGTTTATTGCTATTAATCATACATAGGCACGGTTAAAGTTGATATACACGGGGCAAAATGACTGAGGGGCACATATTATAAACACAGAAATGAATAAATCAAACAGCTCTTGGATCAGCACATCTTCAGAAGTCCAAAAGGAATGACTCTGCCCCGGTCCTAACATTTACACTGCCTAACTTGTTTGCAGACTGTGGTTTTGATCCAACAATGCCCATGTGTTTGCTTTTGAATCAGTGTTTAAATCATCCATATCCAGTAAAACCACTTAAGCACACAGTTAGTGCTCAACCGATTTGGGACCTCTATCCTTGCACAGCAAGCTCAAGAAACTTTTTTCCATTTTCAGAAGCTTGAAAGCTGCTCTCCACTGGTGCATTTCAGTAAACCGGTGCTAACAGTGCAGTTGAAAACTTTTTGTTAATCTTGAACCAGAAGAAATTGACCTGCTTGGAAGATAGTGAAGAGAAGAGTTTTTTGAAAGCCAGTCAAAATTCATTTGCACAGATTGTTATTCCAGACACAAAGTGGGAGCCTGAAAACAGAATGACCAAATGGTTCTCCCAAGTCCTTAACTATGTTAAGATGGGTGTCTGAAGAAAACAAACTGCTCTATATGCCAGAAGGCACACTTCAAGGACTATTTAACTTAATGAAATCAGGCTTTTTTATAGAGGACAAAAGCAGGTCACAGAAGATTATTGAATCTAGCACTGAGTTAGCATTGGTGGTAGGATTATGTAAGGAAGATATTGCTGCTATGTTTGCTACTCTTTGCTGCTCTTGAAATTAAGCACCTGCCTAGGTACGTTGCTGAGTCAGAGATTTGATGTAAAGTACGGTAATTATTATGATTATAAAGAACAGCAGCAATACAAGCCATTTCACTAAAGCTTCTATAGGCTGAATCTCTCTGGTCTGGCAACATTGGTGATCCACCATAATTTTAGTTAGCCAGATGTTCACTTTTCATGGACGTGGCCAAGTTTCAGGTGGTCTCATAAAGTTTGTTGGCAGCCACCAGTCCTGGCTCTTAGTGTTCTGTGCTGTTATTTAGCTCTAACCTACCCCATAATATCTTCTCAGAGCCTAGGAAGCAGTGCAAGTGTTGGTAATGCTGCCAGATGATGTTGCTGCCAGACCTCCAATGGTCTGGCAAATTCTCTGGTTTGGCACCAGTCAGGTCCTGAGGGTGTCGGACTAGAGAGGTTCAATCTGTATACTTCCCACTTAAAGCAATGTGTATATGTTCATGTGTATATACACCGCACGTGCTGATGATATCCCCATTCAAATATGGCAAAAGGGAAAGTGTTCATAATATGGAAAAATAATGTACACAGAGCCATCCAGCAGATGGCAACAGCAGATCAATTTGTGTGCTTTTGCAGATTAGCTTTCAGGGATGGCTGCAGGGAGTTTCTCTGAGCTTCTGTGTGATTGATTGAGCACCACTTTCTCCAAACGTACGTCTTTCATTTCCTTTAACATGTCCAGTTTGCACCTCGGGGCAAAGTTAATACCAAATACAGGGACGAAAGAAACCACTTCTGTAGATAACTGGTAGTGTGAAGCCCACTACTTTCAATTTCTGAGCTATGTTTTAAAGCCTTTAAAAAGAAACAAACTATACTTCATTTAGCTGACTTAACAACTATATTTAACTGTATATATGACCTGGTTTCTGTTGTTTCCACTCCAATTCATCTGATGAAGAGGGTTTTGCCCACAAGTTCATGATTCTGTGTATTTTGGGTAGTCTGTAAGGTGCCACAGGACCACCCATTTTTAATGACTAAGGTTTTTCTGTAGAATTAGGCTTATTTAATAAAACGTATCGCTACTAATTAGCTTCAAAATAAACAGAAATGCCGTTCAAAACATATGATGTACTTGACTAATTTATTATCAAAAGATAATTCTGGTTGAGATGAGCACAGGCCCTGATGTATGGGCAACGGTTTAGCCAGGCTTTCTTATCATTGCTCCCTGTCCTTCTCCAACAACTGCTCTGAAGGAGGGCTTGTTGCCTGGTTTTTGAAAAGTGCCTGTAACTACAGGCTCGACTTTCAGACATGGACAAAGAGGTTTTTGTATCAGATCACAAATGCCAATATCTCCTGTATAATCAAAAAGGGAATGACACCTGAGCCTGTTCCTCTCCCTCTGCCCAGTCCCGTGCCATTACGGACAAGGAGGAGCTCTACACAGTAGTAGTAATTTTGGTGCCACTGTTGTTAAGGGAGCTTTTTAAACTATTTGCGCAGTGTAAGGTGAAAGCATAAGGCAGTGAGTTCTATGGGCCCATGGTGCCCAGGCACCAGGAGTATTCTGGTCCAGGGCCAGGCTCCAGTAAAACTCACCACCTGCCACCTCCTGCATCACCTGGACTGCCTGCTATCCCATGCACTCACCCTACCCTATGCTGCACCCTCCCCCTCATGACCTCAGTCCTGCCCCCAAAGTCCCTCCCACTTAAGCCGCAAACTCCCACCCAGAGCCTGCACCGAGGACCACCACCTCCTGCCCCAGTCCAGAGCCTGCACCTCTGACCCCCTCCTAACCCCTCCCAGAGCCTGGATCCCTCACCCCCTTCTGCACCGTCCTTCTACTGCAGCCAAGCCCTCCCAACCCTCACTCCTCACCCCTCCTGCACCCCAATTCTCTTCCAGAACCTGCCCACTCTTGTCCCTGAATCCCCTGCACCAGCCTAGAGCCTGTACTCCAATTTCCTCCCAGATCCTTAGGCAGGGGAGGGGAAAGTTTGCATGTAGGAAGGATGTGGACTCTGGGCATTCTGGGCACTACCAACATTTCTGGAATGCCTCTTCTCCCCTGCCGGCCCTCAGAGCCAGCCGGAGCGGTGTGTGTAGCACAGGGCTCTGGGATGCAGGGCTATAAAGAAAAAATAACAATGGCGATTGGGGAGGAAAATTTGCAGCAGACTGGTTCCAGCTCTGTACTTGCTAACCTCAAGCAGAGTGTTAAGGTTTTGCAGGCCTTCCAATAGGGAGAGGGGCTAAAGGGGTAATTGCTCTGGGGCCCAGCGATTATCATCGCACTGTGCCCTCTGGTCAGCTCTAAGGGCTAGCGAGGGAACACCATGCCATCCAGGCGACGATGGGGGCTGGCTATCCCAGCTCCCCCCACACACTTCTGCCCAAGGCCCCACCCCTTGTGGGAGCACAGAGCATCTCTCTCCCCTCCTCCTCCCCGCCACCTTGCTTGGGGGCCTGATAATTCTGTCAGCTCCGCTGAGGTTTTGCCTTGAGCATAAGCATGAAGTAGAAAGTCAGGTTCCAGATGGCTTTCCAGGGGAAAAATGAAGCTTGGGAAGCCCTGGAGACCGTGGATGATGGAAAACTTTAGTGGATGCTCTTTTGGGGTTGGTGGAGAAAATGAAGAGATGAGTTTGCAATGAGATGCCTGCAGGGATTCTGTAAAAAAACATACTGAGGGTGCTATGCTTTAAAAGGTAGGGTCTAGACTAGCAATCTGGCAACATAGTTCTGCTTTCTGAGCTTGATCCGCAGCTCACTGATGTAAACTGCCCTTGAAATCAGTGGACTTTGGATCAGGTCCTCTGGGGAAACACACAGCTCTCTATCACATAGATCTCTTTGATCCATGCTGTTGGCAGCTTTCAAAATTTACAGCTTCCTACTGTCGGACTTGCAGATAGTTTTTTCTCCATCCCCTTCTGACATGGTTTTCCCTGGGAAGCAGGTAATCTGGATCACTAGTTCACTTGGCTGATAAACTAACACACACAATCATGGCAAGTTCTGTATCCTTGCTTTATTGTTGAGTTTCATTTACACTTTGACTGTGAACTTCTAGGCATTAGCTGGGATTTGCATTGTTGTCTATACCCTGTTCATATAGAGTGGACTTCAATGCCATTTTAACTCTTCTCATATACTTTTCCAGGATGTTTTTGAGTTACAGGTTGATCCTCTCTAGTCCGGCACTTTCGGGTCCAGCAATATTCATGGGCTGGCATGATTTTAATTAGCCGGATGTCCACTTATCATGGGTGTTTCCCACAGTCCCATAAAATTTGTTGTCAGCCACTAGTCTAGGTTCTCAGTTTTCTGTAAGCAGTGGTAATGCTGCTAGACAATATTGACCTCCCATGTGGAAAATTTTCTGGTTTGGCTACTGAGGGTGCTGGATTAAAGAGGTTCAACCTGTAATAGTATTTTAAATCCAAACAGATTTCCTAGGGGTCTTAGATCTTCAGCCTTTTTTACAGCTCCTGTTAACACACATGAGAACTGACGGGGTTCCTTATCAAAATTGATGTCTAAAGTCTTCTGTGCAGTAACATTTTTATAAGCGATGAGAGTAATTCACAAGCAAACAGAGAATCTAATTTTCACTTTGTTCATTTGACAACTTACCGTAGAGCCAGAATGATTACCTTGAAAAAAGTTTGACTTACCCAGGTTATGTGTAAGGATTTATAAGGTATTATGTTCTGCTAAGCCACAACATCAGCAATTTCTTTTAATTAGCTATTTGAGGGCTTTTTAGTTGTTTTCTCTTCTAATGAGACTTCTGAATGGTCTTTGAACTAGTTGTAGACTTGAAAGATTTAGTGAACAGGAATGTGTTATACCATTTCTAGTGGGAGCTTGTCTTGACACATGCCTTCTTCCTCCTGGTGTTTAGACCACATTTTGATCTTTTTCTCTGAAGCATTTCATAATCTGATGGGCAAGAGACCTGGAGTAATTAGACGGAATGGGTGCAAGAAAATGCAGTGGGAGGAACAGATCTTTTAAGACTGATGCTTGCTGCTTTCAATATTGATATTTCTGGATTCCCCCAATCTATAAAATTTCAGCATGTGTTGTTGCAGCCTTATCCTGCAGTCCTTGTGCATACAGAATTTCACTTCAGTAGGAGTTACATGTGTTTAAGTGTTGCAGGTTTGGGTAATGAGATGATTGACTCCGTCAGGCATTCAAATTTGCCCCTTGTAGTTTCGGAAGTGTCACCTATACCTCTGCAGTATGAGCTGTACTAATTCAGCTGGTATAGGTGGGGTCACAGAGTCAAAGATGTTCGTATTACCCTGCCATTGTCCAACATTAAATATTTTGAAACAAGGTTCAGGATTAGACATACAGAGACCGAAGTATCAGGATGCAAACATCATTAAAAAATCCTGCCACCTTTAGTTGGGGTTGGCTCTGTTTTGAGCAGGGAGTTGGACTAGATAACCTTCCAACCCTAATCCTCTATGATTTTATTAGAAAAAGAAGGGGAAACCGTTCAAGCATTTGAAATGTAAAATATTAAATAAGGCATTCATTGTAACAACATCATTAGGGTTCTTTCCCTTTAGCTGGAGGGAGGCTTTAGAAGATAAAAAGAAATGCTTATTCGACAGTCTCTTAGATGCTGATAACTACAGGTTGAACCTCTCAAGGCCAACACCCTCAGGACCTGACTGGTGCTGAACCACAAAATTTGCTGAACTACTGGAGGTCAATATTGTCTGCTTATGGGGCTCTTAGAAGTCATTTTGGGGGTGAATTAGAGCTAAATAACAGCACAGAACACTGAGAGCCAGGACTGGTGGCTATAAACAAACTTTATGGGACCGCAGGAAACTTGGTCACACCTATGATAAATGGACACCTGGCTAACTAAAATCATTCCGGAACATAGACTTTGCTGTACCAGAGAGTGTCAGCTTAGAGAGGTTCAGCCTGTAGCCTCTTTTGTAGAAATGTAGGGCTGGAAATGACCTCCAAGTCATAATGTTCAGCCCACTGCACTGTGACAGGACCAAATAAATACACCTAAGGCCATCCCTGACAGACATTCCTCACAGGTCAAAATGTTTAAACCTTTTTATCATTTTTGCTGCTCTCCTATGATCTCGTTCCACTTTGTCCACACCTTTCCACTCAGAATTGGAGACAGTCCTCCAGCTGAGCCTCAGCCATGCAGAACAAGGCATTCCCTCCTGTGTCTTACATACCACATGCCTGTTAACACACGCCAGGATATTAGCCTCTTTGGCAACTGCAGCACATGGTTGACTCCAGTTCAATTTGTGATTCGCTCCAGCTCTCAGATCTCTTCAGCAAAACAGCTGGCTCACCAGCTCATCCCCATGGTGTAGTTGTGCAGTTGATATTTTTCCTTCCTAAGGGGCCCACGGCAGACTTACCTGCACGGAACGTCATCTTTCTGAATTCAGACCAAGCCTCCAATTTGTTGAGGTAATTTTCGATTCTAATCCTGGCCTCCAAAGGGTCCCCAGCTCGGTGTCATCAGCAAATTTTATAGCAGGGGCTTCACTCCATTAGCCAAGTCACGGGTGAAAATATGGAATGGTGCTGGACCCAGCAGTGACTTTGTGGAACCCCACTAGATCCACCTCCCACTCTGGCCATTGAAGCCCTCTCCTGAGGAGAGGGGCATCTGGCAAGCTCCTTGTGCATATTAGGGTCCTCTAGCAGACACGCTCCCTCTCAGAGGTACAGTGCTGCCCCGTGCTTCCAGTGGGGCCATGTGACTGCACCATCCCCAATATAATGCTCTTCCTTCAAGGTTCAATAGACAGCAGGAGGTCACATTGTGGGGCACAGAAATTCTTCCCCTTCCAACATGTTACCTTCAGCGATGAGCTGATGGGGAAGGAGCTAGTTTGTTGAGCACTTACTAGAGGCCTGCAGACTAAGCTGGTCAGGTGCTGGCTTATCTGCCTTATCCTAAATTTTTAAGTATAACTCTATATACATGAAAAATAATGTTCATTTCCTTTGTGAAAACTTGTTGTAGTGTCTACACTTTCATAATGCAGTTGTGAAGGGGAGGAGGTTGTCTGCCCGTACTGGGGGGTGGTTGATTAGGGCATTGCACTGACGAAAGCCATTTTTTGCTGTCGACTAGGGAGGTATAATTAATTCCCTCTCTGCTCAAAGACAGTGAAATGCAAAGGACATTCTTTGTACCGACAGGACAATGATTGTTGCTTTGATGTTTCACCGTTCAGGGAAGACACAAGTTTAACAGCCCTGAATCAAGCATTCTATTTATCCTGCCAACATGCCTCCATGCCCCCATATCTGTGGCTCAAAGGTGTGTCCTGTCTCTACTAAAAATGTGAAATCTTGCTGAGGGTGCCAATCAGTGCTGATGGCATAGTTCACGAGGGACTGGACTGATTATACCAGATCATTCCATCCAGACCACTGAACATCTGCCATCTGTCAGAAGGCAGTAACTTTAATTCCTTAATTTAATTAGGCAGGCCATAAAAGATTTTGAAGAGCAGTGAGCTTTTGTGTCATTTGCTAAGTGCAATTTATTTTTTAGTAGGTCAGAATCAGGGGAGCTGCTAAACCATCAACAGAGCCACTGGAAGATCAAGGTGCTAAAAGAGCTCTCAAGGAGAAAGGGTCCTTGCAGAGAATGAATTCTTTTGCATTGGTCCTCACTGCAGAGAATGAGAGTTTCTCCCCTCTGGGGTACGTCTAAACTACATCCCTCTTTCAAGAGAGGGATGTAAATTAGTCACTTCAAAATTGCAAATGAAGCTGGGATTTGAATTTCCTGCGCTTCATTTGCATAATCGTGTCATGGTGCTCTTTCGAAAAAGCGCTATTTTGAAAGTAAAACTGCAGTTTAGACTCAGTTCTTTTGAAAATAGAAGCCTTTTTTGAAAGATCTTCAGGTTTACCGGACTGCGGGTTCAATTTCGAAATAGCGCTTTTTCGAAAGAGCGCCATGACACGATTATGCAAATGAAGCGTGGGAAATTCAAATCCCGGCTTCATTTGCAATTTCAAAGTGTCTAATTTACCTCCCTCTGTCAAAAGAGGGATGTAGTCTAGACACACCCTGAGCCATTCTTTTTAGATGACAGCTCTGAGGAACTGTCTCAGATTGACATGTCGGTAGAGGAGGCTTTGGAACACATTGGTAAAACTGAACATCAGTAGGACCAGATGTTAGTTGCCCAAGAGTTCTGACTGAGCAGGAATATAAAATTGCAGAACTACTAACTGTGGACATAGATGACTCATGCCTTTGGATAGTGGGGGTGGGAGCACAATGTAACGGGGGGGGGGTCACATGACTGCTCATGTGTCACGCCCCCAGAGGAACTTCCAGCCCCACCTCCCTGGGCCGGAGCAGTTAATCATGCCACCTCTTGGAAGGCGGGGGCCACAGGTTTGGAGATCGTGTACCTCTGGGCCTGGCTTGGCTTGGGGAGACTCATGAGAACAGTGTCTCCGGGAGCTCACAGGCTGCTCAGCATCGGAAGCACCGGCCACGAGCAATGCCCCTACCTCCAGCTGAGTGGAAGACGGGGAACCTGCTCCTGGTGCCTTCCCCAATGAGCCCCCTCCCACATGCTCATCCCAGAGCTGCCATGCTCTCCCCACCCCACCAGAGTTACCTGTGGGAGCGAGGGCTGTGTCCTTTTCCCGCTGCACCTCCCCCCACATTTCTGGCTCACTCACCTGCTTTCCTGGCAGCCAGGCCTGGGTGAGGAGCAGAACGGGGGGGGGGAAGAGGAGGCAGAGCCTCTTCTTACGATGGCTGAGAGTGGGCACACCAGGCCACTGCCTCTGTGCAGCCCAGCAGCATCCTGACAACGAGCCTGGCTGGAGAGATAGTGGTGGCCTACCTCAGCTCCTCCACGTGCCGCCCAGGCCTGGCTGCCAGGACAGGGGCCAAAAGTGCCAGGTACAGTGGGAGAGGGACAGAGCCCCTGTCCCTTTCCCTCTAGCAGGTTAAGCAGAAATTGGGAATGGCGGGAGGGTTACTTGACACCCCCATCCCTCCACAGCCTTGACTATGTGGCATGTATAACCATCTGTTTTACATCAGCCTCACTACCATATGACTCTGGCCTTTTTTATGTTCTCTACCAATCTGGGCTGGATTTGAACTGGCAATTGAGAGGTGGAAGGTTCTATACCCCATTTGCTACCTAATTCCCCATGCATTATCTTTAAGAAAGCCAACTATGGTCCTTCATGTTATGCTTTAGGCTTTCTGGACTATTTTTAGATGGCAAATGGTTGCTAGTTAGAAAGTTTTTTTGATGGTGCATCAGCAGCTTCACAGTTTATTGCCTGTAAAATTTAAGAAAAAAATATCAAATGTCTCAAGCCTGGAGAATAGTTAACATTATACGTATACTAGCTGGAGTTACCCAGCGTTGCCCGGGACAGTTGATATAACTGAGGTGAGGAGCCTGAGGGAGGGAGGGGAAAGGGAGCCATGCGCCTGCCTCTGGAACCCGAGCCCGCCCTCCGCTTCCTTGTTCCTCCGCCAGCCTTAGTGAGTGACTGTCCCCGCCACTCCCCCTGGGAAGCCACTTCTCCCCCCAGGGCCAGACCAAGCCATTCCAGCACCCTGGGCAGACAGTTTAATTGTGCCCCAGGTTGGGGGAGGGTGCATGTGCAGCCCCACCCCCGCGCCGGTGAGTGGGGGAGGGTGCGCGGAGCTGGCGGCAGCAGGACGCACGTGCCCGACCCGCCCCAGCCCGGCTACTGCTGCTGGCATGCAGCCCAGGGACACCCAGGGCGGGCCGAGCCTGGCCGTGCAGGGCCCTGCAGCCGCGGGGGGGAGGGCGCTGCTGGCCGGTGCTGCGGGGGTTAACGCGTCCCCTGCCCCGGGCGGCCGCTGCAGGGTGGCCACTGGGAGCTGCTGCACCCCATGATCCAGCCCTGCTCCCCGCACTGCCAACCTCCATGCAGCCCCGGGGAGAGGCATCCGTCTCTCATCTCTTCCCTCCCACAGTACCTTAAAATCTTCTCCTGGATAAAAGGTTATCCAATGGAAAGTTTGGTTGAGGTAGCTCTTATAGTGTCCCAGTTATTAGAGCACAAACATACAAACATTCTTCTTTATATATTAGATTTAAGAAAGGAGGTAGAGATTGATTTGGGCAGCTACAGACCTATTAGTGTGACCACCCTGGGTGGTAGAGGGGGGTGAGGGAAGGTCATTCTGACCCCCTCCCCATGCCTGAACTGGTTTGACCTGTTTCTTCCACTACCACTTGTTCAAAGAACAGAGCTAAATAGGCATCATTAAGAGCCTCTTTCTTATGTTAATTGTGCTGGAGTTGGGTTTCTTCTCTCCTGCTTGCGAACAGTGAAATCACTGGAGCTGAAATCATTGGAGACTGATGAGCAGGAGTCACAGCCAGGAGGTGGATGGCAGGAGACGGGGACTGACCGCCAGAAAGGTGGTGGTGGAGAGAGGTAATGAGAGGCCAGCAGGGTGGTGGTGGAGCAGGGTGATGGCGGAGAGGCATGACAAGTGGTCAGCAGAGCAGCGGTGGGGAAATACGACAAGCAGCCAGCTAGGGAAGGGGAGAGCAGTGGGCAGAGGAGTGAGTAAGAGGCCTTTTTACCTCCCTCCACCCAGGACTGGAGGTAATCTCTGTGGATGCACCTCTGAACTCTGGGTCTGCTCTGACCAAGGGCAGCAACCGTGAGTGAGTTCTGAGAAGAATTGGGCACGTGAAGGGGACATTTAGATTGTTGGAGTTAAGAACTGAGAAGAAAAAGACATTACCCAACCTACGTGGGTGGGTCTTTCACTCTTTGTTTGTTTATGAACCCTATTTGTGGTGCCAGGTAACTTCCCTCCCTCTGATTCAGTTTTTTTTTACACTCAGACCCTGTGCTTGCAAGTGGGGAAGCATTGCCTCCCAGAGGCACCCAGGGCCATGTGTGAATTTCCCAGGTGGCGGGCTCGAGACCAGTCTGTGTTGGCTGGTTGGCTGGAAAGGAACCCCTAGATATGGAATGCAGTCCTGGCTGCTGCTGGCCAGGCAGAAGGGTTAATACAGTAAGGGTATGTCTACATTTGCACCCTAGTTCGAACTAGGGTGCAAGTGTAGACATACCCTAAGACATTTTCCATTCTAAATACCATTAAAGCTCAGTTTCAAAAGCAATTATATAATAAAAAAAAGAAATTCTTGGGGCTTTCTAATAGCTAACAGATTCATAACAACGAGGGCAGTCCCATACATGACAATTGCTTCTCAGCAATGATGCTGGGCTTCCAGATGGGAAAAATATCAGCTATATGATATTCATTCCTAAACCAACTCACATAAAATAATCAAATTGGTATTGATGAGGTCAGGCAGTGGTCACAAAAATGCCAGCATTTCTTCTTTCTCAACATGTGTCTTGACAAAGTCCTTTTGGTCAGAATGGTGGCATTTTGGGGAGTGACTTCTCTTAGGACTAGTCTGTACTAAAAAGTTTTGTTGCTTTAATGACCTCGATAAGCAGCAAACCTTCCCTGAGCATGGATACAGGTGTAGTAGCGTAAAGTGGCTTATACCGAAGTATGGGTAAACAAAATAAATGATTCCAGGGGTTTTCAAAGTTGGGTCATGGGCCCACCCAGGGTAAGCCTCTGGTAGGCTGTAAGATGCTTTGTTTATCTAAGAGTCCATAGGCGTGGAGTCTTCCAGCTCCCGTTGGCCGCAGTTTGCTGTTTCCAGCCAAGGGGCCCGCGACCCAACTTTGAAAACCCCTGTCATGTACTACTCCAAGGCACAAGGGCTTACCCCCTTAAAGTTATATGGTAGAATGTCACTCCTCTGACCAACATAGTTATACCAGAATAACCCCTCTAGTATAGACCACGGCTTTGATCCTTCAGCAAAGTATTTAATCACACGCATTACTTTAAGGGTACATCTATCCTACAGTATTTACTGACATAGCCATGTTGTTCAGGGGTATGAAGAAGAGTGATTTCTGACATGCAGGGGTGCCAGCAAAAGCCCCTTGTGCAGACAGTTAAACTTAGAGCCCTGCACAGATACAAAATTTGTATCCGTGTCCCCAAAAGTGAATCTCGGATATCCACATTGACATCTGTTGAGGCGGATGCCCACAGACATAAAGTGGATATCTGCAAATTTGCAGGGTTCTAGATATCAAATTTGTACCTGCATCTGCAACCATATGTGTAAAAATGAGCCATGGATATCTGCATCCACATCTGTGGATGCTGATACTTGTGGATATCCGCAGATTTGCAGAGTTTTAGTTATACTGGTAAAATTGCACTGTTGATAATTTCACACTGAGGGCTGGAAAAAAACTATCAGCAAAAGTGTAATTTTGTCAGTATAAACTGCAACCCTATCAGAGGGATAATTTCCCAGAATAGCTATGCCACAAAATGGCCCTAGTATAAACGTAGCTTAAGAATGCGTGTTGTCCTGTCAATGGGCTCTATATTATTTAGTTGTGCTACTGTAGCATCTAACTGCCCTACTCAAGGACCGGTGCCCTATAATGCTATGTGAAGAAGACAACAGTGGTACCCAAAGATGATGTGCTTTTAAGTTAGGCATGTGCTTTCAACACCATGTTGAATTGGGACCATCATAAATGCCAGTTTAATTAATCTGAATAAACTAGTCGATTGGGGCACAGTATGACATAAGATTTTAAATCTTTTGAAAAAAAGCTGGGTAAAACTTTTAATCAGTTTCCTTATTCCCATCAAGAAGTGACTGTTCTCAAGTGCTGGTTTACAAAGCAGAATTTGACATGTTAAAAGATTACCACATCATGTCTTTTAATCTATCTTCTCGGCCTTTCCTTTTATTAACTGTCATGGCTGCCTTGCATTTTCTGTGCTGTTCAGAGAGAAAGTAGAACGGTTTGCCAATGTGCTCCTTATTTTGGGTTACTTTCAACTCTCTACGAAAGTTCATGCTTTCTTCTCTAGCCAGTGTCAGTTATTTCTTGGAAGCAGTTCCAATTTTCATTCAGTATGAAGCAAAATTAATCCACTGCCTCAAAACCACTACAAGTATCTATATTGTTCAAGCGCATTGTTTTGCTTATGAAAAGGAATTCATTGGGCCCACGGAGTCACTGAGTCTCTTCTTTTCCCCAACAGGAACTTTTAAACATTGATCTTTTTAGCTCTGGCCAGCTGGCTAGTTTGGATTGTATTTTCCTTCACATAGTGCCATGTTTCTTCCAGCCATAACCCTTCAGCAAGCCTGCTGCAGCCATTGGATTGCAACATGTAATCCTGGAAAGGATAAAATCATGAGCAGCCTTTGTTTATTTATGAGACTATCTTGCCAGACAAATGTCAATTGATTATCATAGTCACAAATTACAACACTTTTCTTTCATGCTGCAGTTTCTAGTTGCCCTGCTTATGCACAGTATGCAAGTAATAGAAATGCCAATATGAAAAACAAGGCATCAGATTTGCAAACAACTTTCAGCACAGAGGGTGCTGGCCATAAGTGTCACAATGGGAGATGCTAGGTACTGAGCACTGATGGAAATCTAACCCTTATTTACAGACCTAACTGGGAACAGAGCTCTTCTGAAAATCAAGCGCTCTCTATATAGATATTTCTGTCACCAAAACTGTGTCTCTTTCCATTAACAATATTTCTCTGTAATCTTAGAAACATTTCCAAATGACTCAGTTTTCACAGAAGGACTTAAAAAGGAAATTAACCATTTTCTACCACTCTCTGCAAACAAATTTTCATTAGAAGCAGAGAAATGGGTAGGTTCCAATGTAGGGTTTGCAGCTGATCGAAAATGCTGATATATGCTCTAAGGGCAAACATCTCTCATCCATCAGAGATCTACGGCAACAAAATCCAGTTGCTCCAGCACAGGTGAACTGCAAAGAAGAAGGCTGTTCAGAGCCTCTTGTTCTTCCATCCTTCTCCAGCATACACACACCAGACACAAGTCATAATGAGACCTGGTTGAAAAGTAGGAAAATAACTGAATTTTGAAATTGTTTCCATTCCACTGACTTCAATAATGACCAGTTTAACACCCCCCCTACCATCGCCTCCTTTACTTTTCCCCATTCTGCAACATCACAAAGTTTCTCCAAATTTGGAAAATTGACAAAGCATCAAGAGGAAAAATGAATTTTGATTTTAATCCCATGAAGATTTCTGTGGATTAGATGATACATTACGTTAGGGCACCTATAGCTTTGGACTGGTATCTTTATTTTGCATCTAAAAAAATAAACCCTGCAACTCTACCACTGTTGCTTCCTGAGATGAGGACATTTCGAAGAGTTAGAATGGGAAAAGGGTAAATGAAACAAGGAAAAAGGAGGGAAAAAAACCCCTTCCTAAATCTAATTACCTACTGCAGTTAGTAGCAAAATAGAAAAGGGGGAAAGGACAGAATGGGGAAAAATCTGGTTTCTCATACACTGCTCAATTTTTTTTATGTATCCACAAATCCGTTAGACACAATCAAACCCATGGAAAATAAATGTTTTTATGAGAACAATTTGCAATACCAATATTCCACCCTAAAATATTTTGAATACATCGTGAGACAGGAGTCACCGGGTGGCATTGTATATACTCATAAAAGGTCTTTTCCTACCTGTGCAAGCCCTGTTCGTTATTTGAGGACATGCTTCGTCATTAGTTTTGTGGTGATATTTCATGGGGAGCTTTTGCAACAAGAAGGAGGGCTTGCTCTAGCTTAATTTCCCTCTAATGAGAGTCAATACTTAGGGCCTGGGCATTGATGTAATGGCTGAGACTGCTGACAGACGGCCAGTCTGCCTGTTGTACGACCACCTCGGTTCACAGACTGATGAATATGGTGTAAATAGAAGACGTTAGAGTGAGAAAATACCCAGACTCTTTGCCACTGATTTCTCTTCTGATCAAAATTGACCAGCGAAGCCTTAAAATTTTGCTACAACTTGGCAGAGGGGAGATGTGAAAAATGAACTCTATAAATGCATGTCTGAGACATGTAACATTGTTTTTGTAAGGCAAGATATTTTTGTTTTAAAAAAAGAGTAAAAAACTAAACTATCTAAAAAGCAAGAACTACAATTTTAAACCATAAATATTTCTGCTGTTTACCACTTCTCAACTCACCAAGTTACTCTTTCATCAATTCTTTTCCCCATTTCACATTCTATTCCTTCCTCTAATAAGAGGCAGATTGATTTGTACTATTCCGCCTTCAATTGTCTTATCAGTGAAACTGCTCCCTAGTGGAAGGATTGTTAATGAGTAACCCTGTAGCTGAGAAACATCATTACCAAGATGAATGACTTCTTCATGTTAGTGCTTGAGGAGCTCCGTTAGAAAAAGGGACTGAATACAACTTTCTGTACTGTTGGAGATATTTTGGTGTGGATTTTTGAAGTTGGAAGAGCATGATAACAAATCCCCAAGGGCTACACTGATTTCTACTAGCTGAGGATCCAACCCATTATACAAATTTAGAGGAATATTTTGATGGTTATAGCTTGACTGTCAAATGGAACAGGTCAGTAGGCCTGGTTTTTTAATGACTGTCTTAAACACGCAAGGCAATTTTATGCCTAAGTGATAACATAGGCCATGCTAGAAATGTTCGCTAGTGCGTGGACATGTTTAGCAGTACTCATGTTTGCCGTCTCTCCTGTGTTGCTCCTATTCATTTGATCCTCTCTGTTGGTGCGCTCTGTGAAGAAAATGATGACAAGTGAAGTCACCCAACTTTTGTAGAAGCTAAGAGGGTGACTTGGAAGGTCCACTGCTCTAACAAATCACTGGATACCTGTGCTATGATGCTGTTTAGTCAGTTTTAATGTTGCTTTTACCTACACAATGTCCATTTCTCCTTTCTCCAAGGGACACAGAGGGTATTTCTTCACTGCAATTAAAACCTCTTGGCTAGCCTATGCCAACTGACTCCGTCTTGTAGGGCTCAGGCGAGAGGGCTGTTTAATTGCAGTGCGTATGTTCTATCTTGGGCTGCAGTCCATACTTTGACACCCTCCCTCCTCATCCAGGCTCCAGCACAAGCCAGAACATCCAAACTGCATTTAAACAGCCCCTGAGCCTAATGAATCTGAGATTGCTGGCGTAGGGTCAGCCATGGGTTTTTAACTGCAACATAGACATGCCATAAAGGAAATTCTACTAGTCATCAACCTGTCGCTTGCCTTCCATTTTCATCTAACATTGCTGGAGATGGGCTGTGCTTGACAGATTCCAGCTTGGTTTTTATTCTGTCCACACTTCTGTGTTGCTCTGCATTAATGATTGGTGACGGGAAAGTCTCAAAGTTGGAAAGGCTGGTTTGAACTAGCACCCATATGGTGGAAATCATTGTTTTTCAATCTCAAGGTATGAGGCTTAGCAATAGGCAAATGTATGCTTCTGCTACTGATTAGGCCTCACTTTGATGGCTAAAGGTTCTGGCATCCTCACAGGATGTAAATATCTAATGTGCACAACGTGTTCTTAGAATCTGATCTCATCCATGAAGGCTATGACAAGGCAAAGTAATGGTAATGTTTGCCATTCACAGGCAAAAAACCTTTTGAAACAGACTGCAATGAGAAACTGCTGAGCTGGAATTCATATGTAAATCCTACACCGTCAGAAGAGGTTTAAATAGAGGCATGGCATGGCTCTCCCATTAGAACGGGTAATTTCCTCTTTAGGCACTCTCACCTCATCACTGTTGGAGGTGAACCACATCCACTCTGATTTAATTAGCCTTCTGCTAAATCAGAGAATAAAGTGATTACAAATGATGAAAAAAACAATAGTTCTTACATTTCATTCAGGGTTTTAGGTAGTCTTAAGAGCGAGACGCAAATTATTGATACAATTTATGAAGGTAATAGTCCTGTTTCTCTGTCACTCGGTAACAATCTTTATCCTCCAGCTGCAGGTATTCAGACTTTGTGGCCCACTGTATTTCCATGTATTTCTTTCCATCTTAGCCCTTGTCCCAAAAGCATTAGTTTTGCGACAGGGGCTGGAACTGGGCTTTGAGGCTGGAAGACAAAGTTGTGAGGAGGTTAATATGATCCAGCTGCGACCAGGCATGTCCCACCAGAGTCCTGGGTAATTCCATTCTTTGAAGGACACCATTGCAGCAATCTCATTCTTGACTCTCAAGCCCTTAGCACCAGAATCTCTTAGCACCAGAACTCCTGAAGCTAAAAGAGGTTTGATGAGCTATCCTCAAATGGAACATTCCAATCTTGCTACTAATGCCTTCAGCAGTCAGGATCTTTTGTGTCTATATATATCACTGAGATGGTCCCTCTGGGTTCCCATACAAAAACCAGTGGGGGAGCACTTTAACTTCCCTGGACACACACATACTGACTTGCAAGTTGCCATTCTCAAAAACTTCAGAAACAGACTGCAGTGATAAACTGCTGAGCCGGAATTCGTAAGTCAAAAGAGGTTTACATAGAAACATGAAATGGCCCTCTCATTGCAATAGAATAAACTTAAAAAACAACAAATGGTCTGGTAGTACTTTATAGACTAACAAAACATGTAGATGATATCATGAGTTTTCGTGGGCACAGCCCACTTCTTCAGATGACCCTGCACAGACTAACTCGGCTACCCCTTGAAGCTTCATTGCAATAGGTAATTTCCCCTTCAGGTACTCTCTCCTCATCACTGTTGGACATGAGCCACATCCACTCTGATTTAATTAGCACTGATGTCACACTCCTATCTCTGTATCCTTTCCTTTTTCTTTTCTTTTCTCTTCCAGCATCTGAAAAAGTGAATTCTATCTCACGAATGCTTATGTCCTCATAAATTTGTTCGTTTTTAAAGTGCCACCTGACTCCTTGTTGTTTTTGTTGAAACAGGCTAACACAGCTACCCCTCTGAGACATCTTTGTTATTCCTGGACATCCTCGAGTATTTTTAGCTGACTGTTTGTGTCTTTGGGTGCATCTACACTGCACTTTTATTTCGAGATAACTAGTGTTATTTTGAAATAAGAATGTGAGCGTTTACACAGCCATTCTGTTATTTCAAAATAATTTTGAAATAACGGATGGCTTATTCCAAAATCTGTAAATCTCATTCTACAAGGAATAATGCCTATTCCGAAATAGCTATTTTGAAATAAGGTATGTGTAGATGCTCCACTGCTGCTATTTCGAAATAGCTGTTCACCAGGGCCATTCTAAGTTATTCCTCCCCAGTGCTTCCTGGGGTTCTAACAGGGCTGGCCTTACCATGAGGTAAACTGAGGCGGCCACCTCAGGTGCCAGACTGGGGGGAGGGGTGCCACTAGGACCCAGAGTATAGAAAATCGTGTCTGCTGCTGGTGCATATGTATTCTCTCTGCTCTAGATGCACAGAGATGGTGAAGTGCTGTGCTGGAGGAAGGAGGGCACAAGAGACATAACAGGCAGGCAGGAGAAAAGGTGGCACGGGGGTGTCATTTGAGCTCCTCACCTCAGGTGTCAAAATGTTGTGGGCCAGCCCTGGGTTCTAAATTAAGATAGCATGTCTACATTAGGAAAGCCTGCCTCAGACTAATTTTCAGGCTTCCCTGCAGTATAGATGTGCTATTTCAAAATAAGCTATTTCGGAATATATATATACTTTATAGTGATGGCTTCCAAAGGTAGCCGTGTTAGTCTGTTTCAACAAAAACAAGGAATCCAGTGGCACCTTAAAGACTAGCAATTTTATTAGAGCATAAGCTGCTAACTAGATGGATCTCCTTGAGTCTAATGTGGTGAAGGTTAAACAGTGACTTGATTGGAATTCAAACTTCAGTCAGGGGGAACACATAGTTGTCTGTTAAATGGCTTAATTGCCACTGGAATGGCTCTTTCACAGGTTCCATGTTCTGCTAATAGCTCTGGCAGGCAAAAGACCAGAGATAAGAAGAGGTGGGTGGGTGAACATCAAGACCCAGTGATGCCCCACATTTTTGGGTGCCCTATACAACTGCATATTCTGCACATGGGTAAGGATGGCCCTGTAGCTGGTCTTTGGTCAGTCGCCTGCTCTGAGTAGGACTCTGCAGTGTTCTCTACATAGATGACCCATTGTGCTGGTGCTGTTAGGTGCCAGAGGCGTTGTCCTCAATACACCCTGATGGACTCAGTTCTGTTCCTCTTCATATGACAGCAGGCTCATGAAGACTCAAGATGTGGCAAGCTCTGACAAGTATAGAAGTCAGTATATAGCCCATATCTACACCAAGGTTAACGTGAAGAGGCTAGAATGTCTCCAAGCGTGGTATGCTGAGTCTTGTGCTCAGAGCGCAGGCCTTGTTAAGGAGCTAACCTTGTTACAGTCCCTTTTTTCCAGTAGTAGGTGGAGTGAGGTAGCATTCTTTTCAGAGCATGGTCCCTTGGCCTACCTTTCATGACATTGGAGTCTCTGGTGAGGCCTGTGCATTTCTGCCTCCAGAATGATATGCTGAACCAGCGAGTGGTTGCTTTCAGAGTTAGTTATGGTACCAGGTAGCCCATCATTTGCTCTGAACTTATTCTGTGGGATTGGCTCAGCATGATGCAGACTCAGGATAGGGAGAAAAAGAAGGCCAGGTTTGCACCCAACCCATTTGGGCTGCGATGTGCACTCGCTTGGTGTAGCTAAGGATCTGGCTACATAGATGCCAAGGCCAGAAGGGACCACTGCGATCATCTAGTCTGACTTCCTATAGAACACAGACCATGGAATGTCCCTAACATAAATCCTAGAGCTGAACTTTTAGAAAAAAAATCCAGTCTTGATGTCAAAACAGTCGGTGATAGAGAACTTGCCATGATCCTTGGTAAATCGTTTCAATGGTTAACTACTCACCTTTAAAAATGGACACACTATTTCCAGTCCTAATATGTCTAACTTCAACTTCCAGCCATTCAGTATTATTTCTGTATTATACTGGAGAGCCCATTATTAACTATGCGTTCCCCATGACCGAAGCTTGGATTGCAAACAAGTCACTGTTTAACTTTCACCACGTTAGATTCAAGGAGATCCGTCTAGGTAGCAGCTTATGGCCTAATAAAATTGCTTGTCTTTAAGGTGCCATTGGATTCCTTGTTTTTGCTGAAACAGACTAACATGGCTACCTCTGGAAGCTATCACTATAAGGCGTATTTTCTAATTCTTTAATCCTGCTGGTGGTTCTTCTCAGAAACATCTCCAATTTATCACCATCCTTCTTGAATTGTGGGCACTAGAACTGGGTATAGTATTCCAGAAGCAGTTGCACCAATGCCAAATACAGAGGTCAAGTAGGCGCTTTGCTCCTACCCAAGATTCCCCCATTCATGCATCCCATGATTGAATTAGCTCTTGGGTACACAAGATTGCTCTGGGATAGATGTTTAGTGGTTATCCACCATAGTCCCCGATTCTTGTTCAGAATCACATCACTGCTTCCCAGGCCAGAATCCCCCATCCTATAAGTATGGCCTCCATTCTTTGTTCCTAGATGTGCACATTCATATTTAGCTGTATTAAAATGCATGTTTGCTTGTGCCCAGTTTACCAAGCAATCCACATCACTCTGAATTAATGACATGTCTTCCTTGCTATTTATTACACTCACACCCTCATTTCTTTGTGTCATCTGCAAACTTTATCACCAATTTATTTTATATTTTCTTCCAGGTCATTGACAAAAATGTTTAAGAGCACAGGGCCAAGAGCTGATCCATGAGGATGCGTCTACACAGCAGGGCTTAACTCGAAATAAGACACACAAATTGGGCTACATAAATTGCTTAGCTTATTGCAAAATTGGGAGCATCTACACAGCACCTATTTTGAAATAGAGCACTCTTCCTCCCACTTCCCTTACTCCTCCTACAATGAGGGTTACAGGAGTCAGAAGTCCTCCAGCTTGACAGTATTTCAAAACAACTGCCTGCTGTGTAGATGTGGGCTAAGTTATTTTGAAATAACATTGCTTTGTAGACATACCCCAAGGAACCCCACTGTAAACACACCAGCATGGTGATGATTCCCTGTTTACAGTTACATTTTGTGTCTTATCAGTTAGCCAATTTTTAATCTGTTTATTAATTTTTAAGCTGTTTAATGTGTGCTACTGTAATCACCACTGGGTAGATTTGAACCTGGGATCTCAGTATAGGAGCTTCTATAGCTTGAGCTATAAAGCTAGCTGGCTCACAGTCTATACTGTAGAGCACCCTTGTTCTTATCTCTCACTGCCAGCAGCCTAAGTGCCACTACATGGGACAGTGAACCACACTAGGGCTACATCTACACTGCACTGTTAAATCGGAAAAAGATACCAATATCTTTTTCCGATTTACTGTTGAAAGAGACTTTTTGGAAATTTGGCACGTTTACACAGCGCCAAATTTCAGAAAAAAATGTTCTTTTGAGCCATCCCTTATTCCTCATACAACAAAGTTTACAGGGATGGAGAAAGAGCGTGTCCGCTTTTTCCAAAATTTTTCCGAAAAAGCAGACGCATTCCTTGGACAAAACATTGCTTTTCCAGGATACCAGAGGTATCCCAAAAAAACAATGCAGTCTAGACATAGCCTTAGTGTGTGGGTTACACCAACACTTTATCTTTGCCATCAATGCCTCATTCTTCCATAGCTTAAATTTTTTTGCAGTTACCTTCACTTCCCATCTAAAAACTAGATTCATTTTTTTGAACCCTGTTAATATTAATCTTTAAAAGGTTTGGAAGCATCAATTTCAATCCTCCTTTTAAGGTTGGTGCCCTTTTAAAATCAACTTTCCATAGTGATGAAACAATTCAGAAAATTTGGTTTGATTGTATGTATTTACCTGGGGAGGCAGCTGCTTGAGTATCTATGAAATTTAACTTCTTTAGGCAAACTTGCTTTATTACAGAGATCCCATTGTACAAGAACAACAAGGGCATTTTCTGAGCCATGCAGCAAAGCACAGTGCTTATCTGAGATTAGATTCTCTCCTTTTATCTCTCTAATGGGTTCCTATCCATTCTTATAGTGGGAATATTTCATTGCTGGGTCTCAGAGTGTGACAGTGTCACAGCCCACAGCTCTGATGATGAATGAAGTGTAAACAAATCTGTGCTTCATGTGACACATCACACCCATAATGCATCATCCAATAACATGGTCACAGCCAAAGGAAAGGCATGCCTTAGTTTAGACACAGAAACTTGCATTTAATAGAGGTTCTCAAAGGTGACTGGTGATTTTGTGTGTGTCAGTTTTTGGAAGCCTGACTCAAGATCCTTTAAAGAGACGGGAATAGAAAATAATCAGAGCTTTCCTACCAAAATCTGATTGAAAAATTGGAAAGCGGATCTGATAGACCTATCCTGGATTTCCCCAATTTGAACTTGCCGCATTGCTGCTTCTGGATCTTTGACAAAGTGAACTCGACTAGGCAACCAAGGGAGATGATAACCATAGGGCACAGGTCCTGAACTTAAGAGAGCATCTACAAAGACAGGGTTGGATATCCATTTTGTGGACTTACCATTAGCATGAAACCTAAGCATCCCACAGTGACTTATGAGGTAATATCGAATCACACACACACACACACACACACACACACACACAAAGACAACATTATTTGGATCCCTGATGATCTGGGTGGACAGCAACTGATGTCTGTAGTGCCAGGTTTCAGAGGGGTCGCCATGTTAGTCTGTTTCATTAAAAACAACAAGGAGTCCTGTGGCACCTTAAAGACTAACAAATTTATTGGGGCATCAGCCTCCTCATTGATATCTGTAGTGCCTTTCACCAGAGGAATAGCTCGTCTTTGTAGAGCGCTTTGAAGAACTAGAGAGCTGTATGCAGTGAGTGCTAAATATTATTATCTGAAAGGCACTTTATAAAAACTCATTAATTAAGTCTGTGGTAGGTTGTATTATCTCAGTTTCACAAATGACTAACCTATGAGGGCACAGAGATGGTAAGTGACTAGTTTGTGGTCAGACTGTGAATCCCAGAGATAGGAATAGAAACTAGGATATTTAAGTCCCTGTCCAGAGTCTAACCATCTTTTCATAGATTTGTTGTTAATTTTCTCTGGATCTATTCTGAATATAGCTTATCACCTCTGTGAACCATTACTTTATCTCACATCTTCAGGTTACACTCTCTGGGTGCATCTATACAGCAGGGCTTAACTCGAAATAAGCTACGCAAATTGAGCTACATCAATTGCGCAGCTTATTTTGAAATTGGGAGCATCTACACAGCACTTATTTCAAAATAGAGCACTCTTCCTCCGACTTCCCTTACTCCTCGTACAATGAGGGTTACAGGAGTCGGAGTAAGAAGTCCTCCAGCTTGACAGTATTTTGACATTACTTTGAAATAACTGCCTGCTGTGTAGATGCGGACTATGTTATTTCGAAATAATGCTAGCTATTTTGAACTCATGTTGCTGTGTAGATGTACCCTCTGAGAGCTCACTGGGTATTTCTTGCAGAAATCAGTTTTACTTTTAACTAGCTTTAACTTGAGGAAGGAAAAAATCCCTAAAGGCTTTCTGAAGCAGATGGCTTTCAATTTTTGTAACTGAAAAATCCTTACTCATAACCTTTGAGTGCCCACTAATTGAAAAATTGCTTTTGTGGTTCCCTAGAGCCCCCCAAACAGGACTGGAGATTTTGACATGAGAAAACCCCAGTGGACAGCTCTAAAAGTGGAGAAATGACAAACCACAAGGCTTGAATTTTCAGCTCTCACTTCATTCACAGCAAATTTCTATTTAAAAGGAAAAAAATCCTTCAGTAACTTCCACACCTTGGGTGCATCTAGACTGCAGGGGTTTTTTGGAAAAATGGCCATTTTTCTGAAAAAAACTTCACTTACCTCCACACTGGTATTGCGTTCTTTCAAAAGAAAATCAAAAGAACGCAGGGATTTTTATGACATTGATAAACCTCTTTCTACAAGCAAGAATGCCTTTTCCTAAAGAGCTCTTTCAGAAAAAGGTATGTGTTTATGCAGAAGAGGGATTTCTTTCAAAAGAAGAGGAAAGAGGAAAAAGCACAGGTGGCCTGGTGGCCACTCCATCCATAGTAATCACAGCTTAAATGCAAGAGAGAGTCCATTCAGTGTGGATGCTATCTTTTGAAAAAGCAGATCGCTTTTTCAATGCACTTTGGCAGTGTAGACGCTCTCTTTTGGAAGAAGTTTTTTCCGAAGATTTCTTCCAGAAAAGCTTCTTCTGAAAGAAGCCTGCAGTCTAGACATACCCCTTGAAAGCCTTAAATAAGAGAGGTTTGAAGGCACAATTGCTCAGGGATGAAATAAAATGTGGTTTTGATGGTGAATCTGGGATAGTCATGACTAATTTGTGCTTTTTTGTATGTCAGTTAAGCTTTCTCTGGGGCAGATTTTTTGCATGTTCAGGACTTATAATTGGGTAAGACCTCAACTTTCATTTTAGGCACTTATGTGAGAGCCAGAATTCCCAAAGTGCTCTGAATCCAACAGCTCTGACTGCTCAACTTCTGGCCAGATTTTCAAAAGGTCTAATTCCCCAGTAAGACACCTGAATGAACCCAATTTTCAGAAATGACCCAGTCAGTGCTTGGCAGCACCTATGGAAAACACTGGAACTAAGGGCTTTGAGCATTTTTTACAATCTGGCCATCTCAGGTTGCAGCTAAGTTCATAGGTGGCTAAATGACCACTGAATAGAGCTGGCTGTTTTGTTTTGTTTTCAAATTGCAGGTCAACTGAAATTGTTGATGAAATTAGATTGAATTAGGTGAAGAGTTTCATCATCCCCAAACTGAAATATTTTACTTTGACATTTTGAAAACAATTTTTTTCTATTTTCATTTTGAACATTTCCCTTTGAAAATTAGCTAGATTGAAATTTTTAAAAAAGGATTAAAAAATCATAAAGCCAGAGGAAGAAACCTTTTGTTTGTTTGGGGTTTTTTGGTTTTTGTTTTAGGTTTCTGAGAGGCCATGTCTTCAATAAGCAAAAGATCGATGCTGCTGCAATCAATCTTCCAGAGGTCAATTTAGCAGGTCTAGTTAAGACCTGCTAAATCAAATTCAGAGGGCACTCCCATCGGCGGCCAGTACTCCTGGTCTTGCAAGGAGTAAGGGAAGCCAAAGGGAGCATTTGCTCCTGTCGGCCTCCTGCTGTGGGGATGGCAGGGAAACTCAACACAATGGAATTAATGATTCAATTAATGTAACTAACATAGCCAGAGTTGTGTATCTTGATTCTACTTTCCCCTTTAGTGGACCTTGCCTGAGAAACTAAAATATTGTCCATTTGGACTGACCCAAATCAATTTTTTTTGAACCAGCCAATTATTCGCCTACCTTTAGGGCTGATTCTTTTAAAAAATCTGGCACTGTGGATCTTGGTTTACCTGCCTGAAAAAGACACTATAGGAAATATCTACCTCGAATAACCATGATGAGATTTCAGTAGTGAACATTTGTAGAGCATGCAGACCTTGCAATGAAAAAACCCTGTAAAATTCCAGGGTTATTATATACTTAGGGTGTGAGGCAATGACAAATCAAAGGCTCCCCCCCTCAAACACACCCAGAAGACTTAATCTTACCATCTTCAGGTACTAGTAGTGTTATGTGATGGCACTCAGGGACTGTTTAGGACAGAAAATTGAAGAAACTAAATATTCTCATAGTTCCAAATGTTCTTCTCGGTGCATTTTAGCCTGCTTTCCCCCTTCACCTCAAAAATCCTGAAATGGAAAGGAAAAAGAGTTCTGACAACTGCCTAATGAGAGGCCTCATGCAACAGTTTTCACTTACAAGGCATACAGTGGGAAATAATTGATCTGAGTTGTCTCCAACGTTCCTGGCTGCTGCTCCTGCCTTCCAGGAGCTATTCTTACATCCATTTATGGAAAAAATTTGGCAAATACATTTTAAAAAGCCTTTATCGAGATATACGATGAACTTGCACAACTAAATTATTAAAAGCAGACATGCCAGGTTTTTGGTTTGGGTTTTATTAGGCTGAGGAACATGCAAGCGTTAAAATATTTGTTCACTATCACCCACTTCAAGATGATTTTAAATAGTTAATCTCTCCACCTTCTACCAAACACAATGTGTTTTCAAATAATGCATCTTCCTTGTATTGCATGAAATCCTCCTGGTTTGTGTTGCAAGAAAAGGGCAATCTCCATACCCATTGTAAAGAGATACGATGCCATGAAAGTAGCAGTGAAGTAGTTGTATTGAGTAAGGAAAGTAGAGTTGGTTCAGCTTACTTTTTTATTGTGTTATTTATTAAGGGTGAGGCAGTTTAAGCTGCCTACAGGATTTAGAAACCCAAATCCCATTGAAAAAAATCTCACCCTAAATGTCATGGCGGACTGAATCACAGAGAGCTGTAAAAATGACTCAGCATTATTACTTGATCTTTATTAATACTAGAATTTATAGAGGACCTATCCCTGCAATAGCTGGGCAAACTTTGTGTAGTTAAATAGAAATCTGTAAACACGCCAACTGAAGGGCTTTCTTCTGCAATACTTTCATCCTCAAGGAGCCCTTTTCGTATTCACTGACAGGAAAAGGCAAAATCACTATGTCGTTTTCTCAGTCCTGTGCTGGTTATTCCTGTACCAATGTAGCATATAGCAATTTTAAAGCTGCCCTGAAGGATACTTTTTTATTCTGTGTTTGTACCTAGCACCTAGCACAGTGGAATTCTATTCCAGGATGGGAGCTTGTAGGTGCTACAGTAATACACATTAATATAAAAGGACTAATCCAGACTAGTCGGGGGGTGGAGGGGCTGGGTCCCTCGCAATGCCTTGCTGCTGTAGCTCTCACCTGAGCTGCTCACAAACAGCCTGCCAGCATGCAGGTCACATCCTAGCTCTTCTTACCACCACTTTTCAGTAGCATTTCTGGCCAAGTTTCAGGTCAGAATCTGCTCCCAAGGTCCAACAGCGATTTTCTTTTGTCTTCTTAGGTGAAATGAGGGAGAAGCATAGGGGGAGAACACTTGGGGTGCTTTTGACCCTCACTTTTACAGTTCTGTCACCCTCTGAACTGCATTTTCCTGAGGGTGAACCTTAGATAAAGTTCTTTCAAGCAGGGAGCAAGGAAACATGGTGTCTGGTGGAAAGCAGTGTTGCGTTGTTTCTTTTTTCCTGTGTATGCTGAAATGTAGATTTTCGGGGTCCCCTCTTGCTGTCTGAGGATTCTGTTCACAACTTATACACAAATTCAGGTAAACACACATCCCATTGCTTAAAAACAACCCACTTGACCAGTTCTAGCTATCTGGGGCTACATTAGCTTGAACATGTGCCTTTAACAATCTAGAGAGGAATTTCATAACTTTTCCCATGACGTTACTACATACATGTCACCATGATAACATGGACCATTGACTTATATGTTCGATACCTCACAAAGCGTATTTTGTGCAAAGATTATTACTATCACAGGTAGGGCGTGACTACAGGGGTACATTCCGTCAGGGGGCAGCTAAGGATTTGCCCAGTGTGTAGGGCTCATAAGCCATATCTAGCTCCTTCTATCCAGGTGCAGGGGGCATCTTGGGGTGGCTGAGAGGGGCACTGAGACCACATGATGGGTCTCAGGCCTATCCTGAACATCTTCACTACAGTTTTATTATCTTGCCTGTGCCCTGCCAGCCCGACTCAGCTGACCAAGGCTGTGCTGTGGGTATTTTGTCACAGTGTAGACCTAAGATAAATGAGTGGAGTCCACAAGGCATGGTGTGACGACTCAGAATATTCTGGGCTTAATACACAGAAGCAGGACTGGGGCCAAGGTTTTACCTGTCATGGGGCAGAAGCTGAGAATTTGTGGTTTCCATGCTCCTTATTCCTGGGTACAATAAACCCATTCACATGATCCCCTGCTGTTTCCTAAGCCCCCGTGAGTGCAGCTGGGATAGGCATGTCATGAGTGGTGAGAACATGATGTGCTGCCAAGTGCTCTCCTGGAAAACCAACCAATTTCTTAAGCACTGGCCAATGGAGCCATTTCCCTGCTCTGGGGAGAGCAGAGTAAAGGCACAGTGCCACCTGCTGTCTAGAAAGTGTAGTTGACCACAACTTACACTGGCAATTCAAGTGAAATGAGTGCTGTCATTTTCAATCTACAAACTACACAGATTCGTAGATGTTAAGGCCAGAAGGTGACATTAGATCATCTACTCTGACCTCCTGCATGTCACAAACCATTAGCTTTCACTCAGTTGCCCCTGCACTAAACCTAAGAACTGGTGTGTGACTAAAACTTGACTCCAGATAGACAAATCCCCAAAACACTTCTAATGCATGCAGGAAGATCTTCAATTGCATTGGACACTTTTGAGAAACAATTCTGCGTGCATGGCACGTACGCCTAGCTTTTCTTTTCTCTCCCAATTTGTTATTGACACTGACAGACATATAAACATTGGAGCTGTCTCTTTAAAGAGTTTAGATTCTCCTACAGCCTATTTCCCACCTGAAATTACAACCTTTATGCTTTCTGATGCTATGGAAAAATGTCTTAAATAAAGAAATGCAAATTCTGTTAAATAAAGGAGTCAAAGCTTAAGCAGATTCTCACTGTTAATTTGAGTCTATGTTTATTGAGAAAAGATTTTCGATAATGTGAAACATTTACACAGCATTTTACAAATGCAGAAACCAAACTTGCAGATTTGCTCACATGAGTAGTCTTGTTTTGAACCACAGCATTAATATTTACAGTAGTGGGATTACTTGCATGAGTAAGGAACTGCATGCCTAAGCCCTCTGGTAAGGTCCATTGTGGAACATGCTTGTCACAAAGAGTTTAGGATCTAATTATCCCATTTCAGATCAGTGGCTGAGCTGGAAAAATGGGGTTGGGTTGAACAAAATCTTTTGTTCAGCCCCAAAGAAAGATTTCGTTTCATTTTCCTCTCTATGTAAATAGATAACATTTCAGTAAATTTGGGGGAGGGGAGGAAGCATTCTGAATCCAAAAAAAGGGTTCACACAAAAAATGTCAGCCACCTCTAATTCTCAGTCTGTGGTTTTGATTGCTGTGTTTTTGCTCTCTTCTGTTTTGCTCAGTGGCAGAAAGCTGGGAAACCCAAATCACACCAAGATCTCGTTATTCAAATGTGTTCATTATTATTGAATGGGGAAAATAGAGAGGTAGAGATTCTGGCACGTAGAAGCAGAATGGTTCCAAAAGAGTATGTTTTTCAGAGATTTCCAGGAAGCAACAGATTATTCTGTCCAGGTGCTGAGCAACCCCGAGAGATGCTGAACTTCCACTGAAGAAAATGGACTCAAAGACACTTAGCTCTTTTCAGGAGCAGGCTTTTGTGTTGGGCTCAGCTTTCCTATGGAATGAGTTAGTCTGTGGGAGGTCCCTTCTGACTGACATTCCAATGCTGTAATTGCTTGGGAACAAGCAGTGTCACTGTATTTATAATTGACATTCTCGTGCTTGCGTCCTCCGGGGCATGTTTTGCTGTAGAACAGCCATTTAGCTTCAGTGAGTTGATCAAATAAAATATAAACAGTCTGTTTATCTCAGCGAGGAACTTTATGGTTTCTATATTCATGGCTGAGAAGTGATCCCCGAAGTGTTAAGGCCTAATACATTTCTTTACTAGGTTGTTCCACCTTTTCCCTCCCCGCCCGATTTTCTCCATCAACAATGTTTACTTTCCTAAAACATAAAATATGTAATTAAAGCTGCATAGAAAATAGGTTGTTTTTATTCAAGGCAGCTGAACAGGGAAACGTCTTCAGAAAGCAGCAGCAAGCTACAGTGCCTGTAGTGGGCCGGGCAGGCTCGATTTCTGTTGGTGCTTGCCTGCCGAGCACCCTGCCACAGGGCTCTGCACTAGATATGGCAACACCAATGTTTTTCATAAATTCATGTTGGTTTTGCCCTGTTATTTCAGCTTTTCACAAGTACCTCATTTAAAAAAAAATCAAGGCTTTGTTTTGACACTTTTGAAATATTTTCCCCCTTTTTTTAATTAAAAATGATTTTTGCTTCAAAACAACTTTTAATATGGATGAAAAGATAGCGAAATCGTTTAGAAATGGTCCTGGGCTGGGTTGAACCCGGCCTTTCAACGCCCCCTGCTGGAGGCCCTGCAGTCCCACCATCCCACTCTAAGGAGGGAATTTTAGACAAGGGTCCTCCGGCTACTGTGATGCAGCCTCCCTGAGCAGGCCTAATCAGAGCCTGGGAAGCTCATATAAAAGGAACAGCTTAGTTCCTGGCTGGGGCCCACAGTGCAAAGATCGATGCTCCACTCTGGCTATAGAGAGCTCCATGGACTACGTTAGCTAAACCTGGCAGCTAAGACCTGGAGTGATGGGTGGGCGCAGGTCCCCCCACCAAAGTTCTGGAGTGGCCTAAACCTCAGATTAAGGACACCATTAGTTTAAAAGCCCAGGAAAAAGGGTTAGATTTAAAGGGGTCAGAGACAGAGGTAAGGGTCTTAGAGAGGATAGATGGACAGTCCCGGTGGGACTCCTTACCATGCCCTGAGAAAGAGATAAGTTTCCTTTAAAAGCCTGAAGAGAGGGCTGGATGGCTGAAGAGAGAAGGTGCCCTCAAGAAGGAGGGCCTGGTTCCAGCTTGGTACTGGGATTGGAAGGCTTTTTTTGTTCATTTGTGTGTGCTCTGGACTTGAACATGGTGGAAGGCTTTATCCCTGTTAGACTGTGTGACTTGGCTGGAAGGCTGAGCCATTGAGAGCCTGAGGTCAACAACCCACGGGGAGAGGCTTGGGGCAGGAAAGTGCGCAGCATCACCCTCCGCTGGCAGGGGGTGCTCCTGAGAGGTGGGTGGCCCTGCCACTACACCAGATGAAAAGGACACATTTCAGTTGTGATGAAATCACACATTGTGCATGGCCCAAAGTGCCGGAGGACTCCAAAAGTGCACTTTGTGCCTAGCTGTTCTCAGCACCTCAGCTTGGAGTCCCCAGGTCTTCAAACAGGCCATGATGGCATGAGGGGCTCAGCATCCTGGAGTCCTATTAAAACCAGGATTTGGCCTGTGATTAGGAGATTTGCGCTGCTGTTGTGACAATAACCTGAGCCAGCAACCTCGTTGCACCCCCCAGACAGCCAGCATTTCCAGCACAGCAGGGTGTTAAATTATTCCCGAAGTTGCTGTGTTTGGTGGCCATGTTATGGGAATGGTGAAGAAGGCCCTCCTTCCAGTCCCTCTCCTCTCTTATTGTCTAGTCACTCTGTCTCTCCGACGTTCCCTCCAACTGCCTCCTTTCTCCCCTGATTCTCCACTTGCTACCTCTCCCCAGGCATAGAGTCACAGATTCCCTACCTAGAAGGGACCGTTGTGATCGTCAATTCTCAGGTCCTCCTCGCCAATCAGCTCCCATCCTTTGCCACTTCCTTTGTGCCCCGCCCACCCGCTCCTGCCACTTCCTGTTTTACTCTTCTCAGTCACAGCCCCCCAGCTTCTCCATTCCCCCAGCATCTGTTTCCCCATGTCTCCAGAGCCCCTCAAATCTCTCTGTACCTCAGTTCCCTCCTTTTCTTGAATGCTAAAAGGGGGCAGAAAAGAGTAATAGCTGCTGCAGAGTCAGAAATGGGCACAGATGCTGAATCTTCTCTCCTGCTAGCTCAGCCATGTCCTCCCTTTCTCCCAGGGGTGGTGCGTTATATGGGCCCATGGTGCCTGGGCACCAGGAATGTTCCTGGTCTGGGGCACAGCACTAGAAAAGTTGGGGGCCAGGTCTCTTGCCCAGCCCTGCCTGCTGCCCTTGCACGGTCCCCCCCCACCTCAGTGTGTCCCCTGGCCACCAGCTGGCCCCAGGCAATTTAAATGGCCCACGGAGCCCTGCAGCTGCTACCAGCAGTGCAGCAGGGCTAGAGTGGCACATTGCTGCAGCCCCTGCATGGGGGTGCGTGTCTCCACGCGAGGCTGCCAGCATGTCCCTGTGGTTCCTGGGCTGAGGGTGTGTATGTTTCCACATGCTGCCCCAGCCCCAAGTGCTCTTGCAGCCAAGAGGAGCTGCGGGGGCTGATGTCTGTGGGATTTCTGTAGCCAGTCACCGGCAGGAAGGGCAGAAGTGGTTCCTATGTGTATTTCAAACTAATTATATGATGGTATCCCTCACCCCCCAGCCCTGCTTGCCACTTGTCTCCTTGGACTGAAAGCTCTTTAAGATAAGTCCGGAGGGTTGCCATGTTAGTCTGTAACTTTAAAAGCAACAAGAAGCCCGGTGAACCGTAGAGACTAACACATGTAGAGGATCAAGAGCATTTGTGGGTAAAACCCACATCACCCTACTCACCTGATGAAGTGGGTTTTACCCATGAAAGCTCATGATCCTATATATTTGTTAGTCACTAAGGTGCCACAGGACTGCTTGTTGTCTTTAAGGCAAGGACAGTCTCTTTGGCTTTGTTTGTACAGTGCCTAGCGTACCTAATCCTGCTTGTGACCTCTACACACTTTAACTATTATTAATCAGAATACGCTTGCACAGGTAGGTTCCTTGGTTTTTGGAAGGGTGACAGCTCGAAAGCGGAGATAACTTTTGATCAGCCGCATTGTGATGCCTGTAAGTATCAGAGATGGATGATACCTGGCTGAATTTAGGGGAAAATCCTTGGGATTTTGCAGAGCAGTAAAGAACGCCTGGGAAAACTGACCTACATGTGGTCTTAATCATTTCAGTGGATAACCTCTACATTACCCTTTAAAAGGTCATCTGATAAACATCAACACTGGGCTTTTCTCACAAACCCAACACCTACGCTTGCCTCAGGCTACCGTAATACGGCATGGGAAGTTAAATTAGAAGCATATATTTGATAATAGCACCTCTGAGAGGGAGCCTTCAAAAGACGGTGCCCCCATTAAAGGATTAGAAGACTAACATACATATCAGCAAATCCACTCTATCCAAAAAGAAACAGAACATGAGACTGGGATCAGCATTTTGTTCTGATTAGTTGCTTTGATCGATGTTAATTTCTTTATTACTTTTTATTGCTGCAAAACTACCATTGGGGAATACTATAAAGATAGGCTTGGAAAATACTGTAAAATTACCTTAATGGAGTATGGGTCTAAAGTCTTTGCATCATGGGCCCATTGGCAAACTTTTCGGGATGTGTGTAATTGATTAAGGCACAAAAGAAACATTTCTTCTTTGAGGAGCTGACGGTTATGTTTGAAACTGCCTGTAATACTTGCCGTAGGCAGCCCTGAAAAGTAAAACAAAAAAAACAAAAAAAACCAACAACCCTCAGAATGAGGCTGTTAAACATTTCTAGAAATATATTGGTTCGTTATTTTTAAAAATTAGCAGGCTATTAAGACTGGGAATATAATGCAGAGGTAATAATGAGGTGTGGCTTTTGTTACTGTAAATAAGTAAACTTTTTGGCTACAGCATTTTCCTTGTTAAAGTAAGCCCTTCTGATTTTTCTTCTGGGTTTATAGTTAGGGTTATCAGCCTGTAGATTATGATTAGAAGAGAAATAGGGTGGATTGTTTAAGCAATAAGGATGGAGGCAAAGGGCATTTCCTATGGATTAATGACTGGCTGGGAAACTGGAAGGCTTGAGGTGAAAGAAATTCTCTGTACCAAGGTCATTGTTGCTAGGACTTTTTTTTCCCCTTAAACTGGAAAAAGAAATCAAGGGTGGGTGGGGTTTTTTTGTTTTTGTTTTTGTTTTTGTATTTTTGTCTTTTGTCTACCAACCTGATCTTGCACCTGAGCCCATAGCAGTGGAAACCAACAGGATTTGTTCACGGATGTTATGAGGACTTTGACTTAGACCATGGTTTGTCAGGCATGGTCTAATTATATTGGCCTTCTGCAGATACTCAGAAAAAGTCTTTTGACTTGTGATTTGGACAAATAGAATGCAGGAAAAACTTGGGAGAACACCAGCAGTAAACCCAACAAAACACTTTGTACAATCACTTTCCTAAGTGCCCGCTCTGCAAACTTCACCTGTCAGCTGGAGAGCAAGCTGAGTTCTTTCTGCCTCTGAAGTCCACAAGCAGTTTCTGCACTCGGGACATTGGTGAGTGAGGCAGAAAAAAACAGGGCTTATTCTTCCCTAGCTATATTGGCGATGATGTGTTAACAGTGTCCTATGCAGAGAGAGATCCTTGCTGCTTTTCTGCCTCACTTCATGGAGGATGTGGCATGATGGATCCCTTTCCTATGACATGACCTACAATGGTCAGTCCCTCACTGTCTCCACCTACTTCACACGTTTTCTCACCTTCATGGAAGAGGAGCATGTCCAGACATAGTTCTAACCTCACTTCTTCGGTGACATTTGCCCCAAAAGTGTCCACCTCCCTTTGCTCCTACCTCAAGAATGAGCAAGTACGAGTACAGAACAGGTACTGCAAGTGGCAGGAGCAGGTGGAACCCTACTAAAAATCTTCTGAGTTCCCAACCTTAGTGATACTTACTCCTGCCAGTTGCTGAGAGGACTAACAAAAGAAAAGTTGTACGGCAGGAATGGTTACTCCAGAAAGCTACCATGCAAGGGAACCTGTGTTTCTGATTTTTCTCAATGACCAACTCTAACCCGTATGGCAGCTTCAGCTTCCCACTGCAGATTTCTGGCAGAGCTAAGGGGTTTTGAGTACAGGTTGGACCGCCATGGTCCAGCATCCCAGGACCTGTGAGGTCCCAAACGAGGGAGTTTGCTGGACCAAGGGAGGTCAAGGCTCCCCTCCTAGCTGGTAGCCCCACTCCTGGGCTCCTTTCTTGGCCCTTAGCCCTGCTCTGTGGTGCAAGCCCTTGCCACTGGGCTCTGGTCCCAGCTCCCACCAAGGCTGTGCTCTCTGACACCGGCCCAGATAGTATTCCCCACTGCCAGTCTGGCCGGGGTGGGACTCCTGGCTCCTGGCCCTGCTGTCACCAGCCAGGGATGTACTCCTGATGCTGACAGGCTCCACTCCCTGACACCAGGACTCTCTGGTTCAGCAATATCTGTACTCCTACTGGACCATGGATGTTGCCAGACCAGAGAGTCCCAGATTTCAGAGGTTCAACCTGTAGTGTCTTCCTTCAAGATGCCCCTGTGCATAGGGATGTTTACAGCCTGACCCTGCGAAATCAGTCCCTGGCTTTGGTCATGTGTTCAGATTCAGGAACGATCGACTTTTCCGAAGAACAAATTTCACCGTTGGGAAGAGCTGATTCCGTGCAGGGGGATCTGGTGGCATTTGGAGCTGACTTGTGCTTTGTGAGAAAGGTGCACCCCCTCCAGCATTGTGAATGCTGGGACTATCCAAGCACAGCTTGGTTTAGTGATCATGGAGTTAGCTAAAACGTAGATTCTAGTATGCTTTTTCACTGAGGGCAGTGACTCATATGTGATATGGAGATGAAACTTGCCTTCCACAAATACAGGCCAGGTTTGACATTTTGGACTTAAGTTGACAAATTGCATCAAAGTGCACCAGAAAATGAGTACTACATGGTACCTTCTGGTGCAGCAAAAAAGAAAAAGTAGCACGTCATTTACTATTCCATTTAGTAATAAACATAGCCGCCATCATCATAGCGAAGGATCCATTGTCTTTCACATGTTGTGGCTGCACTGTTTTCATTCCTTTCCCTTTGTGTGGCTTTCCTCCCACAAGGAGGGAAATCAGATATTGCTGGCTGACCCCACGTGTGACAATTACCATCTTGGTCAACATGCCAGGGATTGAACAAGGGAGCTCCAAAGGTAAAAGCACAACTCAAACAAAAGCTCTCTCGCTAGCCCTGGTGCTAACTCACACCCCTTGTGGGTCAGACCCCAGGGGGGACATATCTCTCACACACTGTGACTGTGGGTTACCTTTGCAGAGGCAAGAAGTCAGGTTGGAACCTCCCCTTAATGCTTGTTGCACCCATACTTCGGTCAGCCATAATGTGGCCCCATATTTTTACATTTATGTGAGATGTTTCACTGGGCTTAAAAGCCAAGGAGAGAATAACAGAGGATAAATATATTCACCATCCATTCCATATGGAAAACTCCACTAAATGTGCAGAATAGTGTAGATTTGGCCTCCCAAATGATTCATCCAGAGAGTGGGTAATAAAAAAAATCTATTTATCAAATTATTGATTTTTTAAAAAATGTTTAAAACAATATTGGAAATGTTGCCTAATAAGCTACCTGGCCTGCACTAGTCTGAAGGCAATGCAGGAAAATAACCATCGAGTTAAGTAAGAGTTGAAGGGAACTGCTTGTGGAGGAAAAAGGGCTTCCACATCTCAGTCCTGTGCTGCTGACTTGATTCCTTAGCCAGGCAAAGTTCAGACCTGGCTTTGCGAGAGCTGAGCCTGCTCCCTGTGGGACTGAATTGGGCATGTTCGGCCAGATTCCCAGTTGGCATTGCTTCATTGAATACCTCAGAGCTCTCTAATGATGTCCACCAGCTGAAGATGGGCATGTGGCCCATGAGTTCCATGAATATATTGCTTGTAAAAGGACTTCAGGACTGGGACGAGACCCTGGTGAATCTAACAGAAGTCATCTCCCAGTCTTTCCAATAGCATACGAAACAACACGTTCAAATAACAGCGCCCACATTAGAAGCAAAGCTAACTCTCCTGGCCTGTGCACACCCTGCTGCAAGTGACCTTTTCCAAGTTAACCCTTTCTGGAGGCACCAGAGAACTGGCGTAGTTCAGACATATCTATGGGATGGTGCTGTTGTGTGCTTTACATTTGTGCTATCTTGCTGTGATCACAGCAGGAAACTACTACTTTTCAGCACAGTTATTACTGAACCATTTCTCCTTACATTACATAAATAAGATACTATTTATTGACCCAGTGGCTAGAATGCTAAGCAAGGGCTCTGGAGGCCTGCTTTCTGAATCCAGCTGGTGCTGCTGGGTGATGTGTGGCAAGTCACTGCACCACTGTGTGCCTCAGTTTCCCTGTGTGTAAAATGCAAAATGCGATACCTTGTTTATAAAGCACTTCAATGTGCTGGACACAAGCTAGACACTATTATTGTTACCCACTCATTATCCCTTTTATAAATCTGGCCCTCAATGCAGAGATTGTAACGGGATGAAATCTTTTTTCTAATGAAAAGCCTTCTAATTATTAACATGGCTTATGCATGTGCTCATAGATTGAGCTGGGTGAAATGTTTTGGGGGAATAGTTTATTTGCCAAAAAACACAGTTTTGGTTCATCCAACTCTGTTTACAAGTATGACACAATTAGTTTCAGCTGGGAAAACCCTTTTTTTCAGGCTACTGAACATATATGCAGACAGCTCCCTTTGTAACCTCGAGTCTAGTGGTTTGGACACTTGCCTGGGTCGTGAGAGACGCTGGCTTGAATCCCTCCTGTGAGTAGAAACTTGTAGTCAGCACACCCCCTGGTGAGCAGCTTAGCCACTGGGCGAAAGGCAAGTCTTTGCTCAGTTTCTCCTGCTGAAGCTGTTTCATAGTGTGCCAATACTTCTGTATCCAGTGGGCCAAAGAATCAGACAGAGCGAAGATTTAAATCCATCTCTCCCACCTCCCAAGGGAGTGCCTTAATCACCAGGCAACAGAATTTTTTCTCGTTGGCCTAATGAGTATTTCCACAAAGTGGTACAACTTCAGAATCAGAGAGCGAGCCACATTCCAGGCAAGGGCCCCAACTAGGGAGTCTGATGGCCTGAAGCAGGCTTTCCGATTTACTGACAAATTCTGAACAGGGCTGGAGCTGATCCAAATTATTTCTCTGACTTTTCGCTTTGCTGGCTGAACTGAAAAATCCGTTATTCACCCGGCTGGACTCATGAAGCATCTGTGAAAGGGGATTTACTGGATTTCAAAATTCATTTTTTTTTCTGATGAGAGTTTATGCAAAATATGTTTTGTTCTTCGGAGGGCTGAAAATGCCGTGGGTAAACTTTGTGACGGTGTCATTTCCAAGAGGAGTGATTGGCCACAAGAGTCAGATGGTTTTTGTTCTGTTCCTTGATTGGCTTAGCCTACCCGAGGTGGTCAGAAAGGTTAGTTGAAGTGGGTTTGATACATTGCTCAGAAGAGGTCTCTCTACACAGCAGCATTATTTTGGAATAACTGTCATTATTCCAAAATAACAAAGAGCGTGTCTACACGGCAAGCCATTATTTTGAAATACTGTCGAGCTGGAGGACTTCTTACTCCAACTCCTGTAATACTCGTTTTATGAGGAGTAAGGGAAGTTGGAGGAAGAGTGTTCTTCCTTTGACTTCCTGCTGTGTAGACAGCGCCAAAAGCAGAATTAAGTTATTTAGACTTCAGCTGCACAATTGACGTAGCTCAAGTTGAGTAGTTTAATGAGACTTTTGCCCTGCTGTGTCAACGTGCCCAAGGTGTGGTTCAGTTTAGTGGACTCTGCTTAAATCATTGAGGAAAAAAAACCCTGATTTGGGCATCTCCTCGGCTTTGTGTTGCTCCCTGCTAAAAATAAGTGGGCATGGCTGCTTATTATCCCTGCAAAAACAATCCAGCATGCAGGTCCATCCTTAGCCATGCGCAGAATATGTAGCTGCATAGGGCACCACTGGGTCTTAACATTCAACCCCCCCCCCAGATCTTTCTGCTCCTTCTCTGGGGCTCTGCTTCCTCCAGAAAGGATCGAGTTAATTTAAAAGTGACTAGGGGGCTGTGTCTCCTGCTTGCTATGCTCACCAACCCCCCTCTCTCTGGGGATAGGTGTCTGGCCAGGGGAGAGGAGGCAATGCACCCTCCGGGGGGAGGATCAGGCGTGGATGGTGGAGGGGATCCCGACCTGTCTCCCTCCCAACCACACCATCCAAGCCCAACACCCCCCTGCACCTCCAGCCTCCTCCCCCTCCCCCTCAGCCCACTACTGCCTCCTCCCCCCAGCCAGACAATGATCCCTGTATCAAGCTCATTAACATTAAGTTGAACTAAGGAGATGGCGGTGGCATGAGGACACAGATGAAGTGATGATGTCACTCTCTGTCATCCCACAGGAATTTTTATATATATATATATAGAGAGAGAGAGAGAGAGAGAGAGGAAAAGCCTGCCAGAGCTATTAGCAGAACTTTGAACCTGTGAAAGAGCCATTCAAGTGGTACTGAAGCCATTTAACAGGCACATGTCAACCCCAGGTATATACTGTCAGTTTCTAATTTTACTGTAAAAACAAGGAGAAGTCCTGTGTTAGTCCAGAGACTAACAAAAATATACAGGGTCATGAGCTTTTCTGGGTAACACCCACTTCATCAGATGAGTTTTACCCAGGAAAGCTCATGATCCTTTATATTTTAATTAGTCTCTAAGGGTATGTCTACACATCAAAGTTATTTTGAAATAACAGTCGTTATTTCGAAATAACTTTCCTAGCATCTACACAATCCAACTGCTATTTTGAAATTAAGTCGAAAAATCGGAGGGCTTTTTTCAAATTTGGTAAACCTCATTCCACGAGGAATAATGCCAATTTTGAAATTGCTATTTTGAAGTAAGTGCTGTGTAGACACTTATTTCAAAATTGGGGGCCTCCAGCCCTTCCAAGGTGGCCACTCTGGCCTCAACCAAGAACACTCCTCTCCCTCCCCTACCCTGGAGCCCTTCAAGGAGTAGACTCTGGCCACAGTGCCTGTGCCAGCTCCAAGCCTGCCAGCCCAGAGCCAGCAGTCACTGTCCCTGACCCAGTGGCCCCAAAACATGAGCCAGCAAGCCACGGGCAGCCAGCCCTCCACCGCTCCCCAGGAGCAGTCTGCCAGCTCCCAGGAGCCTGCCAGGGACCAGAGAAGGTGAGCGCCTTCCTGATCCAGGGTGGAGATCATGGACCTTATTCAGGCTTGGGGGGATGCCCCCAATGTCCATGATCTCCACACTAGATGGGGGAACACGGCCGTCTATGGCAGGATAGCTGCCAGCCTGGCCACCAAAGGCCACATGCGAATGCAGGAGCAGGTTTACATGAAAATCAAGTTGGTCTGGCAAGACCCCCACCCCTTAGCCCTGAGCTTCCCCTCCCTCTTCTTCCCCTTGCTTCCCCCTTCCAGCTCCCTCCTCCCAGGTTTCCCCCTCCCCCTCCACCCTCTCTTCTCCCCTCTCCCTCCTCCTTTCCCCAGTCTCACCAGAGTTTCATCCCCCCCAGTTTTGTTAAATAAAGACAGTTTGTGTTCATTAAAATACATGTATTTTATTTGACATCAGGAAGGGGGGTTAGGGAAGGGTAAGTGGAAGGATGTGAGGGAAGAATGAGGCACAAGCCCCCCGTGGGGCAGACCAGGGAGGCTCTTAGTGCTTCTCAGCGTGAAAGCTCTCCCACAGAGCCTCCTAGATACTGAGAGCCTGGACCTCCCAGATGGCAGCCTGCAGAAAGTGCAGCCAGGCTCGCAGCAACGCATCCAAGAGAAGCACCAGAGTACCCAGGGGCAGCTCTGGCTCCATGTTGCAGAGTGCTGTGATGTCCCGAGTGAGGGCAACCAGAGCACGCAGAGACAAAATGCTTTGCTGTCCCTCATCAAGGTAGGTAAGCAAGCAGGGAAACCTGAGAACTGGCTGTCCGGGGGAATCCCTTTAAGCACAGGCCTCAGATAGCCTCAGGCAGCAGCCACGCAAAGTAACTCCTGACCTGATGCCCTGCCAGACCCAGTTCCGTCTGGCCTTAAATGCAATTCAGCATCTACTCAGTGTGGACGTGCTATTTCGAAATAGCCAAATGCTATTTTGAAATGCATTTTGTGTGTAGACGCGTTATTTCAAAATATCTTATTTTGAAATAACTATTTAGAAATTAGGGTATGTCTACACTACCACCCTAGTTCTAATTAGGGTGGCTAATGTAGGCATTCGAAGTTGCAAATGAAGCCCGGGATTTAAATATCCCGGGCTTCATTTGCATCTTCCCAGCCGCCGCCATTTTTAAAAGTCCCCTAGTTCGAACTCCGTGCCCATGGCTACACGTGGCAAGGACTAGGTAGTTCAAATTAGGTTCTCTAATTCGAACTACCGTTATTCCTCGTGGAACCTAATTAGAGAACCTAATTCGAACTACCTACTCCGTGCCACGTGTAGCCACGGGCACGGAGTTCGGACTAGGGGACTTTTAAAAATGGCGGCGCCCGGGAAGATGCAAATGAAGCCTGGGATATTTAAATCCAGGCTTCATTTGCAACTTCGAATGCCTACATTAGCCACCCTAGTTCGAACTAGGGTAGTAGTGTAGACATACCCTCAGATATTTCAAAATAACGCTGTAGTGTAGATGTACCCGAAGGTGCCACAGGACTACTCGTTGTTTTTTTTCAGTTGCAGACTAACACTCCCTCTGAGAATGTACTGCGTTAGTCTACAGGCACTCAATTTAAAATTTGCTTTAAAATATTTAATTGGTGTGTAGCTGAAGATCATAAAATCAAATCTCCAAAAAATTGTCATCCTTCCCCCCTGCCTTCCCACATAGGGACACCTGTTTCATAGTACTGCATAGGGCCCCATAAAGCCTAAGGATGGCTCTGACAGAACGATAAGGAGCTGGTAGACCTGCCCAGTGGCTCCCTGAAGACACTGGAGGGGGAGACACTGAAGATGTTGCGTGAGCTTTCTAGGCCACTGCTCATTCCTGGAAAGGAGACAGCATAAGGTAGGCTTGGAAGTACATAGTGTGGAGACAGAGAGCATTCTGGGGCCCTCCGTAGCTTTGCATAGTCCAGAGAACCAGCCAGACTCTGAGGCTGGCTTTCCACATGCTGCTTACATGTGGTTTGGCTAAGTGAAGCCTGCTTTACAGCTCGCATTTACATGTGGCTTGGCCATGGTGACGCTGGTTTGCTGTGTGCTTCTACATGGCATTGGCGATGTTAACACTGGAGTCAGCATGGTTGGGATTTGAGTCCCCCTTGTCATCACATTGGACAGGTCATAGGAAATAGAGATGCTGTAGGTAGATAATAGGGCCTGTCTGAGAAACAGGACGGCTGTACTTGTGGCTACCTCACCATAAAAATACCACCAGCCACCATTGTGTCCTCAACCACAACATCACCACCTTCAATCCAGCTGCCCTGGAATCAGATTGGGAGTCATGTTTCCTTGTTTTGCATGACTGGCTACTGAGTAGCATGCCATGGCTAGAGACAGAATTGGAGCGGGGGTGTCTCTAGCTACTGCCAGGCCTGTGAAATCTGGAGCAGCACCTCTTTGCGTGTTACCACATGGGTATGGAATATATTACAAATGATACGGTGACTTACTGTCAGGTACTCTAGCCCTTCCTGTCATGTCTTCTCTGCACTAAATTGCCCAATACCCCTTTCCGGCTCATTTATCCCCAAACACTGAACTGTAGAAGGTTCCAAGTGCTCAAATGTCAAGCTAAGGGCGCTTTTATTCAGCTGACCCATGGCAATTGTGGAGAACTGAGTGCCCTCAGAACCACACAAAATGAATGGGTGACCATGTATTGACGGCCGCTCACTCCCCCCCCCCCTCCCCACCCGCCAAATATAAACTGGAGAACACCAAGCTGGGTGCATGTCTTTCTTGTGTAGTGTTGTAAACATTACTTCTGGAGGCCTTGGCATTGCAACTGGACCCTGGCTGGATCTAAGGATCTTTGTCTGTATTATTATGTTAATCAAGTCGGCCTCTGTTCCAAAGAATCTATTACACTCATCCATCATTTTTCAATTCCTCATTCCATTTTTTCTTTCAGGTGCCTCTCTCTCTCTCTCTCAGGGCAGGGGTGGGGAATCTTTTTTGGGTCAGGGGGCCACTGACCCACAGAAAAATCAGTCACAAAAAGTCCCCACTGCCGTGGCGCTAAACTGAGATGGAGAAAGACACTCCCCACATTACCCTCACACTCCAGAGCCTTGGGGGGGAGGGGTGCAACCTAGTATATTTTGTGTGCTCCAGCCCCTTGGTGGGACAACATGGGAAGGGGCTGGAGTGCCAGCACCAACCTCAAGGGGGCCCTGAAACTCAAGGGCCAGATCCAAGCAAGCCAGGGGCATCCAGCCCCTGGGGCCTGAAGTTCCCCATCCCTGCTCTAGGGATTTATCCTAGAGACTGCCTCTTGAAGATTCATTAATATTATTATTAAAACTTCAGTCACCTGCATTTTGTTCTGAGTAATGCAAACTCCAGATGCAACGTGGGACAAAGTAAAAAGTTGCAGCTCCCCCATCAGCTAACTTCTCCTCATTATTTTTGTCTTGCTTTCATAAATGCACCATGCAAGTCACCAGTTCTGCATGCTCAGAGTTTTTATTGAGGTTACCCTTCACCTTGTCTTTATTATTCCTTGTTAACTTCTCAGGGGGAAAGGGGTGGGAGAGAAGAGCACTAAATGTAAATTCTCTTCCAAGAATCCATCTAAAGAGAGAGAAATCATTTCCAGATGTCTTTTCAGGACATAGCAACTTAGCAGTGCATTAGGTGTCATTTAAACTTTTTAATCACTTGCCAGAGGCTGTGTTGCAGAAAACTCAAATGGAGATTATAGCAATAAGGTACAATAAATGCTGCTTTATGTGCAAATTGTCTAGAAACAAACATATTTAACAGATGAAAAAAGAAGTCAGAACAAATCCTTTCACCTTGGCTGCTGTCTTGAGTAGCTAATCTTTGAGTGACTCACTGTAAGAAACAAATATTTTATCTGTGAAACTGGAGAGGAAATACTCCACCCACTGAAACTTTGATATAAAGAGAACATTGGATATTAGAGCTTTAAAATACTTTTGTTTAAATGCTTTTAGTGAGTAGCTGTTTTCTGTTTGCCATGAATGCGGCTCCGCTCTCCATTACACTGCCTTCAATCTGAAAGAAATCCATGACTTTCAAAGAAGTTACTCCAGATTTATTCCAGTGTAACTGAGGGTGCGTCTACACTGCACCCTAAACTTGAAATAAGATACACAATTTGCACTATGCAAATTGTGTATCTTATTTCGAGTTTATGTTGAAATTTGAAATTTGGCACGTCTACACGGCACCAAATTTAGAAATAAAGTGCTATTTCGAGCCACCCCTTATCCCTCGTGCAACAAGGTTTACTGGGATGGCGAAATAGCACGCCTGTTGTTTTGAAAAATATTTTGAAATAACAGGCGGCTTGTGTAGATGCAGAGTAGATATTTTGGGATACTCTGCATAAGTGAATTACAGAAAGGTGAATAACAGACTAGCCCAGCAGCCTCTGATTTCAGGGTACATCTACACTGCAAGGCTATTTCAGGATACCGGAAGTGTAGACGTACCCTGAGAGCAGAGGCTGCTGGACTAGTCTGTAATTCACCTTTCTGTAGTTCACTTATGCAGAGTAAGATCGCAATAAGTACCTTCTTTTTCCTGAGTTCTGATTCATGTATGGTATGTCTACACAGCAGCGTTATTTTGGAATAACTGACATTATTTTGAAATAACCAAATGCGCGTCTACACAGCAAGCGTTTATTTCGGAATAATGTCAAGCTGGAGAACTTCTTACTCCAACCCCTGTAACCTCATTTTACAACTAATAAGGGAAGTTGAAGGAAGAGTGTTCTTCCTTTGACTTCCCACTGTGTAGACAGCGCCAAAAGCCAAATTAAGCTATTTCTACCTCAGCTACGCAATTGACACAGCTGAAATTGCATAGCTTAATTCGACTTTTGTCCTGCTGTGTAGCCGTAGCCCTAGTGACATGGGTCTCTGATATAACTAGGGGACACACGGTCCACAAAGAAAAATTGCAGCTAATAGCTTTTTTTTGATACTTCTGAATCAATTGAAACAAGATTTCTGGAGGTCTGAAATCCAAAGAGACAGAAACTAAATATTTAAAACCGAGCCATCTTGTTTCAGTTAGCATTTATAGAGTGATTCACCATTTCAGCTAAATTTTCATAAACAGATGCAGTACCATAGGCTCATAATGGAAAATATGTCCTGAAATTATTATATTCACTTTCTAGAAGAGAGTCATTTCAGACTCCTCTTTCCAACTTTATTTCACTCCATAGAGTTCAGGGCTCAGAGTGCAGGGAGAACCCAGGAATTTAAAAGCTGATTCCTATGTTCCATTTATCTTTGTGATCACACTGTAAACAGCCCTTATGAAGCCCCATCAGTCATCACATCTACTCGTAAAAATGGGGCAAAGAAAGCTGGCAGGAAAACCTGCATAATCTTTCAGCAGACCAAATTCCTCAATAAGCTGCACAAGATAAGGAGCTGAATTTCCCTCCCCCGCCAAAAAAAAACCCTCCACCTTAAAAAGTGGCAGACAGCAAGGAACAGATATTATTTTTCAGACTGAGGATATGTGAAATGAGTTCAGCATTTTTCCACTAGCACCCCTGAACCAGTTCTTATGGATTTTCAGACCTTAAAAAGTCCTTTTATCAAATGAAGCAAAAGCTTCCTCATGTAGTAAGGCCAAGCTTTCCAAAATCATGGGATTGGCTTACATAGCACAACGTATTAAAAAAAAACCCCCAAATTATTATTTTTATTTTCCCCTGCTGTTGGCGTATTTAGGGGCCACATTTTCAAGCTTTTCTCCACCATAATGAGGGCTAGAAACTTCCTTCTTTTCAAAGGAATGCAGAAATTCTCATAACCAGATTGCCGCCACTGGGGCTGTAAGAAAAATACCAAATCCTGCAAGAGTCTTGAAAAAAGCACAAGGTTTGGGGAGGCTTGTTCAGTTGGCATGGCCTGTAGGTCCTGCCCACACTTGCAAGAGTCTGCAGAGGGAATCCATAAGCTGGGTGCTTGCTCTTAAAGCAGTGTGCTATAAGCTAGGTTTCTTTGGTGCAGGGGAGTGCATGTGACGGGGAATATTTTCATTCAAACTATAGGGATTTGCTGTAAACATAGGAACGTATGTGCTAGCAGCATTCCGTTACCAGTATCATAGGTAGGGGGAGCCTACTAATTTGCACAGAACATTCTAGAAAGGCATCACAGGATATTCTGCCTGTACAGAGCATTTGCTCCAGTACAAGAGCTGAGCCTGGCTAGCAGGCTAGTTCCTGCCCCTCCAGGTTAGTTCTGCTGGCATGGTAGGCTTGCTTCACTAAAATTGTCTAGTACTGCCTTTTGGGCTTTAATGGTGTAGCATTTTATGCTGAATCACGCCATCACCAATGAAGCTAACAGAGCCACCATGTCAGGAGAGCCAACAGGGACCCACCACAAGACCTTTTTCTCAGAGTAAATTCAGCCAACTGGGTAGTAAAAAGCCAGGAGGTGATCTGGAATAAAGGTCCTGCCAGGACTCCCTCTGTGGAGTTGCACGGTCAGGACAGTAACACAGGACAGCTTTATGACAACTTAGTAAAAATATGGGCAAAGGGGCACTGTTCTACCCCACAGACTTCTAATGTTCCACGGCAGGGAAAAGACAGTTCAGATCTACGTGCCAACCAGTGGATATTTCCTCTGCCATATATACCAAAGGGGGAAAATGTAGGGAGGAAAACAAAATACAGAGCTTCACTGTGGAACTCCCATTGGAGTCATTCAGAACGTTATCAGGGTCACTCTACCTAACTCTTATGTCACTTGGGTTCCTGTACGTACAACTAGGCATATACCTTGCGCTACCTGTCGCAGGGTGGAGATGGAGGAAACTAGCAGCAGAGACAAAGGGAGAAAGGAGTGTCAGACTGGCCACCATTCGTCAAGATGAGAATTTGCAATGGGATTCTCATGCCGTCGTGTCCTGTTGGAATTTTAGCTTGTTCTGGGTTCATTATGGTTTATATTCAGGTGAGATTGCTGAACATTATCCATGTTTGAAGGGGGGGAAATGAAGAAGTAAATTTTGTGCCGTCGTTTTATTTATCTACAGACATTCATTCTTCAACAGAGACAGCTCTTAAGAAGAAGCAACACGATCCTCCTTAGACATGTTTCTTAGCATCATTGGTGAAGTTCTTTGATTCTGATGGTTTCCATGGTGCATACAGTTTTGGGGCAATTTTGACTGGGGGCTGCCACTGTCAAGGTTTCTCTTTGAACAAAATTGGCCTCTCAGTAGATTATCTTGCCCTAAGTATTTGAATTAAGTCCCAGTTCATGTGGACTTTTAAAAAAGATTTGTGATCCTGCTCACTGAATCACAATCAGGGGTCTTGGAAAAATGTAATTGTGTTCAAAATCCCACAGTCATTCCCTCTCTCTTTCTTTTCTCCCTTTGAAGACTTGTAGGTAATTGACTGGTTGCTCTAAGCAGAGACACAAAAATGCTTTTGGAAGTTTGACAGTAACTCTGGAGCACTAGAGAAAGCCCTTTGCTTTTGATAAATGACACAATGTAAGAACTACATGGATTAATACACATTACCTTCTCAGAGCACCAGCCAGTTGCCTTCTTACTAGGAAGTTGCCCTGTCTCCCTTTTCTTTTCCTGCAGTATTAATTTCAAGCTACCGTTCATGTCAGTGAGGATCAAGGAGAAGAATCATCTTCCACCACTAGCCAGGGGTATCCTTCCCATACCTTACACCAGGAGAGAGTAGTCCTTTGTTATTTCAAAATAAGGTGCCACAGGATGACTCGTTATAGTCAAAGCAGGCATCCGCACTGCCAATCCTGTTATTTTGAAATGCAGGTAGTATCCAGTTTTGTGGATTGCAGAGATCCGGGTGGCTGTGAAAACTTTCAGCTAAGCAGTCAAACTCCCGGATGCTTCTCGGAGCCAAACCCAAATTCCAAACCCCTTGAACTTTGGCTGTCACTAATATGAACCCTTGCAAAACCCAGCGTGTCTATAGATATCATCCCAGAACAATCTCTTGGAAATCAGGGTGAATTTGTGGGTTGTAGATAATGCAACAGAATCAGTCTTAGGACTGCAGTTGGTACCTGATTCAAATCCCACAGAAAGGCTTCCCTTGACAGGCCTGGCTTTTGCATTAGGGCTTTCATGACTAAGTAACCTTGTTTTAAAGAAGTCAAACCAGAGATGACCCCTCACAATCATGCTCTTGATACTGTGCTTTGTTCGCAAAATAATGAGGAGATTCTTGGGATTTGCTTAGAAGATGCTCAGGGCTGGGCTACAAAAGTGGTTGAATTTAATCATCTTTCTGTCTCTCTAGTTCTTTATTCGCTGTTCCTGTCTGTAGAGTTCTGCACGGGGCTATTTGTCTAGCATGTGCCTCCTCTCTTTGTGCCATGCAAAAACACATGTACAATCCCACGTTCACAAACCAAGAATAAATAATTTACCAGATTGTAGAACTTGATTCTGGGACAGGTGGAACATCACTAGGCAAATCAATCTATCTAGTGCCAGACCATTTTTATTTTATACACAATCAGATAAACCTTAAAATGAGTGAGACGAGGGGAAAATAAGTGAGACCAGGAGAAGACACTGACATATTAGTGGTCTGTCCTCTTGCTATGGCAAGCAAGATGGCTACTATATATGAAAGCTCTGGGCTTTGAAAGGTTATTATTTAAGCTATGGTCTTAAATACAGCCGGTCCCCGAGTTGCGAACGGTCAACTTACAACCATTCACAGTTACGGCCGAAGCTGTCGTAAATGGCAGACCCCGAGTTACGAACATGATCCGCGCTTACGAACAGCACGGTTGCGTGTAACTCTATGGGGTCTGACTTACAAACAAACCGAGTTACAACCAATTGCTTGGTCAGTAACCAGTTCGTAAGTCGGAGAGAGGCTGTAGTGGCACTGACCTTGGATAATGGCTTTTAAAGGATGTTATCATGCTGAGTACATTGATTAGCATATACATCTCCACACATGTGTTTAAACAGAAGTAGAGTGTGTTTAGCAGTCTAGGGGTTGCAAATGCATTTGTTTAAACATGCATGGTATAGCCAGTGGCTGGAATGGTACATATGACAATTCATATGTAACTGTCACTGGGTGGATTTGATCTGGGGACTTCTGGAGCTTAGTGTACAGGCCCAGCCTTTGGTCCATGCAAGTGAGGTGGTTGCCTTGGGCCATGCACATTCAGGGTCCTGCAATCCTGCACATTCAGAGTTCCATGCTGCCCAGCTCCCAGACCCACCCACCGGCTCACTCGCTGCCCTGACCAGGAGCCATGAAGCCGTGTGGCTCAGCCAAATGCAGCATGCTGCCTTGGGCCCCACGAACTCTTTGGCTGGGACTGTTAGTGTAGGAGCCTTTACTGCTTGAGCTAAAAGCCAGCTGGCTCTTAGCTTAGGCTGTAGAGCTCACTCATTCTTATCTCTCCCTCTAAAGCTACGTCTACATTGCATCCCTCTTGTGCAAAAGCCTATGCAAATGAAGCGTGGATTAGCATATTGCCACACTTCATTTGCATAATTAATTAGGGGCCGTTTTTGTACAAGAGGCTTTTGCACAAAAAGGAGTCGTCTACACAGCTCCTTTTTGTGCAAAAACTCCCTCTTGAGCAAGAGTCGTTCTTTCTGAAAAAATGAGGAAGAACAGCACTTGCACAAGAGTGGGTTTTTGCACAAAAAGGAGCTGTCTACACAGCTCCTTTTTCACAAAAGCCTCTTGCGGAAAAACAGCCCCTATTAATTATGCAAATGAAGTGTGGCAATATGCACAAGAGGGATGCAGTGTAGACATAGCCTAAGTGGTCTAAGTGCCACTACATGGGACAGTGAACCACACAAAGTATGTGGCTTACACATTCAAATTCAATTTTAAGAAAACCAGACCTTCTTCACCAAAAATGTTCCAAGTGAGCATTTTATACAAGATCAGGGTGTGACTTTTACCTTTGTGGAAAGGCTCTTTTCTCCGATTTTTAGATCTCCCAGCTGGATTTCTGTGGATAAATCTTGTAGTTCTTTTCAGAAAGAAAAACAGGTGTTATGTCACAGGGAAGAATGTGCCGTGTATGTCTCAGATCTGGTTCCTCAGAGCTTAATTCCTATGCATAGCTGTGACGGACCGGGCCGGGTCTGGGCACAGCTGAGGGCATCTGCTCAGGGCAAATTGCTCAAATTCGGGGCTCTCTATAGCCCCCAGACTGGAGACCTTCCCAAATAGGCCACAAACCAGTCCCACAGAGCGCTTCAGCTACCTACCTGAAGCCTCATGAGCAAAACCCCTCCGACACCCCAGCAATATCCATGCCCCAGATGGCCCCAGGCCTCATACACAGGTGAGGGGTTTTAGAGCCCAATCTCACCTTCCCCGAACAAGTTCTGTCTGGTTCCAAGAAACCAGCCACAGATCCCAGGTCAATTTACCCTCTGGATCTTAACCACAAGATCACGCTGAGCCAATCCTTTAGGATCTACAATCTAAAGGTTTATTACTACAAGAAAGAAAAACATGAGAGTACGGTTGTTAAAGTATCATACATTACATGCATCGAATCTCCCAGTTCTTGATGCAGGCTTGCAGCAGAGATGTTATAACTGCTGGCTTAAACGTCTTTGATGTACATCCTACGTCAGGATGGGTCTGCAGTTCTTTCCGGCTCTTCGATCCCTGCACCGCTGCCTCTGGGATGAAGGACTGAGCTGAGCACCAAGATGGAGTCGGCCACATGGCATATTTTTACATCCTTCCTGGTCTCTTCTTGGCTGCAGCAGGTCACCTGGCCCGCAGCCTATCCCTGTGTCCCCTGCTGGTAGCCCTTAGGTATCAGTCACCATTCTTGAGGTGTGTCCTTGGCCTATAGAGGGCTATTGTTCCATGGAGCTGTGCTCATTAGCATATCCATGGGCAAACATTCCTGGCCCGTTGCTCTGCCTCAGACAGAGAATCTTTCAGCATCAACACAGAGTACATATTTATAACTTCACACCCAGACATTATACAAGTATATGAAGAGCATATACAGAATCAGTAGAAAGTAAGCTTTTGTTTGACACCTCACATGCCCCCTTTGTACCAACTTTTGTACCCATGGGTGCAGCAGTGATATGGCTGCTCCCCTCAAAATCCACTAACATGACAATAGCGTACTTTGACATAATCTACATGTTAAGGACAGGAAAATATATTTTAAAATGGATATAGTCAATGGCAGCACAATACAGCACATCAGATCAAAATCTTAGATACACACAAGCCAGCATGCAGTAAGTGTCTAGACAAACCACAGCAAAGATAGGCTTGCATTCAATGGTGTCATTTCAGATGAAACTACATCACACTCATGCACAGTGTTATTACCCTTTTGGCCACTTTCCATTGCAGAGCACAGATTGACAAATTTCTTATTTTCTTGTATCCCCGACACCTTTAAACAAGTGTCCATCATTTGAGAAATTTTCACATGCTTTGAGGCCTTCATTTGTATGTCCTTTTCAGAGGCTGAAAAAAAAAAATATTAGGAACAGCGAGACACTCTTTGCAAGCACAGACCAGAGGACATAAAATGAACTGCCAATGCTAACAATCTAGAGAGGCAACAACACAACATACCACACTGATGTCAGCACATATGTTCCCAGAAATGCTAGGAATAGATCCATGCTCCTGCATTACAGAGTTGACAAATCATATCAATCAGAGATGCCAAATACATTATTTATAGACAGAGTATAGAGGCCAGAAATAAATATTGGGCGATCCAGCCCCTGTATCGCTATAAAGTTGTGAACTTTGAAAAAGGTTCACTAGACATCCCAGACCACATGCAACGGTCCAAAGAACTGGGTCTATTCACTTCAATCCAAAGCCAGCACTAGAGGCCAGAATAAGTAGGTGGCCTGTCTTTGAAGGAAGCATGTTCCACAGTGGTGCCACGTTGACAGTTTTTGTTGTTGGGCGGGCCAAGAATAACCCTGTCCCATGTAGAGGCTCCATGCTAATCTAGGAAGCTGAATATACCTCTTTGGTATGGCTTTTGTTGTTAGTATGCCCAGTTACCATAACACTGGAAAGCACTGTGCTGAGATCAAATCCTAAAAAATCCCTTCAAAGGGAGGCAATATTGTTGATTGCTTAAAAGGTTTTATAACCAAAAAGATTATTTTCTTTTTCCACTATTCAGGACATGAGCCATTCCAGAGTCTATATCTGAACCCTTGATTCACACATATATTCAGTTAATTAGCGGTGGCATGCCCATGTTTATAGCTTTACGTTTTTAACTTTGATAGCTGCATTAACAAGGTTAAAAATATATAAAGTGAGCTGTGGCATTTAAAAAATGTTGGCCTAACTGAACACTGTCTTTTTTTTTTTTTAATGCGCATGTTCAATGGAAAACACCTACTGACAGGCAGAATGCATTTCTACGTCTGGGCAAGTTTATAGCTGGTGTTCCCACTTCGGGGCCACAAGGTCACAAATTTGTTTCTGATTCTATTAAAGAAACACTCCACAATGGCAAGCTTGTGTTTGTTTTTATGAGAGGGAACTGGTTTGTGTGAACCCAGATTTTAAAGATCCTCCAAGGAATCTTTGCTGAATGCTGGGATTTTCACCCAAGCTCCTGACTAAATGGGGCTAGCTGCAGATTGGAGAAGCATCATTTGGCAATCAGATAAAACTGTGAATTTCAGAGAAATCTGGGTGGAGCTGAAAAAGGCAGACTAGAGATTAAATTCTTCTCTCATTTACATGTATGCAAGGACACTGGCTTCTGTGGGATTTTACAGGTGCAACACAGGGCAGAATTTGGGCCTACATGACTATGCTCAAATAAAAAAGGATGACCTGGTAAAAAGCCAGGGAGCAGGGACAACAGCCACAGCGGACCCTGGACCAAGGTGTGTTGGGGAGCTGGCTCCACACTCCCAGAAGGGGTGGAATTTTGGGCAGAAGGGGGCAGGGCCAGGGGCAGCCAGTCCTGAGCACTGCCCAGAGTGCGGTACCCCCTCACCCCTCAGAGCTGTGTGAAGCGGTGCTCTGGTGCTCCAGTGGAGATTCGAAGGGGGTAGGGGCTCTGACTGTTGCTGTCACAGTCGCAGTGGCAGCAGCCAGGAGCGCTAGGCCTCTTTGAATCGCCTGGGGCAACTTCCCCCTTTGCACCTCTCCACCCTCCTCAGCAGGCCTGAACCTAGGAGTCCTTGGTTCAGTTCCCATTTCTTCAACAGACTTTCTGTGATCACAGACACGTGACCCCCCTCTCTCTCTGACTCAGCTCCTCATCTGTGAAATGGGGGGGGGGAAATCCCTCCTGCCCCCACCATTTGGCAGTTTGGTAAGATCTTTGCAGGTGGGATGGTCTCTTCCTACACATTTGCGCCATGCCTCACAAAATGGGGTGCTTGCTCAGGTAGGGCCTCTGAGCAGTACTGCAGTGAATAGAACAGTGAATTAATTAGTGAGAAGCAAGAATGAAGCTATTATTCCAAAATAACAGTGCAGTGTAGACGTACCCTAAGAAAGCCCTTGATGGGACTACGCTTCCATTTACTTAATGGCTGAAAGACGAAGGGCCAGGTTCCAACTGACTAACATGGGAGAGAGAAAGCTGCTTTTTTCCAATTTCCACGCAAGCGCCATGCAAAAATAAATCTCAGTTATAGTCCCTGCCCGGGGGGGAGGGGGAAAAGGGGGAGAACACAGAGCTACTCCCTTCATGGGCTCCTAGGCAGGCCCAAATGAAGTTGAAAGGAAGTAGGACCATGAACATTCCTCCCCACACATCCACCAGCAACCCAGGAGTACTCGGTGGAAGTTCAGGTAGGCTGCCCATACACAGGAAGCTTTGGGAGGAATTGTGTCTCACGGTATGTCTACACTTGCACCCTCTTTCAACAGAGGGATGCAAATAAAGACCTTCGAAATTGTAAATGAAGCTGGGATTTACATATCCCATGCTTCATTGCATAATCACGTTATGGTGCTATTTTGAAATAGCGCTATTTCAAAATAACAGACGTTGTTAAGATGCAGTTATTTCGAGAGAAAGCCCTTCTCTCGAAATAATCCTTATTCCTCATAAAATGAGGTTTAACAGTTATTTCGAGGGAAGGGTGTTTTCCCAAAATAACCGCATCTACACCGCGTTTGTTATTTCAAAATAGCATTATTTAGAAATAGCGCCATAATGCAATTATGCAAATGAAGTGCGGGATATGTAAATCAAGGCTTCATTTGAAATTTTGATTGTCTTCATTTGCATCCCTCTATCGAAAGAGGGTGCAAGTGTAGACATACCCTCAAAGGGTCTACACTACAGAGTTTTTTCGGAAAAACGGCCATTTTTCCGAAAAAAAAACTTCATTTATGTCACACTGCAATTGTGTTCTTTAAAAAAAAATTTGAAAGAACAGAGGGGTTTTTCTGACATTGGTAGACCTCTTTCTATGAGGAAGAAGGCTTTTTCCGAAAGAGCTCTTTCGGAAAAAGCCATGTTGGACGGGGAAGAGGGAGTTCTTTTGAAAGAAGAGAAAAGAGGAAAAAACACAGGTGTCCTGGTGGCCATTCCATCCATAGCACTCACAGCTTACATGCGAGATAGCAGCCATTCAGTGTGTACAATATCTTTAGAAAAAGCAGATCGCTTTTTCGATGCGCTTTGGCAGTGTGGACAATCTCTTCCGGAAAAGCTTCTTCCAAAAGAAGCCTGCAGTCTAGACGTAGCCAGAGAGATACCCGGCTCTGTGTGTCAGAGTGTTGCTCTGCTTTGAAATGTGCCATGTAGGTTATAGTAGAGTACCATATTTTAGTGACTCAGTATCAAATGTGCTCAGGTTACAGGTATTTTTACTAAGTACCAGCCCAGCATAACTTTGGGCTCCAACATGCAAGATGATTAACAGAGGGCTCACACACTAGAAGGCTAGTAAAAACTAGAGCTGGTCAAAAACATTATTTTCCCCAGAAGGATTTTTTTCCCCTCTTTTGGAGGGTTCATCCAAAAAACCTCCTGGACACTAGGAAATGAAAAAAAAAAGTAGGAGGAAGGGAGTTGGCTGTTACCCCACCCCCCAAACATTTTTTCATTAGGCACCAACAATCTTGATGAAAATGGCAACAATCTTGATGAAAATGAAAGGCATTTTCTATTGAAAAAAATATAGAAAAAAATATGTCACCAACCTCAAGTAAAAAGATTTTAGTCATTGAAATTAGCAGATCTGTCTGAAGCCACCTGAGGAACAGAGCACTACAGGCAGAAGGTGCTAAGGAGTATAGATGTTTTCAGAGTAGAACTGCTGTTTAGGCCTTTGTTTAGGTGTTACTATAGGATTAAGCAAATATAAATAATTAATTAGTTTGTCACAGTACACAGTAAAAATACATTTTTCTGTTCAGTTTGGTGGCTGAACCAAAAAAAAAAAAAAACCCCAAAGAAAACCAAAACGCCAAATATTTGGTGTCAAACTGTAACAGATTTTTTTTTTCTTGGTGAAGAAAAACAATTGTTTTGGACTGCAAACAGCTGTTTTTCAATTTTTTATTTTGCTTAATTTTGGGGTGCCTTTCACACTTTTCTTTACTAAAAAAATCTAGCTAAATTTCAAAACAAAATGCCTTTCTGAAATGAATAGTTGAAATGTTTCATTTAGATTATGTTGCGGTGAAGTGCTTTGGCTTTCCAAAACAAACAAAAAAAATTCCCACTTTGGCTGAAAGCATTTGCCAGATTTGAGCTACATTTGTGAATAGTTTTGGCCAACCCGAAATAGAATAAGGGCAGTAAAAGCAGAGATGTGCAAATATTTTTCTGAAGAATAGGTTATTTGCCTGAAATTCAATTATTTATAAATGCTAAATACTAAATTCTGTAACAATCTGTTTGAGGTCCCTATTAAACATTTGTTTGTATAATGCTATGTTAAAAGTCACTTCCAATACTGAGTGTTCCAGCTCCTAGAAGATAGTTGAGCCTAATGTGTTTTTTTGTTCTACTATATTGTATTTATGACATCATAGATAGCGGGTTTAGATCACAATGTAATACAGGCCGCAGCTTGTCTTGTTCTTCATAAGAATGTCATTTTCCTTTCAACTTTAAAGAAGGTTATGCTGCCTATTATAAATAAATCCGTACATAAAATTACTTATGATAGCAAAATACAGGTTCTCTGAAGCTATATCTTTTCCTATAGAGCAAGGCAGATCTCGCCTCAAAACCAAACAATCTACACATTTGTGTAAGACTCACTCTTGCTTCTGTTTATCCAGATCGTCTGTTACAAATCCCTAGGACAACAGGCAGCATCTGTTCTGTGGTAACAAATGTATTTTTAATATGTTTGCATATTTATAAGAAAAGGGGAGGTCAGGGTGGCTTGTCCTTAGCAGACAAGATTAATAAAGGAAGAGTGATCAATCATTTGCACTGTAGTTCTGGCTTTCTGCTCCATGAATTATAGATACTTTCATTGTGTTAGGGATGTTGGCAAAATGCATTTAAGGCAATGGGGAGTTCTTTAATTATTTTTTTGTACTTCACTGGCATGAGATTCTGAGAACCGGATGGTACATTTTCTCCATAGAAGGGTAGTGGACACTGATATTTCACAAACCACAAGTAGTCCTGTGGTAACTGAGGCTATGTCCACACTAGCAGGTTATTTCAGAATAATAACTCCCGAAATAACGATTTCAAAATAAGCTTATTCCTGTTCACAAGTAGGAGTTAGTATTTCGAAATAACAAGCCCATTATTTTGAAATAACAGTCTTGGTAGTGTGGATGCTCATCTTGTTATTTCGAAATAAGGGGAGTTATTTCAAAATAACCCCCCAGTGTAGACATGCCCTCAGAGACTAACAAAAATACACACGTAGTATTGTGAGCTTTCATGGGCAAAACCCACTTCTTCAGATGACCTTGAATGGAGAGAAAAAGGGGGAGGGGACCTGTAACAGAAAAAGCAAGGAGAGGAAGAAAAAAAAATACCTGTCAATTGTAATGGTGGTGCTAATGAGGCTAATGGAGTGGGCTGCAAGTGTCCCACACTTAGCTTTTGCTGTCAAGTTTGATGTCAATTGGGTATTGAATGTCGGGAAAGCTGGTTTTATAATGGGCCATCCAGTTCAAATCTTTGTTCAAGCCCTGGGAAACTGTCAAATTTGCATATGAAGGTCAATTCTGCTTTCTCTTTCTCACTGTTTTTAAGGTTATGGACTAATATGGCTACCCCTCTGATACTTTTATATTTCACAGTTAAACTCATCCATTGGGCCCTGTGAGGTGCTTTTCCATTAAGTCCTCTGACATCGCAGGAGTAAAAAAGAAATGGCTTTGGGGCATTTTTATTCACTTGTGTGCTGGGCACTGTTTCTCTTGGAATATGAAATCAGTACTACAGTAGCAAAGTGTAGTGACAAATACACAACCTTTTTTGCCAAGTGAGAACCCCTGTAAAGTAATGTTTATGTTAAGACAAAAATCTGTCACTTGTAAAGTAAGGGGGAGTGACCCAGGACTGCTGAGCCTATTTGCTTTGGTTTGGAACCATTAGCTTGCTAGATACCCAATAAAAAAACACCAATGGAAGCTTCCTTTTAACAAGGATACAGTAGCACAGCTGATGTTGATTGGCCTGGATCCTCAGTTGGTATAAATCAGACTAGCTTCAGTGAAGTCAATCCAGCTGCAGCTATTTATTCCCATATGAGGACCTCTCCCATTGTGTATTTCCATCTGTATATGTGCTGTCAGACAGAAGACTCCTCTAGGTTTTTAACTGTCAATCTACACCAATCCTCCATCTTTCCATAGTTCAGCTGACCCTTTCAGGAGGGTTAGAACTGATTTGTTGTTATGTTTGGGCGTCCCCTGCTATTTATGCACACACATACACAGCATTGCCCAGATCTCCAGCATTGAGAACTGTGCTAATCTCAAAGCAGATCTCTGGCTAGGTCTCATCATAACCATCTTAGTTTGTTGACTTGGAAAGGGCATAACTAACAAGGCAACATGCCCTTGTTGTTCTATTTATAACAATGGAAATAGAATGTTGGCTACCGCGCTGAAAAATCAAGCAAGGTTTGGTCCTTTGATCTCAGTGCCAGGAAGTCAAATAAAATCACCTTTCACAGGGGGTGCCAGGGGCATTTGGCAGATGATCTTCTTACCCTGTCAAACGTTCTGTCAGAGGTGCCAAATTCCTTGGAACAAAAGTGCCAATCCTCTCTTACAATAAAAGTTCATGTGGCTTGTATGCTGCAAATGCACCGAGAGAACAACTGCGAGGAAGCTGAAGCTCTGCATTTGTTTTGTGAAATTCCCCTTATGCAATATGAAATATCCTACCTCCAATTCTCATCAAAACAGGATATAATTCATCCTGCCCTGGCAACCCTTGAGCTAACAATCAGGAAATGACTTTATCCAAACATTGCAGGTTGGGTGTTCGGCACATTAACTTAAATGCTTCATAAAGCTCTCCTCTTTTGCCTACATGGAATGGCCATCCTTGTTTGCGTTTGTCATGACTTCTCATAGGCCTGGGGGTTCTCCCATAACTACAGTGCCTTAAGCCTTGACTTTAATCTTCTTGGTTGGCTTGAAAGCTACAAGCAGCACCTACCTAATAAGTGAACTTGTTGCAAGTTGAATATACCATGTAGGTAGAGAGATGGGCTTCAGATGTAACATTTGCACCTGGATCCAAGTCTTGAGCAAGCCAAGGTTCAGAGGTGTTTGCCACCAACAGTTTAGCTTGGCTCGATGCAGAAAATGGAACTGAATGCCAGATATTGACCCAGATCCAATCTCTGACTTGGCATTATAATTACCACATCTTGGTTCCACCTCTTCATGGCCCCATTTGCACCTGCTCATGCCATGGGGTGAACACCTGTGGCTTGTTAGCGCTGCAGTTAGTTATGCCGTGGGAAACTTCCAGGTTGAAAGCCGACCTTGAGAAATGTTTTCAAATGATCCCCCATGTTATGAATGGAGAAACATGCCCAGCTTAATTAAGGGGCACCAGCGGTGTAATTGAAATGCATTACAGAGCAGGCTGCGGCCTTACTTTTTTTTTTTTTTCCACTGCTGTTGTTACTGGAATCAATACAGGCCTTTAAAAAGATGCTGACTGAGGTTCAAAAGTATTCCAGCAATATGACTCCATAGTAAGGAGGACAATGGTCTAGCAATAAATCAGAGCCCTGACATAACTACAACACATTCTGCAATAGTTTTCCTTCCCAGCTCTCTTTCACTGCCACCTATAGATGGGGGTTGGTATCAAGAAACAGAATACTTGGAAAGGCACTTAAAGATCCTTCTGCTAAAATAAAAATGTCACCTGGTTAGCTAGCCAGAAACTGGCCTGCACTGTTGCATTGGAACTTATTAAAGTCTGATTCAATGAAGCTTTTAAGCTCATGCATGGCTGTAAGTACATCGCTTTTTTGCAAATCATTGAAGCACATATTAAAATAAAAATTATAAAGAAAATGTGTACATGGGAAGTTTACCTTTTATTAAGATTAATAACTTGCTTCAGCCTCACTGAAATCAAGTTGGAATTTAAGTATGTGTTTTAACTTCTTTAACAATGAGGAGTTCTGTGGCACCTTAAAGACTAAGGGTATGTCTACACTGCCACCCTAGTTCGAACTAGGGTGGCTAATGAAGGCATTCGAACTTGCAAATGTTGCTTCATTTGCATGTTCCCAGGCGCCGCCATTTTTAAATGCCCCGTAGTTCAAACTCCCTGCCCGCGGCTACACGCGGCACGGACTAGGTAGTTCGAATTAAAGCTCCTAATTCGAACTACAGTTACTCCTCATTGCAGGAGGAGTAACGGTAGTTCAAATTAGGAGCTTTAATTTGAACTACCTAGTCCGTGCCGCGTGTAGCCGCGGGTAGGGAGTTCAAACTACGGGGCATTTAAAAATGGCAGCGCCTGGGAACATGCAAATAAAGCCCGGGATATTTAAATCCTGGGCTTCATTTGCAAGTTCGAATGCCTACATTAGCCACCCTAGTTCGAACTAGGGTGGCAGTGTAGACATACCCTAGCAGATTTATTTGGGCATAAGTTTTTGTCAGTAAAAACCCACTTTGTTAGCTGACTTTGTCGCTCCATGCATCTGATGAAGTGGTTTTACCCACAAAAGCTTATGCCCAAATTAATCTGTTAGCCTGTATCTGTAAAGGCAATGAGGAATCCTGTGGCATCTTAAAAACGAACACAGCTACCCTTCTAAGACTTCAACTGCTTTGTTCAGGCATGTGGGAGGCAAGGGATAGTCCAAGGGCCTGGTCCAAAACACACTAAAGTCAAGGGGAGGTTTTCTCCTGGCTTCAATGTGATTTGAATCAGGCCCTCACCTGGATAAAAAGGCATTTTGATACATAGTAATAACATCAAATAATGTATTGACGTTAAAGGAAGAGATTTCTTTCTTGGTATATAATGACATATATTCTAATCCCTGTTTTGGAAGCGTAGAGTGTGGTGGCTGACTTGTAAGCACACTATGGTCGTGTCTGGATTTTACCTTTTATGGGTATGTGTAGGCTTGCCGACTCCAATGCTGCTCAGTAGTTTACTTCCTATGTGGGCTGTGGTAGGAATTCAAACCAAGCAAGGTAGCTTCTAAAAACTAGCTGTGGAAAGGTATGATTAAGTTTGATGTATTTTTGGAACCCAGCAGCTCAGAGGGAGAAGGAATCCTTCTAACACACGGATGGTTTTAAAATGTCTCTTCGTTCAGAAGGCAATGACCGCTCCAGCTTCTTGTTCATACAATGTACCTTTCTATGATGCACATTAGCTTCAGTGGAAATGACAAGAGAAAAATCTGACTTTCAAAAAGGTGATACAGAGTTATATCAGAATCACACTGAAGGCCTAGACCCTCTATTGTCTTGTTCACATATGCACCACCTCCCCTACACTGTTCTTGGTAAATCCATGCTGGCTGCTGGTGATTACCCCTTCATCCTCCAAGTATTCGCAAATTGCATGTTCTATACAAGACTCTTGTAGCGTCTCAGGTATTGAAGTCAGGCTAATTGGTTGTTTCCTGGCTCCCCTTTTTTAAATTTAGTTTTCTGTTGACATATCGTAGTCTTTTCCCGTAATTTCTATTGCTTGATTAGCGACAGGTAAATCTATCAAGGCTTGGAGATACAAACAAATATCCAAAATATATATGTTTCTCTGAAATATCATTTGTTCTCTGAGGCTACAGAGTTCCTAGTCCCCGCAGTCTGGTGAAGCCTTCTTTTTTCCCTTCCCAACCCAGGTCAAGCTGTTCTCTCCTTTCCAGTCAAGCCAATATAACTTTCTCACCCCATTCCATTGCTCCTTCCTCCATACTGACATATTTCTTTCTAATCTGCCTTGATCTGTTAGGGCTGTGGTTCGCAACTGGTGGTCCATGGTGACTTTTTCGGTGGTCCACAGGAACATTGTCCAAAGTCACACGGCGTGAGCATGCGACGCCATTAGGCTGTTTTACGCCGTGTTCACAAGCAAGTGGCGCGTCATCCATAGCATCACCTAGGACACAACCGCATTGTGTTGCCAGTAACTTCCGTCTGAGGCTCTGAGTGTCAGTGTAGCTGCCGCCATCATGCTGAGCAGTTGCTGTGTCGTTCGTCCTGTGCTACATGTGCTGGAGGTGGTCCACGAATATTTTTTGATTGACCTGGTGGTCTGTGGACTGAAACGAGTTGAGAACCACTGTGTTAAGGCCAATGATTTTCCAGGACCAGGGGAAAAAAGAAAGAAAAAACAACATTGCTGATATCTTCTCTGGCAATTCTACTTGGTAGCCCTGCCAGAGGGGCACAGAAGCCCATCTCATGACATGTGGACAGCAGAACTTTCCTGTCTATAAGCAACATTCGCTAGGCCATTCTCTGCTGGTGAACTGCAGCCGGTTCCTAACCCCCTTGATTCCTCTTGGGCTCTCCCAACGGGGTCAGATCTCAGTAGAGAATCTGGTCTTGTATTTTTTGGATGTGCTGACCTGTAGCTGACGGTTGAAGCAGTGAAACCTGACACCAGACAAGGCACCTATCTGTTCTCAGACATGGGAAGCCAGCGAGGATACCTCCAGAGAGTTTCAGTGGCATCTCCAGAACAGAGCTATGTGGGACTGGGAAGTATCCTAGAACACATTCTGGCCCTGGAGCTTCCAGCTTAGATTGTATCTCAGTGGGTTTGCCTGTGACTGCAATAACAGTTTGCACACACAGTCTTGGTAGGAAAATTGTATTTATTAGTATTTGCTGGCACTCCTTATTTTCAAGGAATTGTATAAATGTTAATAACATGGGCCCGGTTCCTCTTTTCCATAGAGAAAACCCAGGGTAGGGGCTGAAGCAGTTGGAAAACTTTGACGTTCCATCAGCAGCATTTACTTTTTACTGCTTGCTTATGGGTGATGTGGTTTGCTCCCTGCAGAACAATCAGAAACCCCTTCACGGAGATCTGCCAGAGGCCCCGTGCTATGGCAGGGGCTCCAGCCACTCCTTTCACTACAGTGCTGTCCTCCACTGCAGGTCACTCGAGATGCTTCCAAGCACAGAAAGGCAATGCAACAAGGTTAACGCTGAAGCCCTGTCAGAGCTCCTTACTGTCCATCTGAGATTTTTTCATAAAGGTGCCTGCATCAAAAAAATGGTGGAACCCTTTCTAAGGATGCCAGTGGACTTACTCTGCATCCATACTGGTTTAACAGGCAACAGAGGTGGGCCTGGGATTTCTCTATTTAGTATGGACTGAAGCAGAACTATTTGAGAAACATTATTCTGCTGCAGTTTTTGCTGATTTCCACTTTTGTCCCACTAGTTATGCACCTCAGGGGTATAGTACCAGAGATTCACCTAACACGCTGATTTGCCTCTGCAGGAAGGATTGTCAAGTGCACTGGGCACTAGACAGTGACTCAGGAAATGCTGGGATCAATTCTTTAGCTGAGCCAGGGAAATATAGGTGATTTGAGCAAGTCATTCAGGGTGTGTCTAGACTACAGGGTTTTTTCGAAAAAAGTAGCCTTTTTTCGAAAAAACTTCACCTGCGTCTAGACTGCAGCCATGTTCTTTTGAAAGTAAATTGAAAGAACGCGGCAGTTTTTTCGATCGCGGTAAACCTCATTTTATGAGGAATAACGCCTTTTTTCGAAAGTACTCTTTTGAAAAAGGCGCTATTGAATGCAAACTGTGCTTTTTCGAAAGAGAGCGTCTAAACTCTCTTTCGAAAAAGTGGCTCACTTTTTCGAAAAATTTGCTTGTAGTCTAGATGCTCTCTTTCGAAAGAGGCTTTTTTAAAAGAGTCTTTCAAAAAAGCCTCTTTCGAAAGAGGCTCGTAGTCTAGATGGAGCCTCAGTCTTACACCCTGCCTATCCTGTAAAATGAGGATAATAGCTGTAAAATGAGGAAATAAGCTCTTTGTTACTTGGAATATGTTGGGGTTTTTTATATTATACAGTTCCCAGCACATTTCTGGTGCTGAATAAAATCAGTGAAAACATGACAAGTATTGAGGAAAGGGGAGTGGTCAGGAAAAAAGGGATTTTTCCCCCCAGTGTTCAAAAGGGTGGGGTTTTTTGTAAAAAAAAATGTGGAGATTTTTGGTGGTTGAAAATGTATTTTTTATTTAAGGTAAGCCGAGTCCAGCTACACCTTTTGCATAGTTGGAGTTGCGTGCCTTAAACTGGCCTGCCTGGTCTAGTATAGACCAGGCCAAGGAGAGGTGGCAGTTAGGTTGACAGAAGAATTTTTCCATGGCCTAGTGGTGTCTATGGCAGGGGTCGGATTGGTTGAGCAACACATCTACATCAACCTCCATTTTAAATGTAGACCTGGACAATATTACAGCTCAAAAAGCTGCACCTAGCTGGAAGGGCTGTCCCCCATGCTGCAGAGTGTGATGTGCCTCTGAAGTCTTGTCTTCAAGCTGCTGGATCTCACTGGACGTTCCCTCCCTTTGCTTTCAATGCAATGGTGTCCAAGCAAAAGTCTCACTTACCGGTGGTCACTCATCCCTATTGAAGGGGGCAAAGCTTTTCTGTCCTGTGCTCTTCAGACAGACCCATCATTTTCCTCTCCATCATATCATAGCAATGTGGGGCTGGCAGGCAACTGGAGAAGACATCAAGTGAGGCCTCTGCATCGAGGTCGGACCAGGTCAATCTAGACCATCCCTGAAAAGTGTTTCTACATCTTGTTCTTATAAGCCTCCCATCAGAGGGATTCCATGACCTCCCTGTTCCAGGGATGAACTATCCTTATAGTCAGAACATTTCTCTTAATATCTGCCCTTGCTGCGGATTAAGCCCATTACGACTTGTTCTGCTGTCAGTGCACACAGAGAACAATTATTGCCATCCTCTTTATAAACAGCTCGCAACATAGCTGAAGACTGGTATCAAGTCTCCCCTTAAATCATCTCTTCTCAAGACTCAACATGCCCTGTCTTTTTAACCTTTCCTCTCAGATTTTCTCAGCCTTTTATCCTTTTGGAGGGTCTCCTCTATGCGATATCCAATTTGCCCACATCTTTCCTAAGCTGAGATACCCAGAACTGGGTACAGCCCCCCAGCTGAGGCCTCACCAGGCCTGCCAATGGGAGAGGGGGCAATCGGAGCAACTGCCCGGGACCCGGCAATTTAAAAGGCCTGGGGCTCCAGCCGCCACAGCAGGGGCAGTAGCTGGGAGCACCAAGACCTTTAAGTCGCTACTAGAGCACCATGTGGTGCACTAAAGATCTGCAAGCAGTGCTGTCTGGATGGCGCTGAGGAGGGAGGGTGCGGTCCAGGCGGCACCGAAGGCCGCTGCCTTAGCCCCACCCCTTCTGCCTGAGGCCCACCTGTTCTGGGAGCATTGAGCCACACACACCCTTTCTCAGGGGCCTGGTGAGTCTATCGGTTCATCTGAGCCTCACCAATGCTGAGGAGAAGAGGGAAGTTACATGCCAGGTCTTACAACCCTCATTCCCCTTCTCATACCCCAGAATGATATTAACCTTTTCCACAACTGCCTCTGTGTCTCTGAGGCTGCATCACCTAATTGCTGGACTCTTTACAATGGAGATGAGGTTTGTGGATGGCACGCACATGGTGTGCTCAGATCCCACAGGCATTCACGCACCACTCGTGGTGGGAGTTGGAGGACATAACCGAGGCCAGAACTTCCTGTGTATTTAAATACACTAGACCAGCAGCAAACTGGTTGCAAGAGATTCTGTGCTGAATTAGCCCCGGCCCCTCACACAAACTCTGCCTTGCTCCTCCCTGCTGCGTGATGCTCATGGGTCGCAGTTGCTTGAAATAATCAATGATTGCCTTGTTACGCTGCTGCACTACAGTCCTGCGGCGCATGTGTTTAGTTTGAAGTACCTGAGCAAACTCCAGTAGCCTGACTCAGGTGCTGAGCAGGAAGCATAGGTTTGAATGTGTTGCTGGATTAAGGCTTAAAGGGCTGTTTTGGTAAAATTCTGGAAACCCTCAGCTCCCACTGGCTGTTGTATTAGGGGCCCTCAGCCGCTCTCAATCTGGAGAAAGCAGAGGGACAGTGTTTGGGTTTTTTTGGATGACTTTGCCGGTGAATTTGTTCAGCCTGAGCTGTAAATAACCCTCCCATCCATGGCTAGAAATGCACAGTGCGTGTAGTTTAGTTTTAAATAAATCAATGCGATAATCAGGGATCAGGTGGGATTCTGCAGTGGGAAGAGGAGAACAAAGGGAGGTCATTACTTAGACTTTTAATAAATCAATTTGTTAATTAGGGATCAGGTGGGATTCTGCAGTATGGGGGGAGAGAACAAAGGAAGGCCATTATTTGTATTTTAAATAAATCGATGGTTTAATTGGTGTGGGATTCCAGTGCAAATTGGGGTCGGCAAAGAGGGAATAGTAATTTTAAGCTGTCACTTTAAAATATGCCTTATGCAGCACTATGGAAATAAGTAATAACATTACTTAGCACTTAACTCTTTTCAGAGCACTGATAAACATTAACTAATTAAAGCAACACTAGTGAGGGGCTATTATCCTCCCTCTTTTACAGCTCAGAAGCAAAACAAGGGGAAGGCCAACTGATAAACATGTGCTCACTAAACCTGGGAGCCTCAGTTTGGGGTGTCTTAAGCTGGACATCCAAAACAATGAGGCTTTCAGCATTAGTGGACACTTTTGAGAACGTGAGTCTAAGGGTATGTCTATACTACAGTGTTATTTCAAACTAGCTTATTTCGAAATAACACATCTACACACAAAATGCATTTCGAAATAGCATTTTGCTATTTTGAAATAGCACGTCCACACTGAGTGGACTCTGAGTCGCATTTAAGGCCGGCTGGAACCAGTTCCAGCAGGGCAGCAGGTAAGGACTTACTGTGTAGGGCTGCTGCCTGAGGCTATCTGAGGTCTGTGCTTAAAGGGACCCCCCCCTCCCGGACAGCCAGTTCTCAGGTTTCCCTGCTTGCTTGTCTACCTCGATAAGGGACAGCAAAGCATTTTGTCTCTGCCTACTCTGGTTGCCCTCACTCGGGACACCACAGCACTCTGCAACATGGAGCCAGAGCTGCCCCTGGGCACTCTGGTGCTTCTCTTGGATGCATTGCTGTGAGCCTGGCTGCACTTTCTGCAGGCTGCCACCCGGAAGGTCCATCGGGGGGCTGTCAGTATCCAGGAGACCCTGTGGGAGAGCTTTCACCCTGAGGAGCACTAAGAGCCTCCCTGGTCTGCCCCACTGGGGGCTTGTGACTCATTCCTCCCTCATGTCCTTTCTCTTACCCCTCCCTAACCCCCCTTCCTGGTGTAAAATAAATACATGAATTTTCATGAACACAAACTCTCTTTATTTAACAAAACTGGAGGGGTGGGAATGAAACTCTGGTGAGACTGGGGAAAGGAGGTGGGAGAAGGGAGAAGAGAGGGTGGGTGAGGGGAGGGGGAAATCTGGGAGGAGGGAGCTGGAAGGGGGAAGCAAAGGGAAGAAGAGGGAGGGGAAGCACAGGGCTCAGTGTTGGGGGTCTCGCCGGACCAACTTGATTGTCATGCAAACCTGCTTCTGGGTTCACATGTGGCCTTTGGTGGCCAGGCTGGCAGTTATCCTGCCATAGACGGCCGCGTTCCTCCATCTAGTGTGGAGATCATGACGTTGGGGACATCCCCCCCAAGCCTGAATAAGGTCCATGATCTCCACCCTGGACCAGGAAGGTGCCCACCTTCTCCAGGCCCTGGCAGGCTCCTGGGAGCTGGCAGACTGCTCCTGGGGAGCAGTGGAGGGCTGGCTGCCAGTGGCTTGCTGGCTTATGTTTTGGATCAGGGGCAGTGACTTCTGGCTCTGGGCTGGCAGGCTTGGAACTGGCACAGGCACTGTGGCCAGAGTCTACCCCTTTAAGGGCTCCGGGGAGTGGGGGAGGGAGAGCAGTGTTCTTGGTTGAGACTGGAGTGGCCACCAGGGCACCCTGGGAAGGCTGGAGGCCCCCTATTTTGAAATACGTGTCTATATAGCACTTATTTCAAAATAGCTATTTCGAATTTGGTGTTATTCCTCATGGAATGAGATTTACCAAATTCGAAGTAAGCACTCTGCTATTTTGAATTTATTTCGAAATAGCGGTTTGGCTGTGTAGACGCTAGGAAAGTTATTTCCAAATAAGGGCTGTTATTTTGAAATAACTTTGCTGTGTAGACATACCCTAAGTGATTAGCCAAAGGTCACCACAGGAACCAGAGGTAGAAGCTTGGATTAAAAAAATCCAACCTCCTAGACTAGGTCTACACCAGACCCGGAAGGTCAGATTAAGGTACACAACTCCAGCTATATCGAGTATGTAACTGGAATCTGCATACCTTAAGCCAAGTGTGGCCCCATCTTCACAGTGGGAGGCTGGCAGAAGCAAACACTCCTGTCGCCTTCCCTCATTTTAGGGGTGGAGAACCTCAGGTCCTGGGGGATGGATGCGGCCCCAGGTCTGCCTGGATCTGGCCCCCAAGGCTCAGCACTGGGGAGCCTATGCTGGTGCTCCAGGCCCCCCCCACCCACGGGGCTGGAGCACACAAAATCTATTAGCCTGGGTCCCCGAAGGCTCTGGTATGCAAGGAGAATGTGGGGAGTGTCTTTCTCCTTCTCAGTCAGGGGCTTCTCACTTTGCTTCTCACTCATGTGTGGCCCCCAACTGCTTTTTCTGTGGGTCAGTGGCCCAGGACCCAAAAAGGGGTCCCCACCTCTGCCTTACTCCTTGCAGCTATGAAGAGTACTGGCACTGACCGGCACTGCCCTCAGCATTTAACTTAATGAGTCTTAACTAGACCCACTAAATCAAATACCAGAAGATCGATCTCCAGCATAGCAAGTGGAGACATGGCCCTAGTTTAGAATTCACTATACCACAGTGCTCACAAGGAAGAAATTCCTTGTTAAATCACCCACTTTTTTCTCCTTTAAAGATACTTTACCTTTCGGGCCTTAAACTCTGACAATTATAAAATAAACCAATGCCTTGTTTGTATAGTGGTGTTAGATACCTTGGTATGGATTCACCATGCCCTTTGCACCATGTAAGACATCACAAAGTGGGCAATTCCAGCCACAAATGGCCTCCACTGGCATAAATTTGATAGAGCCACCTCCTGCTGTCCATGCCCCTTTAGACCCTGCCCAAACCCCTGATACAATGGGAGGCTGGGGACAGGCTAGGTGAAGAGCTCTCTTACACCAATTCTCCATTACCATATGGTCCCCTACAGAGTTGAGGTCTTCAGTCCTTTGCATTCATGGTGCACCATATGGAATGCCAGGGTGGGCAGACCTTCTTGTGCTGTCTGTCCCCACTTATGCAGGGCTCTTGGCCCCTTAACATCCAGTTAGTTGAAGATGTCTCCATTGGCTTCATGCAGCAACCACTTGGGCTTCTGTGAATATACCTATAGCAAATGTTACCTGTCTGTGGCCATATGAGTCCATTTACAGGATGTCCTGTCACTAACGGGTGAATAAAGAAAGACTAGATGGAAGGGGAGTTCAGTACCTTTCCGTGGGAGGAGTGAATCAGCAAGAGCTTTATTCAAAATGGCCCGCTACAGATATCCATACCGAATGAATTACTGGTGAACTCAGCACAGTTCCATTGATTTCAAAGATGAACCATGCCATTTTACACCTTCTGTGGATCTGGAGCTATATTCTGGCCGGAGGTATTGAATGAGCTGTAATAAATGAACGTACAGCTCTAGAACAGGCATAACAGACTTTTTCTTTGCCCAAAATTGCTGTGGCATCACGCATGGAGGTCTCTGAGGGTGAGAACAAAGGCTTGAGGATCAGTCAGAAGGTAAGAGTCTTCTTTAGGAAATGCAGCAAAATCTTCTTTCATGGAGCTTTTTCCACTGTATTGGGAGTGGCATTCAGAGCAGCAGCTGTTCCCCATTTCATCCCCTGGTTAAAGGAACCCTACCCAGTCAGAGCTTGCGGTGCCCAGAAAGCAGAGAGAGCCAGAGAGGATATGATATCCATAGGAGCCACACAAGGGCCAGTCTACACAGTTGTCCCCTCTTGTGAATTTTATTGTATATCTTGTTATAGTTGATGTATTTCTTAAAGGCTCAGCTCTGGAAATAACCCCCAATTCTAGGCAAATAAAAATAACACAAAATCCTCTAAGACAATTTTATAATTTGTGCATGTTTTGGGTGTGCAGCATGACCCTAAATCTATTTCATGCTCAGATAATTATGAGGGTAGCAGTGGAAAACCATCAGCACTCAAGAAGGAATGCTAAGAGCTGTAAGAAAACTAAAGCCTTCGTAATAACCACTATCCATTCTCTCTGTTATGCCTTAAACAACACTTATGAGATAGCTTGAATGAGAAGTTGATTTTCCCAGTGGTGTGATGGGTTTTTACCCACCATTAGTAAGCAAAACTCTTTACTTCACGTGCAGATAAGACAAAAATCTGTTTGTGTTGCCTGAGGGGTTTATGTCTTTGTGGCTTGTGTCCTCTACGCAGGAAAATGCAAATGATAATCACATGAGCAATGCAATAATTCATCTGCAGAGGCATCACATCTGCACCCAGCTAATAGGGGTGTGAGATAGTCACTGATTTATTCAATCTTGTCCCCTTTTAAAGGTCAGAAGATCAAAAGTTCAAATCTCATTGGGAATCGCCATGTGATTCCATATTGGAGTCCAATGCCCCTGCACGCTCCTTGGATGAGTTTGTTGCTGCTGCTCCCCTGCTAACTTCTCGGTGCCCGTTGTTTCCACAGAGATACAAAACCTGAGACACAGCTTGTGCAGCAAGGAATAACAGCGATATTACATTGCCACACAGTCTTCAACAATCTCCCGCAAACATCTTCAGTTTATTTTCTCACCTCAGTGTGAGGCCCAGATTTAACAACATGGCTGCCAAAAGGGTGGCTTTCCCTGTGGATTAGATAGTATCTATCGCAACAGACCATTTCAACAAAGAAATAAGCTATCTAAACTAACGGAACCCTGCTCAGAATATTTTGGGCTCTTCTCTTGCAAATAGATTCCAATTAAGAAATAAGAAAACATATTTTATCTGTGAGTGTTAAATGTCTTTTCTTCTTCTTCTTCTTCTAGGGGACCCATGTGTAGACCAAAGGCAGCAGTGGCTTCATTTCAGAGGTTCAGAAGTCAGTAGAGAAAGCTTCAGTCCCTGCAGAAACTTGACACAAAAGGTCTGAGTCAAAGAGCAATTCTGGTTTTCCAGGTTGTTTTAATAAAAAATATGAGTCATTTTGAGTGGCAGGAATGCAAATAAAAATGAAGAGATTGGTATGTTGAGATGATTTATTCTGTTCTTGCACCATTAACTTAAATGAGGCTTCATTTTTTTGACTGAAATGTCAGCCCAATGACCTATTAAAAATGGACCATAAAAATTATTTAGAAACTCATTTGTCTGCAGATGAGATTAAAAAGAATGTACAAGGGTCTTTGCAATCGGGATAAAGGGCCTGTTTCTACAAGGCTGTGGGAGGTGCTGAATGCACACAGCTCCTTAAGCTGCCTCAACAAAAATGAGGATGCACAGCTCTTCACGGGAATGGATAGTGTTCTTAAGACAGGAATTGTCATGTTCTGGGGGGAAGGAGCAAAATCTACATTTAAAAGTGTATAGAAAATACATAATAGCGTAACTGCCAACTTAATATAAAAACGAACCCTGTAATCAGTACTTGTACCAAAATACATTCGACAGGAGAGATCATAATTGTTCTGAATAAGTCTGCAGTTCAGCCAAGTACAAAAGCATGTAAATAAGCCCACCATGCTTAAAATTAGGTAAATGTTTAACCTTACTTAATCAGGACCTAAGCCATTAAGCCTCATCTGTCAACTACACGTTGAACCTCTCTAGGCTGGTACTCTCTGGTCCGGCAACATCCGTTGCCCGGAATGATTTTAGTTAGTGGGATGTCCTCTTATGGGTGTGGCCAAATGTCCTGTGGTCCCATAAAGTTTGTTTACAGCCACCAGTCCTGGCTCTCAGTGTTCTGTGCTGTTCTTTAGCTCTAATTTACCTTTACATGTTTTCTAAGAGCCCAGGAAGCAGTGGAATTGTTTGTAATGCTGCTAGACAATATTGACCTCCCGTAATCCAGCAAATTCTCTGGTTCAGGTCCCAAGGGTGCTGGACTAGAGCGGTTCAATCTTTAGTGCACAAGGGGATTTAACAAGCTAAGCACCAAGGGCCAGATTTTTAGTGAGGTTTGGGCACTAACTCCCATTGATACCGTGCAATATATTATGCAGAGTTTGGCACTGAAATATCTTTAAAAATCTGGCCTATCTGCCATGCTATTGCTCATTCAATGCCATCTGTTCCCCCTCCATGTTAGCAGAGTCCCTCTGATGCTGCTCAGATGAGGAAAGGAATTGCAGAATTAATTGTGATTTAATATGCACTGATTCATTCGACATAAGATACTCAGTATCAACAGTTTCCATGGGCATTCATCCCTGGAGCGCACACTGTAAAATTCCAGCAGTGCAACAAACAAGAACTCACAGCTGTCTGGGTCCTGAAATTAGTACCAACTTGGAGGCTATTTTAGAACCAAGAAAGCCTGGTCCAGAACGTCTATCTGCCTTCAGTCTGCACCACTGGTCTCTTTCAGGGGACTGGATTTTTGAAGTCCCTTCCAGTTTTATGATTCTATGATTCATAATCTCCAGCCTGATGTGATGGCTCAGACCCTGGTCTTCTGTGCCACTCTAATGGAACCAAAGGGTTGTAAAGCTTATCCAGCAGAAGTGTGGGAGGAAGTCCCAGGTGACTGGGAGCTGAAGCCATGGCTCTGTGCTATACCCACCTATCACCCTCCAGCATACTGGGGAAGGGTACCAGAGACAGTAGGGATTTGGCTGGGGTGCAACATACAAGCAATCCCTAGCTAGCACAGTGGCTTCTTCGGGGCAGCTGTAGATAACCTTAAATTTTGATGGTGCTCTGGGAATCAGGGTAGAGGAAGTGTGGCACACAAAAATCAATCCTCCCCTTCCTCATGAAGGTCCTCTCTATGCTTAAAATATGACCCCAGCACAGCTGCATCTCTATAGCATATGCTGCTTGTGCCCCTACTACCACCGTTCAGAGAGGTGGCTTAGCTACACGGATGAAAGAACCCTCTCCCAATGGCACAACAGCCTCCACGGGCCCTGGGTAAGGGAGGGGAGGCCAGCTCTGTGCTCCCAGAAGGCCTTGGCTGGAAGGGTGGGGGGTCAGCCCTCAGCACTACCTGGAGTGCGATACGCCTTCCCCAGCCCTCAAAGCCACCCAGAGCGCATGGCACGGGGTGATGTGGTGGTGATTTAAAGGGCCTGGGGCTCCAGCTGCTGCCATAGTAACAGTGGTGGCAGCTGGGAGCCTGAGGCCCCTTTGAATTGCTAGGCCCTGGGCCAACTGTCCCCTTTCTCCCTTTGGCGGACTTAGTTGTAGCTATGTCTGTGGAAGAATTCTTCTGTCAACCTATTGCTGCCTACACAGGGACTTAGGTTGGCTATGGATGTGGCTTTCTTACATCCTTGACCACCGTAGCTAAACCAACATCATTTTCTGGTGTAGACCAGTACTTTTGGTGTAGGCAAGGCCATGCAGCGCAGGATTTATGAGATCTATCTTTAATGTATCCTTATACTTTATATTTGTTTATTTTAATGGAAATTTGTCTTAATTTTCATCCTGTGAAACAACAAAAAAAATTGCCAGTTGAAGGAGACCAATATTGCCGTTCGCATGAATAGTCGTAAGTGGTGATTGATTGCTCCTGCTAATCCGGTTTTCTATGCAAGTCCAAGTGGAGAGCCCTTCTCTTGAAACTTCCAGTTCTTAAAAACTTCCTGCTGCTAGGACAATGCGACGAGACCGTTGTTTAACTGGAAAAAATTAGCTCACAGAATGTCCATGATTTACGGGGAAGAAGCTCACTGAACCCAAATTAAGGACCATGCTTCATTTTCCAAAGTCAGCTTTTTAAGTATTGCTTTTCGCCATCTTAGAGTGGATTCTCTTAGTGGGACGAGGTAATCCCTCCAAATATTGGTTTCAGTGGAGCTCCACCCACTTATACCAGCTGAGGCTCAGGGGCGTTGACTTTTTCAGCCACCTACAGGGACAAAGAGGGATCTGACCTTGTGTACTAATTTTTAGTGGATGTGGTCTTCTGGCAGAAAAAAACCCAGATCTTACATGTCATGTGACACTGAGCTGTGGCTGCTTGAAAGACTTTTCTGATATAGTAATAAACGTATCATTAAACTGCTTTACAAGCCAGGCCCCGCTCTGCTTCCCAGCTTTTACTCATTAGGAGCATTGTTGCGCCAAGGAAGTTTGAGCCGCAGCACATTTAACATCTGCATTCCTCTGGCGGGTTCCAAAATTATTTGACAACATTTGGGGAGTGGGCTGTTTGGGGAGGGGAGAGCCCTTCACTTCAAAGAGAAAATGGATGCGCCTGTAAAGTGCCACCTAACTATCCTTGCCAAGCAACTAAACGATTTTGTTTCCTATTGACTTATTTATATAACCCTTGAATTATTGCATAAGCATATGGCCAATGCTATGCCATGGGAAAATGCAACACTGTGAAGCAACTTAAATACTACTCCACCCTATTCAAACAGGCAACATGATCATTAAGCAATTAATGCATATTAAGCTATTTCCACTCTTTTGTCTTTTGAAGCCTATGGTTCAACAAATTTGGTATGAAGTTTATGCCCATCAATTATCCTGTTTTTGTTAGGGCTTTTGTATATTTCTAATCTCTATTACTCCTCTCCCCATGAAACATGAAGCACAGAGCATTTGGGATTATTGCAAAATAGGAGTGAATATTGTTAAAAAACACCCAGTCAGCATATGAGTCATATTTTGACATTTATCCCTGTTCATTGACTTCAATAGAGCTAATCCAATTTACACTAGCTGGCCCTACACACAGCAGAGTGTAATATGCCCATTATACACAACTGCTGCTTGAGGCCTAGTGAATGTATTTGGGGCTATTAGATCAAGCCGTTATTAAGATCTGGGATGGCAACAAAATATTACAAGATGTTGCAGGTGTTAAAATCTTAGTTAATTTTTAAAACTGACATTCTCACAAATAGCTGGTCTCATTCACACCCACCTTTGGGAGACCACATGCAAATTTCAGGCAAAATCTCATCTATTTGTGGTAATAAGAAAAGATGGGTTAAATTGCCTTGCAGTGGAAAAGATCTTATAACTTAAGTGTATTCCTAGAGTATGTCTGCACAGGGCTAAAGCCAAAATAAGCTATGCAACTTGAGCTACTTCAATTGCATAGTTTAAGTCAAAATAGCTTGTTTCGGCTTTCGGCTTCCTACACAGCAGGAAGTCCGAGAAAGAGAACTCTTCCTCTGACTTCCCTTGCTCCTCGTACAATGAGGGCTCCAGGAACCAGAGTAAGAAGTCCTCCAGCTTAACATTATTTTGACGTTATGTCGAAATAACTGCTTGTAGTGTAGTCGCGAACCATGTTATTTCGGAATCCTAAGTGGGCTTCCTGTATAGGTCTATCCCTTCTGCCAGGTGGAGCCAGCAGCAGCCAAGGCTGGCTTCAATATCTAGGGGTTCCTCTCCATCCATCCAACACAGAACGGGTTCAAGCTCCTTCCCAATAGTGTGGGAAATTCACACACCCCTGGGGGACTCTGAGAGGCAATGCTTCCCCACTCACAAGCACAGAGTCAACAATAAACAGCTTTGAATAAAAGGGAGAGAAGTAACTGGGCATTAATTTGGGAAAACACCACAAACAGGGTTCATCAACATAAACCAGGAGTGAAAGTCCCACTCCAAGCAGGTTGGGCAGTGTCCTTTTCCTCTCAGATACTTAAGTCCAGCAATCTAAATGTCCCCTTCACATGCCCAACCCGTCTCTGCATCCCACTCACTCACTGCCCTGGGTCAGAGCAGACCCAGACTATGTCTACACTGGCGGGTTCTTGCACAAGAACATCTTGCACAAGAATTCTTGTGCAAGAACATGTCCACACTGCCATGTGCTTTTGCGCAACAGCATCCATGGCAGTGTGGATGCTCTCTTGCGCAAGAAAGCTCTGATGGCCATTTTAGCCATAGGGCTTTCTTGCGCAAGAAGTCCCTGCCGCACATCCACACGGCCCTCTTGGGCAAGAGCTCTTGCGCAAGAGGGCTTACACTTGTTAGAAAAGAGTGCAGCTCTTGCATAAGAAGCCTTTTCTTCTGACGCCGTACTGTAAATTTTCTTGAGCAAGAGAGGGCGGGCAGTGTGGACGCTCTGCGGGTTCTTGCACAGGAACAGCCATTCTTGCACAAGAACCTGCCAGTGTAGACATAGCCCCAGAGTTCAGAGCTGGATCTGCAGAGTTCACCTCCCATCCTGAGTGGGAGGAGGCAAAGAGGCATCTTACCAACTCCTGTGGTCATTCACTATCCATTTGCTCTCTGCTTTCTGCCATCACCCTGCAGGCCACTCTTCCACTCAGGTGCTGGCTCTCAGTCACCATCCATATCTTGGCTGTGACTTCTGCTTGTCAGTCTCAAGAGATTTCAACTCCCACTGATTTCATCTCTTAGCAAGCAGGGTAGAAGAAACACAACTCCAACACAATTAAAGTAGGGATGATGTCTATTTAGCTCTGCTCTTTGGACAAAGGGGGCATAGGAGGAGAAACAAGTCAAAACACTCCAGCAGGTGCAGCAGTATAGCCTCCTGACAAGAATAATCTTCCCTCATCCCTGTCTCTTATAGGGCTCTGAAAGTCAAGCCCCTGATGAGCAAGGTTCTTTCTGCTGACTATGAGCCCTTTCCTTTGGAATAATGTAGCACAGTCCTGCTTTTCTGTATTCCCACAAAATTATACATACTGGTAAACCATATTTTAGCCATCCCTGCATTTAATACAAACATAGCTGGTGCTGGGTCACACATTAAGTTGATTACATACCCTTCCATCTGCTGAATAGCCAACAAATCTAAGCAAAGCCGGAGCAAACTGTATTTACATAGACACACCCACTGTCCGTCCCCACTTCCAGCTAGCTTCAAGGAACGTGTTCCTTCAGATCCTGCTCATATAGGCAACATAAGCACTTCATCCAGTTTTTGGTACTGTTTTGAGTTCAATATTCAGGCTATGCTTAATAAAATCTTTAGAATACACTAAGGATGTGATTTGGCATTGTCTGAACACGATAGCAACAGCAGCTTTAAATCAAGGTTATAGGCACAAAGTACCATAATCCAAAATAGCCATCCAGTTGGATATTAATGTCCACCTGTCTGCCACAGGTTAGCAGATTCAATGCAAGAACAGTGTTAGCCTCTATGCCTTGACATCAGCACATCTACAGGTGAGCCCATCACCTCACGGGCCTGGGCCTGGGCCTGGGCCTGGAAATCAGTCCTCAGGTTCACAGCAGATAATCATAACAGTCCAGTCTTGGAATCTATAAACCTGTAAAATCCAGCCTGGTGTTCAAAAAAGCCAGGCCTGGAGTTCAGTGCGCATGAAAAATGATCACATGAGACCAACACAATTGTTGTTGTAATTGGTTGCTACTTTTCAGTTATGTCTAACTTTACATTGAGGGTTAAGATAGGAGTGTATTTTAGTGATCCATTATTACGAGCCAGCAATGAATACAAGGCTTCAGGCAGAATACCTATAACCAGCCAAGATGTACAACCTTGATTTTATTTACACTTTTAAATAACTCATTAGCAGTCTTTGTGATGCCCTGAGGAAGGCCTTTATACCCAATTCCTCATTGCTAAGATCTGACTAAAAGAACTTTGAACCAGGGGGAAAAAAATAAAACAACAAAAAAAAACCCCAAGAGAGGTCACTAGCCATTAATACCTAGCATTTACTAACCTAAACTTCTTTGCATTTTGTTGCAAATTGGAAAATGAGCCCGAAGTATTATCTTTTTGTACTGACATTTGGACCAGATCTCAAATAGCGTAGATAGATGTAACTCTACTGACTTCATTGGAGACACACTGATTTGTACCCGATAAGGATCTGGCCCAATAAACGCAAAACTAAGATTGCTGCTAAATACATGCTCAGATACCATCATGATGGACATCCTGATGAAAAGAGATAGATAGCAAGAACCGCCTTTTTTCAAGAAAAGGTGACTTTTGAATGACACAATGCAAACATTCTTCATGTTAGCTGCTCAAATACCAATGTAATGCATTGTTGCTAACTATCATGATTTTATCAATATTCTGATGTTTGCTGCTTAAAGAACCACCTGCTGGAAATCCAATTATATTAGGGCATGTCTACACTAGGAAATTATTTTGAAATAATAATTCCCAAAATAATAATTTTGAAATAGCATGTCCACACTACAAGGAACCCTTGACTTAGAGCCCCAGAAGGCACTGGGGAGTAATTATTTTGAATGATTCTGGGGAGTCGTTATTTCGAAATAGCAGCAGGGGAGCATTCACACTACTGCTATTTCGAAATAACTATTTAGAAATAAGTATTATTTCTTGTGAAAAGCAGGAGTTATTATTTTGAAATAACCAGTCCATGATTTTGAAATAATAGGCTTGGTAGTGTGTTATTTCAAAATAAGGGGAGTTATTTTGACCAAGTATAGACCAAGGCGAAGAGATTCAGCTTCTTTAAAGGAAATTTTTAGCTCTTGTGTTTGCACAGAAATCCTGACAAATATGACTTGACTATATCCTAAAAGTCCTGAAATACCCAGAATGCAAATGAAAAGAATCTAATGCTTATTTTTAAAAAAATCTCATAATATTTAAGACAATCACATACTTTTGGGGAACTGACTCTATTTGTGAACATCTGGAGTTGGCAGCACTGTAACAAGTATAGTATTAATGGCTACACTGATGTATACACCTTTTTGTTCCATTTGGTTGAAATTTCCACTGATGGTCTAAGTCACTACACTGGAGGGCTAAATCTGAAATAAGCTATGCAACTTGAGCTACGTCAATTGCGTAGCTTAAGTCAAAATAGCTTATTTCAGCTTTTGGCGCTGTCTACACGGCAGTAAGTCCAAGAAAGAGCACTCTTCCTCTGACTTCCTTTACTCCTTGTAAAATGAAGGTTACAGGAGTTGGAGTAAGAAGTCCTCTGGCTGGACATTAGTTTGACATTATGTCGAAATAACTGCTTGTGTGTAGACACGGACTATGTTATTTCGGAATAACTTCAGTTATTCCGAAATAATGCTGCTGTGTAGACGTACCCAAAGAGAGAAAAATGACTGCATGTTGACAGACGTGGTTGAAGAATCAGTTTAAATGAACACTGTATTTCACCCAAAAGTCAAACCTTCCTCAAGATTAAAAAAATGTTTGGTTAATATATTAAGCAATAGATCTGGGTGAATAACTGGTTTTTTAGTTTGGTGAGACTTCCTAAATTTTTTATTTGGGTCAGGTTGAAGTGAAACTTTTAATTTTGGTAAATCAATTAGGTTAATTTTGGATATATTCATGAGGGAGAATTTGAATCTGAGTTTCCAAGGGGTCTGCCTAGCCCCATTGGTCTAATGGTTCTAAAGGAGGGGTAGCAGAAATAGAACCAACTCACCACTATCAGCCATTTTATGAATAGCCACAATTATGAACATCACAAAAAGGCAAAGTACTTTAAGACTGACATATCTTTAACACAACTTGGTGACCTTTTTTGACTAAAACTTTTTTTCCCCAAAACATGCAGATTCAGTGGCTGGAAACATTTTGCAAATTCATGTGTAAGTTGCTGAAGTCTTTCAATTACAAAAAAACCCAAAACAAAACAAAACTAAACAAAACTAAAATAAATTTAAAAATATCAGAATGTTTGGATTGGACATTTTTTAAATGAAACTCTCATGACCAAGACATGGGTGGTCAGATCAGAAGCCAGGCCAAGTCAGATCTTGGGACATGGGAGATCAGAGTCCAATACAGGCCAGAGGGCAAATCAATAATCAGGTAGGGTCAGAAGCTGGAATCTAGGGTCTTTCATGAACAGGGCCTGGAGCAAACACAGGCAGGCCGTCTATGTGGTTGCTCAGACAGCTCCTCTTCATGGCTTCCTGGTTTACATAATGGTATTGGCCAATCAGGGAGCTGTTTGATGCCACCACTCTAGTCTTGCTGGGCAGTACTTCCTGCTGAGTCCAGCCTCAAAGAGTTGTCTTGGGGGTATTTCTCCTAAGACTCTTGTGATAAGGCAGAGGTGTCAGTAGCTCTGAAGCCTCGTGGGCCCAATAGTAATATTTCAATGTTTTGATGCAGAATGATTTTATTTTGAAATTTCCTTTATTTTTAAAAAAATGCTCAATGTCAAAATGAAACTTTTCATTCCACCTGAAATAATTTTTTTCTGACTTTTTGACTGGCCAAACATTTTGACCCAGAATTATCGCTTTTCAGAATTGCCAGCACACAAAAAATATCTTCTAGTTACACAGCTGTAGTTTGTAACCCCAGTCAAAACAAGAGGTGCAAGAAATCTCATGGGAGAAACCGTTCTTCCGTTATTACTTTCTTCTGGTGACCTTAAGCGGTTGTAAGATTCTGAACCGTGACCAGGTATTTTGGGCCAGATTCAAAGCTGCATTAGCGTGTCACAGAGAAGGATTAATTATTGTTCAAAGTTACTTTTAGGGCATGGGCAGGATTTGAAACTTAATCCTTCATGAAGTTTGGAATGCTGTTGTTGCAAAAAAATAATGGGAGCCTTTGGAAAACGAGTGTTGGCCTCGAAGCCAGAGAACTAGGGCCTGGTCTACACCTAAAACTGAGGCTAACCTAAGGAGTATGAAATATTCACACCATCGAGAGAGTCTGTAACCACCGGTGTAGGCACTGCCAGCTGCTGCTTCTTGAGAGAATGATGGAAAAGCTCCTGTCACTATAGCAAATGTTAGCACCGCAGGAGACTCACTGCTCTGTTGCAGCTGTGCCTGTGTGCCTCCGGATCACTTATAGTGAAGACAAACCCCAATACTAAAATATTATAGGCTTTGTTTGCACTATAAAAGGAAGAGCCAGTGTGGTCTTGTGCACCTGGCGTTGAATGATCTTGACTGGACCAGTCACCTGCTGTGTGACATTGGGCAAATCACCTCCTGTATCTCTGTTTCAGTTTTCTCTATCACCCTGTGTTTCATTTAGATTATAAACTCTTTTGGGGCATGACAGTTTCCACAGTTGGAGCCTCCAGGTGCTGCTCTAATACAGAGAATACTTAACAGCAGGTGCACTGACATCAGGAGGCGCTATCTTGTAGTAGTTCTGGCAGATTGAGAATGGCAGGGAGAGTTTCTGGTGGAGAATACAAAGAAATTCTAGCTACAGCTGGATCATTTCAACACTTCTTCGCCTATAGGAGACCTGGAGACATTCTCACAGAAAGCAGCAGAGGGGTATGCTCTGGACCTTCATTATGCTTTTCCAAAGTGACATCTTCCAACCTACGATCCGACAGGAGACAGCTGCTCTGGGGACAGTTTTTTCCCCCCAGCTGGAAGCAAGCTGACAAATGCATGTGCTCTGCTCTGGTTGCTGCCTGTCTGCTATAAAAGAAGACCACAATCAAATGAACTTTACCGTTGCAATGCTTTCAGATGGCAGGGCAATGGAAGGCAAAAGGTGCCTGATTTTCAGTTGCTTTGCACTTTGGTGTAATTATTAACATCAGTGCAAAGTTAGTGTAAATGACGACCGTTATAATCTGCCAGCATCTTCCGTCCATTTTACATTGTTGTAAATCACTACACAAGGGACAAGGAAATAGAGAATTGGCCACACTATGTTAAGGTGGATGCCATTATCAGGAAAAAATAATCTCAATTCTAGTAACTGCCTGGTTTATGTATATATAATGAGTTTGCAGCTGTGTATATATGTGTAATGCTGACAGGTGGAAATGAACTTGGGACCTCTGGAGCATACTGCCTGAGCTTCTACCTCTTGAGCTAAAAACCAGCTGGCTCTTAGCCAAGGCTGTAGAGCAGACTTATTGCTCTCTCTGGGTATGTCTACACTAGCCCCCTAGTTCGAACTAGGGAGGCTAATGTAGGCATTCGAAGTTGCAAATGAAGCCCAGGATTTAAATATCCCGGGCTTTATTTGCATCTTCCCGTCCGGGCGCCATTTTTAAATCCCCCGAGTCCGAACTAACTGCCCGCGGCTACACGTGGCAGTCAAACGTTAACTCGAACTAAGTCCTTAGTTCGAGTTAACTGTTACACCTCATTCCACGATCAAAAATTGTGACAGAAAACTTGTATTTCTGGGCAACACTGCACATGAGGACTACAGATAGTTCAGCTGCACACACAGGAGACAAACATTGTGCAGCTAGTACACACAGAATTAGGAGATCGTAGAAGCATATGGCTATAAGGGACCTCAAAATCACCGTGTTTAGCCCCCTGCATTAAGTCAGGTTCAAGTCAACCCAGACCATCTCTGACAGGTATTTGTCCAACCTCTTCTTATACCCTGGAATAGGCTTCCAAGATGAATTGGAGGTTTTTAAGTACCCTTACAATTATAAAGCTTTCCCTGATATCTAACCTAAATCTTTCTTGCTGCAATTTAAGCCCATTACTTCCTGTTCTACATCCAGTGGACATGGAGAAAAATTGATTGCTACCATCTTTATAACATCCTTTAATATATAACGAGACTATTATCAGGTACCCCCTCAGTTTTCGTCTCTCAAGACTATATATGCCATTTTTAACCTTTCCTCATGGGACAGGTTTTCTTAACCTTTTATCACGTTTTATGGCTCTCCTTTGGACTCTCCAAATACACTTCCAATTTGTCCTCATCCTACCAAAACAGAACAGTCCTCCAGCTGAGGCCACAGGAAGTGCTGACTAGGGCAGGATGGTTATTTCCCATGTCTTGCATGCAACACTCCAGTTACTACACCCCAGAATATTAGCCTTTTTCACAACTGCATCACATCTTGACTCGTATTCAGTTTGTGATTCAGTATGACCCCCAGATCTTTTTCAGCAGTATTACTGCCTAGCCATTTACTCCCCAGTAGGTAGCTGTGCATTTGAGTTTTCCTTCCTATGGGCATGTCTACACTAGGGACTTATTTCAAAATAACTAAATTTGACATTAAAAACTCCCCAAATAACAAAATCAAAATAGCGTTATTCCCCGAGGAAAGCAGGAGTACAGATTTCGAAATAACCAGCCTGTTATTTCGAAATAATGGTGTTGGTAGTGTGGACACTCCGCTTATTATTTCAAAATAAGGGGGGAGGTTATTTCAAAATAACTCCCTAGCGTAGACCAGGGCTAAATGAATCACCTAGCTCTTTATCTTTGTTGCATGTAGCCTCTGTGCTGCAGAGGAATCTCCAGTAGCTATCATAGGCATATGCATCTTTTTTGTAGGCCAGCCACTGGAGAATGGACAATCAGAGATATTTGAAGGGACCCAGCAGCCAACAGTGGTATATCCCTGTAGCTATATTATACATCGAGGAAGATCTTCATTAAAATGCTGAAAGCTGCACCAATGAGAGGATGTCCCATGATTTAAAAACAGAAAAGTGCAGCGTGAGGGCCAGCCTCTCTTCAAATATACATTGATTTACACCAGCACAGGCCATGTGCCTGGATTTACAGAATGTCTCACTGCGTTGTTGGCATGCTGCACATGAATAGAATAGCACTCCCCAGCTTTGACTAGTGTTGACCAGTGTGCTCCTGTGAATAAATAACAGGCCTCAAAGACAGAAAGGTGACCCCCTTGTTATATGCAATTCTCCCTCTGGTCCTTTCAAAACTTCCAATCATCAGCCCCGTCTCTACTTGGGCCAAAGACATGCTGCTTTCTTTTATGAGCTCGCGATGGAGATGATTGTAGTGAATGGTAACACTAGATGAGGTGCTATCTTCTTTTTTTAATAAAGCCATTCAATTTGTCATGAATGGCTGAGTATTTTTTTGCTGGTGCTTGGGACTTAGATTTCAGCACTGGGAATAGACTGAATGGTAGCAATGATGAAGCTGAGGTAAAAAAGAAAGGGAGAAAAGGGCAAAGGACTAAAACCAACAGAGACAAGCAATTAGAAGGTGTATTAATCTATGCTGGGCCAGGCTGCAAAGAGGGAAGGACTTATTGTTGTCCAAACCTTTTTCTTCCCCCATGAAAGCTAAAGGGGAGGAAAGGGAGTATTTGTCCTGCATGCACTTGGAAAGCTGTGGTTGCAAAGAATAAAGGGAGCTTTTAGAATATGGCAGCTGACTCAGACCCCGAAGCCATGGTACTTGATACTACAATCTAGCCTCTTAGTGTTTTTTGGCCAGCTTTTCAGACTAGCAGGGAAGGTATTCAGGATGAAGACAATAGAGAATGTCAAGAAAGAGAGGGGAAATCTAGAGTTTAAAAGGCTACTGAGTGACATGCAGACCAGATCAAAGGGAGAAATGTATCAGGTATTTATAATTATAATGCTAATAGAGGTTAATAGTAGAAACCAAAGCTAAAAGTCTTCCCAATCTTATATATATACAAAAGTTGAGCCATTCATTCATTCATTCATTCAATCACACGATCAGGTTTTCTCTGTTTGTCAGTGAAAAGAAAATTCGTTGCAGGCAATATCTGAATTTCTTTGCTGTCAAAGATAGGGAGTGGGTATTTTAGAGGAAAAACACAAGATGGGGCTCATGTATAATCATCTGAGAACCACATCCAGAACGATTTTAAAATACAACAGGCCCTCGGGTGGGGTATTTTGTTTGTTTAAAAATAGGAAAATGAGATTTATTACCAAGAGATGCCGAAAATGCATCACGTTTAATCTCTAAAAGTTGTGGGGCCTTCCAAGGAGCTCAGCATCCAGCTAGGCAGATAAATAAGAGCCAGATTTTCTGGATGCTATTTGCAAACCTGGCTCCTCTGGTGCACTCTTTTACGAACCCCTATATTCTCCTTGCACCCTTTCCACCCCTCTCCCCCATTGTCACACAAACTCATGGATACAAAGACTTCTACAGGAAAGTCTCCATGCTCACTGTAAGGCAATGTTTTATTTATGGTTGGTTGCTTTCTGAAATATGTCATATGAGTATGTTGAAACTAATGATTGCAAAAATCCCTTTTGCAATAAGAACTAAACTGAAACAAAACTTGCTATGTCCAGAGTAACTACTTGTAAAATATTTGGCACGTATTATCTTATTTGCAAAACTCTTCTGATGACATGTAATGCTGACTCTAGAGAAAAGCAACCTACTATATTTGGAACAACATACGTATACACGAACAACCAGATTTTATGAAGTGGGGAAAAGGGACTAGCTCTCCCATCTAGGAAATAGTGCAGGGATATATGTATGTTTTCCTGTTGTTTCTCATGGAGATGAGGGAGTGTACCATCAACTGAGGTAGGGACTGTGCTTCTCTCTCCATAGTCTTTCATTTGGCTGGCTATAGAGGCTGCTCTGGCTGGGGTTGACATGAAGGGACTATGGGGGGTGACATCATGTATGCCTGCAGCTGGTTGGGAGAACTGACTGCTCATGTGATTCTCTGGCTCAATCCAGTCTTGTCTTCCACCACAGTGGGAGACATCTGGCCCAGGGAAGGGGCAGGGACAGGTTCACCAGTCCCTGGGGTGGAAGAGTGGGCAGGAGGTGTTCTGTGCATAGTGAATCAGCTGCTGATTATGGGGAAGCACAGGGCACCAACTGCAGAAGAGCTCTTGGAGGAACATCATGAGGACCTTCTGGGGATGCCTCTTCCCATCCAAGAGCCAGGTCCCCACTTCATCTCAGTCACTCCCCTTCGTATCTCTCCTGTCCCCCATTCAGAACAAGCTTCTCCCTGACCTGTGAATAGACAACAAAACCTCCCCATGCATTGACTGTTTAGACTGTTAGCTCTTCAGAGCTGGAACTGTCCTTTCCTAAGTGTTTGTACAATGCTGGCGCAATGTGTCTCCAGTCTCTGTGAGGACCTTTTGGCACAACTCTAATACCAACAATAGAACTAATGATGTTTGAAAAACTGGATTGCTTCTCCCAGAAAGTGGGTGGTCAACTGAAAAAGCTGCGTTCCCTCAATGGCATTCCTCTCAGCGTTCTGTCAGGCTAGCTGATGTCAGATGGCAGTTTCCTGGACACATTTTGGGGAGAGATGAGTTGTTTTACAAAGGGGGTACTGGAGCAGTGTATTCGCTCATGATACTCCCACCCCCTCCACAGACACACACCACCAGTATTGATGCATTAGAACCAGTGAATTACATGGAAAATGCTGCATAGGGGAAAGTAGAGTTTAGGTTACTTTGCACTTCTGTGGGTTCAGGACCACACGGGGAAAAGGGCATTTAAGATTATTCATCATTCAGTGTAATTTATATGGTAGTTCTCCTATGTGGTCATATGACTAGAAGTGGGACTTACTAATATCACACACTGTGAGTTGGTCTGAACAGCCACTGGATGGGGAGAGATATTAATTCTGACTCTCAGGCCAAGTCTACACTACTGGAGAAAGTCAATCTGAGATACACCACTCCAGCTACAAGAATAGCGTAGGTGGAGTCCACATACCTTAGGTCTAATTTCTGCAGTGTCCCCACGGCTGGAGGTCACAAGGAGAAATTCTCCTGTTGACTTCCCTTACTCCTCCTGATCCGATGGGGTACTGAGGTCAATGGGGGCACCATCAATGTTCAATTTAGTGGGTCTATACTAGATCCACTAAATCAAACCTAGGGAGATCGATCTCCGGAGTGTCAAACTTGGGGTAAGTGAAGACAAGCCTACAGTTTGTAAAGGGGGAGTGAATGCTAGGGGAGGGAGAGAGAAGAAGAAGCAGGAATAGACCTTGGTTCCTGTTCTGAGATCTGAATGGGGTTAAGCTGCACACCTACATAACCTCAGCAAGGATGAGACAACTGGAGATATTTTAAATATTGTAACTATTTTCACAAGCAAAATCCTCTTTCTTTCCTAGCAAAGCTCTTAAACACAGACTTCAATTTAAGCTTGATCTTAAGTCCCGTTGGTGCAACTGAGATTGCAATATATGCTTGAATGCTTTGCTGCAGTGGTGAGCAACCTGGACCCAAGGGCTGCATGTGGCCCAATCGGATTTTATGTGTGGCCCACGTGACATTTTTTTTAGCATTGCCCAAGCACAGGGTTGCCAGTTTCCACTGGTTTCAATACACATTGTTTTCTTCCTACTGGTATTACTAAAGTGACACGCACATAAAACAAAGGCACATGAAGTGCGACGTGTGTTGATTGCATGCAACATTGACTGTGAGAGCCATGTGCTCCCTCTGCATCCAATCAAAGTGCTGCTACAGTTCAGTTGGCACACCCCACAAATTCTAGGTACACAAGTACAGTTAACAAAACTACCCTATTCCAGGAGACCGCCTTGGTTACAACAATCTTGCAGCTCACTGAGATGAAGGGAGGCCATTCTTGCATCCCATTCACTGACTGAGATTATCCATCGCTACTTTGATGAATCAGAACCCATGATACCATTTTGCTGGAAAAGCAGCACCAAGGTGGACAACTTTCATTGCTAAGAGATTGCCTAAGAAGTCAGTATTCAGATCTGAGTTAAGCTTAGGCTAGAGTTCAGATCTGAAGCTCAAGCCAGACGAAGATTTGGATTTGTCAGCACCAGACACCTCGGAGAGATTCAATCAACATTTCAGGCCAAACCATGAAAATCTCACAACATCGGCAGGAGGTGGTCTCTGATCTTGCAAGAGTTCTGCTATTTTGGACAGCATCCAAGCTGCATGCAGAAAAGAGGCCTCTTCTTATTTGCAACAGGATTGAAAGCAAGAGCTGAAACAAGTTCAGAGGTGCAAAAGGGGGTGTCAAAATGAAGCCACTACTGTAGAACTTCGGAGTTACAAACACCTTGAGAAAGGAGGCGGCTCGAAACTCTGAACAAAATGTTACAGCTGTTCTTTCACAACCTGACAGCTAAATGCTGACTTAATACAGCTTTGAAATGTTACAGTGCAGAAGAAAAATGCTGCTTTTAACCATCTTAATGTAAATGAAACAAGCACAGAAAGTCTTTTTACTTTGTCTAGTCTTCTAAGCTTTCCTCTTCTTTTGTAGTTGACATTTAACACAGCACTGTACTGTATTTGCTTTTTTACATTATTTTGTCTCTGCTGCTGCCTGATTGAGTACTTGAGTATGTGGCTGACTGGTCAGTTCATAACTCTGGTGTTCGTAACTCGGCAGTTCGGCTGTATTAATTCCGAAAGTGGGGGAGACATGAGATTCCATTCTGGTTCCATCTGTGTTCCATATATATTTGCCTTAAAGCCACTTCCTTTTGAAAGGCATTAAGGAAATGCTCTGGTCCTGCATTTCCAACTACCTTCATGGTAAATAGAAAGGTTAAGCAAGAGTAAACAAAGACTGACTTAATTAATAGTTAACAGCTGAGAGGTGAATCAGCCAGTCCCTTTCTAGGGTGCCCAGGAAGAGATGCCATTTGAAAGTTACTGATCAGAATGCTGATGCAGCCACTGTGCCAGATTTTCTTAATAATTCATCCTTTGTGCAGGGTTCTCATTTGGTCAATTTGTTACTTGGTAGAATCATCGTATGCAATCACTGCTCACAACACCCTTGGTCATAGGCGCTGACTCTGTGAGCACACTGGGGCTGGAGCACCCACAGGGAAATATTAGTAGGTGCTCAGCACCCACTAGCATCCAAGTCCCCCTCCCCACTCCCACTCACTACCCCTCTCCCTCCCAACACCTCCTGCCCCCTGGGGAAGGAGTGGAGAGGTGGCAGGGCAAGGAGCAGAGCAGGGGAGGGCAGAAGCAGGGATGGGAGCTTGGGGGAAGAGGTTTGAGTGGGGGGCAGGGCTGGAGAAGGAGGGGAGGTCAAGAACCTCCCAGCTTGAGGAGAAGTTGGTGCCTTGGTATCTGACAACACTATGTGAAGGCAATCACACTGCCATATATATTAGCCAAACCAGAGAGTCTCTATGACAAAGGATAAATGGACACAAATCAGACATCAGAAATGGTAACAGATATAAACCTGTAGGGGAGCATTTTAACTTGCTGGACACTCAAGCATGGATTAAAAAGTCTTCATACTTCTACAAAGGAATTTCACTACCCAATTACAGTGAGAGACTGCTGAACTAGAATTCATTTGCAAATTTGACACTGTTGTGCTGGGCTTGAATAGAGAGAAATTAACTGGTTAATGTACTACAAAGCTAATTTCCCCTGCCTTTGACATTCACATTTTCACAACAACAACTATGAAAAGGACACATCCAGCCCACTTAATTAGCCTCATTAACACGGATCCTCTTATTGCCAGGCAAATACTTTTGCTGTTATATATATCGTGGATTCTGTTATTTCCACTTCAACTGATCCGATGAAGTGGGTTTTACCCAGGAAAACTCATGATCCTATACATATTTTTGTTAGTCTTTAAGGGTATGTCTACACTACAGAGTTTTGTTGGAAAAACTGCCATTTTTCCAACAAAACTCGAGGAACTTCCACACTGCAATTGTGTTCTTCCACAAGAAAATCAAAAGAACAGGGGTTTTATTTCCAGCATTGGTAATCCTCATTCTACGAGGAAGAAGCCTTTTTCTGAAAGAGCTCTTTCGCAAAAAGGTGTATGTGGATGGGGAAGAGGGAGTTCTTTCAGAAGAAGAGGAAAGAGGAAAAAGCACAGGTGCCCTGGTGGCTATTCCATCCATAGCAATCACAGCTTACATTCAGTCTGGACACTCTCTTTCGAAAAAGCAGATCACTTTTTCGATGGACTTTTGCAGTGTGAATGCTCTCTTTCAGAAGAAGTTTTTTCGGAAGATCTCTTCCAAAAAAAGCTTCTTTTGAAAGAAGCCTGCAGTCTACATTCAGCCTAAGGGTCCATCTACACAACACCCTAAACTCAAAATAAGATATGCAATTTGTACAACGCAAATTACATATCTTATTTTGAAACTATTTCAAAATAGCTTATTTTAAAATTTGGCACATCTACGCTGCACCAAATTTTAAAATAACGTGCTATTTCAAACCATCCCTTATCCCTTGTGTAACAAGGTTTGCCGGGATGGTGAAATAGTGTGCCTGTTATTTCAAAAAATATTTTTAAATAACGGGCAGCTTGTGTAGATGCAGGGTAGCTATTTCAGGATACTTCCGGTATCCCAAAATAGCCGTGCTGTGTAGATGTACCCTAAGATGCCACAGGACTAATAGTTTCAGGGGATAGCCAAGTTAGTCTGTACAAAAAAAACCAACAAATGGTCTGGTAGCACTTCATAGACTAACAAAACATGTAGATGGTATCATGAGCTTTCGTGGACACAGCCCACTTCTTCAGATGACTGGAGTTTTAAGTTTAGAATGTGCAGACCCAAAATAAATAGGAGAGAAGCGGGGTGGGGGGAGGGGGGAGGAAAAAAGGAAGGGGGTGGGAGACAGGGTGCTAGTAAGACAGGGAATCAGTAAGTATCTGAAGAGTGGGTAGTTAAAACAAAGCAGATAAGAATCAAAGTCAATTGATAGTATCCTTCCTGACATAGGTATCTACACAAAGAGCTGTTTGCACCTTCAACGACTATTAAGTTGGTAGTGCCCCAACCATCCTTCATCATGATTGAGTCCATTAGCATGTGAATTGAATTTGTGGATGAACTCTAATTCCAATGTTTCTCTGTGTATCTGGCTAGTAGAACTGGTTTGTGACAAGACAGCCACTTGAAGATCTTTTAAACAGTGATTAGGAAGTTTTTAGGAACTACTAGGACTAATAGTTGTTTTTACTTTCAGCACAAACATACCATAAATTAGCGTATATAACCCATGCACATGTATTACCCACACCCGTGCATAACCTGCGGTTTTTCCTGATTGTGTAAAAAAAGTCTTAGATAACCCACGCACATGTATAGCCCACAAGAGATGAACTGCAGGTACTGTTAATGAACGATAACGAGGGTAATTAACTCAGGCATCAGGGTCTGAGCTTGTTATGCAGAAGCATTTGAGCTCCAGATACATCATTGCACAACTGCCAAAGTGCAGAGTACATGGCTGCAGCCTGGCAGGGCAGACTGCCTGTGTCGTGGGAGGCTGCATGGGAAGGGAAGGTGACTGGGCTTACCCCTCTCACCATCTCCAACCCTCCCCACCTGCCCACGGCTGGGAGAGCTGCCTTCCACCCGTGCTGTGCACTCCCCCGAGGGTGAGCTGTCTGCCCCAGGCAACCAGAGCCAGGAGCTGAGCAAAGGAGCTGTGTCCTTAAACAGAGCACCTCCCATCTCAGGGAGAGCCAGCCACGTTCAGAGAGACTCAACAGAGGGAAGAAGGTCGCAGGGTATTCCCATGCTGCTTTTATCAAGTAAGAGTCAGTCTTGTCTTCCTGTAATTTCAGTAAAAAAAACTTGTATAACACACGGACGACTATAGCCCGCGGGGGTGGGGCGGGGTTTATAAAACTTTGCATGACCCACGGGTTATATACACTAAAACACGGTAGTCATGGTTTCTTTGGGGAAAGCTCCCTGGTGCACTCCCACCTTGAATACTGTGTCCAGTTCAGGCAGCCCCATTCTCCAAAATGATAATAGTGAAACTGAAAAAAGTTCAGAGAAGGACAGCAAAGCCAGTCAAAGGTATGGAACAGCTTCCATATCAGGAGAGACTAAAAAGATTAGAACTATTCAGTTAAGAAAAGAGACAACTAAGGGTGAGGGAGATAAGATAGAGGTCAATAAAGTCATGAACAGTGCGGAAAAAAATGAATGGCAAAGTGTTATTTACTCTTTCCCATCATACTAAAATCTGGGATCACCCGAGGAACATAACAGACAGCCGGTTAAATACATGGCCAGAGATAACCCCTCTGCAAACAACTCCAAGCAACTCTGGTGATTTTCCTCAGTCCTGATCTGCTGCAATGCTTAGTTTTTATATAGCACATTTCATCAGGAGATCTCAAAGTGCTTTACAAGGGAGGGGATATGGTTACCTGCATTTTCCAGCTGGGAAACTGAGGCATACAGAGGCAACATGACTTGCCCCAAATCACTGAACACAGAAAGACAACCAAGGTCTCCTGAGTCCCAATTTAATGTTATGACCATTAGGCAGTACCACTCCCATTAAGCTCAATAAAAAATATTCCTGTGCATAGGAGTTTGAAGGAGCATGGGCCAAGGCCAGCTTTAGGAGAGAATGATCAAGGGAGCCACCTTACATGCCAAATCTTTGCATTCAGGAGAACCAAATCTTTTGCCACGCCCCATTTATTTTGCTTTTTTCATTATGCCTTTTAGGGAGTTGTAGAATGGCAACACCAAACATATTTTTCACTCTGGGTAGCAAAACACTTTCGCCCAACATTGACAAAACGAGGAGCAACGGTCTCAAGTTGCAGTGCGGGAGGTCTAGGATGGATATTAGGAAAAACTTTTACTAGGAGAATTGGGAAGCGTTGGAATAGGTTACCTATGGGGATGGTGGAATCTCCATCCTTAGAAATTTTTAAATCCCAGCTTGACAGAACGCTGGCTGGGATGATTTAGTTGGGGTTGGTCCAGCTCTGGGGGGATTAAAATTGACCTTTGGCACTCAGCTAAATTTGCGTGTAAGTTGTTGTCAAAAGAGAAAGAGAAATGTTGACAAATTCCCTCAAGAAAATGGTAAGTAGTTAGTCACATGAGTAGCTCCACTAGCCAACGTGTAAGAGATTCCCAATCTGGCCCTCAGCCAGAAAGCTCCCACACTGAATAATATCAAATGTTTATGAAACATTCCAGATTAGTAGTGTGCTAGTTTATTTGGGCCAAAAATTGAATATGATATTCAAAGGCTAAAAGAATTTAAGGATTTTCAGGAGAACTGTCTAATCTCAACCTGCACCATTCAGAATTGTATGCGTTTTGATGGAGAAACTACTTTATGACATAAAATAATTGAACATACCCTATCAGGAGCACAGATGCCTTATGAGGTGACATCAACACTGTAAATATGTTCATAATTAAAAAGCCGTTTTATATTGTTTTTAACAATTGCTTCAGTTCTGGACAAAATCCTAAAATAAGAAATGAAGCAAATAATTCCTTATAAACGTTTATTATTTTCCACATGGTGAGTGTGTATGCACACGGCAAGTGCAATTAGGCTAGCTTCTACAGGTCCAAAATGTTTCCATTTCCATGCACACAGCTGTGTTCCACACAAATAGGCGTTCTACGATTGTGTGTGACCTGCTTGAGAAGTGAGGAAACTTGGAAAAAAAATTGGAATGATCTGTTCAAAGTTCACTCATTAGAGCTGGGTGAATATTGCAAAACTTCCCCTCTAGCTGTCTGTAAGCCTGATTCAAAAGCTCATTGAACACCATGAGATCAAGCTCTGTGTGAATATATATTGGCCATGCCGTCATTTCTTTGACATTCGTTAACATTTGTGTGACATTCATTAACAGTCTGTGTGATGACTGTTGGCAAATGTTCGCAGAAACGTATGGCACAAGAGCAAGATCAGACTCCTTAGGCTTTAATATGGACTAGCCCTATGGGACACATGCTACTTAGCACAAGCCTAAATTTTGTTTCCCCTAAGGCAGTGTTTTTCAACGAGTGGTACGAGTACCCTTAGGGGTACTTGAGTGAAGCCTGGGGACGTCAACACAACTGAAATGTGAAGAAAACTGAATTTTTGTTTTACTTTTTACAGCGTTTACACACAACAATTTCATCGCCCGCCCAACTACGATTAAGTAGTTTAAACAAATGTGTTGCAATGGTAGAAAAAAATGTTGTGTGTCTGAAAACTGTAGGTACGGGGCGTACTTATAATTTTTTTTTTAAAAAGGGGTACTTTATAAAAAAAGGTTGAGAAACACTTCCCTAAGGTGTCTTTATGACAGTTCCTTTATGCATCTAGAGTGGTGTAAAGAGGTCGTATCTGGAAAGCCCTCCTTCCACAGGCCACAGCATACAGGCACTGTTCTACCTATAGGCAAAGTCAGCAGCTGCCTAGAGTGGCCAGTTTCTGGGCAGCTGCTTAGGTCCCTAGATTGTGCATCAGCTTTCTAACAATGGAAGCTGGTCTTATAAAACCCACCTTGTCTGGCTTCATCTCCTGGGACCAACACAACTGCAACAACCCTAGTCTGTCTGTCTGACTCACCAGGTTTCTCTTCCCTTTACAGGACATGTACTGACTTTTAAGCCCAATCAGGGCATGTCTACACTAGGAAATTATTTCAAAATAACTTATTGCAAAATAATAACTCCCGAAATAACTATTTTGAAATAGCATGGCCACACTACAGGGAAGCCTCAACATTAGACCAAGGCAGGCTCCCTTAATATAGATGCGCTACCTTAACTTAGAGCCCCCAGGAAACACTGTGGAGTAATTACTTTGAATGACTCTGGGGAGTGGTTATTTTGAAATAGCAGCAGTGGAGCGTCCACTCTATCGTTATTTCAAAATCACTATTTCGAAGTAAGCATTGTTCCTCATGGAAAGTAGGAATTATTCTTTCCAAATAACCAGCCCGTTATTTTGAAATCATGGGTTTGGTAGTGTGGACACTCCCCTTACTATTACAAAATAAGGAGAGTTATTTTGAAATAACTCTCTAGTGTAGACCAGGGTTTAGAGTGAGCTGATGAGTCACGGATGCACTGGCCCCACTCCCTCTGAAAGGTCCAGGGTTACCCTGTGACAGGGGCTTTAAAGTGGGTGTAAATACATACTAGGCAGTGTGACCAGTATTATGCGCACTGGGCTGTGACGTGGAAGAGCTGGGTTCACTCTAGGCAAGTCACTTTGTTTCTTTGGCTCAGTTTCCACATCTGTAAAATGGGTATAACAATACTGTGGAATTTTTTTTGGACTATGCTTTGAATATATAAGGTGAATTTGCTGTCAATATGTAAAAAGGAAAAACAGGTAATTTTCATGAGCCCCAAACTTGGTCCAGGTTCTTAAAATGTTCACATGAACCTGGATTTTGGAGGAACGTGGACTGAATTTCTGAATGTCTGATGACTCTATTACTTCCTTCTTTGGCAGGCTCAGGGGGGATTTATGATTTGGGATGGAAAACAGTAAAGACTCGGTAGTTTACCACATATACTACAGTATTCTGGCTGAGTTTCTCTCTGAGTTTTTTAGTTCATTCATTGTTTTCACCACCAACACAGTGCTTGTCACACACATGGTGAAGAGGACCCTCAGCAATTTTGTAATAGCTCTGGACTAGCATGATGCATTTGGACTAACCATCTGTGTAAAGAAAACAAAGATTAAGGCACAAGGTGTGTCGATTGCACCAGAAGTTTTGATGGTTAGCACTTTGCCAGAAGTGGTGAACAAGTTCTACTATCTAGGATCAAGTGTATTGGATAACTTACCTCTAGGCAATGAGCTTTTTTTTGCATCAGAGAGACAGCCAAATGACCAACCATGCGGAGGATAATGGGAAACTGATATTCAAGATATGGGTTTATGTGTGTTCTGAGCAGGCCTTCTGTATGGCAGCAGGCAGGAAAGAAGGCTTCTGGATGGCCTTCTGTATGGAAAAGCAGGCAGGAAAGAAGGCTGAACACCTCCCGGACCTTTTGTCTTCATTTTACTTTAAATACCAAGTGGGAAAACAAAGTTCCTGACACCTAATACTGGAGAAAGCAAAATTGCCAAGTCTAGTGGCTATTCTCAAACACTGATGTCTCCAATAGCTTGGCCATCTGTGCCAGGTGGAAAATTGAGACATTCCAAAGGATCTCCTGTATGGAGAACTTTCTCCAAGGCCACTGAGACAACCTAGGCTCAGATTCAAGGTCACTTGGAAGAGGGAACTGAAAACTTTCAACAACCACCCTGCAAGCTGGGTAGATGCAGCTAGAAACAGACAACAGTGGAAGTCTGTGTTGCACCAGAGAATCAAAGAGGCTGAAGAGAGGGGATTGAGAGAGAGGAAAGCAAAGAGGAAAGTTCAAGCAATTCTAGTGTGCTGGTTTCATCTTCAGGCCCAGCATCTTATGCCTGCATTATCTGTGGCAAGGACTGTTGCTTGATCATTGGACTTTAGAGCTGCTCATGGAGCTGCAGGATGATGCCTGGTAATTGATCTGCCTTGGCTCTTACACCAGGGTCTTCTGATGGACTACAACCATTACACTAAGGACAGAGCTATCAGCTGCCCTTTCAAAATGACTTTCATTGATTTTCAGACATCTACGTCAGCATGATAGACCCACCTCCAAAGATCAAGGGCTCAATCCTCAGGTGCGTCGCCGCTCAGTTTAGTTCACCTGGAATAAAGATGGCGTGACTTCATGTCTCTGGCTCCTGTTGTCCTAAGGCAGTCTGGCCAGTTTAGCACCTCCTGTAAATTAGACCCCAGTTTCACCCCTGCTGTTAAGGAATGGCTTCCAATGACCTTCCAATGCCTTTCTTCCGGGCAAGGAACAGCCAAAGGATTCTGCAATCCAGCCCCATCCCCTGCATGGAGATGGGTGGAGAAAAGCCGGTGATGTCACCTTTACATCATCTAAGGAGGGAATCCTGTTTACGGGAGCTTTAAGCACAGTTGGCACCTCTGCCCCAAGGCACAGGGGTCTTTCTTTGCAGGACTAACCCTCTAGAATGTGTGTTGGGGCCCCAATCTTCCAGTTGCCATGAGCCACTCCACCTCCTTAAGGATTTCCCTGGTTTAACGTGCATCTCTTGGTGACTCCTCAGTTTTTTATGCCCAGCATAGTGGGTGTAACTCTGTGAAAGGGGTTGTGGCTTCAGTACCCAGACATTATGGCAATTCCTGGCTGCTGGAATAACCTTTCAGGCCATGAGGAATTGGCCTGGTATTGGGACAGGGCAGGATCATGGGGAAATAAATAAAAATAAAGCTACCTTTACACACCCCGCTCCCCATCCATAGGCTTCACTGAGTGCATCTCCATGTTCACGTGTGGTCTGGTCCAAGTAGGTGAGGCAGGGATTCATTTTCAAAGGAGTTTGATTTGGGAGCTGGGTGTCTGATTTTCCAATTCCCTCAGGTCCCTTTGAAAACCCAACCAGAACATTTGCCACGTTGCAATTTTCATTACTTTATGCAGCTTGTTCAAGTGCCACTCAAGGACTGTTTGGTTCTGATAATTCTTTGGTCTTGTGACATAGCTGAACCTGCTCCTCAGATGATATAAATCGCTTAGCTCCTTCTGTGTGGGGCTGATCCCATTCTACATGGTGAAAGACAGTCCTGTGAGTAGAAGGTCCCCTTCCTGGATGGCTCTGGGGGGTGCAGCTTTGCCCTTGGCAGTGATTATCATATGCAGGGCCATCCCTGCGGTGATGGGTGCAGAGCCCAGGAGAACCCAGACTCCACTCCAGCCCCACCCTGCCCTGCCCCGCCCTGCCCCCACTACACCCCTTCACCCAAGTCCCTGCTCCTGCTCAGACCCACCCTGCCTCTTCTTACCTTGCTCCCACCCTCAGTCTGCCCCTCCCCAAAAGCCTCCAACCCCTCCCCGCTTTCTCAAGTGATGCCAGGGGCTGGTGAGGCTGTGTGGAGTGGAGCAGGGCCAGTCATGCCGCTGCCGGTCCCCACACTGCCCAGGCCCTGAATTCCCTGAAGCACAGGGCTCCCCAGAGCAGGGGGCCCGGGGCAACACCCTGAACAGTCCAATGGAGGGGACGGCTCTGGTCATAAGATTATGACATGGCTTTCTCTCAACTAACTTATGTGATTCTAACACTAGCGGCCATGTCTCCACAAGGCCTCCCTGTATCTATCCTGAGTGAAAAGTGATTGGCGACAGTGCAGTGTGCCCAGCTCAGCAGAGCGCGATGGGCTCCACTTAGGGTTCCCAATTTGGGTTGGCTGCATCCTGGGAGGTTTCATCACATGACACAATCTTCTGTTCCTGGAGATGCCAGGCCAGTCCTGGAGGGTTGGCAACCCTAGTTCCACTCTGTCACCCTTATGTTGAACAGTACCTCACTTGCAATCCAGACCCATGGAAATAAGGGGACTACGCCCAGTAGGCAGTTCTACTCGGCTTGGGCAAGGGTGTCAGGAGTATGCCTACTGTGGTTATACACAGGTATGATCCAGCCCCCACTAAGGTCAACAGGGGTTATGCCATGTATTGAAGTGGAGGCAGCATCAAACCCAAAGGCCTAATACGTATTTACTCAAGAATGGTGTAAAGAGGCTGTAGTATAAATAAGAATCGTCCTGAATCTTGTACAGGTTTCCCTTTTGGTTGTGTGATGGCGCAATTCTGCCACCCACTTTGATATCGGTAGCATCTGACAGTAAAATGTGGCCTGAAGTCCTGCAACAGCTAAAAGAGAAACTGAAATGTATTTTCTTTTCATTTTTTTGGTTAATTTGATTTTACAAGCAGCTGAATCATAGAATCATGGAACACTAGAACTGTAAGGGACCTTGAGAGGTCATCGAGTTCAATCCCCTGCCATCATGGCAGGACCCAGTACCATCAGAACCATCCCTGATAGATGGCTATCTAACCTGCTCTTAAATATCTCCAGAGATGAAGATTCCACAACCTCCCTAGGCAACTCATTCCAGTGTTTAACCACCCTGACAGGAATTTTTTCCTAATGTCCAACCTAAACCTTCCTAGCTGCAGTTTAAGTCCATTGCTACTTGTCCTATCCTCAGAGGCCAAGGAGAACAATTTTTCTCCCTCCTCCTTGTGACACCCTTTTAGATACCTGAAAACCGCTATCATGTCCCCTCTCAGTCTTCTCCTTTCTAAACTAAACAAGCCCAATCTTTCAGTCTTCCTTCATAGGTCATGTTCTCTAGACCTTTAATCATTCTTGTTGCTCTTCTCTGGACCTTCTCCAATTTCTCCACATCTTTCTTGAAATGTGGTGCTCAGAACTGGACACAATACTCCAAGGGTATGTCTAGACTGCATCCCTCTGTCGGCAGACGGATGCAGAATAGGCAGGCCGACATTGCAAATGAGGCAGGGATTTAAATATCCCGCACCTAATTTGCATAAAAATGGACGATGCGTTTTGCAGACTCAGCATTTTGTTGGCAAAAAGCGGCAGTCTAGAGGGGGATCTGTCGAGAAAGAAAGCCTTTTTTGACAGATCCTGTAAACCTCCTTGCAGGAGTCATAAGGGATCTGTCGAAAAAGGCTTTCTTTCTCAACAGATCCCCCTCTAGACTGCCGCTTTTTGCCGATAAAGTCGGCAAAACGTGGTGGCCATTTTTATGCAAATTAGGCATGGGATATTTAAATCCCTGCCTCATTTGCAACGTCGACCTGCCTAATCTGCATCCCTCTGCTGACAGAGAGATGCAGTGTAGACATACCCCCAGTGAGGCCTATCAGTGCAGAGTAGAGCAGAAGAATGACTTCTCTTGTCTTGCTCACAACACTCCTGTTAATGAGCTAGAGCATCCCTGATTGTGTAGTTGTCCATACTGTATATCACTGTGTCCTCAGATATGGACTCAGTCAAGCAGACTGGTGACCGTGAAGGTAGAAGCAAGCACTCTCAGCGTGTGAAGATAACAAAGCCCATCAAAACTAGGATGGGACAGCACCCAGAAAAGTCATCAGCAGACTGATATTAAACAACAATGAAAGCAATCGCCAGAGAAGCCTGTGCTGCCAAGTGACTGATTACAACACGATGCAGCAAAATCCATAGATTTGCATCAGAAAGGATTCCTATCCAGGAGGGAATATCTTGCCTGGTTCTTCGGGTTCCGTCCAGCCAAGATCCTGGAGCATCCGTCCGGACTGACAGCAGCCTGGCCCCTCCTTTGAATTCTACTTAAATGGCCACTAGGTCAATGTGAACAACGGACTGGTAACTATAACATCAACAGGATGTGAGTGTGTGTGTGTGTGTGTATGTGTGTGAAAGCACATACTTTGTATTCTCAATAAACATGGCATATTGCCTTTTCTCATAAGCACAACATGTATAAAGGCATGATGGTGTGGTGATAACTGTACAAAATATCCATCCCCGTCTTATTTGATGGGGTTAGGGTACAGTACATACACTTCACCATATGTACCGGCCGCATGGTGCTTGGACTGCAATAAGAACTATGCCTGTTCTGGTTGCATGCGTCAGATGCACTCCCTGTTTATTTTTTATTCTGTGTTAACTATGCATTGATTTGATTTCTTTAGCTTGACATATACTGGAGTGCTGTCAACAGACAAAACAAAGTCTCTGCTGGTGGAAAATCCCATTGAAGATATGCAACTCCAGCTACGAGTATTGCGTCACTGGAGTCGAGGTACCTTAAACAGAGTTTCTGGGGTGGGTGACTCTCCTGTCAACTTCCCTTACTTCTCACGACTCCAAAGAGTCCTAGGGTCAATGGGGGCACCTCAGCATTCAATGTAGCCGATCCTTACCAGACTCACTAAATCGAACCCTGGAAGACTGACCTCCAGAGAGTCAATCTTCCTGGAAGTATAGAGAAGGACAAAGCCTGCATTTCAAATGCAGAGGTATGTTTTGGCTAGCACCTGACTTCCGTGCTTGGAACAAATGCCCTGGGGCTAATCAGACAACTGTATCTCAATATTCGGCTGCGTTGGTTCATAATCTTCATGCACTGTATGCTGGGGCAGTTGCCTGAATGATCAGTGACCGGGTACCATGGATCATAAATTCCAGTCTTATGAGCTAGAAGCAACAAATGCAGAAGAATGAATCCAGTATATTTCATTCCATAGCAATAGAAATAGCAGCTATGATCCTCTTTTTCCCACCTCTGACCCACAAACAGACAAACACATTTTGCTGATGCTAGGCAGTTGCACAACCTTTCACCAAGACAGCAACAACCATCATAATAATGCTGAATAAATTGCCTAGGGGCTCTGGTTACATTTCAAGCCATAGTGCCAGGCACTAAGAAGTAATAAACAGTTGGTTCTTGCCTCATAATGCTCTCCATATATAGCACTTTATATGCCTCATTCAGGGCCTGGCCCTTTAAAATTCTTCCTGCCCTGCAAGGTATTTCTTGCCCTGAAAGGCAAATTCCATTGGATAACATTGAATCTTTTTTTACTTTGATATGAACACAAAGGGCCAGAATTATACTGGGGGTTAGGAGCTTAATTGCTATCTTGTTGGTTAACTAGTACTAGCACACTTTCACAGATGGGTAAAATAAAGGCAAAAAAAAAAAAGGTTCAGTGCCTGGTCAAAAGTCACACAAGAAATGCAGGGCAGAGCTGGAATCTGATAGCTCTCTGATGAACACTATTGTATTAGGAAGGTGTTTGATTTATTTGGATTTAAATAATTACAGAACAGATGCCTATCAAAGGCTCCGGGTGCTTTAACAACTCATCGATGCCATGAAAACTCAGCTGCATTACAACAATCATTGGAACAGGAACTCAGCCAGCTTCCTACTTTCTTTCTCTGCCTGTCATCTAGGAAGCCTGCCCTCAGCATCTCCCCAAGCCTGACCGAACAGATGGGTATCTTTTGCAGTGTGCCTGGGAGACCACCACATTTGGACTCTTCAAAACTAAAGAGAGACGCAAATTCCATTCTGTGGAAGTTCTATTGAAAGAGTGTGCAAGTGTGTTTGGTGGGCCAGAATTAAGATTCTTTTCTGAATATATAAGGTGAATTTACTGTATGCTCTGCGATTCTGTCGGAGACAAGAGGAAGAGAGATGAAAGCCGGGCTCCCGGGATCCTCCGTACTTTTAAGAACGCTGCTGAGCAGTGGAGGCCGCATCAGCTATATTGAGCAGCAAGTTTTATGCTTGCTGGGGTAAAATGACTCAGACTCTGCCAGTCTAACACTTCCACCTTTAAAGTTTTCCATTCATAAAATTTTAAGGACCAAACCTGGAGGAGGTCGAGCCAGGTTTACAAGTGTAATACTTTAAAGGCTCAAAAGAGCCAGGGCTCTCTAACTTCCATTGCCCTGCAGAGCGGCTAAACTCCATAGGGTTCCTGGTGTACCCGGCTGGACCACACAGCTATTTCTGTCCTGTGCAGCTGCTACACTCAGCAGGGTTCCCTGCCTCCCCACATCTTACTGGCCTTCTTGACATAACGAGTAGAATGGTCCCTGCCAGAAGCTCATTATCTCATGGCCTGTCCAATTCACACTAGAGTAACCCCATTGACATAGCTACTTCAGTGCCAGTCCATGATGTAAAGATGCCCCGTTTAATTTGCACTGCTGCAGTTCTGTCCAGCAAATTTCCCTGCAGGAGACAGAGCCTAAAATCTTTCTGCGGCAGCTTCGGCAATGGGTATTTTGTCCATGGCGATAATAAAAGCAAGGATCACTCTGGGGGCTTCAAAATGAGTTCTCTGTGGGGCATCCCTTGGCACAAACTGCTGGTGCCCATTAGAAACCGTATCAGTTTGGAAGTTTCTGAGAGGGTGTTGGCTGAGTTAGGGATAGCTCAGTGGTTTGTGCATGGGCTTATTAAACCCAGGGTTGTAAACTCAATCCTTGAGGGGGCTAGTTAGGGATTAAGGCAAATCTGTCAGGTATGCTTTTTCACAGTTCCAAAAGGTTTTGTGTTTACTGGCTGAAACGATACGATACGGTGCGGGTGCGGGTGGGAAAGGAACCTAGCTTATTACATTCTTTTCAGAGGAAAATTGGAGAGGTAAAAATAAGATCGACGATAGAAAGTCTCAGAGGGGTTGCTGTGTTAGTCTGCAACTTTAAAAAACAATGAATGGTCCTATAGCATCTTAGGATACATCTACACAGCAACATTATTAGTCCGCGTCTACACAGCAGGCAGTTGTTTCAAAATAATGTCAAAATACTGTCAAGCTGGAGGACTTCTTACTCCGACTCCTGTAACCCTCATTGTACGGGGAGTAAGGGAAGTCGGAGGAAGAGTGCTCTGTTTCAAAATAAGTGCTGTGTAGACGCTCCCAATTTCGAAATGAGCTACCTAATTGACATAGCTCAATTTGTGTCACTTATTTTCAGTTAAGCCCTGCTGTTTAGATGCACTTAGGGTGTATGTAGACTACATTCCTCTTTTGAAAGAGGAATGTAAATGAAGGAAATCGAAAATGCAAATGAAGCACAGATTTATAAATCTTGCGCTTCATTTGCATAATCGCGTCCGATCACTTTTTCGAAAAAGATGATGTTGGGGAAAAAAAACAGTCTAGACGCGGTTCTTTCTGAAAAAAAAAACCTTTTTCAAAAGAAACCTGTAAACCTCATTTTTTCAGGAATAAGGGTTCTTTCAAAAAAGGTTTTTTTTTCCCCAAAAGAACCGCATCTAGACTGCTTTTTTTTTTTAATAACCTTTTTCAAAGGTCTAGACGCACCCTTATAGACTAGCATATATATCTAGCTTTCATGGGCAAAACCTACTTCTTGTTTGGAAAGCGAGCCACGGAAAGCATTATCTCTCTACTGTCATTCTTGCTTGGGTGGTAGCGGGTTGATTTGAGGCACTGATTGCCAGATTGCACACCATCCCTGTCTTACACAAAGTGCTCCCAGCGTGTACACGAGGGCTTACAATTCAGCCCATTCAGCTGTCACCTGGTTCTGAATGAGATGTGGCCCTGCTGTAACACAGTGAGCTATTGCTTTATTGCTCTGCCCCATTTCCTCCTCCCTCCTGCTTGAGAAACCACACTTCAATCAATTGCGAATGCCAGCCTGGGAGCAATAACCTGCGTTTATAGCAGCCTGTTGGGACATCTGGAAAGGCCAGGGAAAGAGAAGGGGAATAAACTCGTCAGTGTGTGTAAAGGAAGCTGTTAGCCACAAGGCCTTTGGATTCAGCAGGGCTCGGAATACAGAATACCTACACCAGTCTTTCCATTTGCTGTGGCTGCTTCCACAGAAGAACCCAGCAAAGCCAAGAGAAAAGGGGACCTCCGAGGTGAGAGTGGTGGCAGAGGGGTTTGTGTTTGTTTGGGAGGTGCAAAAGGAAAATAGTCTTTAAGGTGGCACAGGACTCCTCGTTGTTTTTGCAGGTACAGACTAACATGGTGACCCCACTGAGACTAACAGATTTATTTGGGCATCAGCTTACGGGGGTGAAAAACCACAAAACCATCAGATGAAGTGGTTTTTAACCCACAAAAGCTTATGCTCTAATAAATTTGTGAGCCTTTAAAGTGCTGCAGGACTCCCCGTTAGAAACTGACAACTCTAAGGCTACGTATACACTGCAGGCTTCTTGCACAAGAACAGTTTTCTGCAGGAGTTCTTGCACAAAAGGTCTGGCACAAGAGCGCATCCACACTGCCATGTGCTTTTGCACAAGAGCGTCCATGACAGTGCGGACGCTCTCTTGCACAAGAAAGCTCTGATGGCCATTTTAGCCACAGGGGTTTCTTGCGCAAGAAACCCATGTTGCCCGTCCACACTGCCTTCTTGCACAAGAGCTCTGGCACAAGAGGGCTTATTCCTCGTGGGGAGAGGAATAACTCTTGCGCAAGAAGCCCTCTGTTCCGACGCTTTACTGTGAATTTACTTGTGCAAGAACACACATGCAGTGTAGATGCTCCACAAGTTTTTGCGCAAGAACGGCCATTCTTGCTCAAGAAGCCTGCAGTGTAGACATAGCCTAAGGGTATGTCTATGCTACCATGAAAACCCCAAGGCACTGAGTCTCAGAACCCAGGCTAGCTAGTTGTGGGGCTATGCCATTGCAGTGTAGATGTCTGGACTTGGGCTCTGGAACCAGGGCATGTAAGGGGGCGGGGACGTCTCAGAGCTCAGGCTCCAGCCTAAGAATGAATGTCTACACAGGATGAACCTCTGTGGTCTGGGACTCTCTTGTGAGACCAGAGAACCCCAGCAGCAGACGTTGTCGGTGGCTCAAAGCGGAGCTGGGTGGCAGGACCAGTGGGGCAGTGGAGCCTGAGGGGCACCAGAGCCTGCAGCCAATGGGATCGGGAAGCCAGTAGGGAGGAGGAGCTTGTAGGATAGTGGAGCCCACAGCCACTGGGGCCACTAGGAGCTCCAGTGGGGAGGCAGGGATGCTGTCAGGCAGGCGGGGCTGCCCAGAGTCCTGGGGGGCAGCAGCAATGTTGGGAGCTCTGGCAGGGCTGCCACAGCTTGCAGAACCAGGAGTCTGAGGAGAGGACCCAGAGGGGAGGCTGGTGCCCCTGCCCCGTTCCAGATCTCCCCTTGTCTGACAAAATTCCTTGTCCGGGACTGGTCAGGTCCCGAGGGTGACAGACCAGGGAGGTCCAACCTGTACTGCAATTTTATAGCCTCACAAGTACAAGTCAACTGACCTGAGCCACCTGCTGCATGCCATGCCATGGGCTTTTTATAGCAGTGTAGCTATAGTTCTAGAGAGCAAGCATGGGAAAGTTGGCCTTGTGGTGCTACCCTGTAACTTGAGAGATCTATTGTAGCTCTGTCACAGATTAGCTGGACTACTTACTGGGGCCCAGGTCATTGAAGGTGTTGAAAACAGTGGGAGTTAGGGGCCAAGATGTCTTTGAGGATCTGGGCCTGAATCTGTCTGTACCTTGGTTCTCCACTCTGTAAAATGGGAATAATAATACTGCCTCTTTTTCTACAGGTTGTCTGTCTTCTCTGTGGAGGTTGCTAGCTCTTTGAGCAGGAAGCGTTCCTGACTTTGCTTTTATCCAGAGCCTTCCACCAAATAGCCGCTAGGCCCAACCGCAACATTAGGAAGGACAGTCAGAGAGAAGGCACCTCTTGTTTGTGCTTGTGGCAGCAATACAAGACTCCGGCACCCTCCAACAAAAGTACTTTTTTTCCCTGGCTGATGCTGAGATTGTTTGTGCTCATATTTTGCCTTTTTGAGAGAGATGAGAATGGCAAGTAGACCACAAAAATTAATGACATGGACAGATATTCATCTACGCATAAACCTGGCCCAAGGAGGGCTTTGTGTGGTGTTATCAATTCCTATTGTTTTGATCATGTGTCAGGAGTAACTGTCCGTTTTATTCAGGACTCAGTTCTCCTTTTTGTGATCAAGCTTCTTATTATGAAGATGGGGTCACTCCGGCTCCTGGACAAAACGGATTTTTCCTGAAATTGGTATAAGCAGAAGTTTCATTTTCACCAAATGATGTCATTTCCTCAGCCCAAGACAGCTTTTTCTAGCAAAATGGCATTTCTCTGTTTGACACACCTTCTGCTCATTATACCAAAACATTGAGGGCAGAAGAAAAAGAGCTTAATTCTTTCCCAAGACTTAAAATGAAAAAAAAGGGCAGGGGGGGAGGGGAGGGGAAGGAGGAGCAGAGGTATCCTTTGTTGGTGTTTTACTGTTTGGGCCAAAATTGCTCATTTTTTAAAAAAAAAGATGATCGAACACTTCCACAGGATGCAGGAATACTCCAGCTCTGTTTGTTACCAACCAGAGTTTTGATTTGAACCAGTCACCTAGAAAAGGTTACATACCATCCCATGAGCTATTTGGATCCCTTCCTTCACCTTCCAGATATCAATGAAGTTGCTAGTTATTCCTTAATTTATTAAACCTGATGCTTGGGAATCTTAAAATATTTTGGAGTTGCTGTCATGCATTTTGCATTGGTAGAGCAATGTGACCTGATACATTTTGCACTGCTCTGTCCAGGCATCCTGAATCAATCTGCACAGCATTGAATACAGTTTAATTAATGTCCAATGTACCATGCCTTGGTAAAGCGGACAGCTGGCAGCTTATCTTATGTGACCTTGAGTGACAGACACAATCTGGGATAGTGCTAATGTGTGTCTTTTGTCAACTGATATCAGGGGAGCTGAAAAGTCAAGGATTCAACAGCTGAACAATTAGGGGGATAAGAGTAGAGAAAAAGATAAGTCCACCATGAAACCCACTAAGCACCTTGTAATTCACAGACAAGCAAACACCAGGATGCTATACAATAATATTTAATTGCATAATTTTACAGGGACCCAGTTTGTTCTAGTGGTTAGCATATGAGATTCATACTTAGGAGACCTGGGCTTTGTTCTTGGTTCCTGCAAAGAAGACAAACCACTTTGCTTTTCTGTTCCTCGGTTTCCCTATTCTCAAAGGGTATGTCTACACTACAAAGTTTTGTCGGAAAAACGGACTTTTTCTGATAAAACCTGAGTTACATCCATACTGCAATCACGTTCTTCCAAAAGTAAATCAGAAGAACAGAAGGGTTTTTCTGGCATTTAAAGTCCTCTTTCTATGAGGAAGAAGCCTTTTTCTGAAAAAGCTCTTTCGGAAAAAAGGCGTGTGTGGATGGGGAAGAGGGAGTTATTTCGAAAGAAGAGGAAAGAGGAAAAAGCACAAGTGCCCTGGTGGCCACTCCATCCATAGTAAGCACAGTTTAAATACGAGATAGCATCCATTCAGTGTGGACTCTATCTTTCGAAAAATCAGATCTCTTTTTTGATGAGCTTTTGTGTGTGGACGCTCTCTTTCAGAAGAAGTTTTTCCAGAAAATCTCTTCTGAAAAAAGGTTCTTCCAAAAGAAGCCTGTAGTCTAGACATAGCCAAAGTGAGGATAATGACTGACCACTTTTGTAAAGTGTGTTGGTCCCTGCGATTGTTCTAAAGCATCTCACAATATACCATAGGGTGTGAGAGTGGGGACTGAGGCAAAAGGGGGGGGGGGAAAAACTTAAGAAAGCAAAAGGTTTGGCAACAAAGAGCGGGAAGGTAGTTGCTAGAGATGTGAGTGCCCATATTAAAAAGGAGGCAGTGAGTCAGTATGATGGAGCCAGCTTGTTGCACATGGTTGGTGTGGAAGTATTAAAGGATTTATGTGTCTCGGAGGAGATGAGTGAGGAAATGACTAAGACTTGGCCAGAAAGGGCAGAGGAGAGGGAACAAGTGGTGTTCCTGAAATGATCAGATCCTGGCAGTGCAGTGCTGAAAGACTGGGAAGACAAAGAGAAGGGTGGGACCCATGGAGGACTTTGTAATTTAGTTTTACTTATTTATTTCGACTGAACACAACGAAGAGATGGCTATCCAAAGCACGTCCATTGATCGTACGTTAATGACAATACTGAAATTTTGCAGCAGCATTAACATTATTTTTGCCAAGGGATGTTTCCTCTTGTTTGTTTTTGGCATTGCTGTTGGGGAGAAGAATTGGTTTTTGCAGTTTTGTTTTTTTGACAAAAAATGTTAAATATTTTTCCATGGAGGAAATATATCAACTGCTGTTCTTTTCCTGGCTTGATTATCATTATTTTTTTTTCTGTGACTGTTTGTCTTTCAGTACTTAGACATATATATTATGGGGTTTGCTATGGCTTTTTTTTTTTTTTTTGGTTATTTTGTCCATGCTTTTGTAAAGACGGTTGTAGAGAATCATTGTTCATTTAATTTTTTATAATGCAAATAAGGTATTAAAAATCACATTGCAAACAGGGAAAAATAGCTCAAACAAAATAACACACACTCTACCCTTCTAATTCTTCATGCAAACTTCCCCTGCAATTAACCATGTTTGATGTTCAAAAATACTCATTTGATGTTTGTTCATTTTCATGCATTTCTCTTTAGCATTTATTCAGCACCCACAGTCTGCTAAGGGCTTCTCATATGACAGGTCTTAGCCCTGATAAATGACAACAAAAAAAAGTCCTGAAAGACTACAAGAAAGGCTTTTCTCAGCTTTTTTTTCATACCAATGAAGGAGGTAAGTGCAAGAATTTTTGCAAAAAAAAAGCCAGATCATGGAGATTTCAAACCCAGATGGTTAGATTCAGATGATTAGGTTTAGAAAACTTTTGAATAGGTATCCAGATTTGTAATTCTTATCACAGCCAAATGACTGTGGTTTGGCCAGTCACCATTTAAACTATTCCCATTCTAACATAGCTAAGCAATGTCAGATCACTCTCTGAGAAAGAAGGTTAGGGCTTATCTCTACTATACCGGGGATCAATGCTGCAGCAATCGATCTACTGGCTGTCTACGATCTGCAAGCACTCTCCCTTCAATGCTGGTACTCCACCAGGATGAGAAGAGTAGCCTGCATTGGCAGGAGAGCAGCCCCACTGACATTACTGCACACAAGATGCCGGGGGAAGTATGTCGACTTCAGTTACTCTATTAGTGTAGCTGAAGTGACATAGATTAGACCGACGGCGAGGGTTAGTATAGACAAGGCATCAGTTCAAATGCCTTCAGAATGATTTAGCCCAACTGTGCCTAAAAATTATTGCTGCCCATTTTCAAGGCTTTATCCATAGGAGAATAAAGTACTTACATTGACTGAAAGGCTTTGGTCCACTCCTATCCCGCTACAAGGTATCTTTATCACTTCTAGACTTAATTGTCTCCTGTCTTAGCACTGAAACCTTTTGATCAGGAAGGGTGGGTCTACACAGCAAGGCTTAACTCAAAATAAGCTATGCAAAGTGAGCATGCAAAATCAGCCCGGGCACATAACCCAGCTGCAGCAACTGTGTGGGCAAATGACTAACTACAGATGACTAATTATGAAACGAATAGGCCATATGTGTGCACAATTACCATGACTGCATATGTAACCGCAATAAATTGGATAAGCAAATCAAGAATGGTATTAAAAATACCATTGTGAGGCCAAAAAAATCAGGTACAGGATTGATTGACTGATTGAATGAACAAACACACACACCTGCACAGAGCTGCATAGAGGTTCTTTGGGGCCCAGGACAAGGTCTGAAACTGAAGCCCCAGGGTGGGGTTGGCTGGAGAGCAAGCTCACCCTGCAGCTAATACGCCTGTCCTGTGGATCTGGGCCTAGCTCCCTGCTCTGTGTTGCAGCCTGTAATATGTGATCACTCAGGCTTGGCATGGCTGCCCCTCTGTTATGATGGGGGGACAGGCAGGCCAAATTTGGGCATGCAAGACTGCTCATTCCCCAGAGTAGCTGGGCCAAACCTTAACGGCTATGTGATCCCATGCCAAGTCGTCATGCCACTCACTCCAGAGTCACAGGTTTAGGGGCCTTCTCAAACAAGGGGCCTCAGGCGAACTGCTTGTGTGTGTGTGTCTGTTTGGCGGATGGTGAATGGGATCTTTCCAGAGACGGCACCAAATCAGGCAGTTTTCAGAAGGGTCTGTCTGAGCAGTTTGCACCCATCTACTGACCCATACAAGCAGACATCTGTGTGTAAACTGTTTTGTGAACCTGGGGGCCCAGCTGTGTGGACAAATTGAGGTTTTGCACATGCTTCTAACATGGGGTGCTAGAAGACTTGGGAGAGAGGAATCAAATCAATATGCAACTTACAAACTCATGCACAAAGATGGTGACGGATTGTCATAACCAGCCAAAGCTTTTTGAAAATTGGTCCCCTAAAATGTACCTTTCACACAGTGGGGGTTTTGTTCTGGCCCAGAGACTTGGTGCATATGTTTGTCTAGCAACCATATCAGCACGGTTAGGAATTGTTAATCCTTGAGTCTGTTTGCACAGTCAGGAGGATTTACAAGGAGACTTTACCATTGAAAGTCTGTGTTTCCAAAAGATCCACATGATAGACTGGAGCAGCAACTTCCATGCTTTTGACAGCTTTTGGGGTTTTCAAATGTTTGTGTCAAAAAATATATCCACCCTGCTAACTAATGCACTTGCAAAACTGTTAGGCCAAATCCTCCACTGTAAACTGGCGTTGCTCCATTAAAGTCAACGAAGCTACACTGATTTTTCCAGGGAAGGACTTGACCCATCATTTATATATCTAACATATCAATATACATAAGTTTGAGATGGGGATGAACAGCAAGAGTTTGAATCCAGTATGAGTGTCTCAGAAATTTGGAGCTGCATAATTGGGATGTTAGAAGACTTGGAAGGGAGGAATCAAATCAATATGCAACTTACAAACTCATGCACTAAGATGGTGACGGATTGTCAAAACCAGCCAAAGCTCAGCTGCTGAGCAGCCTCTGGGGCCTTTAACTTCAGGGATGTAACTCAATAGCGTGAGTCTAATGTAAAGTGGGGAGGGTATGCAAATATATTTTTAGAAGCCATTCACTGGAGCTTCTACATGCATTTGCTTGGACAATGTTCTCATTCCAATCTGTAGCAGTTTTCCGCAAATATTCACTCTAACAAGCTTATAGACAGGAAAGCCAAAAAATTAGAGTTTTTTGGGGGGGGTATGGAGAATGGGATTTTTAATGTTTTCTTCTTTATCTCCCTTTTTTCCTCACTTACCTCTTTTAAGGGAGGAAAAAAGAGAAACAAAATACCCCAAACAAAAATACTTTTAATTTTTGAAAATAGAAATAAAATGTTTTTAATAAAGCAATTTTTTTTCATTTTAATAAAAAATGAAAATGTTCCATTGGGATAAAAATATGTTGTGGTTGATTTTTTTCCACAGACAACCTTTACCATACTTTGACCATCCCTAGTATGAATAGGGAGAACACAAAGGGTTTGATCCCTTGCTCATTAAAGTCAATGGCAAAGCTCCCATTGACTCTAAAGGTCCAGGATCAGGACCTCATCTGGGAGGACTTCAGAGAGACAATAGAAAGGAGAGACTAGGGAAGGGTGAGGAATATAGCACAGAGCAGAGGAGGCAAACAGAATAGAAGAAAGGAAACAAAAAACACAATCCAACATGGAAGAGAATAAAGGAATGGACAAGAGAGAAAAGTATGAATCTGAAAGCTACTTCTGAAAGAAAGAAGAAGGCCTTATTTTCAGTCAGAAAACAATGAGTAAAGAAGAACTGAGAGAAGAAAAGAAATCAGCATAAAGATGGATAGAATGAGTTAGAGATGGAAGGGGAGAAAATGGACAAAGAAATGGAGTCAGGCAACAGAACTTTCAGAAATTTTGTGATATTAAGTTTTTATGTAATTTATTTCAACTCCTTTGTTAATGTATTTCCCTGGCAGACATCCTAAATATCAGTGAGTTTGGGAAGAAGGAATGTGATGGCTATCTGAAACAGGTTGTATATTACTGCTGGCTACTCTGCATGTTATCGTTAAATAAAATGGAGACAAAGGTAAAGAAAATACTGTAGTAGTTACCAAATCCCCAGAGCCTTTCCAATACAAGAGGTCTCCAGTTTAGCTGGAAAACTGCCCCTTGATACTGTTTAATAATATTGGTAATTAACTATACCTAGGTTCATAGCTTTGAAAGACAGAAGGGACCAGACATGCATAACACTGGCCATAGACATTCACCCAAGGTATGTCTACACTGCAGAGTTTTTCTGGAAGGTGCCGGCCCAGGCTCTGGTGGCTTTTTAAAGTGCTCGAGAACCCCGGGCCCTTTTGAATCATTGGACCTTGGAGCAGTTGCTCCCTTTACCCCTCCCCCAATTGGCAGGCCCACACAAGCACTAAAACCTGACTTGCTTCAAGCCAATCAATTGTATTTTCTCTTTTATCATGCGGGAGTGCAGATGATTGTTTTTGTGGCTTTGCATTAAAACTTTAGCTCCGTTTAAACACAGTTTCTGCATTGCATTTAGCAGCATATACGGCATAGTGATTCAAATGGCTCTGCTGTTATCTGAGCCAAAAATCCTCACTTGGGGACAAGTGAAGTACGTAATTACAATTGGGATGTTTTCAGTATAATTTACTACTCTTCTCTAAATTCTTCTCCTACTCAATTTATGTCCAGAACTAAGAGACATCTTCTCCACTCTGAAAAGAGTGAGCTAGGTGTGTGTTAATGCAAGCGATCCTTTGTGGTCAGCGAGCTGGAGGTGACCGTATCCTCAATGACTGACTGGCAGGGCTGCAAATTAGCGTTAGCTTTTCAAGCCCCAGTTTTCCATCTAAATGATTGTGAGACTGTAACTACAGAGAGCCAGGTGTTTGGATTGATTGTGAGCAATGTTTGGTAACCCCTCCTCCCCATATTATTTAACATAGGTCTGAAGGCAGATCATTAGCACTGGGCTACGACAGTGCCGTTCAGAAGCAGAGGCTGTGTCCGGCTGAAAATTCCCATTGCTATCAGTGAGAATTTTGCTGGTTTAAACACTGAAAGATCAGCCCCAGTGTCTGTTTTCAGGGGGCATCACTACTGAAAGGCACTGACCCTTCGTGACCACATAACACAGCAGGGAACACCTTTATCAAAGGTAGGAAAAAGGGAAAGCATCAGGAGGCATTATGATGCCCTTTCTTCAGCACTGGTGAGGCCACATCTGGAGTACTGCATCCAATTCTGGGCTCACCGCTACAGAAAGGATCTGGACACATTGGAGAGGGCCTAGCAAAGGGCAACAAAAATGATTAGGAGGCTGGAGCACATGATCTATGAGGTTTGGGCTTGTTTAGTCTGCAGAAGAGAAGAGTGAGGGGGGATTTGACAGCAACCTTTAACTCCCTGGAGGGGGTTACCGAAGAAGATGGAGAGAGCTGTTCTCGGTGGTGACAGATGGTAGAACAAGGAGCAATGGTCTCATGTTACAATGGGGGAAGTCTAGGTTGGATATTAGAAAAAAACTATTTCAGTAGGAGGGTAGTGAAGTACTGGAATGAGTTACCTAGGGAGGTGGTGGAATCTCTATCCCTAGAAGTTTTTAATCCCAGCTTGACAAAGCTCTGGCTGAGATGATTTAGTTGGGGTTGGCCCTGCTTTTAGAAGGAGGCTAGACTCGATGACCTTCTGAGGTCTCTTCCAGCCCTAGGATTCTATGAAAAAAGCTAAGTGTTACATAAAATTGAGATGATTAGGTCATCACTGGGGACTCAAGAGAGAGCTCCGTTTGTCACCAGCATTCTGAAATTCTGTTTCTCTTTGTACTGCAGTAGCAGCCCCAGGCCCCAGGCAGGGCCCACTGAAGTATATAATTGTATATATCACATTAAGACAGAATTTTCATAGCTGAATATCTAAAATTATGGACCTAAATAAATGGCCTGGTGTCAGAGATGTTGCGTATCTGTGGCCTATGCTGACTTAAACTGTCATCTTCATTTTTGCATGTGGGGAGATGTAACCTCACTGTCTCAAAGAGAAATTCTGCTCGCTTTTACTCTTGTAATTATTCCTGTAGTCCTGTTTACTTCAGCAGGATTACTCACATGTGTAAGAAGCATATAAATGAGCTTTAAGTGACTTATCCAAGACCACACAAATCGATGGCATATCTTGGATCAGAATTCAGGGAATCTGGTCTCATCCCCGTGTCGAACCACTAGGCCATTTTGTGTTCAAATCTGCATAATGTCAAGGCCATAGGTCACATCCAAACCCTTTCATCTAAGGAAATGACATAAACATACATGACATATGACAAGACCAGCAAACCCTGATGTCTAGAAGGAATGCAAGTCATGCTTTCACAGTGGCCAAATTACAATCTGTATATCATGATTCAGAGCAACAGGTGAAGTTTCTACGAAGCAGTAAGTTTTAAAGATTAACATTTTTCCTCTTAGGGGTTGGAATTTGAAGCTTATCCAACTTGCTGGCATGTAGAAGTTGAGAAAAGGTGACACCCTGTAACATCAAATATGTGTTACCCCGTGCCCCTAAATCATGTGACTTGCAAAGTTTTGCCAGAAAACTTTCGAAAACATGTACATCACAGTTTGTAGCCATATATTGCTCAACTGAGCTTATACAGATTGTCTTTATGCTTGACAAGGACTTCTTGTTTTTGTGGTAGGACATTTACAAATAGCTATGTGAGGTCTTGTTGAAAAGCAATTTAAGAGAGGCTAGCTAATAATTTTGCCAGCAAACCACAATAAGGTTTGGAACAAAACTTCTCCGGTATAAATTGTCACTTCTAGAGGCCAATACTGACAGCAAAACTTGCCAATCCTTATCTCTCAGCATTGTTTCACCTGCACAAATTAATTATTTCTGTCATTTCTGTATAGCATCATCTCCTATTCACTTCTCCAAGATGCCTAATAGAGTCAAACATGGAGTGAGCGAACAGATCACAGAATTACAGGAATGAGAGCAAAGAAACTCTGTAGGATTGTTGCCTAGAGTCTATTCTCTAGTCAGTGTAGTTCACATACTGTCCACTCCTGGGTTTAGTGAACACTAGAGCAGGCAAGCTGGCTTATGGTACGCCATCCAGTTACGCAAAATGCGTAGCTGGATTCGTCTTAAGCTGAGCCGCCACAGCATCTACACTGCAGGAGGCTGAGGTGGGCGTGCACTCCCGTCGGCTTCCCTTACTCCTCACAGAATGAGGGGTACTGGATCCTGGCGGAGGCTGCCCTCAGCATTCGATTTGGGGGTTTACACAGTAGATCCACTAAATTGAACGCTAGGAGTTCACCCTCTGGAGGGTTGATCTTTTCCCTAGTGTAGACATGCCCTTGGGTGCATGTCTTTTCCCTAGTGTAGACATGCCCTTAGACCCTCAGTCTAAGACCTGAGCCCATGAAATAATGGAATAATTGAATAGCTTCTTATAAGGAATAATGTGATGATACTTCACTTATTAAGGAACTGATTTTCCAGGTATATAACTTTTATATAACGTTTTATTCACACACAGACACAAACCTTGATTCCACTGAAATCAGTGGCAAAACCCCTATTGATTTCAGCTGGACCAAGATTTGGCTCACAGGGGAGCCGACAGCCTGTTTGGGCTCCCGGGCAAAGTGTGTGGGTGGGTCGGTTGGTTCCACTCTCCCAAAAGGGGCAGAGCCTCGGGAGAAAGGGGGAGGAGTGGTGGGGAGCCAGACATTCATGCTGCCCGGAGTGCAATGGTCTCCCCCGCAGCCCTGAGAGCTATGTGGAATGTGCCGCACGGAGTTCCAATGGCAATTTAAATGGCCCGGGGCTCTGACCACAGCTGCTATTGAATTTCCAGGTCTTGGGGTAGTTGTCCCCTTCACTCCCCCCTCCCCCCCCCATTGGCAGGCCTGCTCATAGCACATCACAACACGCATCGCCAACATGCGTCAGTGAAAACTGCTGGCAACGGGCAAAGATCATTAGCATTACATAAGAAGTTTTTAAGATCCAGACACAGCCAAGTTAACTCCGGAGCCTTCAAGGCAAAGTGCAGCCCTAACTAACCTGCTTGGCCAAGCTATAGTAGTCGTTAGATGAAGCAGGAACCCTCCTTCTCTCTGAAGATTAAACAACAAATTATAATTGCCACAGGGATGGCGGACTGAGATGTTAAGAGATAAAATACCAAGGTTACAGGCCTAAATCTGCAATTGCCTGTATGCTTGCAAGAACTGATTTCTCACAGGACTGCTCTCTGCCAAAAGCGAGATGAAATTGTAATCTGTATATATCGTTTTTAGAGTGCGTCTGTCTGTGTCTGTCTACGAGCCTGTTTGTTCAAGAACTCCTCCTATGTGGTAAGAGCTAGGGCCACCAAGTTTGGTAGGCAGCTTCCTCTTCTCCTAACTTAAAGCAAGGATGGGGTTTGGTTGTCCCTGGACAACCGAATCGCCCCAGGAAAAGGACAGTTTTCCAGAACATGCAAAGGAAGGGTCTGCTGTTTGGAGGGGCACACTATGAGAGTGACCACGGAGGGCAGCAAGCCCGTAGGGGAGGGCTACCCTGCAGAGTGTCCACTCGTGACAGCCACACCACCAAGGGAGTGACGAGCAGGGCTGGGATTCTGCCATTTTGCCTGCCACCACACCGAGTAAGTAGTTCCCCCTAACCTAAATGTTTCCCCACCTCCCACAGCCCTTGGCTACAGCACCAGGCAGGGGAGCGGGGAGGGAAAGAAAATGCCGCTGGTGGCTGAGGGAGGACTGGGGGGTGAGAAAAGGCCCGTGCTCAATGGGACCCCCTCCCCGAGCCTCTCCCCACCCACCAACACTCACTCTTGCACCCCGCTACCTCAAGCCTCCTGCATTCCCCCCCCCACACACACATCCCCAAGGCCCTACCCTGACTTCTGCACGCCCACACCCTCAGCCCTGAAGGACTTGGGCAATGCTGAGTAAATTTGCTGGCGGAATATAAATTTCAGTCTTTCATAAGTGAACACCAAAAAGGACAATGATGATTGTATTCATTACCACTTTCACTGAGGTAGCTCCAAAGGCACCTAATACTTCCCAATATTAACAAACTGATAGCTGGAGTCGATGTACCTTAAGACGAGCTTGGCACCTTTTCCACAGTGGGAAGTCAACAGCAGAAATGCTCCCATCCGTTTCCCTTCCTCTTTGCGACAGCATTTAAAAAGCAGAGGCGCAGCATCCTGGGACTGGGCGTGAGCCAGGAATCAGCTGATTCCCGGCTTGCATCTGGTCCCAGCTGCCTTCCCTGCCCCTTGCAGAGACAGTGCTGTGGGAACCGGCTTTTAAGCCAGCTCCCACCAGCACTGGCTCCTGCTCCCCGCTTCCCCTTGCTGCCTCTATCTGACAGAGGCAGCAAGGGGAGGGAGTGACTAATTGAGGGACTAGTCGACTAGTCTTTAGTAGACCCACTAAATCAGGACTACTCAACATGCGGGCCATGGGCCACATAGGGCCCGCGGTGCGGTTTGGGTTTACATGGGGCTCACCATGCGGCCCGTGGGTGGGATCCTTTGAACACGGCCTCCACTGGGAATATGCTCCACAACGGCAAGGTGTTTCCCAGGTGGAGTGAGCACTGAAAGATGCAAGCAGATGGGCTGGCTGGAACAGACGGGTACAGGGTGTTGGCATTTCTTGCTGGGGCATTGTGGGAAGTGCTTTGTATTTATGGCCATCAGTGTGAAAGAAGCTATTTGCATATATATTTGCATGTATACGCAACCACACTTAAGTTGCGGCCCTCAGCATGTGCTATGAGTATCATTGTGGCCCCCAGGGCTTCCAAAGTTGAGTAGGCCTGCACTAAATTAAACCCCAGAAAATTGATCGCCAGAGTATCGGTCCTCCGGTAAGTGGAGACATGACCTCAGACACAAAAAAGTGCTGAGTATCTAATCTCGGAAAAATTAGGTCTCATTTGGTGGTTTCAAAGTTGGGTGCTCTAACTATCTAGTGAAAATTTTGGCCGGTAAACATCAGCCAGCTCGCACAAGACAATAAAAAGGAGAGGTCTTTGTCCAGAAAGATATTTGAACATGCATGTTCAGTTGAAGCATCTGAATAGCCCCATTGACTTCAGTGAGATGATTCTTATGCTTAAAGTGAAGCATGTTCTCAAATGGCTTTTTGGATTGGGGTCATGATGCCTGAAGCAACGGATTAGTATATTTCCTTTTTCAGGCTAGAATTAAATGATTAACCACCTTTTTTTTAAAGTCATTGTAGATATTCACATACTTTTTATTAAACATTCCCCCCCCTAAGGCACATCTGAAAGGAGAAGCATTTTACTTTGCATGTACATGAAATGCCACTTAAATTCTTGGCTCTAGATAAACGATTTTGGTTCAGAGTGATGATAATATCATTTAATGAAATTGTTTCTTAATTACTTACGAGATTGGATGGATCTGAGACTGGATTCCCACCAAGCTGAGTCTGAAGCGATATCCCCCCTTCTCTCAATGTGTTTATTTTATCGATTTAACATACGTACAAGCTGCCTGTCAATCGACTTCTAGGTTCAGATCGATATAAGGCAGCATCAGAAGAAAGACCCTCCCTCCCCCACCAAACAGAACGAATGCAAATACAGGATATGGTCCAAACACAGCCGTCTTTATGTATGTCCAAAACATATGTGAGACGTTAGCCTTGCGGACTTAAAGAAATTGTAGCTCACAACTGCCATGCTCAGGAATGCATGAGGGGAGGCAGTGTTGCCTATTGGATAGGGCACTGGCTTTGGACTCAGGAGACTTGGGGGTCAATTCCAGGCAATACCACTGCTTTGCTTGATGACCTGAGGTAGGTCACTTCCCTGCCTGTGCTTTATTTTCCCAATCTGTGAAATGGGGATAATGAAACTGACATCCTTTGTAGAGCACATTCAGTTCTCTTCATGAAAAGCACTAGAGAGGAGCTAGGGATTATTATATGCTGAATAAGTTCAATGACCCTGTGCAACACCTGCAATAACATTTTTGTTTAGACTTGACTCCGGCAGAGCTAACAGAGAGGAGGGAGGGTATCACACCAGGCCACCCAAGTAACACACTAAAGAGTTCTAAACAACTTGTGTGGGTCTAGAGACCCTTCAGAGACATAAGGGCTCCATGACAGTGGTCCCTTTCCTGGCTTTTGGACCTGCGCTGCTGGAATGCTGGAAAAATGAATCTAATCCTGAATTGATCTAGATTCGTCTGCCACCAGAGGAGTGTTTGTTATTTCAGAAGAGCAAGCCAATCATTTTATGAAAATACATATTAAAGCTATAGCACATTATTTTGGGTTATGTGTGAGTACCCACAGCAACTGAAGACTGGACAGTTGCATCGGACTACTCAGAGGTGCTCGGGAAGGCACAAAAGCACATGCTTGCCTTTAAACAGATTTGAAGTGATGTCCTGAACAGAGATTAAGGCTGTCTCAATCTTTTTGTCAATAATTTGAAAAGTAATTTTCATTCCAAAAAAGTAAGTGAAAATGACAAAGGAAAAGTTTACTACAGGTTGAACCTCCGGCACATTGGTCCAGCAATATCTGTGTTCCAGCAGGAATTTAATTAGCCAGATAGCCACACCCATGATAAGTGGACAAGTGTCCTGTGGTCCCATAAAGTTTGTTTACAGGCACCAGTCTTGGCTCTCAGTGTTCTGTGCTGTTATTGAGCTGTAACTTACCCCTACATGTCTTCTCAGAGCCCAGGAATCAGTGGGAGTGTTGGTAATGCTGCTAGAAAATATTGACCTCCCATGGTCCAGCAAATTCTCTGGTTAGGCACTGGTCAGGTCCCAAGAGTGCCAGACTAGAGAGGTTCAATCTGTACTTGAAAATGGGACAAAAAGGAGCAGATGGAGAAAAATGGAATAAGATGGACAAATAAATGGTGTTATTTCACACCTGGAAAATATCAATTCTCAATTTCAGTTTTTCATTTAAAAACTGATTTTTCCAAAATGTATGACAAAAAAATTACCTGATTTGACTCTGCCTAATAGGAATGATTTCTTGAATTAGGGTGTGGCTACACTACATGGCTCCATCGACGGAGCCATGCAGACGAGCTTTGTAGACATAGCAAAATGAAGTGGTGATTTAAATAATCGCCGCTTCATTTATATCAAAATGGCTGCTGCACTGTGCCAATCAGCTGTTTGTTGGCTCAGCACAGTAGTCTGGATGCTCAGCGGTCGACATCAAAAGCCTTTGTTTACCGCCCTGGTAAACCTCATCCCACGAGGCATAACGGGGCGGTCGACAAAGGCTTTTGATGTCGACCGCCGAGTGTCCAGACTACTGCGCTGAGCCGACAAACAGCTGATCGGCACAGCGCGGCAGCCATTTTTATGTAAATGAAGCAGCGATTATTTAAATCGTCACTTCATTTTGCTATGTCTACAAAGCTCGTCTACATGGCTCCGTTGACGGAGCCATGTAGCGTAGACATACCCTTAGGGCCCAGGATATAGTGAATAGCACCAATGCAAAATTCTATGATCGATAGAACCTAGTTTAACTAATTGGTCATGATATTACAGACCAAGGATTATCTATGCATAAAATATTTGTTATATGTTAGGCCCCACTTCAGCAAAGCAAATGGTTAATTAAAAATAAGTCCAATTGCAGTCAGTTCCGCTGCATGCTAGATGTTAAGCATGTGGTAAATGCTTTGCTGAATCAGGACCTGTAGGAGGTAATAATTTAATTGCTCTCTATTCAAGCTGATTATTGTGCCTGGAAGCAGCTATTCTTAATGGACCCCTCACAAAGAAGAGTCTAATGAAATTAATAGCTTGTTCTTTCATTCCTTGTGGCACCTGGATAAGTTTAAGTGAGGACCAGGGTAAAGAAGCATGAGAATTCTGAAGAATCAGATGAAGGAGTTGGAGCAGTTTACTGAGCTACAGCTGTATTGCCAGAAGGAGATTTACCTTGGTGAGGAACAGAAACTATAATCATTGTGGATACTTCCTGGGCCAGGAATTCAATGTGTGTGCCAGAGTTTAGGTTCTCACATGAACTGGTCTACAGTGTCTAGAGAAGGAAATACTCTGAGCACCAGCCATTATTCTGGACTCCCTCTCCCACTAGGGAACAAGGAATTCATTTGCTGCCTTACAACATCGTATGATGGGCAGTAGAAAAATCACTTAGGGCTAATACTTCCTACTCAGTGTCAGAGATTTGAGTGTTGATGTAACCTAAAGTCAGGGATCCAATACCCGTGGGTGGAAACTTGTGCCTGCAAATATGTATCTCTGTATCTTAGAACACCAGGAATGGAAAAGCTGGCCCAAGTCTCAGCCACTGAGTTTTGCCTGGATTCTGAGCAAGATAATGCAAAAATCGGCAAGTTTTACACAATTTTACTCAAGAATAGAAATTTTTCCCTAGTGTCTGAAATTCATCCTGGATTCTTTCCAACTTCAGCCTCTGAAACTTATCTCAGGGTTGCAAGACTCTGTCAACATCTTGGTAAGCCTGACTCATGTTTCCAGTTTGCAACAAACACAGACATCAGAATTTTCTTACATACATTCTCACAGATTGACTAGCAAGTTATTTTTTACCAGCATGAGGCTCCTCTATTCAGAAATGTTTGGGCATGTATTTTTATTATTATAATGGCCAAGCTACATGGCCAAGAAATCTTTGCTGACATGTTGAAGCGAAAACATTTCACGGAAATGTCCATTTTCTTGAGAAGGTTTCTCAAATCCAGAATATTTGTCATCAGAGAGCAACAGACAGATCACTGGATAGCTAATGATACAGTAGGTAGGGCACTCAACCAGTATGTTGTGGGAAACCAAGTTTACATTCCTGTTCTGCCTGATTCAGACCGGAGACATGAAGCTGGATCTCCCATATCTCAGGTGAGTATCTTAACTCTGGTCAAGGGCTATTCTGAGTCCAAACCTAGAATTTTTTTCTTTCAGGAAACAAAATTCTTGTTTTTGGGCAAGCCCTCAATAAAGGGGATGATCACTCTGTGAAAACGACAGTGAGTGCTAAAAGGATCGTACTGTTTCTTAGCATGACAGGTTGCAACTCTATAAACCAGAACTCTCTGCTCCAGCAACATCCGTGGTCCAGCAGAACCATGGATGTTCCAAGTCCTGGTTGGGAGCCTTGCTGGGCTAGGGCAGGGGGAGCTGGGGATCCTGGCATGCTCTACACAGCTGGACTGCCCAGGGGAGCCAGGGAGCCTGGTGCATGGCTCAGGTGGGCTGGAGGTGAGCAGGGGAAGCTGGGAAGGGTGGCAGTCCTTTATGTCAGGGAACCTTGATTCTGGACCTTATTTGGTCCCCCCCACAACCTGAACTTTGGTTGACACTGCAGGGCCTACTTCAAAGAGCATCTATTTTCTAGGGGGAATTGTGAAGGACAGGGGTTGAAGAATCTAGGGGAGCTGGAAAATAGAGGTTAGTCTATGATTGGATGATTAATATTTTGTCATTTGGAGTAACTACATGAAGATAAGTCAGCATCCTTTGTGCATTTTCCATATCTGTTGAAAATGCAGCTGCTGGGCTAGGAAATACAAAGGATTTAACAGAAATAAATGTGTGAAATTATCAGTGGTTCATCCTTCTCTGAGGCCTTGTTTAAAGCTGTTGGTATCTGACATCCTGCAGGCTGCTCTGGGATATCCTGAATGCCTACTCACTCATCACAGTGTCTCCTGACAGTCTTGGAGGGAGCATATCCCCAGATTTGGGATCCTGACAATCCTTCTACGTGCTGTGTTCTCAACAACACAGGGTAAAAAGGGGCAGGGTGGCAGCCCGCCAAAAATGGAGGCATGGACTGAAGCATGATCCTCCTGGTGCGAATTAAGCACTTCTCCATTTACTGCTAGCTGGGCCCCCACATGGAAGGAAAAAGTATAAAGTCTACTGGGGCCAGGAGGCCCTGGGGGGCCTGATCCAGATGGCAGATTGTGGTCTGTCTGTGGCAGTAGCCTGTGTCACAAGTTTGCACTGGGCCCAAAATAATTATGCTTAGGCCCGGCTGCTAGAAGGGTTTGATCCAAAGGTCATTGAAGTCAATGGAAAGACTCCCATCGGTTCCCACTGGACTCCAGTGGACTCTGGCTAAGTCCCCCAGAGAGCAAAATATTCACATCTCCTTCTCGCCGTGTTTTCCAAGGTCAATGGTTTCAAGCCAATGCCCCAACAGAGCTACTTCAGTTTGGAAGTTCTAACAAGGGCTGGGTGTTCACATGCTGAAAGCAAACGAATCAGGGAACTCACCCATGGCAGCAGAGCTGGGGCACCGCTCTTTTAATTGGATCTATTAGAGAAAGCCGGTGCCTGAAGATGTGAAGATCAGGAAAGAAGCCAAGGAAGCTGCATCTGAAAACTAGAAAGACTCCACTTATTCAGAGGTCAGCTCCAGTTCCCTGTCACAGAAGGAATATTCGTCCCATCCCGTATCTCACCTGTACCACATAGACAAACAAAATAGAAGTGACACCAGCACTGGTCATTTCCCCTTCTTTTGGTCGTTTGTAGTGCCAGCAGCTAAAACACTGAGATGACACCTTTTCTGGTTTGAAAAAATTGTGCAGCGGCCTCTCCAAATCAAGAACAGCAGGGCTGAGTTTGTGACTACTTAAGACAGCAATCCGCTGCTATTGCAATAGGTTTCTTCCGGAGCCACTTTTACCAGCTTTGTCACTAGATGTCACTGCATACACAAATGTGCCTTTACACCTCCTGGCAATGTGAGCACGAAGGGCTTGAAGACACTTGGAGAATTCAATTAGTTTTGATCAATGTTATAGTGAATCAAGTGGGTCTCTCATTTGCCATATCAACGGCATCTCTTTTGGTTCAGGTATCATTTATTTCTCACCAGAGGCATTGATTTCAGAGCAGATGCAAATTCATTTGGCTTTAGAACAAATATTTTCCAGTTGATTTTAGCTTAGACAAATTGGTTGTTTCCTTTTATTCTTGCCCATTATGAAGTGTACAAATGTTGCAGGTAATAATAACTTTAGCAATCTTATCAGACCCTGATTAAGTATGGTGCAAAGTGAGACAACTTCAGGATCAAGTTTGTGGCAATACGGCAGGCTACTGAATGAATATCTCAAATATGCTCACAATAGATCTAGGTTCTTCATCTTTATGCAGCTGGAGACCAGAATTCACCCAGCTATTCAGAGTGAATCAATTATTCTGTGTCCTTAGCCATTTTTCTGTTAGGGCGACATCTTCCCCATCATAGACTCTGTATGCCACACAGTCCCACTTATGCCTTCTCCCTCAGTGAATTATCCACCAATGGACTTGGATTTTTGCAAATGTATTAGGAAATGTGTCACTGACATGTTTCAGCAGATAAAATATGAACTTGGTTTGATTATTTGCTCTATGGACTTTGAGTTCTGTGACTGAGGCTATGTCTAGACTGCAAGCTTCTTTTGGAAGAGAGCGTCCGAAAAAACTTCTTCTGAAAGAGCATCCACACACAAAAGCGCATTGAAAAAGCGATCTGCTTTGGACGCTGAATGGACGCTGTTTCGCATTTAAGCTGTGATTGATATGGACGGAGTGGCCACCAGGGCACCTGTGCTTTTTCCTCTTTCCTCTTCTTTCGAAAGAACTCCCTCTTCCCCGTCCACATGCCTTTTTCCAAAAGAGCTCTTTCGGAAAAAGGTTTCTTCCTCGTAGAAAGAGGACTACCAACGCTGGAAAAAACCCTCTGTTCTTTCGATTTACTTTCGGAAAAATGCAATTGCAGTGTGGACATAACTCAGGTTTTGTCAGAAAAATGTCCGTTTTTCTGACAAAACTGTAGTGTAGACATACCCTGATTGCCTACTTCATGTGTTATTTCTGCCTTCCAACAGGATACTAACACTTCTGTGAGGAGGACAGTTGAAATTAAAGTGATTTCAAGATTTCTACACGCATTTTCTCACTAATACATGTTTTCAAAAGTGTTTGTGAGACTAACAAACATTCTTTTGGACAAATGTCACACTAATATGCATGGGTTTTAAATGACTTAAACACCCTACACAGGACTAGAACCTGAGCATCAGTGTTTCTCCATTGACTTCTGATTTAGACCAGTTGAGACTTTGGCCTAAAGATTTCATTTGGCTGGATGCTCATATATAACTTTTGCAATTCATCCACTGAAGCCTGTTAAAACAGCCAATGATAGATCTTTGAACCACTTATTTTATATTTCTTATACATGAGGCTAATATATCTTCAGATCTCCTAGAAGAACAATCTTCAAAAAATGGATGCATTTGCGAGAATGTACTAAATAGCAGAACAAAATAGACCCGATCCTGTCTCAACTTTTGACTATGGATCACTGAAAAATTGCCCTGTTTTATTTATTCCCTCTGAAGCATCTAGCGCTGGTCACTGTCTGAAAACAGGACGTTAGACCAGGCAGACCATGGGTCTGATCCAGTATCACCATTCTTACACCGATGTTTTTATGAAGATGCTTGTATTTTCTTCAACTCCCAGTGAAAACTACAGCAGTTAAGGGTGCTGTGCACTCCATAGGTTCATATCTTTACTTGTATAATTCTTTTGGGAAACAATGAAACTAAGAAAAAAAGTCACAGAAAATGATTTATTCCATGAATAGAGCCTCTTTATCCCTGCGCAAGAAGATTTGCAAAAGAAAATCTGAACCATATTTTTGGATTTGTAAATCAAAGGGCTGATGGCAAAATGTGCGGCAGGAGCTGTTTTATGTAGATGTGATGGGTCCAACAAGTCAAATGGGATTGTTTCTGTCTTCTGGCTGGATGATTTCGTGCACGCTTATGGATTTCACCTGAATGTGTGTGCATCTCAGTCTCCTTTCCTTCCAGGTTTGAGTGAATCTGAAATACTGAATGTTCAGCCAGAGGGAATGCAAAAGAGACACAGGCATTGCCAAAGTGTGTCCATGCGCGAATCCAAACAAATAACAGTATGGAAAATGTTTTTGCATTATTTGCCCTGCTAGACACAGTGGAGATACATGGCTCCATTGATTTGTGTAGAGCTAGCCCAGTTTACACCAGCTGACAATCTGGCCCACAGTAGGTAGATTTCCTCCCTGACATCTGCTCTATGTGTTTGTGTGTCTGTGTGTAAAGTAGAGGCATGGGCCTGAACGAGTCCTCTGCTGTCATATATGCATTGCAGGTTTCTCTTTCTAGATATCCCACTAGGCGGAGGTTTTTTTTGGCAGGACTTGCCCTTTTCTGCCTCCAAATCAAGACCTTCTTGGCTCCTATGAACATTCATCAACTGTATATTCGAGAGTTTGTCTGTCTGTCTGTCTGTCTCTCTGTTTGTCAAGCCAGGACCACCAAATTCGGTATGCAGCTTCCTCTTCTCAGAACTTAAAGCTGTGTAAGAGTTTGGCTGTGCCAGGAAAAAGGGATATGCCTGGAATACAAGGGGCTGTATGGCACTGCCCCCCCCCCCATTCAGGACTTCCCCAGCCTCAAGCCTCCCACCAAGGCGTCCTTTGCGGGGGAGAGGAGGACTGAAGCTAGATTTGTACAGGGACATTGCTGGCTGTTCCCCTTCATCAGGGAGTGAGGGGAAAGTGCAAAGTTTTCTGCATTCCCCACTCTGGCTGGGGAGCTCAGGGGGCAGACGAGCTTTGCTCTAGCTCCCTGACAGGGACAGGAAGAGGAAGTGGAAACAGCTCTAGTATGAAGCCTGGGGTTGGGGGGCACTTCAGCCCCCCACCCTGTCACCAAATGCCCCTACACACACAGAGTCCCCTGCCCAGAGCCCTTCCTTGCACCAACACTGTGACTCTTGCATTCCTGACTCTCCCAGCCTCCTGCCCTGAGCCCCTCCTGAAGGACCCGCACAGTAAATGTGCTAGTCTTGTTTGTAATCATCCGCTTTAGCAAACCAATATTCCAACAGTGGGTCAGATCAGTGCTTCAGATACTCAACTCGGTCTCATCTACAGCAGCTTCACTCCTACGGGCATCACCTTGGAGGTTAGTTATGGCCACAATGGCTGCCGATCTGTCCAATTCAGCAATGCAATTAGTTCCGTTTCAGCGGTCTGAAAACCCCAGGACAGCAGAATACATTATTTACTTGGGAAACGAGGCCCGGCTTCAGGTGTTAACGCAGAGCAGTTAAAGTCTCTGCCTGGCTCCTGGCCTCTGACTGTCGTGGGCGGTCAGTCTCACGAGAGCGCATGCTGTTGTGCTGTAACAAAATTCAGGTAGTGAAAGTTTTCCAGCCAGTAGTAATAATAGCAGGGGAAAGCCACGCTCTTTTGAAGCCTTTACAATCAATACACAATGCTATTAATTTAGAAAAACAAATACGCTGTAGACTTTCTCATTGAAAAGAGGGGGAAAGATTAATGCTTTTTAAATTATGCAGAAGCAGGCAGGAAACCAAGACAAGGGAGCTTCTGATTCTACCACAGTGCCTACTATTTCGGTGGCGATCACAGGTCCAAAAAAGCTCAGTGGTGGAAGATGCTGTCCAATGAGTGGCATCCAGGCTCAGCTCCTCCAATGTGTTTAGGTTTCTGTGGGAAGACCCACTTTGGAGGACCTGCCCACAGTTCCTTGGCAAATCCTCCAGGCACAGTGTGTCTTCAGCTTTGGGGGAATTGTCTCAGTTGGTCAGATGGTTAGGCTGTCACTGGGCTCTTGCCGCCATTTTCTCTCCCCGAGATCTTGTTATTAAAAGGGATACGATTCTATGGTTTTAATTAGACCGAGGAGAGCTCTTAGAACATTGCAAGTGGCTGGGCCATGTATAACAGCCCCTCTAACATACATCTACAAAGTATTGCTCAGGCCTGTACCAGGACAAATCCTAGGCTCTTCCCCTGGGCAACAGGAAGGCTCTAACTCCAGAGGACATGTCTGAGTTCCAACGCATGGAAAGCAGTCCAGGGAGGGGCATACAGGGGGCCTTATACCCCCCTTGTCAACCACAGAGCCCTGCTTTCCACAGGCTGTCCTGAGATCTGCAAGGATTCAGGAAGAGGGATTGAAGGGGATGGTTTGGATGGGGAGGACTATGGCTAGTGGACCCAGGCTTATAGAGATACACTAGGCAACACCCCCACCCCACCCCACCAGCTAGTGGGTGCATGTGCATCCCAGTTGGCACCATTCCTAGAGCTGGCAAGCTTCTGGAACCATTCTACTGTTGTTCTTTGTCCAGGGGAAGGAGGATCCCCTCACTGGCAGCCTGCCGGTATCACCTGTGTGAGGTTTTATTATTCCAGGAACTTTCAGGACTCCAGGGCTTAGCCAGAAGCTTTTAGTTTCCTATGTGTGTGGGGGGGCGGGAGGAGGAGGATGTTTGTTAATTCTTTACCAAGTGCAGAGTCTCATCACCACTTAATTGAGGGCTAGTGCAGACACAGACACAAGGAGAGTGTTGCTTTATGTCTCCTGCTAGATGCTGCGGCATGAATAAACTGAGAGACAAGGAAAGCACCTCAGGAGCCTGGGACCTACCCAGAGCCCCCGCCTGCACCTTTCTGGGGGTGCCACACTGGCTCCGGTATTTGTCTGTGAGTCTCTAGCACCAGGCAGTCCCACAAGACCTGTACTTCTAGTCTGGGGTGGGGAACCTTTTTTGGGTCGGGGGCCGCTGACCCACAGAAAAATCAGTCGGGGGCTGCACACAATTGAGAAACAACTAAAAAAAAAACCCCCCACCTCACTGATGTGGCCCCCTGACTGAGAAGCAAAAAGACACTCCCCACATTCTCCTTGCACACCAGAGCTGGAGGGGGCCAGGCTAGTAGGTTGTGTGCTCCAGCCCCATAGGGGGATGGCAGAGGGGCTGGAGCACCAGCATGGGCTCCCCAGTGCTGGAGGGGAGCCCCAAGCCTTGGGGGCCAGATCCAGGCAAGCAGGGGGCCACATCCGGCTCCCAGGCCTTAGGTTCCCCACCTCTGTTCCAGCCCCTTCTTTCATGGATACCTCCCTTCTGGCTCCCCAGGGTGTAGAAAACCCCAGCTTAGTTGTTTTGACATGGCAGTCTGGGAGGGGAGGTAAGTCTAAGTGAGCAGAGGACAGCACATGTGAATAATTTACACCCTCTCTCACCTGCTTTTGGCCCACTTTCTGTATAACATGTATTGAAATACACTCGGCAGGGGACTGACATCAAGGGGGTTGTTAGAACAGTAACTAACAAAGGTCCCTTCGACTCCTGTTAAGATGTCACCAAATGCGCACAGGTTTCGATAGCTTCACATCACTCCGGGTGAAGGCTGAGCGAATCCAGGATGCACAGAGGATCATTGTTGTGTTTGAGTACTCGGGTACTGGAGGAGGATTCGGGGCATCCTCCCACATAAAAGAGGTCCTCAGCTCCTTCACAAGCTGGCCTGGTGAAGTGAACCCAGACACTGAGAACTTGAGTGTGCAAGGAGGGGAAAAACCTAGCCTCAAATTGTTTATGGACTAAGCACATTCAGGGGTCATTCCCCATATGTAGCATAATTTGCCCAGGCTAGAAGCTACAGGGTTTTAGAGATGAATTCCAGGAAGGGCTGTCTCCAGCAGCGCTTCTTCTAGGATTGATGTCGCAGCATTATTGTAGGACTAAGCCTCATAGTTCATTATCTATCCATTGTTACCCAATGTACCAACTACTAGCCAAGCTGCTTCCGGAAGTGGCACCAGACCCCACGGTTAAGAATCCCCAGCAGAGACAGAAGTAAGGAGAAATTCCCTCCGCTGAGCGTTAGTTCCTCTCTCGCCCTACTCCATCTGGTCTGTATTAGCGCCAAGATACAGAGCTTTGTATCTGCTGAGATGCAAGCGACGAGCTGCTCTTGGCCTGTCTCCCCATGTCGCAGCCTCTTTCACATCTGAGGTCTCTTTCTCTCCATTGTATTGATTTTTTTTAAGCTAATGGTTTTCATTATCTGAGCCTGGGAACTTGGATTTCACTGTAGCACTTAGTGTATGCCAGGGTGGCAAGAGCTACTGTACTGGGGGGAAAAATCAATGGCGAGCTAACTGAATTGGGACTGTGTTTGTGATTCAATCAATGGAGGAAGACTCGGGGCCTCATCCTGCACAGTGCAAGGTATGGTGAAACTCTAACCCACATGGATGTTCACCTCATAAAAGAGGTCCTCAGCTCCTTAGGGAATTGTCCTGTTTAAGTTAACCCTCATCCAGAAGTAAGACATGGAGAAATCCCTCAGCGTACCTAATCCAGTAACCCTTTGAATGAAAGATTGCCCACTGCTGTGTCTCACCAGCACCTCCAACTCTGGGAGAGCCAGCAGTGATGGGTGGGGAGAGGGCAGAAGAGACTATGAGGCCCTGGGGGAAGAATGGTTCAGGGGAGATGGAGGGAAGGGCAGTAGGTCCACTCATTTTGCTTTCAGTTTACAGTGAATTCACTGGGAGCAAGGGCTGGCCTTTTGTCTTTAATCTCTATTTAAAATGCATTATAGACAGCGATAAATCATAATCATGCACTCAAAGTGCTTCAGTCCTGGGTTAATGCATGCAACAACTCAACGATAGCCTCTCATGTCACTGGTGGCCTGACCCTGAGCCTATTAAGTCAATGGAGAGTCGCCTACTGATTCCGGTGGGCTTTGGATGAGGCCTTAGATCACCTCATTTAAGATGGAGTCCAATTCCCACAAAATTTTCCAGCACTTTTCGGGGCAGGCTGATGGAGCTATTGGCCCCTCTGTATAACCTGATGATGATCTGTGTGAGAGGCTGGTAGTCACAAAGGTGAATGAGTGAAAGCGGTTTCCCTCAGGGAAGAAGCCAGCTAATGTTCTCACTTGCTGATAAAAAAACCAAACACATTTTGGACCACTCTTGCTTGGCTACAGATGTGCAAAGATTCACCTGCCATCAGCATGCCAGGAATTCATTCAGCTGTCGGATTGTTTTCTCGCCGTGCACAACAACTGCCCGGTGGCACACGTAAGCATTCCTGAGCCGTTGGCCTGAGGCGATTACTGAAATCTCTGCGCTCAGGTAAAGACTGAATAAAGGATCTGTCACTGCAGAAAAAGCTGTGGAACAAACGCTCCCAAGGTCTTTGCTGGAGCAGGTGACAGAGACACCTTCGGTTGCTGAGCCATAAATGCGCTGCGATGGAAATAAGCCTGCGATATCAACTCGGTTGCCAGCAGCCTTAATTACAGGACATGCCATCATTGGATTCACAATGGAATAAATGGATGTATTTATATGTTTGGAAGTTGGAAGGAGGATTTCCTGATTGCCAGATGAAGTCATGCCGGTGCTACAGGAGCACTGTTTGCACCACTGTATAAAGTGATGTCAGCATTTCCATTTAGGAAAACCCCACAAAACACTGTGTTCAGGGCTTTTATTATTACAGATCTATAAATTCTTCTACCAGATGAAACGCAGGTCTTATCCCAGGAGGGAGCCAGACACACTGGCTGGGGATTGGCTGATCCTCCCCAACCCCAAGAATGCAGATAAATAAATGGAAGGTAAGTAGTAGCAAATGGTGTCTTTCACATGCCAATAAACCCCACCCAAACCACTGCCTATAAACGTTAAACATAGACCCGCACCCGGAAGTATTTGTGGAGAAATATGAAAAACTATTGAGTGCTTTTGTCTGGGCAAATGACTGGTTCCCATGGGCCCTCCTTTGTGTCCCAAAGTAATTTCACAACGTTGTTTTTTACTGAGGACTCTGCTCATTGAATAGGCTAGTCCTTTCGACGAAGGCATTAGTGTAATACACCAAAAATGGGGGCCAGGGGTTGGACTCAATGACCTCCTTAGGTCTCTTCCAGCCCTAGGATTCTATTCGAGGATCCTAAGAGCTCGGGGGCAACTCAGCGCTATGGAAATGAATGGCATCGCACGGGTGTAAGACGGGTGTCTGAGTGAGCAGGCAGCAGGCCCTTTATGCTCTACTGAGCACTTCCCCAGAAGCCTTTACACAATAGGCTGCAATGACTTCAAAGGGGCCCGTTGTCTTCTTTCATGGGAATAATCAACATACAATGCAACCTTGTTTATTCAAAGGTCTCAGGTAACACCCAGACCGTTCTGGTAAATGGGGGCTGGGAGGAAAGAGAGAACTGGCCAGCTGGGTTTGAAAAGGCTGCCCCTCCAGGGATCCAGAATCCTTTCTGCTTGTTGAAATCCTCCAGGGCAGTCTTTTGGAAAGCCCATTAGCCTCCCTTTAATGGGCTGCCTTCTGCGGCTGGTTGAATGGAGCCAAGGCTCCGCATTAAGCATCGTGTTCCTGGGGCACACAAAAGCCCAATGCGTTAGCCTCACAGGCCCCGTACGTTGTCCCGATCTCACTGTGCCCTCACATAGCATCAGCTCTCTGTGAATTCAGATGCTATAGCTCCCAACCCATATATATCCCCATGGAACACCTAAGTGGTGATCTATAAAATAATTTCCTAGCATATGTAGCCTTTAGATAGACACCAAAGACAGAGGAAGCAGTTGTGCTATCTCTACTTCGGAGTTTATATGTTCCTTTGGTGTGCTGACCTGTCAAATAAGGGGTCCCCAAAGAAGTCATGGGTAGGTAGCATCTCTCATAGCTCTCCTCACACCGAAAAGGAAAAAAACATAAACTATATGAGTGAGTGACTTATATATTTCAAAAGCTTCAGAGGAGTAGCTGAGTTAATCTGTAACAGGATAAACTTAAAAAAAAAACAAATAGTCTGGTAGCACTGTAAAGACTAACAAAACATGTGGATCAGTGTTTCTTAAACTTTTTAAGACCGAGGAACACCAAACAATTTTTTTTTATGAGGAACACCAAGGATTTTTTGTTGAGCAAAAAAAAGGGGAGGGAGGGTGGGGAAAGTTATTGACCCGCCACCCCAAAAAAGGTTGCCTGCCCCTCTAAGGGTGGCCATTTTGAATTCTGTTGTTCTCCATGGCATACCGGTGTGCAACGGAACACAGTTTAAGAAACACTGATGTAGATGGCATCATGAGCTTTCGTGGGCACGGCCCACTTCTTCAGATGAAGTGGGCTGTGCCCACGAAAGCTCATGTTGCCATCTACATATTTTGTTATATATTTCACTAAGCTTGCTTACATTGCCAGATTTTTTTCTATTTCTTTTTAAAAAATTTCTTTTGGTCGAATACTTAGGACTGCGCTACTCAACACGTGGCCCGTGGGCCGTATGCGGCCTGTAGCCTGTTTGTTTGCAGCCCGCGGTACAGTTTGGGTTTACGTGGGGCTCAACATGAGGCCCATGGGTGGGATCCTTTGAACATGGCCCCCACTGGGAACACGCTCCACAACAGTGAGGCATCTCCCAGGCAGGGTGAGCACTGAAAGATGCAAGCGTACGGGCTGGCTGGAACAGATGGGTGCAGGTGTACAGGCATTCCTAGCCCCGAGGGAGGAGATGCTGGGAGCGCCAGGGCATTGTGTGAAAGAAGCTATTTGCATATATTTGCATATATATTTGCATGTATGTGCAACCACACTTAAGATGCGGCCCTCGGCGTGTGCTGTGAGTATCACTGTGGCCCCCGGGGCTTCGAAGTCAAGTAGCCCTGACTTAGGAGATAGGTGAAATACCAGAAGAATAGGCCACAATCCTACTCGATGGGCGAACAAATCAGCAAAGAAAATTAAAAGGTCAAAGACGTTCTGTTAAGTCTCCTGCAAAAGCAAGAAAAATCACAGTAAGGCTGGAGCCCTGTCCCCATGTCTGTTTGGGGACCATCAGACGGGCCTCCAAAGTAGAGCCGATTCTGCAGGACCCACCCAATGCCTTGATACCACAGCGTAAGCTAAGGAGGGAGTCTCAGCCTTAACATTGCATGTTGCTCCTTCTGTGTTTCAAGTCAGACTCAATGTTAGTGCAGCCTTTTTTTTTTTTTTTTTTTTTTTTGTGGTTTAATAAATCACAGGCTGCAGCTTATGTAATGACTCAGAGTGAGGGATTGTAGTCTCTTCTGGCCCAGAGGTGGTGTCATCATATCCCGGCTCTGGAAAGCAATGGAAATCAATGGTTGCGTCTGGATTCATTTCAGGCCGGCTGGGCGGTGTGGAGGTGGCGAGGGGCTGGCTTGAATTTTAAAAGTTTACTCATTCCAGATGGAGCTGTTTACAAAAAAATAAAACATTTTTCTAATCAGGAGGTGGCTTGTATCTCCATCCCAACCTTCCCTCCCTGACACATACCAAAAAAAAAAAAAAAAAAAGACCTGGCTGGGTATTTCTGATGATTGACACTCAGGCCTTGTTTTCCTCTTGCTAATAAAGTTTTACAAGTCGAACTACCTGCCAGAGTTTAAACAGCCTTGCAAGCTGTGCAAGGCTGTGAAATCATACGCTGCTGTGGGCCAGGTTTGCTCTTCTGCGTATCTAGCAATGAAATCTGAAGCTGCTTCTTGGAGCACACATCCTCCTCATTAAAAGGCTTTCCCCGTTCCAGGAGAAGCCTCTCCTATAAAGTGTTTTGGCATCCAGCTTGATTACATCCCTTTGAAATCATTGTTGTCGTGACACGTCTGCACGGAAGGTGGGGAGCGGGGGCTTGAAGGAACGCCTGGCTTTCCTTACAAAGGTTCGTTCCGCAAGGCAGCCCAACAGACTAAGAAGAGACGAAGAAACAAGCCTGGGAAACCCAGGCGCCCGATTCTGCTGGTGCAAAGAGGGATGGATCTGCCTGAACCAAATTTGGCCCCAGATTGAAACAAACTTCTTATGATTTCCATTCCCTTTAAGGCGCGTTAGGGCCGGACTAAGGCTGAACTCAGGGGGCGGGAGGACGGCTGGAGGCTAGCACTGAGAGACCTGGGGCCTCGCCCATTTCTGTACCAGCTTGCAGAGATGGCCAGTTACCAAGGGCAAGTGGCGCAGGAGCAGCTCTGGGCCCATGTTCCCCCAAACTCATTGGAGGGGCAGAGCCTGCCTCACGCAATGGGGCCAAGTCACTGGGGTCAGAGAAAGGGGACACAGCTTGCATCTCTCCTCAGTGGTATGGGAACATTTTAAAAAGTGAAGGGGGAGACTGAACCCCTTTACTTCTGTGTCTTCCCAGCCCCAGCAGAGGCCAGGAGCAAAGCCCTGGAACATAGGGTCAGCAGCCGAGACCCCAGGCATGGGGTTGGCAGCAGAGGCCCCCAGCAGACAGAGCTCAAACTGGGACCCCAGCAAGCGGAGCGGCAGCTGGGAACCTGGCACGTGGGGCTGGCAGCTGGGACCCCGGGAGCTAAACTAGGAGCCCCTTCCCTGCCCCCGCACCTCTAATTCCTGTGCCTATAATTCTCCTATCCAGTGGCTGCCAATGGCCAGTGCATCCCACGGAACAAGCTAAGACAACTTTGAGAGCTTCCTTAACTTGGGCCTTCTGCTGCCATAACCCCGGTGGGGTTTGTAGCAGTGGAGGATCAGGCAGATGGCTGTCACAGGCACATTTCCTCCTTCCCCTCACCCCTCTCTCCACCACAAATGCCTCCTTGCCCCGAGGGCTGCTGCAGGGTCAGTGTAGTGCTGGAAGTGTGATGTGGAGGTGCCCTGGACCAGTGATCTCCATGAAGGGGCCTTACACTAAACCTGAAGCTCATTTGTGCTAGCTTAGCCAAAGGGCTGGGACTAAAAGTGTGACGCTCAAGCTAGTCCATTGCCTCAAGTCATTCCTGCTGGGGCAGGAGATCGGCACACATCTCTACGATGAGCTGAAAAGGGCCTGTCTCACTCTGAGACTGGCGCTGCCGCTTTGGAGACCTGGATGTAGTGACTAAGGGGGGAAAAAAAACCAACCCTGCTCCCTGGTCCTTAGCAATGAGTTGAAATGAAGGCATAGCTGCCGCAAGAGCAACTCAGTTAAAATCCCTTCTCCTGGCCAGCCTCCTAGACTCAAAACTCTGCCATGCACATTTACAGTCGGCATTGCTTTCTCAGAAGTCATTGCTTTCTTGATTCATGAGCAGAGCCAAACACTTAATGCATCAACAGCACAATAAAATAGCCTATGGTGACTGTGAAAACGTGACCCAGTTGAAAATAAAAGACATGAATCAAATTCAATACATCATGTGTCTGGCACGGCTTGGATTCTGGGGGTGGCTTGCAAGCTGCAGGCAAAAATGATTTGTTTTCCCGAGACAATTCTCCCACCATGACCCACAAAAAGAAAGCTGCACCCTACAAAACGGAGCCCAGGCTTGTGAAACTGTAGCTCGTAACGTTCAAACTCAGGTTCTGCTCCTGCTTATGTAATTCGGTCCAACAAGCCCTCATCAAAATCGTTTTTGATTGGGTTACACTTGGATAGTTTACAAAGTTGTTTTACTGAACAGTACTCCACGGGGGTTCAAGTCAGAGGGACGCAAATTGACTTCCTCTGTATACTGTGGATGTCTGGTGAGATGAAGTGTGGGGTTTAACAAATCTTCTTGGGAAGAAAATTGAAATATTTGAGGTTTTGCAAGGGGAAGCTTTTTATTTATTTAGTTAGTTAGTTTGCTTGCTTGTTTGTTTGTGGCTTTCTTTTTTTTTTTTTTTGGACCATGGTTACATTTGTCATTTTTTCCAGTTTGTAAAAATGACGAGACAGAGAAATAAATGGCTGAAAGAAACTGCCTTACCCAAATTGCTAAGGTTCTGAAATCTAAGGAACAACATTTTAAATTGAACTTAACTCTCCTCTGCTTCATAGCTGAGAAAGACAAAAATCAGGGTAATGGGAGATGATGAATGACACCGAACTGTCAGATTTTCCTTTAATTATGGGGTGAAAGAGACGGAAAGAACATTTGTAAATTGTTCTTGTGCCAGAATTCTTCCTGAAATGCTTCACATCTGATTCTGAATTGCATTATCTTATTCTTTTTGTTTTAATCATTGTTTCTTTATTGGTTTTCATTGCAGAGAAATTATTCAACCCCCCTAATAATGAAATGCAGAACAAGTAAGAAGAATAAGAATTGGAATTCCCCAGAGAAGCCCTGTCTAAAAAACAATTATGACTGTAGCTGAGAAATCAGAAAGTGGTTTCGCATGTAATGGAGCAGTGAGAATCATTTGCAGTGAAACTTGTTCAGGTTTTGTTCCAAATTCAACATTAGAAATGGGCCTGGACCAACCCCCCTCCCCCCGGAGCTTAACTACCTTAACCTTGTGGGGGGTTCAAAATCAGATCAGGATCCCAGTTGTGCATCTTAACCCCATCTCTGTTCAGAACTTGGTTGGAGCGCCTGATCCACAGCTGGCATAAACCTACAAAGCTTTATCAGCTTCATTCTGATACATGTCACCTGAGGACTGATCCTGCTACGTAAAGGATTTACTGTGATTCACAAGCCTTTTCAGTGGACTTGGCTGACTTAAGGTTTTGCATCAAAATCACATTAAATTTGCAATCTGGTGAGCCTTTGACATTAAGCCAGGGGAAATTCAAGGGTTATGTTTCACTCCGAGGCCGGGGATATGAATCAAAATGCTGGGGAGTTGAATCTGTGTGGAAGAAAACCAAAAAAAAGGCGTTCGCATTCCCCTGCACAGAGAAATTGAAGCGTTTCACCCAGCTCTAATACTGAATAAAATAGTATCATGACTGGTATGGAGAAAGTGACTCAGGTCATCTCATCTGAAGAAGTGGGTGTTGCCCACGAAATCTCATAATACTATATATATTTTTGTAAGTCTCTAAGGTGCCACACGTCTACTCGTTGTGAACAAAGAAGAGTTATTTACTGCTTCCCATAACACAAGAATTAGGGGGTCACCAAATGACATTAATAGGCAGCAGGTTTAAAACAAACAAAGTAAAGTACTTCTTCACACAACACGCAGTCAACCTGTGGAACTCCTTGCCAGATGATGTTGTGAAAGCCAAAACTATAACAGGGTTCAAAAAAGAGCTAGCTAAATTCAAGGAGGCTAGGTCCATCAATTCATGGAGGATAGGTCCATCAATAAGCCAGGATGGGCAGGGATGGTGTCCCTGGACTTCATTTGTCAGAAGCTGGGAATGGGAAACAGGATGGATCACTTGATGATTACCTGTTCTGTTCATTCCTTCTGGGGCATCTGACATTGGCCACTGGGCTAGATGATCTTTGGTCTGACCTAGTGTGGCTGTTCTTATGAATGAGCTGCTTCAGAGATTGCACTTCCACAAATGTATTCATTATACATTAGCATGTCATGCAGACCTTCACCATTGTTGTTCATTGGCTCGAGAACTGGCCTTAACAGAACATGACAGAGAATAGTTGTATGGGTCAGAGATGTCTTTTAGTCATACTCTTCCCCTCGGTCACCTTTCTGTTTCTCCGTTCTAGAATTCAAACAACTCTTTGGAAGATGCATTTCCTTCCCAATAAGATGCCATCATATATGCTTGTGCTGCACTTAATTATCCTCCTCATCCTGCACTGGTGTTTTGTATTCTCGGTGACATGAACATTCAATAAAGTACTAGGCCAATTTTTTTAACTGTGTTAAGTGAGAGTGAAACCTTCTCCGGGGACGGGAACATGAACAGGCCCAAGCAAGTTTTTAAGAGAATAAAAAGAAAGTGGGTTGACCTCAGCAGGGGTCTTGTCCAGGGCTTTTCAAACTGGCTTGCACTGCACTTTCTGGGGGAGGGCAGAGAATGGGCAGATGCTGGGTCTTTGGCTTCTCCTCCATCTTTCCAGCTGCTCTTCATGGCAGCCAGGTTCTTCCTCCCGAAGAGTCCAGCATCTGCCCTGAAAGGCAGCTTCAAGCTAGGAGGAGGACCCATTGTAATTGCCTTTCCTATTGAAAATAGGAGCTTTCCTCTGGGACCAGAGCTATCAGCAAGACTGGGGCCACCAGTGGTAGCCAAGGGGAGGAAAGGAGTCAGGAGCTGACAGTGGTACTGGAGATGCCAGTAGAAAAGAAATATCTCCAGGGGAGAAAGGAGCAGCATGTTCAGAGGAGGAGAGGAAGCTGAGGACCATATGCTCAGGGAGCATGTCTAGTGGACCAGAGGAGAAGAGAACCAGGTTGCAGGGAAACATGTGCCGGGAAGGAGGCCCACCTAGCAGGGAAGAAGGGGAGAAGAAAGAAGGGAATGATGTAGCAAAGTAGAGAGGGGAACAGAACATGGAGGCAGCACACGAAGGTCCAGAATCAACTTGATGGCACCCAGCCAAGTGGCCCACAGCAGGGAGGGAGCACTTCAGTGTACGGGATCCTAGAGCGCCGTAGCACCCCTCCCCATCCTCCTCTCTGTGGCTGGTGTAAGCCAGGTGGCCAGAGTAAAGGGGATGTGGCTCTGGTGCCTTGGCCCACCATAGCTGATCTCCTGCTGCTGTATTTCATGCCCCCCTGCCTGGTAAATCAGTTGCTGGCTGGCATAATTTAGAGCAGGCTTCAGCACTAGCAAGGCCTGGGATAGGGGGAACATCTACCCAGCAGCGTTATTTCGGAGCAACCTCAGTGATTCCGAAATACCATAGTGCACGTCTACACAGCCAGCCCGTTATTTTGAAATAAGGGGCTTCTTACTCTGACTCCTGTCACCCTCACTGTACCGAGGGGTAAGGGAAGTTGGGGGGGGAGGAGTGCCTTATTTCGAAATACCTGCCTTATAGACAGCGCCCAAAGTCGAAATAAGCTATTAGCAATTAGCATGGCTCAAGTTGCGTAGCTTATTTCGAGTCTAGCCCGTCTGTGTAGAAGTGCCCTGACTGTGCTTTAGTCCAGCAATAGCCAAGGATTGAGCTGGGACAAAACATTTACCGCCACGGTGAGAGTCAAAAATACCCTGATGCTTACTCCTCTCAGAGGAGTTACCTGAGGAGTTACCCCAGGTCACCATGACGGGATCTGTACAATCACAAATGGGGTGGGACTGGAGTTAGTGCATGAGACAATCTTCCTAGGAAAATATGGTTCACACCAGGAAAATGTTGGAGCCCTCGGTTTAGTATTATATCTGGATCATCTCCCCTCCCACCCCCCCCAGTGATCAGCTCACAACACTGGAGTGAACAATGAGGCTTTAATCTGATCCATTCCAATTAGCAGCTTTGAAAGCTCCCCCACCCCCCCCCCCCCCAGTCCCTTTCCAGAAGTCACTTTTCCTATAAACATGCTCCTTGGGAAGGAATATTAGACGCTGCCATTGCAGGGGATCACAAAGACAGGGCTGTTTGTGTCATTTCAAAGAGCTGGCAGTGACAGAAGGCTGCTGTACTGAGCAATGCACAGGAGAATAGATATGAATTACCCCAAAGGAGGAACGCAACTTCGGAGAGGCCATCGTTAGAGAAGGTTTATCATCGCCGGGTCAGGAAACGAAAGGGACCCCCAGCATTTCAGAGGGGTTGATAAAACCAGTGGCTGACATGGTATCTTAGCATTTTTGGAAGAGATTATTTAAAAAAAAAAAAAAAGGAAAACTCACTAGAGAGGTGAAAAATGAGCAGCTGAGGAGATAAAAGGGATGGAGGTTTTGCACAAAAGCGTATTCTCCTATAAACTACCTAATTCTCCTACTTGGTATTCATCACTGTCAGGTGTCTTTATCCCAGTGAATGAAGGCTTTATGTTTAGCCTCATTATCAGCTCAATGATAGAGGGCAGGCCATGCAAATGAAGTTCAGTACCACACATAGGTTGTTAAAATGCTGCAATTTGTCAGCATTTAGATAAACAAATGAGGGGCAGACTGTGTGTGTGAAGTGACCCTTGAAGCGCTCCTGGGATATTTTGCCACTTGTTCAGGAAAAAAAAATGCCTTCAAGGTCCCTGTTTCGGGCTGGTTTTGGTGGGAGGAGGGAAAAGAAAACCTCATTTAAAAACCATCTCTTTTATTAATGGGCCTTTGACTGAGATAACAGTAGGCTGTGGCTCTTTTATTTTCTAAAATCTCTTTGTCGCTCTGCTCTTTGTTTATTGCTGCACTTCCCTTAAGCATAGAAATTCCTGTCAGGGAGCTCTCCTGGGTCCCATTCTGGTTATACTGAGCTCCGTGGCAAGCTCCCGTTTCTTCCAACAAGAGAAGGATTGAGGCCCTTTGGGCTGTAATGGGTTGAAAAGGGCCCAATATTCTTTTATTGGTCAGGGGCCAATGACCCACAGAAAAGCCAGTTGGGGGCTTCACACAAGTGAGAAGCAAAAAAAAAAAAAAAAAGTAACCCCCCCCAACCCCTCACTGATGTGGCTCCCAGCTGTGGAGAAAGATGCTCCCCACGTTCCCGTCTCACACTGGAGTCTGGGAGGGGAGGACAGTCTAGTAAATTTTGTGTGCTCCAGCCCATCGTGGGGAGGGGAGTTGAAGTGCCAGCGCTGGCTCCCCAATAGGGGGGACCCTGAGCCTTGGGGGATTGACCCAGGAAGCTAGGGGCTGCATCCAGCCCCCAGGCCTTAGGTAGCCATCATGAATTAACCTTTCCAGTAGAACAGGGGTGGCAAACCTATCTGAAAAAGCAGAGGGGTCACCGTGTTAGTCTGTATCTGCAAACACGAGGAGTCCTGTGGCACCTTAAAGATTAACAGATTTATTTGGACATAAGTTTTCATGGGTAAAAACCATTTTGTCAGATGTATGTGACCAAGTGGATTTTTGCCCATGAAAGCTTATGGCCAAATAAATGTTGTTAGTCTTTAGGGCCATGTCTAGACTATAGAGAAGATGAATGCTGCGGCAGTCGATCTTCTGGCGTTCGAGTTAGTGGGTCCAGTAAAAACCCACTACATTGAACACTGAGAGCACCCCTGTTGACACCGGAACGTTGACTGTTCACGAGGAGTAAGGGAACTCAATGGGAGCATTTTTCCCATCGACCTCCACTGTGAGAATGGCGCCGAAACTTGGCCTAAGGTAAGCTGACTCCAGCTATGTTTTTTACGTAGCTGGAATTGTGTACCTTCAGCCGACCTTTGGCTGTAGTGTAGACCTGCCTTAAGGTGCCACAGGACGCCTTGCTGTTTTTGCAGATATAGATTAACCCAGCTACCACTCTGAGACATATCTGAAGGAAAGTGTCCTTTCCTGATGATATTAGTAGTGATCTAATCTATCAAAGCACAAAGCTAAAGGAGTCAACCTTTCTTCTCCCCCCCACAGATGTTGCCTTGTAACCCTTTCTTCCCAGAGTCAGTATTTTATTTTGCTCCCAAATGTTTGTTTCACTGGGGGCTTATGGCTGCCTTTTTCCTGTCTACCCCTTCTCCTGGAGCTCAAGTGGAATACGTTTAAGGAGCAGACAAAGCCCCCTTGCAAGGGACTCCATTCTCCAGTTCCTTAAAGGGGTTTTAATGACACCCTGGAAGCCAGGCATCCTAGAAAATCAAATCAAATGAATTGTAACACTTTCTGAAAGGCAAGATTACGCTACAATGGGGTTTCAATCATCTCCGGGGGTACGTCTGTCTGAAAGCAGGCCCTCCGCAGATTATACACAGCTGTTGAGCTGCCTAATGCTTTCCCAGCTTCCCTCTGTCACAGGCAAACTGTGGTGGCATGAGCGCACCATCCATCTCAATCCCTGGCACAAAGCGGAGTCACTAACATCTCATTTGCAGGCGCTTTTCTTCTTGGCCGACACACACAGCCTTGCCTGCTCATTTGAGGAGAATGATGTGGACTTAATTAAGTGTAGTGACTTATTGGTAGCGTGGTGCCCGCTCAATGAAACATGCAGATGTGGAGTGAAATGATAGGGCGGCCGTGTTGTGAAGAATACTGATCAGGGCCTGGGCTATTCTTTGTCCCCAAAAGAGGTGATTTGGGACTCAATTATCCCATTCATTGAAACTGCGGCGCACCAGATGGTTACAATGCGAAAGAGCCTTCCGTGACCACAAGCATTTCAGTGAGCACCTTTTCTTCTTCTCCAATTCACCGTACAACGATTAGTTTCTTATTGGGTGTGTGTTGAAAGGAGGGACAGATTTGGTGCATCACAGAACAGAAGGTGGGGGAGACCCATGAATTAAAAGAAGAGACCGCAGCGCGCCTCTGTTGTTTTCCAGAGCTCTGGAAACTTGCCCAGCGGCTTATCTGCCATGACCTTCCCTCCCCTCATGCCTCTTGTCCCCCTCCCCAAATCCAGGAGATGGAAAGTGTTTCAAATCTGACCGGCTGCCGTGCCGTCTGTCAAAGCCCTTCCAGTCAAATGAGCAGTTTTTCATTTAATTCATTGAGTTGTCCTCAATAAAATTAATTCCTTCTCATTGAAGCAGCGAGTGGGAACAAAACCAAACGAGGTTGTGAATATAGTACCGGTCATTAACCAGAGGCACCCGACTCTGTCATCTGTCCAGCCCTTCATCTCTTGGGGGAGTTCATGATTTGAAAAGAAAAGAAAGGGTTGGGGTTAAGAAAATGAAAGCGCACAAGCTTAAAAGGCCAGATCCTCAGCTGATGTAAATCTGCAGCGGGACATGGAACTCAGTGAAGCAATGCCAATTTACACCAGGTAAGGAGCTGGCTGTAAATCCTGTGAGGCACTTGTGGGACTCACATGTGCATCTGTTTGGAAGCCTACTAAGCAAGGCATAATCTATTTTAGGGGCATCTGACATGCAACCTTCGCATGCGTGGGAAGGGGGGGCAGAAATTTGACACACTGTAGCCATATGTTGCCCAATTAATTTTGGACTCGTTCTCTCTGGAAGAGAGATTTTCTGTTTGAACTCAGGTAAAAGTCCTTTAGATGGGCCCAACCCAGCTGACACCAGATGAGGGTACATTGTTCAGAACTCCTTTCACATAGCAGAAGGCAAAATATGGCGCAAATGAATTGTGCAGCTTAGCATCCACCCCACGCCCCCTGCTGCCAGCAATAATCATCTTCAAACAGGTCGTTTCTCCTTGTCCCAGCAATGCAGTGGTACCTAGGCAGCAGTGTGAAAGGGAGAAGAAGCAGGCAGGCTTCAATTTCAGTGTACCTGTTGTTATGGTTACATTTGTTTGCTAAACATAATGGTGGTGTTGAGAGTAATGCGTTTATATGACTTTCCTGCCGAAGACAACGGCATAGCTTTGGTGGAGTCGACTTGAAACTTGATCATGTGGTTTCAGAGGCTGGCAACCACATCCTACTTTGGGGTTAGCCAAATAAAACTATATTTTGGTTTAGTGTTGCTAGATTTGAGGAAATGATGGTTATGCTATTTGGGCCAGAGTTTATGTTTACTTAAACTACAGCCACCATGAGACAGAGACCATTTTTCCTAATTTAACAAAAGAAAATAATAGTACTTTCCCTCAGAAGCATATGACATGCGATTTTTTGAAAAGACAATTTTCAAAGGTGTTTTCCAGTTTAAAGACACAGACACAGCCATTCTGTTTGCATACCTAAAGGTAGACTGAACTCACACACAGCTGCAACCTACTAGCCCAAGTCAAGCGTTACAAGCTGTTTATTATTCACAAACACATAAGGCTTGCTGACGTGTAGCACATAGATCTAATTTCAACCATGTCTTTTCTTTAATAAACAAAACATGCTGTACCAGCAGAGCAATAATCAAGTGATGGTAACATCTGGCTTTCAGACCACTTCTGGAACAGCAAAATCATTTTTTCTGCTTGAACAATAACAACAATGCAAAAAAAAAAAAAATCAAATTCCCAACCTGCTTTGGCGACTCTTTGGATGAGGATGGGGCAACTTTCTCAAAATGGGAACAGACGTAAATATCCCATGTGTATAGTCTTTATCTAATCCCATATTCTTAGTTGTACACTAGAATTGAAATGCTGCTCTAAGATCACTAGTTCAAACAGCAACATACATGCCCTAAGACCACTCACACCTACTTTACAAGAAAGGCACACCAGGAGACAGAAAGCTAAGGAGAATGGTTTAAGATTTCATTGTTTCCTTTTCTTGCTATAGTGCCTACTCTAGTCACTGTGCATTCCTTTAATCCTGTTTTCTATCTCAGTTACACAAAGGAGATCCCTGAATTGCACTGCCTGTGAATTAGAGCAGGGTATTTGCTATATTGTCTAGTTTAGGAATAATACTTTGCACTTATGTAGGATCTCACATCTAATTATTCCAGTGTGTTTTACAAACATTAATGAAAACTCACAGGTAACGTGTGGGAGTAAAAGGTAGGCAAATATTACTAGTCCTAGTTTACAGATAGATTGTGTCATAAAAGAGATAGAAATTGACTTGACTAGGGTCACTTTGTGAGTCAGTAGCATCACTGGGAGTAGAACCCGGGAGCTGAAATTCTAGTCATCACCTTTAATGTATAGATAACTCACTTTCCACTTATTGCATTCACTAGTATTATCTAGTGCACACTCCTTGGATAAGGTTTCTCCAAGAGGTGGGAGAAGAACTCCATTTACTGTACATGGGATGCAATTATTGCTTTAGTGATCTAATGAGCTGAAACAGAATTTTCTTTCAACAAGCCAAGCAGCGATTCCATCCCCACCCACAACCACGGCAACCTTCTCATTTATTTTGAAGGGGACTTGGCTTTGTTAAGTGTCTTGTGTTATTCTATCCTGAACTATGCTGGAGTAACACCAGGGCTGTCTTTGCACTGGGATTGGAACTGTGCTCAAACATGGCTGCCATGAATAGCATTGTCTGGCACCATTTTCATGACCAATGTGGCCATGTGTGTTTCTTAAGTGACTTGTGCCAGCCAAGCTGGACAACAGCCCATACCTTCCTAGATGAACTGCCGTGTAGTTTTATATCTTGATACTCAGAATAATTAGCCTCCACCTACGTCCCATCTACTCTGGTTTGGAAATATGGCCGCTTCCCTTCTTCCATGGGCAGCAGGTGAAGGCTCACCTGGGGGAAGGCAGCTGAAGCCCCACACCTTCTGCTCAAAGCCACACCCCTTCCCCGAGACCACGCGGTGAAGCCCCAGCCTTCCCCTTCCACCAGGGAGCTGGGCTGCTATGTGGCACAGCCCTAGCCTCTGACCTCTCATGGATGGCTGAATAGTGTAGGCAATTTTGGGAAGGCAATGCCTTCCCTTGCCTACATTACCCACCGCCCATGATTTCCTCACAATGAAAACTAGCTCACCCTTCTGAATGGTCTGGGCAGTGCCTACTTTGTAATGAAAGAGGTGGCACAACTCAAGCAATAAGGTGCCATAGTTCAAATATTTTTTTTTTACATTCATAACTGATGGAGCAAGTCCAGAGGCACCAGGGCTAAGGACGGCCAAGCCTAGAAGTGCCGGGGTAAGAACTGCCAACCCTAATGGTGCCAGGATGCAGCCCTGGAAAGTCCTGGCACAAATTAAACTCTGGACCTGAGTAACTCTTCTGAGTGCACTAGAATGAACCTGGGTTCATGAGAGTAGAATTTGGCCCATGGGTGCGAACAGCTGTTGGTAGGGTGCTGGGACCTGAAGGCCTGCAGCAGCCAAACAGGCTGTTTAATTTAACGAAGAGAGGCATGAGGGAGCAGGCAGTTCACATGCTGAGCTCCTGAATACTGGGCCTCTGCTGAGTGCCCTCTGCTCCCATATCACTTTTATTTCTCTCTATTGTTATTTTTTCATTTATATTTCTGTGGCCCCCAGAAGCCTCAACCAAGCCAAGGCCCCATAGTGGTAGCCCATGTACGAATCCATCGACTATGAAATTCTCAGTCTAAGAGCTGAGGCCTAATAGGTAGAACACGGCTTTTCTGGGGAGAGGGAGGCATAGAGCAAACCTCTCCCTCAAATGCAGTTTCAGGGTGACCAGAGCTATCCAAGAGTTCAGGTCGAATGCAGCAAATCGTTTCTACTGAATGAAAAATGAGGACAAAAAAATTGAAAAAAAAATTGAAGCTGTGCAGAACAGTTTCAGCGTGTTATTTCTAAATGAACCATTTTATTCCGAAAGTGTCCATTTGAATGGATTTTTTTTTGCCTGTTTCAATATGTTGCTTTATTTGACCCAAACAATATTTTTCTTTATTTTGGTGAGAAAAGACAATTAAAAATCAGTTTTGTTGTTTGTTTGGGTCTCCCTACCCCGGTTTGGCCACTTTGATGCAAAATACCAAGGATTTTCTCAGTTCTGATAACAGGGGGAAGAAACTAATACGCATCTAGAGAGGGAAAATTGAGTAATTAAACAAGGCTCATATATCAAGGACTACGGATCCCATCCTTAGCCGATATTTTTTAGGGGGCTGTGACCATTTCACTAGCTAAGGGTCCAGTACCAGCCACATAAACAATCAATAGCAGTAATAATCAATCACCACCATTAGCCTTATAAGTCAATTAAAGGGGGCTTTTATATTAGTGTATTTTATAGGAAGGTGTATGATGGGTTAGTTTTGTTTTAATTTGATTACACTGGATTTTTTAAAAGTAAGTTTTGTCTATGGATGAAATTTTATTTCAGGATTTCCACTGAAAGTGCCCTCAATGCACAGAGGAATGGAGAGGAAGTATTTATGATGTTGATTGGTCTCACATAGCAAGAAGAGAAGTTTTTTCCCCCAGCTGTTTTGTTTTTATCTTACGTGTTAGTGGCGATAAACCATTTGTTTTACACAGATCTTGAGTCTGTGGTCTTTATCATGAGTACAGTGGTGCAGAAATATTTGTAACAAAATCTGAAATCATATAAGACTTGCTGATGGGGAATTTTGTTACAAACGTGAGACTTACTCCAGGTTCAGAGAGAGGTTGGTCAAGGTTCACCAAACTGGTCAATACATATGAGGCGTCCTAGTTCTTTGGAATGTGTCTTATTAATGCACACTTATATATCATCTGCAAAACATGACTTCTCTCCATTCCTTTCCCCCCTTTTATCATTTCATTCTGTCACACATTGGCTGGCAGAGGTTCACTTGCAAGATCAAGAGGTGTTTGGTGGAGTTATAGCCTATTTTATGGAGGACCAGAAATATATAGTTCCAGCTGACTCTGTCAGGGGTTGTTTCTCCATATCTGAGGAAACGGCTGAAGTGGGGATAATATTTATGTTGATCAGTGTAAAGTTCAAAAACAATCATCCCTTTTATGCCTATTAATTTTATTACACATACTATTTGGATAGGGTGGGTTGTTTTACTTTGAAAAATAAGCTTACTACTTTTAAATTCTTCAGGCCTGGGAGCTATTGTTTTCCAAATGGTCAGCAATATTTATATGGATGGACACTTGAAGTCTAATTTTGTTATTGTTGTTGTTTTCAGGATTTTTTAAAATAAAAAGGTGCTTTATTTTAAAAGGAAACTTGTAAAATCCAAAATAAGCCCCACATTTATTGTGCCTCAATGACTTTCAGAACTTATTTGTTACATTAACAAATAAAGGGGTACATCTACACTGCAAGCTTATTTCGAAATAAGCTATTTTGGATTTTTTTTTCCGAAATAGCTTATTTTGAAATAGCATGTCTACACTACAGGGAAGCCTCAAAATTAGTCTGAGGTGGGCTTCCCTAATGTGGACATGCTACCTCAATTCAGAGCCCCGGAAGGCACTGGGGAGTAATTACTCTGAATGGCCCTGGGGAGGAGCTATTTTGAAATAGTAGCAGTGGAGCGTCCACACTACTGCTATTCCGAAATAGCTATTTCGGAATAGACTTTATTCCTCGTGGAATGAGGTTTACAGATTTCAAAATAAGCTGTCCGTTATTTCCACATTATTTCAAAATAACAGAATTGCTGTGTAGACTTTGTTATTTTGAAACAATGTCAGCTATTTCAAAATACCTATGCTGTGTAGACTCACCCAAACAGATATTTTTTCCTGTTTATCTGACGGATAAAGTAAAGATAAAATCTTTACTCCATTGAAGTCTGTGGAAGTTGGGAATCTGAAAAAGTTAAGCAGGACTCTTTGTGGCTTATGCATCTCCAACAATGAAGACTTTGCTGCCAAAACATGGTTCACAATTCAGCTGGGTCAAGCCAAAACAAAACTCACCTCGTTCTTCCAGAGCTGTACTAGCTAGCAGGGCTAACAGCAGTGAAATACTTTTGTCCAACCCAAGTTACTGGGCCTAATAAGGGATAGCTGGGTGAATTTAATGAGCCTTTTGATACAGGATGTCAGACCAGATGACCTAATCATCTTTGCTGCCCTTCAACCGTATGAAAATAGCCAGTACAGTCAAGAGATATGACCTCGTTGGTGCAAATATTCATGATGCTTCCATGAAATGATGCTAATAGGCTGGAGGTCAGATCCTCAGCTGGTGGCAATATATTGATTTCATCGGGGTTACACCAATGTACCCCAACAGGGGAACTGGTCCGGAACTGCCATCAGCCATGCAGGGGTGGGCAAGTCGTCTCCCTGCACAGCAGTTCCAGAGCCGCCTACGACAGCAGGAAAGGTGGATGATACTTAGATTCATTAGTGTCTGGGCTGGGTCTAAATATGAAGACACCGCACTGCAATGTGAATAGCCAAGCTGTGTTTCCATGGCCTCTCAGTGCTAGAAACATAGCCTGTGACTAGGGCAGAACTCCCCCTGCTAACTAACCTGACTGGGAGCTAATCTGCTCCCTCGGGGGTCTGCTTCCCTGAATGCAGAAGCCTGGCCAAGTAGGGAATGATTCCCCTGAACTGTGAATAACCCATGAGAGAGACTCATGCCTCCCTCCCTGACGCCCACAAGTGGGCATCTCCTCTCTCCCATGAGAAGGAGGATCCAAAATTTAGGGTGCTACCCTGGGGCTCAGGAGACTTGGGTCTGGTTCCCTGCTCTGCCAAAGGCTCCCTGTGTAACCTTGGCCTGCTTAGTGTCTCAGTGTCCCATGTCCCTGCCATACAGAGGAGAGATGACAATAGACAAATCCATTTAAAACAAGACCGCCATGTGCTCAGACACAACAGTAATGGGAGCTGTATGAGATTCTCAGGTGGCTGTTGGGTGAGAGGGATGGGGTACCCCTTATACTTCCCTCTAAAATATAGCATAGCTCCATGCAGACAAGAGTCCCTGAAGTGAGACCAGATGTCCCAGTGCCCGGTGGCAGTAAGCCATTTGTGGTTTAATGTGGAAGCCATGCAGGACGGCAGCTGGGATCAGTGGCCAGTCTGTTCTCACAGGGCTCCCCCTGGTTCCATCTCATGAAACCCAATAATGGGCTATCCTGCCGTACCTACCCTCCCATCTGCAGCCACTAGAAATACTGGAAATGAGCGACACGCATGGGGTTGTTCTCCCTCCCTCATCAATCTTCCTCCTATCAGAGTCAGCTGCGGCTTTGCAAAGCCCTGTGGATGGAACAGCACGTAGTCCTAATCTGGTGTGGGAGACCATACCCAGCACCAGTCCTGTGCACAGCACAGACTACATTCCCCTGTGCATGGGTTGGATCATTTTAGGGGAATGGGGCAACTCCCCTCAACTCCCCACAGTATGGGGAGTGTGGAGTTTCTTATGCTTCCTAACTACTCCCACCCCCGCCCACACACACATGGGTATGGATGACAGATGGAGCCCATATGCTCCTTCGCTTTCATTTTGCTGCCATTTGGATCTTTGAGTAAGACAGAATGTAACCCACACACCTAGCGTGGTTCACTGTCCCATGCAGTGGCACCTAGACCACAGCAACATTTAAGACCAAGAGACCTCCACAGCATGGGCTGAGAGCCAGTGGGCTTTTAGCTCAGAGGGTAGAGGCTCCTATACTAAGCTCCAGAGGTCCCAGATTCAAATCTGCCGGGTGGTTACAAGAGCTCTGTCACCAGTGTCTCTTTGCAGGTGGGGAAAGCAAAGACAATCATAAGGTGTAAGCATTTCCTCAGAGGCTGATGGCTGGGGATGGAAGGCTCCTCAGAGGGGTGGCAGATATAAGAAGTGGAGGAAAGAAATGCCTTCTCCAGCCTGGCCCCACCCATACTCCGCTCCAGAGATTGCCTACTGCAGGCGTACTGGCGGTGGAGTGTTGCTGCCCCTAAGTGGCAATTCTCCCCATGCTCTGGGGTGGGGATACTCTGACCATGCACCATCCTCTCTCCCCGTGCTCTGGGGCTGGGGAGGCTGGGGCCATGCACTGCCCACCTTCCCTGTGGTGCTCCAGGCGCGGGAGGGGCTTGGCTCCCATGGGGATGGAGCCTGGGGCAGAAGAGGTGGGGCTGGTGGCTTCCTTCCCTCAGGCTGACCTTCACCCATCACCCATGGCTCCTCTTTATGTCTTCCCCCTACAAATCCCTTTCCCTCAAGGCTGGCTCTGCCCCTTTTTGGTACTCTCTTCTCCCCTGCTGTGCCCTGTGGACAGTGCCACCCGATGTGTATCAGCAGCGTGGGGGAAGGGTGCTTTGCGATGCGCTGCAGATGTTGGCTTTCAACGGGGTGTTCGCGTGGGACTGAAACTGTTGAAACAGGTTTTAACCCTGTGACTAAACACTCCAGCCTGCCAACAGGAAGCAAAAAGCCAGGGCTCCTGCCCAGACAGAAAAACGCAAGTTGATGAACGAACCCCCCCCCCTCTATTGCAAGTCACAGGATGTATGAAAAGAAACCTAAACCCCACACATTTTCAATGCTAATTAAGCAATAATGATCAAGGCACACAGTATTTCCTGGGGACGAATAACTAACCGGGAGGAGATGATGACCCCAGACAGCCATTAATCCCCAGGAAATGCCCCGCATCAAGGTTGTTATTGCTAGTTCAGCCTCAATACGTGAGAAAAGTGCTTTAAAATAGTCCCCGTCTGTTGGTCTTTCCCTGTGTGCTTCTGCTTGTGACTGTGAGCATGCAAGAAGATACATTCCCAGGTCTATCAGCCAATCAGATTGTTCCTCTTGCTCCCTTCCTAAAACTGCCAAGTCAAAGCTTCTTGCCGACACATTTGTGCCAATGTAGCCTCCCATGTGTTGCCACAGTAACAGATACACCAGTTACAGGGCCTGATCCTGAATGGTTTTCAGCCCCTTCAGAGCCAATTGAAATCAATGAGAATCAAGGGTACTCAGCAGGAATTGCAGACACTTAGCCACTCCTAGGGATTGTTCCACACCTTTCAGGATTTCACCCTTTAGGATGGAGAATTAACTTGGGACCTCCCTTGTCCGGCACCCTTGGGACATGAGCAGTCCCAAACCAGGGACTTTGCCAGACCAGGGGAGGTTAGTTTCCCCTGCTGGCTACCAGCTCATGCCTGGCTCCTCTCCGGGCTGTGGGGATCCCCACCCTGCTGCCACCCCCCCAGGCCTGTGTCCCTTCAGCTATCGCTGGCCCCACTGCTGCCAGGGGTTCCATGGCCAGCCCCACAGCTACCAGGGATCCTGGCCAGGGCTCCTGAGCCACCATTGGCCCCACTGCTGCCAGGGGTTCTTGGCTGGGGCCAGGGCTCCCCAGGCAACCTGACTGCCACTGGAGATTCCTAGCCAGGTCCAGGGCTCCCTGGCCACCACCAGAGTTCACTAGGCTGGGGCTCCCTGGGGCAGGGCTCCCCAGTCCCCACAGGACTTCCAGGAGTCTCCCACTCCCAGCCTCCGGGTCTCTTTGTTCCAGCAACATCTGTGATCCTGCTGGACCAGGGATGTTTGTGGACCAGAGAGTCCCAGAATTAGGAGGTTCAACCTGTATATGAGAATGACTCTTGGGATAGTCACTGTACTTTGTAGATCATTCAACAGGCAATGTGGGACTTGGGTCTTGTCACGGTATTGGGAACTGCCTCATCTTCAATATTTCTGTGCATGTCCTTCAATGTAGATTTACATTATAGTTGGGGTAACAGAACAATACTAGCAACAATATTCACTGGATGGTTTTATCTGAAGGGCCACTGTCAGAGCTGCGCAAGCCCAAACCAGAGCTTTGGAGAAACAACACCTGAGATAAAAGTGTTCCCATTGTTATTGTTATTGTTTAAATTCTAATACAAACCAATTTCTCCTGCTTTCCACATCAAAAGCTATTTATGGGATACATCCAGTCCACGTAATTAGCCTCATTAACACAGGTCTCACAATTGACAGGTGTACATATATCTATATCTTGGTTTCTGTTATTTCCACTCCAATTCATCTGATGAAGTGGGTTTGTCCATAAAAGTTCATGATTCTATATATTTTGATTAGTCTCTAAGGTGGCACAAGACTACACATTGTTTTTAAACTGTGGTTTTCTTTGCCATGAAATATCATGACGGTTGCTGCTCAAACATTGCATAATAACCAGGAACTGCAACCGCTTGCAAAGAAAAGTGAAAACAACTGGTAGATTTTCATCACCCAAGCTGAATAAAATACAAAAAAACAAACAAAAAAACCCTCTTACTATAAATGGGGCAAGATTAATTATTTTTAAAAATTCTTGCAGCTTTAATAATGAACGGTTTAGTAACGACACAAGTAAAGAAATGTGTTCTTGAAAAAGATAGGACTTTCAATTTAGCATTGTCCCCTTAAAAATTACAGGCCCTTTTCTCCACAGCCCTGCAGTACTTTCAGTCAGCTTCAGTCAAAGTTGTCCAAATGATTTGAACCCCGTTGCTCTGCTGGAGGGGCTGGAAATGGCACCAGAATAGTCTGTCGCTGTTCATCTGCTCCTGGCATCTGCAGAAAACAATCTATAAAAGCACACACGTAGAAGTCCTGAGACAGTAAAGGGCTGTCTGACCTGAACTCCCACTTCATCCAGCGAGAATGAATAGAATAGCACCTTCTAGGACTGAGCTAATGAAATAGCAGAGCAAGTTCAGTTCTAATGATGGGGCAAAGTTTGCTGTGTTTTTATCCAGACTAGTTCGGCTCATCTCTAATGACAGCATCTATAATCAGAAGAGAAGAAAGCTCCCTACAACACCGTCAAGCATTGCAGAATGCTAGGATTCGAATACATTTCTGTATAAATGAGTAATCCCCTGCCATGCATGGCACTCCCCCTGAATGCTTTCCCAAATTCCCTGCCTTCTTCTCCACATAAATCTCTTCATTTGCAGCAATACCGGCTTCTTGTGTTAATAACATAATGTCACCATTCTTGTAAGATTTATATAGGAAAACTGCCCTGAAAATTGCCCGGTCATTACACATTCCTTTGGAATCAATGTAACCCTGTAAATTATATTTAAATGCCTGCACATTGACGTTCATTAGTGGATGTTTAAAACAGTATTACAGAGGAGAAAAAAACCTTGTAACTAAAACCTGCTCATTTAATACTGTTTTTAAATGACAGAGTAAGTAAACAGTGTCTTCTTACATGGGGGAGGGAGGTAGGGACATGCTTGTTAGATGAAAATTAATAATCATTCAGAAAAAAAGAACCAACCCTATTACTAATCCATACCAAATGGGCAGTCTCTTGGTCTACAGTTACACACTGGCCTATTTCGTATTAGCCAGACTAAGCGGGCATCAAGGGGCTATCGTCTGTCAAAATATCAGCAGGAGGAACAATTGACAAAGCCACCACTTGAGAATGTTGAGTCAACTGGGTAGAATGCAGTGAAAGAAGCTAATGTGCAACCTGGCACACAGTGCCAGCCCAAGCCGTGAGAACCACTTATGTGATAATTGGCCCCTCGCAATATCTTCTGCTCTGCACAACATTGTCTTGGGCTTGTCTTTCAGCACAGGAACTGATCGCTTTGAGATGCTGTGAAATAAACCCCCAGCTTAACGCCCCCACCAGCTGACAGGATAGGAATTCAGGTGGGAAAGCTTGCCATTTCAAGGAGGCTACAAACAGTTTCAGGTAACGCCAGGCTCGCCCAGGGTCAGTAGGAAAAAAGCAGGAAGCTCTTCTGAAAGAAGGAGTAAATTAGGGCTTTCCTAGGCACCTTTTTTTTTTCAGCTCAGAAACATGCAATCTCAGTCATACACACAGTTTGTGTTTCCCTTGTTTAACTGCCTTATTGTCCAACTTTAAAAGCATCTTCTTAGTATATTATTTAATTACCTTGGAGGGAAAGAAGTATAAATCTGAACAATAACAGAGCTATCACAGGGCAGGTATATCTACTAAATATGTAGATGTGATGACCTCCCCTATGGAGGGGAGGAGATTATAAATACAGGTTGAACCTCTCTAGTTTGGCACCTTTGGGATTTGACTGGTTCCGAACGAGAGAATTTTCCAGACCACGGGAGGCCAATATTGTCTAACAGCATTAGCAATATTTCCACTGCTTACTGGGCTCTTAAAAGACATTTGGGAATAAATTAGAGCTAAATAATAGCGTAGAATACTGAGAGCTAGGAATGCTGGCTGCAAACAAACTTTATGAGACCATGGGAAATTTGGCCACACCTATGAAAAGTGGACATCCAGCTAACTAAAATCACTCTGGATGATGGATCTTTCCGGACCAGAGAGTTCTGGACTACAGAGGTTCAACCTGTACTTGGATAGATGGATGGACAATGACAAATGCTGTAGAATATTTGTCTTCTAATCAATCCGGGACTTTCTAGACCTTTCAGTTTTAATTGCTGGAATGCTTTATCTCCATTTTAGTGGGAAAGGTGAACAAAACCGGAGTAGTAATAATCATCATCATAATTCCAGACCACAACTCCTATATACATACATATTTATGTGTGTACAAACCTTTTATATGCATCCAGTGTATAGAGAGCTTCTGTTTGTTGGGGCTTATTAGTTCTTTTTCTGGGGTTTATTTTTAGCAATTTTTTAGTTCTATGTAGCTGTCCCAAAATTCTGGATTTTCAGAACTTCCTCTTTGTACATACATGTAGTACACTATGTTACCCATCCTGTTCCATATTTTCCCCTGCACACACACTCCAAATTACCCCCATCTCTGGGAACTCTGATGAAGCATGCTTGGGAACCATTAGTGAGAATCAACATGATTTACACAGACCATTTAAAGCACAACAGGTTAGTGTGCTTCAGAAATCACACCCCCAGAATTCACATTACTGCTCTGAGTAGATAAGCCCTTAGATACAAACCACAGAGCAGGGATGTTGTCTATAGAAACACACTAGAAGACTCACTAGCATTGCATGGGTCTTTCAGGGCAGGCGGCTAGGGGGGTGCAGGAGTCAGGGCGGGGGTTAGGAAGTGTGGGGTTTCAGAGCAGGAGATGGGCAACTGCTCCCCGGGGCAGGCTGGAGTGACTGGGTATGTGCTGGTGGCCACTGGCTGCTCCCCAGGGCTGGGCTGCTTGCTGCCCTCCTGTGGACATTCTGGGGTATAACTGTCCCCCCATAGTTATTGTCCCCCTGTGCTCATTGGTGAGTATAACTGTCCTTGCTATCACACCCCCTCCCTTTGCATTTGATGAGAAATAATCACATTCCACGCACGTCCCATTGTCCTGGCACAAGCAAACCCAGACCTTGCTTTTAAGTTATGAGAAGAAGCAGCTGCATGCTAAATTTGGTGGTCCTAGCTCTTACCATTTAGGAGGAGTTCTTGAACAAATGGACTCACAGATGGACACACAGATGCACAAACTTTCTCACATATATAGTAGAGTACACTGTGTGAGGGGTGAGCTCAACACAAACTAAGTGTCCATTTCTGGGGTTCTTCCAGTGTTTATTGGATGAACGCTAATTCACTTTTTTTAATTGGGAATGTTTTATCAGTGTTTATCAGGTGAAACATAAAATCAGATGCCATATACCTATGGGAGAGGGCAGTAATTTTGAAAGAGACCACTTTTATGAACATTTCTGAAAGTGAAGGATTCATTCCTTGGTGTCTTCCAACAGATGAACTTGCAGTTCTGAAGAATAAGGTGGAAAACATCTGTTCATCCTAAATATTTCTTTGCATAAACTCACCTACACCTGGCTCTAAAGGGGAGGCAAGCAGAAGGGGAAATCCAGGTACGGGTGTGTACATGCACGCATGCATGGGCACATGCACACAAAATGTGGAACACAGCAGAGAGGGAGAATGGAGATGTGTGTGCTGAGAATGTGGAAGTTGGGAAGGAGGCAAAAATTAGAGTTACGTAGCAGCATATACAGGGGTGCAGGAGATGGGGTAATCTGAGGTGTGAATGCACAGGAACAGAGGGGACAGGTTCCTTTGTGTGGCAGCAATCCAAAGGAACTACACATTCAGCTTAGCTCGCGGCTTTGAGCTGCTCCAGTGATGTAAAGCAGCCAGTCCATATGGGCCCCCCAAATTAAAAAGACAACAACAACAAAATCCAAACTCCACAACAATCCATTGAAGGCTGGACTATATAGTTTCCAATCACTAGAAATATCACCTGGTGGCATCATCTTTGAGTTCCTTCTTCCGTCTTCATGCTTGAATTTATTCAGAAAAAGAAAAACTTCCTTAAGTTGGAGGGCAAGTTGAACATGCACATTAGTAATTTAGGGTAAAAGCCATTACCGGGCTTTTTCAACATCCCCAAAACAAACCTTTTACACTCTGCAAATTCAGAATGAAGGTTACATTTAAAAGCAAGATGTTGAGATGAGGAAATGTACAATGGAAGCATCCCAAGCAGTGTTAACCCTTCCCAGGAGTGACACGATGAGGGGGGAAGAAAGGTGGGGGGAATCTCCTGTGTGTTTAAAAATCTAATCTTAGCTGGACCACAAACACTAACATGCATTAATCATAAAGCATAAGGGTTAGAGCAATATGTCCCAGCAGGGTTAGCTGTGTCTTTTTGGAAGTGAAGAAAAGGGTCTAGAGGGATCCACTGACACCAATATTTTGAGTCGGGTTACAACTTGCGTAATGATTGGTACTCTGGTGCAGATTGTGAAACCAGCACACTTATGTCATTGTGCAATGCCAGTTCCAATAGATGCTCATTAGACAGCTACCTAGTGATCATAGGAACAGCCACATGAGGTCAGACAAAAAGGTCCATCTAGCCCAGTATCCTGTCTTCAGAAAGTGGCCAATGTCAGGTGCCCCAGAGGGAGTGAACAGAACAGGTAATCTGCAAGTGATCCATCCCCTGTCACCTATTCCCAGCTCCTGGAAAATAGAAGCTAGGGACACCATACCTAGGGACTCTGCAAATACCCTTTATTCAGTATCACATCAGCCAAGGATCACACCCACTTTCCCATGAGGCTGAGCAGGGACACATTCTGTCTGTCTCTCTGAAGACTAGGTGTGTGTCTCATAGTTCATACAGAGTTTTGGGTTCTTCGCATTGTCTTATTCATTTCTTCAGATTAACTCCATTGTAGCTGCATTTAAGTCTGAGCACCTGGAGACCTAGCCTAAAGGACTGAATTTGCCTCGGCGCAGAACAACAGCACAGGACCTATGCACCGAGGCCGACAGCCGCTGTGGGCCCCAAAGCAAGGTGTGTGTGGGCCCAGTTCCGATTCCCTGGAAGGGGTGGGGCTGAAGGCACAAGGGGCAGGACCAAAGGCAGTCACCTTAGTGCCACACAGATCCTGGTGCACTCTCTGCAGCCCTCAGAGACGCACAGAGTGGCGCTCCAGTGCTCCTGTAGCAATTCAAAGGGACCCAGGGCTCCAGCCACAGCAGCTGGGAGCTTCAGGCCCCTTTGAATCTCCAAGCCCTGGGGCAATTGTCTTCTTTGCCACTCCCACTCTCCAGGGGCCGGCCTGGCACCCATATAACCAATCTGGAGGGGCTAGAAAGGGATTTAAGTGGTGCACAGGCTTTGAGCTGGCCCACCACACAGGGACGAATGTCACTTTACATCTAGACTACGTTCTTCTTTCGAAAGGAGATATGCAAATTCGGTGCTAATTTGCATATCTTCTTCCAATCACTTTTTCGAAAGTGTTTTTTTCTAAAGTGAAAGCAGTTTAGACGGGGGGGTTCAAAAGAACCCCCATTTTTCAAAAGAACCCTGTACACCTCATTTTTAAGGAAGAAGGGTTCTTTTGAAAAAGGGGGTTCTTTCAAAAAAATCCTGTCTAAACTGCTTTCACTTTCAAAAAAAACCACTTTTGAAAAAGCGATCAGAAGATGATATGCAAATTAGCACCAAATTTGCATATCTCCTTTCGAAAGAAGAAAGTAGTCTCGATGTACCCTCTAAGTGGGAAATTAGTTTATGGGGCAAAGATGCTCACACTGAACTTCAACGGTGACCTGTGAGACTTTTCTCAAACAGGATTTTCTTGAGAGAAATGGCCTGATTTATAGCTACCGGAAAATATGAAATCCATGTATGTTTTGGCACATCTGTAGACCCTGAAGAGAGAAGAAACAAGCCTTTTGTTTTTTAATGATTCACAGAATTGCAGCTTACCCTTAAAAAGTGGGAGACCTAAATGTTTGCACAGCAAATATAACTTCCTTTATGACAGAAAATTTCCCGTAGTAGAATTTTCTATGCTTTATGCTTTCTAAAAATAGTGATCCTTCTGAGCTGTTGCTGGAGCAACACACATGGTGAGCTACTGCTGTTTTCAAGGGATACATTCAACAGGCTATTTCATTCATCCTTATATGGCGAGTGTGGTCTTGTCACATTAAACGCAGGAGAAAATCATGGCTGAATCATGACACTTTCCCCCTAGGTTTCATCAAAACTTATGATGGCTGTGGTGTTGCCTTTGGCTGCATCCTCTTATCTTCTGATCCATTCTACCTAGCAGCAGCATGTAGGGGCCAGTGCATAGAATCACAGAATACCAGAAGTGGAAGGGAACTCAGGAGGTCATCACATCCAGTCGCCTGCCCTCACAGCAGGACCAAGTACCATCTAGAACATCCCTGAGAGATGTTTAGCCAACCTGCTCTTAAATATCTCCAGTGATGGAGATTCCACCACATCCCTAAGCAATTTATTCCAGTGTTTAACCACCCTGACAATTAGGAAGTTTTTCTTAATGTCCAACCTAAACCTCCCTTTACTGCAATTTAAGCCCATTGCTTAAATGGTCAATGTGGTCTACGCCAATGCCATTGTATCTCTTCAGTTTACAGCTATGGTAAAAAACACAGCTATATTCATGCATGGTCCAGTAAATTGCCCTACCTGGGGATCAATCTTAGCATGAACAATTCAGGCATTTGGCTCCCAGATTAATAATAAACATCTTATAACAAGATTTCCTGAGGTCAGACCAAGCACTGACTTGCATCAGCGCCAACATCAGGCCAAAGACATGACAAATGGAGCCAAGAAAAGGAAAGCTGAGAAATTGGATCAAATCCTGCCACCTCCCTTCTCTCCCTGACGCCATGAGAGAGCTCCTCGCCCCATTCCAATGCTGCACAAAGGGCCAGAGTGGTGTAAAGGGCCCTAAAAGCCATGTATTCAGCCAAGGGAGGATTGCCCCAGCAAAAGCATTTGTGGGGACAGCCATAAGACTGTCCTTCAAGGACCCCTTCATAAGCCCTGATGTAGCAGTCATCGCCGTGGAGACCGTGGGCATAAGGCGGCCTTGAGGAGGCAGCTCTAACATAGACCCCAAGGAATGTCTTTGTTATGCCAGGGTCCTCGCCAGCCACCAGAAAAGCCCAGCACTGGGTAGGCACAAAGATGGTTCCTAGTCACCATACCCTCCGCCCCCCTGCTGGGCTGCAGGTTCTGTGCTTTGCCCCTCATGCCAAGCTGTTGCTGTACCTGCTCTGGGAAAGCGGAGCCAGTGGGAAAGGTCGTCAGCATTGATGGAAGGATGCATCCATTCGAAATGTGTACATCTGAACCAGCCAGAAGTAGACATCCACCCTTAACATGGTGCCTGCATTCTGGTCCTCGGGCAACGAGGGCCTGATCCTGATCTCACTTCTGTTGGTTTCCAACTGGTTTGACCTCAGAGGCATGACCTCTGATTGACACCAATATAACTGAGAACAAATCCAGTCCCTAGCCTTGCCATAATCAGAGTGTTAACCAGTTGAACACACAGGAATTTAGAGTCTGGATGAATCTCAAGGATGTTTGGGGGTTGCCAAACAAGACAAACCTGAAACCCTCACATGACGTACCCTCCTTCTAAACCACCAATAGCATGTGACATGTTCTACACATGGAGAGATATAGCTACAGACATCTGGCACCCCCATGTTTCAGCAGATATTTGGTAGCTTGCCAGCGTTTGGCTTTATTATGGCATCCCACAGTTGTTATTTACCACCAAGAGAGGTTTGCCCACTGGCATTAATAATAATAAAGGCCTCCTCCTCCATAACAAACTAAGGGTTGGAGACAGAGTCAGAATCATACATTTCACTCCTCTCCGCTCCATTCTGAGTTACTAGACCACCCTCCTCTTCATCTGCTTGGCAGATTGCTTGTGTCACACTGAGGTGGGGACAAGGGATACCACCGACTGAGAGTCCTTTAGTGCCTGTCAGCTTTTCAGCCGCGCTTGGTCTTTTGTTTCCCAGCAACTGGTGGTGGAAGAGAAGGAGGAGAGGAGGGAGGTCAATGGGTCCTTGATGTTATTCAGTAGTACCGATAGTTTTCAACGACTATGGCTTAGTCTACACAGCAAAGTTAGGTTGGTGTAAGCTGCACTCTGTGGACCTCATTGTGCTTGTTTCTACACTTAAATGTGTTTCCTGCTGATGGAAGCACCCCGCAAGAGCAGCAGCTTCCCAAGAAGCATCAATCCACAGTACATAGACTGAGACTGATACCAGAGGTATCCCAAAATAGCTACACCGCATCTACATAAGCTGCCCATTATTTCAAAATATTTTTCAAAATATTGAGTGCACTATTTCGCCAACCCGGTAAACCTTGTTGCACGAGGGTTAAGGGATGGCTCAAAATAACGCATTATTTCTAAATTTGGCACCGTGTAGATGTGTCAAATTTCAAAATAAGCTATTTCGAAATAGATTCGAAATAAGATACGCAATTTGCATAGCACAAATTGTGTGTCTTCTTTTGAGTTTAGGGTGCTGTGTAGACATACCCTAACAGTCCTCTACCAGCTGGCCCACAATGCCTGACACTGACCATTTTGGTGACACTTGTGAACCCTTCTGCCCATGGGTTACAGAGTCTGGAAAATCCCTCCCCCTTTCAAGCTCCACAAATATTTGAAATTCTTTCTCCTTGCTACCTAGAAGCACTCCACTGTTGTGTGTGACCATCCAGTGGACCATGCGAGCTCCGTGTTCCAGAAACACTCCAGCCTGGAGTAGACAGGAGATAACGGAGGAGAGAAGAGGCTATGCTAGCACAACTAGGGATCAGCCACAGGTGACCAGGAATCCAGCTATGCTATGAGCCAATTTGAGACTCAGCTGAAGTCCAATCAGTCCCTACATTTGAGCATGGGTTGCTCCGATGTAGAGGAAGGCTCCTCGGGGTAATACAGAAATGTATTTCCTATTACAGTGATGGTGCCCCCAACTTAATGGGACAGAGCTATTGACTTTTCTGTAATTTACTCATGCTAATGAAGTACACCGAAGAGAGGTCAACTTGTTACCTGGGAGGGAGAGTAGGTTGATTTAACCATTAATATCACTAGCCCTTCCCTTTTGAGGAAATTTTTGCTCCTCAAATCGTATCAAGAGCAACAAAGATTAAAAATTCTGGTTCATAGTTCTTTTATCATAAGCCCCCTAAACGGGCAACAAGAGGCACATAAAAGTATCAGCCGCAGTGCTTCATCTGACGGTCTTTCCCAACAAGCAGGAGAAGGAAAGCTTGCCTAAGACAAAGATGGTGTGTTAGGAATATACTGCATCTGATGAGAAATTGGATAAGTGGAGTTCATTGGAGTCTAACACTCTTTTGCTGTTAGAACTTAGCCAGAATAATAACTCTAGTGCTCTTACCAGAGGGTCACTAGATATTTAATCCGGAGCCTTGGTTCTGCATTTCATCCAGATTAGTGGGGTGTTGTGAAATAGGTAAAGGAAAGGCTCTTGGCCAATGAATTATAAAAGGCAAAAATGTTATAATTATAAAAGGCAAAAACTGTTTCCAAGCAGTTATTAGGAGATTGTCTTTCTCACCCTTACTGCACCACAAGAAAGTTTGTGATGTGCCTTTACATAGGGCCTGGTTTGGCCGGTGGCCACCTCTGACTAATTTGACCATTGAGACTAATGTATCCTCTTTACGGTCACCTTCTCTCCCAGCTTACCCTCATTTGTCTGTTTATTCTCTTGTTGCCTCTTGCCAACATCCCACACGACAAGCTCTCTGGGGCAGTGTGGCAGGCCCCTCCCACCTACCCTCTTAAGTCCAAGGCCCTCCGGCCTGAGTCCGAAGCACAGTCCAAGTCCGGCCGTTTTTGGCCAGGCCAAGGCCCTCTGGCCAGAGTCTGCAGTGCAGTTTAGCTCTGGCCCTTTAAGACAAGGCAAAGGCCCTCCGGCCTGAGTCCACAACACAGTTTAAGGTTGTAGTGGGGATGCACCCCAGGTAGAGGGACCCAGGCCCACCCTACTCCACCGGGTCCTGGTCCAGGGTCCTGTGAGCAACCAGGTAGCAGGTCGCTCCCTCGGCGGGGCAATCCGGCCAAAACACACCAAGGTTCTCGGGGCAGGCGAGGAGGTTCCCACTCCTGCCCTGGGCCACTTCCTACCTGGTTCCCTGGGGTTCCTGCCCCTGTACTCACCCAGCTTGCCATGGCCTCCGGGCCAGCGTCTCCTCGGCAGGCAGTCCCTGGGTCACACCAGCTCACCTCTGCATCTCCCCCGGCCTCTCCTGGAGTCTCCAGTGATAGCTGTGCAGCAGCAGGGGGCTCCTCCACACATCCTTCTCCTCCAGCTGTCTCCCCAGACTGAGTCCTTCCCCAGGCTTTTAAAGTGGAGCTACAGCCCGGGCATGCTCGGTAGGGCTGCGGGGGAGGAGCCTCTGCAGCCAGGTAACCCTGGCTGGGCCCTGCAGGTTCAGTACGGGGCTGCCTCGCCCCCACAGGCAGGGACTGGCTTTGTTTTACTTATAGCCCTAAGAGTCCCAACTGGAGCCTTTCATCCCTAGGGTAACGTGGTAAGACTAATAATAAAACCACAAACACACCCCAGTCTTTGCAGAACTAACGTCCACCTTCTTCTTCACCATTTCCCTTAATTTTCTGATGTCTCCTGACCTCGTTAGGTTGTAAACCCTCTTCCATGCCCTAATTGGGCTGCTGGTACCCTGGCTTTCGGTGCAATGGAGTAAGCGGGCTCCTTGCTGAAAGCAGGTGTTAGGTGAGATAGCAGGTGATAGGTGGGAAATGGAACAAATCCTGGCTCTACTCCCACTGCATGCACAGAGGTTAGTAACGTCCTGTTGGTTTAGGCCAGCCACACATTACTGTCCCACAGGAACAAGGAGGAAGCATGCAACTCAGATGTGATGCCCAGTCACAGTGCCTTTGGGTGCTGCAGCTGGGTTGGTGCAGGCTATGCCTTATTAGGGCTGTGAGTAAAGTCACAATCGAGCATCTCCAGGGCACAGCCTGGGGATAATGGGTGGCCCAGCACTGAAGCTCTAGACTAGGATTTAGGCAAATTGTGTTCAAGCACTTGCTCTGCCACAGACTTCCTGTGTGATCTTGGGCAAATCACTTAGCCCATCTGTGCTTCAGTTCCCTTTCCTCACCGGCGTGTCATGTGAATACAGTAATGAGTGTGAGGTGCTCAGATGTGGGATCTATGGGTGCCCCAAAAAAACTGCTTTGTAGCCTAATGTTCTCTCATAGTCATGCACTTCAAACAATGAACTAGGTGTTTTTAGTGTGAACTGAAACTCATGTGCTTATGCTAACTTTAGTCCCCGGATGAAGTCAAGAAATTCACAGCTGTTTCCAAGTATTGCTGAAGAAAGAGCCTGAAAATCTTTCTTGACATGCCAAGTCTATCAAAAGTCATAGGCACTGTTGGCTAGTTGGGTGACCCAGAGGAAGAGAAGAGGGATAGGGAATGAAACAGCCTGAAAGAAAGAAACAGAGCCTTGCTTGCTCACATAGCTGTCTTTGACAAACATAAAATATAATTAATAGATGTAATGTCTTGCCCCACTTTTAGCAGAACAGAGCTTCCCACCCAATAAAGCAGCTGTGTTTTCAGGTTGCTGACTGATTCCTGTTCAAGGGCCAGGAAGGAATTTGTCACATCAGGGCCAAATTGGCTTCATGGCATCCTGGAGTCACAGCTGGATTACCTAGATAGGCTTGGAAATGCAATGTTACGAATTGTATGCAGGCTACATTGCAACATGTGGCTGCTGTCCCATGTGGAGAAATTGGAGGAGGGCCAGAGAAGAGCAATAAAAATGATTAAAGATCTAGAAAACATGGTCTATGAGGGAAGACTGAAAGAATTGGGTTTGTTTAGCTTAGAAAAGAAGACTGAGGGAAGGGGGAGGGGATGACAGCCACTTTCAAGTATCTAAAAGGGTGTTACAAGGAGGAGGGAGAAAAATTGTTCTCCTTGGCCTCTGATTATAGGACAAGAAGCAATGGGCTTAAATTGCAACAAGGGAGGTTTAGTTTGGACATTGGAAAAAACTTCCTAACTGTCAGGGTGGTAAAACACTGGAATACATTGCCTAGGGAGGTTGTGGAATCTCCTCCCCTGGAGATATTTAAGAGCAGGTTAGATAGATCATCTATCAGGGATGATCTAGATGGTGCTTGGTCTTGCCATGAGGGCAGGGGACTGGACTTGATGACCTCTCGAGGTCTCTTCCAGTTCTAATATTCTATGATTCTATGTGGATAAAAGGCCACAGGGCCAGCAACCAGAAAGTAAAAGAAATGGGATTGTGCTGCTGGCCCCAGGTACATAGGCCAATGAGAGGCCTGAAGGCCTTGCATACAGGGGTATCTTCTATTCCCTTTGCAGGGGGGAAGGAGAAAGAATTTAAAGGAGCAAGCTGAATCCTTTGCAGGGGGAAGGAGGAAGGAGTTAGCAGAGCAGGCTAAATCCTTCGGGTAGGTAATTGATAGTCTACCCTCAGTTATGATCTATGACAGGGCTTTTCAAAGCTGGGTCACGGGCCCGCGTGGGTAAGCTGCTGGTGGGCCGCAAGATGCTTTGTTTATCTATGTGTCCATGGGCACGGAGCCTCAACGATTCCATGCGGTTGTCTGACTTTGAAATCTATGACTCTAAGGGCTTTCATATTTTGTGCGGCTTCCATTTTCCTTTAGCTGGACCAAAACCAAATACCAGAGAAGGGTTTGATTCCAAGCCCTCAAAAGACTTCATACAATTCAAAGCTCTGGTCAATCACTGGGAATACAAGAAATTATAAGAAGTCCTTTCTCCTCAGACCTGAGATCTGATAATGACATCCCCTAGGAAGTCCACTGAGGTTGAAGAACAGCATTAGGCAGTTAAAGAATAGGCCTCTCATGTATACTGTGCATACCAGCAGAATTACGCAGAGAAATGAGAGACTGGCTGTAAATTGAAGGCTTTACTGCATTCAGCATTGACAGCTTCTGGAGCTAGATTTCATGCAGAGCCTGAGTCTCATGTACTCGAAGACCTCATGTGCCAGGAAAAGTTATACACTTTAAGGTATGGCCTGGCTTTAAAGACCTATAGTTAAACTGGTGTAATTCCTTGTGTGAACAATCTTCTCCCAAAGTAAGAGGGCCTTTTTCCTAGATTACTTTATGTGACTTTGGATGCTGCTTAAACTAAACCAAAAAAAAAATGCCATTTATATTCTGGAGTAAGTATGCCCACACTGAGAGTTGTACTGGTTTAACTATATCAGTTTAACTATACTGGAATAATTATATCATTATAACTGGTAAGACTTTCCCATGCAGACCAGACCTAGTGCCCCTTTACACTGTGTTGGCAAAGGGTGAACTGTGGGTGTAAATGCAACGTGCGTCACTGTCAGAGCTGTTTAAAGGATCCCTGGCGGGTGCCCTCATGTTTTCATTATGCAGCTGAGTCATCCTCTCACACAGCACATGCTGAGGTTGGAGAAAAGAGGATAAAAATTGCACTAATTAAATGCAGAGGTTTTTGCTTGTAGCCCACCTAGTAGAACCGCAGGGGATTCTTTTGTTTCTGATTTAGGAGAACAAAAAAATGTATTCTTCCTTCTGCAGAAATAAACAAGTGGGTTTACACCTCTTCCCTGGAGGATTCACTATCCTGGCTTGCCTTCAAGGACAGCATCCATCTTTTCAAAACAGAAGAGTCAGAGGGAAATGCAGGGCTTCAATAGTATATAGCACTTATATAGTGGCTTCTTGTTGAGGATCTCAGTCCTTCACAAAGATTCATAATGAATTATGTCTCACATCGCATATTTGAGATACACTAGGGAAGTATTATTCCCATTTTACAAATGGGGAAACTGAGGCACAGAGTGAGTACATGACAAATTGAGGGCCACGTGGAAAGTCTGTGGCAGCATCAAGAACTGAATTCAAGTCTCTTGACCTCCAGTCCTGTACTTTACTCAAAAGACTTACTTTTGCCTAACTGTGACAATACTTCTAATGTAAAGTTAAGACTTGTCCCAAAATGAACCTCTTACTTGCCTCTCCCACATGATGTTTCTCCACAAGAATATGCCCTAGGAATTATTTTGGAAAAGTGCTGTGGCCTATGTTATATAGGGGGTATGTGGGATGATCACAAGGGTCCTTTCTGGCCTTGGAGTCTGTGAATCTGAATGACAACGATCCTTCAGAATTTGATTATGTGTATTTTGTCCTTTTTCAGTGTATTTTACAAGACTTTTGGAGCCAAATTGGAGATGTTACTAGCTCTTCCCAGAAAAGCAGGTGAATTCCCTTGCTTTACAATTATTTATTTTTCAGAACCCTCTGTAACAAATCTCGCGGACTTCGAAGAGGCGTAAATATTAAATTAGCCCCCCACTGTGCAGGCTTTTGGCAATCCCATCGAGCTCCTCGACTGAAATTATTTGAATCAGAAAGACAGTGATAGAACAATGTCCTGTTTCCATAATAGTGGGAGACATGACCGCATGCAGCTCCAGGAGCATGTTACATTGTAGTTAGCACCAAACCTACCACGTCTCTGTGTGAGATTATGGATGCTGACAGAGAGAGGACACTGGGCTGGGCATAGTCCTGGAAGGCAGAAGACTTGGGTGTTTTTTCCAACTATTATTTCTCCATGGCTTTGGGCAAATCTCTCAGACTCTCTGTGTCTCCATTACTAGATGTGTAAAATGTAGACAATGTCAGTGACCGATTTCCTGCAGTACCTTTGAACCATGCAAGTTGTAACCCCTCTCACATGGTTTGGGTCCATGAATTCCTCTAGACTCTTTTCTTTCCTTCCAAAAATGCATATCTACACATGCCAGCCCCGTTTGCAATAACCACATAGTTTTACTATGAAGCGCTTTAATTTACGTGGATGAAAATTGCTATATAAATACAGCATACTATAAATACAGGAACAAACTCGACTTCAGTCACACTGAGGAGGGCCTTACTCCACATGATTTCCTGGTGATTTCAACAGGCTCAGTTGTGGAGTAAGATACCACTCCCTATAAGGACAACCTGAACCTGATCTGTAATGGTGAATAAAGACTAGAGAAGACTGAAGTTTTTTGACTGAAAATGTCTCCTTGGAAGCTTTTTACATGGGCAGCAAAGGTAATTTTCAATCAAACTTTTGATTGAGGATATTGCAAAACAAAACAAAATGAAAAGGTTTGTTTTGATTTTCAAACATCGAAAATGTATTGGAACTATGTGGATGTATGCATTTTTCCCATTTCCCCCCACTTTTTTGATGCTCAGTGCACTTGCATGTATGTAGCAGGAGGGGATATCATTTTTTCCTTCTTTTTTTCTCTTTGCTACTCTATCACACTTCAAAACTTCCTCAACTTTTGAGATGTGGCAGAGTTCCTGAGTTTTGTTTTCTCTTTTGCTGCCCTGACAATTTTCCAAAGTTGGGGAAGGTTTGACGTTAGAGAATGGAAAAAGGGAAACGGCAAAAAGTTAGACAAAGAAAAACAACCATAAACATTTTTCATTATATTGGATTCAGTAGCCTAAATCTGGGAGCAGGGTAGTAGGAGGGGGAATGAAGAGCTGAACGTTGGGCACCTCCTACCCTGGTCTTGCTGAGTCCAGCTCTCCAGCCTGCTTCAGCACAGACACAAGGCAGCAGACATATCCTGTAAGCAGCACAGTACAAGACCTTTTCCTAGCATGCATGTACATAGCCTCTCTAAGGCCTGGTCTACACAATATGGGAAGATCGAAGTAAGATATGCAACTCCAGTTACGTAAATTACATAGTAGGAGTCAATGTATCTTAAATCCCTGTCCACACAGTGGGAAGTCAATGGGAGCAAATGCTCTGGTCAGCTTCCCTTACTTCTCGTGAAGAGCAGTACTGGCCATTTCAGTTTGATGTAGCGAGTCTAGACCACACCCATTAAATCGAACCCCAGATGTGATCTCAGATGAAGTATCTCGCATGAAATATTTCGCAAGAAGCATATTCCAGTTATGTCCAGGAGTGACTACTATCTGTGGGAAAGGGGGTGCAGGAAGGGCCACCCAGCGGGGCAGGGCGGGAGCATGTTGGGGCACCCTATTTATCAATTAAAACATTGGCATGTGCATGGGGGGCAGAACACCTCCTGATTGCTACCATGAGTCATGTGGTTATGCCATATTCATATCCATAAGCATGTTCCCATAAAGAATATGGAATGCCCTGTCACAGTGTAATATAGGTGGTATCAGGACCAAATTTCATGGTTCTTACTGATTTATAGAATGACACATAAAAGCTTCCAGGTCTCTATATTGTTTAGCACTTGGGAGTTGGGTTTGTCAGAAGAGAAGACCCAGCGTGTGTCTTTAATGTGGCCCTTTTTGACCCAAGTGACATATCAAATTCTGGAAATGTTCCAGTTGGGAACAGAAATAGATGATGGAGTTTGGTATTTTCTGTGATGTGGTCATGTTTAATTACAAGGAATGTACAAAGTCCTGCTTCTCCAAATGCAGGAGGGACTAAAACCAAAACAGCTGTTTCTTAGTTTACATCCCCAAGCCTCTTTATCAACACCAGGCCCCAGAAACTCTCTCTAGCTTTTTTTCCAGCTCATACCACGCTTAAGGCTATGTCTGCATTGGCACGATCTTGTGCAAAAGCAGCCGCTTTTGCACCAAAACTTGCTGCCTGTCTACACTGGCCGTGAGTTCTTGTGCAAGAACACTGATGTTCTAATGTATGAAATCAGGGCTTCTTGCGCAAGAACTATGATGCTCCCGCTCAGGAATAAGCCCTCTTGCACAACTGTTCTTGCGCAAGAGGCCAGTGTAGACAGGCAACATGAATTTATTGCGCAAGAAAGCCCTGTGGTTAAAATGGCCATCAGAGCTTTCTTGCGCAAGAGAGCGTCTACACTGGCATGGATGCTCTTGAGCAAAAGCACATCTCTTGTGCAAAGGCACATGCCAGTGTAGACGCTCTCTTCTGGAAGAGTTTTTGCACAAGAACTCTTCCGCAAAAGAGTTCTTGCGGAAAATCATGCCAGTGTAGATGTAGCCTTATTGGGTGCTGCTTGTCTTGTTTGCTCTGCTTCTGTGTATCCGGTGTCTCTCCTTCCTTTGTGTTTTGTCTTCTCTCTCTCTCTCTCTCTCTCTCTCTCTCTCTCTCTCACACACACACACACACACACACACACACACACACACACACACTTGCAAATAATACTGAGCAACACCCCCCCACACATAGTCCAAAACCTCTGGGCAGGTTCACCCTCCCTGTTTTTGTCTTAGATGGGAGGCTTGTGATGGAAATATCTGTATCACTGTTTGCTCACAACAAAACTTAGGTGAGAGCATCTATTCCCAGCCATAGTAACATACGACCTATCCGTATGCTATTTCTTGATAGATAATGTAATTCCCCTAATCTGGCACGTTGAACTTTGAAATAGCATACCAACTGGTCAATGGAGATTTATATATTTTTCAGAATCTCTCTGTTTGACATGGGTAGATCTATTAAGCCCTTTAAAATGGCCTCAGACCTTCTTAACGAGGAGACTGTGACTCACTGCATTAAGACTCCCGAGCTGTTGCCATATGGGTGTAAGGGGGGGGGGTCTGCTGACAGGATGTTCTCTGTTAGGGCCCCTGCCCCTTTGGCACTGACTTACCACCTTGGTCTGTAAGGGTATGTCTACACAGCAGTGTTATTTCAGAATAATTGACGTTATTCCAAAATAACATAGTCTGTGTCTACACACAAGTAGTTATTTGGACATAATGTCAAAATAATGTTGAACTGGAGGACTTCTTACTCTGACTCCTATAACCCTCATTTCACAAGGAGCAAGGGAAGTCGAAGGAAGAGTGTTCTTCCTTTCACTTCCTGCTGGGTAAACAGCACCAAAAGCCAAATTCAGCTATTTCATCTTTAGCTACGCAATTGACGTTGCTGAAGTGTTGCTGAAATTGCGTAGCTTATTTCGGCTTTAGCCCTGCTGTGTAGACGTGCCCCAAGAGCTTGAGGCTCTTAACTTCTGGATGCACTGGAAAACTTATTTTATATCTCCAGGGACTAAAGGAGTTGACAGATGGGTGAGTTTGGAAGTGGCTGATGGGGACTGAAGGTGATGTTGTTGTCAAGGTTAATTAAAATCTTTGTTATACATACATTGCTGTCAGGATAATGTTACCTGCAGAGAAGTGCCAGAGTCTGTTTTTTATTATATGTGTTTTTTAACACCACCTAGTGCTCAAGTGATTTTTTGTTTAGTATAGTAGACATGTCATATGTAACTAAATTCCCTTCTCTAGTCCTGGTTTTCCACTTCTTCTCTACAGGGGTCTATGGTGCTCAGGTGTTTCAAATAAATCTCAGTGATTCCATTAGTGTCTTTGGGTGTCTGATTCCTCAAGACTTGAACATGACTCTTGCTGGCTTCCAGCTTGTGTCAGTTCCCAGGTGGAGCCCAGTTGTTAGGCTAGACTGTGGTTTTGTACATCTTCCAGAGCCCCAAATTGTTGTTGCCTTTCATCTGAATTTTCATGTGTAGCATTTGCATAGGTTTGAGCAGGAGTGAAATTAATTTAATTTCTTACAGGTTCTGTCGTGTCACAAACCCACCTTGGCAGGAAGTGGGCTCAGGGCAGGGTGTTGGGGAGAGTGTAATATGACAATACCTGTAAATAATGTAAGTGTGGGGGGCCCAAGGCAAGGGATTGGGGTGTGTGGTAGCATGAGGGAGCTCAGAGCAACGGGTAGGAATGTCAGGGCAGGGGGCTGGGGTGTGTTGGGTGGGTCAGGACAGGATCTTTTGGTGTGTGGAGTGTGCAAGCGGAACAGTGTTCAGAAGCTTTGTTTTGCTTAGCTCGACTCTTGCATTGTCTGGGTAAAGTGTGTGTGTATGGGTGGGGGGGGAGACTTTGGAAAGCAGCTTGTGTTCCTTGCTTTAATGTCATGTTTCCCAAAGAGTTAAAGTATAACCCAGTGACCCTGTTGGGACAGACTGTGAGAGAAGTGCACAGGTTGCTGAGTGGACGGGGGAGGTTCAGACAGGGTAGAAGGAAGTTGGGATTTTGCAGTCTGTATGCCAAAGAGGGGTGCTAGACACTGAATCTTCTTAGCTCCCGCCCCAGCTCATCCATCCCAGCCCCCTAAGGCCAGCCAAGGAGCTGCTGGGCTGCCGAAGTTTTCTCCCCTCAGCCCTTGCAGCCAGCTGAGAAACTGGCTGTGTCCCCATCCCGGCTCCCTCTCTCTGGAAAAAGGCTCACCTGTCCCCAGTCAGAGCCAGACTAGGAACTGCAGTCACCACAAACCAAAAAACCAGCTCAGTTCCAACAGATGATGAGGGGCTTTGCTCCAAAGAGCTGATAGACCAGATAGGGGATCTGATTGGCTTCAGTGCCTGGAAAGAGCTGATGAGGCTGCTCATTCAGTAGCTGATGGGCTGCCAGCAGCTGGATTGGTCAGATGGGGAGAGCTGATTGGCTCTAGTGCCCAGAAACAGCTGATGAAGCTGCCAATGCAGTAGTTGATTAGCGTCTAACAACTGATTCTCCCCGGGTGCTGAATATGCATCTGTCTGTCGGTCGGTCTGTTCATCCCTCTGTGAGCCGGTTTGTTCAAGAACACCTCCTAAATGGTAAGAGCTCGAACAGCGACATTTGGTACGAAGCTTCTTGTTATCATAACTTAAAGCAAGGTCAGGGTTTGGTTGTGCCAGGACAATGGGATGTGTCTGGAATTCGACTGTTTCTCATAAAATGGAAAGGGAGGGATCTGGCAGGAGGGACAGTTATACTGCAGAATGACCACAGGGGGAGCAGTAAGATGCCATAAATGAGGACCAGGACAGCTATAACCCCCTTGGACCAGCAGGGGTCAGAGGTGGAGAAAAAGGGACAGCTATCTACTATATGTTTCAGAGAGTTTGTCTGTTTCTGTGTCTGTCTTTCCCCCACTCGGGGGCCATGCACTCCTTTCCCCCAGTTGTCCCAGCTGGAGCTGCAGTGGCTATGCAGAGACAGTTCTCACCCGGCCCCAAGCTGCTGGGGTGACAGAGGGTTGGGGTCATCCTCTCTCCCCGGGGCAGCCTGAACCCCTCATCCTCAGCCCAACCTCAGAGCAATGGTTTAAATGAATTAAAACAAAACTTATTTGAGTTAAGGACCTGAGCACCACCAGGTAAATTCTGTACTGGGAAATAAAGTCCTTTTTTCATTTGCCCATCCACAGGTATTTCAGCAAAGCCAATCCTTCTCTGAGTGTACGCCTAAGATCCAACAAGACTAGATACTGGTTTGCTGCATTGGTTAGTCCTTAAGTCTCCATGGACCAGACTGTGATTTGCATTAAGGCTCCTTCACTTCAGCCTAGCCTTAAAGTGAGTGTAAGTGGCTCCCACTTTAAGCCCTCTTTCTCTGAAAGAACCATATAAAGTGACTTGGATGTAAACAAGAACTAGAGGCCCCTGAATTCAGAGCAGGACTCCATCAAAAATGCATCGATAGATTCAAAGAAGGCTTCTCCTTGTTTTTGCCCCGGTTTCTCTAAATTTTCATGACTGTCTCATGCCAAGCTGCTTGTATTCTTCCAAAGTTATTGCATGTAGGAACAATGATCTACCCTATTTAGTATTAAAGCACACATCCCGGACCAGGACTGGTCTCCTTGGTAGGCTATATTTTAAAATACCTAGATGATTGCTATGTAGTTTGTTTTGTCACTGGTGCAATATGACAGTTTTCTTGTTTTAGCAACATTTTGCTCTTTCGTTTTAGGCCCACCGTCTACATTTGTTAATATTGGTCTAACCGAGATGGCGTTTCTGGGTTTCAGTTTGAAATCCTGCTAATTTTGAACATGCCATTGAGCTCATTACAAATGTTATGTTTATCGGTAGCACAGGGCATAGTAAGCTCTAACAGCCCTGCTAACGGTATAAACAGAGTAGAGTAAGCTCTTACAGCCCTGCTAATAATATAAATGAAGTAGAGTTCCTTCCCCAATTTATATTCCACCCGGAAATCTCAGGTGAAATCTTTCCCCAGTGCAGCCAGTGGGAGTTTTGCCATTGGTTTCATGGGGGCAGAAGTTCACCTTCTGTCTTTGCAGATTCAAACTCATATGCTGGTTCTAGACTATATTGAAGATGAAGGTTGGAAACCATGAAATTCCAAGTTTTATAAGGCTCAAAGGGACCATTGTGATCATCAATAGGTACTTAGTTGCACAAATGCTCAACTTAGTCTGAGCCTGTTCAGGCTCCTGGCAATACATAGTTCACAATGGCATGCTCAGAGGCCAAATGCTAGGCTATCACATAGTCAGTTCTATGCTATTAAAATGGTGCTGCTCTGAGAGGGGGAGCCATGTTAGTCTATAAGGGTGCGTCTAGATGACAGGGTTTTGTCGACAGAAGTGGACTTTTGTCAACAAAACTATACCTGTGTCTACACTGCCGCTGAGTTCTGTCAATATAACGTCAACAGAACTCAGCAGTTTTGTCGACGGCTGTAAACCTCATTCTACGAGGAATAACACCTTTTGTCAACAGAGTTCTGTCGACAGAAGGCGTTATTGCATCTACACTGTCCTTTGCGTCTACACTGTCATGTTGACAAAGCGGCTTGCTTTGTCGACAGAACTGGATGCAGTCTAGACGCTCTTTGTTGACAGAAGCCTGTAGTCTAGACGTACCCTAAGGTGCCAGAGGACTCCTTGTTGTTTTTTAAAATGATACTGACCTTTACATTGTCTAGCTTAACTGCACTTGGCCAAGATAAATATAAGGAAGTCTCTATTCTTGGGGCCACACTGATGGCACTGTTTAAGACTAGAGATAGAACTTCAACCAAAAATCCAAAACAATACCTACTCTGTCCAGTCTAAACATTCCTCCTCTGACATCCTGCTCTAGACAGATTTCACATTTTCTTTTGACACTTGTGCTTGCAGTACTGCAGGTTGTGCCATCTTGGTCTGGCACTCTCGGGACCTGACCGATCCTGAACCAAGGAATGTGTTGGACCAGGGGAGGTAAATGCCAGCACCTCTGGTGCTACTGTCTGTGTGGCTTCGCTCTGGAAGCAGCAGAGGGGCCAGAATTGACTGAGCGTAGACTGGGGAGGGGAAGCTCAGGGGAAGAGGCAGGGTAGCTGCAGAGCCCCATGGCTGGAGGCCAGGAGCGCAGCCAACAGTACACTGAGCCCCAGTGCCAGCCATGGGACTGTGCTCCTGGGCCCCACCTATGGGGATCTACAGCCACCCTGCCTCTTTCCCCAAGCATTTACCCCATCCCTACTCCTTCCCTGACCATGAAGGCTGCTAATGAGCTATTTGTGGCACTCTGGAAGTTCATCATTCCCCCAGATGGTGGGGGAAGAGTTCCTGAGCACGGGGGCCCTGCTTTTCCCCATGAGTGCTCCAGCCCAGGAGCATCCATGGATGTCACACTACATCTGAAGATAGGTCCCCATTTAATCTAAACTGGTTTGGAAGGATCAAGATAACTTCCTTTAAAGAGAGACACCAATCCAAGCAAGATACCTGGCTGCACAGTCATGCAATTGGCTGCATGTCCAGAGACACAATCTTTTTTGGTGTGGAAAATACTCTGTAGGAATGCTATTGGCCAGTTTGCATTGATTAAGTGGCAATCCTTCCTACTGGGTAAAAAAAAAAAAAATTAGGCAGCTGTTTCCGGCACAGCTGTATAAATGCAACTGAATCTCAGGAAAAGCTATGTATTCATTATAATATGGCTTGAGGCAAAATATGGCTGAGGTTATTAAACTGTCACTAAAAGTTAGCCACAATAAAAATATTGAAAGTCAAGATTAAAAGCACATAAGAAGTAATACATAATGTGACTCTTAGTTTTGGGAGTAGTGGAAGGGTGGGGATCCAGTTTACAACTGGAAACATTAACTTCATAAAATCCCCATTCTTGTGGCCAAAATGGGCCCTGGGATTTGAAAAAGGATGTGGAATGTCTGCCAGTTACATTGAAAAGGAAAGAGAATCCAGGTTATAAAAAAAAGGTCCGCTCTTTCAACAATGATGCTGATAACACTGCAAAGGCCTTCAAGCGGCACCATGTATCAAATCGTAGTCTTTTCACTGCCGGGATTATAGAATTATAGAACTGTTTTGATAATGCAACAGTTGGCCCGGATAAACCTTTATCTCCATTTGTCCCATTGTTATTTGTATTTTTGTAGACTTCTGGTAGCAAGAGGTCACATTTCCATGAAGATAAATTCCTTATTAGACCCAACTGTGATCTGAGGTCATTGCATATCTGTGCCAGGATAGACTTAAAAGTGATGGTGAATAGGAAGTTTTTATGTTGTATTGTCCCAGTTTACTGTGACTGGAGCCAGACAGTGTTTGGACCAATATCAGCATGGACTAAAGCAGGCATATCTTTCTACTTGCTCATCACACAACAATGAGTAAATAAACACTGTCCTCCATGCAGACTGAGCTGTCAGACCAATTAGGCGTGAGAATGTCCTAATGCACCATGTTTCCTATATCTTTACCTACAGCTTCTACTGCTCATATGCCTGGGGAGATTTTGGATAGACATGGCTGTATTTAGACACAGTTATAACTGCTGGCAGAGGTCAGAGTCTGCTGTGTCAACACTAATCCTTCCTGTCTATTATCAGCTCATTTGACGTTTGATTTGTGTCAAGTTTCTATGTCCACTGGAAGCCAAATATCAAGGCTCGGAGATAACATTTTGCACCTCTTTCTTCCAATCACAGAATGAGTTCATGTTTTCTTTATCTGGGAGTCCAAAGTGGAGAACCCAGGGGTTACCAAGGAAGAATTTCATATTCGTGAGTTGTAAAACTGGGGGAGCCTCCATTTTTCCCTATAAATTCTGTAACAGTGAAAACTATATTTCCCGGCATGGTAATTAGAAGATCATCAATGACAGGAGCTCTATATTTGAAGTCCTGGACATCACAGGGAAAATCTATTCCTTATATTGTGTCTGTTTTAATTGAGCAGGCCTGGTCTAATATTTAACTTTATATGCCCCTTAAAATCTGACCTGAAAAAAAAAAAGAATCCAACCATTCACAGCCCAAATTAACTCAATGCTCACATCAGTCTTTTTTTCTTAAATCAGTGCTAAGAGTTCCTTTACCCCCTTTGACGCTGCTGCACAGTTTGTTATGGCTCTATGATAAGGATCAGTATCTACTGAAAGATAAGTCAGGACCACCACCATCTTGGACCTTCAAAGCATTACTGGACTGCATTATACCACAGTGTGAAAGGACATGCCTGTCATGGAGGTGCCGGTTCTTCTCAGGAGACTATTCTTCCCACCATTGCATGATAGGGAAGATTTTCCCATGAGTGCCAGAAGCAGTAAGTACTATTCTCAGTGTTTGCGATGTGATACATAAGGTACCCGGCTCATGAATATTATGTATTGCATGGCAAACACTGAGACAGCGGAGTAGGGAGTCAATGAGTTGCAAGCTTATGCTAGTAAGGTTCATAGCTAAATAAATATACATACATGGAAAGCAAAACCAGTAATAAAGAAAAACAAACCCACAGTCTTCTGATTTATGAAGATGACCTACACATCTTTCTTTTTAAATAAAGTTTCAGTTTAGGAGAGTTTTCAATGTGCTTACGCAGTTTTCCGTTCTATCTCTATATATGGACACACATACAGACAGACAGACAGACAGGCCAAACTTGGCTGATAAAAGTTAGCCATTTTTAGGCACTTGAATAAGGTGTCTGACTTTCTGAAGTGCTAAACATCACAGCTCCCATTCACTTCAATGACAACTGAAGGTGCCTGGGTTCTCTGACAATCAAGTTCCTTTTATTATTTACAATTTTAACGAGAGTATTTATCTATCTATCTACCTATCTCATGTACATACACTCACACATATTTCTCATGAAATTTTCAATATCATGTTCCTTTAATGGTCTTGATTTATTTTGGCTTTCATGCTACAAGTTTCTTCCAAGATCAAAATCAAAACTGTTACCTTGGGAACAAAGGGGGAATTTAATATATTTATTTAAAAACCTCTGATTTATGTTATCATAACCATCAAAGCTGAAAGTGATGTAATCCCAGCTCCAGAGCAATATGATCAAAAATAACACATAACACAAGGATATATATGTTATATATGATATATTCATTGTATCAGATTGGTATAGTAACTAAACAGTAAAATCTCACTGTACATGCATGCGTGTGTGTTTTCATATGGAGACTAGTAGTTTTTTTGTGTTGATTGGCAAACACATCATTGGTATCAACAGTAAAGAATGAAGGTATATATAAACTGGAAGGTTTATATTAACTGGATTAACTAGGGCACATAGGACCCATGCTTACAATATGAGTCCGAGGTACCCTAGTTTGAATGTGTTATGCCATCTTAAGAAATCCTTGTTATAAAAAAGTGAAAACTGCTTTAACTCATCTATCTCTTCTTTGGCAGGAATGCGGGGGGTGGAGAGGGGAAGAATTTAGGATTTAAAGTTGCAAGCTCCCTCTTATTGCAGTCCCAGTATTTTACATCAGTTGTATGGGAACATGTTTGAATCAATTGCTCTGGCTTTTAGTGACTCATTAAGAGTGATTGTGCTAATCCAGTGTTGTGGGGAAGAGAATTCCACAGAACTCAGGCTTTAATTCTTATATCTGAAAGCACGAGAAGCCAAAAAGTACTAACCTGTTAGACGGTGGAAAAAATACAATCAAGACTAGACAGCTCATATTTGGACTCGGATCAATGAAAACTAAAGTCAGTTTCATTTATCGTCTTAATATTCAAAAGACTTAACTGAGACACTGGGGATCTAGGGCCGCCCCAAACTGGAGGGGTTTCCCCAGGGCTGTGGGTTTCAGAGTAAACAATCTGGCAAAAATGAATGGAACCGGTTACACCCCAAACTATTGTTTCACACGGTGTGTAGACTCAGGCAGATTCCACTGTACAGTTAATACACAATTCAGGTTTGGAAGTTTCCTCTGTAATGTTAGCTGCTTGACTTTTACATTTTTTTAAATGAAAGAGGTGATTCTGAAATCATGTGACTCCAGGAGTTAGGCCATAAACATGGGCCTACAGCAGGGGTGGGCAATAATTTTTTCAGGGGAGCCACCTCATGAATTGTGATAGTGGTTGTGGGACAGATCCACCTCCCGGAAAGGGTGGGGCCTCAGGCAGAAAGGGCGGGGCTTTGGCTGGAAGGGGCTAGTCCCTCTAGGCTCCGCATGCCCCTGGCAGAGGAAGGAGACTTTGTGTGCTCCCTTGACCCCAGGCCAGTTGGGAGCTTGGGGGCAGGGCAGTGTGTGAAATCTTTCACCCCCGCCTCACCCTGCCAGTGGCAAGTGGCGCCTAGACGGAACTGCTAGCTATTTTGAACAGCTGGTGGTTGCTTCTAGGTGCTGCGCACCCCTAGCAGGAGGAGAAGACTTCGCACACTCCCTCCAACCCCAGGCCAGTCGAGACCCAGGGATAGGGGAGTGCACAAGTCATTTGCTGTTCAAAATGGCTGGCGGCACCCGGTAGGTGCCGCATGCCCCTTGTGGGGGCAGGGAGCCTCCAGCCACTTTGAACAGCAAATGACTTTGCGCATGCCTCGCCCCGGGTCTCAATTGCCCTGGGGGCAGGGGCATGGCAGGGCAGCCACAGGCTGGATCAAATAGCTTGGAGTGCTGGATATGGCGCATGAGCCAGATCTTGCCCACCCCTGGCCTAGAGTGTCTTAATCTAACTCCACTGTTTGTATGTGAGACCTAACTTGCATTGCTGTCACTAACCAGTCTGGCCTTTCACCCATCAGACAGCATACCTGATGGTATGATTGTGGGTAACCCCGATGGAGAAAAATACATCCTTTCCACCTCTGATCCCAGAAGCAAGATCTGATGTTGGAACTCATTTGAGTGCACGGGAAGCATTATTATTGAGAGGAATCAAATCCAGAAGAGAGAAATTTACTGTGAAAGATTATTTCACAGTGGAGAAAAATAGAGTTGGCAGCCAGAGGTAAAAGAGGAAAAAGTGGTAGGAGGAAAAAAAAAGAAGAAAGAAAAAAAATACAAACTAGTTTATGAAGACAATATAAAGGAGAGCAAAGAAGTTGTATAAAGTACAAAAATCTTGGGAGAAAACTGGCTGGATCTGAAAATAGGAACATAGACACGCAGTGCCACCCCACTGCATCGCTGTCTTGCTAATTCATTAGTGACAGAACTGCAGAGGATACTTGGTCCCAAATGTTTCCCCATTCAGCCAAACAAGGCTTCCCTAGCCAGCTGCTCCTTCTTGCAGGATGCTCAGCAATTTCAAGTCACTGGGAGGTGACAGTGCTCAACACCTCAGTTTCTATCCAAAAATATTGACGGATTTCCATGGGAATTTTGAATGTGCAAAAAACTAATCTGAGGCTCATACAGCACAGGGTTAAAATACGGTTCTGTAATGTGGTTATAAAACGGTTTTTCAATCCAGGCACAGAAGTAAAGCACAGTTGAAAACATAAGACAGGACTATGCAGCACTTGAAAGACTAACAAGATGGTTTATTAGGTGATGAGCTTTCGTCATCATAGTCTGGCCATGTGTTTAACATGGTGATTTTTGAAGTGTTATCTGGGCAGTAGGTGCCACCACTATCACCATATGAATAATGGGGTGGATCCTTCTTTAGAGTTTGGGAGTAAATTAGATGAGGATAGGAATTAGCCAATGTCCAGATGAGCAGAGATGTAATCTGAACTTTATTTATGTTTTCTTCCTGCCGGGCAGACAGAGAGGAGCTCTGAGCTCTCTTCATCTCCTTACTTGTTGTCATCTCAAGTGTTTGCCTGAATTCTTTTGGTCACAGTTCATTTGCGTATTATTCATCACACCTTTGACACTCCTTCTCCCAGTGGTGACTAGCATGGGCTGAGTCACACAGGGGCTGTTTATAAGGAAAGCTGTTTGTATACGGTAGCCTAGCACTGTTTATTTGAATTGATCCGCTGTTTCTCTTTGGTGTGAAGTGTGATTGCAGGAATTCTTTAGCATTCTGTTTGGAATCCGGCTGCAGTGCTGATGTAGCAGAAAGTTTAGAGGGAAAGGAAAACTTTTGTGCCTGCCAAAGATGTAGCTGAGGGCAAACCATATGTATATATTAGAACCATGAACTCTCACTCCAAAACGGTGTCAGGCAGGAAAAAACAATCACTCTTTTCAAAATCAATAGCATCGAAAGCCAGATTGTAATAATTGCTGTGCAGAAGAAAGAGCTATCTTATCAAAATCAGGATACAGAATGTGAGGCACCATACAGGGAGATGTATCCTGTCCTGAACTGTGGTTTGGCCACAAGGCTATGTGGTTGGACAGCATGACTGGTTAAAATTCACAGTGTGTCTAAAAGCTTTTAAAATGTTATCTTTTTTATTGTTAGCAATAAAGACAGCTCAGCATCAGACAGGCTGAGTCATCAGCAAGTATTTCTCAGACTTAACATCAGAAGACAATCCACACAGGCCTTTCCTTTAGCTCTCTTTCTGCCAGCAGACTGAACTTTACCCTGGCTGTCTCAAATCATAAATGAATAGTGCATTGATTCCATGTTAGCACCAAAGTAACAGATAGGTCAGGACACTTAACATGGTATCTACTGAACATCATATTCCCTTCCACACTCTTCTCTGCTCCTACTTCTCCCTTTCTACCACACAGAACAAAACTAAAATAAAAATTAAAAAAAAACAATAAAGAAAAATTTCTGTGTCCGTGTGTAGACCCTGTGTGGATACAAAATTGGTATCCGCCTCTGCATTGGTGAAAACAATCCATGGATATCTGCAATCTGCATCCACATCCACAGATTTGGATATCCGTGGATATAAAGTGGATATCCACAAATTTGCAAGGTTGTAGATGCAAAATTTAGATATAAAATGTTGCTGTATCTGCAAAAGTGAACTTCAGATATCTGCATCCATATCCGTGGACATATCCATGGATATAAAGTGGATATTTGCAGATTTACAGGACTCTACTTGTGAGTGTCCTTCATGCTAAGTATGCTATGGAACAAGCAAAAGAAACAACAATTGGTGACAAGAACAGGAACTTAACCAGGAATACAGTGAAATGGAGAGACTGTGGAGAGAATTCAGTTTTCCTGTCATGAATCAGGGGCAATGATGCTATTCTCTGAGCTAGATAAGAGTTGGGTATTAGCTACAGTGCAAACGAAACCGAAAAGACAACTTCAGCCGCTGGCACTGTGAGCCCACCACTCATGGAGGAAAAAGGTTTTGTAAAGGATTTAGAATGTCTCTTTTTGGAGGAAATGGTGTTGTTTGATAGCTCAGTCGCACTCAGAACTAGCGTATCCTGTCTCTGCTGAGAAATGGGATCAGCATAGCATCTTGAGTAGTGTAGTGTCTAGGGAGAAGTTTAAGGAGGAGTGGGGGCTACTATTTATAATCTGCTGTGTAGCTTTACAAATCCTATTACACCTCAAGAGAGCACTTTTTGCTGAGATTGTGGAACTTCTCCACACTGCCCCAAACCTCAGGGGGATGGAAGAACCTTTGTGCTTTTACAAAAGGGATAGAAAAGAACATGCAACAATTTGGGGGATGAATTCACAGAACATTGCCCGTTTGCAAAGGCTTTAAATGACGGCAGCAGGAGACTGGTTGATGTGTAGTATGTACAGTGAAGAAATCCACCAGCAGCTACTCACTGAGGCTGGAATATGTGCACTAGAAATTGATATAGAGATAGCTATTAAAGAGATAGGGAGCCCCAGCAGGCCCACATGAGCTAATAACCAAAACCTTTTCTCTGTCCTCTTCTCATGCTAGATATCTCTCCCACACTTGCCCTATGCTTGTGACCCCCGCTGTCTTTTGTGTCTGTGTTGACCGCCCCCCCCCCCCCTGTTCCTCCTCCCCATCTCTTAGTGCCCTGCCTCTGACCCTCCTGCTGTGAGGTCTGACAGGAATCAGGACTTAGGGATGTTCTGAGCATGTCTACAGGATCGGGCTTGGCTGGCAAGATAGACATTCCCCTGCCCATTTTGGGACTCCCACTCGAGGGTCTCCCTCCAGTCTTTGGTTTGAGCTACAGGTCTGAGCAGCTTGTGAGCTGTGGACAGGCCTGCCAATGGAGGGAGGGGGGAAGAAAGGGCAGGAGGGGAGGCAGCTGGAGCCCCAGGCCCTTTAATTAGTTGCCGTAGTGCTGCACAGTGTGCTTCAGGCGGTTCTGAAGGCAGCGGGGAGTGAGGGAGGGTATGTGGCACAGTGCTCTCTGGATAGCACAGCACTGCCCCTTCCTCCTGAGGTCCCGCCAATTCTGGGAGCATGGAACCGTCCCCTCCCTGCTCCCCACCTTGCCCAAGGACCTGTCAAGTCTGTTGGCACTCCTGGCTGTGGGGCAGCATCAACGCTTCAGTGGCACATGTCAACCAGCAGAAATTTAGGTAGCCAGGGACTGAGGAAAGGAACCAGTGAGATTAGGTGGCTCCTAAGTGGAGGTTTTAAAAATGTCAGTGACAACTAAATGGTGAATTCAGGTGCCTGAAGAGGCAAACTGGCAGCTGAATATCTTTGAAAGTCCAAGTGTATGTGCTTTTGCAAATGTTTATCCTTGGTCACTACACAGGGCAGGTACAGAACAACTCTCATGGTAAGGACTAAATCTATTCATCTTTTAATTCACATTCACTTGGAAATGTGTGTCTCATGGCCTGGAAAAGAAAGAAAGAAAGAAAGAAAGAAATATCATGAACTGAACTGCATAACACTGCAACATGTATTTATTTCATTGCACCCCTTCCCTACCCATCCCTTTCCACAAGAACATGGGAATAGAGAGAATTGTAGACCATTCGCTATAATCATAAAGCAAATACCATAGCTGATTAATGCAGTCAGTGTTATTTGAACCTCAAGCAAGAGCTGAGTGAATCAAAAAGTTGTCTGAGTTTTCAGCCTTTAATAACGAGGCTGACTAGTTTGCATTTTTTTCTATTTTAAAACACACTTGTCTGTTTTTGCTAATTATTATAAAAGGTAGGGTTATGTCTGTGTGGCTGGATGGGTGTGTAAAAGCAGAGCAGGAAGGCAGCTGGGCCTCATAACAAAAACTAAAAGAAAAGCCTCTCTCTTCCTGATTAAACCAGATAAAAGAAAAGCTGCTGAGAAAGCAGGAAGAAAATAGGATAAGAGAATGGCAGTATAAACAGTGTTAATGTTCAGAACGATCCATTGTTTCATACCAGGGACTGGGCCATATTAGCAATGTTGGATGCATAAGATGTGTGGGTGCTCAAATCTCAATTTCTTAACAGTAACAGTGCCCTGTTTTTTCATAACACATTTCTTCCATAGAGTGCTTTATGAAGGTCAGTATCTTTATCCCCATTTGGCAGATGGGTAAATTGAGGCACAAAGAGGTGAAATTACTTGCCCAGAGGTTGCCCTATAGGCCAGTGGCAGAGCTGTGAACAGAGCCCAGATCTCTTGAGTACTAGTCTAATGCTCTATCTACTAGGCCACATTATCTCTGACCTTTAAGAGGCGGAGAATGAGGGGGCAAAGTTATTAATCTTCTTCAAAGTTCACAATGCCTTCTTGTAGAGATCTAAAGCCCTGAAAGCTTTTGGTTTGGGTGCTTTCTTTATTATTTTTGCATCTTTAAAAATATCCTTGTCTGCCACCATTTACATTGATCCCTGTCACTCATTCTATGCAAGATTGCTATTTGTCCTGTGTGGCTGAGGAGGGGCATAAAATGTCCCCTTAACCTGGCTGCTACAAAAGGGATCACAGCTAGGGGCAGGAGAAGAGTCTCCAGAGGGCTGTTATTCCCCTCCCAGACAGAGGGTGGCACTGCAGCTGGGCCCGGGTGTGGAGAGTAGGAAACCCAGACCCCGCCATGGGAAGGGGGAAAGCCGGGATAGCTATTCCAGCACAGTGATGCTATGTACACCCATTTGCTTTGTGCTAATGGTACACCCGCAACCTAGCCCTATGTGGACTATGGCAGATGGTGTCTGCCTAGGAGTTTAAGAGCTTGCCTCATTGGAAGGGCTCATCTACCAAAAACCATTAAAAAAGGAAAGTACATGGTGTGCTATGAAGCAAGTGCGGCTAGAGATGCAAGAAAAGCTGACAATATATAAAAGCTGTGAACCTGCAAGACACCTCTCCCCACCCTACAGAAAAGGCAGCAGTTCAGAATGCTGGAAATGTGAATTCAACTTTTTCTGTGGGGCCGTGTTTGCTCCAGAGAGAGAAGTGGAAATTTCCGCCTTATTGGTGTGCAGCACAGCTAATAGACTCCTTGCCAGTGTTCGCAGTGAAGACAATTTGAGCCAATTATTTTTATGTTAAAACATGAACTTTCTGTCAGGCCATAAATCCAATCACTTGGAGGCAGGAAAACATTCCATCCCCTTGATCCACAAGTGCTGATGTCCTTCATTACAGCTGTTAGCACATTGCAAGAAACACAATAACACGACCAAAATGGACTTCTCACTATGCCGAGTGGTTTGCAAACAACGCTTCTTGACTCTTTTATGAGCATTTCAGAATTTCTTGGGGCTTTCCAGCTGTTTTTTTGAGCGCTGCCTTGACTAAGTCACAACAAGGCCCAGCCAGCCTCTTTTCCGAGACAGGAACTGGAACACATGGCTTGTGGTTGTGGTAAATTAATAAGGGAGAGAAAAAAAAATAAAACAGAAGGGACTTTTCCCATGTGTTTTACAACTCTGCAAATCTGTCCACCCTTCAGTTCATCTGCAGTGTATCATGCCCTTGCCAGTATTCACTCTTGCTATATGATACTACGTTATGTCAAAAAAAACCCCAAACCCTACCATTGTAACTTTACTGAGCCCTCTGAAATCCACAGCCTCCACTGATGCAAATTTGTGTCACTACACTGAAGTCTTTTCACTAGCTGAGGCTCTGTCCCTGGTATAATTTTTAGGGATTCCTTACTTGCAGGACATATAGTCTTAGGTATCTATATGATTTGGGTGAAATTTTGGCATATTTCCACCCCTTCTCCACCCCCACCACTTACCAAAGGATTTCAGAGTGGTAGCTGTGTTAGTCTGTACCTGAAAAAACAATGAGGAGTCCTGTGGCACCTTAGCTTTGGTCTACACTAGGACTTTATTTCAAAATAACACCCCCAAGTTCGAATTTATAAGCAGTGTGTCCACATTACTAAGCCTGTTATTTCAAAATAACGGGCTGCAGTATTCGAAATCTGTATTCCTGCTTTTCATCAGGAGTAATGCTAACTCTGAAATAGTTATTTTGAAATAGTATTAGTGTTGATACTTTGCTGCCGCTATTTCGAAATAACTGCTCTCCAGAGTCATTCGAACTAATTACTCCCCAGTGGTTCCTGGGGCTTTACGTCAAGGTAGCAAGTTCACATTAACGGAGCCTGCCTCAAACTAATTTTGAGGTTCCTCTGTAGTGTGGACATGCTAGTTTGAATTTGTTAAATCAGGAGTTATTAAGTTGAATTTAGTAATTTTGAAAAACTTTTCGAGTGTAGACATGGCCTTAGAGACAAACATATTTTTAGGGCATAAGCTTTCATGGGAATAACTGTTTCATCACATGAATTGGAGTAGAAGCTACAGAAATGTGCTCAGGAGGGTCCTCAGAAGCCATTTTGATTTATTCCCTTGGGCCACCAGAGCAGGAGTTGGGAGAGATAGACCTCAAAAGATGCCGGAGTGAGGAGGGGTGCACATTGTCGTGAAGCACAGAAACTGAGGCTTGTATGAGGATTTGCTGCGGGGAAACTGGCTCACATATAATTACGGTGTTTTGTGTCATTCCGGGGCTTTTTCAAATGTATTATTATTATTAATTACACAGCAGAAACCGAATAAAACTTATTTAGAGGAGGGAAAGGGCTATGTTTGTTTTCAGTTTGAGAGTCACAACTGAGCAGAGGAAACTTGAAAGGAGAAATGACCCCTTTTTCCCCTAAGCAAAGAACTCAACCTCCCCCACCCCCTACAAACCTCTGTCTCCTCTCCTCTTTAATTTTTATCCAACTGAACAAACGTTGTATTCAGCTGCTCCTTTAGCTGTTAGATGATCTTTACATTGGAAGGGGTGGTTCTGTTTTCCCCTTTTCTTCCCATCAAGTGTATATAAAGGAAATAAACCCTAATATTTCAGAATATAAGAAAAAAACCTAACTGCCTGGGGCTAGGAAGAGGTTTCTTCTGCACACAGATTATTCTAAAGGAGTCTTTGAATCTTTCTTTGGACCATCTGGTATTGGCCACTCTTGGAGACAGCATACTAAACTAGATGATTGCTGTAACCCTTTGTGGTGATTCCTAAGTTCCTACGCTTCTAGCTGTACACACCTGCTGGCATCCATGTTCCACTGTCTGAGTAGAGTAGGGATTAGAAACATAGGTGCCAGTTCTTCTGGGCCTGATCCAAAGTCCACTGAACACAATAGGAAGCCTTTCAGCCACTTCAGGGATTTGGTTGAACACCCAAACCTTTTTGTGAATACTCTTGAGGTGCCTCCACATTGAAGTCTAAGTCTGTGTGTGGCTCAGGGTCAGAGGCATACCCTTATCCACATTCTGTTCATTTACCATAACATCACAAGACCCATCCCTCATCCAAGATGTGACTAAAAAGCAGATGATAATTGTTGGCATCCAAGATACGTATTATGGTCAAGCCCCTAATTCATGTTTGCGGGGCCAAAACATTACATATAATTACTTTGATTGGGAAATGTGAGTTCTCCCTCAGTGCATTATTGTCCTTCCTCTCCACCATTCTTCAGTGCCAGGCATTACACTGAGACTCAAAAAATATGTGTTGACAGCTTTAACTTCGTGCATAGAGGAAAAAAATTGTCCAGTTGCAGATCAGCCATTTAGTATGAGGACTATACATGGACTAAAGAAAGGTTCATTTATTTAAATAACAACAATAACAACAACAAATGTAATTCAGGGGAGCAGGGATGGGAAATTTGATAGGAGAATTAATTATCTGCCTGCTAGCACTATGATATGATTTTTTATACACAGTCACATGACTTTTAAATGTATCTCTCTAATTTTCTTCGTGCATTAGTTTGCTTCTGTGTAAGGAAGCATTTACACACCCAACTCAGGTTGTTAGATGCATAATGTGTGACTTATGAGACCAAATGCCACTTGTGCCCACAAACATGGGTTTCTACAAGGCCCCCGCCTTACACCCCCAAAAGGTATAAAATTATGGCCACAAGTGTGGAGGCCTGTTTGAAAATTAAGCAATTGCTGCTCCTTTATTTCTGGAAGCCAAGGACTGGCAAATGCTCTACACAATGGGAATAATGAGGCCAAGCACTTAGTATTAATTATGATAAGTTTGGCTATAAATATCCAATCCTGTTTTGAAGCTTGCTATCATTGAGTTTGGAGATGGATATTAAATGTCACATTTCAGGGTTTAAGCCAATCTTTATAAAGGATTAGGAAGAGAATTAGTATTAGGAGATAAATTATCCGACATCTGCCTTATGCAAGGTTCTAGTACTGTTTTCTGGTATTAGCCATCATTGGAGACAGGATGGTGCACTAGATGGACTACATTGACCTGATTCAGTGTGGCAGTCTCTATGTTTCTAGGACTGTGTACTTCATGTTCAGGGAAAGGAGGTCCAAAATCTGCACACTCTCGAATAAGAACATAAGAACGGCCATACTGTGTCAGACCAAAGGTCCATCTAGCTCAGTATCCTGTCTTGTGATAGAGACCAACGCCAGAGGTCCCAGAGGGAGTGAACAGAACAGTTTAATCATAGAGGGTATGTCTACACTACATGGCTCCATCGACGGAGCCATGTAGATGAACTTTGTAGACATAGCAAAGTGAAGCGGCGATTTAAATAATCGCTGCTTCATTTACATCAAAGTGGCTGCCACACTGTGCCGATCAGCTGTTTGGCGGCACAGCATGGTAGTCTGGACGCTCGGCGGTCGACATCAAAAGCCTTTGTCGACCGCCCTGTTATGCCTCGTGGGATGAGGTTTACCGGGGCGGTCGACAAAGGCTTTTGATGTCAACCGCCAAGCGTCCAGACTACTGTGCTGTGCCACCAAACAGCTCATCGGCACAGCGCGGCAGCCATTTTGATGCAAATGAAGCAGCGATTATTTAAATCACCGCTTCATTTTGCTATGTCTACAAAGCTCATCTACATGGCTCTGTCGACAGAGCCATGTAGTGTAGACATACCCCAAGTGGATTCCTCTCCTGTCATCCACTTCCAGACCTTGACAAACAGAGGCTAGGAACACCATTTCTAACCACCCTGGCTAAGAAGTATTGAAGGAGCTAACCTCCATGAATTTATCTAGTTCTTTTTTGAACCCTGTTAAAGTCCTGGTCTTCACAACATCCTCTGGCAAGGAGTTACACAGCCTGACTATGTGCTGCATGAAGAAATACTTCCTTTCATTTGTTTTAAACTGGCTGCCTATTCATTTCATTTGGTGACTCCTAGTTCTTGTGTCATGGGAACAAGAAAATAACTTTTCCTTTTTCACTTTCTCCATACCTGTCATGATTTTATATACCTCGATATCCCCCCCTCCTTAGTCTCCTCTTTTCTAAGATGAAAAGTTCCAGTCTTTTTAATCTCTAATTATTAATAGCTACCTTGGGCATACAAGTGCCACAAATTCTCATGCAAACAGACCATTTGCATGCGTAAATTTGTTGCTTTACCCTTGTGACCCTGAACATGGATGATTTGCAGGTACAGTTCTGGTAACTGTGCAAAATAAAATAAAAAATATATGTGAAGAATGAGGTTCCCCATCTGAAAATCAAGCCCTTTATCTCCTATCCCCCCAGGCATTCTGTCCTTCCTCACAGATTCGCCTCGGGCCACCTCCTTTTTTTTATTTAAGATCTGCACCTTCCATTAAATCATGGGACTCTGAACAATATTCAGTAAAGAGACTTCTGAGAAAAGAGTTCAACAAAGTTTGAGTCGAGATATTTTTAGACCCCTTTTTCATGAGAGACTATTCCTGACTTGATGCCTTTCCCCTAATTTTTAATTAAGAGCAGCAATAAACGAGTGCCAGAGAGTTATGAGCTATGACTCTTCCACACAGGCGCAAGGCATGGGGCTACAGGTGCGCGAGTAGCCTTCAGACGTTGCATGGAGGAGGGGGCAAGACTGCTGGAAGCACAGAAAGCAGTGATTTATAAAGTAGGAAATTACACAGTACACTCTTGAAAATGTAGTTTTAAATGATTGATACAGCTTTAGTTTGGCTGAACACGGACAGTAGATAGATTTAGTGCCTGGCTGATCTGTCGGGTCCTGAGTGTTCATCAGTCAATCTAACAAACAAGCTGAAATTCAATATTGTGGTCAGCAAATTCATATTCATCCAAAAGTACAGGGGCTGCAGGGCACTCATTCTATCCAGAGACCACAGTGGATCTGTTTCATGCTTGAATAGCCCAACTGATGCTCCCCAGCTAGGAAAGGAAAAGCTGCAGACCTGCAAAGTGAATTGACATCTTGGATTTCCTTTCCCTCCCTCGTCACTTTTTTAACATCACCTTAAGTAACAACTGCTGAAACCCATTAACAAAATCAGTGTCCAGTGCCAAAAAACTCAATAGCTCATAAAATTGTGTTATGAAGCACATTAGATTTCGCACAAATCAAATGTGATTTAATGGCTTTGGTGTTTGCTGTGTGCCTGGAGCTTTCCAGCCTGAAACACCAAGTAGCTTAATGTTGTTAAGATGCAATTCATTAGGTGAAGTAAAAAGAAAAACTCAGTAATTATGTCCACATTTTTAGCTGGTGTAAGTTGTTGTAGCTCCTTTGTCTTCCTACAAAAACACTGAAGGCCAGAACCTCTCTGCTGGTGAAAATAGATGTAGCTCCATTGAAGTGAAAGAGTTAGCACCATTTCTGACTTTAATGGAATTATGCCAGTTCATACTAGCTAAGGATTTGGCCTTCAGACTTCACATAGGCATGACAAATTACAGACATGCATGATCCTAGGTACGGTGTTTTCAGAAAATGCCCTAGAGCTTCCTATGGAGAATTCTACACAGGAAAAGCTGGTTGTGAAAATTTCTTACCCTCCCCACCCCCCAAAAAAAGGATCAATAAACTCAAACCCTCTTTTGCAGTTAATCTGCACTGAGTTTCAAACAAGAATGTGGAAGGACAAGGGCCTTCTCAATAAAAGAGGCAATGGACACGAAAGTAGATGCGACTAATGAAAAACTTAAAATTATATCACAATGATTTTAAATGAGAGTGATCTCAGTCTAATCACATAATACTTTCTTTTGTGCTCTGGGTCACACAGTCACTTGGATGCAATATTCAGGAAGCACATTTCATTAGACTAAATAAAGCTTCAATCATGTGTAAAATTTCCAACTTGAATAGGCAGCCATCATATCATTCATCAGTCTCCATGTATTTAATGGGCGTAATTTCTTCCTCATATTTCTATGTGTTTATTGTTTCATTTTCATGATAGGAATTTGGGCACCTGATTAAGAGGGCTTTTATGTTGCTTTTGTTGAATCTGGGCTGAAGTAAATAATGCTTTATAAGGAGTGCACACAAATATGTTTCTTCTAGATTGTCAAAGAAGAGAGTGATATGATTAAAACCCAGAACGATTCAGAATAAGCCAAACAAACATTAAAAAACCCGAGGAATTGGATGGTGTTGCACATGCATGTATGGCTTACTATGACTTCCTTGTGCTTAGTCTCGACATATTTTTTAGAGTGCATCTCTCTGTCTGTGAGTCCCTCTATCTGTGTGCCTGTGAGTCCATTTCTTTAAGAACACCTCTTAAATGTTAAGAAGTAGGGCCATCAAATTTGCTAGGCAGCTTCCTCTTACACTAGCTTAAAGCAAGGTTAGGTTTTGGTTTTGCCAGGAAAACTGGAAGTGCCGGGAATGGGACTGTTTTCCAGAACATGGAAAGGGAGGGAGCAGAGAGAAGAGATGTGATGCTCACAGTGGCCACTGGGGACAGTGAGCACACTACAGCGTGACCATTGGGGGCAGCCACACCACCAAGAGAGTGGCCAGCTGCGGATGGGGTTTGCTTCTTGCCTGCCACCAGATCGGGTAAGTAGGTCCCCTGCCCAAACTCTTTCCTCCCTCTGGCCCTTGGCTGCAGTGCTGGAGGTTGGGGGAAAGGCCCCTTCTGGTCCCTGCCAGCTGTGGGGACTGGGGGGAGAGAAAAGGCCCTGCCAGCCATGGAAGGAGAGAAAGCCCCACTGGATGGGACTCCCCACTCTGAGCCCCTCCTCTCCCCCCAACCCTTTCTCTTACACCACCCCACATCCCCTGCCACCCGCCCGGAGCCCCTCCTCAATCCCCCACCCTGATTCCTGCACCCCCACACACCGAGTCTCCTGCCATACCCCCCCTCATCTCCAAGTCCCTGCCCTGACTCCTGCACCCCCATACCACCAGTCGCCTGCCCTGAAGGACCTGGGCAATGCCAGGTAAGTCTTCTAGAGACAAATAAATTGAGCAGTATTGTTCAAACATCATCGTCCCCTTTTATTGCACATTTTGTTTCCACTGCAGAAGATAGGTGTCCTATTTTTTAAAAAAATATGCAATTTAAGCAGCTATAAGACCTAATAATGTGATTGGTCCACGCGGCATTTTCTATCCCCAACCTCCATTTTGAATAGGCTGCCTCTCTGACCAGGGAAGTACAGGTATTGCAATAAAAACTTCTACCTTCCACATTTTCCAAAGTTTCATGAATGAGATGAACCAGTGACTTCAGGGAGATTTGCAAATTCACCAGAAAGACATATGCTACCCACATGAACTCTTTGCCCTATGGCTTAATTCTAAAATCCGAGAGATTTTCTTCTCACCCTGTAATCTGTGGTTCTGAAGACACTGGCAATCCTGCTGTCACAAAATAGATAACTGTCTTAAAATATAACTTTGTGCTACTTCTACTTTCAGAACTTCTGAATGTTAACAGGGCTTAGTGGTCTATTTGGCTCGGATATTTTCTTCTGTGCTAGGCCTTTTTTTTTATGTTTCTCTTATTTCTTTTAATTTTAAACACTTTCCTTTTTTTTTTTCCAAAAACTTCTGAAGTTCTAAGCTTCGGCCAAGTGTGCAATGGGAACATTCCTGAAATCTTGAAAAGTTTTGCAAGGTGGTAAAATCTGCTTCCTGACCAGTTGTATCCTGATATAGGCACCTAAATAAAGCTGGGCTGATATTCAGAAGTGTTTCCATTGGCCTCAATGAGCGCTCAGTGGTTTTGAAAATCTGGATGCCTAACTTTAGGTTCCTATTTTGGAAAATCTCATTTACAGTCTTCTCCAGCATTTAGTGGCTTTACATATCTTAGTCCAGTGATTCTCAACCAGGGGTATGTGTACCCCTATGGATGCGCAGCTGTCTTCCAAGCGGTACATCAACACATCTAGATACCAGTGTTCTCTGTAAGCTATGTGCCTGTGCGGCTTCTCAGGAAAGATTCAAATGCTGCCCAGGTGATTAGCAGAGTGCCCACAGATAAGTTTCTGTTCCTACTGGCGGTGCACATTCACATATGCCCTGGTGCTCATAAAATTTATTCCACACATGGATGGAAAAGATTAGAGGGAACATTGCTAGATATTTACCTAGTTTTACAATGGGCTAAATACAAAAGCACTGGTGAAGTCAGTACAAAATGTAGGCACAATATTTATATTCCAATTGATTTATTTTATAATTATATGGTGAAAATGAGAAAGTAAGTAATTTTTCAGCACTAGTATAGTGTGCTTTGACACGTCTGTGGTTTTATGTCTGAATTTGTAAGCATGTCATTTTTAAGGGAGGTAAAAGTTGGGGGAGCACAAGACAAATCAGAGTCCTGAAAGGGGTGCAGTAGTCTGGAAAGGTAGAAAACCACTCTCTTAGCCAGTCTCTTATTGTTTTGACAATCAGGATGCTCTAGAATGAACTCATACAGAAAAAAACCTGTGGGCAAACTCTTCACAAAACTGTCAGTCCAGGTCTGACCTCTTAGTCCTCATCCTCCAAGAAAACCTACACAACAACACAACTTTCAAAAATGAGCCTACAATCTTACATTTGTCATTTTGCCAGACATTAAAAATCGTGGACTAAATAAAGACATGGGATTTATGGGTCATTACAACAATCTGTGACCCATTAACCTCCTTTGTCCTGCAGAGGTACAGATGTTAACGGTCCACTTCCCCTTGAATGGTCTCTTGCACTCAGGTTTACTTCTTATGCTTAACCATCTGTTTCACCATGTATTTAACTATAATACCCTGAGTACATTTCCCAAGCCTGAAGAGGAGCGCAGTGTAAGCTCAAAAACCTGCCTCTTTCACCAGCAGAAGTTGGTCCACTAAAATATCTTTGCCTCATTCTTATTTCTCATTGTTTTGAAGAGGCAGCCTGTTGCTATCTCTCCTACCTAACACACGGATTTTTTGCATATGTTCCTTTCAGTGAATTAGTTCTTTGCCCCTAGATTTCATGTTGCATGGATAGTTTTAGATGTCCCAATTAAGAGCTCTATATGAATCTGGATGAGCAGCATTATGTTGTTATAATGTTCAGATCTCTTAATCATGCAATTATTATTCCCCCATTTACACTGCTGTAGTGCACCGGGGAATCTAGTGCTAGCTCTTTTCAGGGTGTGAATTCTCACAGAGGCGTTTTGATCACCTTCTCTTTCTTCGTGGCTAGTGGTAAGTTGGCCTGAAACTTTTCTTTTCTGTTATAACTTGAGGGCTAGGTATGGAAAAAGTGGACACCTCGGCTGTGTCTAGACTGGCCACTTTTTCCGCAAAAGCAGCCGCTTTTGCGCAAAAACTTGCCAGCTGTCTACACTGGCCGCTTGAATTTGTGCAAGAGCACTGATGTTCTAATGTAAGAAATCAGTGCTTCTTGTGCAAATACTTTGACGCTCCCGTTCGGGCAAAAGTCCTTTTGCGCAAAACCTTTTGCGCAAAAGGGCCAGTGTAGACAGCTCAGTTTTGTTTTGCGCAAAAAAGCCCCAGTGGCTAAAATGGCGATCGGGGCTATCTTGCGCAAAAGCGCGTCTAGATTGGCCACGGACGCTTTTGCGCAAAAAGTGCTTTTGCGCAAAAGCATCCGTGCCAATCTAGACGCTCTCTTGCGCAAATACTTTTAACGGAAAACTTTTCCATTAAAAGCATTTGCGCAAAATCATGCCAGTCTAGACGTAGCCCTCCTGTCTTAGAGCCAACCAGTAGGAAGTGGGCTAATGTAAAATAAAAGCTAAAGAAAAGGATTCACGAATGAATCAGAGGTGATGCATGGTAGCACTTGGGTTTGCCCCTGCCAAAATTGCAATTGTTAAGTGGGGTGCCCCTTCATTACACCTCCCTGTCCCTTTGGGTGGCCTACCCTGAACCCCCTCTCTCCGCAGGCACCAATTGCCTATGGAATGAATGATGCATTTGCATCTCCTACTATTTATATTGGAGAGAAATTGCAGAAGTTCTCAGGTGTAAGGCATGTCTGACTCTATTATCAAATCATTCTTACACACGCTCATTTGGAAGCGCGGTGTGGGAAATGAGATGGACATTCAGATCAATTCTGGCCAGGTCTCATGTGTGGAACTTCTTGCATGGGAGAACTCCAGGTCAACATTTCTTTCGCTTCAATCTCATGCTACATACATTACATTCAAAAGTTTCAGAGGGGTAGCCGTGTTAGTCTGTAACATTAAAAAGAGCAAGCATTCCTGTGGCACCTTACAGACTAACAAAATATATAGGATCATGAGCTTTCATGGGTAAAACCCATGTCATCAGATGAGTTGGAGTGAAAATAACAGAAACCAAGATATATACAGCAGCAAAAGCAGTTACCTGTCAATTGTAGGACCCAGGTAAATGAAGCTAATTAATCATTAAATCTAAAGAAGTGGGTTGTACCCACGAAAACTCATGATACCATCTACATATTTTGTTAGTCTTTAAGATGCTGCTAGACTATTCATTGTTTTTTAACTTTTTCCAGTTACAGATTAACTGAGGTACCCCTCTGAAGCTTTTGAAGCTAATTAAGTTAGGCGGGATGTATTCCATTCAGAACTTTTGATGTGAAAATGCAAATGTCAAAGGCATGGGAAATTGGCTTTGTAGTGCGTTAACCAGTTAATATCTTTATCCAAGCCCAGGTTGACAATGTCAGATTTGTAAATGAATTCCAGTTCAGCAGTCTCCCTCTGTAATTGGATTGCAAAATTTCGTAGACGAATGGCTACTTTTAAATCCATGACTGAGTGTCCAGGTAGGTTAAAATGTTCCCCTTTGGGTCTGTGTGTGTTACCATATCTGGTGTCTGATTACATTAAAAACAGTACATTTTCTTAATCCCACAACTGTATTTAGGATCATGGAGGTAGCAACAGAATTTCATCCAAAGAGACATGCTTCCTAATTCATCTATAATGGCAAATTACTGATTTTATTGCTATTATTTGCAGGCTAGTAGCATCTATAGGCCTCAGCCACAGCTGGAGCCCAGCTGTCCAAACATATAGCAAGATCTTACAATGTAAATAGACAAGACAAAGAGAGTAAGTGGGGAAACAACCTCTCTTCTTTGTGCTTCTATCTGTCCAAAGTCAGACGGCAGGTGGCAACTGAGAGTACAACATAGGTCTACTCTGGCCTGATCCCCCGCAAACACACACTTCAATTGCATCCTCACAGTGTGCCCTGTTGTCTCCTTAAAGTCAGTCATGGACACAAAATCAAGCACACTCACTTTCATGGACATTTTGCTCAAAATTTTCCAGCTGGTCAATGAATTTCCATAGTAAGGAGGTGCACTGGTCTAGTTCCCTCCTGTCAAGTACCAAGTTCATCTGCCTTTGATATTGGCAACAAGAGAGGCAGAATAGCTCACAGGGCATGAATGGAAAGAGTTAATGCAAGTAGAAAGTTGTATCCAGTTAGCAGCAATGGAAAAATTACAGAGCAGCTTACACCAGTCTCTAATAATAAAATTAGTATCTTGTAAAGAGGCTTTTAAGGGCAGATACTCTGCACATTCTTCACATTTTTCCTCAAGAAATGGAACTCAATGCCAGTAATCCCAGCTTTTGGGGATAATGCTTTTGATAGCTTTTCAGGTGACCCTGACACTAAGGAAGACAACGGCTAGAAATTATACCCCGCCAAAAACATAATTCAGCCCAAACCTGTCGTCTGTTCATTGGTATAATGGGGTTTCCATCTTTCTGGCTGACCCATCACATAGATGAAAATACACAGGTTGCATTAAAATCTAAAATTATTGCTGGGACAGCCCCCACCAGTACCTCTGGGGAACACGGAATGAAACTTGAGAATGGTTTATATCTGACTGTGTTCTATTCCAGGGGAGGAGCATGATCACAGCTCCTCCAGGAACTAAACACTGTAGCACTGGCTACTATGAGAAGAAAGGACCATGGGCTAACTGGACCATTGGTCTGACCCAGTAAGGCCATTCTTATGTTCTTAAGACCATTGTGAATTGTGAACCAATCTAGAGAGTCTCTGCTGGGCTGTTTGCAGACTGGTTCAGACTGGGTTTTCCAGAGAGTCACACAAAGAGAGAGCTTTTGGTTTAAAAAGGCTATGTTTGAACAGATACATTGGCCTCCTTTTTCATCCATTAAGCGGACAGCTTGTCCTTGTAGAATGATTCGGGCCTTCTAGGGCCCCCTTCAGACTTATGGGTGACTCCTGATATGCTTAAGGTGTGTTTAAAGCCATTCATCGAGGTTTTTTTGTTTGTTTTTTTTTACTTTCTTTGCAATGGTTTTACATAAGGAATAAATGTGCTTGTTTGGAAAGAGCTCTATAGTAACTCGTAATTCTTGGCAACACACTCGTCGTAGACCTTAGAGTGACTGCAAATCGCAGGCACTGGGCTTTAGGCAGACTAGTCTGTTGCGGATATCACAGTGCAAGGCAGGAGGTTGTTCAGCCTTTAAACTCATGGTCAGAGCAGAGTAGGACAAGAGTCCCTACCCAGAGATAGGTGATGGCAAAAAACAAACAAACCCTGAAACCTAACTGGGGATTCCTGGGGGGGCAATAGAGGTGGAGTAACCCTGAAACTGTGACAATCTTATGATATATTTTATAAATGTGTGTCGGTCCATCTGTCAGTGAGGCTGTTTGATCAATAACCCCTCCTAAATGGTAAGAGTTAGGACCACTAAATTTGGTAGGCAGCTTTCTCTTATCATAACTTAAAGCAAGGTAAGAGTTTGGTTGTGCCCAGATAATCGGAGGTGCCTGGAATTGAATTGTTTCTCACAAAATGGAAAGGGAGAGGTCTGGTAAGAGGGCATTATACTGTAGAATGACCACAGGGGGGCAGCAAGGGGCCAGAGGTGGGGACTGGGACAGCTATAACCCCACTGAGCCAGCAGGAGGCGGGGGTGAAGAAGCTGTCTATTATATATTTCAGAGAGTTGTCTGTTTGTGTGTCTATTTGTCTGTGTGTCTGTCTGTCCTCCAGCTGGGGAACATGCATACCTCCCCCAGCTGTGCTTCTCACCAGGCGCTTCTCACCAGGCCCCAAGCTGCTATGGTGATAGAGGGCTGGGGTTGTCTTCTCTCCCCAGGGCATTTCGTCCCCAGCCCCATCCCAGAACAATGATTTCAATACAAAAAAACGTATTTGAATTAAGGACCTGAGCAACTCTGGGTAAGTCATCTCGTTGCTTTATAATTTCTGATGTGAGTTCTAAACATAAAGGCCAAGATTTTCCACACGTGGGCACCTGAGAGTTAGTCTCCTAGGTCATGATCTAGCAGAGCACTAACAGGCTTAACTTTCAGCCTCTAAATAGCTCTGCTGATGCCATTGAATGAATCCGAAAGCCACATTTAGGTACCTCCCTGAACCTAATGTTATTTCAAAGAGTTCCAGACACTCTCAATCCTCACACAAGCCAATGGGAATGAAAAGTGGCCAGCAATTTTGAAAATCAAGTTACATTTATTCAGTCCAGCTTCAGGCATCGTTCCAAATTTGGGTTTAAGATTTCATGTCAAAATGCTAATCTGTACCAACAGCCACCAAAGACAGTTGTCATTGACTTCCTTAGGCACTGGATCAGATCTTCAAGCTGTCTCTCATTTACAAGTGGCCCAGTGACGTAGCTTACTGTGAGACCTGGGAAATGAAGGCCATGTTTGGTGGAGTCGCTTTAGGCTAGAAACCAGCCGCAGAGGTGCTTTGGAGCAGTCACTTTTTTTCAACTTACTGGAGTGCAACAAAGTTAACAACAGCCAATCCCCCAATGAGTCCACTGTTTTGGTGTCCCCAAATGGTCAAATAGACAGAACATTCAGGCATGACAGTCACCATGAACCTAATGCATGAGTATTTGCTCTGGCTGTAAGCTCTGTCTCTCACTATGCGTTTGGAAAGTGGCAGGCCCAATGAGGCCCTGCTCTTCACTGGGGTCTCTGTGTGCAATAATAAAAATAGAGTTAATGCCTAAAATGAAGTTTGCATTTAAGGGCAGATAAAAAATTGCATATTTTTTTCTGCGATGCTTGCAATGTTCGCAGCTTTGCTTTTGTTTAAAGTTTGTGACAGCAAGATTACACGCATTTGCAATTATTCATGCCCCACGTTGTTTAGACTAAAGTAGCATAGAGTTTCCTGATGTGGATGGCTTCAAACCAGCTCATTAAGTAATTAACAATCTGCAGATATTTCTTGTTATTACTGTTGTTTGTGTTATGTTTTATGTGCTTTGTTAATATGGAGTGGGTTGGCGGAAGCAGCTAGTTTATGAAATATATCTAGGGTGGGCCCTTTTATGAAAGGAAAAATTCCTGCTGGTCTGACTTCAAGGCAATTAAAAATGCTTTATTGTTTCTTCTGTTGAGCCCTCTAGCTGGACTGCAGGCCTCATGGGCCCAGTTAGTCCAACCAATGGAAGCATGCATTATTTATCTAGTGTCTCCCACAATTCCAGCTAGGAGTCAGCTTCCTGACAAACAAATACAGTTTTGTGAAATGGGCTTGTCTTGCTTTAAATTCTTCACCTGCTCTTGGTCAGACTCCTATGAAGAACTCGCAGGCGTGGCAAGGGATTTTCTACAATGCGCACTTTGCCAGTTAATTCACATGAGAGATGGTCCCAAACTTCCCTGAGGTACTGGAAAATTCAGATCCAGATCCTGCCGTCAACATTTGTCCCTGACTTTGTCATGGGGAAAATCAAAATCCTGAATTTGAATAATCCACATTCTGGGAAAGTTCAGACATGGATTGACATTTGGCAGATTAGTACTTTATGCAGATTGCACCTCCCTGGTCTGGCACCCTCAGGACTTGAGTAGTCCTGAACTAGGAATTTGCCAGACCAGGGCAGGTCAGGCCTCGGACTCTACCAGGGTGCCCCTCCTGGCTGTGGCACTGGCCAGCCCACTGACTGGGTTCTGCTGCCTCCAGCTCTCTGGTGGGGCTCCATTACAGGCTCCCAGCCCCACTCTGGCTAGCTGGGCTCCCTCCCTCAGCCAGACTCCTCTCTGGGCTACCACAGGGCTGTGTGCCCCGGCCAGCAGGGCTTCTCTCCGGGATGGTCTCACTCCAGCCATGGCAGGACTCTGAGCCCCCAACCGTCAAGGTTCCTTGCCCATAGCTGCTGGCCCTGCTCCAGCAGGCAGAGCTCCATGCTCTGGCTGGTGGGCTCCCTGCCCTCAGCCGCCAGCCACAGATGTAGCTGGACCACAGAGTCCTGGACCAGCGAGGTTGAACCTGATTGAGTTCCTATGTTAAGAAAAAAGAAAATACACTACATGTAAAGAGAAAAAGGACAGAGCAAGGTTGAACCTCTCTAGTCCAGCACCCTCAGGACCTGACCAGTGCTGAACCAGAGAATTTGCCAGACCATGGGAGGTCAATATTGTCTAGCAGCATTACCAACACTTGCACTGCTTACTGGATCTTAGGAGACATTTAGTAGTAAATTAGAGCTAAGTAACAGCACAGAACACCGAGAGCCAGGACTGGTGGCTGTAAACAAGCTTTATGGGACCACAGGATACCTGGCCACACCCATGATAAGTGAATATATGGCTAACTGAAATCATGCCAGACCACGGGTGTTGCCAGAGAATGCCAGACTAGAGAGGTTCAACCTGTATTCAACCAGAATGGTGTGTCCAGGCTTCTGTAATTTTGCATAACGAATAGTGGGCCAATTAAAGAACATACTTCCACTGAGAATTCTAAATTATGGAGCTGCACCTACATACAGGCACTGAAGTCTAATAAGTGCAGCCTTTGGGGGAAATAAGAGCCACATTTTCAATCAGGCTCCATTAGGGACCTGATTTTCAGCCATTAAGTGCCAATGAAGTGCTGCTACGTCCAAGAGGAAGGCAGCATGAGCTAGTCAACAGAACGCTGGCCTATGGCTCAGGAAATGTATGTTCTAGTCCTAGCTCTGCTGCTGGCTCATGTAAGGAAAGTCACTTCTTTCCTTGCCTCTGTTTCCCTATCTGTAAAATGGGACCAGTGATACTGCCTTGCTGCAAAAGCCCTTTGAGCTCTACTGATAAAGAGTGTTATATGTGAGCTATGTATATATTCAAAACATATGTGCTGATGCCTGCACACACCCATATTTCTACATGCACCTTATCCATGGAACTCAGCCCGGTGCATTTTCAATTAGGTGGTTTGTGTGAGTGGTTTCTAAGTGTGCCTGCAAATTTTAAATTTACTTTTTTGATTATTTGAAACATAATCAGAGTAGCAAGAGAAGGTTGAGATTGGTCCTGCCTTGGGCAGGGGGCTGGACTTGATAACCTCCTGAGGTCTCTTCTAGCTCTATGATTAAGGTTATAGAGAGGTTATCAAAATAGAGAAATTTGCAGACTAAAGAAAGTGGAAGTTCAGTTTCTGTCAACCTTCCTTACAACAAGTCGTACCTCTCTCCACAAATTGCCTTGCTGATTTCACCATGACTTCTGATGGACTAAAGTAATACTGGGTTTCGTGCAAAATTCATAGAAATCACTGGCAGTCCTTCTATTGACTTGAATAGGCTTTGGATTAGAACTGTGTAAATAAAGGTGGCAAAATGACACAGAAAAAATGCATTTCCTTTTACAACTAAATAAAAATCTCCTCTCTGTATCCAATCCATAGGTCAATGTTGAAGTCTATCATCCTTCAAAGGGCTAATTGAAATTCTCTTCCTAACCCGATTGCTATCTAGTCTGATTTTCATATTCCTTAAATCAACATAGGAATTAAGTCAAACATTAGAGATTCAAGATCTATAAATTAATCCATACTTATTCTCATGTAAAGAGTTTCGGTGAAATCCTGGCCCCATAGACATCAACAGGAATTTTGCCGTTTCAGACCTCGAGGAGAAATTTATAATCCCAGTTTGAAAGCAAGACATATAATGAAAACTGGCCCTGGGTCATTATGGGAGCTGTACAACAAAAACATAAATAACCAAGCGAACAAAGTACACAAGGGATTGCAAATGAGATTAAGAGCATTGTTTTGCCGCTGCGGCTTTCTTAACGGTGTGAGAACAAGCACGGCAGCTCACTACAAGAAGAGTTTGCACACAGAAACGTGGAGGGAAACAGAAAAGGGAATACAAAAGAAAAGAAAAATATGGCTCAGGCTAGGGAGAAAGTAATTGGGACCAATAATAATTTGGATTCCACTTTGTATGTGTGTGGTAGATGCTCTAAAATCCCTGCTGGATGGAGCAGACAGAGAGACCATGGCAGTGAGAATGATTTTATGTGAAAGGAAGTGGAGAACAATGGTCTTAGAGAAGTCATGACAACCAAAGGCCTGGCGCTCTTCAGGCTGAAATTATGTGTGGCTTTTATTGATGGGATTTTTTTAGACAGCTTAAATATTGTGACCAATATCTGTGCAACCCAGAAGTGCCCTGATGATAGAGCTGGGTGAATTATTTGCTTGGGTAAATTACCCAATGCTCTGAGCACTTTCTTTCATTTGGAAATGTTCCCCAGACTGATTCAAATCTCTGCTATTGTATTCGCCACAGTCCAAACCCAGGAAAGCATTCTTAACTTTAATAAAGTCCTATCGACTTTAATGGGGCTACTTGTGCACGTGCTTATTTGCTTTGCTGGGCCAGGGTCTATTTAAATGTACTCACCAAAGAGCATAGATGAACCAGTGTCAGCATGGTTTAAGGGGTACCAGTCAAGGCTCAGAGCCAGAAGACCTGGGTTTCCGTTCTCAGCTCTGCTAGGGCTTCTTTTTCTGTCCCACTTTCTGTCTGTTTTGATTATGAGCTCTTTGGGGGAAGAAATATCTCTTTACAGAGGCTATCTCTGTGAGGTCCTGATCTTGGTTATGGCCTGTGGGCAGTACCATTATACAAATAATAATTAAGTGGAGCTCTTCATTATTCTTTATTGAAGGGCCGTGACTTACCGGTATGTCTCATGGTATTATCTCAGCCTTCTTATTGGATGATTGGTACTTTTAAAGCAGGAGAATAGAAAGTAACAAGTTGTGAGTAAAGACCAGAGACTGAGGGCTAGCGATCAATATTCTCTCTATTTTTTTTCCATCCCTGTGTGGAATAATTGTTATGTGCACTAAGGTATGTGTGGGTGTGCACCACCACTAAAAACACGAGCTGCCAGCTGTGGGCATTGTGAGTGCTCTGCTAAACAGCTGGATAGCAATTGAATCCCTCCTCGGTGGCCACCCATGCGCTCAGCTTACAGGGAACAGTGCTAGTGACTATTCATGCTTGGAGTACACAGACCTTTGTGCAAATGCAGTAACTTATATGAAGAATAACCACTCCTCAGACGATCGTCTGAACAAGGCCCTTGGTACAAAGTGTTACAACAGTGACCTAATAGGGGTACCTGCATGTCAGTGCTGTGATTGTAGTAAGGCTCTGCTCTTCAAAGCTATTTAGGTGTTACTCGCATTTTCAGAACCGTTACTCAGCTGCCTCTTCACCAAAGTCCCCCGGGCACCTACGTTTCTTCTGGTCAGCAAGCACAAAGCTACCTGTGGGCTCCTGAGAACACTGGCTAAGGCCAAAGCCTGGAAGTCCCAAAGTGGGCTTCTCAAACAGAGGAGTCTCCATCTTGCTAGTGGGGCCAGTGCAGTAGGTGTGTTCAGAGCATCCCTAAGACCTACTCCTTATCAGAGCAAGGAGGGCCAGATGCAGGTCACCAGTAGGTGTTAGAGCAGCACAACACCACACAAAGACAGCTGGGAGCACCGGGCTGTGGAGGAGGAGCATGAGAGAGGTACCTAGCAGGAGACAGAGAGGTGATTTTGACTGGTAGGACATGGGGCACCTAAATGGCCAATGTGGCTCAGGTGTACTTTCCTCTCCTTTCCCACCCCATCCCCTCAGCATTTCTTCTTGGCTGGTTCCACACACAGCACCCTGGCTTTCTTAGGTGCCTGAGTCTCCTGGCCTGGTATAGGGAACCCGAGGGCCTAGCTGCCACTCGAGATTCCCCTGAGCACTTGGGAGGGCAGCCCACAATTCAGCGCTGTCACATCAAAGCCCCTTTGCGCGTCTTTTGCGTCACCCTCTGTTTGCCCATGAGGTGACATGCCAGGGAGAGCAGCTGCCCACAGGTAGGTCGCCCTTCCATCCCGCCGTCCTGCCCATCCATTTGGAAAAGGGAAACAAAAAATGAAGGGGGCGGGCGCTTTGCTTGGCATGCCTGGGAGAGGAGACGTTTTACTGTGGGAATCTGTGGGTGTGTAATTCACTGAGGTTTGAACTCAGGAACTGTGCATGGAAGCTCAACATCCCAAACAAGTAATGTGCAGCAGGAGCCAACACACACCACAGACCACCGAATAGCTGAAACCTCCTCATCGGAGCAGTCGCCCACAACAGCTACTCTCCCGCTGCGTTCCACTAACCATCGCAGAGTCTGGCTCACATACCCTCTGTAGTCTATGGCCTCTTCAGATCCCTTCTTGGCTGCCTGTAATTCTGGATGTGTGATTAGCAATAGCGTGATTCGGATTCAGATTTATCTGAGCAGGAAATGCTAGCCCCACTGAGAGTCCCATGGAAAATGAACTGGAAGTTTGTAAACTCCCACAAACACCCACAAACTTCCCCATGTCCTCCTGTTACGGTTCAGTGGACAGGGCTCGGCGGTTCTATGAAGGCTGTGCTACTGAAGCCAGCATGTATTATGGCAAAGCACGCTGTGCTGATCCCAGAGGCAAATGCTGGTTTGGCCAGAAATGTCAGTGTTACCTGTAGTTGGGGAAACACCCCTGTGTTTTGGAGAATGCTGGTATTGCAGTGTAATGTTGACATATTTGAAAGCGCACACGCACACGCACACACATAATGATTAGGTGTGTGTTAAGCACAATTACCTCCTGCATTTTGATGTAGCCTCCATGTCATAGACTTTAAAGCCAGAAGAGACCATTAGATCATCTGGCCTAATGTATATACCAGAGGCCACAGAATTTCATCCAGTTACTCCTATACTGAGCCTAATAACTGATATTTGATCGGTACTATGTAGAGTGGTATTTGCACAGAGGATCTTCAGGGAATGCCCAGCTATTGTCGCTAGGTATTGTTTGGTGGTTCAGTAGGCACCTTTCACCAGCCAGCTGTTCTAGGCTGCTGTACTACCATGTCTGTCAATCTTTGGACCAGACCTAACACTGTTCTCCTGACTACTCTGATCATTAAAAAGCCCTTGGCCCTTTTTTTTTTTTGTGCTGGTCACATTCCATCTTAAATGATGACTTTGAATCAACCTGTGGATTGCCAGGGGATGTTGTGAAGACCAGGGTTAAAAAAAAACTAGATACATTAATGGAGGTTAGGTCCATCAGTTGGTATTAGCCAGGATAGATAGAGATGGTGTCCCAATCTCTGTTCGTCACAAGCTGGGAATGGATGACAGGAGAGGGATCACTTGACGATTACCTTTTCTGTTCATTCCCTCGGGGACACCTGGCATTGGCCACTGCCAGAAGACAGGATGCTGGGCTAAATGAACCTTTGGTCCGACGCAGTATGGCTGTTCTTATGACATGCACCTCCCTAAATGTTCCACCACCTGCTTCCCATGGATTCTGTCTCCCTTCCTGTTCTAAATCTGTTGTGCAGCCTTGGGTTAGGCTGTAACAAATGCCTGACTCCCAGTGGAGAAGAAGGGATCATGTTTCTTAAAGGAGCTGCACTTTCAAAGAGTGTTCAGCCCTCTCTGGAAATCAGCTCCCCAGGTCCTTTCGGAAAGATGCCTCAAATAGAGCATCCCAAAAGAGAAATCACTGCTCACATTTGGAAATCCTGGCCCCCAAGCCCAGGCTTCATCGATGATGCTTTCCACCATAATTCCATGGGCTTGTAGATTTTCATGCCAACTGCCTTGGCCTCCAGCATAACACAGGCCATAGAATTTCACCCGGTGATTTCTCCATCGAGTCGGTCACTTCTGGGACTCTTGCTTTTACAAAGACAGCCTTGATTTGAAGAGGAAGCATCTGTCGCATCCCAGAAAGTGGATCCATTAAGTGTCTACTGAGCTATGGGCGAAGGACAGCTAGTGAGCGTGGCTGGGTTGTTCAAGGGATTTGCAGGAGTTAGGAACCCCAATCCCAGTGACACTGCCTGGCTGTGGGGTGCTAACCCCCTTTAGCCCCTGTGGAACTCCCTGCTCACGAGGACCCATCTGTGGGATGACCCAGGATGCTCTCCCAAGCTCGTCTGCAGTTCAGCAGTCACCAGCATGAGAAGCAAATCAGGGGTTTTATTAGACTCCAGCCAAAATGGAACCTCAAAGACTTAGTCGCCACTGCCAAAAACGACATTCTGATGTGAGGAATGTTAATTACATGGCTCCCTTGCTCGCCCCTTATTGTGAAAGGCATTGTTGTGTGCTGTAATCACCTGGGAGAAAGATGGTCACAGAGGGGAGCGGTGAGTGAATGAACATGCTAATGGTCTTTTTTTGGGGGTGGGAGTATCAACATATTGCTATATTTAAAAATCAAAGTGTTGAAAAGAAACAAAGCAGAAGTTGGGGTATTTTTTTGTTAAAACAGATTGATTTTACAGTCAGTGAAATGATCAAAAACTTCCTGCTCGGAAGATTCTCATTCAGTTTTTTTTATTAACCGGCTAGAAGGCAGGCTTGTGGTCAGTGGCCATTCATTAAAATAGGGTGTAACTGTGTTTTTTTCATGACCTGATGGCATTGTGGCTACACCACTGAAAGGCCATGGCACATAAAGGCTCATTAGGTACTTCAGGAAAAGGAGCGGAGTAAACGATGTGAAAACAAAATGTCTTACCCTTTTTCCGGCAATGCTCATGTATTATTTGTATCATGGACATGCCCAGAGTCACCCGTGAAGCATAGAGTCACATTATGTGTGGATGTAAGTGACGTTTTTTTTGAAAAACGGCCGTTTTTCCGAAAAAAACCCAACTCTGTAGTGTAGACATAGCCTTAGTAGGAAATAATATAGAATTGGTGGTATGTTGAAATGGGGAGAATATGAAAATAAATAAACCAGATGTTTTTATTATAGGGATAGGATTAATGATAAAGAGCCCTCTGAGTTCTTATAATCACTCCATCAACATTGGCAAATGTAATTTGCTACTATAAAAATACAGTAGCGGGTTATAGATAGAATTTGAAATAGGTGCCGATAATGAGAATAAACACACATGAATCAAGGCCTGAGGCAAAGTGCACTCATGTCAGGGGCTTAGATTCAGGCTCTAATATAAAATCCGATAATTAGTTCCCATAAGTCTGAAACATCAATTAAGGGAGAAATGTTGAGAGGCACAAAGGGCTTTTAGGCACTCAACCCCCATTAAAGTTCAATGGCATTTTAGCCCCTAAATCCCCTCTATGCCTTTCGCTATCTCTCCCTCTGTGATACAGGCTTGCAAAGAAAATCAGTATTTCTATTATTTATTTCTTCTTTGTAGCAGAGCAAAGGGAGCCCACGGTATCATTGCGCTAGGAGCTGTATACACGTAAAAAAAGGACAGTCCCTGCCTTGAAGAACTTGCCATCTAAACACAATAAAACAGATGGAGGGAGAAAGAACAAGGAGACAACAAGATGACATTGGCCAGCATGAAGAAGAGTGGTTACAGCAAGTCAACTGCCTAGTTTTCTGTATGCTGGCAAAGCTTCAGTAGAATCCATAGCATATTTCTATGGCTCAACCAGACTGTAAAACATCCACATGGTTTCAAGAAGCCAATCAGTCTATAAAACCCTGTGAAACTTCCACACTTGCAAGAAGTCAATCAGTCTATAAAACCCTTTAGCCTCTTTAACCTTTAAGCAAACTGGGCTTGTTTTCCCGTTAGAACAATGACGGTATTGTTGAGGCTAAAGGGTAGTACATGGCCAGCCATGTTAGGAAGTGAATGAATTGTTTTGTTGTCAACAGTTCCCCCCTCCCCCCCCGCCTACTATATCTAGGAATTTCTTTCCATGCGTTCAACCTTAAAGAAAATACACCACTTTGGAGACGGCCAGAGACATCCTTCTAAATTAGCACTCTGCCGCAGTGCAGAACTTAGATGCTTGAAAAGGCCCATTTTGGAGAGTGAACAGCACCCAGCCATACTCAGTGTGACATTCAAAAGCCAATGAGTGGAGCAATTTGAAACTCTCACCTCTTACACAGCTGCCTAAATGATTTCTACATTCTGCCAAAGTTCTGACCAGACTGTGCAGATGCCTTGCTTTGGAATATCTGAGGGTATGTCTACACTAGCCCCTAGTTCGAACTAGGGGGCTAGAGTAGACGTACCCTGACTGCGTGCGAAAATAGGGAACAGAGGAAGCTCACAAAACCCAAAGAGCAGTCCTTTTTCACAGCGGGCAAGGGTTGCCCAAAAGTTCTCCTCTGATTGAAGTTCAGTGTGATATGCTTACGTACTCAAAACACGGAGCCAGGAAGATACCAGTGCAGTCACAGCGGCAAGAAATCTACTTCTCTAGGCATCTGTGCTTCCACCTCTCAGGATTTTAAGTAGATCTGGCCAGGAAGCAATTTTCTGCTCCTATGAAACTTTTCGAGGTTTCAACAATTTTCCCATCCAACATCAGGATGAAACCAAGAACTCTTGAGGGTTGTTTATTGTTTTTTGTTATTAAAAAAAAAAAGGCAGAGAGACAGAGAAACTGTCTCTATAACCCAGGGTTTAAGGCTCTCACCTGCTGTGTGAGACACCCACGTATAAGTCCCTGCTCCAATTAATATTTAATTATTAATCCAAATTAGAACAGCTTCAACAGCTGAGACTGCACTGCAGAGACTGACTCTGTGGCATGGTGGTTAGGTCACTCACCTGGGATGTGGGAGGCAAAGCAGGGACTCAAACCTTTCTTCCACATCGCACATAAATGCACTGCCTATTGGCTATTCAAGGTCTCTGTTATTTGCACCTGAGAATTTACCCCAATTAAAGTTTTGTCAAAAGGGGTACATTCCTACAGGGGAAAAAACAGTTTAGACAAATCAATATTTTCTAATACAAAAAAACAAAACAAAAATATTTCATCCAAAATTACCCAACCTGTGCCAACTTCAATTAATGTTTAATCACAGAGCTTATAAATGTTGACCTCAACTTTGAGAGCTTACCTTGCAGAATCCAAAACTGTCTGAATCCCATGGGCCCGACTCAAGAGGTATAAAAATGAAATCTTTGGTATATTACTTTTAGCAAACTGGGCTGGGTACCTCAGTAAACTGGAGACAGGAAAACAGAAAGAAAATCTAGTGAGAAAAGCAAGAGCATCAACAAATAAGCAGTAGCAAATGAAGGTAAACCATAAAAGTGTTTGTCATCTTCTCTCTCAGGCTATGTCTACACTACAGCGATTTTGCACAAAAACGCCCGGTTTTGCACAAAAACCTATGGAGAGTGCACACTTCAAGCGCGTTTTTGCACAAGAAAATATACAGTGAATCAACAGAATAGAGGGGTTTTTGCTGTGTAGGTATTCCTCTTTCTACGAGGAATAACTTCTTTTTGCGCAAGAGCTCTTGTGCAAAAAGGTGTGTGTGGACGGGAAACAGGGTTTTTTTGTGCAAAAAGAGCCTATCGGAAGATGTACAGGTGCCCTGGTGGCCATTCTGGTAATGGCAATCGAGCTTTTTTGCGAGAGAGCATCCAAGCAGTCTGGACGCTCTCTTGTGCAAAAGCACATCTCTTTTCCTATGCGCTTTTGTAGCGTGGATGCGCTTTTGCCCAAGAAGCCTGCAGTCTAGACGTAGCTTCAGTTCTGTGTTTTCCACTAAAGATTTTCTTCTCTCTCAGGCTTTGTCTACACTGTGGGGTTTTTGTGCAAGAAGCTTTTTGCGGATGAGATCTTCTGCAAAAACTTCTTGCAGAAAAGCGTGTCCACACCTCAAAAGCGCATCGCAAAAGCGATGTGCTTTTGCTCAAGAGAGCGTCCACACTGCATGGACACTCTTGCACAAGAGAGCACCTGTGCTTTTTCTGATAGGCTCTTTTTTGTGCAAGAAACCTCTGCAGAGCATCCACACATGCCTTTTTGTGCAAGAGCTGTAGCGCAAAAAGGAGTTATTCCTTGTGGGGAGAGGAATAATTCTACCAGCAAAAGCCCTCTGTCCTGTTGATTTACTGTATTTTTTTTTGGTGCAAAAATGCACTTGAGGTATGGATGCTCCACCGGTTTTTGCACAAAATGGCCGTTTTTGCGCAAAAACCTTGTAGTGTAGACATAGCCTCAGTCCTATGTTTTCCACTAAAGATTTTTTGGTAGAAAGAAAGAAAGAAAAGAAAGAAAGAAAGAAAGAAAGAAAGAAAGAAAGAAAGAAAGAAAGGCTTTTCTGTACAATGCAACAGATCCTGAGTAGTGAATGTAAACTGATGCTGCTTCATTGAGGTCAGTGGAGTTACAGCAGGGTTGACAATTTTGGCTGAACATATTCCTGGAGGTTTCATCACATGACATAATCTTCACTTAAAGATTAATCTATAATTCCTGGAGACTCCTAAACAATCCTGCAAGGTTGGCAGCCGTAAGTCACAGTGATACACTCTAGCTATGGATGTAGCCTTATATGGGTAAGCATTTGGCAAATTGCTGATGTCCCATGTCCATATAGATTAGCAACTGACATGGAAACCTTGTTTGGCTCTCTAATAATCATATGTTTTAAGAATGCTTTATCATTCTGTTATCTTTGTCACTCAAAGTGTGCTTCTTGTGTTTAGTTCCTGTGTTTAATCTGTAGAACTTGGTGTTTGCACACTCATAGGTGGCATGTTTTATATCACCAAATTCCACCTGGCCAAGGTTCTTCTCTTCTGGGAGGCCTCCTCAAATGATAACACCAGCAAAGAGTCACAGCGCCCTTTGGGAAGTTCACAGCACCACCTTCAATAAAAAGTTCTCAGCATTTCCTAAGGGCTTTAGAGAGCGAAGAGTGGCACGTTAGCTGCACTGCAAGTAGAACAAGCCCAAGAAGCACTTGGACTCAGAGACACCCTTGGAGTCATGATTCCTCTACTGCTTACTCCTTGCACCATGAGCGGCGGGTCTGGTGTGTAGTAAACCACCATGACTCACCTACCCTGGTCAGTTAAGAAGAGCCAATGCTACACCCGTGCCCTGCCTTTCTCACCTACCTGCCCAGGGCAGAGGGGGGAGTGAGAAGGTATGTAATGCCAATTATTTCCTACCTGCCTGACCCCAGCTCTTGGCACCCCTAGAGAGGCATAAAGAGAGATTTTTACTCTAAATTCCTCTCCAGCCTGTCCAAAACATCACCTAGTCCTAAGATATTTGGCGCTGTGGTGCAGGAGCAGAAATTACACCAAAAAGAGTCAGTCTTTCTCCCGAGTGTAGCCAGTCCATATGACATCTGAGCGTAGCCAGTCCGTATGACATGTGTTGCTTTCATCAGTGATTACTGTGCTGAAATAGACCAGGGGTATGTCTACTCAGCCCAATCTGTTCATTGGCTAGCCTACTCCGCCTAACTTGAATCCAGTTAGCACCAGCAACAACAGCCATGGAGACAATGTAGCATAAGCAATTCAAGCCAGCCATGGACATTAGAGATCTACTCAGCTCACTAGCCTGCTCTGAAATCCTCACTGTGTGATCTTCATTATTCTTGTTACCTGCTCTTGCTGGACTCAAGCTAACTCACATTGACTTGCCGGTGCCCAGATTTTGCTGTGGACCCTTTGAGACAGCAAGTAGCACAGCAGCACAATGAAATGAAAGGTGGGCACCAGGGATTTGAAAATCTGTCTCAGATTTTTTTCTCTGATGTTGTCTCAACTAGGAGCTAAGGTTTCTGTAACTGAAAGAGGCTCGGGAGAAAAATGAATGTCATTCCTAAATCAGCCTGAGGGGGTGCTGTTGAACAGCTATGCACCCCTACGGATGTCTGGCTGGCTGCAGTGTCTCTGCAGCAATGCTGGTTGGAATATTTTAATCTAAACTTTTTTTTCAACATTTTTGTAGAAAATTTTCATTGTTGTCAAATTTTCCATAGTTCAACTGGAAAATGTATTTTTTCTAGCAAATAAATGTTTCATTGAAAAAAATCTCCCAGTTTATTTGTCAGCATGTGTGAGATCATCATGGCTCCAAAATGCATAGGAGATGCAAACAATCTCCGGCTTTTATACAGGTTGAACCTCTCTAGTCCGGGACCCTCAGGACCTGACCGGTTCTGAACGAGAATAATGTTTGGACCATGGGAGATCAATATTGTATAGTAGCATTACCAACACTTCCACTATTTACTTGGCTGTTAGAGGACATTTAGGGGCAAAATAGAGCTACATAATAACACAGAACATTGAGACCCAGGACTGGTGGCTGTAAACAAACTTTATGAGATCGCGGGAAACTTGCCCACACACAGGAAAAGAGGACATCTGGCTAACTAAAATAAATCTGGATGACGGATGTTTCTGGACAAGAGAGTTCTGGATTAAAGAGGTTCAACCTGTATTCCATTAATTAGAAATTGAGCATATATCAGACGTATCATCTTGCAGAGTTTTTAATCATGGAACATCAAGCATAGAGGAGCCAGCCTGAAATCTGATGAATGCATCCTTCCAGCAGCAGCACTCCTTCCTCTCTCACTGCTTTAAGCTCTGCCTTACATTGGTTATTCAAGCCTCATATTTAGTGGGGAAAAATATTATTTTTTAAATATTTTTCTGTGTGCCAGATTTAACACATACATCTACAAACAGACTGCTAACAGAACCACATAAAATATTTGGGAGGACTTTATGCTCCTTAAAATACACTTCTGCAGTTGTCCAATAAAATGTAACTATAAAAACAACAAATTCACCTGATTTGTGAAATCTTTACATCTCAGTTTTGGACCAAAAACAAATATAATTAATAACTATAAAAACAGAGGGAAGGAAACCACCATTACTTTGCCAAACTGTAGTTTGTTGACAATGGTTTTGCTTTAATAGGAACTTGTGGCATATTGGGAAGAGTGGGATTTTTTAGATCATAGATAGGGATGGGTGAAATAGTTAATAATAACTAACATGAGGCTTTATCCAGAACTCAAACCAGCACATATCCAAAGCTATTTTGATTGGAAATGGGGAAAGGAAGTAATGTTTAGATCCAGATGTGAATTAAGTTTAGGCACTCATTTGAGGCTTAGTATCAAGGTCGAATCAGGGCATGGGACCTGGTTTAGATCTGATGTGGCTTTGAAATCTTGCAACCTAATATCATGAGGTTTTTGGCTCCCCAGAGCAGAAGTCTTATATTACAGATATTCACTGACTGGCACCTTGAGTGTCCGTGTACCTACTAAAATTTGCTTCTCTCAGTCACTGTTTGCCATAGAATATAGAAAGAATCCCAGATTCAAAATCTGACCTTGCCCTCTGATATCACCCAAAATTGTTCTTTTCATTAGAGTTCATGCATTATGGCACCAGTTTGGCAAAACACTTTAACAACATTCTTTAGTCCAGCTTTATATAGCAAATCACTTAGGGCCAGACTTGTATGATTTAATCAGGTGTCAGGCATCTACATAGCTTTAAAATCTAGCCCTTAAACTCCAGTTCAGACAAACACAAACCCAACAAAATGATGGGACTGGAAGGGACCTTGAGAGGTTATCTACCCCCGTCTCCTGCACACATGGCATACTAAAATACAACACTGTTCAGGAAGGTATTTAAGCAGGTGCTCAACTTTAAACTTCTTTTTAAGTAAGGTTGAAGTAACTGGGACTTAAGAATGTACTTTAATGTTGAGTACCTGCTTAAGTGTGCTGCTCAGTCATGACCTACATGCCTTAGTATGCATATTAGAGGCAAACTTTTAAAAACATTGATTTTAATTACCTCTTCGAGCTAGTTACATGGGGCCTGGGGCCTTCACTTTAGGAAAATGAAGGTCATCAGAGATCAGTTCCATTGATCAGATCTTAATATGATCATTGCCATAACAAATGTCTGCAAATAACTTATTCATCACAGAGAACTGCCATGTGGTCATGAATGGAGTTAGAAAAAATCAGGTCCTACACTCTACAAAGAAAATGCTTTCACATAAGAACACAGGAATTGACAGACTGGCTCAATCCCAAGATCCATCTTGTCCAGAATCTCTGACAGTTGCCAGCACCAAGAGTGTCAGAAGAAGCTCCAAGAAACCATACAGATGTGGGATCATTTGCCTCCTGTGAAAGTCCCCGCCTAACTCAATGGTCAGAGGTGGATTTGTGTTCCAGAGTGCAGCGTTTAGCTTTTTACCCAAAGTCTTCCTTTGTCACTGTTTTACTCTTCTCTGACTCCTGCTGCAGATCTGTTTTGACCATGCAAATTTGTACCAGTGGGCATTTTGCATATACAATGAGTGGGAAAATGTACAAGATATATCATCAGAATGGGTGAAGGAAGAGAATGTTGCGCCATTTTAGGAGAGGCAGGACCCAAATTGTGCCTTCAGAACATGCTGCCTTCTGGTAATGTCTTACTCCCATTGGCTTCTGTGAATGTTATGTTCTCTCATGACCGGGTCCAGATTAGTCCTTTATTGGTGGGTTAGAATTACACATTTGTACAGTCTCTGCGTTAATTTTTGCCATTGTATTAAAATTAATAGATGAAAAAAAAGTCTAATGTACATTTCCCCCATTGTAGATTTTTAAAAAGTCCCCATTTACGATGAATCCACCTTGTTCGTGTGTGCCCGCGTGTGTGTGTGCGCATTCATACAATGCCTCTCCATATAAAGTGTGGCTAAATTCAATCTGGGCTTCAGAGGGAAGGGGGGGAAATAGCCAATCGGCAAAACATACAGATTATCAGACTAAATGAAAGAATTTTTTTTTAAATGTCCCAAATCAAGACCATGTAAGGTATGCATCCACCAGCTCTGAAAAAGGTTCCCAGTGGAATCCTTCCAGCCTAAATCAATGAGTCATCGCCTAAGGAATCTTGTCCTCACATGAAATGTATAAATCATTGTCCATTTGGAAAAATGCTGCCACCGATAGCACATAGAAGGCCAATGCATTTCTTTTAAATGTGGGAAAAACCAAGACAAGTTTTTGTGCAATTAGCCCCAGATTCTACACCAGCTAAAATCAAGGGCAACTTTGCCATGGGGCTTGAATGATTTTCTTTCTTTCGCTTTTATGAGCTGAATAAAGGAAATGCTTTGGGAGACCAAGGGGTTACTTGTAGTGGGGAGTGAGAACATAAGATCTTTCTCACGACAGATTGAACCTCCCTTGTCCAGCACCCTTGGAACCTGGCCAACCCCAGATTATGGATTTTACTGGACCAAGGCAGGTAATTTCTGACCCCCACTTCCCCTGCCACTGGCTTTAGCCTGACCATTGGCCTCCCGGCCACCTCACTGACAACGCCACTGCTCTGCCAACCCCACCTACCAATGATTACTCAAGGAGTCTGTGGCAGAGTCAGAAACTGAACCCCACGTTTTAATACAAATTTATCTTTCCTGCACTGAGCAAAATCAGTATCTCTTCCTTTTAAATTCCTGAACAGAACAGGTCAAACAGTGGGGAAACTTAACCACTAATACATTATTCACCAATTGGCCATGAAATTAATTGAATAATTAATTTAAACTCTCCTAGAGCTCTTCCAATGATACATATTTGCAAACAATTACTCAGTGAAAAATGGGCAATATCTGCCATTAATAATAGTCGCCGTGGGTTATTCTACCAGCTTAGTTGCTTTGTACTGCATGGTAACAGCCATTCTTCCTTTTCTGGGAAAATGCAGGGCCATTAAGCACTGTCTACCTGTGGGGGTCGGTGGGTATAACTAGGGCTAAGTCTACACTGTCACTTTAACTTGTTGCACTTGGGGGAGGGGGATGTTTTTTCACACCCCTGAGCTAGAAAGATGCAGTGAAGTAAAGTGCAGTAAAATGCCAGTGGGAACCAGGCTACAGCACTGGGAGCTGCACTCCCAACCTGTTAGTTACTCCTCTCATGGAGGTGATTTACCTAGGGTGCTGGGAGACAAAGCCTACGTCATCCGGAGTGTGGATTTTTCAGACTCCTGAGCAACACAGATATGCTGCTATTGGTCTGTAGTGTAGCTCTGGCCTGACTCACTGTTCTGGCCTGTTATTACTCAGTGTTTGGAAAAGTGTGGCCCTAAAATGCAGAGGTCAAGGAATCAAAGAGGGGGTGTTCTTCTCCCTGTATCTAGCAAGCAGTGGCATCTTCTAGTCCAGCATTCCCTTCCTCAAAGTTCAGTCCATAATGCTAAACATATGTCCCACCAAATCACAAGGCAGCAGAGGGATCTGTCTTTCTCCTGTGAATAAGTACAAATGAAAGACCAAAAAAAAAAAAAAAAAGCATGTTTTCATTGAACCAACTTCACTCGGTGGGAGAGACAGAAACAAGCTTCCAAGCCACAGAAAGTTCTTCAAGTGTGGGAAATAAAATCAAAGTGTCCCATCAAAGTGACAAGGTGGAAGAGATTGTTAAGCACAGGAGTTAACACATGTTGCAAGGGATCATTCAGAATGAAGCTGGCCATTAACACCTCTGCAGTCGTAGGACAAAGGCGCATTTGTGAGTTACTGTTGCAAAGAGACATAAATGAGCATCCCTGGCGATTCCTTGACTCTCAGTCTAGCAAACTTAGCTCCACATGCTGGAGGAAACACAGGCTAGAGCAGTATTTTGACCTCATCGCTTCCTTTGAGCTGCTGCAAACCAAGTACTCACTCTACAGCGTAGCAGTGAGACTGTGTAAATCATGGAAATTAGAGAAGGAAAAGACTGACTGATTAGCTCAGCAAATACACCACGTCTCTCCAACAACAGGCCCAGCTCCCCACAGTGTATCCTAGAGTGCTTCCTTCAGCTCCGTTTTAAATAACTCGAGACATGAGGCTTCCACCACTTGCCCTAGGAGAATGTGCCACAGTCTAATAATTCTCCCCATTCAGAACATTTCCTGACATGCAGCCTAAGATGCCTTGTTACTCGGTTACTTCCCATTAGCCTTAGTTATACCCCTTTATATCATGCTCAGTATTTCCTCCCCTCTGTGGTATTTACACCCTTCTATTACTTGTAGACAGCTCTGCTTACCCGCCATTTAGCCGGCATGTGGCCTTATTAACATTTACATTTTATGGTCGCTCCTTGGCACTCCTCCGTAGACACTGTAACATTTCGTCTTACAGGCAAAGAAGGGAATTGTTCAGCCTCAGCGGAGTAACCGCATTGTAGACTTCAGTTAACTGTGCAAATAGCACTGAAAGCATGAGTATGTTCTGTGAAACAAGCAGTTTTACTTTCCATCCATTCAAAAAAAAAAACAAAAAACCCCAAAGCCCTATCTTCTTACATCATAATCATATTCATGGCTCCATGGAGTATTTATTGTTGGGAAAACCACCATGACAAATGCCTATACTACCTCCAAAGTAAAATGCAGCCATAAAAAAGGCAGAACAAAACTGATTTTTCATTCAGCCAAGGGATATCCCGATACAGATTTGTTAAATGCATCCAAATCCCAAAGGGCTGTTGCGACAAAGTGAGTCATCTGGGCTACCTTCCAATATTTTTCCCAAACATCTGTGCTGTCTCTGTTCCTGCCTGAAGTAGCATGCTGTCTGCTATCATTTCGGTTTTGTAATGTTGCCGGTAGTAAATATGGGGTTACATTTCTCACTAAACACATTGAAAATATAGCCTCATAGAGTCACAAAGAAACACTGGGAACTACACTGGCAGCGAAAGAAATCAGGGCCAGAGATAAGCCAATGTAATTCTGAAGTGCTGCACAGAAATAATTGGAGCTATGCAAGTGTGGCCGCAAATCTTTTATTGCAAGAACAAAATAATCCACATTACTAGTCTTCCCAAGGTTGCAATACCACAGTGACTATTCATAGATGATGCACCTAGGGATCCATCACTCGGGGTTGAATGCAAGGTACGTGAATGAAATATGTCAGAAGCACCCTACTTAACAGCACTCTTGCCTTCTCAGTGCATCATTCGTGCATGACCCTTGCCTTTTTGTATTGCTGCTGTTTTAGAGAACACTGGATCTTGTCAGTGATTGTATGGGCAACTTCCCAGGAAATCTGAGGGCACTGTAAGATGGCATTGGTAATGAAGATGGCTCACCAAACAGACAGCATACCTTTCTGTAAGTAAGTACTGAACCAATGCTCCAGCCGAGTGCTAAGGGTAACACAGTCACAACAAACTAATTAGTCTGATTGGGACAGGAAACAGTGCACTAGTGACATCTTCACAAAGCCAAGGTGCACAAACCCCCTACTCCTCTGGGTGACCACCCTCTCCAACACTGGCCCCACCTGGCACTCGTCTTCAGGGACAGCGGAAGGCAGTGTACTGCCAGCCTGCATTGATTGTGTCTCACTTTCTCCAAAGCCTGGTGCCTCACTGTGTTTTCTCTGGGCACCTGTCTCTCTTGGTCATTTTAATTGAAGTTATTGGAAACTGGCCCTTTAAGAAGAGCTGTCGAGTGTTTTCTGCTGTGGTTCAGCCACACAGCGTGGTTCAGGTACAGTCTCTGAAGCACTTTGGAACCATGCTGGGTGCCCCAGAACAGCCTGTGTAGGGTTCTCAGTGCTCCAAGGAACAGTGCCATCATGGAGGCCGAGGCTGTGAGAGGCCTCTTTCTATGTGCCCAAGGGCAAAGACAGCCCAAAGCCTTCAACTGGAAGAGGCCAACTTCAGCTGTAGCCTTTGTGCCCACACAGGTACAAAGGCTATTCAAGGCTAGCCTGTCAGGCCACCCTTTCCAAGCAGGAAAAGGGAGGCAGGGTGTTGTCCCGCTGGCCTGCTGTAGAACTGGATACCCGTGGCACCTTCCTAATGTCTGGCTCTTCCTTGGGGCACAATGACAACACACTACAGCCTTCAGATGGGTGGCATGGCCTTCTCCCAGGGGAGCAAATGTCTGGGTAGCATGGTGTGTGTTACCTCTGTGTTTCCTCACAACCACTGTGGGGATGAATGAAGACTCTCCAGAAAAGCAAGCATTGGAATTGGCACAGGGTTTCCCTACCCCATGTCACCACTTGACACCCACAGAGCAACGAACCAAATTGTTCCTTGATTTCATTCGTCAATGACAGTATGGGCCAAATTTCTTAAAGGGGCCCTGATTGAAGTTATTTTGCACCCTCAATACCACAGAGGGCCACAGAGGGGCATTTAGTGATCTGTCTAATTAATGAGGTGCCCATGGGTGAGAGGCCTGGACGTGACTATTAGCATCTGCAATTAACTGCAGGCACAAAATGGTGACTCCAAGATTAAAGGCTATTTTAAAACATTTGGCCCGGTGCATGCTGGGTAAAAGTACTAACACAAAATTGGCAGGGGCCTTAAGGATCAAAATGGCTGTATCACCAGGGAATGCTGTCAAAGGGCCAGCTGTTATTTTTAAAGCAAAGAGAGAGATTTTGACAAGTATCCACCAGCTATATCCAGGATGAAATGTCCCACTTCCACCATCAGATGCAACATTTGGTGGGAAAAAGTGTGACATTTCAACTTCGGAGCAAAATCCTCAACTTTTTTTTGTCGGCTGTTTGGTATTTTCACACAGCTCAAGTCTCCACCTAACTTCATGCCTGAGTCATGAAAAAATGCATGTCCCAGCTGATACAGGGCTTTGACGACAGCTCTGGCATTCATTAGACTTTCTGCTGCATTAACAAGGAGCCAAATTCTGCCCTCAGTTACATCATTGCCAACACATTGACTTAAGATTTTCTTTGACTTTCAGGAGGTTGCAGGGCTGTAGCTCAGAGCAGACTTTGCCACTGTGATTCCAATATGTGTCCAATGAGTCTACAATCAAAAATCTCCAGTGAAAAAATGTATCGGTGGCTGCCTTTTTTCTGGTGTATAACACGCACACGTTCACTTACGTTTGGTTTGGTGGTTAGGGAAATGGCATGGAACTCAGCAGAGCTAGGTTCAATTTCTGGCTGTGCCATAGATTCCCTGCATGACCATGGGCAAATCAATTAGGACCTGATGCAATGACCACTGAAATATTCCCAGTGATGTCATTTGGCTCTGTGCCTCAGTTTCCCATCGGTATAATCATAATTATATTTCCCTACTTTATAGAAGTGTTGTGATTTATTAACATTTGTGAGGCGCTCGAATACTACAGTTACAAAGTCCACAGAAGCTCCTGACAATGAAATTAACAGACAGCTCTTGCCCTTAAGACTACCAGGTATCAGCCATAGTCGGCCCTTACTGGGCCAAAATCTGTCCTAAGGTGGGTGAGGATGCCTCACACTGACATTAAGGGGACAGGTACATGTCTGTGTCTCATCTCACATTAGATCTTGAATTTGGCACAAACTAAACTTTTCACGTCCTTCTTCTCATCTTATTTTTTAACTCACTTATTTTCTAACCAGAAATGTTAGTAGGAGAGGTGGGGGGAGGGGTCCTCTGGGATAGAAAGAACAACTAGTGGGCAAGGCAGTGTGTGTTAACAAAGAACCATAACAAAATTCCAATATTGTTTTTGTTCAGAATCAGAACAAAGTCAAAACTCTGAAATTTCTCACAGAACATAAATTTAGAAAAAAAAATACATATGTGGAAGCATCAAAATGCTTCATTTTGATAATTTTGAAACATTATAATATACTAATCAAATACAGTGAAACCTTTGTTATCCGGCACTCTGTTAACCAGAAAACTTTGTTAACCGGCATTGCCCCCAGCCACAATACTGTCACATCTTCAGGCACACAGGCCTGGCTTGGTTTACCATGATTGGCTTAACAATTTTTTATTTAAGAAGTACTAATCAACTTTAATTCAAAATAGAAATGTGAGACCAACTGCTTCACACTACAAAACTACCAATATTAAAAACTTGAGTTTTACTGTTATTGTCCATTGTTTTTTCCTAGGTTGATGAGACCCTCAGATAACCGGAATTTTTAGATAACCGGAATGCCCTAATCCCCGAGCATGCCGAATAACACAGGTTTTACTGTATATTGATAATGGCAAGTATGCTATATAAATACAACATAATATTAAAAAGTATAGTACACTGTAAAAGTTGAAACAAAATGAGAATGCCAATGTGAAACATGAACATTGAGACAATCAGTTTCCATTTTTTCCTACCAAATATTCTGTTGAAACGGACATGTGCCCATCAAACGTTTCCATTTCGATGAAACTGCATTTTCTAACAGAAACCTGGTTCATCAGATTTTTTAGACCACTTCTATTCATTATCAATTCACTTTGCACATTATTATTGCACCATGGTCTGAGTACTGTCCCCATGCTCCAGTGGATCTCCTGTGGTTGGATGTCACGGGCTGCAGGGTGTTCAGTTAGTAAGCCTAACATGCCCAAGACGGGTCATCCAAAACTCATGCACATGCTGTGTATGGTTTACTAATTTGGATCTAACCCAGCAAAGACTGGGAGCGGTTGAGCCATGTTGCTCTTAGAGAACACGCAATGCATTCTGGGATAGAGTCTCAGCTGGAGGAAATCAGCATAGCTCCATTTAGTCACGCTGAGTGTCCCTGAATTAAACCTTGCTCCTTATATGCTAGATTTGTTTGCTTTCCAGTAGTGAAATTGTCTTATCACTTTACTGATACTGTAGGTAAATAGCGGTGTGAGAGTTTTGTTTTGCGTTTTGATGGGAACTATGTCCCACACCTGTATTTAAACCCCACGCCTTATTCCATTGTTACTGTGAAGCTACAGACAATGAGGTCTCTATGCAAGGAGCTTGCGTAATCCCAAGTGTGGTCAAACCTTCCCGCACAACTATAAAACTATCAAAGTTGAGCAAGAACACACTGGAGCTTTCAAGACAGAAGTCTTGTCACAGACATTTGACTAATCTGATGATGTGCAAATGGTGTGATGAGCACCAGGGCAGTGAACTTGCCTATACAAGTCGCACCCTTTTGCTGCTCCACAAGGCTTATCTAAGGAGGGTAACACCATGAGCTTTCAGAAGAAGTTTCACACAGTTGATAATCAGCCTCCAAAAATAAGTCTGTAAGAAGAGACATAGGTTACATCTACGATAGGGATGTGAAAGGTGAACTAGTTAAGCAGTAAACATCACCTGTTAACTAGCAGGGGCTGGAGCAGCTTCCCACCTGCCAAGGGGAGGGAGCTGTTCCAGCCCAACGGGGGCCTGATGCAGACAGAGGCTGCTCTGGTCCAAAGCAGGCACAGGCATCCCATAGGCAGGGGCTGCTCCAGCATCTGGAGTAGTCTCTGTTCATGCGGAGCCTGGCCCACAATGCACAGGGGCTGCTCCAGAGGGGGCTGGGAGCTGGGAGGGGCTAGGAGCCAGCAGAGCCAGCCCTAACTCCAGCACCAACCCCTGCATGGGGCCTGGGAGCCAGCAGCTAGCCCCAGCGCAGGGCTGGTAGTGGGAGCCCCACGGGCTGGGGGATGCTCCAGCCAGGCTGGAGAGGTCCCCCACCTGAATCCCGCTTAATCAGTTAACTGGTTAAACATTAAGTTAACCTACTATTTAACCAGTTATCTGATTAACCAGGATTATACCTCCCTAATCTACACTGCAGCCAGGATAGATGCGCTGAGATCAATCCAGTGGCGGTTGATTTATTGGGTCCAGTTAAGACCCACCGAATCGACCACAGATCGTTGTCCTGTCAACCCTGTTATTCTACCCCAGGTGAGAAGCGTAATGGAAGTCAACGGGAGAGTTTCTCCTGTTGATTCCCGCCCCCTGCAGTGTAGAGCCCATGGTAATTTGACTTAAGGTACATCAACTATGTTATTCACATAACTGGAGTTGTATAGCTTAAATCGATTTTCTGTTGTAGTGTAGATGTAGCCCTAGTCAGAGATTCACATACACCAAGGAGCAGATTGTTTTGTCTAAACTATGGCATTAGAGGGAGGAAAAAAGGGACAGATAGAGCAAAATTCCTGAAAAGCAGCCTAACATGAGCAAACCAGAATGGGAAAGCAGCAGGCTCCCTCATGTTTGGGCACTGAGGCTATGTCTAAACTACAGGGTTTTTCCAAAAAAAAAGGGTCCTTTTTTTGAAAAAACTTCACCTGTGTCTAGACTGCCACCACATTCTTTCGAAATGAAATAGAAAGAACGTGGCAGTTTTTTCGACAGTGGTAAACCTCATTTTATGAGGAAGAACGTCTTTTTTCAAAAAAAGGTGTTCTTGACTGCAAACAGGGCTTTTTTAAAAGAGAGCATCCAGATTGCCTGGGTTCTCTCTTTCTAAAAAGCTGATCGCTTTTCCGAAAAACTTGTGGCTGTCTAGACGATCTTTTTCAAAAGAAGCGTGTAGTCTAGACGTACCCTGAGTTCCAGACAAGCACAGCCCTGGAGAAACAATTATGATGAATGGAAATTGAGGCATGGGTAAGGCAAAAGTACCAGTGCTACATGGTCACAAGCAATAGGTGGGCAGGAACATTTCGCCTAAGGCGTAAAGTGCCCCTGTGGCTTATGTCTTGAAAAACAGATGGTCGTCACTCTTTGATCCATGATACATTTTGCCCACTGTCTTCCAATTGGTCTCCCTGCTTTGCCAGTGTTGAAATATTAGTTTGACAGCCAAAAGGCCATCACAGACTCCTCTATGCTTAAATTATCAGCATTTGGCCAGGTTGCTCGCTGACAGTGCATATTGCTGCAGGAGCCATAAGGAACATGTTTGATGGCACAGTCTATATCTATTACTCATGCCACAGCCGCCTCAATATGAGGAAAGGTGCACTTTTCCATGCAACAGGAAGATCTCAGTTGCAATCCCTTGTTTTGGTTCAACATTAATTTTCTCGGTGCATGTTTTCCTGCCCCCACTGGGCCTGAGTATTTACATTAGCCACATCTGCAGCCAGGAATCAAGCCTTCCGGTTTCCAAAGCAGAGGAGTCTGGCACCTCAGGCATAAGGTCAAAATTCTGCCATTAGTGATGTGCGTGCAACTCCCATTAAGTAACGTCAGTGGACCACACTCTGTGAGCCTCCTCATTCTCCGTCAGTGCAAAGGGATTGTGTCTGGTTCTAACCCCTTTCTGGGAGTTGCCAGTGAACTCTAAACTGCCTTAGCTGACTCCCATCACTGTCCTGGCAGCTGCTTGGGCTAGTTAAGACCCACCGAACTGACCACAAATCACTGTCCCGTCCACCCTGTTGCTCTGCCTGGGATGAGAAGCATAAGGAAAGTCAACAGGAGAGTTTCTCCTATCAAACCTTCCTCCCCACATACACACCGAGTGTAGAGCCCATGGTAACTTGACTTAAAGTATGTCAACTTCAGCTACATTATTTACGTAGCCAAGTTGCATAACTGAAGTCAATTTTCTGTTGTAGGATAGATGTAGCCCTAGAGATTCACCTACACCAAGGAGCCGATTGCTTTATCTGAGGCATGACGTTCTAGGGAGGAGAAAAGGGGCAGATGGAACAAAATCCCTGAAAAGCAACCTAGCGTGAGCAAACCAGAATGGGAGAGCAGCAGGCTAGGGGTGGAAGTAGCGCTGGGGATGAAAGCAGTGGCCAGCATGTATTAAGCTCAGGCAATGCATAGTAGGTGCTCAGACCACTGGGGATTGTTACCAGCTAGTGTTACTGTGACGGGGCAAGGCAGCCCCGCACTGAACTAGCAAGGCCCAGCCAGGGTTACCTAGCTACAGAGGCCCCTCCCCCACAGCCCTACCGGGCATGCCCAGGCTGTAACTCTACTATAAAAGCCAGGGGGAAGGCCTCAGTCAAAGTGGGACAGCTGGAGGAGAAGGAGGCTCCTGCACAGGGGTGGCGAAGGACTCCAGGAGAAGCTGTAGGGGACGCGGTGGTGAGCTGGTGTGACCCAGGGACTGTCTGCCAAGGAGACTCCAGCCCAGAGGCTGCCGCAAGCCGGGCAAGTACAGGGGAAGAAGCCCCGGGGATCCAGGTAGGAAGTGACCCAGGGCAGGAGCGGGAGCCGCCCCGAGAACCTTGGCATGTTTAGGCTGGATTGCCCTGCCGAGGGAGTGACCCGCTACCCGGTCGCTCACAGGGCACTGGGCTGGGACCTGGTGGAGTAGGGTAGGCCTGGGTCCCCCAACCTGGGGTGGTGTCCCCATGACTACCCTGCAGACAGGGTTGTGGACTCAGGCCGGAGGGCCTTGGCCTTGCTAAAAGGGCCAGCTACAAACTGCGTTGTGGACTCAGGCCAGGGTGGCCTTAGGCTTAAAGAGGATGGGCAAGAGGGGGGCCCGCCACAGTTACCTAGAACTGATCTAACCTGCACTAGAATTGGGGGAGTAAATAGGAAGGTATCAGGGCATCCCCGTGGCTCTTCCTTCCTCCCCTTTGCTGCTCTCACTGGAAGCCAAACACAGACAAGAATCTGGCTGAGAAATAGCAATGAGCCAATGGCAGAATTTGTCCCTAGATCCTGCAGTACTTCTGTGGGGCTCGAGGCCAGGACCAATGTGTCTGTGTTACTCTCCTAACGCCTCATAAAGGAAGAACAGAATGTTGCCTTATAAAACAGGCCAAGTGAGGTAAGGAGGAAACAAGCAGGTCATTTGCAAGATATTTATGGATGAAACCCAGTTTCATTTTTTTCTTCTTTTTTACTGTGGGAAAATTCCTCTTGTAATAATAACTTTCATTTTTATGAATCCCTCGTGCTTTGCAAATTGCAGATTATCTAGAGCGGGGTCACCTCCCCCACCACGGAAATGGAGTCATCCCGGGAATAAGACACCATGGCTACGTTGCAGCACTACACACAAGCTAGGGGAAGGATGCAAAGAACCGCATGGACAAATACAAGGGCTCATATCTTCAGAGGTGTTTAGGCACTTCACCTTCCATTGACATCAGCTACCTGGACCCCAACTTTTATTGATTTCTGTGAGATTTCTCAGCACACTCCGAAAATGGTCGGGGCACTCTGAGGGTTCGTCTAGACTACGGGGAAGATTCGAAGGAGGATATTCAAATTCCTACGGAATTTGCATATCCTCTTTCAAATCTTCCCTGTAGTCTAGACATAACCTGACATTCCAACCAGACACTGTAAACTGGTAAAGAACCATGTGGCTCAGGACCTGGGAATGTGAGAGACCGTCCCTACACTGTCATGCCATAACAGAGATGCTAACAGCTGCTCAAACTGCTCTACTGATATAAATGAGAAGGAGCTGCTGGCAGGAGACTATGAGCCTGAAGAATTTGATTCTGTCTTTGGCCTAATCTGATCACCTTCATGCCATGTCGGAAGGCTGATCTGTTTCCTTGAGGCATTGACGGTGGCTTGGGAGTGGGGAATAAAAGGGCAGCTAACTGTTGGAGGAGTAAGAGGGTTTGAGTTTGCAAACTGTCTGGCTTATTCACAGTAGGCTATATTAAATTGAGCTAATACTGTTAACCTCAAATGTTCAAAAATCTTAACATTGGATTATAGATCATGAGGTTTTAAAAAAATCTATTTTTAGTTCCCTTCTGTTTTCTGAGTCCTTAGGGTTCTGCTGTTTCTTGGCAGCCATGATGGCTAGGCATTTATTTTTTTTAATGAAGGCCAGGATGCTCATGTCACATGATTCTAGCAACTGGGGCTTTAAAGAGCAACATTAAATATGGCTCACCATACAACTACAAATGTTTAAAACGTTGTATTGTAGCATATAGCTTAGAAATACATCCCAAATACAAATCTATCTCTAGGGTGCCTAAAGTGTATGGCTAAGTGCCCTTGTAGTGTAGAATTGCTACAAATCTAAATAAATATAATAAACCAGATAAGGATGGATGCTTGGAACAAATTTCTCCCTCACATATCTTGTGCATTCCTCTTGCATATAAGTACCACAGAGCACATAATGAGTTCACAGGACAGCATTAATTGTCTGCAAGTTGGCTGCAGCCTTACACTGTCCAAGTAATATCACGTATAGCTGAGATTAGGGCCCCAAATCTGTAACTCAGGTTTCAGAGGGGTAGCCGTGTTAGTCTGTAACTTTAAAAACAACAAGTAGGCCTGTGGCACCTTAGCCCTGCTCTACACTAGAGAGTTATTTTGAAATAACTCCCCTTATTTTGAAATAACAAGGGGAGCGTCCACACTGCCAAGCTCATTATTTCAAAACAACGGGCTGATTATTTTGAAATAATAATGCTTTCCACTAGGAATAATGCTTATTTTGAAATAGTTATTTTGAAATAACAGTAGTGTGGACACTTTACAGCTGCTATTTCAAAATATCTACTCCCCAGAGTCATTCAAAGTAATTACTCCCCAGTGCTTCCTGGGGCTCTAAGTCAAGGTAGCACGTCCACATAAAGGGAGCCTGACTTGGACTAATTTCAAGGCTTCCCTATAGTGTGGACATGCTATTTTGAAACTGTTATTTCGGGAGTTATTATTTTGAAATAAGTTATTTCAAAATAATTTTCTAGGGTAGACATGCCCTTAGAGACTAACAAAAGTATATAGTATCATGAGCTTTCATGGGCAAAACCCACCTCATCAGAAAACTTCAGTTGAAATTGCTCTAAAATACATTTCATGATAAGAGATTATTTATTTCCCACCTCACTCCCCCCAAACCAAAGCAGAGCCAAGTGTTTCAATTTCCAAGAGACACAGAGAACAGCCCCTACCTGCCATCTCCATAGTGGAAAGAGAACCTCAGCCCAAGTTTGGCATTTAGCTTTCCCGTTCCTAGACAAGTCAATGGTTATATCAGCCTCCAGAGGGGCCATTGACAGAGATGTGGGAATTCCTGAGACATGTCTCCAGACACACATTAATGAATCCTGCTGAAAAGGGAAAGAATTCAGCCAAATCAAACTCAAACTGAAGTCTCCCAACAGCCCTTATTAAGGTCATGTAGCTCAGTGCACTCTTATCACGTATCCCATTACAGAAGAAGACAACCCACATTGGAAAATATATGACCTGTCTTGATTTTCCAGCATTTTGGTGAGGGAGGGACCCGGGCTTCAGACATCTGGCTGTCTGGGAAAAAGGTGGCTCAGCAAGAAGAAAAGACACACAAATTCTGAGTTCACTGGCTCTAGTTGGGTTCCTGGGCTGTGTGGTTGTTAACTCATAAAAAGGAAAACAAAACAGTGATTTCTTAGCCCTGTCTCTGCACTTTCTTTCCCTAGGCAAACCAAATCAGTGATATATTTGATATATTGATTCCGCAGTCAGTTTACTTCTATGTGCATTTCAAGTTCTTAAAGTGCCGTAGTACACATGTGATTCTAAAAATGACATAATGGAGTTGATTGCAGTGTTGTTGTAGTTGTTTTGGTCCCAGGATATTAGAGAGAGAGAAGCTGGGTGAGCCATATCATTCATTGGGCTGACTGCCAGTTAAATGTGGTCCAATGAAAGATATGACCTCACCTATCTTGTCTCTCTAATATCCTGGGAGAAACACACCTATTACAAGTCTGCAAACACCAATGGAAGGTATCAGATTTTTGACGTTTAAAATGGAACCTCCACAACATGAAGAGAAAGGAAGCAAAAATAAACAGCAACATTTATTTCCTGAGCAAATGCAAGAAATGAGACTTCGTCCCCAGAAAACTCACCATCTATAACCCTAGGAGCACTACGTACAACTCCAAATATACTAAATAGCTCTGGAAAAGGGTTTGAGAAAAATTGAAAAGCCATCTCCTGCATCTCACATGCTCCAGAAGGGGGAACCTCAAACAAGAAATAATTCCATGCTCCCACATGGAACGAAATAAGAAGCTGGTCCAAGAAAATATATTACCTCACCCACTTCGTCCCTATAACAGAGTTGAAAAATTCAGAGGTGTTTGGGGTTGTGTGAGCCAAATATATCAAAACCAACAGAATACATTTGTTTAGACCAGTGTTTCTCAAGGTGTTCCGTGCGTCCACTCTGGGAAAGCCACTAGTGGGCCAATGCTACTTTGTATATCTAAAGGGCTCGTACCCACAGAGCCTCATGGCTCCCATTGGCTCCGGTTGGCCATTTCCCACCAAGGCGAGCCACTTTCACTAAATCTTTACAGATAATTTAGCTGTATGATCTTTTTAGCAATGCGGGCACATGAAAGTAAAAGGTCTTCTGCGTACTGTATTTTTTTACAGAGAAATCAAGCTCATTTGTAGTACAGGTTCAACCTCTCTAGTCCACCACACGTGGGACCTGACTGGTGCCAAACCAGAGAATTTGCCAGACCACAGGCGGTCAGTACGGTCTAGCAGCATTACCAGCACTTCCACTGCTTACTGCGCTCTAAGAAGACAGAGGTAAATGAGAGCTAAACAACAGCACAGAACACTGAGAGCCAGGACTGGTGGTTGTAAACAAACTTTATAGGACCATGGTAAAGTTGGCCACGCCCATGATAAGTGGACATCTGACTAACTAAAATCATGCTGGACCATGGATGTTGCTGGACCAGAGAGTGCTGGACTAGAGAGGTTCAACCTGTGTTACTAATTACACAGTGTGATGGCTACAACCAAGACCAATGCACAGGAGATTGGACTGTGAACCTCCAGAGATAAAAACATAAGTCACTAAAGTTTGGGTGACAGCCATGCTCCGTAGCTGGGAAGTGTAACAGAGGAAGATGCAGTAGGCTACTATAGGGTCATAAGGTTCATGTGCTTTGAGGTGTACTCAACTTATTTTAGGGAGGTCTCTTGCCCAATGGGCTAAGGATGAGAGTCTCAAACCTGCCTGATAATATGTGGCTCTTACACAGCCCTTTTCATCAGTGGATCTCAAAGCTCTAGCCAAAGGAAGTCTGTATTATTTCCCACTTTACAGAAGGGAAAACTGAGGCCCAGAGAGCTGTTAAGTAATATGCTCAAGATCACCCAGCAGGCTGGTGGCAGAGCCAGGAATAAAATTCAGGTCTCTCACATCCAATGTTCCTTCTAATTTTTTCCATTCATGTGTGGAATAAATTTTGTCATGTGCCCCAAGGCATGTGCAGATTTGCACCAAAAGTAGAAACACAAGCTACTGGCTTTGAGCCACTGTGGACGCTCTGCTAGTCAGCTGAGTGGCACCTGAATCTCTCCTTGGTGGCTGCCCAAACGCTTAGATTACAGGGAACATTTCTCACATCCCAGACTAGTAAGCTGTTCAGTAGGCCACACGGTTAGGGGATTTAGATGCTGGACTCCCATCCATTTCATCTGGGCATCCAAATCTCTTAGTCAGTTTTGAAAATCTAATGCGTGTGGTTTGAAATGGACAGATGAAGTATTGGGAATGCTATGGAGATGAGGCTGAAAACAGAGTTATATGTTTCTTGGTCAGGCATGGAAGGTTTGATGAAAAAAGAGGGTTTTAAAGAAAGACTGAAGACAGGGAGAGGGAGATGTTTGGCATGACAGTAGAAGGAGTCCGTTCTTTCCAAAACCAATACAGCCCCAGGAGGGACTGGATGGCGCCGAACTATATTTATGAGACACCTAACCTTTCACGGCAGTGTCAGGGGTTCCCGTCTCAGGGCCCAAACTAAATACTTTTAACTCGCTGATTGTTATGGCAGTAATTCCACTGGCTGCAGTAGGAATTTCTAGGGTTTGGTATTATGTGGCTGATCCGAAGCCAAAGAGTCTTTCCATTGACTTCAGTGCACTCCGCATCAGGTCCTAAGCCAGTAATTGTTGAAGTCAGTAGAATGATCGATGGCTGTTCAGTGGCCTATATAAAATGGTTTGTGGTCGCCATGCAAAGCCCAATGAAAACGTCCATGTGGCATGTGTTTCATCTGCCTTTGGGGCCGTCTTAAGAGAGAGGCCAAGCACTCAATCGATTTGGAAACTGACATCATAATTATGGCAAAAGTGGTCCTTCCAGGTGTGTGAGGCACAGGAGTGAGGTCCTTAAGGAAGCTTGCACTGCCGGTGCTTGGGCTGTACCTGTTCTGTGGACAAAGATGAACCTTTACTCCAAAGAGTTGTCTGCCCAACGCTTTCCTGCCCTGTGCACTTCCTCTCAGATGGTCACATTTACCCATTGCAAACTCAGCTTGCACTCAAAGGGGCTGGCCATTGACAAATCAAAGGCGCAATATACACTCAGACCACCTGAGTGAAACCAGGTAACAACCAAAGCTGGATCTGAGAATATTTCCAAGTTTCATCAAATATTTATTTTAGTACCGCCCACTTCCCCCCGCCCCTCCCCCCAAAAAAAGGTGAGGAAAAAAGTCTATGTGGGGCCTAATTCTCATTGATACTAAGGCCATTTTACACTACTCTGATAATTATATTACCATGCTCTTAAAGGCCTCCTTTATTCTGCCAGAATGGTGTAAAATGGCTTCTGTGTAGATAACACTCAGGATGAAATTCTGGCCGTATTGAAGTCAATGGGAGTTTTGCCACTGGGGCCCAGAATTCATTCCAGGTCCTTAAAGCTAAGTTATCAGTATTGGTGAAGTACCTGGGCCTCATTTCTTTTACACACCTCTGGTGATATAAAGAGTCCCTGAGGTGAACACCCATTATATGTACTCTTACATTAAAGCCCCTTTATACGGGCAGTAGAGTGTAAAAGGGCTTTTTTATGCATGTGAATCAGCATTTGAATTACACAAACCAGTGCAGGCATAGAGACATTTTTCTACTCTATATTTGAGAGAGTTTGTCTGTGAGCAAGTCTGTCCGACCATCTGTTTTTTTCAAGAACTCCTCCTCAACAGTAGGAGCTAGGACCACCAAATTGGATATACAGCATCCTCTTATCATGTAAAGCAAGATAAGGGTTTGCAGGGGTGCATAAAACCATACAGAAAAGAGACAGAATCGCCAGGCAGGTGAAAGTGGGTTGGGGGTGCACCCCTGTCTGGGACTGCCCCAGCCCTAAGTCTCCCACTCCCCAGATGCCCTTTAGGGAGGATGTGGGGAAGGGGGAAGCTGCAACTCCACCCTTCACATGGGACCATTGTTGAATGTTTCCCTTCATCAGAGAGAGGGAGGAAAGTGCACAGTTTTCTGCATTCCTCAATCTGCCTGGGGAGCAAAGGGGGGAGACAAATCTGTACCTGCCCAGCCGGTGGACATGCACCTCTCCTCCAGCTGTGCTCACTAGTGCTTCAGCCTCTATGCAGAGACATTTCTCAGTTGACCCCCAAGCTGCTGTCATAAGAGAGGTCTGGGGTAGTTCTCTCTCTCTGGGGAAGTCTGCATACTGAACCCCTCGTCTCCAGCCCCACCCCAGAGCAATGATTTAAATAAAAAATGAATATTGAGTTAAGGACCTGAGTAACGCCAGACAAATGCTCAAGTACATTAAATGTAATTTTGATCCAGTTTAAGGCTCCTTACACTGCCCCAGCGATGTAAAGGTGCCATCCTGTAAATGAGAATCAAGAACCCATGGGTTTTGCACTAATATTGACTTTCTACTTAGGCTTTGTCTATACTGCAAGTTTTTGCGGCAGAAAATATGCTAATGAGGGACTCATTAGCATAAATTGCAACATCATTAGCATATTTTCTGCCAATTCTTTTTGCGCAAGGGTTTTTTTGCGCAAAAAGAAGCAGTTTAGCCGCTTCCATTTTGTGCAAAAACCTCCTTTTGCGCAAGATCCTCCGGGGGTCACTGCTTCTTTTTGCGCAAAAACCCCTATTAGCATATTCCCTCATAGTCCCGCATTAGCATATTTTCTGCCGCAAAAACTTGCAGCGTAGACAAAGCCTTAAGGAGGGAGTAATGCATTGCTTCAGAGGCTCCTACATCAACATTTCTCTGCTTACTTTTATTTGAAAAAATAAATGCTGCAAATATGCACAATCTATTTTTAATCTGTCTGAAGATCTAGATTTTGTGGGAAAACTTAAATTGAGTTAACACATAATCAACAGGTAAGTGGATTCAAATGTGAGCATCTCACTGTGCATTGCGTAGTTTGTGAAAAATGCAACATTAATGCCTGGTGGAAAGCAACAGATCTGTGGAACATTACAGACTTGCAACACACATCTGAAGGGCTGGGATTGTAGTATAAAAGAAAGGCACATGCAAACTTCACTGGCAAGGCATGCATTTTAAATAAAGCTTCAGTCCTCGAACACAGACAGTCTCCGTTCTCATTCTGAGTAATGTCTGCCTTCTATTCAGCAGTGCAGCCCACGATGAAAGTAACAAAGACATGCCAGATGAAAAACATCACACGACAAAATCCTTGTATGCTGGAGAAAATCCTGTAATTGCTTACTGGAGATATTTGCCTCTGAAAATATGTGGGGAAAGGGAAACTTCTTTTAAAAAAAACACCAACCCCAAACAACAAACTTTATGTCTCGATGAGTCTCTTTCAAAGTTTTATTCTGATCAAAAACTGATTTCTGTGGTTTTGGCCCCAGAGCGTGAATGGGGCTTCCCCAGCTCAGCTTCTGTAAAACTTAATCCAATTTCACACACCCAAAGCTGCTTGGCAGAGGTCCTGCTAAACTCAGACTAGGGGCCTTGCCAACACTCCTTGACTAGGCGTAAAACTTGTCCACATGTCCTGGATGGAAAATGGCCCATGTGTTGATGTCAGGCTGACTCCAGCTCTCTATGCTCACACAGACTGGAGGCGTTGGTTTTTAGAGCTAGCTAAGCAGCACACATGAGATACGCAAATCTATTGGTGAATGAGTTTGAGGAATTTGCTCTGCTGTATTTGTGGGGTCGTATCATTTATGATTTGTGAGTCTTTATAGGGCTGACCCAAAGCCCACTGCAGTCAGTAGAAAGTCTCCAATTGACTTCAGTTCGGTTTATATCAGGCCCTATCTGAGCATCCCTTTTATTTGTGACAATAAGTCTCAACTGTTTCACAAACTGCATAGCGCAAATCATTAAACATCCCGAACTTCTTACTGAATGTAAAGCTGCAGTTGTTCTTTGGTTACCATTCTTTTTTCTCCTTCATTCAGTATTCAACTGTCATTTTCCATTTGCCCAATCAGAGAGGACTAACAACACCCTGTGACACAGGGGACCAAATCAACACTACGAGTAGTCAAAGTGAAGGTGGTGCAAATTCAAATCATAGAATCATAGTATCCCAGAGCTGGAAGAGACCTCAGGAGGTCATCAAGTCCAGCCCCCTGCCCAAGGCAGGACCAGTCCCATATAAATGAACCCAGCCAGGGCTTTGTCGAGCTGAGACTTAAAAATCTCCAGGAATGGAGATTCCACCACCTCCCTAGGTAACCCATTCCAGTGCTTCACCACCCTCCTAGGGAAATAGTTTTTCCTAATATCCCCCACTGTAACTTGAGACCATTGCTCCTTGTTCTGCCATCCATCACTACTGAGAACAGCTTCTCTCCATCCTCTTTGGAACCTCCCTTCAGGTATGTCCCAGGGCAGACTGACCGCCATGGCGCCTCCAGTTGGTTGTTCTGGGAATTAGCTTGTTGTTTCGCTGGATGCCTCCCTCTATTTGGTGTCTCCCCGTGTTCCTCTTTGAACACAGAGTCCTGTTCAGGACACTACCCTCCAGCAGTGCCCACTCCAGTGTCTGAGCTCCCCTTCTGGGGGTTGGTGTTTATTCCGTTTTGCACTCCCAGATCCTCTGCTCTCCTCCCAGGAAACACCCAGTTCCCCTGTACCCACCTTGCCTCAGTGACCCACTGCCAGTCTTCATCTAGCCCCTACCTCAGGGGCAAACTGCAGTCTGGAATGGCCACTTATCATGGGCAAAGGGGTGTGGACCTGCTGCCTTTGCCTAACCTGTCTGCTTCAGGCCCTGAAGCCTGGGAGCTTGCTTGGCCAGAGCTTCCCCAGCCCTGCCTGCCTTCCCCAGCACTGCTCTACCTCCAGGATGCCTCCTGCTTCCCTGGCAGTCAGGTCCCTACTGCTCTCTCTCTAGAGCAGCAGTCAGTTCTCCCTCTCCCTCCGGGAGTCCTTCCTTATATAGCCCCCAGCCGGGCCCTCATTAGCCAGAACTGCCTCCGATGGGGCTTCGCTACCAGCCCTTACTCAGGGCTGGGGTTTTGCCCTTAAAGGGCCAATGCAGGGCAAGTGCCCTGTCACAAGGTAGTTGAAGGCTGCAATGAAATCCCCCCTCACTCTTCTCTTCTGCAGACTAAATTCCTCATTCACTAAAATATAGTCAGAAACTAGTCCATGAATAGTTAGGCATAACCAATATATTTGTATAGACCAGGATTCATTTGTGAATGATTCACAAACAGAAGGAAAAAAGGGAGGCAGTCAGATGATTATTTATTTACAACAAATAGTCCAACCAGTTCTATTAGCTAATAGGAATGACTCTGCAGCCTTGCACAGATACAGACAACACAGCCATGACATGAAGAAGAGCTCTGAATAAGCTCAAAAGCGTATCTCTCTCCCTCTACAGAAAGTGGTCCAATAAAAGATATGAGCTTTCCCACCTTGTCTCTCTAATATCCTTGGAGTGACGTGGCTACAACAACACTGCATACATGCAACACAGCCAGGAGACAGGCATCAAAATAAGGCACACATTTTAAAACAGTGTGGGTAATTAACTACTGGAACAATGTACTTAGGAATGTGGGCGATTCGCCATCATTTGATGTCTTTACATGAACACTGGATGGCTTTCTAAAAGTTCCGCTGTAGCTCAACCACAAGTTATCGGCTGGGGACAGGAGTCACTTAATGAAGTTCTAGGGCCTGTGTTAAACAGGAGTTCAGACTTGATGATCTTAGTGGTCCCTTCTAAAAATAGATGAGCAAAGCTAAATATCTGCAAACTGCATAGAAACTTTGTAAAAATACCACAACAGAGGCTCAGATTATTTTACTCTAAATTTTAAAAAAATAAAATAAGAGGACCAAAAATGCCACCGTGGCTGAACAGCAAAGTGAAAGAGGATGTTAGAGTTAAAGGTGTCGTTTAAAAATTTGAAGTCAACTCCTACGGAGGGAAATAGAAAGGAACATAAACTCTGGCAAGTCACATGTAAAAGTATACTTAGTCAGGCCAAAAAAAAGAATTTGAAGCAAAAGACGCAAAAACTAACAGCAATGTTTTGAAGTACATCAGAAGCAGGAAGCCTGCCAAACAATCAGGGGAGCCACTGGACAATCGAGATGTTATAGTATGACTCAAGGAAGACAAGATCACTGTGGAGAAGCTAAATGGATTCTTTGTATTAGCTTTCACTGCCGAGGATGTGAGGGATATTCCCATACCTGAGCCATTCTTCGAAGGCAACACATCTGAGGAACTGCCCCAGACAACAGTGTCAATACAGGAGGTTTTGGAGAAAATTGATAAACAGTGATAAGTCACTGTGACAGGGCACTTGCCCTGCACTGGCCCTTTAAGGGCAAACCCCAGCCCAGAGCAAGGGTTGGGAGTAATGCCCCAGCTGAGGCAGTCCTCATTAATTAGGGCCCAGCTGGGGCCTACAAAAGGAAGGACTCCTGGAGGGAGGAGGAGGATGGGCTGCTGCTCTGGGAGGAGGGTAGGGAGGGCCTAGCTGCTAGGGGAGCAGGAGGCTCCCTGGAGTGAAAGCAGAGCTGGGGAAGCAAGGCGGGGCTAGGAGAGCTCAGGCCAAGTGAGTTCCCTGGCTGCCGGGCCTGAAACACGGCCTGTGGAGTAACAACTACCCCTGGAAGGGGGCCCAGAGGCTGGCGTGGGCACTGCCGGAGGGCAGTGTCCTGAAAAGGATGCTGTGACCAGGAGAAAGAGAGGAGACACCACCTGGAGGAAGGCACCCAGCAAAGGCGTGAAAGAGCTAATTCCCAGGAAAGCCGGCTGGTGACGCTGCGGTGGTGAGTTGGCCCCCTCACGGTCACCAAAACCAAAGGTTATTAATCCAAGAGTTTTGAAGGAACTAAAATATGAAATTACAGAACTACTGATTGTGGTCTGCAACATATTGCTTTAATCAGCCTCTGTAGCAGATGACAGGCAGGTAGTTAATATAATGCCAATTTTAAAAAAAGAATCCAGAAGTGGTCACGGTGGTTATAGGCTGGCAAACCCAACTTCAGAACCAGGCAAAGTGGTTGGAACGATAGTAAAGTACATAATTATCAGACACACAGATAAACACGATACAAACTCATGTACTGATGTTTGGGGAACAGTCAGCATTGGCTTTTGCAAAAGGGAAATCATGCCTCTCCAATCTATTAGAATTCTTTGTATGGTCAACAAACATGTGGGCAAAGGGAATATAGTGGATATAATATACTTGGACTTTTGGAAAGCTTTTGACTTGGTTCCTTACCAAAGGCTCCTAAGCAACGTAAGCAGTGGTGGGATAATAGAGAAGGTCCTCTCATAGAACAGTAACTGGTTAGAAGACAGGAAACAAAGGACAGGAATAAATAGTCAGTTCTCATAGTGAAGAGAAAGGCAAGTAGTGGGGTCCTTCAAGCATCTATGCTGGGGCCAGTGCCATAAATGATCTGGAAAAATTGGTAAATGGTAAAGTTTTCAGATACAAACTTACTCAAGATAGGTAAGTAAGTGCAAAGTAGACTGCAAAAAGGTATAACGGAATCTTACAACAAACTGGGCAACAAAATGGCAGATGAGTCAGCACTGATAAATGTAAAGAAAAGCACATTGGAACACATAATCACAACTATACCTGCAAAAAATTGGTGTCTAACTTAACTGGTACCACTCAAGAAGATCTCGGAGTCACTCTGAGTAGCTCTCTGAAAAGATCGGCTCAGTGAGGAGGGGCGATCAAAAACCTAACCAACTGTTAGGAACCGTCAAGTCAAGGATTGTAGTGAGACAGAAAGGCATTATATTTTCTATCTACCCACGGAATGCGGCAACTTGTTTGTTGCAGTGCTGGTTGCCCCATCTCAAAAGAGAAATATTATAACGGGAAAAAGTTCACAGAAAGGCAACAAAAATGATTAGGGGTATGGAACAGTTTCTATATGACAAGGTGAAAAAGGCTGGGGTGCTTAGCTTGGAAAAGAGACATCTCAGTGGAGAGATGATAGAGGTCTATAGAAGGAATGATGTGGAGAAAGTGAATATGGAAATGTTATTTACCCTTTCGTTATAACAAAAACCATGGGTCACCCAATGAAATCAACAGGCAGCAAGTTTAAGAGAAAGACAGGAAAGTACTTCTTCATACAACATGCAGTCTACGTGTGGAACTTGTTGACAGCAGATGCTGTGAAGCTCAAAAGTATGACTGGATTCCAAAAAGAATTAGATACGTTTGTAGAGGACAGGTCCAACAATGGCTATTAGCGAGGATGGGAAGGGATGCAACCCCATGCTCTGGGGATCCCTAAACCTCTGACTGCCAGAAGCTGGATTAGATGACAGGACATGGCCCTATTCAGTTAATTCTGTCTGTAGAGTCTAGCATGAACCACTGTTGGAAAACAAGATAGTGAGCTAGAAGGACTATTGGTGTGACCCAGTAAGGCTAGTCTCATGTTCTTATGCAATATGCAGTGGGTCCTGTGTTTACTGGGTGAGGTGATGTAACGGGTGGAAAGAACAATTATATATGGGAGTCTTCCTATTAAATCTTTGTGAGAAACCTCCCTAGAACAAGAACAATAGAGTACATTTATTACCAGTTGAGCCTTCAACTATTATTAATTATTATTTGTACTAAAATAGCATTTGTGACCTCATTTATGGTCAGCGTCTCATTGTGCTAGGCACTGTACAGACACCAACAAAGAAATATTATTATTATCAGATCACTTGGTATGCAAAGAAAGCATAATAATAGGGATGTAGTCTCATTTTAATACCTAAAGTTAAAATTGCATTTAGCTGCAAACCCAGAATGCCTTCATGGGTGGATGAATTATATGCTACAGATTATTTAGTCAGATCTATTATTTAGAAGGTACCACCCTTACTTCTGTAATGCTATTGAGAAGGGGGGTGAGTGGAGAGGAACATATTTCTGGGAAGCCCTTTATTTATGTAAATTTATGGATTAGGCACCCAGAACACACAGTAGGTGCCTAGATTGATAGCTTTAGAAATGTTTTGGAGAAGCAGCACACAATGCTGTTAACAGGTAAAAATACACCAGATAAAATCTCAGCCCTGAAGAGTTGGCAGTCTGAAAAGGAGTAACTTAAGCAATACTTTGAAGATAAAAATTACCATACAGAGAGCATGAACCATTACTTTTAAAATATAAGCCATTTGGAGCAGGGACCCTGATATTTGATTGGAGTCTTTCAGCATTATACTACTACTATTAGATAAATTTATTATCAGCATATGAAGCCTCCATAACAAAAGAAAAACAGGTCAAATGCCCCTGATTTAAACCTCACTATGAATGTGATGGCAATGCCAAGTTAGCTTGAGAGCTGCAAACCCATTTTTGGACATTGGCCAAGTTTTGAGCAAACCAGAGGTGAGTTTTGGGCACTAATTTATGGTTTCAGGTAGAGACTAGGCAACATTCTCGGGTTTTGTCATGAATTTTTGGGTTCAATCAAAACTGAAGGTGCAACAAAAGGCACGCACCCCATTGTAAATAATAACTGTAGGGAGCTAACCATGAACCCCTAACTAAGCAAAACTGCTGAGATTAATGTAACTTTAGCTGTACACGCCTGCTAATGCACCTCATCCAAATCCCACTGAAGTCAATGGAAAGACACCTTTTGTTTTCTGTGGGCTTTGGATCAGGCCCAATGTGAACAAGGACCCGAAGCACAGCCTCAGTTGATTTAATGCCACCTTTTTGGGCACACGAATTAGCAAATTAACAACCATTTTATCAATGGCAATATCGCAAGTCCCCTAAATACAATCAGATGTTGTGATGTGTCTCTGGCATTTGGCTGGAGGCAAAGCGAACTCCACATTTTCCGTTTTCGTACAGTTACATTTCTGTGCAATTAAAGTAAACCCGATGGTTTCTACCATAGTGTTTTTATTCCATGCCACGAGGCTGATGTTTACTAGGCTACACGTGCCATCATGCGTGAGCAGATTGAACAATTAAGGAAAGGGGGCGCATGGACCAGATTCACTTTTAACTCTGCCCTTTCTGCAAGCGGAGCCTTATTTTTTTTTTTAAGGTTTGCCCACCTATAAAACAAGACACATGATTTTGTTATACTTGGCACTTGGCTGTCAAAACACAGTCAATATGTTATGTGGTATTGGCCTGCTTCTACTCCACATGATAACAGTGTTATGCTAAGTCATTTTAAACTGCACTTTGATATACTAGACACATGAGCTAACACACATATGTATTTATGCACTGTAAGCTTTGGAATGAAAAGGACACGCAGCAGTGTGGGAAAAAATAGGCAAACGTGGGTACAGGGGGAGGGGAGACCTCTATAATTCCATAACTTAATCGAGCATAGTGCTAGGTTAACACACAGACCAGTGCCTCTCAAAACCCGGTCACTGGCTGACAGAATTAGATTCTGATTCATGCTCTGTAGCTCACTGTAGTGCTAGGCAGGCATGAGAACATTCCCTGGGAACATTTTAGCTGGTCCCCTCCTTATCAGCTCCAAACCAGCTGCCAGACTTTACGGTTGTTTGATAGAGAATTGAATTCTCAAGATCGTACATTAATTTCTAATTTTTTTCTTATCCCTGGGCTGTGATTTAACATGCATTTAATGCAGCCCAGCACAGGATAGCTTCTCCCATCCACACCCGTCCTTCCTGCCTGAACACTTCCTTCCTACTGATTTACCCAGACGTCTTTGTGCTCATTAGCTTACTGAATCTCTTTGTCACAGTATACACAGGCAGGGGACCTGATTCTGCTCTAACGTATACCAGTTTAATCCAGCCTTAGGGATATTTTAAATAAGCTCGCCTGTATAAACAGTATACTGTACTTGTTTTTCTTTTACACACAAAATAATGTGGAGCTTATCTTCGGGTTGCAACTAACCATTGAAATTCTGCTTTACAATAACATTTCTCCACCCCAGAGGCTGGTACAAGTTTGAACTCATTAATGGCTGTATAATGGTTTGATGGAAGATGCTATTAATGAACAAAATGTTACCCTAATTTATAACCCTCTGCTTTTTATTTTAAGCCGTTCCTGATTGTGGGGTAGATCACAGAAGAATAAATGCACTAAATCAATCAGCTGATGACTTAAAATGCTGGCAAGAAGATCTGGGACTATATTAAAACAACAAGGAATCCTGTGGCACATTGAAGATGGACAGATTTATTTGGGCATAAGCTTCCATGGGCAAAACCCCACTTTGTCATATTCATGGAGTGGAAATTACAGGTATGGCTTTTCCCCATGGAAGCTTATGCCCAAAGAAGCTTAGTCTTAAGGTGCCACAGGACTCCTCATTGTTTTTGTGGATACAGACTAAAATAGCTACCCCTCTGACACTTGGGACTATGTTGCAGTGGAAAATAGTAGTATCAGAAATTAATGTGGCAAGATCTCCTGGGTTGCCTATGCCCACTCAGTCTCCACAGTTGTTTCCTGGATAGAGGTAGAATACATACCCAGTAAAATGAATTGCATACACACAGGAGTGAGCCCAAATCTTCTACTTCCACCTTCTTTTGGTCTGCCTGCTAGAATGTAAGTCTTTCTAGGGGATTTCCCCCAATCCAAAAAGATAGGCATAACTTAGGTACCTTTGTTCTTTCTCTGATCCTAGAGCCACCTAAGCATGTCTGGTGATGGGCAATCAGAAAGATTAACTGAGATTAGACAGAGCAGTTTTATAATTTAATGTCATACAGTTTATGAAACCAAAATAATTCATTTTGCCATGAACAATTTAATTTAAAGTCAAATCTGTATGCCTGGCGATCCCGCTACACAGATTTGTCAGAGCACATGTGTTTGTACAGTGCCTTGCACAATGGGGTAATGATCCATGAATAGGACAATTTAGGAATACAAATAAACAACAAGAAATAGGAAACAGATCAGACCAATGTTCTACCTAGTGTAATATCCAGCAAAAAACCTGAAAGTTCAAGACATCTGAAAATGGGCAATCATTGAATGAGCTGCTCAGATTTTTTTTTTCCTTCCTAACCTGCACCAGTAAATGTTTGGAGGATGCCCTGAAGTGTATAGAGGTATGTACCTCTGAATGTGTTTTATCCTGCCTTTCACAATCATGGGTATTCTCATTATCCTTCTACATGTCTAATCCTTTTTGGAATCCATTAAGCTCTTAGCCCCAGTTGCATATCTTGTAGCAAAGAGTTCCACGTGTTAATTATTCATGGTGTTAAAAAAATCAGTTGTTATTGTGTTGCCTTTCAATTGCTTTCAGTGTCTCCTTGTTCTTGCATCACAAAATAGCTGCTCCTGGTTTTCTCTATCTGTACCATTGTTATGAAAAGCATCAAAGGAACAGAAAATAGCTGGTGTATCAAACAAATTATGATGAAAGATAGTGAAAAAAGCCCTCATTCTTATGGGGGTTCATCCTTTTCTCATTGAAGTCAATGGCAAACCTCCCATTAATTTTAACAGCACAGGATCAGAGTGGTGAAGAGTGTCATAAGAACTTTAATATTCAGGCTAAGCAAATAAGTTTCATCTGCAAACCCTGAAAAGCTCATCCATTATGGAGATCAGCTTATCTACTCTGGATGCCCAAAGAGGTGAGATAAACTTGATGTTAAGATAATTAAGCCCCGTCCTTTCTTATTCATCATTGTACAGCATCCAGTTAACCAAGATGAGACATAGCATGCTCCAGGCATCCACAGAGGGAACTCCAATGGACTGCAGATAGTGATATCATGAGTCCCTTCCTCCAGCTTCCAGCAAGAGACAGAAGCTATATTTTATGGCCTTGCCAGCTGAGGCTCCTTTGGGAGACATGCTGCATCATTGAATCTCCTGATTAGCCTGTTTCCACCTCTACCCACTTTGTGGGCCAGTTCTGATAGCTCCTGGCCCCTAATAGAATGTTCCGGTGCACCGCCATACAAGCCACTGGAGTGGACACTGCAAATCGGCACCAGTGTAATCTAAAGGAAAACATGGACCAGAAAAAAATGGTATGAATTTACATTGATTAAGAAGAATAGACATGATTTCGTCACAAGGTTTTGAAACAAAGCCAGTTACATTGAAGAGGAACGGCCTATGTATGTGTCTTCCCATAATTCCCTTTTTCCCTATATAAATGCTGCACGTGGAACTCCATTCTGAAGTAACAAAGGATGAGGAGGTGCCATCCGTGCAAACAGTTTTGCTGCTATTCTCCACAAACTAAATATGCTTAGTAACATCTGTGCCAGCGCTCAACTCTTGCAGGAGAAACCTTCCCTTCTAGCTCCCACTGCCAGCTATTTTTGTTCTCCTTCAGAAGGAAAGCCAACGTTCAGAATGCATTTTTGCCATCCATCCTGCATGCCCCATTTGAAATGTCCAGGGAAGCTGTACAATAGAAGCTGACCAGCCCCCACACTGTTCCCCACATAGTAATACATCAGAATAGGACTACAGCTTTATAGTGAAATGTTCTTTGTGGATGCAGAGAGGCTATATTTAATTTGTCTTTGGAAACAACTGAAAACTGGTGATAGAGGGCCTGTGTCTTATTTTCTGTAAGGTGGCTTCCCACTGCTCTGGCAGTGTCATAGGGGCCCTACGTAGATATATGTTACATTGGCACTCACTTAGGGTCTGTCAAGCACCGGCTGTGATTGCAGCTTGAGTCGACATACCTCAGCCAGGTGGCTAACTTGCCCCAACGCTGGGACGCTCTGCCAATAATTGCCCAGGATGGTTGGCAGGTTGGTACAGCCTCCTCCAAAGCTTGCACTGCTACCACTTCATTGCAAGCCAAATTCTTGTAAACTGGGTAGATCAGCTGGAAATTCAATCCCACGCATGCCTGGAAGGGGCAAATTCCACCCTGGAATAAGTCCATGGATGTAAATGGATTTGAGCCGTCTTACTTCAAGTATGAACAGGAACCAGCTGCCATAGTGTGCGTCTCAGAGCATGCAGCTCTTCCGTATGACCCCCGGAACTGGCTGTTCCTTTCTGAATACTTGATAGGACAAGCTCTCTTTCCCACACTAGGGTAGTTTCCCTGTTATCTGCCTCGGGCTGCTGATTTTTTCCATAGAGGGCACAGGCTATGGGCCTGTTCGGGGATAGGCTTAGCTGCATATTTCACAGCGATAAGCACCAGTTATTGATGATGGTGTTCGAACGAAACTAAGTGCTGGCGTAGAAAGGACACAGCAGAGGTTGTGAGAATGGCCACACAGCAAGCCAACAATATGTGAGACAGGGAGTGGAAGCAGAGGATGGGAGTGAGTTTGCACTCCCCCTTTAAGCAGGGCCTTGCTGTCCATAGTTACCAGAAAGTTCCTGCAGTACAGTCTATTTCTCTAGCACTTAGGTCTCCCAAGATATGTCAACACTTGCCAGATTTAGTGGAAAAACCATACTAGCATTTTCCCTGGAAATCCACATTTTGTGTTGAAACTGCTGGGTTTCAGTGCAAAAATAAAATCACCCCAAAGAGAGTCTTTTGGCGCCGTTGCTTGTGCACTGATGTGCCAATCAAGACTCTTGACTGGTCTAATTGCCCTCCAGAGCTATCCCCACAATGCAGAGCAGGAGTGGCCACTCTTTGAAACTCAGCAGCCCCGCCTGTAGGTATACTCCCTCCTCCCCAATTAGCTCTGTTCTGACAACCTGTGCTGCCACTGCTCCGGGACGCTAAACAAATCATGAGTGTTGCCCATGATGTGAACAGAAGCAGACAGACAGAATGTGCTAGGCAGAGACATCAAGGGAGGTAGAGTCTGATGTCAGAGTTGCATTCTCCCCCGCAGGACTGGTTGTTTCCAGCAGCTGTCACACCTGTATATCTGCTACGGCCACAGTACTGATTTGCTTTGAGCTCTAGAGCAGTGCATGCTGGGATAGCTACCACAGCGCCCTCATCTCCTTGGCGAGGCAAGTGCTGTGTGTGTAAACATGCTCTGACGCCCATGAAAAATAATCTGGACACAAACCAGTGCTTTCCTTTTAGCACTTTTCTATCACCAGCAAAACTGTCTGCAAAAAACCCCTGCAAGTGTCAACGTAGCCTACTGCAGTTCTTCAAGGCCTCACGAGGTATGTCTGCTGAGGGATAAAACACCCACAGCTGTCCTGCATCAGCTGACTTGGGCTCCTGGGCTGAGAAATCCCTGTGTAGATATTTCAGTGCTGGGACTGTGGGAGACTGGAATGTCCCAAACCTCAGACTCCAGCCTGAGCCCAAATGTCTATGTAGTTTTTCCTAACCTTACATCCCAAACCTGGTGGGCCCAGCTCAGCTGACGTGAGCCAGACACAGCTGCACCACAGGTCTTTTATCCCTGGGTAGACGTAAACAGGGTGATTAAGCCCTGGAATAAATTGCGTAGGGAGGTTGTGGAATCTCCATCCCTGGAGATATTTAAGAACAGATTAGACTGACATCTATCAGGGATGATCTAGATGGTGCTTGGTTCTGCCATAAGGGCAGGGGACTAGACTTGATGACCTCTCGAGGTCCCTTCCAGTTCTTGTGTTCCATGATTCTGTGATTCTATGAAACATGGTTGTAAGACAACCTTACCCAGTTGAACTGTGTCCCAGTATACCCGCAATGTGGGGACAACACTGGGTCATAGCTGGAGACAGACGGCTAGATTTTGAGCTCCACTTCTCCATATGAAGGCAGAATGACCTTGCTGCAGTTTATACCAGCATGGCCCAAGAGCACTAACTCACTTACAAACTCTTTTTGTCAGACACAATCTCCCCTATGCCCTGACAAACAAGATATAGGACTATATTAGGGAAATTCAGGGTACCTCAGCATCATCAGCACAAACCAGCATTACCCCTCCTACCTTTCAAATGGTAAGAACTTCCCCTCCAGTTGTCCTCTAGGGTCTTTTAGCCAGGTCCATCAATGGGGGAGGGGGGCTAAGGGGGCATTTGCAGCAGTGGCAGTGGCCAGAGCTCCTGGTCCTTCAAATCACTGCTGGAGTGCCACATCATGCGCTCCGGGTGGCTCTGAGGGCTGCCTGAGGAGGGGAGGCTGTGACATGTGACACTCTGGGCAGCACTAAGGGCTGGCTGCCCTAGCTCCGTCCCTTCTGCCTGAAGCCCCACCCCTTCCGTGAGCACAGAAGCAGCCCTCCACACACACTTTGCTCAGGAGCCCAGCAAGTCTGTTGGCCTCTCTTCCTGGACCTCAGTAATGGCAGTGCAGATCAGCCACAGGTGTGATCATTTGTCCTGCGCAAACTACAGACACATGCCATGTTCATGGTGTGGAGGGGCATGCGGAGACATATCCCTTAAATTTTTGTGAGTTCCCAGGACATGGTGCTGAACAATGCTAAGCGTTCGTCTTTCCACAAATAGATGCTACAGGGATATTTATTTAAACCCGTGAGGCTGATAACCAGCCCAAGTGTTTCCCAGACCCTCGTCTGCTTGGGAACTGCCAAGTAGTGGAAACGGAGTCCGTGAACCTCAGAAAGATTATGTCTGTGTCTATGCTCAGAAGCGGCATATAGATCTCCCAGGCAGAACCATCTGCTGATCCTTCCCAGTGAGCAGCTGCATGATCCAAGGGACCATGTCCAAATTCTTTGGGGAAATCCAGGGGTGTGATTGATGTTTCTTCTTGCAGACTTTGAAAAGGGCTGCATGCAGTCCAGAGGAAATGTAACTGGGCAGTAAAAGGAAGCTCATTCTGCTAACCAGGGTTAATTCTCGGTGGACTTCAGGAGTCTCAGTACACGAAGAAATTCTTTGCAGAGGTGACCCGAGACACGGGATTTTCATGATGAGAGTGTGTCCTACAGGTAGCATTGCAAGCCTCTAAGCAAACATGGCAGCCTGCCATGCTGGTCAAAGTCAATGGACTCTTGGCCACTTTGGTGCTGCCAAATGTCATGACTCAGAAATTCAGGGGCAAATGCCTTGCAGTTCCCAGGAAGTGTAAAAGGGAAGAATGCCTCTCTACTAAAACAAAAACAGCCAGGGCCAGACACCTGCTCCTGGGCCCATTAGAGCTCTGCAGGAACAACAGATAAAGGAGCTTACTTGGAAAACCAAGAAGACATCATCAGCGTTCTTTAAAGGAGAGGAGACCGCTTTTTTTTTTTAACTCTGCCACAGTGGCAAAGAGCTTGATCAGATTCAAGATTCAAAATACATACGAAGATCCTCAACTGCAGCTGAGCAACTGTGGGCTGGAGGACAGGTGCCAAAGTGCCCTTTCTGCTCCCCCATCCTGGGGCCGCTCATTGCAGACCAGCCCCATGGCTCAGGTCAGGTTCTAACTGTTGCCAGCTGCGTATGCGACTAAGATGTTGTTTGAGCATTGGGGTGCTGCCACCACAGCCCCTCTAGCTATGCTGCCATCCAGTGATTCTCCCATGTAACAGAGCTCCAGGAGGGGCAGTCTGGATCATAGAGAGGGCTGCTCGGCATGAGCCGGGTTGGGCAAACAAACAGGGCCAACCTCTGCACTTTTGTTATCTCAGATAAATATGTCGCAAGCCCTAAGACAAGCTTCATGCCTCAGGGTATAAACTGATCACCAGCGCTAAGGGGGGAGTCCCTCCCTCTCCCCCGCACTGTCAGAAAGCTGGCCTGGGACCTTATGTTCTCAGCAGGAAGGGCGGGAATGAGGTCCACCCAGGCTCTGCGATAGGGGACAGTAAAGAGGGCAGTTGCCCTGGAGCCCAGCAATTCAAAGGGGCATGGGACTCCCAGCTGCCACCACTGCTACTGCGGCAGGGGCAGTGGCCAGAGCTCCGAGCCCTTTAAATCGCCACCAGAGCATCACGCCACATGCTCGAGGGGAGCACGCCGCACTCAAGGAGGTGCTGAAGGCTGCTGGGGGCCGGCGTGGTGTGCTCCAGGCGGCGCTCAGAGCTGGCTGCCCCCAGCCTGCCCCTTCCACCCGAGGCCCCGCCTCTACCGGGAGTGGGAACCGAGGTCCCACACACACCTTGCCCAGCGCCCTTGGGTCCCCCTCCTCTAGAGCAGGGCTGGGCAAGATGCAGCCCAGGGGCCGGATGCGGCCCACCTAACACTTTGATCCAGCCGATGGACTACATCTGGCCGCTTCCTATTTACGTCCCGCTGCCCATGGCACTGAATTTCCAGGCAGTGTCTCAGGCAGCAGGATCTTATTTAAATGGTTCATGGCTCATGGTCACAGCGCTGCCTCAGAAGGGGCCAGAGCCACAAGCCCTTTAAATAGCACAATTTAAAGGGCTTGTGGCTTGCGGCCCTGCCACTACCACATTGCCTGGCAGCCATCCAGGGTGGCTGCAGCTATTTAAAGGGCTCCCGGTTGTGGTGCTACGTTGGCAGGGACCGGAGCTATGGGCCCCTTCAAATAGCCCCCAGCAACCCCAGGAGGCTGCCATTCAATGCAGTAGCAGAGGAGCCGCAAGCTGTGAGCCCTTTGCTCTGTTTTTAATTCAGAGCTTCTGGTCCCAGACAGCTCTGGGGGGAAGCTAGTCCCCAGGCCCCGCCCCTTCTTCCCCAGGCCCCGCCTCTTCTTCCCCAGGCCCCACCCCAGCCCATGCCCATGTACCAAAATTCATTAAGTGGCCCCACTGTGAAAATTATTGCCCACCCCTCCTCTAAGCTTTACCAACACAGCAACTTCCAGAGTAGGGAAAACCCAGCAACATTTCCTGCCTTCTGGTGGGTGGACACGAAGACCACAGTTTGAAAGTTTTACTCTAGCCTGGAGGGGTTCTGAGAGGAGGTACAAAAGTTACAATTTCCTAAAGGTGCACAGACATGCACCATTTCGTGGAGAGAATTATATTTTTTCCATTTGTTTGGAAATTCACTATTTTGTCTCTTTCACTACTGAACTTCTTAGTAACAGGAATTATTAGCCTTTGGGGCTGGATCAATACACATTCATTATGAACAGTTTTTACTAAGATACGTACCTTTTAATTATCTGCTTCACTCTGTTGAAATCAATTGTAAATTAAAGGTTGTCTTCCAGGGAGGGCTTTTAAATTGGATATGCCAAGACTGCACTAATGCCCAATCCAGTGGCAGTACGGTCTGTCCTACTTGTGCATGACCAGAAAACACCCTGTTACATAAGTGAAAGAATTTATCTTAATGAGCCCTAGAAACACAGAACTGAGAAACTGGACTGCTGATGAATTTCTACCTAGCGCAGAAATGATAGCAGGACAAGTCTGGCTCTTTCTAATGAGATGTAGAAATGAGATTCTGACAACGGTTAAGGGTCTGACACATAAGAGGTCAGGCAAGAAACACCACTGAAGTCAAAGGCAAAACTCCTGTTGACTTCAATAAGGCCAGTATTTTAACGCTAGATTTATCTCTTGCAGTCAGACACATGATCTGGGTGACACTGACATGGGTCACTGTCACTGTCACATCTATTGACTTCAGTGTCTACTGTTACACTGATTGCTCCTGGTCTTTCAAAATCCTATGGCACTTTTGGCAGGTGTAGGAAATTAGGCCATGTGCTCGGATTAAATTCCAGGCCAGATTTTTAAACTCTTTTTACCTAAATTTCCTTGGGCAGTTTCCCTCTAGATAAGCTGTACAATTCCATGCAACTTAACTAAGCTAATATTTATTAAGTCAGGAGATCCATGAGCTTAGTGTTGTCTGGTTTCCCTTTCCCTTCTAAATCATTGTGTAGTGCTGTTGGAACAAAATGACTGTGGTATTACACCCCAGAAGCAGTTGCATTGCATATAGTGGCTGATATAATACTTCAGAGAGGCTGTATTAATTTCTAAGCAATAACATTTGATTGAAAATAAAAATGGGATGAGGTAAAGGGTTAAGGAATTTGAAATGTAAAATATTAAGACTTTTTTCAACAATAACTCTTGTTCCCTTTAGCTGGAGAGAGACTTTAAATGTGAAAAACTCCTTGTTTTGACAGTGTTAGTAACAGTCTTGTTTGGAGAAAATAGAAGTTAGTTAAGAAGGGCTGGGTCTATTGTTAATGTTTAGTCCCATGTCCTAGAAGACAGAACAAGACAGACACGCACAAGAAAGGAAAGGAAAGAACAGCAAATATAAAAATTGCAGCTTCTGTCTGTACTTGGATCACATCTTAACTTTTTGACTCGGCTCCCTCTGTATTTAGGGCTTAACTTTTGTGTAAAAACAGCAAGGAGTCCAGTGGCACTGTAAATACTAACAAATGTATTAAGGTATTAGGGCATAAACCTTTGTGAGCTACAACTCACTTCCTCAGATGCTGAAGAGAAAAAGAAAGACGGGGGTGGGGGGAAGGATATTGAGGTGGGACTGTGACATCAGTGCTAACTAAATCAAAGTGAATGTGACTCTTCTCCAACAGGGTACATCTAAACTACATCCCTTTTTCGATAAAAGGATGTAAATTAGACATATCGAAATTGTAAATGAAGCTGGGATTTGAATTTCCTGTGCTTCATTTACATAATGGTGGACACGGCTTTTTTTTTAAAAAAAAACCAAAACAACCCGCAGTCAAGATGGGGATCTTTCGAATGTAACCCTCATTATGTAAATTCAAATCCCAGCTTCATTTACAATTTCGATAAGTCTAATTTACATCCCTTTATCGAAAAAAGGGGATGTAGTTTAGATGTACCCATAGTGATGAAAAGGTGAGAATACCTGAATGGGAAATTACCTATTGTAAAGAGAGATCCACTCCAAGTGTTTGTTTAGACCTTGGTTCAGGGTGTCAAATATGCATATGAATTCCAGCTTCGCAAGTTTCGCCTTGCATCTGTTTCTGAAGGTTTTTTTGCCTGAGAATGGCAACTTGCGAGTTCAAGACAGCATGCCCAGAGAGGTTAAAATGTTCCCCTGCTGGTTTTTGGATTTTGACCTTCTTGACGTCAGATTTGTGTCCATTTATTCTTTTGCATAGAAACAGTCCAGTTTGGCAGATGTACATGGCAGAGGGGCATTGCTGGCCCATTTCTACTCATGCCACCCCTATCCACAATAAAAGACTGATTATATTACATTAATACATTATTAGATTATTAGTTGTTCTATATTACATTAGTAGATGTGTAAGGGACAGTGATTCTGCCCCTTCCAACCTCATGCTGCTGCAGGCTTCCACTCTCCCAATCAATCCAGAAAGGAACCACTCTTGTAGAGAGCTCCTAAGCCAGTGATGGGCAACCTTGGCCAGTGAGTAGGCCGCATGCATGGCCCCCCTTCATCTCAGTGGGTCACAATATTGTCGTAACCAAAAAGGTCTCCCGGGACAGGGTAGTTTTGCTAACTGCACTTGCGTACCTAAAATTTGCGGGATGAGCTGATTGAACCGTAGGGGCGCATTGACTGGTTGCAGAGGGAGCACACGGCTCTCAGTCAGTGTTGTGTGCAATGAGCACACACCTCACTTCTTGTGCCCTGGCTTTACGTGCATGTTGCTTTAGTAGGAAAGAAAAACACTATGCGGATGGGAACCAGCGGAATCTGGCAATGCTGTGCATGAGCAACGATAAACAAAATGTCTCGTGGGCTACACAGAGAACCCTGATGGGTCACGTGTACTGCAGGCCGCTGGTTGCCCTCCACCGTCCTAACCACATGGAACATCTATCTGCTCTGCTGTGACTAGGCCCTGGTCTGCACTAGGAAGTTATTTCAAAATATCCCCCCTTAGGTTGAATTAATAAGCAGAGCATCCACACTACCAAGTCCGTTATTTCAACATAATGGGCCACTTATTTTGAAATCTGTACTCCTGCTTTCCTCAAGGAATAACACTGATTTCGAAATAGTTATTTTGGAATAGTGGTAGTATGGACACTCTGGTGCCGCTATTTCGAAATCACTACTCCCCAGAGCAATTCAAACTAATTACTCCTGGGTGCTTCCTGGGGCTCTAAGTTGAGGTAGTGTGTCCACAATAACTGAGCCTGCCTCGGACTAATTTTGAGGCTTCCCCATAGTGAGAACACACTCTTTTGATTTTGTGATTTTGAGAGTTATTAAATTGATTTCAGTTATTTCAAAATAGTTTCCTAGTGTAGACGTGCCTTAGGGTGTCAGATGGTAAAGATTTCCTTCTGCTTCTACTACATATCTGCTTCCTCCAAGACAATGCTTGGACCCAGCCCTGTTTTTCCTTCTACTCAACAAGTTAAGAGAAGTTTAGCTGCCATGAAGAACTCCCCAGCCCTGTGAGCAATGCCGTATAATTCCAGGCAACACCGCTGTGCAAAGCAGGGAGCCTTGCTGAATATTTTAGGTCATGTGACTGTGCATACATATACGTAGCTTCAAGAGTGGAGGAGTTAAGGACTTGCACCTACTGCAATCAGCGAGTGTTTTGCCGCCGACTGTTGTCTGAACTGGATAAAGGCCCTGATTTAAGTCAGTGGAAATGTTGCGATGCACTTTGGATGAGACTCAAAGTCAGCATCTTTGTCCAAGTTCTCCTTACTCCCCTCCTACAAGGACACTTATTTCCTGTAAAGATGCTCAATATAATTCATACCCTTTAGGGAAGTAAAGGGCAGTTGTGTTTCTAGTGTGGGTAAAGGAGTGCATTATTTGGCCTACTCAGGATCACACAGTAGATGAACACACCAGACAGTAAAATAAATGATTAATTGATTTCATTCTACTGAATGCAACAATTGCATGCTTTTCACTGGAGCACACAAAATATGCGTAAAGTGCCTCTTTTATTCTCTCCAGAGACCACAGATTAGCCTGGACTCTGCTTTAGCAAAGTACAAAAAGAGACAGTCTAACATTCATGTTCTGAGATTTTTGGAAAACGGAGACACTGTCGGGAATATGCAAATGGAACAATCCAAATGATTTCAACACAAGTGCCAAAAGAATTTGGACCCAAATCGCAACCCTATAAGCATTCAAGTTCATACAGGAGAGTTCCATCCAAGAAATAGGATCAAATATTCTCTATTTTTTTTAATCTGGCTTCAGCAAGAGAGAGGCGTTCTAGAAATGTCCAGTGAGTCCATCTGAGATAAGAAAAAAATAATCATAAAAAGCAGGCAGTACAAAATATTTTAAGGTCCTGTTTAGACTCCTCCATATCATCAAACATTATTTTAAGGCTTAAGATGAACTTGCCATAAGCTAAGGTAATTTCTGATACAGCCACTAAAGAGAACAGAAAATGTGTTATTCTTGCTAAAAAGTCTAGTAATACCTCATGGAAAGCTTTGAGAAACATCCTATTTATAGCTAGGCTTGCTACTATGACATAATTATTAGATTTTTCTGCCTAATCCTGAGAGATATTAGCATGAAACTGGTACAACAGGCCGGTAATGTTTGCCTGAAACATCCCACCCTTTCTGCAAGAACTGTTGGTGCTATGAAAAGGGTAGGTGGGTTCTGCTAACTCATCCTAGCACAATGGGTCCTGATTCATCACTGAGATATGAAGCAGGGGCTCCACCTGGGAGGGAGAGGATCTAGGATGGGAGCTGAGGGGCTTTTTTTTCAGCTCCTCCCTCCAGACTCAAGACACCTCCAAACCAGGAAGGATGTTTGAGCTGATCTCTTTGGTTTGTGTTTGTCAGCAAAGTCATTGTGTTTGTCAGCAAGATCTTACCTCAGGAAGGGAGTGAGTTCGGAGTTTATAGACTGGGTGTTCGATGCTTGAAGAACAGGTTGGGAAAAGTGCCAACCAGTTCACACATGCATGTTTCGGTTTTAAAGCTCTATTTCCCCTGTGCCTTATTCTCAACCTAAATTCATAAACTTCTGTTTGAGAGATGATAATTAGTTGCTGTGAAGATGATTATTGTGGCCCCAAATTGCAGGGAATAAGGATTGTAAAAAAAATTATGCTAACAGAACATTTTATCACAAAGAAGCACAGTATCTCTAGAGCCATATCTTGAGGCTAAAGATCATGGGCATTCTGGCTGAGATGCTGAATTTGGCACATATGACAGCATCAGTGAAATGGAGGAAGCACTGATAGGTAGGATCAGAAAAGACAACCCATGTCTACTCAGAAGACTATCCACTGACAAACAGAGGGGAACACCTGGTGATCCAAAAGGGGTCTGAAAAAACCCCAAGGATAGAGAGAGAAACAAAATTCTTGCTGGAAGGGAAGAAGGTAGGAAGGAAGAAGACATATCTTCAGAAATTGTTTCTAAACACAATAATTATCTATGCTCTGTGGTATGCCAGCTGTCCCTTACTGCTCACATCTGGAATACATGAAAGGAACAGCTGCCTGAGCTAAAAGGTATAGAGGTGTTTGGAAATGTTCATTCATCTCAAATTGGCTACATCAAGATAAAGTGAAAACGAGATTCCGACCTTCGAGGCACGTTAGCCCCAGGTGTCTTGATGTGAAAGAGTGAAATGACATTCTGATTCTTTAAGGAGCTGGCTGCTCTCTCTAATGCACCTCCGCCCTCCTCTAATTTGTGAATAGAAAAATATAGTATCAATTCCCACATAATTTCCTAATAAGGAACATAATAAAGGAAAGAAGTGATGAATTTGGCAAGCAGAAGTAGCTGCATCCTCCCATCCAGACATCAAACAGCCCTACCACGTTGCGTCAAGCTAAAGAAACAGGAAAGGACAGATCACACAGCTTGAGTTCTTTGGCTCCGATGAGTCAGGAGCTCTGCCTCTTTGGCAGATCGAAATCTTCTGCTCTTCCTGTGGGGCAGGAAGTACCTGTAAACATCTCAGAAATATTCTGCTGCAAAACACGGTCGACAAGAATACATCAGATGCACTCTATCAGGCCATGTAGGGGAAAGAAACAAGGCAACCTTGAATTCAGCCCAGAGGAGGAGATGATGCGGGAACTGAGTCACAGCAAAAACAAAATTTTTAAAATTACTTCGGGAAAGGACATGGATTGAGATCATGAAGTGGGGTCATTTCTGAGGAAGGAAGGAAGGACACCTGCCACCCACTGCAGTCCTATTTTATTTTGCACTTGTATAATTGCAACATCTGCCCTTCCAGGATCTGAACGCGCTGTCTGCACTTTAATGGAGAAAGAGTCCCATTCCAACCTGGTAAAGGAGTATCGCTGTCTCACCTCTACAGAGACACGCACACAAATGGCTCACCCTAGGGTTCACAAAAAAGTCTTTGGCAGCAACCAGGAATGAAGCCATCCCAGTTCTTTCGCCTTGAGACCATCCTTCTCTTGTTCGGAGTGCAAAGGTGATCCAGAAGAACACTATCTGAGACTTGTGGCCAGTGTTCCCTCTAAGCTGTGCACTTGTGCAGCCACTCAGTAGAAATTCAAATGCTGCCCACCTGCTTAACATAGCTCATAGCTAGCTTTTGTGTTTCTATTGGGGGTGCACATTCACACATGCCTTGGTGCATGTAAAAACAATTATTCCACACGTGGATGGAAAAAGATTAGAGGGAACATTGACTGCGGCTGTTCAGAAGTTGGCCGAAGGTATTCCAAACAGTTCTGGAAGCAATGGAGAGGAGGGTAGGAAGCTGATGCTGCAATGTCCTGCATGCCCAGACAGACTGTAGCACCTAGTACAACAATGCTTCAGTATATAAGGAACAATATCATGCATAGCATTACCTTGTGGCTTGCCACAGCCCCAGGAACAGTCTGGAATGCAGACAGTGACTCAAAGAATCATTGACTGCCTCCTGGTTCTCCCATTGCTCCAGGGTGAATACACCCTATGCCAGGGTCCTGTCTGGCACAGAGATTATCCCTCAGGCTTTGGGGGGCAGAGCTATGCAATATAATCAAAGGAATTATAGGACCACATCTTCACTACGTGGAAGATCGATGCTGCCACGATCAATCTTCTGGGGTTTGAGTTAGAGGGTCTAGTGAAGACCTGCTAAATTGAACTCAGAGGGTGCCCCCATCTGCACTGGTACTCCAGGTCCTCATGAGGTGTAAGGGAAGCTATTGGGAGCATTTGCTCCCATTGGCCTCCTGCTGTGCGGAGGGTGTGGAAACTTGATTTAAGATATAATTAAAGTAATTAATGTAGCTGGAGTTGCGTGTCTTAGTTCGACCTTTCACTATAGTGTAGACCAGGCCTAGGACTGGGCTGCCTGCAATAGAAGGGGATGAGGGGTTTCTTCCAATCCTGTGTTTGTTCTTATGTTCTCACTCGCTCTACCCACCCATATATGTGAAAGAGAGAGAGCCGGGGGGTGTGTGTGTGTGCATGCGTGCATGCGTGCGAGCACACACGCTTGCGTGCAAAGTCTAGTCCCACACTCTGGCAATACAGCTAATGGGTGCAAAGAGGAATGGGAGGCACCTCACAGCCCATTGTTCCTCTGAGCATTTAACATAGGCCACCAGATGATGGTGGTCTAACACATAGTCCTCCATAAATGCAGCCTGCCAGACTAGCATTGGGTAACGTGTCCCGTCTCTCCCCTTCGGTTTCCACCAAGACCAGGCCTGCTCTCATGAGGAGCATTCTGAGAGTTAGCAAGTGATTGCATGGCATTTTTGGTGCTAGATGTTGGCCAGCAATGTTCAGGCGCCTGTTTATTTTAAAACAGAAGAAGCCACCCACATATTCAGTTAAAACTCCTTTCTCATTCCAGGCCATCCCTGCCTGGAGAGTGGTATGTGCTGCTTACTAGAAATAAGTCCCCTGCTTTCATCTGAACTGGGGTTGGGTTGGTTTGGTTGAAATCTGCAAACAGACTGACATACATTCCAGCAGATGTTTCCAGTCCTAAAGGCAGTGCACTCCGAATCCAGTTCAGAGATCAGGGGTAAATGCTAAATGATGAATTGTGATGAAGGGGGGAAAAAGGTAAAAGTTGATGTGGATATTTTTTCCAGTTAATTATTGGAATACATGAACTCACAAATCCCTACATTCAATGTGTAATAGTTACACGGTTGGATTTTTTGAACAGTGAGATCCACAGCCACCCTGTAAGATAGCTCTTAACTCTGGCAAAATGCGGAAGATGGCCCCAAACCAAAACCATGCCAAACTCTGGAGAGACTTGAAATCAAACAGGGGAACTAGATTGGATTTCTGCAAATCTTCTCTTTTTATAATGGAGTGAATCATCAATCCAAATCCCCCAAACCTTGAGAATTTTAAAAAACCCTGTCCAATAGACATATGCTAATACAGCGAATTATTTTTCTATGTTGCACACTCTCAGACAGGATACTTTTTATGAAGTTATAATTTTTCCCAGTGAGCAAAGGGGGGAGGAAAGTAGAAATAGTGATGCCATCAGACATACATTCCTTTATCAAAGAGGGTTCAAAGGGATGAGGAAATAGTGTTATTATCTTTATAATTTACTTACCTACACACTTATGTGGAACAATATTGGTCTCTGGACAATGCATTAAGTAAAGAGAGCATGACTTGGCTCTCACTCCACAATCCTTTAAAATACATGGCACCGTGATTTGTGTGTGACATCAAACAACCATCTGAACTCAACTTTGGCATTCAAATCACTGGAATATTGACAAGTCTTAGAGTCAAATCACAGGAGTCATAAAATACCTAGAAAGAGAGCATGTTCTTTAAAGACATCAAGCCAAAGTCCCAGTTACTTAACAGCCATTTGACAGTGCTCTGGCAGTGCTAAAGAATGATGGAGTGATTTAAAGAAGCCTTTAGTGTAAGACAAGACATGCCCGGTGATTGGCTATCCCAGGTGATTGGCACCCACATCTGAGCACCAGGGTTTGCGTAGTTCATGTGCGAGCAGCCACACAACAAGGCCTATCTGAGAGACTGTATCCTCTGTGCTCCCCCATCTATCTGAGGGTCTGTTGGGGGAAACCCCCCACCACCACCTGGTTCTTTGTGCTGCCATAAGCTGAGGCATTCTATGATTCTTTCCGGTGAATTGTGGGAGACTTTGCTGATCCTTCTGGGTGCACATGGGGGGAGCTGTGGGAGGCATGGGAGAGCTATCAGCATTTGTGTGGTTTAGCCGGCGTCCTCGCTGCAAAGTTGGCAGGTTACCAATCCTGAGTGAAAGCAGAACCTGAGCACTAACCCACACTCACAGCTGTGTCAGCGAGCCTGGCTGAAAAGCACCACCGCACTCGGGTGGGAAGGTTTTCTGTGTGAACTGGAGGGTGGTTTTTGTGAAATGCCTGGCTCAAAGCCTGCACTAACTCTGCAATGAAGATATACTCTGAGAATCAAGGCCATCCATAACCGCCATGAAGATCCCCAGGTCCCATGTGTGACTCTTTGTGTGGATGGGACAATGAACTACAGCCTTCAGCAAAGAAAACCGCGCTTGCATTTAATCAAAGACACATGATGTATTAACGGGATGACTTCAGGCTTATTGAAACCATTGCTAACAAAAAATTATGGGCCTAGAAAGTAAGATCATCCAAAAGGTTTACAACTATTTGTGATGATTAAGCATCAAAGCCCCTAAATAATGTAGCCTGTACCAACTATTCAGATCTTTGGATAAGTAGCTTGATAGACACTTCAGAAAAGTCTGAACAAGGGGGGAACTCGGTTGAGTTGAGCAGACAGGCAATCAACTTGGAGACCATGCCACTGTGCATTTGTTGCCATTCGGAAAATGAAAGGCTCCCTCTTTTCTGATAATCCTCTGCCCAAGAAGAAATTGAAATAAATATCTCAAACCCCCAAGAGGTGATTAAAAGGAGAGTTTCTTTTGTGTTATATATGTTTGAGACAGCAATTTACACCAGATGGCTTATAAAATGTAGGGGAAGGGAGTTCTTTTCAATAAAATTAGGTACATACACACATCAAATCCTGTGAAAGCAAACAGAAAAAAAAAACCTCTATCAAAATCATGTATATTTAAACACATTTTTTTAACCTGCCTGGACAGTCAGTCATGGATTTTCAAGTAGCCATTCTTCTACAAAGAAATTTCACCAGCCAGTTACAGGGAGCGGACTGCTGAACTGGAATTCATTTACAAATTTGACACTGTCAACCTGGGCTTGAATAAAGACATTAACTGGTTAATGCACTACAAAGCCAATGTCCCCTGCCTTTGACATTTGCATTTGCACATCAAAAGCAAAAATGGGATATATCCAGGTCACTTAATTAGCTTCATTAACACGGGTCCTGCAATGGACAGGTAACTGCTTTTGCTGTTGTATATATCTTGGATTCTGTCATTTCCACTCCAACTCATCTCATAATTCTTTTCTGGACAGTCAGCTAAATATGTCTCAGATGAGTAGCCATGTTAGTCTGTAACTTTAAAAATGAATCGTCCTGTGGTACCTGAGAGACTGTAGAAAGTTCATGATCCTATATATTTTTATAGTAAAGACCCACTAAATCGAATGCTAAGGGAACCCCTGTCAACCACACTACTCCTTGCTGCCACAAGGAGTAAGGGAAGTCGATGGAAGAATTTCTCCCCTCAACCTCCCACTGTAGGGCCACCCCTGAAATTCGATGCAAGATACGTTGACTCCAGCTATGGAAGCTGGAGCAGAGGTGTAGTGAGGGTGTTATGCACCCGGGAGCAAAAGCAAAATTTGCGTGCCCTACCTTGCTGCCACCACGCAGCGGGGCACCGGACCTGGTGCACGGCTGAGCCTGGCCCTGGGGGGGGGAGCTTGTACCACGTCTTCCAGGCCCCTGTACGCACTAACCTGCTGGCAGAGATGGACGAGGGTCGGGCTGAGGGTGGAGAGGTGGGGAGGAGGCTCCAGCCAGCTGTGGTGGGGGAGGAATAGCAGGCGAGCCAAGGGATGACAGGGGGAGCCGAGGGGGACTAAATTGGCACCCCCCTAGCATGGCGCCTGGGGGACAACTGCCTCTCCCCACCCCCTCCTCACTATGCCACTGAGCTGGAGTTGTGTATCTTGTGTCAATTTCCCGCACCCCAGCGTATACCTGGCCTTAGACTCCTTTAGCCACAGTATAGGAGCAGCTGTGCCACTGCTCTGACTTTACAAAGAATATGAAATGGCTGGGTGGCACCACATAGTCAGAGACTCATTGACCTCAGCTCTTTCTCATCAAGGCCCCTGTGCAGCAGTATTCATCTGTGCTAGGACTTGCAGTCCCTCTAGGGAGACTTTCCAAATACAGTCCGTTATGCAGCACGGCTTTGCTGGTTCTCACATGGGGAGTGTTGGCAGGATTCCACCTGTGAAGTCAAACCTCAAAGGGCAGCATATGCTGCTACCTTTACTCACCGCGAGTAGTGCCGCAAGTAGGCTGGGCCATAGTGTGTAGTGCTCACACACTCAGATGAGCATATACCCATACATTGGGACTGATCTGGTACGTGACTGCTCAGCAATGAGAGGAAAAGGTCCATAAATAAATGGAGATATACCTAATGCATAGAGCTGGAAGGGACCTTTCAAAGGTCATCAAGCTCAGTCTCCTGCCTTCATAGCAGGACCAAGTGCCATCTCTGACTGATTTGCTTCAGATCCCTAACTAGCCCCCTTAAGGTTTGAACTCACCACCTTGCATTTAGCAGGCCCATGCACAAACCACTGAGCTATCCTTCCCCCCTGCTGTTACTTCTACACTAGTGTGAGTAAAGGTGGAGTTTCCCCTCCATGTGCTACCTATGCCAACAGTGCAGTAGACATGACTGAGTAAAAAAGGCAGGACTGAGGCATTCTTGTTCCTCAAAGGTTTGGGGGAATGTTGGCCATGAGAGTGATTTAGAACAGCCTTAAGGCTGTTTTAATTTGCACCATCCTGGCTCTAAGGCTGTTGAAGATTAAAGTCCAGAGCACAGAGTCAGCCACACCAAGGTCTCCTCCAAAATTGCTCAGCAGCAGGACCCAAGATCCTGAACTTGCTCAGAAAAATGGAAGAAAGACAAAGTAACATTGTGTTTATAATCATTTTCCCAAAGAAAGTCTTGGGCTGTGCTTAGGCCCACAAGTATGACAGAATTGTTTTTCTGATTGAAAGTCAAAACAAAGGAAATACACCTTAAAACAGGAACATAATGGATGTAATTTGAAACAGGTGGAGATGAGGAGAGTGTACAAGTTACTTAGTTCACCTCTTCTGTAGTTTATGAAAAGAAATATAACAATATAAAACACTAGAAGATTTACCCAGTGTTGCTCGGGTCCTTAACTCAATTAATTTTGGGGTTTTTTTTGGAAAAGAAACTGAAAATGTACATGCTTTATGTAAATCATTGCTCCAGGGTGGGGCTAGGGATGAAGGGTTCAGTCTGCAGACTTCCCCAGGGACAGAGGACAACCCCAGCCCTCTCTTACCTCAGCAGCTTGGGGCCAGGTGAGAAGCACCTCTTTGTGGCTGCTGCAGCTCCAGCTGGCACAGCTGGGGGAGGGGCTCATGTCCACCAGCTGGGGCAGGTCCAGGTTCGTCTGGCCACTACACTCCCCAGCCAGAGTGAGCAATGCAGCAAACTGTGCACTCTCTCCTCTCTCCTGATGTAGGGGAACAGCCAGCACTGTCTCTATGCACTGAGGAAGAAATTCAGTCCTGCCCTGCTCTCCTAAAGGGCACCTGGGGGTGGGAGTCTCAGGTCTGGGGCAGTCCCAAACAGTGGGGGGAGCATGTGGCACCCCCAAACAGCTTTTTCACTTGACTGATGATTCTGTCTCTCTTCTATATGAGACACAATCCCATTCTGGGCACATCCCACTTTCTCTGGCACAATCAACCCCTTGCCTTGCTTTAAGTTACAATAAGAGGAATTTGGTGGTCCTAGCTCTTACAGTTTTGGAGGTGTTCTTGGACAGGCAGATGAAGGGAAGAACAAACTCTCTCAAATATATATAGATTACCATTTGTGGAGCAGCATCAAAGTCAGTAAATGACATGTATGCCCACCTAAAGGTCCCTTTACACTGCCAGGGTAGTGCCAAGGGGCCTGAGCGTGAATGAGATCAAAGAGATAACATAAGAGTGACCATTTTGTGTCAAGGCCAAAGGTCCATCAAGCCCTGGATCCTGTCTTCCAACAGTGGCCGGTGCCAGATGCTTCAGAGGCATCTGAAAACTCAATGAATTTTGAGTGATCCACCCACAATCATCCAGTCTCAGCTTCTGGCAGATATAGGTTTCGAGCCACCCAGCGTATGGGGATACATCTCTGGCGATGTGGGACAATAGCCATTGAAGGCCCTATCTTTCCTCCACAACACCCTCAGCAACAAGTTGCATAAGTTGACTATGTTCCCCATTCACTTTCTCCTCACCAATCATGATTTTATAGACTGCTATTATACCCCCCATTAGTTCTCTCTTTTCTCAGCTGAATATCCCTGTCTTTTTAATCTCTTCTCATATGGAAGCTGTTCCATACCCCTGATCATTTTTATTGCCCTTCTCTGTATCTTTTCCACTTCTAACCTATCTTGTTTGAGAAGGCCCTCAGTGTCCTTAATTTCTTACCACGCACCTTAGCAGAATATAGGAAAATGGGCCAATCTTTGTGACTTGGGCTTTGCTTTCAAAACACACTCTGAGATGGGGAAAAAAAGAAAGATTAATTTTCTGGAGGCTTTCTCTGTCTCTGCATGTGGAATGTTCAAATTGGAGAGAAAAGCCCTTGTTCAAAAGTATTCTTATCTCTCTCAAATTTTGCAGGAGTGATTTAACAACATGTTTTTCTAGGAAACAATGCAATCAGTCCAAATTTCATATGCTAAAAAGGCAAAAATTCTAAGAAATCCAAAGACTGGGCAGAAATCTCACATTTAATTGACACATTGCACTCTGTTTGGTAAATAGGGGCTATTGTTTAGAACAGAATGCAGTCAGCATTCATTATATTTTGACTCGACATTCTTCATATGGAATACAGGAAGTGGTTCAGACTAAAATATTCCCCTATGTTATTTGACCTGTAAAAACTTGGCTACTGGCCAGATTCTGCGGTCCTAAAACAGACAACACTCCAATTGACTGTGGGACTGGACCCAAAGATTGAATGGACTATTCCATTATGCTACCTAGTTTTGTGCAAGGCTGAAAATCCACTGAGTGGGTGCCAAGAGTGCTCAGTGTGGTGGCTGTAGCAATGTCAAGTGATGGCATTTTTACTTGTACTGCACCATGGAATGTGTGCCTGGAGAGGCAGCTGTCATTTTCCGAGTGCAACATCATAGAGAGGAGATATACACACAGAGACACACACACTGTGCTCTCTCCTCGGGTTTTACTGGTCCTCTTTCCCATTCTTTCCTTCATCTAAAAGAAAAGTCAGTGAGGCTGAAAGCATTCCATTGCCCTTTTTATATAAAAAAAATAATCCTCGGCACCTCTGCTTTCTACCCCAGAGCCACAACGGTATTTAGGTGCCTCTTGAAATCAATGGAGTTTAAGTGCCTTAATACGTTTGAGACTCTGAGCCTCACTGCCTTGGAGGGCTGGGTCCTTAAATGTCAGCGAGACAAGGGTAAAATTGTGGCCCGACTGAACTCAATGGGAGTTTTGCCCACAAAATCTATGCAGTCCTGAGATTTCATCCCAAATTCTTGGCAATTGAGGGAAGTTGGCTCAACCCTTCACAAACACACCAAAAAACAGCATTATGATGTGTTCACATTTTGTCCGATCTTGGTCCCCTACCTACCCACTTTGCACATTCGGTTTGCACTCAGAATAGGAATAAAGGTGCACAGGAATTTTGGCTTGGTCTGCATGGACACTTGTGCATGCAATTTCTCCCCATGGGCATACTCTGACATGCCCCTCCATGTCTCCTCTCTTGGGGTGCATCAGACTGCAGGGGTTTTTTTGTCAGAAAAATGGCCATTTTTTCAAAAAAACTTCACTTACATCCACACTGCTATTGCGTTCTTTTGAAAGAAAATTGAAAGAACGCAGGGGTTTTTCCGACATTGGTAAACCTCATTCTACAAGGAAGAACGCCTTTTCCGAAAGAGCTCTTTCAGAAAAAGGTGTGTGTGGATACAGAAGAGGGAGTTTTTTTCGAAAGAAGAGGCCTCCAGAAAAAAGCACAGGTGCCCTGGTGGCCATTCCGTACATAGTAATCACAGCTTACACGTGAGAGAGTGTCCAATGAGTGTGGACGCTCTCTTTCGAAAAAGCAGATCGCTTTTTCGATGCGCTTTTGAAGTGTGGACACTCTCTTTCAGAAGAAGTTTTTTCGGAAGATCTCTTCCAAAAAAGCTTCTTTTGAAAAAAGCTTGCAGTCTAGACGTACCTTTGGAGAAAGTGCAGTCTGCAGAACTTTGAATGAAACAGAATAACCGCATAGCGGGGCGGGGAAGGAGGTATACTCTTTAGGGCATGTGTCAACAATTGTCCTGACTATGAAAGCCTTATATTAATGGATAGTCCCACAAGACAACCTGTAGGAATAAATCATCACCAATTTGACTGGGGATCTGAAAACTGGCCTGTATAGACATGCTGTGTATCCTATGGAGAGTGTGAATGAATGTACTCTATGGGTGAGACTTGAGGAGCACAAGTTCCATACTAAGCCAAGTCTCACTGTGGTCCTAAGTCACTTAGATACTTTTGAAAATCCCTTCCTACATAGCCAAAAAATAAACAGCTCACATGGACATTTAGTTCAGGCGCAGCACAGGATGTTTTTAGTTCAACATGTACAGGTGATATTAATATTTAACATTTACCACTTAACCATTAATCACTCCCAGACAGGAAATGCTCAGTATGGCATAAGTAAAATGATTACCTACCTTTAGCTCACTAATTACCTATCCACATACTTTCAAATATATTTCGTTTGTCATTTATTTGACTTGATACTCTTTCAAGACAGGTTAATCTATTAAGCTTTATGCACCATTGTTCTATATGCAGTCAGGTAAGGATTTCCTGCTTCTTGTAGGATTCTTTCTTGGCAGTCATTGTTGTGCATACTATGAATTTCTTTGTCTCTTATCCCGCACAGGGCTTGCCTTATGCTGTACTTTGAGTTGGAACACATTCCTTTACTGGGAATATGGAATTCCCTTCTTTTGTTGACAGAGAATTTGGCAAGATGTAGGTGGTTTGTTGGGTGGGGGGGAGGGGGGAGTTCCATTTCTTTATATTCCATTCTGAATGATCTTGCTGGATTCAGTAAAGAATTTATTGTATATTTTATAGAGTGCATTTCATATCTAATAGTCTTTTTGGAAGTGCGGTCATTTTTGTTAAGTTTATCTTGCCCCACAGGTTCAGCTGTAACTGCTTCCATCTGCCAAAATCTATGTGGAGTTTGTTAATTATTGAGTCCTTATTTAGGCCTTGCTCTTTCTTTAGGTTTTATTGCTAATCATTAGACTCAGGTAAAATAAACTTGTTTGAACTTGCCAGCAACAGTTCCAAGAACTCAGAGAGAGGTTCTTGGTGCTTTGGATTGTTGTTACCTTTTCTAAAAAAACATTCCTTCAGCAACCAGATAGGAAATTGTTATTCGCCGTGCTGGTCACAATGTTTCCATCAAAACTGTTTTTCTATAGAAAATTGGTTTTTCAACCTTATGAGGATATATTTATGGAAAATGTCTGCTTTCCACAGAAAATTTAAAGTTTTCATCTAAAACTTTCGGTTTTTCAATGAAAAATCAAAATTCATTTAAAAGAAACAACCTCCTCCCCTCACATTTCTATCATTTCTAGTTATACATAAGATTTATGTTTCTCCTGGTCATACAATGTGTGACCTAAACCACGCTTTTCCTAACAAGTCATTGTATTGTAACCAGTCGAGCACACGTCTTTCATATTTTTTTTAAAATGTGGCTCCATGTAGATCTAGTGTAATGCAGCAGAGAAGAGTAACCTGGACTTTTAATTGATTTAAATTACTTGTTAGTTATTATAAAAGATCTTTTTAAATAACTGTGGTGGCAAAATAAGGGATATTTTTCCTAAAAATAATGGATCTTATGCTATTTTTTCCCTCTTATACACTTGTAATTTTATTTTCTTTTGACACACCCATGGTTTTTCTCATTTTTTGCCATGGTAACTAGCCAGCCTAAGGACCCAATCCTGATTTGCTGTCACATCATTATGAGTCATTATTGCATGGTGGAAATGGGGGGAGAGGGAAAGAGGATATTACCATGCCCCCTGGCTTGAAGTGGTTTCCATCATATACTGGATTTTCATCTTGGTTCAGTGGCTCTCAGCACCTTCCCGACACAAATTGTTCCATCTCCTCTACCCCATTGTGCTCCTCACTGAAATAAGGAATCCATCCAGGAAGATCTAAGTGCAGGATTGTAGCTTTCAGTATAAATTATATGGCATAAAGCCCTGACAATCTCATTTTCTACAGCACAGTCAAGTGTCTCTTAGGCCTAAAGGATAATTAGATGAACTCTACTGCCACTGACTTCAGTTAGTCTAGGAATTCATCCAGTATCCCATCTTTAGAGACCACCAATTCATATGTCTGAGGAGGAAAAATCTTCTTTTTAAAGATTATTTAAAAATGTAAAAAAAAAGTTGAGGAGTCAGGAAAGCCAACAGGAGTGTTTGTGCCCATCGGTCTTCTGCTGTGTGGACTGGGATTTAAGACACATTGATTCCAGCTATGCAATTAACGTAGCTAGAGTTGCATATCTTAGGTCAATCTTCCCCTCCAGTGTAGACCAGGTCCTAGAGATTAGGCGTGAAAGCAGGATCCTAGATGTTACTATGTCCAGCCACCTGCCAAGACAGCTCACTTTTTTCATCCCAAAACCACACCAAAAACAGTAGCTGCAGTCAAGATGGCACTTTTCTGAAATACGTGAGCCTTTCACACTTTACACCAGACACAAACTTCCAATGGCACAGTAGCAACAGATGGTGTGGGACTATATTTTGGACTGATGGCACATTTCTTGGCAGATAGACAACTTCAATTTGCTTCCCCAAATCTACTAAGATCAGGATCCAAATATCCTTCTTTATTACAATAGGATACATTGTGGTCAAAAACAAACAGTGTGGCATCTGGATATGGACTACCCTCTTGATCATCTGGAGGGTGAATTGATGTGCTTGATGTGTCTCCACAATAATAGAATGGCAACACCACTTACCCAACAGCTAACTCTTTGTTTGTGCCATCAGAAGCCATACACCAGAAAAATGGCATAATAGGAGCACAAAAGGCATCACAAATGAGTTTGCTTCTATGTTAGTATGTTTAATAATAACCATGTTAATTAATTACATATTTTACAAAATGTTCTCTACTCTGAGATCTTACACGTTAAGACACAGCATAAAGAAAACTTTTCTACCTAAGGTACAAAATCTGTTTTTCTTCTCTCATCTGGTTTATATTTTATACAGAAATTGAAGAAAGTCTTGTTTTAGCTGTGCACAGTTATTTGGGCTGTACTCTTATCAGGTAAAGTGTAGGCGTTATCCTATACTCACATAGGAAAATGGTTGTAAAATACACCCTGACCGGAATCCTTCTCAAATGTCATCTTTGAGCTACATTGCTTATATGATGGAAAGGCAAGGTACCACACTCTGTGTGTGTGTGTGTGTGTGTGTGTGTGTGTGTGTGTGAGAGAGAGAGAGAGAGAGAGAGAGAGAGAGATCAGTCTAGGAAATAGGGCCTCAAAATACTTCCAAAGACATTAATTTCTGCTCTGACTTGTAATTTTATTTATTAGCTCCAATTAAAGTTTTCAGCTGATATCTTGAGAAGGACTGAAAGGATTAAAGTGATTTTCAATGGGATTTTAAATGGAAGTTGTGTGTCTAACCCCACCAAGCACCTTTGCAAATTCCTCCCTTTTTGTTAAAAGGTCTTTTCCATAATACTGCAGGTATTCAGTCTTCAATCACTATATCATAACTCTGGGAGTGAGAGAAAAGAGATATGGCAGGTGGGACTAATTAATCCATCGTAAATAATTTTTCAGTTCATTTTACTTCTTGCATGTGAAAAAAAATCATGATTTTCTCACATTCACTCATTTTTCATGATGAGAGTCTGATTTGTGCGAAGGAAAGATCCTGCTTCTTGGACCTAATTATAATTTTGGTCTTTTTCTTTTACATCCATTCCATTTAGACGCTGCTCATTATACCCTACAGAGCAGCAAGCACAGTACATTTTATTGGATCAACACTAGTTGACAAAAGTTATGTAAAATATTGGCATGAAAAAAATCAAAATCCAAAACAAGGGGCTCAGATCTGGTACAAATCTGTGCAGTTTAATTGGCTCCAAAAGTACTATGCTCATTTACACCAGCTGAGAATCTGGGAAAATGTCTTGTATTTATGACACTAAATTACATCATTTTCCAAAATTTCAAAGCTGGTTTAGGAGCTATTATGGTGAAAATCACATTTGTGTGTGCAAATTGGGAATTGTACATGTACATGGGGAAACTGATCATTTCATGACAACGTGATTGTTTGTGCACATATATACAATGCCTTACATTTGACTCTTAGGCCATGTCTTCACTACGCAGAAGATTGACACTGCCATGGTCGATCTTCCGGGGTTTGTTTAAGCAGGTCTAGTGAAGCTAAATCAAACTCCGAGGGTGCTGCCGTTTTTTCTTCCACAATTTGATCTGAGGAAGTGGCCCACAAAAGCTCATCACCTAATAAACCATCTTGTTAGTCTTTAAAGTGCTACATAGTCCTGTCTTTTGTTTCAGCTAGACCAGACTAACACGGCTACATCTCTATTACTATTCCTCACAAGGAGTAAGAGAAGCCGATAGGAGTGTTTGCTCCCATTGACCTCCCGCTGTGTGGACAGCACAAAAACACGATTTATGATACGTCGACTCCAGCTACATAATTAACATAGCTGGAGTTGCGTAACTTAATTCAACTTTCTGCTGTAGTGTAAACCAGACCTTAGTGTTTTATGGGCTACCAGGGCATGAAGAATGAGAAAGGCACTCACATGAACAAAGACAGATGAAATGTGATTTTTTCCTGGTAGTTTCTGAATTTTTTTCTTATTGAAATTTGCATGAAAATATCCTCCCTCCTCCCCCGTCCCCAAGGATGAGGCAAACAATGCAGCTATGATTTATATTACAGCTAAAACTTTCAAAGCCAGCTGAAGAGGTTTGGACTTAGAATTTTCCAGTCCCCCAGACAGTTTTGAAAACCACAACCTATCGTGTTCATTTGCAGGCTGGATTGGGTTCCACTTTCAAAGCAGGAAAGGTGAGATGAGCCAGAAGCTGTTCATTCTGATCAGCCCACCCTTCCCCTTGTTGTTAGGAGGGCTAGGAGAAGTCATTTTGTCTGCAGCTAGGCTTCCCTCTGCAAGAGGGTAAAAAAAGTAGGCCTTGGTTCTGCTATGAGTTCCATTTGGGCAGATTTCATGTGCTTGCAGAGTCCATTTGAAGTCAATGGGGCACCATACTGATTCAGGGCCCCACCTGCATGAAGTCCATTACAGGATCGCTTTAAATTATTTTATTTGGAGGCCAAGCTGCATAAGAGGTGCAAACAGAATTCGATGCATCCTTTTGTCATATTAATACTGTTTTACTTCTCTACACACAGCAGTTTTCCATGGAACTGGGTGCATTCCACCCTGGAGGTTTGCTCCAAGCCATGACAGCTTTGTCAAGTTTGTTTTCCCACTGTCTTTACAATTGGGACTCAGTGCACCAGCGACTGCTGTGCACAATGAGTTCCTTTAAAGGTTCTCTGGAATGCTCCTTGTCGCTGACTCACCAGCGATTGGCCTGATCTTGCTCCTGTTGATATTCATGAGAAGATGTTTGGGTCCCGAATGATGTAGTGTCTTTGACTTCTGAGTCAGACACTGCCACTAAAACTCATGTGAATAAAATGCAGCCTTTCCGTATTCTTGCATGTGATCCCCAAGATCTTTCAATAATGTGTATATGTATATGTAAAATAAAGCTCCGACAAACTTTTTATTTGTTTTATGTTGGGGAGAATCCAGGAGAATTCTGCAGGGACTTTCTTCTCTTCTTCCCTATGATTATTTTTATGTTAAAAATACAATGGGAAGGAAAAACGGTAGCTGGCGTCAGCAGCCAGCTGGGCAAAAGTCAGGGAGAAAATGACAAAGATTGAGAAGCAGAAAGACATTCTAATACATCAGGCTCTGTTCTGGGACACAGGAGAATGGGTTAGTTCCTGGCTCAAACACAGACTTCCCATGTGACTTAGGCAAGCCCCCGCAGACTTTTATTACCTCAGAGGGGTGGAGGAAGGGTAAAATTCAATTAGTGGCTCTGAGACATGCAGGGCAAAACTACAGTGAGGTGTGTAAATAGCCCCAACATGCAATGAAAATGACGAAGGGAAGATTTACTTAGAAACAAGTCTATAAGTGAGTTTCTCATAGAAACAAAAGAAACTGCAGAGAACTCTGCCTGGGAATTAGGGCTCATCTGTACTATATTTTAAGGGTCTCCTGTATGGAAGAGTGCCATTAAGTTCCTGGGAAATTCCACTTTATTTTATCCTGAAGGGACATATTAAATACAAACCTGACCTATTTTCAGTGACTTAAGAAAAAATGGTCATGTGGGACCATGCGCACCTAGCAGCAGGACTGGATTTTCCCACTCTCTGAGTTTGAGCCACCTGACATTTTCTCTTAGGAAAAAAAAAACAACACAGGAGAGAGGGACAGAGGGGAAGGAAAACAAATCGGCTACCTCTAATCACTAGTGACTCATTTAAAAAGCTGAAATGACAGACTATGGCCAATCTGTTAGAACTGCCAAACCCTATCAGCAGGGCGTGATTACAGACGACCACCTTCTAGGGCTTTCTCCCCCCACATTGTGCATTCACTGCAACTGACAGTCAATTCTGCCATGGCAAAGAAACTTTTGCTTCCCTTATGTTGATTGGAGTTGAATCCCTATCCTGGAATTTGACAGGACCAGTCATTAGCCTATTATACATTCAAGTCTGGATATGATCTTTGAAACAACACAGCTTCCCTCTTGAAGGGGACTGCTGAAAAGCTAGACTACAAGCTACCCTAAAGGCAAGGGAAATCCCGGTATGCGATCCAGTTCTCTGCTTTTCGTTTACAGAAATTCTTCCTTTGTTTCAAAAGTGAGGCTGTAAGAAAGCAGGGGCCCCCAGAGCACATTTTACATGACTTCCTTCTGCTCAGCGCAAACTCCCATAAAATATTTCTGAATGAATAAACCATCTTGCTCCTTACATTAAAATTCCTGTGCTTTTAAGGCGAGGCAGAGTGACAATTAACGAAGGTCACAGACAGCCTAATAAACCACTACAAAAATATATATACCTGGAGGATTAGGAGAAGGCACCTTTTTTTTTGCCCCTGTAGGCATCAGAACAGAAAAAGTTTAAAAGAGCCACAATGTATTTCCACAAGAAAATGAAATCAAAACAATCAAAGAAATTCAGAGTGTACACATAATACTCTAGATTTGGATCCTGAAAGGCCATCCTAGTCAACAAGGCTTTGATCCTGGTCTTATGCGGCTCTAATTCAATGGAGTTGCTCCTGGTAAATGAAATTAGAATTAGGCCCAAGATGTAGGCAATGTAGAACTGCACTACTAATATACTGATCTATGCTTTATTTTAATGCCCTGATCATTTGATCCTGTACTCCATAGCTCGGCAAAAAAAATCCATTGATATCCTGAGGCGTTTCACCTGAAGAAAGAGAATAGGATGGAATCCTTTCATAGTAGCCTCATTTTGGCTAATTGCATGCACATCAGGAGCATTCCAAGATTCCAATCAATAGAAGGTGGCATGGCAAAGTGAGGCCTGGTTTGAACTCCCTTGCAGAAATAGCCAGGGGAGCAGGAGGAGGGGAGTGAATCTGCTTAAGGGCCTCTTTGCAGTTCCCTCCTAGTCCCCAAATCATTTTGGAGGCAGAGGGTTACCCCTCCTACAAGCTACAGTGAGGGCTGGCTCCACTCCCACATGTGAACCATCAGACTCTCAAGGCCTGGTGCTAAACACCATTCCTCAACCCAAAAGCCAGACCCTTCAGGGAGTCTTAAAAAGGGAGGATAATGCCAAGGACGCAGCTCGACATCTTTCCACACAAGATAGGAGAAATTCATGGATAGAATGGACTCTTCTCCTCAAGGAATGACCCAAGAGGGGCTATGGTCAGAGACATGAGGTACTTTATGTACGTGTACCAAGGGCTCTGACCGTATGTATTCAAAGCAATGGTCCTTTAGTGGCATGTGTGGAATTGCAGGTTTGGGCCCACAAGCTGCAGAACTTTTAACTGTCAGTAATGGACATATATCACCAGAAGTACACCCAGGTGAATATGTCATTTTTGTTATATTATATAGTTTCCTTACGCACTCACCCTTACTTCACAGTCTTGAACTGCTCCGAGCATATGTCACCTCTCAAGGGGAGTGGCAGAATCGGGCCCTTGTGGCCAGATGATAAAAGGAACTGAGGGCCAGATTTAAAAAAAAAAAAAACCTTCAGCCTAACTTTGTGGCATCTAAATAAGAGCCAGATTTGTGCAGTTCTTAGCACCTGGCAGTTCCCATTGTGATACTTACAGCCTGTGTTCCACACCCGATTTATTTTGGTTCCTTGACAGCCTGGCCCTTAGTCTTCATATAAGAACCACACACAGGCATATTTCTAAAACAGAAGTATTTCCTTCTGTGCCATAAACAGCAGGGGGAAAGCATACTGCTACCCACTCGCAGACTAGTTTGTTCTCTAAGAAAATCTTCACATTTCTTTTCCAAGATGGTTTCACTGTAAGGTCAAGGTTGTGTTATTCGAATCCTATGTCCTATTTGGAATCCATAACTTTAAAATTCCAAACATAATAGGTGGGGTTTGGAGGTGGGGGAATATGGATACCATGGATCAAAAATTCCCAGGCATAAATCGCATAATTTAAGTCTCTTAAATCTGTGAGTCAAGCCACCCTTTACAGCTGTTGCTCTGTGTGGGGAAATTGCCTGGCCCTTGATGGAACAGCATCCTATTTCTTTGGTCCTGCCTAAAATATATTATCCATGAACCAGGGCTTTTCCTCCCATAAGAATACTCAGATGGAAAGATCTGCATTCCAGGCACCTATCTCGCCTGGATTAACAAAGAAAACACTTAACAGTTAAGCAGTGAAAAATGACGCTCATAATGATGAAACGGAAACTCTTCAATTGAGTGTGCTAATTTAGTGGGCCACGCTAATATTTTATCCTTGCATCATCCCTGTTTGTAAAAAAAAACACAATGAGAATAAAATTATACAGAAATAACCGAAAACAGCCAGGGGAAACTACAACATATCCTATGACTTTACAAGTTTTCTTCCCCACTATTTTTTTTCTGGGTTCATAATGAACAGCTGTTGATTGTTTAAAATAGCACCTCTTTCTAAAGTCTTTTTCACGTCAAAAGGAAGCCATCTTATCCGTCCACTCCTCTAACATTAGAGAGGAGTAAACATTCATTTCCTAGCTATAGCCTTTATAAATTTCAGAGCTATGAACCTTGGCATCTGATGACCAGATTGACCCTACACGGGTTTTTTTTCCTTCCCTTCCTCCCCCCCATTTAAATGCCATAGTAGTCTGGAATTCACCTTTTCTGTAAGTTCTTTTTATGAACCCTTCCTTGTTTTCATTCTCCCATGTCTGACTAAGCCAGAGCTACTGATGTAAAGGGTGGAGATGGCCGTTATTTTATGATTACCTTATCAGTGGGCTGATACCAATGTCTCAAAAGAAACTTTTTAATGGCTGAGAGATTTTTTTCAGCATTCTCATGTTACCAGCATTTTACATTAGTAGCTGTTACTCCAGTATGGCAAAAGTATCTACCAATGTTGCCCTCCCCCACCCCTTAAAGTTACATTATGGTCCTTGGAGAATGGTTTATGATTGCAAGTTCTCAAACTACTTTATCTATGGCAGCATGATACATTGCCACTGTTTCACCAGCCTAGGAAAAAATCACTCTCCAAAATACTCTGTAATCTTTTTTATTTTAACCGAGGTTTTCAAGCCTGTCAACTTTTAAACCCAAATGGCCCACTTGATCTCAAGCCAAGACCTTTTTTTGATAATACAGAGCAGGGAAAACCTCTGTCCAAGTGGAAGCAAGTACAAAGAATTTAGCAACAGCGCTTTGGGATAATGCAGTCTTGATCCGTAGTTACTGCTTCCACCTCCTGAACAAGCACATTTTCACCTCTTCAGAAACTCAGCCTTGATTTTTTTTTTCAGGATTTAATTACAAAGACAAAATGCAAGATCAGGAGTCTAGGTCAGGTTCTATGCCTAGGCACATCTGTAGCAATCCAAGGTAAACTCTATTGAAATGAAGCAATTGGCTCCAGATTTACACTGATGCTAGTGAGAAGAGAGTGAGGTCCTAAACACACTCTAAAATATGCACACAGGGAAAAAATAGGCACTTAACTGAGTATACTGGAAACCCCTTAGTTTTACAACTACTCCTTCTCCTGTGACATCAAGGGGACCATTCGTGCCAGCATTAATTGTCACTTCCAGAATCGTGTATTCTTACCAACACTGAATAGATGCTTACTCAACTAATAGACCATCAACATTAATGGGATCACTTGGAGTGTATGAGGCTACATGTAACCAGGCACCGGTGAGTACCTTTTGCAGAATTAGACCCTCCAAATGCCATTTCCAGACTCTTCAAGCCTGATTCTCAGTTATACAGATGGTGCTTTCCCCCACTCTGCATAATGGAGGCAAATTGCAAATTATTTTTCATTGCCAGCACGCCTTTGCCTTGCCAGAGCTATGTAAAGTGACCTATAAAGGAGAATCAGACCCTCGGAGACACACTCTGCCTCTTTGGCAACGTCCCCACAGCAGGAGGTCAATGGGAGCAAATGCTCCCATCGGCTTCCCTTGCTCCTTGCAAAAGGAGACGTACTGGACGCCAGCGGGATGAGCCCTCTGAGTTCAATTTAGCAAGTCTTAACTAGACTCGCTAAATCAAACTCTGGAAGATCAATCACAGCAATCTTCCATATAGTGAAGACAAGCCCTTGGTGTACTCTTGGCCTGGACAGTGCAACATCTTGGTCCAGCCTCAGAGCTTGGGGCTCAGGGCAAAATTACTATTTATCTGCCAGATAATTTGTCTCTCTAGTGTTCTCATGAATCACTGCTGAACTGTAGTGAGTCATGTGGCCACAGCCACACAAACACTTGGAAAATACAGAGTTTATCCCTTATTATGCAGGACTCTTACAGTTCATCCTTTACTACAAGGCTGGGCAATTTTAACTATTTTTGCCATTTGATTTCATGAAACAATGCACATCCTAAATATCATTTTATGCACCATTTCCAACAAAATGTCTTGGTTGCTATCATGAATTGTTGATGAAAAGCCATTTTTTTCTTGATAAACAGACCTTTTTCCTTTTATTTTGCCCATTTGACCCTTCCAAACCTGAAAACTCCAAATAGTCAAGAAACATTTTTTTTCATGGCAGTGGTCCTATTTTCTAGCTGGTAATGGAATATATTTGCTTGACCATTTGCTTCCCTCATCATTAAAAACGTAATGCTGCCTTTTGTCCAGCATCCACAAAATCAGTATTCTCATTCTTTCGATGTTTCGATTTTATTTTAAATCTCTAGACACTCAGCAGGGTTCTGCCCAAAAGAAGACAGTCTTCTCTGTCCTATAGTTTTTATATTTGAACTCTTATCTAAACCAGGGGCTGGGAAAATAGCCTATCACAAGCATCTTTAATTTGCCCAGCCAACTCCCTCCTCAGGCAAATCACTCTAGGTTTCACTGACCTTGGCAATATTATGAGGATCATATTTTCCCATGGATGAGCTGTTCATGAACAATTTCTCCAGTGTGTTAGGCACAAATTGGCTTTTCTTCAGCATCAGGCATGCGTGTCTTCTTTCCTCTTTTTTTTTTCTTTTAGACAAACATATTTATTGTGGTCATCACTAGGGAAATCCCATTCTCCAAGAATGTTTGAGTTTCCCATATGCCCCTCTTAGTGTGCTGTATATCAGGGTAATCATTAACTTTCTGTATTTATGTCTATTTTTCTTGGAGGAATCCTCTTCTCCCCTTTCTCCAGCGAAACAGGGGAGGTTATTTCTCTCTTCAAACAGTAGTCCACTCTCTGGGAGGAGGAGGGGAGGCAAATTGGAGGAGAAGCAGGGAGATTTCTATTTCTAATATCAGCGTGTTATCCAGAGTGACATACTCCTAGAATGGATCCCGTATTTTCTCTCCCCCAAAGCAGGCACAGGTACTTAGTCAGCAGTTTTGGCTGGGGGAGAGAAGCTGCAAGATCACTGAGTTCAGAATGCCTAGAGAATGAAATCCTGGCCCTCCTGAAGTCATAGGTGAAGGGAAAACTCCCACTGATTTCAATGGAGCCAGGATTTCACCAGGAGTGATTCCTGAAGTGGGTCTCACTATTATAATAATGCTCTGACTTTCTTTGGGGCCTTCCAAGGAACTTGATGAGCATCCATTATTTATTCTACTCTTGGGTGGCAAAGCAGCATAATATTACACCCATTGTTTTAGAAAGCTACAAAAAGGAGTTAAGTGATTTGTCCAGGATCAGACGGTGCATCACTGACACATCTGGGAGGAGCCGAGCTCGCAGTCATGTGTGTTAAAACATGCCGCTCTTGTGCAATGAGGAGACAAAGAGAATCCATGTAGCTGTAGCAGAAATGTGGCTTTGTACAGTTACTGGACCAAATCTTCACCAGGTAGTATAGTTTGGGCATGTCAGGATGCTGACAGCCTCTATGGTCCCCTGGGCAAGGTGTGGGGGAGGGGCTGGCTCCGTGCTCCCAGAAGGGTGGGGCCTCAGACGAAAGGAGCAGGGGCGGGGCAGCCACCCCGAGCTCCACCCAGAGCGCACCATGCCAGCCCTCTCAGTGCTGCCCAGAGTGTGGTGTGCTCCCCTCCCCTGCCCCGGGCCCTCAGCACCACTCTAAGGACACATATCCCCTCCCCAGCTCTTAGCACGGCCCAGAGTGTGTGGTGCAGTGCACTGGTGGCGATTTAAAAGCCCCAGGACTCTAGCCACTACTGCTGCTTCAGTAGCAGTGGCCAGGAGCCCTCAGCCCCTTTGAATCACTGGGCCCTGGGGCAACGGCTCCCTTTGCCCAGCAGACCTGGGGACTATCTTCAGAGTACTTTGTCTTGATGCTATCTGACTATCTAGCCTTGACATGTGGCCATATTTTCAAACTGGGCATCCCCGGGCTCCCATGTAGTTGCATGCCTTCATTTCCAGGCACACATTCCATGAATGCGGATGCACATCAGGTGTTTGCACGCTAATACTGCTTGTTAGATATGGAAATGCGTGTTTATTTTGCAAATGGCACTTGCAAATTTAGCCATGCAAGTGCATGCACATTTTCCCACAGAGTCCATGGGCTCTTCTTTCAGAAGATGTGGCTCCATGGGTTAGATCCTTTGTGGATCACTGAAATCAACAGAGCGAACCCAATTTACAGCAAAGTTTCTGGGAGAAGGAAATCTCCTTCAAGTGTCAGAGTAATAATAATTTTCTAAAAAGTCAGAGGAACAGTACGAAGAAGAGCTTCCTTCTTTCTTTCAAGCAGGTAATGTGGATTACTGGATGCATGGAGCTATGGAACACCAAATAAAAAATATCCTTCTTATGGGCATGAGAATTCATTCTTGAAAGGAAAAAATTATTATGTTATCTAATCTGGTCTCTTGTATGTCACAGGCATTACATTTCACCCAGCTATCCATGTACTGAGCCCAGTACATGTATTTGTCTAAAATGTAACCTGCAATTTTCCTTTGCTCTGGTTCTGAGGTTTCAAATCATTTTTAAAATGAGCCCTCCCTCCCCAGCAGGTTTTCTCAGCCACGGTTTCATTAGCAAGCATAAAGGATTACACTCCTGAATTTTATCACTAGGTATGAGAAGGAGGCAAACATGACATTCCCATTGACTAAAAAAAGAAAAGCAAGTATGAACACCAATGAGTAAGAGACTTGCTGACTCACTCCGGAAGGTCAGTGTGGAATTAATGATCCTTGCTCCTTCCCAACGGTCAGAAATGCTTCCTTTGCTGCAGTGTTTTTCACTAGTTCAAATACCTAGGAAGTAGAAATGGATCCAGCTACACCCTATCCAGCAGGCACAACCAGAGACAACCTTTGCAGCTGGCGCCTCTCTCCTCAATGAGTCAAAAGGGCTTTTGGGGGAGCGCTGATTTGTCCCAGCCAAAATGCAACAGCACAAAAGTTGTGGCCTCCATTGTGCCCACATTGCATGTAGATGGGAAGGGACAGGGATTTTAGGCAGCAGCAAGAGCTGTTCTAATTCCACACAGGCCTCTGTTTCTCCCTCCCAGTGCAGCTTTCCACGTTGCACAGCAAAACCACAACTGTTCCACGCCACAGAGACCTCTCCGGAGGCCAGGCCTCAATCTGTCTCATAGAATGGGTGGGTCTGAGAAGAAGATGATGTATCCGAAATAGGGAGGAAAGTCTTTGGCCCTGAGCCTGCAGTGCCTGCTCAGGCATACTTCCCGTCAGCGTCATTTGCTGAACGGGAGCCATGCTCACGAACGAACGCTGAAGCACATTTTGAACTTGAAGCACAGGAGTGCTCCTGTTAACCTCAGCACCACTGCTCACATTCATCCAGGCACGCAGGCATTTTTACTATCCTTATGGGGCATGCCTCTTTGTCAGACCTGCCTTATCATCTCAGAATGATTACTCGTAACAAGCCTCCTGATCCATTAGGCATTTTCTTTAAAGCTGAGCCTTTGTCTCCCAGTGCTAGGGTTGCCAGGTGTCTGGTATTCACCAGGGCTGTGTCTACACTGGCGCGATCTTGCGCCAAAGCGGCCACTCTTGCACAAAAACTTGCTGCCTGTCTACACTGGCCGTGTGTTCTTGTGCAAGTAAACTGACGTTCTACTGTATGAAATCAGGGCTTCTTGCACAAGAACTATGATGATCCCGCTCAGGAATAAACCCTCTTGCACAACTGTTCGGTAACAGTCCGGTATTTTCGGCTCCTGTCCGGTAAAAAAATTCAGAGAATACAGGACATCTAAAATGTCCAGTATTTTCTGAATTTTTCCCCAGCTAGGAGGCGAAAATGCTGGGCACCTGGCAACCCTACAAACACTCAGCACCCAGCCTCCCCCGCCCCGAGCCCTCCCCCGGGCCCCAACCCCAGCCCCAGCCCCAGCCCCCATGCTTACCTGGTTCCCCAAGGCTGCCGGCACAAAATGGCTGCCAACCAAAAGACCTAGGGGAAGCAATGCTTTCCCCTGGGTCTTAGTGCTCAACCGCTCCCCGGTTCCTATCCCTGCACTCACTCTTAAAGGGGACATGCCTTTAATGCTGTTTTAATTTAATTTTTTTTGCTCAACAACTTTGGTCTCCCCCCCCTTTTTTTTCTCCCTTCAACAGAATTTTTCCCATGGGGGGGGGTGTTTGGTATTTTTGTTTCAACCACCTGGCAACCCTATCTCCCACCCAGAAAGCCTCATGTCTGGCAAGCCTGAGAGGACAGGGCCTAGACGGTTCTATTGTCCTGGAAGTAAAAGGCTGGTGAATCAAAAAGCCCTGAGTTCTACCCCCAGTTAAGCTACCATCTCAGCATGTAAATTTACTCCTCACTAGATTCCCCTTTTGTCTCCGTCACCTCAGCAGGATACCCCTGCTAGCCAGAGGCAGCTTTTGAGCCAACACTTTCTTGGGTAAACAAATTACAAAAATAAAAATGCTGCTTTGGAAAGTACAAATTAATGCCACAAGCTCATCTCTTTCATTTTAAGATTAATATGTTCAAGCCTGTTGCCCCCTTATCACAGCCCCACCTCAAGTATGTATTATCAACCGACCTAATCAATACGCAACCCGAAGTTGCTCTCAAGTGAAACCCCTGCTGTGATTTCTGCCTCTGCTTCCTCAAACACAGCTGAAATGAATCCAGTCGTGACTCACTTCATTTTCCCAGGCTTGTCCAAAGCAAATGCCAGAGACACACGACCAGAGGGAAGCAGAGAATTCCATAATGGAGAAAGGTATGTTTTGAGAAAACTCAGAATGGTTTAGGGACAGTTCATGATATCCCCTTCAAGCACCAGCTGCATTTACCTCACCAAAGCCCCCTGCTAGGTCCATGCCTTGGAAAAACAAATAAAACCCACCAAATATAACCCTCCTTAGCACTTCCCCAATTATACAGTTCAAATCTTTCTCCACGCTAATTGTCTATTTATTATTATTATTATTATTATTTTAATAAGCTGATTACATAACATCTTCCACAGATATTTGGAAGCTGTATAAACTTCACAATGAACAAAGCAACAATGCACAATCTCAGATTGAAAATAGTGGAAGAGGAAGCTTCTGACTTTATGAATATCAGAAGACTCATTCAAATGGAACAGCCTTCTGTCAGATTTCAGCCATATCACACAAAGCCTTAAAACAGGAAAGTGAGGGGTATGATTTATTTACACTTACTTATTCATAGATTTTAAGGCCAGAAAGGACCTTTGTGATCCTATTGTCTGATCTCCTGCACAACACACGCCATTGGGTTTCAGCCTTTAATTGATATATCAAACCCATAACTTGAGGCTAGACAAGGGCATATATTTTAAACAGGGCCTCCAATCTTATTCATATTGTAAACATTTACATCTACCCCATTCTCCACAGGTCTGACCCAATGCCCAATGAAATCACTGGAGAGAGAAAAGCTGCAATAGAGCATGAAAGTTCACGTGATTTGGACGAAGGTGGAAAACAGATTTCTAAGCCAGTAATACCATGTCACCAGTCACCTCCTGCCAGTATTAGGAGGGGCTTTTTACCTCATACTCCTCAGATAATTGCAATTATTGCAACAATGTATCGATTTGGTTTCTTAGATAGCTACAATCCAAATCTAGTCCAACTGAAAATGTCCACTGTTCTGGCTCTTCCTATATAGATTACACCTCGCTAGTCTGGCACAGTTGGGACCTGATCAGTTCCGAACCAGAGAATTTGCCGGACCATGGGAGGTCAATATTGGCTAGAAGCTTTACCAACACTTCCACTGCTTCCTGAGCTCTTAGAAGACATTTAGGGGCAAATTAGAGCTAAATAACAGCACAGAACACTAGTAAACACTAGTTACTTTCTTCATTGTATTCCTTTGTTATATATGGTCATGCCAATTCACTTTCAGAATATGATCTGAAGAAGTGGGTCTGCTCCACAAAAGCTCATCATCTAATAAACTATCTTGTTAGTCTTTAAAGTGCTACATATTTTTTCCTTTTGTTTTACCAAGATCAGACTAACACGGCTACCTCTCTATTACTTTTCAGCACAGAACACTGAGAGCCAGAGCTGGTGGCTGTAAACAAACTTTATGGGACTGCAGACAACTTGACCACACCCATGAAAAGTGGACATCCAGCAAACTAAAATTATGCTGGACCATGGATGTTTCTGGATCAGAGAGTGCCGGACTAGAGAAGTTCAACCTGTACCTGCTGGTTTTCCATTATCACTTAAACACCCAAGTTCCATCCCTGTATATTTGCAGTTCCAGTAACTGCCTTCTAAAGCAATTTCAAAACTGAAAAATAACCCCCAGGAGGAAAAAAAACTTACAGAACATGTGCTACATTCATCCAGTGTATATAACCCATTCTGCTGGGTCTCCTGTCATTTATCTTCATTCACGAGGAGGAGAGATGGAATAATTCACTTATGGCCATGCAGTATCTTTTGTGGTTATCCTGCTTCTTCCCACTCATAAAAATAAATGTCATAACCAAACTTAGTGACCTTATATTATAATTTGTGTGTGCATTTACATATACAGTTATATGGTTACATAATACACAGGCAGATATAAATCCACCTGGCTCCATGGAAGTCAATGTAGTTAACATCTCTCCACACCAGCTGAGTATCAAGCTTATATTTTCAGCACACCCCAGCAAACCTCTATGATCCTTTGCCCTTTCTTGAGCATCAGCATCAAGGTCCTTGTTAGTGATGCACGAGGAGGCCAGGGGTTCTTTCTTGTTGTGGTAGTAAAAGCAAGCTAATGTTTTCCAGTTGGCATATTTCCAAGCTTCTGGTATTTAGCTGTGAGCAAATAACATTTCCACTATATAAAAAGAGTTTGATGAGGCAACATAAAGTCTACTAGGGGCACCCACTGCATTCTCGCAGGTCAGTAATATGCCTTTTTAAAGTGTTCCAAAATAGCAAATAAGCTTTTTACACAATAAATTATAATTGTTCTTAAAAAAAATCCTCTTCAGCTATCGAGTTACTATTAAAATCCTTAATATTTTTTTTAAATCCCTGAGAGAATTCTTTTCCTACATAAGCAGATTCATAGGAGAGTCTAAAGCACTTTTTTCCTACTCTTCCAATGGTGTCTTTGCTAATAATAATGCGAGACTACAAACCAAGGAGAATGGAACTATAACAAAAAAGCTGTCACCAAGTTGAAGAGTTGGATTCTGTCTCCTGCATGTAGACCACTGGCTTAGAGCAGCCAACTGCAGGATACAGAGAGTAGTTCCACTGTTCTTAGGCCTCATAGTGCCCGAAGCAGAAATGAGGTATTTCCCCAAGAGCCTGACTACAGCAGACTACTCCATCAATACCATGACTGAGACCAACCACTCATGGAAACAACTGCCCTAATATTAAAGCAGAGAGCCTCAAAGCTCCGGAAGCTGGAGCATGAAGGAAAACACCACATATCAAGGAATTTGCAATAAACGCATGCGAGTTGGCAACGCAGTCTAAGCATCAGAGCCAGGGTTAGGATTCAGGAACAGAGCTGGGTGAATTTTTTTTTCAACCAATAGATTTGTCATTGAAAAAAAATGCACATGTAGGTTGTCTGAGGTGATTTGCAAATTCGGGCTGAATTAGACAAATAGTTTCTGTTCCGAAAGGAACTTAGACCCCACTGAGGCAGTAATGACAGTTTTACTTTAAAACAGATGCGTGATGTGAGTGTAATCTACCATTTTCTAAATTAACATAGCACTGCACATTACTCAAATTCCTGTTATTTGCAATTCCCCAGGATCCAGATCAGCACCGCACTCCTCAAAATGCATTGAAATGCAACCACTTCAATGAGCAGCATTGTCATACAGGTTGAACTTCTCTGAACCCGGACTCTCTGGTCCAACAACATCCCTAGTCTGGCAGGACCAAGGATGTCCCAGGACCAGAGAATCTTGTGGAGGGCTGGTGGCTGGGAGCCCTGCAGTGGGGCTAGAGCCCAGAAGTGGGGCTGCCCTGTGGCAGTGAAACCGGGAGCCCAGCAGTAGTGCCAACACTGCAGGGCTGGGGGTGGAGGCAGCAGGGCTGGAGCCAAGCAGCAAAACTGCCCCATGAGATGGGAGGCAGTGGGGCCGCCTGGCAGCATAACCAGGAGCCTGGCAGCCTTGCTCCCACCGAGCGGCTCAGCTGTCCAGTGAGACTGGGAGGCAGCACAACTGCCCTGCGGGGCCAGGAGCCTGACCCTGGGGCTGCCTAGTGGTGGGACCAGGAACCCGGGAGTGGGGCAGCTCAGTAAAAAGCCCAGAAGCGGGGGAGCTGCCTGGTGAGGCCAGGAGGCAGCCCAGCGAGTCTGAAGCCTAAGCGGGGCTTGTTGCCCGGTGGCACAACTGGACTCCAACAAGAAGGCTGCCCCATGGGGATAGAACCCGGCAGCAGAGCGGTATATGCCAGCGGCAGGGTTGCCACAGTGGGACCAGGAGCCCTGCATGCGGACAGGCCGGTGGCAGGGGGAAGCTGGCTGGGAGGCTGGCAGCAAGGCCATGGCTGGGGGAGCCGGTGACAGGGCTGAGCCCAGAAATGACTTTCCCTGGTCTGGCAAAATCCCTCATCCAAGACTGGCCAGGTCCCGAGGGTGCTGGCTTGAGAAAGTCCAACCTGTACAATGAAACATTGTCATATTCCTTGCTCCCCCATATATACTAAAAATTTCTTTGAGTACCCGGATCGCCATTCTCCAAAGTTCTACAATATCCATGCAGCCAAAGTTGTGTTTTATATTATGTCCCACATATTTTTCATTTCATTACCCTATCCAAATTGACTTAGGTTCCCATAATGCCTAAGTAGATTCGACATGAATGCCCCTATTTGGATGCCTTCTGGCAGGGGTGGAGGACCTCTGGGCCACTGGCTGGATCCAGCCCTCTGCTTAAGTTGATTCAGTGTGGAGAGTTGCTGCCGGCTAGAAGCCCTGAGCCTTGGCGCTCCCTCCCCCACCCCCTTCCTCAGGGCACTGTGAGCACAGGCTTGGCCTGCTGTGGGAGGAAGCTAGGTTGGCTCCCTGTCGTCACTAGGCACAGGGATGCCAATGGGTGCTGAGGGGGAGAACAGGGAATCCGCAATAAACTCATGCGAGGTGGTAACCCAAGCTAAGTGTGAGAGCCAGGGAAGCTCTGAGATTGTGTGCGCCGCCCACCACAGCCAGTGGAAGCTAGGCATGGTGGAGCGTGTGGGAAGCATGCAGTGCCGCTTTGGCAGCTTCCAGGAGCAGGGCAAGATCAGGGCAAGGGGTTGTCTGCCTTAGTCCCACTGCACTGCTGACTGTCAGCTATCAGAGTTAAGCAACACTATCTGGAACCAGCACTGCCCCACACACACCTGAACCTCCGGCCCAGCTCTGTGTCCCCTTCCATAGCCCACACTCCTACCCTGAAATCTTGCCCAAGGCCAGAATCCCCTCCTGCACCCTAACACCCTCCCAGACCAGGCAAGCCCACCTGCACCCCAACCCCTTGCACCAGGTCAGAATCCCCTCCTGCACCCTAACCCTCTTGAAGCCTGCACTTCCACCCCCTACCTCAGCCAGGAGCCTATTCGCACACTCCAAACTCCTTAGCAGCAGTCCAGAGCCCCTTTCTGCACCCTGAACCCCTCACTTCGGGGCTCATCTTGGAGCATAGGATGTGGGGCACTGGCCCCGAGAGCAAAAAAAGGTTCCCCACCCCTGCCTTATGGTCAAGAAAGTACTCTAGAGAAGTGACTCATTCAAAGTATAGAACAAGCTGTAATCTACTACACATTCTGTCTGTGAGTGTGTCAGTCTGTCTGTCCATCAGTCTGTTTGTTCAAGAACCCCTCCTAAACGGTCAGAGCTAGGACCACCAAATTCAGTTTGCAGCTTCCTCTTCTCATAACGTACATCAAAGTAAAGGTTTGGTAGTGCCAGGAAAATGGGATGTGACTGGAATGGGATTGCTTCTCATAAAACATAGAGAAAGAAGACAGAATCACCCACCAGGCAGGTGAAAGGGCTAGCTGGGGGCAAGGCCCCCCCCCGTCTGAAACTGCCCCACTGCACCTGAAGATGCCCTTTAGGGAGGGTGGGAGTGGTGAAGCTTCCCCCCTCCCTCCCCGCCCACACACACACACACACACTTGGTACAGGAACACTGCTGGCTGTTCCCCTTCACAGGACGAGGGGAAAGTGCACAGTTTGCTGCATACCTCCCTCTGGCTGGGGGGCACAGAGGGCAGATGAACTTGGACCTGCCCCAGCCAGGGTACATGCTAGAGCTGCAGCGGCCATAGAGAGACACTTCTCACCTGGCCCCAAGCTGCTGCAGTGAGAGAGGGCTGTCCCCTCCCTGGGGCAGCCAGCATACTGAACCCTCATCCCCAGCCCCACCCCTGAGCAATGATTTACATGAACAAAACCAAAAATTAATTGAGTTAAGGACCCGATCAATGTCAGGTAAATCTTTTCGTTTTAAATAAGTGGAACATTCCATGTATAGTACAAGAAGAATGGGATACTAATCCTCAGATAGCTCTAGCCTTTTAACCATGAAACACACACCACAAAACATTGCTTGTGGTGGACTAAAAAAAGAATTTCTTTAATAAAATTTAATGAGTGTAATGTTTCTACTTTTTATAGGGCACGGGGTGTGAAAAACAGCTCAGTTTTAGCCATGATGACATTTTCATATAGGTGGAAGTAAAAATACAGAGAGATGTGACATCTTGACGTAAAAAGGGCAAAGTATTATGTTGCAAGTGTGCGATGTACAAGTTTGGAGGGAAGGCGTAACATCTGATTCTTGTTCTGAGCACACATGGCTACATGAAGAGAAATCTGGGCTTGTTTTCCCTCTTCACAGTTAGCAGATGATACAATGATTTGAACATGTTCAGGGCTCTGGGCTGGAATTCCAGGTTGGAAAAACACATAAATTATCCTAACAACATGATTATTGTAAAATCTTTCTACATAACACTGGATGCTAGAATCACGGGGCCTGATTCATCCCTGTGCTACAACGGTCTGATGCTGGTGCTTCCCTGTGGTAACTAGTCATAATCAATGAAGATACATCTGAATCATTCTGGAGCAGAGTTGACTAGAAAGCGGAATTTCTGTTGTGTATCACATGCAATATCTTTGGGGACTGTGTGCTATTCAACCTAGGAATGGTTTATGCATGTTAATGTTCTACTCCATCAGTGAGCACTAGATAAATTCATGGAGGTTTGGTCCATGACTGGCTATTAGCCAGGATGGGCAGGGATGGTGTCCCTAGCCTCTGTCAGAGGCTGGGAATGGGTAATGGAGGTGGGATCGCTTGATTCCCTGTTCTGTTCACTACCTCTAGGGCACCAGGCATTGGCCACTGTCGGTAGACAGGACACTGGGCTTTGGTCTGACCCCGTCTGGCCAGTCTTACATACGTATGAGGGTTGTAATAACTCCTACACAGGCCTGCAAACAGGGTGGGGATGGTAAAGGGAACAACTGTGATTCTAAAGGGCCCGGAGCTCCTGGCTGCCACCGCCACTACTGTACCAGTGGTGGTGTGAGAGCCTGGGCCCTTTAAATCACCACTGGAGTGCCACATGGCACACTTCAGGTGGCTCTAAGGGCTGTGGGGGGTGCACCATGCTCCAGGCAGTGCTGAGGGCTGAGGAAGGGTCGGCATGGCACACTCCAGGTGGCGTTGAGGGCTGGCTGCCCAGGCCCCACTCTTCTGTGAGTACAGAGCACACCCCCCAACCAGGCCCTAGGGCCCAGCATGGCCATTGGCTCCTCTGCTCCTACAAGAACTGAAACCAATAGGAAGTAGTTAAAGTGAATCATGGGACCAAGTGACTAAGAGAGGTACAAATCCCTGGAGTGGTTTGCATGTACTGGGTCAGACTGGGCTTTTCAGAGACTGGGAGACAAAGGACTTTGGGTACAAAAAGGATGACCCTGAACTGACACATCTACTTCCTGGTCCAGCAAATGGAAAGAACCTTCTGTCCAAAGCAGGACCAACCTCTCACAGGAGGGTTAAAAGGATTTTGACCTAGTAGCCTCATAATATTGATGGGTGACCTCTGGAAAGCTTTTGTTTGTGTATAGGAACATTTCTTGTTTTTATATGTTTTTGCTACAGTGCTTTTGCATTAAGAATAAATGTGCTTGCTTCTCATGAGCTCCATGGTAACTTGTAACCATTCACAAGAGCCCTCAGAGAGAAAACAAAGTAGAAGTGTTGGTCTTCAGGCAAACTAGCTTGCTAGTGATATCACAACGTTACACAAGGAGCTGTGCAAACTTAACCAAGCCTTCCAGCCCAGTCAAAGGGAGCATGACAAGGATCCCTACTCAGGTGACAGATGAAGATTTGAGAAATGACTGGGAACTCCTGGAGCGCACCCAAAGGGGTAGAATAAGTGCAGTTATCCTACAATGGTGACACCAATATATCTAAAAAATGTTCTTTATTCTAAATTAAACTAAAAATCTAAAATTTTCAGGTACTTTGGAATTGAAAAAAAATCTGAAAATGGTTGGTTAGGAAATATCAAAACATTTCATTTTGATGTCATCAAAACAATATAATGTAATATAAATAGTGTCAGCAAATAGCTAGGTTTGATTCCACTGAATTCTCTCTCCCCACCTTGGATTCCACTAAAATCTTTTGCCACATACCACCGCCAACTTCCACAGTGTGTGACTCAATCTTTCAGGCTATCATGGTACCACAGACTAACATCTATGACTCCTTCGAGATCTGGATGGGATGGTGAAACATGTCAGTTTACCGCACAAATGGCCATCTTTGGTTGTTTTTGTTGAAATACGTATTTGTTGTGGCAGAGGGAGTATTTTTTCACCCGCTGTCAGGCTCAAAGTCTTGTATGGGCAAAACCATCAAACATAAATCTGTCATGGCTGAAGGACAAGGCAGGTTTTGATATTAGCCAAGAACAGATATAAATCCTAGAGTGATAACTATCGACATACCTCAGCTCCATCTGATGTCAAGGACAGAGCTGTCACTCATCCAGAAAAGAACTCCAATTCTCATCAGGACCTCAGGATAGGCTGTAGACACTCTTACTAATACTGTTCTGATGTCACTCACAGTTGCTTGACTGCTTTATTTGGGCATCTAGCTGAGGATTTTGGACTGGTGTTAGAATAAGAGAATAGAGCAGATGGTCTGGTGCCTGATCCAAAGTCCATTGAAATCCATGAAATTTTCCCAGAGATTTCCAAAGACTTTGGATCAGACACTTGATCTCTTATATATATGCTGGCTTTAGACTTAGCTGGCAGGCAAGGGAGACCCATAGTGCTTCAGCCGGCCAGCAGCCACAGAACTTTTTATTTTCATAACAGAGCCATAAAACTTGTATTACAACTATGATCAAAGCAGTCTGAGGTGGAAGTGAAGGGCAGGAGGCTTAAGCCAGAGGTGGAAGAAGTTGTGTGAGTGTGGCAGAGAATTAAGTTGTTGTAATATTTAATTACATAATAAATGCAGCAGCACTAACATTTACAATGATCTTTGCAAATTCTCCAGCTTTTAGAGAAAGAAACCAACACTTCTGGAACATGATTGTTTTCCCTTTATCCCATTAGCTGATATTAGCATCTGCCATCTTCAACATGAAGGCCCACCTGCTTATCATCATCTTTGATGCATCTATTCATGGGTGAGAGGTAATGTAGGCAAGGTAGGGCATTGCCTTCCCAAAACTGCCTCTGCTCTCTGGCCTCCCAGAAGGACTGGAGCCGTGGCGTGGCAGCCCAGCTATCTGGACAGCCACCTGGGAAGAGTGGCGCTATATCATCTGTTGGGATGCGACACAAGAAGAGAACTGGAGGCCGAGGAGTAACCTGGGATGGGTACTAAGCTTGGCTCCATGAGAAGGAAGTTGTGGAAGGGCGGAGCTTCAGGCAGAAGAGGCGGGGCTGGGGCTTGCTTTCCCCAGCTGGGCCTTCACCCATCGCCTGTGCATCTGTTGCTTCCTCGGCTTTCCTCCTGGTTTCTTTCCTATCACCGTTTTCGCCCATGCTATCTCTAGCAGGTCTTCTTTATCCATCCTCTGCATGAGTACAACCGAGTGAAATCACTCTTCCTGGATTTTGTCCGCCATGTCCAAGACTTTGATTCCATCCTAATGCTTTCATTTCATTTCTCTTTGGTGGAACTCCTTTTAATTGTGCTCTGACCTCTCAACCTACTGTCTCTCTATTATCCATGCACCTGCACCATACAACACCACTGGGCACATCACTGCTCTATGCGGTTGGGCTTTCAGTCTCCATGGCATTCACTTCTCCTTTGAGAAGTGAAACATCTCAGAGGGGTAGCTGAAAACATTTTACATCAGGCCACCCAAACATTAGGAACAAACATTTGTAGCTATGAAAAAAACCGTGATCTGGCATGCCAGCAGATCTCAGGCTATCCTATGAAAAACTGAGGCTGTCCCCATAAAATTGGGATGCAGGTCTATATATTATTTATAGAGAGGTATCTAAGTCATGAAGTTTGGATCCAGGTCTGGGTGTGTATTTCAGCTTCCCCATAGTCTGGGTGAATTGAAGATTTCTTGTTCTGGTTTAAGGCCATCTCTAATTTAAAGTCAGGAAGGTTGGATGACTCCTGCACTGACTCTTTTGTTTCTTCTTATCAACACCACTATTTTCTATTTTTTATGGATGATCAGAAATGTCCATCACATCTCTTTTGGTTGGTAGAAATTTGAGGTTTGGATTGAACTAGAATTTTCATGGAAAGGGTTTGGTTTTCCTTCGTTGTTGTTTTGTGGTTGTTTTTTGTTTGTTTGTTTGTTTTGTCAAATAAACCCAAACCAAAAATCTAAGAAGTTTTCACTTTTCTATGAGAAGTCAGAAGAAAACACAAACCTTTTTGATCCAGCTGCGGTGCTTTATAAGGCCAGTCCTATGCTGTAAGGAGGGGTGAAGAGGGAGAGGAAGAATTGTCCAGTGGTTGAACACTACCCGGGGACTTGGAATATTTCACTCCCTACTGTGCTACCCACTTCCAGTGTGAGCTTGGGCAAATCATTTAGGCCCACATCCTCAAAGTATTTAGCTACCTAAATCCAACGAGGATCCCCTGTCTGTATCATTCCCTACCTCATGGGATGTTGTGAGGAGAATACATTAAAGACTCTGAGGTGCTGAGATACTAGGGCAATTGTGATCATATTAAGTACATAAAATGGATAGCTAATGATTGTAGGCACATCGATCAATATGAGTTATAAAACAGAGTACATTCAAGGCCTATTGCCCCAGTCTAATTATAGAGGATATGTAAAACTACAATTATTTCCCATGCAATCTTTCTAGCCTCTTTCCAGTTTATTATTTGTTTGAATTACATTTTATTGTGTTTGGCTTTGTGTCATTGTTATTGCAATATTGTAATGCATCCTGAGATATACTTGAAGGTGTTCTATAAATCTATTAGTAGCAGTAGTGATCGTATAGATTTATTATTATACTGGAGTTTTGATGGAGCTGGTGATAAATATATAAAACAATGAAAAGGAGATTCATCTCAGTCATGTTTAGATGCTTACTATTTATTCCTTTTGACATACTGGTTCTTGCTCAATGATAACTTCTGTTAGAAAGCGTTTAAGCTTATTCCTAAGGAGGATAAATACTTCAGTTCATTCATGACTCAGAAGTTCCTGGAGTTTACAGTACATTTAATTGGTCTGAAAAAGAATATGTAACATGAGCATTGCAAGAAAAATAAAATCCCATTAATTAAAGGGAGTCTCCTGAAGGTGTCTATGAAAAAAGCAGCAAGCCCTTATTAAAAATCCTTTCCCTGGATGTGTTCTCATAGGACCATCATTTCCCACATGTTTGGAAAAAGTTCCAGACTTCCCAACACGCTGACTTACTTCTCTGCCGAGCACGTGGCATGCTGGGCTGTTCTCAGCATGCTGGGAAGTTCACAGGGTGATTGATGATGAACATAAGTTGTTTCACTCCTCATGGGACACTGTGTTGGGGAATTTCTTAAAGGGGCATTCTCCCTTTTGTTAATTAAAAAAATATAATCTCCCCTTTGTGTTTAGCACACATGTTTCACACAAAAATGTTAGGAACCAGTGCATAATTACTATCATGTGTTATTATCTTGTAATAGAATAGTCCAAAGTAATGGCTATGATTAAGTGTCAGAACCATGGAATTTTGTTACATGGTTCTTCAAAGATGACCACTAGATGAGTCTCATATCAAGTGAAGTCTCACCAAAGGAGGGGTCTATTTCACAGGTCCAAGTAGTAAAACTGAACCATTCTGGGATTTATGGAACAACACTCATATTAGATGAGTGCTCCTCTGAGCTGCAGATTAAATCCTCATTCCGTCTCTGCTTCATGGCAATGGAAGAACATTGCCTCTCTCACTAACACAATGCATTATACACAGTGAGGCCTGGGCCTTCTCTGGGGACAAAGATGGTAATTCAGCCTGGAACTGCTGCTGTTGTCATAAACTTTTATGGTGACATCACTTGGCCCTGAGCTGCTGAATTGGAGCTTTGTATTCTGTCTGCTATCACACACTAGTATAGATGTACAAGCTGCATCTAGGAAGGAGTAATTAACCCTTTATTTTCCCACACATCCAGAGTGGAAAAATTCCAGTGGGAGTGAAGGAGAGGAGGAACCAAACCAGCATAAAGTTCCCACTGGGTTAATTTTAAAACCTCTCTGATTATCAGCTAGCACAGAAGTGTTGATGTTCTGAGTACTGTCCCATGTTCAGCTACAGCAGGAGAGTCTACACAGTGATGGGCAATCGAGGCTAATGAGTGGGCCACACAAGTGGCCCTCCTTCATCCCAGTGGACCACGAGATTGTCATAACCAAGATGGTCTCCCAGAATAGGGTAGTTTTGCTCACTGCACTTGCGTACCTAGATTTCACAGAGTGTGAGGACTGAACTGTAGCAGCGCTTTGAATGAGTGCACAGGGAATGCCCAGCTCTCACAGTCAATGTGTGCAATCAGCATGCACCTCGCTTCACATGCCCTTGCTTTATGTGTGTGTCGCTTTAGTAATATTGGTAAGAAAAAATACTATGCAGAAGGAAACCAGCAGAATGTAGCAACCCTGCACATGGGCAATGGTAAACAAAATGCCTCATGGCCAAACATATAGAACACCAATAGTCCACATTTGGCCTGTGGGACACAGGTTGCCCACCACTGGTCTACAAGGACATCATAGAACAGGATGATCACCTCCTGCTGGCCACGCAAAGCAAAACTAAATACGTTTTTGCCTTAAGTTTGAATTTTTCACACACAGAAATGAACATTTTTAAATGAAGCAAAGGGAGGAAAAGATTGCTCTTTTAAAAACATTTCACAAGAATGGAATTCTATATTTCAACCAGTCCTAAATATGGAGTAGATCCCGTGATGTGGTCCATATGCAATGAGGTCAGAATATACTCCACCAAGGGCTCGTCTAAATGGTACAGCAATGTGTGATTTTCCCAAACCAGGTTCCTCCAGATCTTTTCATGGTATCAAAGTTCTAGAGCCCCAAGCTGCAGTTTAGGCTGTGATGGTGTTTGGTCATTAGACCTGGGCCAATAATTTGTAATGACAAACTGTGACATATTGTAAGCAAGTGGATTTTGATTTTCTCCAATGTAGGCCTCATTCAGAATCATCGTTCAATGGTTTTGACAAACAGTGTATAGTCAGAAGATTTTATCTCAGCAGTTCATTGCAAATATTCAACATCAGACATGCAAGCTCCATCAGTTAGGGTACGTCTACACGGCAACATCATTTCGAAATAACTAGAGTTATTTCGAAATAACTACCTGCTATGTAGACACGGGCTAAGTTATTTTAAAATAATGTTGAAATACTGGAGGACTTCTTACTCCAACTCCTATAATCTCCATTGTATGAAGAGTAAGGGAAGTGGGAGGAAGAGTGCTCTATTTCAAAACAAGTGCTCTGTAGATGCTCCCAATTTCGAAATAAGCTATGTAATTGACGTGGCTCAATTTGCCTCGCTTATTTTGAGTTAAGTCCTGCTGTGTAGACATACCCATAGTTTCTGTTGCACACAGAGGCCAAGTGCACTGATTCTGTTCCCTGAGTGTGTGTGTATGGGGGTGATAATTCTTAGAATCAGACTGCGTGTGCAAATATGCAGAGTTACACATTCACAATTGTCATTTTTCCACCTCTTACCTGACAGTCACCCTAACTCCTCTTTTTCTGTGTCCATTTTTCTTAATGAAAAATAATGTGCATGAAAAACATACTTGTTCAGCTCTATTCATCATTAAAGGGCCTATTCCTTTCCTGAGCTTCTTTAAACCCAGCTGAAAGCTGTCAGACTGAAGGCACAGTGAACCTCTCGCAACGGAACCTTAGTGTCCGGGGATATGTTTTTGGGAGGGACTAAACAAAAGATGAGCATCACAAGAGTATTATTTTCCTTACAATGTGTTCCAGAGGTAAAGCTTGTATCCCACACTCCCAGGGAGGTTGTCTCTAAAAGCAACAGCGGTCTCCGAAGTACGCCATGAGTATCCTATTGCAGAACTGAAAGTGCCTACTAAGTGAATGCAGTTGCCTTATTTGTTAAAGGTGGTGCCAGAAATATTAATAGGTTTCAGACTCATTCCCTGGATGGTGGTAGAAAATTCTTTTTCAAATCTGTCCAGCAAAGCAGTTAGACTTAGGAATGTCCGCTTTTATATTTCCACACTCGTGTTTCTTTGCTTTCACCGTTGCCTAGTTAGATATATAATATTTATGTGTGTATAAGAGAAACAAATGTGTGAGAGTGTTTAAAAACATACAGTCTAGTGAGCATTTTACAGTAACTACTACTGCACTTTCTATCATCAAGCACCTAAAATCGATAGAAGTAATTTACTGTTTCAAAGCTTCCAACAACTAATATCTAAATGTTCAAGACATGAAAGTAGAGGGTGTGAGAATGATTAAACCTCTGAGAAACTACTTTTAATTCCCTGAGCACTCTGGCAGAGCAACACACCAAAGCACAGCAATGAAGAAGTGACTTTCTCTGAATGAAATCATCTGTCATGGTGTGAATAAAATGAATACAATGCCGATAAGGATAGCACATCGTCCTGGAAGGGACTTCAATCTCTTCCCCACAGCTTCAGGAATGTGCTCCGTATTCTCCTCAGAAATACCTTGCTCTTCCAGGCATTTACTTACTTCTGACTCCTGGATCCGAGCGGTTGGTTAACCAATCTGGTGTTTTCTCCTCTGCTGTTTGTTTCTTAACTCTTTTGCCTGTGGAAGGCAGGCAAAACAATCAGAGCATTTAACATATTAAACTCATGCAATGTGCTATTAATAATCCTCAGAATTGTTACTACAGGTCCAAAGCCCTTCAGATTTTCTTCCATTGGAAGCCACAAGATAATAAGAGGAGGCTCCAAGAGAGGTGTGGATCGCCCGCAAGAGGTCTGAACAGCAACATGTATTTTTACTGGAAGTCTGCTAACTAGCCAAAGCCTTTGGAAAGTCATGACACCAATTTGGCAAGGCGCTATCTCTGTCTGCTATATTGAAAACATCTTAGACAGCATAATAAATAAAACATACTTCGTTTTCATGGTTTTAAGCTTGTCAGCTTGAAAGCTGGTCTTTCTGTCGGCCTGCAGTCTGTCAAAGAGTGAAGATTTGGAAACTCAGTGGAGCTGAACCAATATGATTTGACAAAATAAAACAGAGAGACAGACAGACAGACACGCAGACAGACAGATGATACCTATCCAGAGGTCTGGGGTGGGATTTTTTCCTCCAGTGATGCAGCCCTGTCCTTTACTTTATTGAGGACCTGGTCCAAAGTCAAGTGAAGTCAGTGAATCTTTCTACTGACTTGAATAAGGTCAGGCCCTATCACCCCAAACCTCCAAATCGCTAATAAATATTTTCTAGGGCTATATACTAGAAATAACTGTCATGGTCACCAAATAGGAAGCTCATCTGAGGAGCTCACATTTTGTTTGTTGGGATGGTAACTAAAACAGACTTAGTAGTGCTCTGAAGAGTATAGCTGACTTGGAGTGAGTCCAAGTTTGGTGCCTACTCAGATGTTCACAGTACAGTCCCAATCTTGACAGAGTTCTTCTATCCCAAAAGCAAGAATTAACTCCTGTAGCAACAGAATATTACAGTGTGGTTTTATTCTGCGATGGGATAGGATTTCCTGGCATCAAAGTGACAATGCCTTATTTAAATATCTTATTATAAACATCTTTGTCTCATTACCCAGTAGCCAAGGATAACGTGTAACGAGGCTGCTCAAACCCTACGTGCAATACAACACATTGCTTGATTTCCAAAGCTGTTACCTTCTATGCAGTAAAAGAGAGGAGGCAAATACGAAGAGACTTGCAGCACATAGTCAAAATGAAAATCCAAACAAGAGCTTCAAAAGGATCGGGACTAAATAAAGAACAGAGTAGGGATGTTAAGAACTAATCAACAGGATAGTCAACTAGTCACTTCCCGCCCCCCGTTTGCTGCCTCTATCAAACAGAAGAGGGGGATACTTCAAAGAGGCAGTGCCGCATGGAGCCCGGGGTTGTTACCTGGGCTCCACATGCTGCTACCGCTTTGAAACGACACAGCACCAAATTTTGAAATAACTCGCTATTCCGAAATTCTCCTCATTCCATGAGGGTCACTGGGATGCTGCAATAAGCTGCCTTTTATTTTGAAATCTATTTTGAAATGACAGGCTGCTTCAATAGACGCGGAATAGCTATTTTGGGATACTTCTAGTATCCCGAAATAGCTCTGCAGTGTAGACGTACCCAGAGGTGTTCAGTAATTTATTCCAATGATTAACTATCATCATAGTTAGAAAGCATTTCCTCATGTCCAACCAAACCTCCCTTGCTGCAATTTAAGCTTATTGCTTCTTGTTCTATCATCAGAGGTTAAAGAGAATAATTTTTCTCCCTCCTCCTTGTAACAACCTTTTAGATATGTAGCAGGTTCGATTCACTTTCCGCATGGCTCTTCCCTCAGGGTGGCTTTGGGGAAGTAACCGGCGGCTCCGACACCGATGTGCCCCCTTTGGGTGACGTGTTACTCTTCAGGGCACTGCCCTCCAGCAGTGACCACTCCGGTCTTGGTCTGCACCCCCTTCCGGGGGGGAGTCATTGTTCTTCCTCCACTCCTCCTTCAGGGTCCTCCCTACTCCCTAGGACCCCCAGTTCTTCTCCCACTCTGCCTGCCCGGTGGCCTCCTGCAACCCTGCCTTGCAGACTTATGGCCTGGGGCTTCCCTGGCTCACACTCCCCCAGCCTACTGCAGCTGCCTCCTTGCAGAACCGCGGCTGCCTCCTTGCAGCCCGGCTCCTTGGAGCCCTGCCCTCCATGACTGCCTCCTTGCAACCCCTAGGGCCTGAGGCCGGGTAGCCTGGGTTTGCTAGGCCAAAGCCTCTCTCATTGCAGGCAGGCAGGCAGGTCCCTCTCCTCCTCCCAGGAGCTGCTCTATATGGCCTCCAGCTGGGCTTCCTCCTGACTCCAGGTCAGACCCCTTAAAGGGCCAGTACAGGGCAACGCCCTGCCACAGTTACTTGAAAACTATTATCATGCCCTCTCTTAGTCTTCTCTTTTCTAGGTTAAAAAACCCCCAGTTCTTTCAATCTTCCCTCATAGGTCATGTTTTCTAGGCCTTTAATCATTTTTGTGGCTCTTCTTTGAATGTTTTTCAACTTGTCCACATCTTTCCTGAAATGTGGCACCCAGAATTAGACACATTACTCTAGCTGAGGCCATATCAGTGCAGAATAGTGTGGGAAAATGACTTCTTGTGTCTTGCTTATAACACACCCGCGAATACATCCCAGACTGATTGCTATTTTTGCAACAGTGTCACACTGTTGACTCAAATTTAGCTTGTGATCCAATATGACCCCCCAGATACCTTTCTGCAGTACTCCTTCCTAAGCAGTCACTTCCCATTCTCTATGTGTGTAACTGCTTGTTCCTTTTAAAGTGGAGTATTTTGCTGTTTACCTCAGACCATTTCTTCAGTTTGTCCAGATCACTTTGAATTATAACCCTATCCTCCAAAGCACTTACAACTCCTTCCCTCTTGATATCATCTGCACACTTTATAAGTGTACTCTCTATGCCATTATCTATATCATTGATGGAAATATTAACCAGAACGGCATCCAGAATTGATCCCTGTGGAACCCCACTCATTAGATTCTTCCAGAGTGGGTGGTGTGGCTAACTGTGGCAACCCAAATTTGAAAATTTTGTTCTTGGTCCTTAAGGAGTCAGATGCTGAAGAAATGTGCCTATTGTAGGACATTGATTTGTATCTGGATCCCTCAGTTTCACATTAGGTGGCAAATATCTTCTTGTATAGCTGCATTATAGTTTCTGAAAAGGTGACAAGTTTTCACTAGAAAGTTATCAACGCTTTTACTCTCATATGTCAAGGATCAGAAACATATGGAACGCTATTGTAAAATCCCTTCACCTACCATTGAAATGCCACCAGCTCAGCTTTGAGATGCAGAGTATCTGTTTTACAGTGCCCAGAAAGCCCACAAAAAACTTCAGAGCACTTTTGAAGAACACTGTATTCAGAAGAAAACATGAGGAACATTTAAGTAGAGAAAATGGACCAGACTGTTAAATGCTAATTTGCAGCATCTGAAGATCAGCCTCACAATATTTGATACATGAAATCCAAGCACCTTACAGAACAATAACCCAAGAAGGAAGCAGCTACAGAGACTGCCTACGTGGATTTGGCCTCCGTGAGCCCTGAGGATATAAGCAAGTCTGCAGTGCGGTGAGAGTAGGTCCACATTTAAAGCTCTTATCAGCTTGACTAATGAGGCTATAATAGGGATATGAGTAGATGAGCAGGAAAAAAAGCAAAATGTGTTTGCTGTGCTGACAGACTTACAAGTCAATTTGTGGTTATCTCATGCAGCAAGAATTTGTGGTTTATTTAAACATTAAGGTATGGTTTTAACTAGGGCCACTGTCAGTCAGAGAGTGACTGGCTCAGGCAAGTGGCTGAGTCGTCAACCAGTTATTACTATGAATCAACAAACTAAAGGAAAAAAAAATCCTTCAGGCCACCCCAGAATAATTTCTGATGGTTGAAATTATTAGAGTGTTAACATATAATGTTCACATCCCTCCATGCTTCTTGGCTGCAGCACATACATGTCAAAAAAAGATTGCTCTTGTGGGCCCCCTTCTCATCTGGGTCTTTTGTATCATCTGAGAAGCTGGCCCAGGACCTGCTTATGTTAGACTTCTAGGCCAGTTTTCCCATGTAGGTATTCATCGGCCTATCATTTTCAGGAAGAAGCACTGGAGTGGTGCGCTGTTCCGCACATTCATCCCGGAGTCCTTTTATTCTTACCTTCACATTCACCACAAACCAAATTGTTCCATAGTTGCCACAGGCAGCTCTCTGATTGGAACAGCCTTCAAAGCCCTGCCTTCCTATGGGAAGAGTGACCCTCTACATTCTCCATCCAGACCCTACACAGAGCAGCTTCTCGGTGTCCGGAGGATGGTCCTTTGGTTGCCCTGCCATGATTGTCAGAGTTTGGAGATAGGCAGCTAGAGCCCCAGTGTGAAAGGAAAGACAAAAGGCAATAATTTCATTTTAAAACAAGAGTTTTAATGCAGAACCACTTCCGCGTCAACAGTTGCTTGGGGGACCAGGTGGCACAGAATAGATAAAACCTGCCACCCACAACTTATCCAAAAAAGGAAATTTAATTTAGTGGCTAGCTACATGCGGTGGCAGTGGTTTTCAAACTCTGGGTTGTGGTTTGTAAGGGCAAGCCACTAGCTGGCAGCAAGATGCTTTGTTTACCTGTGCCTCTGCAGGTACAAGTGATTGCAGCTCCTATTGGCTCTGGGTCATTGTTCCTGGACAATGGGAGCTGCAGAAGCAGTGTGTGTCGGGACACTGCTTTCCACAACACCTATTGGCCAGGAATGGTGATCTGCAGCCAACAGGAGCTGTGATCGCCCGTAAACACAGCATCTCATAGCCAGATAGCGGCTTGAAATGTCTGCTTACATTTGACCACAGAGGGAGAAACAGAGGACTTTGCATGGCAACTAGAGCTAGTGAAAAACTGGGGAAATATTTCAGAATTTCTAATATGTTTCAATTTTGTTTCAGAATGAATCAATTTTCTATTTATTTGTGACATTGAAAGTTTACCTGAACATTTTTGCATTTTGAAATTTGATTTTTGGTGAGTGAAATGTGCCCCATGATTCTGAAGATGACTTCAATTAATAAAACTTTTGATGGAAAATTGATAAAAAATATTACAGAAAATTATTTTAAAAATAAAAAACTCTCACTCTCAACAAGTTTTATGTCAAAATGGCATTTTTTTCCTGTGAAAAATGGGAAAATGCCAACCACTGCTAGTGGGCACCATTAAAATGATGGGTGCGCTATTGAAACCTAAAGTAACAGACGGAAACATGTAGATAAATCTTTACTGCTTTTTCCAATTCAGTAAGAGTGTAACCAGTAATTTATATATCAGTGTATATAAATTCTCTGTTTTCTCTATCATGTGAGTTTCACAATCTGATACAAAACACATTTGTAAGAATGTATGAGCACACTCACTAAATTAACCTGTTTCCTTATAGCATCTGTTGTCAGAAATGTGCAGATTTAGAACATTAAATATTTAGTTTACATTTACTATTAGCTTTTACTTTCATCAATCTGGGGGGAAGGGAAGAGAAACAGAGAACCTTTCAGAAGTCTGCTTCTTGCTTGCAACAAATCCAGGCTTCTTTTAAACACTGCACCACTATCTGATTAAATTGAGAATGTCAGAGGACGCAGTCCAGCTGGAGACAAGATTGAGGGCATGAAGAATTATAAAATGGTGGTACTTTGTTTATTTTGTTTAATTTTGAGCACACTTATTGGTGCTTTCATGTCAGGCTTCTGGAAGAAAGAGAGTCCAAAAGTAAAGTGATTCAGGGAGAAAACAGGAAAGATTAAATAAAGTTTTGGAAAATCAAGAGTGAAGCTTGACATAGAAGCAATTCTGGAAGAAGGACGGAGTTCACTGAAGTTTAATTGATTTAGGAGGGGTTGTTCTCACCTATGGCCTGATCCAAAGCCCACTGAAGTCAATGAGAGACTTTCCACTGACTTTAGGGGACTTTGGCTGAGGTGCCAAATGGCCATTTCAAATCTCCACCATGCTTTGTAGGAGACAAGGATACCCACTATCTAGTTCTTGTTAGTATGCTGCCTTTACTAGACATTCTACTTTGCAAAATCTAGATACTCCATTGGCCCCATCCATTCACAATCAGTTCTATGAACTCCTGCTCATTTTAGCTTGGTATAATTAGCAGGTTTGCATCAAAGGGATGATCTATCAAGAATGATCTAGATGGTGCTTGGTCTTGCTACAAAGGCAAGTCTGGACTTGCTCTCTTGAGGTCCCTTCCAGTTCAAGTATTTTATCATTTTATGATTCTATCAAAGGCCTACGAACTGCACGGGACTAATTCATCTCCCTTTGCAGAAATGTAAAGGACCGCACGGTAATCGAGAGCAATTGCTCTCCCCAGGAGTGGAAATGGTTTAGTATCTTGAATTTGTTTTAAGACATAGCTGAGGCATGACTGGAAAGAGATCAAACCCCTGTTTCTTCCTGGTCACCCGTCCTGACCTGCTCTGGTGAACACAGCTGGAAAGAAAGGAAATGGAAAGTTGAGAGGCTTTGTGTGGCTTCTTTGGCAGCTAAGCCATGAGGAAAAGGGGTATTTTGCATGGCCGATCTCAACATGGTTCACTCCACAGGTGACATCTCAGACCCTGCTTGGAAATCTTTAGCCTGGATCTCCAGGTCTCCCTGGAGTGCTGGTTGGAAGCTAAATGGATTATTGTCAAGTGTAATGCAGAGGTCCCAATAAGAATCAAGGCCATGTGGTAAGGCAGGTGGGCCTCTGACCCGCTGGGATTCCTCTTTCACACCCTCCTCCAGGCACTTTATTTGCAAAGTGCTGTATGATTCCTTGTCTTCCCTCCCCGCCTACATAAGGCCTTTATCTGCTCCTGAGGCATAGAGAAAGGTACTGTGGGGGGAACTCTCGCCTCCCTGATATCCTCGTCTTCTCTATCCCTCGTCCTCAATTAACGAGATGAATCACCTTGATAACTGGTGAATCATCAGGCATTACACCAATTATTTCCTAAGTGTGGTCCATATGGAGACTCTTGCCAAGCACATAAGGTGATGAGCGAGCCATGGGTCCCACTGAGCAGGAAACAGTGGTAATGATATAAAAAATAGGGTAGGTGTAGTCTGTAGTCCCGGAGCAGCTGGGTAATAGGGGAATGTTCTGTTCCACGCAGCCTCCAAGCCATTAGCTCTGTTCCTCAGGCCGGTGTTACATTCCAGAAAGCATTGCAGTTATTGCTATTGGCCCTGGGTAGGCAGTCAGTGGATGGCAGAGAACGAGTGAGGTCCATACAAGCTTTCACCACACCAGGAGACCAGTCATCTCTCCAGAAAACATTTTATCAGTGCAAGAAAGTAAAGGCCAGCCAAGCATTCCCCTTCACTGCTGCCAGGGCTTCCAGCCCTGTAGTTCAGAGAAGTTTATTTGGGTTGTAATTCAATAAATTTACAGTCATTTTCCAGCCATTTTAAACAATGAGTCAGTGTCATGATGCAGGCGTGTCCTCGACAGGAAGGTCTTTATGGAGGTCAGCCTTAAGAACAATAAGAAATATAATGCCCAGCATTTCTATAATAATTCTTTGCTCTTTTATACAGCACTTTGCATTCACCAATCTCCAAGGCCTTTACAAAGACAGATCAACATGATTAGCCCCAGTTTTGCAAATGCGTACATTGAGCTGGCTGCTCCGGGGTGGCACTCATTTACATAAGAACATAAGAATGGCCGTACTGGGTCAGACCAAAAGTCCATCTAGCCCAGTAGCCTGTCTGCCGACAGTGGCCAGCACCAGGTGCCCCAGAGAGGGTGGACCGAAGACAATGATCAAGAGATTTGTCTCCTGCCATCCTTCTCCAGCCTCTGACAAACAGAGGCCAGGGGCACCATTTCTATCCCCTGGCTAATAGCCTTTTATGGACCTAACCTCCATGAAATTATCTAACTTCTCTTTAAACTCTGTTATAGTCCTAGCCTTCACAGCCTCCTCTGGCAAGGAGTTCTACAGGTTGACTATGCACTGTGTGAAGAAGAACTTTCTTTTATTAGTTTTAAACCTGCTGCCCATTAACTTCATTTGGTGTCCTCTAGTTCTTCTATTATGGGAACTAACAAATAACTTTTCTTTATTCACCCTCTCCACACCACTCATGATTTTATATACCTCTGTCATATTCCCCCTCAGTCTCCTCCTTTCTAAACTGAAAAGTCCCAGTCGTTTTAACCTCTCTTCATATGGGACCCGTTCCAAACCCCTAATCATTTTAGTTGCCCTTTTCTGAACCCTTTCGAAGGCCAAAATATCTTTTTTGAGGTGAGGAGACCACATCTGTACACAGTATTCAAGATGTGGGCGTACCATAGTTTTATACAGGGGCAGTAAGATATTCTGGGTCTTATTGTCTGTCCCTTTCTTAATAATTCCTAACATTCTATTTGCCTTTTTGACCGCCGCTGCACACTGTGTGAAAGTTTTCAGAGAACTATCCACGATAACTCCAAGATCTCTTTCCTGATTTGTCATAGCCAAATTAGCCCCCATCATACTGTACGTATAGTTGGGGTTATTTTTCCCAATGTGCATTACTTTGCACTTATCCACATTAAATTTCATTTGCCATTTTGTTGCCCAATCACTCAGTTTGGTGAGATCTTTTTGGAGTCCCTCACAGTCTGCTTCTGTCTTGACTATCCTAAACAGTTTAGTATCATCTGCAAACTTTACCACCTCACTGCTTACCCCTTTCTCCAGATCATTCATGAATAAGTTGAACAGGATTGGTCCCAGGACTGATCTTTGGGGGACACCACTAGTTACCCCTCTCCATTCTGAAAATTTACCATTTATTCCTACCCTTTGTTTCCTGTCTTTTAACCAGTTCTCAATCCATGAAAGGACCTTCCCTCTTATCCCATGACAATGTAATTTACACAAGAGCCTTTGGTGAGGGACCTTGTGAAAGGCTTTCTGAAAATCTAAGTATACTATATCTACTGGATCCCCCTTGTCTGCATGTTTGTTAACCCCTTCAGAGAACTCTAATAGATTAGTAAGACATGATTTCCCTTTACAGAAACCATGTTGACTTTGCATACTTTAGAGCAAAAAAACACCCCCAAATGATCCAAAAACAGAAAGAAGAAAGCATAAGCCAAAGTTGGGTGGGCAATGAAATACATAAATATAGTCACATCCTAATCATGTCTTTCACAAAATGGCAATCCTGTTGGGAAAAGACAGCATTCAACACAAACATCACAAACCAAAGTGAGGAATAAAGAGCCAAAGGTATCAAGATGGAACACAAATTTCAAACAAATTAGAAGCAAACAGGGGACATTTTTGATCATACGGGTAGGCTTCCAAGACCCCCCTGCAGCCCAAATCATGAGCTGAGTAATTAAAGAAGGTGGCTGAGGAGTCAAGTAGTTTTATCCATTTAATTTTGCTGGCTTTACTACATGTTGATGTGAACATTCTTATTCTATGAGCACTTTTCTTGGGAAATCTTATGTAAGAAATGATGAGGCCACTTGAGAGTCTGAGGCTGATTAGGGCTGGAAGATGGACCTCTGAAGGTCTGCAAACCAGAGGCAAATGAGAACATGCATCTTGGCCTGAAAAAGAGCATCTGAGAGCACTCGGGATGGAAGAATCCCAAGCATTGTTAAAGGTTGGGGACCGACTGGCTAAGTAGCAGTTTAGCAGAAAAGGACCTGGGGATTACAGTGGATGACAAGCTGAATAGGAGTCAATAATGTACCCTTGTAGCCAAATGGCATATTAGGGTGCATTAGGAGGAACACTTCCAGCAGATCTAGAGAAGTGATTATTCCCCTTTATTCGGCACTGGTGAGGCCACATCTGGACTATTGCATCCAGTTCTGGGCCCCCCACTATAGAAAGGATGTGGACGCATTGGAGAAGGTCCAGTGGAGGGCAACGAAAATGATCGGGGGGCTGGAGCACATGACCTATGAGGAGAGGCTGAGGGATTTGGGTTTATTCAATCTGCAGAAGAGAAGAGTGAGGGGGGATTTGATAGCAGCCTTCAACTTCCTGAAGGGAGGTTCCAAAGAGGATGGAGTGAAGCTGTTCTCAGTAGTGACGGGTGGCAGAACAAGGAGCAATGGTCTGAAGCTTCAGTGGGGGAGGTCTAGATTGGATATTAGGAAAAACTATTTCACTAGGAGGGTGGTGAAGCACTGGAATGGGTTCCCTAGGGAGGTGGTGGAATCTCTATCCCTAGAGAGTTTGAAGTCCTGGTTTGACAAAGCCCTGGCTGGGATGATTTAGTTGGGATTGGCCCTGCTTTGGGCAGGGGGCTGGACTCGATGACCTCCTGAGGTCTCTTCCAGCCCCAGGATTCTATGATTCTATTCTATGATTCTATTCTAATACTGAAGACTGAGAAGTCATCACGGTGGGGGCCTACTTTTAAAAATGGAACCAAGTGAGACCTCAGGAACAATATACCTTCACTATAGGCAAAGCTAGTCAGAAGCCCAATTAAGGGCACAGTAGTATAATGTCTCACCTAATAAGGCCAGCACAGGTTCTGTAAGGAAGCATTATGCCTCTCTAACGTGTTAAGAGTTCTTTGGGTAAGTCAATGACCGTAGATAAAGGTGATCTGGTGATCATAACTTACTTGGATTTTCAAACAGCTTTGATCAAGTCCCTCATAAGACCCCACTGAGAAAAATAAATAACCAAAGAGTAAAGGTTAAAAAAAAAAGAGGTCAAGCAACAGGAGAACAATTGTGTGAGACAGCTACTCTTCAGAGTGAAGAAAATTGTCTTTGAGGCAGCGCAAGAGTCTGATTTGGAGTAAGAGGACCAAACCTTTTATTTTGGCCTAATTTTGGAATCCAGTGAAGGTTCAAGCATTCAACTTGAACATAATCGGGCTTCCATTCTGGGTATGAGAGACTGAGCTAAATCAATAAAAAAGAGAGATGAGTGGAAACAGTAAAAAAGAAAGGAAATGCAAAAAAGAGGAGCAAAGGAAGGAAAGAAAGTTATAATGAAAAATAAATTGTGTGTATATGTGCATGTACACTACATATTTCCAGCATAACGTTATTTTAATTTTTATTTTTTGGTCCCTAACACATAGCAAGGCCTAGAAAACCAATGCTTTTGTTTATAAATTGAATCACCTTAGAAGAAAAAATTCTTGGGTTTAAGTAACAGGAAAAATAAAGTCTGTGACTTCAGACTAGTTGTACAGACCCATCAAACAGCTCAAGTCATGCAGAAAACCTCAAGATCCACAAAGTTTGCCTGTCCCATTGGATATACTTAAAGCCAGACTGCTCTGCTGATGTGTGGGAGATTGGAGGTTCTCCAAGCCTCTTCGTCCCAGTGTCCTCTGCACACAGTGTTTCCTGGACTCAGTTACAGACCCCACGTTCTCCCAAGTATAGCGACTGTTTCCTGCTTCTGCTCCCATGGATGCTAGCCACTGCTGTGAGTCAGAGCTCTTCTCTCTTGCCTGGCAAACAATAGGGCACACGCTGCTCTCACTGGGGGGTTATAGCACTGGTTACAGCTCATCTGTTCATTTGGGGCCCCAGGAGGGATTGTGCTTTTTGGAGACCTTCTGGAATAATGCTACTGCACAGCCTTCTACTATGGGCCAGTGCAATCCAGCCCTTGCTGTATTAATCGTACGAAGGTGGGGCATGACTAGCAGATAAATAACATTGATGGCATATGGTATCACCAGTATTTCCCCGTGGGCCTTCAAAAATGCACTGAGGACTTGTCACACCTGCACTTTGGGGCATGCACACGTCCAAACGTGCGAGTGGCCTGCATGGAACGGAGGCATTTGCATGAATAAGGTCTTTGGGTTGGCACATACTTGAATACAGGTGTGGAAAACTGCCGATTACATTTTATAGATTGAAAAGAAACTACTGAAGCCACCTAGAGGTTGCCTGGTGCATTTTTAGCAGCCCATCTAACATGGGTGTGGTTGCAAGTTAAGAGGACGAAGGCACTGACGATGATTCTGGGGGGACAGTTAATCCCCTTCTGGGGTTAGCAGACAATCCACACATCAATCCATGCATGGCATTGCAGGACAGGCTGGGTGCACCATCCATGATCAGTCTCTGCTGGCAACAAGTTACCAAATTATAACCTTAGCTGCCCAGTGCAGGAAACCCAAGAGATGGATGGAAAACAGAAAGCTGGCAGAATGTGATGCCCTGTCCTTGCCAGGCAAAAGGACAGTCTTCCATGAATACGTGATTCAGATACTTCTTTGAAAAACTTCTGATCCAAACGACTCCATTTCAGGAGAGTGGGGCATGGCAGACGTCGTCCCGTGGGAGGTGGAAAATGTAACATGCATTCAAACTCCTCATCAGCACCATGTCTGCACTGGTGGCTTGTGTTAAGCAGGTTGCTCTCATGGCAGCATCATGGTGGAGAGATGTCCCTATCATTGCCAGCCCATCGCAATGCCCTTATCACAATCCACCCCCATACCACTAGCCACCACCCACACCGACAGTCTGAACTACAAGAGCTGTGGATGGACGAGTGACCATTCTCTAGAGCAGCGGCTTTCAAATTATGGGTCACAACCCAGTCCTGGGGGGTGGAATGTCAGGCCCTGGGTCTCGTTGCTGTAGGGGGATCAGGTGACCAGTGGGGGTGCTAAGGCAGCGCCCTGCCTGTCCTGGCACCACAGACTGTGCCATGCCCCAGAAGCGGCCGGCAGCAGGCCCAGCTCCTGAGGCGTGGGGGGAAAGTGCACAGGACTCCATGCACTGCCCCTGCCCTGAGCACTGGTTCCACACTCCCGTTGGCTGGGAATCTGCTGCTGGCTGCTTCTGGAATGCAGCAGGATCCACAGTGCCTGGAGAGGCAGGAAGCTGCCTTAGCACCCCTGGTTGTGCCACTGACTGGGAGCCACTCAAGGTAAGCTCCTCCTGCCCCAGCCCTGACAACCTCCCGAAAGCCAGAGCCCCTTTCTGCAGGGCCACCCAAAGGATTCAGGGGGCCTGGGGCAAAGCAATTTCAGGGGCTCCTTCCTGGCACTCCCTGTCTCAGACCTCAGACTTCAGACATTCTCATGGGGGGCCTGGGGCAAATTGCCCCACTCACCCCCCCCCCCGGGCGGCTCTGCCCTTCTGCACCCCAAAGCTCTCATCCTCAGCCCCACGCCGGAGCCCACACTCTAGTCAAATTATGTTAGGGCGTGGGCATTTTCTTCAACAGGGTCATGAGAAAAAAACATTTGAAAATCCCTGCTCTAGAGGTAGAACATGGACCACAGACCACAATAGTCATTGGTGTTAGAACAGTTTTTATAATGGGGTCTGAAAACCTTTGAAACAAACTGTAAGTTCTGTACATGATGGGAACTACTTCAAGCCAGATGGTGCATGGAATAGCCTCAGCACCTCTAGTTCCAGCACCCCTGGTAATAGCCAAAATCTAAAGAGGAACCACTGCACTGCCAACAGAGGAGAAACCGAGACGTCGAGTTTGGAACTACTTGGAGGTTCCACATACAAAGGTGTGTGAGAAAGGTATTTCCTCACATGTTCTGAGATTGCACACATTTTGTTATCAAAAACTGAGGAGGGGAAATATGGGGGGAAATGGAGGGAGACCACAGACAATATCAAACTAGGTAGCTACCTACCACTGGATTGGGAATGGGCACCAGCAACAAATAGGGAATAAAACTCCCAATGCAGAATGAAACCCTGTCCTGGGCAAATAGTACTTCCTACTCATATCCCACTGGATAACACCACGCGAGTCAGTCTCTCCCACACTTTGGCAATTCTTGTAGAGTTTGCCACACCAATACAATAGTACTGAATTGACTTGTCTGGACAATTGGAATAAGGGAGCATTACAAAGTACAAGAGTCAGAAACTTGTTTGTGCAGCATCTAGTACAGCAGGGCTCTGGTTCGATACTGAGGCACCTAGGTTGCTGTAATAATACTTATAATAAATAAATAACAAAAACGGCCTGTCTTCTTCTACCTTCGTATTCACAGAGGCAGCCCTTCAGATGTTGTAGCCACTGACTTCAATGGAACTAAACCGATTTACACCAGTTCAGGATCTGGTCTGGAAGGTTTATTTGTTTTGCACTGCGCTTTAGGGGCTTGTCTACACTATGGAGAAGATCAACCCTCTAGAGGTCAATCTTCTAACGTTCAATTTAGCAGGTCTAGTGTAAACCCCCAAATCGAATAGTGAGGGCAGCCCCCGCCTGTGTCCTGTACTCCTCATTCTGTGAGGAGTAAGGGAAGCCAACAGAAGCAGATCCAGTTACACATTTTGCATAGCTGGATGGTGTACCTTAAGCCGACCTGCCTGGTTTAGGACTACAGGGAAGTTTGGAGTTTGAGAGGTGACTGGGCAGTGTGAGCCATAATTAATTTTTGCATATTTCTGTATATTTAAGAGGAAGAAAGTATGTAAAGGGAAATTTCTATTTGATTTTTTGAGAGAGATATTGAGAGAGAGAGAGAGAGATTGAGAGAAGGAATAAATATGAGTCTACAATTCTCCTTCACACTTTCATTTTCCCTTAACCCATTTGATGAGGAAGCTTGGGCAATATTTATTAGCTGCCACCTACTTTATCTCTTAGAGTACATCTACACAGCAGGGCTAAAGTTGACTTTAGCTACGCAATTGACGTAACTGAAATTGCGTAGTTTAAGTCGAAATAGCTTAACTCAGCTTTTGGCACTGTCTACACAGCAGGAAGTTGAAGGACGAACATGTTTCCTTTGACTTCCCTTACTCCTAGTGAAATGAGGGTTACCATAAGTTGGAGTAAGAAGTCCTCCAGCTCAACGTTATTTTGAAATAATAGCTTGGAGTGTAGATATGCACTATGTTATTTCGGAATAACATTAGTTATTCTGAAATAATGCTGCTGTGTAGATGTACCCTTATTGTATTCACACAGGGTGCATCTACACTGCACCCATAGCTCGAAATAAGCTACGCAATTTGAGCTATGCAAATTGCATCGCTTACTTTGCATCAATTTCAAAATAGCTTATTTCGTAATTTGGCACTGTCTACGAAGCCAATTTTTGGAATTACCCACTATTCCAAAATGTCCCTTACTCCTTGTGGAATGAGGTTTACAGGAACATCAGAATAGCGAGCCCATTCTATTTCAAAATGACGGGCTTGCTGCTAAGATGCAGGATAGCTATTTCAGGATACCTCTGGTGTAGATGTAGCCCGTGAGAGTTTGTTTTTGGATGAATAGTTTTTCCTGTTGTTCAGAGACTTTTGTACTTCTAGAGCCTTGGCCATTTCCCTTCTCTTATGGATGTTTGGCCTCCTTACTTGCAGTTTTACCTGGCTTCTTAACTACATTTTCCATTTAAAGATCCTCCTTTTATAGCTCTCTATTTGTGTATTTCTTCTGCAGGATGGATGGGCTGTTGATGTGTTATGGTGAGTTTCTGTCAATGGTGAACAGGGGGTTAATGGTTACACTTGCGGAGGAGAAAGGTTTATCATGAGGAGATGTTTACTTTCCAGTTCATTGCTCAGAATGTCAGGGATAAGGCCTTGTGATCAGGGGAAGACACGTCAGTCAGATAATACAAGAACCTCAGTCAAGATCTCCAACATCTATTTTTTTTCAGGTCTCCAAAGCTTAGCTACAGTTAAATAGTTAGGAAGCAGTGAATAAAATTAACTGAAATAAAGTAACTTAGGAATCAGCTAGTACTGAAAGTTCTAGGATAAAAGAAGCAAAAGGAAAAACTTGTATTACCTTAAAAGGTATTCAGTACACATGAAGGCTTAGTTTTTCCTTCAGCTCATAACCTATCTGGTTCTATGGATAAGCTCCATTTTCATTTTGGCTGTGCATCAGAAAGAGCTCATGGTTTCATTTCATTTTCATTTATTCTATGCCATTTCCTCAGAGAATAGAATTAAAAATGCCAGCTCAGAAGTGAGATCATGCTTGCGAGAGCTTTAAAACCCTCCTCATTACTCCAGGGGTTCATAACACTCTTCAAGAAAGGCCCATTAAATCCAGCAGTCTTGCAATGTATTTTTTTTCAGCCTTGCATGAAAGATTGCCTTAGAATTTTCTTCTCTGAACAGACAAGCATATCAGAATCACAGGAGTCTTATATGTCTGTGTACCTGAAGTATTTACATGGGCCCCCATCACTTAAGCATTTGGGCACCTTATGGCCTTTAATGAGTTTATCCTCATAGCACCTCTATTAGATAAAGTAATATTATCATCCCCATTTTACAGATGGGGAACTGAGGCACAGAGAAACTCACATACCTGTACATACCCGATGTCACACAGTAAGTCTATGGGAGAGCAGAGACTTGAACTCAAGTCTCTCAAGGTCCCAGCGGGCTATAAGCAGGTCTCCCAATTCTCTTCTTATCATAGCTTGGATTTACGCAGTTGTAACTCAAGAACAGAAGTGGGCCCACAGATCTGTGTCTGTTTTAGAAAAGCTAACTCCACTGAACTTCTCTGAGTTACTATGGACACACCAGCATAACTGGGAGCAGAATTTGGCTTTGAGTGTGTTAAAAAGAACGAAGATAGCATTATAATTTTTGCTTTGTTCACACTTAAAAGAGAGAAAGCACCATTTTAACAAGAAAATGCTATTTCATAAATGCTGCAGTTTACCTTCACCAAACAAGTGCCAACAATTTTAACAGCTTCCTGATCTTAAATTCAGAGATCCAGAATTCAGTCTGATCTCTCCTTTATTGGTCTCATAATCTTCTGGACACTCCATTAAGCACATATTTTTAATATAAACTATACTAATAAATGTGGGACTGGCTTTATAAGAAGGAAAAGATTTTATACTAAAAAATAACACTGACATAATAATAACAAAGGAAAGTCTAAAAAGTCTCAGAGCTTAAAAACAATGAGTAGTCCTGTGGCACCATAGCCCTGGTCTACACTAGGGAGTTATTTCAAAATAACCCCCCTTATTTTGAAATAATAAGAGAAGTGTCCACACTACCAAGCCTGTTATTTCAAAATAACAGACAAGTTATTTTGAAATCTCTGTTGCTTTCCTCATGGAATAACGCTTATTTCAAAATAGCATTAGTGTGGACGCTCCATTGCTGCTATTTCAAAATAACTACTCCCCAGAGTCATTCAAATTAGTTACTCCCCAGTGGTTCCCAGGTCTAAGTCAAGGTAGTGCATCCTCAATAACAGAGCCTGCCTCAGATTAATTTTGAGGCTCCCTAACAGTGGGGACACATTATTTCAATTTTGTTATTTCAGGAGTTATTATTTTGAATTTAGTTATTTCAAAATAATTTCCTAGTGTAGACATGCCCTTAGAGACTAACAAAAATGCACTACAAAGCCAATTTCCCCTGCCTTTGACATTCACATTTTCACATCAAAAGCTATAAATGAGATACAACCATCCTGTCTCAATTAACTTCATTAACACTGGTCCTACAATTCACAGGTAACTGCTTTTGCAGCTATATATATCTTGGATTGTGTTATTTGTATTCCAACTCATCTGATGAAGTGTGTTTTACCGACATAAGCTCATAATCCTATACATTTTTGTTAGTCTCTAAGGGTATGTCTACACTACAAAGTTAATTCGAACTAACAGCTGTTAGTTCGAATTAACTTTCATGGGCGCTACACACGCACACCGCTAGTTCGAACTTAATTCGAACTAGCGGAATGCTTAATTTGAACTAGGTAAACCTCATTCTACGAGGAGTAACACCTGGTTCGAATTAAGTAGTTCGAATTAAGGGCTGTGTAGCCACTTAATTCGAACTAGTGGAAGGCTAGCCCTTCCCAGGTTGCCCTGGTGGCCACTCTGGGCCAAGCCAGGGAAACTCGTCTGCCCTCCTCCCGGCCCCGGAGCCCTTAAAGGGGCATGGTCCGGCTACGGTGCCCGTGCCAGGTGCAAGCCTGCCAGCACCCAGCCAGCAGACCCTGCACCTGGCACGGCACGAGCCAGCCACCCACTGCCACCCAGCCCTCCCCCTCTTCCCAGGACCAGGCTGGCGGCTCCCAGGAGCCTGCCCGGGGCCACAAGAGGCAGAAGCCCGCCTGGTCTAGTGCGGAGATCGTGGACCTCATCCAGGTTTGGGGGAGGCCTCCAACGTCCACAATCTCCGCACTAGGCAAAGGAAAGCGGCCATCTAGGGCAGGATAGCTGCCAGCCTGGCCACCAAAGGCCACATGCGAACCAGGAGCAGGTTTGCATGAAAATCAAGTTGGTCCACTGAGACCCCCGACCCTGAGCTTAGAACATAAGAACATAAGAACGGCCATACTGGGTCAGACCAAAGGTCCATCTTGCCCAGTAGCCTGTCTGCCAACAGCGGCCAACACCAGGTACCCCAGAGGGGATGGACCGAAGACAATGGCCAAGCCATTTGTCTCGTGCCATCCATCTCCAGCCTTCCACAAACAGAGGCCAGGGACACCATTCCTACCCCCTGGCTAATAGCACTCCATGGACCCAACCTCCATGACTTTATCTAACTTCTCTTTAAACTCTGTTCTAGTTCTCACCTTCACAGCCTCCTGTGGCAAGGAGTTCCACAGGTTGGCTATTTGCTTTGTGAAGAAGAACTTTCTTTTATTAGTTTGAAGCCTGCTACCCATTCATTTCATTTGGTGTCCTCCAGTCCTTCTATTATGGGAACTAATGAAGAACTTTTCTTTATGCACCCTCTCCACACCACTCATGATTTTATAGACCTCTATCATATCCCCCCTCCGTCTCCTCTTTTCTAAGCTGAAAAGTCCCAGTCTCTTTAGCCTCTCTTCATATGGGACCTGTTCCAAACCCCTAATCATTTTAGTTGCCCTTTTCTGAACCCTTTCCAAGGCCAAAATATCTTTTTTGAGGTGAGGAGACCCCATCTCTACACAATACTGAAGATATGGCGTACCATAGTTTTATACTTCCCCTCCTCCTTCTTCCCCTGGCTTCCCCCTTCCAGCTCCCTCCTCCCAGGTTTGCCCCTCCCCTCTCCCACCCTCTCTCTTCCCCTCTCCCACCTCCTTTTCCCAGTCTCCCCAGAGGTTAATCCCCCCCCCACCCGCACCCTTGGTTTTGTTAAATAAAGAGAGTTTCTATTTTTGAACACACGTGTCCTTTATTTTTTACATCAGGAAGGGGGGCTAGGGAAGGGTAAGTGGAAGGAGGTGAGGGAGGAATGGGGCACGAGCCCCCGATGGGGAGGACTGGGGTGGCTCTGCGGGTTCCTCGGGGTGGAAGCTCTCCTGCAGGGCCTCCTGGATCCTGACAGCCCCCCGATTGACCCCCCCCGGATGGCAGCCTGCGGCAACTGCAGCCAGGCTGATGGCCGAGTGCTGTGATGTGCCGAGTGTGGGCACTCAGGGCACTCCAAGACAGGACTGTTTTGCTGTCCCTCATCGAGGTAGACAAGCAAGCGGGGAAGCCTGAGAACTGTCTGTCCAGGGTGTGGGTCGGGTCCCTTTAAGCACAGCCCTCGGCTAGCCTGAGGCAGCAGCTCCACACTCTAAGTCCTAAGCTGATGCCCTGCCGGCACTGGTTCCGGCCAGCCTTAACTTCTGTTCAGGGTCCACTCAATGTGGACATGCTAGTTCGAATTAGCAAAATGCTAATTCAAACTAGTTTTTAAGTCTAGATGCGCTAATTCGAATTAGCTTAGTTCAAATTAACTAATTCGAACTAAGTTAGTTCGAATTAGTGCTGTAGTGTAGACATACCCAAAGGTGCCACAGGACTACTCGTTGTTTTTAAATGAAAGTCTAGCACATCATCTTGATTCACACCTGGGGGGTTGGTTATGACTGACCACGTGCCCATGTCCTTTATTTCTCACTTGGAGCCAGTGATCTAGGAGCAACTAGCCAGGCAAGGGATAGAACATAGAAGTTCACAGTTTGGGTCAGGTCCTGAAGTCCATCTAGTTCAGTTTACTGTCTCTAATAGTGACCAGTCAACCTAATGCTTTAGAAGAAGTACAAGAAACCTCTCAACCCCAGTTAGGGTATGTCTACACTACAGCGCTAAGCTAATTTGAATTAACACATCTACACACAAAAACTATTTCGAAATAGCGTTTTGCTATTTTGAAATAGCACTTCCACACTGAGTAGACCCTGAACCGAAGTTAAGGCTGGTCGGAACCAGTGCCAGCAGGGCATCAGGTTAGGACTTAGTGTGTGGGGCTGCTGCCTGAGGCTAACTGAGCTCCATGCTTAAAGGGACCCTACCCCCACCCCAGACAGACAGTTCTCAGGGTTCCCTGCTTGCTTGTCTACCTCAATGAGGGACAACAAAGCAGTCCTGTCTTGGAGTGTCCTGAGTGCCCACATTTGGGACACCACAGCACTCAGCCACATGGAGCCAGAGCTGCCCCTGGGCACGCTGGTGCATCTCGTGGGGTCATTGCCATCAACCTGGCTGCACTTGCTGCAGGCTGCCATCCGGGGGGTTTATCGGGGGGCTGTCAGGATCCAGGAGGCCCTGCAGGAGAGTGCCCACCCCGAGGAGCCCTCAGAGACCCCCCGGTCCTCCCCACCAGGGGCTCGTGCCCCATTCCTCCCTCACGTCCTTCCACTTACCCCTCCCTAGCCCCCCTTCCTGATGTCAAATAAAAGACATGTATGTTCAAAAATAGAAACTGGGTTTATTGAACAAAACTGGGGAGGGATGAACCTCTGGGGAGACTGGGAAAAGGAGGTGGGAGAGGGGAAGAGAGAGGTTGGGAGAGGGGAGGGGGAAAACCTGGGAGGAGGGAGCTGGAAGAGGGAAGCAAGGGGAAGAAGGGGGAGGGGAAGCTCAGGGCTCAGGGTAGGGGGGGTCTCACTGGACCAACTTGATTTTCATGCTAACCTGCTCCTGGGTTCACATGTGGCCTTTGGTGCCCAGGCTGGCAGCTATCCTGACGTAGACGGCTGCATTCCTCCATCTAGTGCGGAGATCATGGACATTGGGGGCATCCCCCCCAAACCTGAATAAGGTCCATGATCTCCACCCTGGACCAGGAAGGTGCCCGCCTTCTCCAGCCCCTGGCAGGTTCCTGGGAGCTGGCAGACTGCTCCTGGGGAGCAGTGGAGGGCCGGCTGCCAGTGTTTTGCTGGCTCATGTTTTGGGGCTACTGGGTCGGGGCCCTGGTGGCCACTGCTGGCTCTGGGCTGGCAGGCTTGGAGCTGGCATAGGCACTGTGGCCAGAGTCTACCCCTTTAATGGCTCTGGGGCTGGGGGAGAGGAGAGTAAGTTTTCCTGGTTGTGCCCAGAGTGGCCACCAGGGCTCCCTGAGAAGGGCTGGAGGCCCCCTATTTCGAATTAAGTGTCTACACAGCACTTAATTTGAAATAGCTATTTCAAATTTGGCGTTACTCCTCATAGAATGAGGTTTACCAAATTCAAATTAAGCGCTCTGCTATTTCGAATTAATTTCGAAATAGCGGTTTGCATGTATAGACGCTATTAAATACATGCAAATAGCGGTTTGCATGTATAGACAGCTGTTACTTCGAATTAACTTTGCCGTGTAGACATACCCTTAGAGATTTGCTTAAGCCATTAAGCATGAGGTTTAACAGTATTTCCTTCAGTTATGTAGGTATTAAACCTTGACGGGAATTTTTTAACAAAACATCTTTTGATTGGCAAAAGGGTAGATCAATTGAAACCAAAACTATTCACAGAAAGAGGTCATTTTTTATGTATTTCCCATTTTGAAAAAAAGTTTCATTGTCAAGACACCCAATTTTGACATTTTATGAATGCATAAGGTCCCTTTTTTCCCAAAATGTCTTTTTTTTCCAACATGTAAGTTAATTTAAGGTAAAAATGAAAAAAGGGTAAAAGTTGAAACCAAACATTTTGAAATTATTGTAATGAAACATTTTGGTGGATCTAATCTGGTTTGGGGTTTGTTTTTTCACTCATAAAAATTTTCAGGAGTAATTTTCATCTCGAATTAGGATAGGAAAAACTTTAAACATCTTGAAAATTCTCACATGATGGGGAAATTGTTTCCCAGGCAGCTCCATTTGATATTAACCATCATAACACTGGAATTTCTTGCTATCTTTTTAAAAGCCCAGTCCCTCTTTTGAACCTTGCTAGGCTTTGGGGGGGGCCTAACAACATCCAGTGGCAATGAGTTCCACAGTCCAGTTTTACATTGTATGAAAAAGTATTTCCTTTTCTCAAGTTTTGAATTTGCCACATTATCATTTAACATCTTCGTGTTCGTGAGTTGAGACTTGGGTAGAGAAAGTACTTCTCTATCTCCTATGTGCTGTGAGTGTAAAGAGAAGGGGTAGGAACTGTGGGGAAGGAGAACATCCTAAAAGGGCTCGATTCTCAGAGGGCAGGTGCTCTCTACTTTCTACCAATCAGGCCTTTTCAAAATGTGACAGTTAAAGCAAGTTGGATAGCTAACAGCAGAGGCATCCAAATTCAACTAGTCACTTTCGATTTTCTTGGCTCCGCTCCACTTCAGGCTCATTCCTAAAATCAAACCCTAAGTTTGCTCTACCTAAGATGGTAGGAGCTCACACATCAGTTATCCATGTAAACAATGCTACTGAATGAAAAATGAATAGCCTAAATGGACACAGTAGACAGGCAGACTATACAGACAAACAGAATGGAATTAGCACTGATGCTTCAGTCAGAGGCAGGTTACCATCTCAACGTGTCTACGTGATTTAAATAAACCTTAATGACCAGAGATGGAGGATATGCAGTTTAGTAAGGGGAAAACATGGTTGTGACTGAGAGTCAGAAATACAATCCCTCCTTTAAAACAAACAAGACACAATTTAACTCATATAAAAAGACAAGGCTTTTTTTAAATAAGTGGCAATTTGGTTACTTTTCCTTTTCACTTTTTACTTGAATCTTGACCTCCGTCCTGCTCCCTCGCTAGATTTTCCTATTTCCACTTGGCCTTGACGAAAAACAGACCTGTCCTTAAATGTGTTATACAAACTAATCATTTTTACTGGGAGAGCTAAATGGATGGTACAGAACCCTTTTGAACCGACGTTACATTTTAACTACTTTAAACACATCCAGCTGTGCAAAGTTCAATCATTCACTTCAGCAGGTAAGTCCAGAGTGAGATAACATGGGCAGTGTTTCTTTGCAGATCAGCCAAGAAAGGGAAAAATACCAGAGTCCTAGGAAGACAGTTGATCAACTATTTGTAATTTCTCAGACACACTGTCTTACTACTTTCATGTCATCCTATTTTAGTTAAAACTATGCCACTCTCACTGTAAATAATGCGCCTGAGCTTCCAAAAGTGACTACTGATTCTGAATGCCTTCATTCTTGGGTGATCAATTTGAGACACCTTAAAAAAGCCCAGTTTTCAGTCGCTACTACTATAATCATTAGCCACCTCTGAAAATGTAGGCCCTCACTATATTGTTTGAGCTGATTTTGCCATAATGCTTTTTATTGTGGAACAAAGAGGATATGCATATTAGGTGCCATTTTCCCTGAGAAATTTGGGGAAGGAGATTGTTTTTCTTTCAATCTGCTGTTTTCAACAATGAAAAGGGGGGAAAGGCAGACTCAAAACCCAACCAAAAATCGATTTTGGTTTCCCAAAGCCCAGACATTTCCACTGAAAAGATTTCCATGAGATTTTCAAGAACACAGAAAACTTAAGCCACAGTGAAAATTTGTTGCAAAAATGTTTCTCAGTGTTCAAAAAGCTATTGTATGTCAAAAATGTTTTACTGGAAAAAAATGCTCATCCACACCAGAATAGGGGACTTGATGATATGATATGTGGCACACCTGTTATTCCCCCGACAAGTAATTGAAGTTTTGGTGCCTAAAAAGAATGGGGCTGTAATGATACAGTGCAAGTTTTGACACTTGCAGTTACAGTGAACAGAATATTAGAAAATTAATAGGTTGTGTTAAATTAATCAATAAGTTTTGCCATTTGGGACTTTTTTCTACTTTGATCATAAAACATACGCCTGAAGACTACCGAATTTTGTGTGAACATAGTGGGTTTACATTAATGGCTGGCACCCTCATATAACTGCTGCAGTTGGGGTGACAGGAACAGCATTGTGAAAAGACTCATGGGGTAGCCATGTTAGTCTGTATCTCCAAAAACAACGAGGAGACCTGTGACACCGTAGAGTCAGACAGATCTATTAGGGCATAAGCTTTCATGGGTAAAACCGACTTCATCAGATGACGTGGGTTTTAGCCACGAAAGCTTATGCCCTAATAAATCTGTTTGTCTCTAAGGTGCCACAGGACTTCTCGTTGTTTTTGTAGGAACAGCATTGTGTCTTGTCGAAACTAAAGATCACAGTGAGCCGTGAAAAGGTTAGCGTGCAGAAAGCCAGCAGAACCCCATTATACAGTTCTGTCTGAGGGACTGGGCCCTCTTTTGGCCTATGAAAATGCCTGGATTTCATCTGAATCTGGGAGTGAAAGGATGGATTCACAAAACAAAGGATGGATTCTGGTTCATTATCAGGCCCAGAAGATGAAAAGGGGATTTTGCATGACTCTGAGGACCTGTTTGGAGTAAGTGGTTGCAAATAACAGAATCATAGAAACTAGGGATGGAAAAGGCCATTTAGGCCATATAGTCTCCTGGCGAGTGAGGAGTTGTTCTCTACGGGATAGTTTCCAGTTCTTTTTGGAGAAGGCTTGAGTTCTCTGGGAAGTGCTGAAGTCTACCATGGAGGTACACTAGAAAGGGTGAAAAGCCTCTTGCCAGCTGGACTCACCCACCAGTTGGGGCGTAAGAGTCCCCCGCAGGGGTGTGTGTTTCAATGATGTAATGCCTAAAGCACATGATAAAGTCAGTCATTGGAGGGCTAATAGGCTAAAAGGGTGGGAATGTCTGAAGGCCAGAGGGGCAGGGGTTCCAATTGCCCATCTCTCATTGCTCTGAGAAAGGAGGCAATGTCAGATCAAAGCAGATACGGGCACTAAAAAAAAAAGGGAGTCACAAGGCCTCTCTTACTCATACATGCTGGGTGGTAAAGCCATGTTCCTCCCAAACAGATGCCACGTTTGATCTCTGGGCAAAAACAATAAGCGCTAATGAGCCAAATTCTGCCTGAGGATTTGTACAAACAGCTTCCATTAGGTGTGGTGGGAGCCACACACATAGACCCCTAAGGGCAGAGTTTAACCCATTCAGTTTATCTTACTCCTCCTAGGAGCATAAACAATAGCTGTAAAGTCGCTCCGCTAACCTATGAGAGACAAATTCTTCTCCTTCTTCTGTGCTTCTGGAGGGCAGTCTGGCCTCTGAACGGGTAGACGCAAAGGGCCAGGATCTGAGGCAGGGATTCGTGGCCTGTACAAAGGGGGAGGCCAGAGGTGGGAAGAAGCAGTGCCAATAATCTCTCACTTCATACAGTGTCTTCTTACCCCCACACGGAAACACAGTGGTGTCAGCAAATGCCAGTTCCACCACTGGCTACAGCAGCTTCCACAGAACAGCTTCAAAGATGTTCAGCAACTTGGACAGGGTGGGATGGGGCAGAGAGGAGAAGAAGGGAAGATTCCTGCTAGTTGGCCTGGATGCCCGCTTGAGGATTTGCCCTTTGAAAACAGTAGGAATATACTTTTTACCAGTTCTGCATCACATCTGAAGGGGGAAGAGGTATATTTCCTGAGAGAAAACAGTCCAAGGGAAAACTTTGTCTAGTTGCAAGACAAGCCTATGATTTAGACTCATAGACTCATAGACTTCAAGGTCAGAAGGGACCATTATGATCATTTAGTCTGACCCCCTGCACAATGCAGGCCACAGAATCTCACTCACCCATTACTGGAATAATCCTCTCACCTATATCTCAGATATTGAAGCCTTCAAATAGTTTAAAGACCCCAAGATGCAGATAATCCTCCAGCTGTGATCTGTGCCCCATGCTACAGAGGAAGGCGAAAAACATCCAGGGCCTTTGTTTAACACCACACAAACAAAGGGTTCTTGATGAAGCTTCAGGCCTCACCAGGTGTGTGGAAATGGTATTAAAAGAAACATTCAGGGGCTGATTCTGCTGCTTTTTATCAGCTTGAGTTGCACCTTGATCTCCGAGAAAGCCCCCAGGAATCTATGAAACTCTTGGATTAAGCATACTGGTAGTGGAATCAGATTCTTTTAACATACAAGGTAAGCTCTCCAGCCTAAATAAGAATCACATGACCAACCTTGTCTACTTTCACCTGAGGACCAATATGTCTATGAACACTTTCATTGCTAACTGGTTTGAGGTTGTAGTCCAGATCTTCAGCTGATTTCAGTGGGACTGTCCCGATTTACACTTGCTGAGAGTCTGACTTTTTAGTGCCACTAGGAGAGCATATTTTTCATATGCTAATTGAGCATGCTTCTGTTTAAAATAATTGCTTTTTGACGTTGACTGGAGACTTAACTCTCTGTGAGAATGAAGGAGGTTTCTTCAGAGGACATGTGGTGTTGATTATTATATTAATTAAATGGGATAGTAGTCTAAATCTTTAACAGCTTCCACACCCACATTAAAAAGTGCTAATAAGTCACTGTACTTTTTTCCTCTCACTCATTGTGTAAAGTAACAAATCATCGTGGTGTTTTGTGAATCCAGCCTTCTTGACAACAGCTTATTTTGCAGGAGATTCATGACTTTATATTTGCTACAGTATGTCACAGAACTCATGTCATTCTAAAAACTGGCCTTCTCATTTTTCCACTCCCTTTCGTTATTTTTTGCATGGTGGTGTGTTTGTAGCCATGGAGCTGAAGAGAGAGGCAATACATTAGACGAGGGCTATTCAACCTTGGAATCCCAGGGGGCCACAATGATACTCACAGCACATGCCAAGGACCACAACTTAAGTGTGGTTGCATATACATGCAAACATATATGCAAATATATGCAAATAGCTTCTTTCACACTGACGGGCATGAATACTCAGATGAAGGCAAGACTACACAACACACAGGCCCCATTTAAGTCAGTTCTGTTGTTATTAATAGAACGCAATATTCACTCAATTTTCACTCATATGACAGCACTTTTAATGAGCAATGACAGTTCAGGAATGTAACTATTAAAACGCATCTCAACAGAAGACCGTTCTATTGACTGCTTTTTTGTTTTGGCTCCCATCCGTGGGCCGCAAAGAAATAGGCCGCAGCCCACATGTGGCCCACGGGACGTGTGTGGAGTAGCCCTGCATTAGACAAACTCTAGAAGAGCTCTGGAATAAAGAGAAGCTTGATATGGAAGCATATGGAAGGGAGGAGCATGTTTCGAAGAGAGACGCCCACACATTTTCTTCAACTCTCTTACATCCCCAAATGAAGAAAATTGGGGACAGGTTTTTTACCTGAGGTACAAGGGCTGTGGTTAAAGCTGACAATAGTAGATACAGGAGGGCAGTATCTACTTTAAAAAGGCCCAGGGTTGTAGATCCTTTAAATCAGGGGGCGGGCAATAACTTTTGCAGATGGGCCACTTAATTAATTTTGCTACATGGTCATGGGCCAGCTTCCCCTCCCCACTGGAAGGGCCGGGACCTGGGGCAGAAGGGGCAGAGTTGGGGACTAGCTTCCCCCCAGAGTTGTCTGGCGCTGAAGGCTTTGAATTAAAAACAGAGGAAAGGGCTTGCGGCTCCTGGCCCTGCTGCTACCATGTTGCCTGGCAGCTGCCCAGGTTGCTACAGCTATTTAAAGGGCTCTTGGTTCCAGCCCCCACTGAGGTAGCACTATGACCCAGAGTCGGGAGCCATTTAAATTGGATCCTGCTGCCTGGGCCACCACCTGGAAATTCGGTGGTATGGGCAGCAGGATAAAAATAGAAAACAGCAAGATGCAGTCTGCAGGCCAGATCAAAGTGTTAGACAGGCCGAATCCGGCCCCCAGGCCGCATCTTGCCCAGTCCTGCTTTAACTCATCATCAGAGTCCTGCATGGCGATATGAAAAGCAGTGACTTTGTCAGTAAATTCAGGACTGGAAGTTGCTTTGTTCTGGGTTTGGCATGAAAGGAAGCGGCACCTTTTTATCTCTGTGCCCCTAGACCCAAGATCTAGGTAGATTCAGCAAGAGTTTTAGGAGAGTTCTTTCTCTCCCTGACTCATTTTTGCAGGCTTCTCGTCCAAGACACACTCTAGCCCTAAACAAGAAAAAAAATCATTAAACAATTTAAACCATTCCATGGAAAAATGAATTGTTTCTTTTCTTCTTGGCTTTTTGTCTTGCAATGGCACATGGAGTTTTTTCATAGGACTAGGAAGAAAAGTGACACCAGCAGAGAGAATACACTTTACCTTTTCTGTCTGTGTCATTTTTAAAGATATGTGCACCAGACACCCCATTAACAAGGAGGAACATGTGTAGCAACGTGGCACTGGTACCTTTTTTCCCCATAAAATATTTCATTAGCTCCCGAGCCTTTTAAAGGCTTATCTTTAAACAGTGCCTGGAGCCTGGGTCAGGGAAGGGGCTGCTGAAAGAAACAGCCTGTGCCACAGGTCAGTGAAGGCTTCTTTCGGCTTCTCACTGCTGTTTGTCACCATCACCAACCCTGCTTCTGAAGGTTTGCTGTAGTGTTGAGCCGGCTTACACAGCTAGACAATGTAGAGCCAGAATCCTCCTTGCTGGAGTAGGACTAGCTGTTACACTTACTGGACACACTTTGCTTGGTTGGCCTACTGCCAGAAAAAATAACCCATTTCAGTCAAAACCCATGGGCCAAACAGCCCATGCTTAATGGAGCCCCCTCTGAAAGTTTTCTGCTCAACAAAGCTGATATTTTCAGCAGGTGAGACTGAAGCTGTCCAGCCCATCGTATCCAATCCAAATCCTTAAACGTGGGTGTCCATGGGGTGTGCGATGCTAATTCTGAAAGAGGGACATGGCTGGATCCCAGAATTACAGGATTCACACTATAAACTTAAGCTAAAAATCTCCACCAGCCCCAGCATTATGCACAAAATGAAAAGTTTTGCTTTCATTTTGACCTAGAGGGTCCAGTCTCGTGAGGTGACTTCCAGGGGCCTGAATACAAGTCAACACAACTCTTGCTACTGACTGAGAAGTGGCCCCATTGTACCTCTGTAATGCAGTGGCTCTCATCTCATGCGATCTCCAGCCCCCACCCCTCACCCCCCGTCTTACCAAGTGTGTTTGCCTGCACTACCTCTTTAAAAGCCTTTTTGGCTACTGAGCCCTCTGACCATGTCATACTATGTGTAATCATAACCCCTTCTGGGGGACACCTAACAGGGGCTCATCCCGGTGCCCTCTGCTAGTGTCTCCAAGTCTGGCTGGCTGTGTCCCCTCAGTTTCTTTCCCCACTCTGTGAGAGCGGCACCTTCAGGGCTTCCTCTACTGACAGCAACTTTTCAGACAGTCTCAAAGTCTGCTCACCTTGAGCTCTGCCCCACACTGATTGGTGCTGAGCTTTGCAACTCCTTTTGTAGGCTGTCCTGGCCCCTGATTGGCCAGGTCCTCCAGAGCCTCTCTAGCCTCCTGGAGGACTCATCTATGGCTCTCTTGGACTTAGGACCTAGCCCCATTACAGCCTTATCATGCACTCAGCGCACATTGGAGTCTGTAAGAGTTAGCTATCTATGATGGGATCTTGCCACTCAACTTCAGTGGTGCAGAATTTAGCCCCATCTAACTTCCATGCAAAGTCAATGGGCACTGACTTAAAGCAGTGAATAGGAGGGCAGATTTTAGCCATTATAACCATAGAGATTGGGGCTATTACAGGTTAATTCCTTACAACAGAAAGATAAGGCAGGGCCAAAAACATCTGTAGCATGTGTACAGACATTTGTCAGTGCTGCCTCTCTGTAGAGATGGACACAGCCAAACAATCAGTGACTCTATTTGAAAGGTTCTCTCATTTTTCAGACAGAGGTGAGCCAGCCAGGCCCTGACTTGTTTGGGGATAGGTTGTTTCATTGTGGTTTGGAGATGTGTCCAAGAGCTTTTATTACTCAGAAACTTGGGTTCTGAGTGTGTTTTTGTAAGGAGTCTGAGAATGAAATCTGATTCATATTTGCATCTGTTAGCATGTTGTGAAGAAAAAAGGATGAGCAAATGGCTGCTGAAAGACAAATAAAAAAAAGCTGATTCCATTTCCCACAACACTTTCTAGGTTTGGGCTGCATCTGTTTATGTTACCAGAAACTTTGTAATAGAATTAAAAGTGGCGGACAATGGCAAAGTCAGCAACGGCTATAGATGAGCATCTGGTCTTCTTGAAATGTTGATTTGTATGGAATATAAAAAGTCGCTGCTGTAAATTAGTTACATGTCAATTTTGTTTGTGAAAAGGTCCTTCGGGCTTTTGAAAATAACAGCTTAGTTCCATGATGTAATCTGCTCTGACTGTCCAGATTTCATCCCTGTAGAAAGAATTCATTGTAATGTCTGTGTGAGTGATGAGTGTACATACCCATAGAAATGAGATGTTATGTATATTACTTACCACATAAATCTGTACTATCATAATAATAGTGGAAGTATAATGGAGGAAAAATGTCATGTATTGCAAAGCATTTTTTCCCTACATTAACCTCCATAAATGCTTTAAGGACACAGAGGGTACATCTCATGAAAGGACCTTTATAACATGACATTCCATTCAGAAACCCGGAAACAAGGCAATATGGTGTATGCACACATTTCTGTGAATCTGGGTATGGCAAAATGTTAGGATCTCCATGAAAAACACTGGCCTCGCAGGCTGTAATTTCTCACCCCAATGGAACAGGTTTCAAATTTGCAAATACTACATCTGAAAGATAATGGGCCAGTGTGCAGATTAAAACTACGTTTTCCTCCAGAAACAAATATTACCCTTGAACAGCCAAAAAATATTATTTGTGATACAATAGGTACTAGAAATCCCAACCAAGGCCACGTGATGCTTGGTGTTGTGCATATACCTAGAAAGAGCTAGTGCTAAGTACTTGTAGCCTAAATAGGTATCACAAAGTGAGGGAGAAAAAAAATATTATCCCCAGTCTTATATATAGAGAACTATAGCACAGGCATTTTACATGACTGCCCAAGATCAAAGAGGAAGACGATAATAGAACCAGGAACTGACCCCAGATCTCCTGAGTCCTGGCCCTTTAAACACAAGTCCAATCTTCTTCAATTTTGGGTTAGCAGTTCAGATTTCGTTGAGAACATGTAGCACACCCAGAGAACGTAATACTCGGACCTGAAATTGCCGACCCTTTATTGTGTGCAGTCATATTGCCCACAAGAGGAAGCATTTGTGGGCATGTGGCTTTATTTGGCATGACACGATTCTGATAAACGCTGTCTAAAAATGCTTGAGAGGGTGAAATGATACAGTAAAAAGCGAAATAGAGCACAGGGAGAGGGAGAGTTGTAGGCCAGACAGAATGGGAAATGCCTGTCGGATGAGATTGGAAAGGCAATGGAAAGTAAATGAGGAAAGAGATAGAGGAAGGACTGTTCCCAATGACAAGAAAAAGTCACATTACCAATAATGACAAGATTGTGTGGAAGGATATAGGGAACGGCTATATAAAGATCTCAAACAGAGCCCAAATAAGCTTAAGAACATAAGAATGGCCATACTGGGTCAGACCAATGGTCCATTTAGTCCAGTATCCTGGAGGGAACACAACAGATAATCCACATGTGATCCCTCCCCTCTCACCCGTTTCCAGACAAACAGAGGCCAGGGACACCATTCCCACCCATCCTGGCTAATAGCTATTGATGGACCTACCCTCAATGAATCTATCTAGCTCTTTTTTGAACCCTGTTAAAGTCCTAGCCTTCACCACATCCTCTGGCAAGGAGTTCCACAGATTGACTGTGCGCTGAGTGAAGAAAAACTTCCTTTTGTTTGTTTTAAACCTGCTGCCTATTAATGTCATTTGGGGACCCCTAATTCTTATATTGTGGGAATACATAAATAACTTTTCCTTATTCCCTTTTCCCACACCAGTCCTGATTTTATAGACCTCTATCATATCCTCCCTTATTCTCCTCTTTTCGAAGCTGAAAAGTCCAAGTCTTTTCAATCTCTCGTCATATTCCAAACCCCTAATCATTTTTATTGCCCTTCTCTGAACCTTTTCCAATGCCAAAATATCTTTTTGGAGATGAGGCGACCACATCTGTACGTAGTATTCAAGATGTGGGCGTACTATGGTTTTATATAGAGGCAGTAAGATATTTTCTGTTTTATTCTCTGTTCCTTTTTTAATGATTCCAAACATTTTATTTGCTTTTTGACTGCCATTGCACACTGAGTGGATGTTTTCAGAGAACCTCACTGTTTATCCCTTTCTCTAGATCATTTATAAATAAGTTCAATAGGATTGGTCCCAGGACAGACCCTTAGGGGACCTACCTGCTTTACTAACAATAAGTAGTCCTGTAGCACCTTGGGGCATGTCTACACTAGGAAATTATTTCAAAATAATTAAATTTAAAATTATAACTCATGAAATAACAAAATCAAAATAGTGTGTCCCCACTACAGGGGAGCCTTGAAATTAGTCCAAGGCAGGTTCTGTTATTGTGGATGAGCTACCTTGATTTAGAGCCCCAGGAAGCATGGGAGAGTAATTACTTCAAATTACTCTGGGGAGTAATAATTTCGAAATAGCAGCAGTGGAGCGGTCACACTAATGCTATTCCAAAATAACTATTTTGAAATAAGCATTATTCCTCAAGGAAAGCAGGAGTACAAATTTCAAAATAACCAACCCCTTATTTCAAAATACCGGGCTTGGTGGTGTGGACTCTTCACTTATTATTTTGAAATAACAACTTTTTCCACACCAGTCATGATTTTATAGACCTCTATCATATCCCCCCTTATTCTCCTCTTTTTGAAGCTAAAACGTCCACGTCTTTTTCAATCTCTCTTCATATGGGACCCATTCCAAACCCCTGATCATTTTTGTTGCCTTTTTCTGAACTTTTTCCCATTCCAAAATATCCTAGTGTAGACCAGGGCTTAGAGTACGTCTATACGGCAGCGTTATTTCGGAATAACGAATGTTATTCTGAAATAACTATGAGAACATCGACACAGCTAGCCCGTTATTTCAAAATAATTTTGAAATAACGGGAAGCTTATTTCGGTGTTTGTAACCCTCATTCGACGAGGAATAACGTCTCTTCCAAAAATAACAATTTCGGAATAGCAGTAATGTGGATGCTCCACTGCTGCTATTTTGAAATAGCTCCTCCCCCAAACCATTCTAAGTAATTACTCCCCAGTGCTTCCTGGGGCTCTAAATTGAGGTAGCGTGTCCTCATTAGGGCTATGTCTACACAGCGGTGTTATTTCAGAATAACTGATGTTATTCTGAAATAACATAGTCCACGTCTGCACACAAGCAGTTATTTTGACATAATGTCAAATTAATGTCAAGCTGGAGGACTTCTTACTCTGTCACTTGTAACCCTCATTGTCTGAGGAGTAAGGGAAGTTGGGGGAAGAGTGTTCTATCTCGACATAACTGCTGCGTAGGCAGTGTCAATAAGCTATTTCAACTTAAGCTATGAAATTCGTGTAGCTCAAGTTGCATAGCTTGTTTCGAGTTTAGCCCTGCTGTGTAGACATGCCCATGGGAAGCCTGCCTCAGACTAATTTTCAGGCTTCCCTGTAGTGTAGACGCGCTATTTCAAAATAAGCTATTTCGGAGTATTTCTTCTGGAATAGCTTATTCCGAAATAATCGTGCCATGCAGACGTAGCCTTAGAGACTAATAAATAGACACATAGTAGCAAAATCCACTTCTTCAGAAGAGATGTTCTTGAGTGGAGAAATAAAGGGGGACCCTCAGAATAGGAAGGGAGAGGGAGAAAAAAAATGACATGTCAATTGTAGTCCCAGTGCTAATGAGGCTAACTGAGTGGGCTGGAAGTGTCCCATACTTTGCTTTTAGCCTGCTTTACTGTTCATTGTGTAAGGCAGCAAGAAGAAAACAAAGTGGAAGCAAAATGATTATTATTAATATGATAGTAGTTCCCAGAGACTCCAACTGTGATCAGGGCCCCATTGCGCTGGACACTGGTTAGACACATCGTGAGAACACAGACAGTCCTGAAGAGTTACCATCTAAACAGACAGGGATAACTAGGGCAAAAGGAACATAGCGTAGCAGGTCAGGAACAGACCAGAGCAGTCCAGAGCACAATGTACTGGGCCCCCCTCTACATACCAAATTGTCCATTCCCTCAAAATGAAGGTGGGACAGAATATTCCACATATTACAAAAATCCTGGGAGTGAATGACTATCCAAGCAGGGCCAGAATCCCGAGTACATTCGGGAGTGCTGCAGACCAGATGGTACGTAGGCAATTTGTCTATCTGTCGGTGCTGTGGGAGAAATGCACAAAAGGAGCCCCAAAGACCTTGTGCTGCTTGTGCAAACTAATCCAAACCCTTCCTGAAAATTGCTGCCCTTTAGTTAATTTTGCTAATTCTTCAAGTGAGGAGGGCAACGGAGAGAATAAGTGATACCAGAGCACTGACTCCCTGGAAAAATCTACTATCCCACCAACGGGGGGTCCCACGATTGTTACACTAACAAGCCTGTGAGGCAGCATGAAAAGACTTTGAGAGCATCAGAGATGGAAAACACATGCTGGCGTACCCACTGGAATGATGTGCACAGCCATGGGCAGACCACCGACTGACTACACATGCATAAGTGCTCCCTGGATGATGGGCCTTGACTTCCTAGCCCCCAAACAAGTGACAGAAAGATTCACACCCTCTCGGGAGGGCTCTGACATGCCGTTTGTGTGGGTTTGGAAAAAGAAATAATCCCACGGTGCAGTGAACATGCTGGAGAGGTCACATGACGAGATCAAGTAGGGCTCACCCGTTGGTCGCTCTCCCTGAGTTTACTGTGTCTGACCATGAAGCAAGTCTGGTGGGCGCTGCTGGGAACATGGGGTCACGTGTCACGTTTTGCAAACTGTCGTTACATTGTTCCTGGGTTTTCCCCAGAAAGCAAACGACAGGTATTGGAGACAAATATTGACCTTTGCCTGTCATAGAGACAGTCAGTCTAAGACATGAGAAAAAGACGTGTGCATATGGGACAAATGTCCATGGGCATCCGGTGTCTTAGGCGGGCGGAAGGCTCCGCCTGACCAATCCACCAGCCTGGCCCTGACCCTACTCGGCCTCCAGAACGCCTGCTGTAGGTGGACCAGGGGAAGAGTGTTGCTGCCCCAGAGTGCCTGCCCTCCCAGTGCGCCAGGGTGGCTTGGGCCACGCCGCCGCCTCCCTCCCCAGTGCTCCGGAGCCAGGAGCCATGTGGCCTCCTCCCTTCCCTCTGCTCCCAGGGCCAGGGAGTCTTGGGCCAGCTCAGGCCACGTGGCCTCCTCCCTTCCTATTGCTCCCAGGGATATGGAAGCTCACGATGAGTGGCCACTTCCTTCCTTGCTGCTCTGGGGATGCTGGGGCACATATGCACTGGGAGCGGGGGGCACACGTGCTCAGCGCACTGCTCCTCTTCCCCTCCCCATGGTGGGGGCGGGGCCTCAGCAGAGGGGGCGGGGCTGGAGGTGGGTCTGCAGGCCTGCCTCCCTCAGCCCCAGCTGCACTGACCACCCATGCAAATACCTCTCCTGCCAAATGTGCATCTCTGGTTTTCAGCAGCCGAGAACACTATGGAGACTTTGGCTGCCTTTTAGTTCCTGTCCCTCCCCTGCACCCTGTTTCCTGGAATTACAATAGGGAATTTTCTGTTTTGTTCTGATGCCTTCTCCCCATCTTCGATAGTGTTCTTTTTCACTTCCACAGGGGGAGCGCAGGCCTCCCCTCTCCTCTAGGTTGTGGATAGGGACCTTTTACTAAGCAGTCAAGATCTGGCCTCCCTGGACCACTGCCTACCTGGCCCTGTCTTGAGCCTGTCACAGCATCTTTCCGGGCTCACAGTACATCAGTAGGCCTCGCTAAGCCTCTACTAGATGCTTGCTATCGAGCATTGTAGCACTTTCTGCCACCCAAATGGTTCTGCTGCAAGAGAGGTCACCTACTGTCCTGGCACAGCAATCTTTGCCCCACCAGGAGTTTTCCTGCTCCCTCCACCAGCACAGAGAATCCTGAGAAGAGTCACTTCCCCCAGCTATCCTGCTTGACTGCCTTGGGCTCTCCGACGCAGGCCTGCCTTCCCTCAGAGAGGCTCTGCCAGCCAGCAGACTTCTGTCAGGCTTCTCTCACTGACAGCCAGCAATCTGCTCTCCTTCTGGTCCATCCTGTCCCTCCCACAAAGCGTGGCACTTACTGGTGGCAGGGCACCACCCACTGGCCCCAATGACTCTCATCCATCCTGTCTGGCCCCATGTGGGGTTGGAATTCTCCTTTTGGGTGGCCTTTATGCTGCAATACTTTGAGACATTATGTTGTGCACAATGTGGTACAGCTACGGTTGCCACCCATCCAGATCCCACCCAGAAAGTCTAGGCTTTGGCTTATGAGTCCAGTGCCATTTGACAAGTCCTGATCTCTGGGGGTCTTCTGATCTGGGGGGAAGCAGCAGAGCAGGGGCAGAGGCTAATGGAAAGAGGTAGAAAAGGGGGCAGAGACTTCAAGGGAAGAGGTTGAACAGGGGGGCAGGGCCTCAGGGGGTCCCTATGGCGAAGCTGAAAGGGATACCTTTCATTATAGTTGCCTAACATTTTGCATGGTAAGGCCCTGTAAGACCCTGATAGAATGTATACTGGAGAAAGGATGGTGTCATGGTTAGTTAAGAGTCTAGCCTGAGAATGACAAAATTTAGGGTCCATGTCTGGTTCTGCCACAGACTGCTTGTGCTACCTTGGGGCAGTCACTTAATCCCACTGTGCCTCAGTCCCCATCTGGGGCTAAGAATAGTTCCCTGTTTCACAAAAAGTGTCATGTAGCTACATCCAAAAAAATTTGACAGGCCCTCAGGTTCTCCAGAAGGAGAGCCATGGTTCAGATTGCTGCAGTAATATTCCTGCCAGCAGTAGTGAACTCACCAGGACACTGTAATATTGTTTTCATACCAGGGCCCCAGGTCTGAGTTCTGCTCACATCAGTGCTTCATGACAGTGAGGTCTGAGGACCCGGGGAAGCAATAAGCTAGTGGTTCTCAACCAGGGGCTGTGACTCACTGGCGGACTGTGAGCAAGTTTCAGGGGGTCCACCAAAACAAAAAACAAAAAACAGAGTGCAGGGCCAGTGTTAGGTTCTCTGGATATGCCGAAAAAGAGTTCTTATGGAATAGGCAGGCCATAGAGTTTTTATAACATGTTGGAGGGGAGGCATGGGCAGCTGGTAATGTAGGCAAGGGAAGGAACACCCATTCCAAAACTGCACTGCAGCCCCAGTCCTCCAGGTACCCAGGAAGGATCGGGTTGGGGGTGGGCGGAGTTTGGCTCCAGGGGCGGGCTTCAGGCAGAAGGGGTGGGGCTGGGACTTGCCTTCCCATCTGGGCCTTCACCCCGCCACTCATGGGGGGAGGTCAGAAAGAAAAAAGGTTGAGAACCCCTGCAGGAAGCTGTACATAAATTTCCGATTTCCACCAGCAAGAGACATGCCAAATATTTCAGCAGGCAAAGAAGAAAGGTTGTGAATTTGGATTTCTGCAAAAGCCAGGATGAGCACAAACCATGCAGTCCACCCAAATATCTCATGGTTCCAACCCATCCCTTCCCCAACCAGACGCAAATATTTTAATCTGAATATCTGTTTCTTTTGGAGGGGGTTTTCAAACCGACATCGAAGAGTCATCTCTGAGGCTGCAATGGTGAGAGATGCAGTGTTAGCTTGCGATGCGCAAAGCACTTAATTAATAACAGAGCCTTAATTTTAAGGACATGAGTAAGTCCATTGACATCAATGGGCATGCTCACTTGTTTAAGATAAAAGTCTCTGTTTAAGTTTATTCCTGAATTGAGGCCTGACCGCAGTATTTCAACCCAGGAAAAGATAAGCTCTCTCATTGGTTGCCTTTCACTTTTAAAATAATCTGTGGGAAAACATAAGCGGAAAGACAAATGCAGCTAAAGATCAGTAGGAAACAGAAATACACTTGAACTTCTTCAATCCAGCAACCCTGAGAAATAGGCCCTGCTGGATTAAGAAGGGAGGACACGGTGAGGTCTGGGCGTGAGAGGGTAGGAGCGGGGAGCTTACCTGGTGCTCCACTCCCAGGGGCACACATGGCTCTATGTTCCCTGCTGCTCTCAGGTACTGCCCCCCGCCACTATGAGAGCGACAGAGGAAAAGGGGAAGTTTCCCCTTTTGCGGAGCGACAGCACAAAGGGGCTGCTTCCTTCTCTGTTCCACAGGAGTTCCCAGATTAAAGACACCCAGAATATGGAGGTCCAAGTGTATTATGTCCCTGTGCTCTCTTACAAACAAGAGGAGCATTGCATTTATAGTGAACCTGGTAAACGGGACTGGGGTGGGGGGAAGGAGGAAATAGGAAGAACAAGTGTTTCCGCACGTCAGGAAGTGGGGTGATGGTACATTTGATTTCTTTTTACATATTTGATGCCTTCAGCTGTAGGTTAGCTTTATAACAACGTGTGGTAATTTGATACTTAGTTAAAGACTCAGGCTGTGATCCAACAAAGCACATAAGACTGTGGACAAATCACTTTAAGCTGGTGAGTCAAACTTAGCCAAATTCCCCACTGATGTAAATCAGCATAGCTTCACTCAAGCCAATGGTGTTACACCAATGTACACCACTAAGAATCAGGCTAATTGACAAGAATGGGACTTGCATAAAGTGATGCATGGTTCTGTGATTTGCATAAGAACTTTACTGGGTCAAGACCTAAGAGCGTGGGCCATGCCATCAAGAACACATCCCATATAACATCTTTGGCCTTCCAGTTCTAGCCTGCTCTTGTGCTAGATTAATTAGCCAGTGTAGGGACAGGGAATTGGATTTGGGATGAGAAAGGTTATCCATCCAAGACTAGGATGAGGTAAAATGACTCATTCTGACATATGATTTAAATCAGTCTCAGGTTGCAGAGATGAAAGGCCATTGCATGAAACCACTATATGGTATTAGCTCTTTGTAGCTCTCTTTCTACAGTAGAAAAATGCAATGTTGAGAACATGAAAAACAGTCTGTTTGTTTCTACTTAGAACTGACATGAAAATGAGCTTGTTTTAAACTGCACCACTCCAAAAAGACAACCAGCTTCATTTTTAGCACGTCGATGATGCATTCGTAACAATTCAAACAATTATTGCTGCAGTAAGTGCAAAAATAATAATTGTTGGGATATTACTTAGTAATTGCTCTACAATTGGAAAGGTTTTATGTAACCACTGCTGAACTCTTATTATAATTAAAATACATAGAGCTGATTGTGTAATAGCCATGTATTATATACACAAGTGTCATTCTTGGAAATGAAACAAATGGTAAATCTCCCTGAGGGTTAAAAAAAGGCAATAGATTGTGTCACTGAGTTGATGAGTAGATAAAGTGTCAGCATTTCAGTTTTGTCACTGTGGATATACTCCAGCCTGAGGTTAACTTAGAATGATAAAAGACCTGAAAAAACTTAAAAAATAATGAATAGTCTTGCAGCACCTAAGTTTTTTCAGTTACAGACTAACACGGCTACCCCCTCTGAAACTTTTGAACATAAAAGACCTGGTGGTCTCTCTTTGACAGGTGGTATGTTCTAGCAGTGTATGACAACATACTGTCACCAGGGTCACAAGCTAAACAGCACAGCTATGGGATAGAGTCAAGGATCTTGTGCTTCCAGATTGAATGACTGAAGCTACATCTATTAGCTAAGATGTACATTAGAGCTGGTCAAAATTTGTTGAATGTGATTTTGGGGAGGGTTAAAAAATGGCTTTGTCCATGCCATTTTTTTGGTGCACGCATGAAAAACTATCGACACTGCTGACATTTTCCTTTTATTTGGCAAAAAAAAATTCTGGACCTCAAACTGAATTTCAATCAACGTGGTTACCACTGTTATTATTGAAAACATTACTGGAACAGTTATCAGTATTTTAGTCTGCTAAAAACCTGGCTTTCAGTAAGCAACTGTGTCATGGATCAAAACTAAGTTCTGGAAAACAAAAAAAATGTCAGTAACTATTTCAATTACATTTTCAATTTTAAAAATATAAAAATAAAAATAGGAAAAAAACGTATTTGAATCCATTTTAACTCCTTCATAAAAAACAATTTCAACCTTTTGATTTTTTTTCTTAATTTTTTTCTACAAGCTCTAGCTGTCATTAGCCCACCTAGAGGTCAATGTTACAAACAATTGATTCTATCTAACTAAGGTGAGTATGATACATATACAACAACCAAAAGCTGATGATGGCCTGTATAGGACAGAACATGCAAATAACCATTGCCTAGAAAGGCTAAGAATTTTGCCCTGAGTCCCGAAAATCAAAGGGAGCTTTATCATTGATTTGAAAAGGCACCAGATGAAACCGTAAGAGGACAGCCCTCTAGGGGCATGTCAACACTACAGAATTATTTCAAAATAACTCTAATTAATTCAAAATAACAAGGTAAGCGTCCATGCAGCAAGCCCGTTATTTTGAAATTATTTCGAAATAACAGGCTTCTTATTCCAGAATAATAAGGCCTCCTTTCACGAGGAATAATGCCTATTTCAGAATTGCTATTTCGAAATAGCTCCTCCCCAGGGCCATTCAAAGTAATGACTCCCCAGTGCCTCCTGGGACTCTAAATTGAGCATGTCTACATTAAGGGAGCCTGCCTCAGACTAATTTTGAGGCTTCCCTGCAGTGTGGACATGCTATTTCAAAATAGTTATTTTGGGAGTTATTATTCCGAAGTCGCTTATTCCAAAATAAGTACGCTGTGTAGACATACCCTGGATTAATGTGGCCTTCATTTCCATAAAGAACAGTCCTTTCTGGTTGATCGCATAGTGGGAAAGAAGCTGGGAAGGAATTCAGTAGCCTATGAAGAAAAGTCTAGTGCTACTGATTCCATTCCCTAGGTCCTTCCCAACATAGCAGTTCATTCATAACTAAATGACAGAGCACACTCCGCACTGGTCTCATGGTGGTACTCTCAAACGTATCTTCATTACAGAATGTTGTCTCTATTGTGGGCTTGTCTTACTGTTCCGTTGTTTTGCTTCACTCTTTCCATCTGCCCCTCAAATTCCTTTCCAGCTTGCCCCCCGGCGCTCTGTATCTCTTGGGCCTCAAGTAGGAGGACTGAATTGGGACATTTGCTGCACCCACAATCCACCTGCTACCCACTGGTGGCCCACTCACACTTGGCTGAGCTTCCCCTGAGTGGTGTCGGAAGCTGGGGAAAATGTACAGCTCTCAGAAAAATCCTCCAGTCAGTCTCTTTATTTGTATTGCAGCTAGCATGGCTTATATGTTGTCTGGCATCCTGGCTCCAGCCCTGGCACACGGGGCAGCCTCCCGCCATGCGGCCCTGCCTCAGAAGCAGTGGGGCAGACACCATGCGGCCTGGCTCTAGCTTCAGCCCTTCCCCGGGGCTGGAGCTGTGGCCAAGGCCGTGTGGTGTCTGCCTAGCTACACTCGAGGCTGGGCCACATGGCGAGTGGTTACCAGAGCTGGAGCTGGAGCTGGAGCTGAGCTGTGGTGCTGGTGCTCCTGGGGCCGGGGCCCCCTGCATACCTGTTCCCCTCCCCCACAACTTTCCCTCCCTCACAGCCCTCTGGCTCTCAGAGCCCCCTGCCCCTTCAGTCCGCTACTGCCCCCCTAGCTCCCCACATGTCGCTGCCCCACCCCCAGCACCACACTCCCTGAAAACCCTGGGCACTGGCAGCTGCTTCCCTCTGCCCCAGGCAGGGACTCACAGTCAGCCCATGGGGAGCAGCTTGGGGCAGCCCCTGCCCTGCACAGAGGCTGCCCTGGGAGCAGCAGTCCCTGGGGAGGGGGGGCAAGAGACAGGTCTCACCTTCTCCCCATGGGGGGGGGGGCTGCATGGGAGCAGGGCTTGGGGTCCCAGCAAGGGGGGTCTGGGCTGGGTTCTCTGTGCTGGGAGAGTCTCTTGGGGAGCAGCGTCACTGGTGGGTACCATGGTGGCACCCATCTGAACAAGCGCACATGACCTCAGTATTGGTGCACAAGGCAAAACTCACTCCACTCATGGATGGAAAATCTTAGAGGGAACACTGGTCTCAGTATAGTGCCACTGAAGTCAATGAACACACGCTGCTTTCCACCAGCTGCGGATTTGGCCCTAGCACTATGGGGGGCGGGGGAAACTGGTTGTTCATGTAAATGGGCTAAACTCCTGCAAAATCAACAGAGCTGTGCCCACATACATCAGCATTGAAATCAGTCCTGGGTCTCTATAACATGCTCTGTACACAGCCTCTGACATTACATGAATATTGCCTATTTTTATGTCAAGCAAAGGAAAAATATTGTGAATCTTGATTGCCTGAAAAATGCAGCAACCCTCATAGCAAGGGAAAAGACCCGAGAAAAGCAGTTCTGACTCCAGCATTTTTTGTGTTGCAGAAACACACCAGATACTCAAAACTCCAATTTTTTTTTATATGAAAGTCCATGAGAAAGAAGCTTGACTGCCAGCCCTTGTGTTATCAGCGTGATTTAACATTGAGTTACGCTAGCAGGACCTATAAATCTTTACTAACAGCTTAACATGTGAGGCATTTGATGTGTCTGGGAACCTGCTGTATGAACGAAATTAGCTGTAAAAAAGAAGTGAAATGCCTATTCCCCTGGGAAGAGTCTGTAAGGCTGCTAATAGATCATCTGTTCATTTGGAAGACACTTGTTCCTCTAGTAAAACAACAACTAATATTTTTGCTCTCCACTGCTTGGACAGGAAATATGGTGCTAAGGGCCAATAGACAGAGCAAATTATCATATTAATTACACGGTCAGTAAACATTTGCAATCCCACATTTCCTAAAGTCTGAATACTTCCTGGCTGGATTTCACCAGTGGAACCAGTCTTGGTTAACTGTTTCCCTCTGAAGTGAATGTCAGAGAAGAGGGATCACGTTTTAGAGGATAGCCAGGTTAAACACACTCCTCATCCCAGGAGCGAAGCTTCTGATACCTAGGAAGGCAGAAAACCTTCAGCACGACCACCATTCAGGTCACAATTTTCAAACATGGGCCTCTAAAATTAGGCACCTAAGTCATGCTCTGATCCTGCAAAGAGAACCTCTGCTCTGTCTCAGAGCCGCATTGATTTCTGCTCCCACATTGTAAGTTATAGGATCAGCACTCGTGCAGAGCCACATGTTCACCTCCACTGACTTCAATGTTCACTGTAAGCTGAGCGCTGTCCCAGGAGAGATTCAAATGCCACTTAGCTGATTAGCAGAGTGCCCACCGCTGGCAGCATGTGTTTTGGTTGGTGGTGCACAGCTGCACATGATTAGGTGCACAGAACAAAAATTATTCCACACACAGATGGAAAAAAATAGAGAGAACCCTGACTGACTTTACACCAGTTGATCATGTGGCCCATGACTGGCTAAGCTGGAAGATACTGGAGTGCAAGTTGGATAAAGGACTTCAAGGATTTGGAGCTGTGGCAGCATTTTCTGGTTTCAAAAGGAGACCCTACAGCAGCACATCAATTTTTTTTTAAGAGAAACACCAAGGATTTTTTGTTAAGCCAAAAAAAAAAAAGTCGTGAGGAAAAAGGGTCAGGGGAAAGTTATTGGTGGGAAAAAAACAAAGGTCGCTTGCCCCTTTAAGGGTGGCCATTTTGAACTCTGTTGTTTTCTGTTGCACACCTCTGACTGCCGAACACAGTTTATGAAACACTGACCTACAGCATCTCTAGCACAAATGTCAGGATCAACATGCAATTTACCTCATTTCATTTTGCAAGCCAGAAACCCCAATGCAGCACTTACATTTCCTAACCGGCACTCCTCCATTTGGGACGTGCAAGTCATTAGGTTCAGCCAGGTCAACTTCAAAGGGGAAAAAAACCCAAATAAACAGAAGACTAGTTTGAAAATGCTCCTGTGGAATGCTGTGTCTTGTATCTCTTGGGCAGGGCTTCAGCCTCAACATTTTGGCTAAAATCACTCCCAGATTTTCATCCTAAACAGGAAAACTGCAATCAGAATAGTTCGATAATTTGGAATTCTTTCAGTATGTGCCAGAGATGGTTTGAATTATTGCCCTTAATTCTAATACTAAGAAAGACACTCCAAATGCAAAGGAAAGATGTAAACAGTTGGTGTGAATGACCATGTACCATCTATATCAGTTGGAGGTAGGTTGATTCACACCAGCAGAGAAGCTGGTCCTATATGTTTATTTTGTGTGCACTCAAAATAACTAGGGCTATACTTTGAACTTCATGTTTTCACAGTGGCCACTGAGGGCTCGTCTCCACTATGTCGGGGATCAATGCTTACATGTGATACAATGATCTCCAACTGCTCTCCCGTCGATGCCAGTAGTCCATCAGGACGAGAAGAGCAGCCGGTGTTCACGGGAGAGCAGCCCCTACTGACTTATTGCCCGCAAGACACTGTGGGAAGTCCGCTGACGTCAGCGACGCGATTTGCATGGCTGAAGTCGTGTAGATTAAATCGACTGCGGGAGTTGGTGTAAACCGGCCCTGATTTACAACGGCTCAAGCTCTGGACACTCCTGAGATAACAGTTCAGGGACTATCAAGTGCTAAGCACCCACCTCTGCAACTGAAGTCAAGGGGAGCTGCAGGCACTCAGCACTTCTCAAAATCAGGCCCCGGGTGTCTCAGGTTAGAAACATTCCAACAATCAGAGGGCATCAGAAAATGCCTCTGTGAATACAAAGGGCTAAATTCAACCCTTGCCAGTTGAACTTACTGAAGGCTGATCATATAAGGCTCAAATTTGGCCCCTGCACTCATGGCACTGCATGATGATCTGGGTGATGACTAGAGTCTGTTTGCTACTTATTACAGGCTGGTTATTCAAAGCAGAATGTGAGGGATGTAGCAGAGTGAATGTAAGGGGACTACATTTACTACTTTCTTTTCTATTTTAAAAGTTCAGCTGCAGACTCCTGCAATTATTTTTAAGTGATAGTTTTTAGCCAACTTGTGACACTAGGGATTCGGAGCACTTTTCCCATAGTGGCAGGTTGTTTTATTGGTCTTTCACCAAACATACTTAATGGTTTTATTTTCACCTCTATTAATGCTTAAATGCTTCCATGAGGCACCATAGTCAGTTATTCTCCACAGAAATAGAAGAATAACACGAATGACAGTGCATTTATAAACACACCGAAAGTACCAGCGTTTTCTCCATTACTCTGTCATCAAAGCTATCAGCTCTAGGTTGTGCTCAGAGCATTAGCCCATGTAGCCTGATATGAGTTCATGAGGCTGGAATTCAAAACACTAACCAGCTGTGGGAACCCGGGAAGAAGCCTGTCACACTAAATGGTATCCAGATTAGAGCTGTGAGAATTTGGGAAAGCCCTTCTAGCAAGCAAACTCCTTTGGGGGGGTGGGGTGGAATGGTTCCCAAGTAGCTGTACTTATAAGCCTAGATAGAGGAAGCAAGGCCTACATTAGAGAGAGAAGTAACTAGACCTGACTGAAAATAAATCTACATTAGAAAGAATCTTCTGAAGGGAAGGGCAGTAAGTTCAGCAAGTTGTTTCTTAGGCCTCCTTTACACGATGCTGCAGAGATCGCTCTGCTGGGACTCAATTTAGCAGGTCTAGTAAGGACCCACTAAATCGAACGCTGAGGGTGCCCCCCTCATGTACTCCAGCAGTCACGAGGAGTAAGGGGAGTCAACAGTCAAGTTTCTCTCATCATTCCTCTGTAGGGGGATGCCGTGGTAAGCCAAACTATGGTAAGTTGACTCCAGCTATGCTAGTCTCTTATCTGGAGTTGCGTATCTTAGTTCAACTCTGCGCCCTCGTGTAGACCTGGCCTCAGTTATGATGTGGCCTTTCTCTTGGATAAATCTCTCTCTCAAATGCAACCTCAGGGCCATATTCTGCTTTCAGGTGTATGTGTCTCTTTTTGGCAGGATTCAAGCCGAAGAAAAGATTTCACTGTATCATGCGCTGAATGATAGACCCGCTGTGCTACTGTATGTGTAGTGCTGCTCATGTCTGGCAGGCAGGTCTTGATTTTGACACTTCAGCTAACTAGACAGAACTGTCGAGGTGGACCACCCACAGAAGAGAAAGAGAGAGGATGGGACTGATACAGCACCCACCTTACAACAGATTTCATGCTTGGGGCCAAGCAATTACTCTCCTTCTCTTCTTCCAATCCTGAGACACTATCGGATTTCTGACACTTTTCCACTACTAGGGAACACACCACCTGCTGAAAGGTATTTATGGCTGACCCTGCTAGATGCAGCGTGTTTGGGGACTGGGGCTGTATCTCTTATTTGATTTACAACATCCTTTAACATGGTCTTAAAGCAGTTCTTTGGGGATGGAGAAAGGAATGGTGGCCCTTTAGATTTGTTCAATCCCATCCCAGTCACTTGGCTAAGGGTTGGGCAACACTCGGCCACTGCAGTGAATACGCTGGTTTCAGATAACTCCTAAGGATGTAGCAGCATGAGATTCAGGCCTGGAAAAACTTAGGACTCTGTTACTAGTGTGGCAAATTGCCCTGGGTATATCCATCAGTGTCAATACTGGATAAGTGCCGCACATCAGGCACTGGCTGTTTGAGGCTTTTGACATGAGGTGGAAGAGGGTCACCCCAAGGCAGAAATACTTCAGGAAGTGATCTGTTTTCTGCATACTTAGTTAGTGACCCTGAACACAGCAGCCACACAGATGGTGTCAGGTCCCACTGAGATTCCAAGGACACGGCCAACGATCTGATTGATGTTACACCTGTTAAGACCCGTGGGAGTAACTAATGGCATGTGTCTAATGAAATTCTCATTTGTGACTTCCCCTCTTCCATTACATCTAAGGTCTTTTTAGCCTCTACACTTTGCTCCTGACTCAGAAGAAAATCACAAGCCATTCTCTGTCCACACACTAATTGGTGTGATTATGAAATAAAATACACCTTCTAGACAAAATTTTTAAAAATGCGATTTCCATTTGTCTTCGCCTGGTTTAGAAATGTCGGTCACTCGCCCTCACACATATAACAAAAAAAAAACAAACTTTTTTGAGTGGGAGGAAGGGGCCCACAAGATCTTGCCTCCCCTGAGGTGATTTTGGGAGGGTTGGTAGGAGAAATACCCTAAAAAGGTCTCTTTTTGGTCTTATCTCCCTACCTTCTGAATGTTCAACTAATTAAAAAAAAGAATAAATCTGGTCGATATTTTTGAATGAAATGTTTTATCAAAAATGACTGTTTTAATGAAAAAAACATTTTTTCTTCACATTTTTCCTTTTTTACATGAAACACAGACTTGGAAAAAATCGGGCTATTCATTTTCATTTTCCCTCCCACTTCCTACCCCACCCCCTTTTCAGTGGCAAAGTGTTCAAAATCAAAAAAAAAAAGGAGAAAAAGGGGAGAAAGTAGGAACAAAGAACCTTTGGGAGAATGAACCCCAAATTGTTGCTTTAACTGCTCAAGTAGTTGACCACTTAATAATTAATTAAATAAAATAACTGAGTTTGCATGCTCCTCTCCATGTCCCGACACTCACTGGAGGGGAAAACTCCACCTGGGTCATTCTCACTCCTTCCTCCTGAAGCAGCCTCTGCTTGGAATTCCTGCTCCGTACTCCCAAGAAAAGATGATGGAGAAGTAATACAGCTTTAGGCTCTGTTAATTACTTCTGGACTGCCCCTCCGTGCTGGAGAGCACCCTGGTGGTGAAGGGTTCTTGGGTAAGCATTTAGCAATGTGGCTTCAAAAACTGTTCTCCTGTCTGGTGTTCTGAGACATGAGCATTATGGGAGCTGATGCAATGGAGTCTTCTGTAGCAGGCTGGTCCAGTGTGAGGCTTTCTGAGGAACTGCAAGTTTCTCAAGCAACCCATCTTGCAGTGCTTACTCAGACAAAACTCCCACTGTGGATTTTGACTACAAAAAGATGTGCAGGATTAGGCAGTGAAAGGATTAAGAGGTCCTGAGGCCAATTCTTCTTAATGTATGACTTATAAATCCAGACATCCATTATTGAGCTTGGCAGACAGATTAAGCAAGAAGAGAAAACTATTTCTTCTGAGTAATTCATTTAAGGTGTGTCTGGCTCAAGATGCCCCTGAGAAGAAATGCACTTAAGGATTTGAAAATTTCCACCGTGCCGTATAGCATGGAGATAAATGTGAAGGCCAAAGCAACTTTGCCCCCAAAACGCTGATCCACCAAAAAACAATCAAGATATAACATGTACCAAACACCTTCTCTTGTATGTATAATTGTGAAGCAAGACACTGGAAAAACCTCTCATCTGTCTTAATACATCTTTTGGAGTTAAGTCTACTTTATTGCCTTGCTGCAGATCTTCACAATTAATCTTAGGAATACTACCTGGTTATACTTACTACCCTTCAAATTTGGATTCATATCTGATTATTATTGTAACCCCTTTAAAATGACTAATGTTAGTTATAATTTGTAGTACAAATTACTCTCTCTAATGGTCCCAGCAGAGCTCAGGGTCCCATCTTGCACAAACACAAACTCTACTTCAGATGCTTGACAAGCTAAACAGAAAAGATAGACAGAGGGTGGGAAGAAAAACACCTCAGCAAATAGCCACCCATTCCATGACTCCTTCAGATGCACAGGTACATCCAGAAGAAGCATCTCTGCCTATAGCCTGGCTTTCAAACAAAAGCTATAGGCCAGACCCTGACACAAATTAGTGTGGCTCCACTGAAGCAGAAAAACTGGCCAACATTTGGATTTACCTATTTTATCCATGTCACCAGGACTAATTTCCTCTCTTCTTTATTCTGGCACTAAATCATTTCCCTTCCTTTGCAGCCCCACCCATTCTTCTCTATTCTACGAGTTATTGTCACTTTCTCCGGTCAGATCCCTGTTTACTGCTAGGCCTTTTTTCTCCTTCTCCGTTACCATGCCTTATCTTCTCTGTTTCCACCCTCCTCCCCTTCATACCTCTGTCCCTCGCTCCCAACCAGCTATCAATCCCAGCTCTCTCTCTCTCTCTGCTAATCCAATCTTCTGCCTGTGCTTGCCCAGTTTACTTCTTTCCTAAAGGCTTTATTCTCCCCTCAGGGACTCTGACTCTGAGGCAGTTTTTTTCTTCCGCCCCACCCCCTTCTTTCTGACATATTTTACTGATTTCAACCTCTTGCAATAAGAAGCCTGAGAGAAGAAATTAGTGCAATGACTAATGGACCTGCTTTTCAAGTGGCAGGGCTGCAGGGGATATAAAGATTTTGGTTCAAATCCCAGCCGGGGCAGATCCTTCATACCTGGTGATATCACCACAGAATTACTGAATGCTGCTGAATCCACCAGCACTGATCTTGATACAACTGCTTCTCTTCTCATCACAACAATACTTAGCTTGTAAGTTACCATCTGCTAGTATGTTCAGGTGGGTTAGTTGAACAGTCACTATCATATCTTCACTTAGACAGCTTTACAAAGACCATAGTTCCAACAGAACTATAATCTTAACCCCCAAACTTTGGAAAAACCCATTTTTTCTCTGGCACTGAAAATATTTTATATTGCATTATAGATCTTAGAGGAAATTGATAGGGTAGTTACATTTGCTAACAAAGGATGATGCCTCTTTCTGAGATTATTTACATACATGAAAGAAAGGCCTACCCCTTGTTTAAACAATAAGTGTCTTGGAGTTTTAGCAACTGTTACACAAGTTTTTCTAATTGCATTTCGGCATTTGATAGTTATTTTCTTATTAGTGGATAATTTTCATCTGCTAAACATTTAGATCCTATATTAGAAACTTCAAAGGCCTCAGAACTTTTATGACATTAATCTCCATCAGTGCATACCAAGTCACAAAAAAGAAAAGTCTAAACAGAAGGCATTCAAAGACAGACACCATGGAACAGTGAAACATGACTAGCTTCAAGCAATTATATAATAAACAGTAAACATTGCTCTCTTCTGTTGCCTCATACTAAGAGGTGCCCATCATTCAGTCAAGACAAGACTAATTCATTCCAGCCTTTCCCCTTCCTTACAACAACTTTGTCACTTCTGTTATAGTTTAAGGACCATAATTCTAACCTCAGATCTGTGTACATGGCTGCTGTGATGTGGCTATGAACAAGATTCAATGCTAGATGCAACATCTTGCACTGGGAAAAGAATCTTGGACTTAGAGGCGTGAGCAGCAGTTGCAATTACTATGAAGAATTTGTTCTATTATAAAACCAGTTATTTCATTTTTTAGTGGAAGGTGATATTCAAGGAATAGGTACCTCCTGGAATTGATGAAAAAAATGAGGGAGAAAAATTTACAAAACTGAAATTTCAATGAAATTTTTAATTTTTTTTGTATTTGATGCATTCTCATGCATATGTTAAGAAAACCCACCTTATCGTGCCAGCTAAGCCAAATGTGAGAGCTGGAAATCCTCTGTGAACTATTCTGAATGCAGACTCTTTTTGTTTCACAGCCAGAGAATGTCCCCAGAATAAACAACCAAAATCAACAGTCTGTTCTCACACAGAACCCCATTGTTTGCCAACTCGGTAGGAGCATTTCTAGAATCCGTTTAGGTGGGGCTTGAAGCTTGCCTCTGGAGTGCCCCTTGTGACTACTACCAGTGGAATGCACTAACTAACAAGTCGGCACCTATGTCAGACAAGCGAAGGGCTACCTTTGTTTACTTGGAATAATTCCATTCTTTGGTAAATTTGAGAATGTACTTTTCTGTGCTGTCCCACAATCCCTCTTCCTAGACATGCAACACTTTGGCTATTCCATTACCATGCAAATCCTACATCTTTTCACCATCTGTGTCTTTTGAGTTAACATTCTGTCATTTTCATTCCCATTTTAGACCTTGGACCTTTTTTTTTCAAATACAAGGGGAGCAGCAAGCTAGCAGGGTACCACATGAACATTACAAGATTGTTATTAGTAACAATTATTTGTATGACTATAGAAGCCCCTCTGAGGGACCAGGATGTCATTGTGCTAGGCACTGTACAAACACAGAGTGGCTTTGAGCCATTGTACAGCAGAGAAGATAAAAGAATTTGAATTTACAGGATTGACTGTGAAAGATGAGGCCAACTTCTGAGCTGGTATGTATTAGCATTTTGGCCAAGTCTACATTACATGGAAAATCAGTGCTGCCACAGTCGATCTTCCAGGGTTTGATTTAGTGGGTCTAGTGAAGACACACTCAATTGAACTCAGAGGGGGCCCCAGTTGGCGCTGGTACTCCTGCTCTTCATGAGGAGTAAGGGAAGCTGACGGGAGCATTTGCTTTCATTGACCTCCCGCTGTGTGGATGGAGTGAAAACTTACCGACGGCCGTAATTTATATAGTTGGAGTCACGTATCTTAAGACAATATTCTGCTGTAGTGTAGACAAGGCCATAGTGATTTACCCTAGCTGGAAATCTGGCTCATAATCTGTAATGGATGGAGATGCGGCTACAGTGGCAAACCTGTTGGTTTAATTAGCATTTTAGGATGCATTTTGGTATTGTACGAACAAGGGACAAGAATTATAGCCTGCCCTGATGAGAACAAGCAGGAGAGTAAGGGAGGAGAAAGATGTCTCTTTACTCCCTGGCGTTGGCTACCTGAATGAAGAGTCCCAGCACAGGTTGCAAAGCAGCTTCAGGAGAAATACTACTTCATTACATGCAGTTTTGCAGGCAGGAGAAGACAGCGGATGGGCATTTGTTCCACCCTGCAGTGTGCAGCTGAGTTGGTGCTGGAGGATGAGTGATCTTCTACTGGTAGGCACTAGAATACAGGCAGAACAGAACACATCTTCCCTCAAGCCATTGGGCTACTGTGTAAGAACTGTGTCTCCCAGTGTTGTAGTTTCCAACATCGTCTGTTTCTAGAGTAATACAGTTCTCCACCACCCCTACAGCTACAATTTGGCCCACGATAAACAAGCAAAGCAATATTTGCATTTAACTTCTGTTCCAGCTTTGGTAAAGTCTTTTATGCAACTCTTGGATATACGCACATGAGTAGAACTGGATAACTTTGGCACGTGGCATTCCAACTGAAGGCAACAGGAGGTTCTCTGTGAGCAGAAGAACTGCAGGACTAAGAGCATGTCTTCACTCACTGTGCTGGAGATTAATGTTATGGTGTTTGATTTAGTGGGTCTAGCATGGACCTGTAAATCGAATGCGGAGGGCAATTCCAGCCAGCACCAGTACTCCTTGCAGTCACATGGAATAAGGGAAGCGGACAGGTTTCTTTGCTCCTATTGGACCTCTCACTGAGTGGATGCTGCCAAGCTCAGTTTAAGGTAAGCCAACTCCAGCTATGTGTTCTACGTAGTTGAAGTTGTGTACCTTAAGTCAACCTTCTGAGCTTAATGTAGACCTGGCCCGAGTGTCTGTTTTGGAGCAGTTCTCCTACCACCAGGTCTTTCAAACTCACCTCATCCAAATACTCCTGACTTCCGAGTCCCATTCAATCAGTGAGACTATTTGAGGGAAGATGGCTACAGGATTGGGCCTTTTTAATCATATAAATACTTTACTAAAATAAAGAAAATATGTGACCTATGTAATATAGTAAGAGGGTTATTGCAGCATAGCTAAAATAACTTCTATTTCTGAATGCATATGTGTGTGTATCTACACACTCACACCCACATTCCTAAATGTGCATTTTTATCAGGTTTGTGCTAACACATCTGTGAGACCTGTAAGTGGAAGATTTTAAAATCAGTGTTTTAAGACTGCTCATGCTGAAAAAATTATCCTAAGGATCAAATGTCTTTTTTCAGTTTGCAATTAACACAATGATAGGAGAAGGAGGAGGGGGAGGAGGAAATGTAAGTGCCAAGGGATGGGAAATGGGAGGCCTCATTTCTTTTCCAAGATTAACTCTGGAGGCTGAAATAAAATTCAACCTGTTGGCTAAAATTTGGCTCTTTTCCTATTAAAATACCTCCCTAATCAGTTCTGCATGTTAGATATATATCAGACTGGGCCATACCTCTATGAGGAAAACAGAACTGTCGATTTCTATTATGTGAGTTAAGGTAGCCATGTTAGTCTATAACTTTAAAAACAAGGAGCAGTCCTGGGGCAACTTCAAGACTAACCAAAACATATCGAATCATGAGCTTTGGAGGGTAAAACCCACTTAGTCAGATGAGTTGGAGTGGAAATAAATAAATAATGTATGTTCACTCCAACTCATCTGACTAAGTGGGTTTTACCCTCAGAAACTCACGAATCTATATATTTTAGTTAGTCTCGAAGGGGCCCCAGGACTACTCATCGTGTTTTATGTTGCATATATTTCACGATTTTTCTTCTCATAGAGCTTGCAGTTTGCATAAAGAAATAAAGCTGAAAGAATGTCCCAGCCTGATAAACTTCAAACATTTCGATAATTTTCTAATAAGCACTTGAAGCAAAAAGTGAGGTGTATGATATTTGCTCATCAAAGTCAAAAGCAACCAAGAGTTTTGACACTACAGGGCACTTTAGGAATTCTCATAAATTAGCCATTGTAGGTTAGATTGTGACTTGGACCTTGCACGCATAAAAGGGAGTAAAGTGCTGGTTCCCTTTTCATCAAAGCAATTTGTGCTTAATTTCAGGCTTCTGCTTAAGTCTCACTGACTTTAAAAAGAGTTTTCATAGAATCAGCAAGGCCAGGGCTGGAGGGGTCTCTAAGAGAACATCAAGCTATGCTCCCCGCACTGAGATAGGACCAAGTATCTGAGCATATCTGACACGTGTCCTATCTTAAAAACCTTGAATGATGGGGATCCCACACCTTCCCTGGAGAGCCAAAGCTTAACTGTCATTAGTTATATGGTTTTCCTAATATCTAACCTAAATCTCCCTTATTGCAGATCAAGCCCATTATGACTTGTTCTACCTCTAGGGGACACGGAGAACAATTAATCAACATCCTCTTTACATATTGGAAGGCTGTCATCATGTTCCCCCTCAGACTTCCACCCAGGTTTTTTTAATCTTTCGTCATAGATCAGGTTTTCTAAACCCGTTATCATTGCTTAAATTACTGGTACTTTCCTGGTGCTTAAATGGTTTGCTGAAGTGAGCCCTAAGAGGGAGTAAGAAAGCCTACACCTACATAAGTTATCCCAGTGTTTCTTAAACTGTGTTCCGCGGCACACTGGTGTGCCATGAGGCAGTTGAAGATGTGCCATGGAGAAGAACAGAGTTCAAAATGGCTGCCCTTAAAGGGGCAGGCGACCTTTTTTTTTTCAATATCTTTCCCCCCAAACCTTTTTTTTAATAATTCCCCCCCCCCTTTTTTTTTGTTTTGTTTTGCTCAACAAAAAATTCTTGGTATTCCTCATGAAAAAAAATTGTTTGGTGTTCTTCTGTCTTAAAAAGTTTAAGAAATACTGGGCTATCCAGACCTAGGGGGTGGATGAGTAGGAATAAATGGGCTCCACTCCTAAATACTCCCTCACTGGAGAACATGGTCTGGGAGAAGGAGTATCCCTAGTTCCACCCCCTAATCACAGCCTGTGTAGCTAAAGCAGCACAATTTACCGCTGGTTTATAGCAACACCATATAACTACCTGCCCACTACCAGAGCAAGTGGAAAGCAGGGGTAGAACTGTGTCTCAGATATGTCTCTGAGGTACGTTGGTGCCCAGTGCTATGCCTGGGTTTGAGGTACTGGAAGGGGGGCCAAGGGACCTTGTCAAAGTGGATGGTACTGGCCCATATATTTTCCACTTGGGATCAGCCCTCTGCATCTCCTCCTGCCTCCCAAGATCTTGCCTCATTGCCAGGCTAGAAGCACAGCCTGGCCTGGGTAAGAGGGACCTGGGAAGCCCAGGCAACTGTGAGAAGCTGTGGACCTGCCACCTACTCCAAATGAGGGGCCCAAGGGTCAGAAATATAGGACAGGGATGGCTCTTGGGTCCTCCCACCCTGGGCAGGTGGATGGGCCCAGGGTCCCCAGCCAGGCTCCGGTTTCCAGTAGGACAGGGAGGCAGGGTAACAATAGAGGTGGAGCCTCCCCCCCCCCTTTTTAGGAAGAATCTGTCACCCTGGCCTGGCTGATGCAATTTGCACACCAACACTGGTTTGGGTTATCCCAGTAGTCACCCCTGAGCTCTCTGGGTATGTCTAGACTACATCTCTCTGTCACCAGAGGGATGTAAATTAGACATACCAACATTTCTAAGGAAGCGGGGATTTAAATATCCCCCGCTTCACTAGAATAAAAATGGCCGCCGCTTTTTGCCGATGTGGCAATTTGCCGGCAAAAAGCGGCAGTCTAGACAGGGATCGGTCAACAAGGAAAGCCTTTTCTGACCGATCCCTTATGCCTCATGCAACGAGGTTTACAGGATAGGTCGGAAAAGTCTTTCCTTGTCGACCGATCCCCGTCTAGGCTGCCGCTTTTTGCCAGCAAATTGCTGCATCGGCAAAAAGTGGCAGCCATTTTTATTCTAATGAAGCACGGGATATTTAAATCCCCGCTTCATTAGCAATTTCGGTATGTCTAATTTACACCCCTCTGGCGACAGAGGGATGTAGTCTAGACATACTCTCTGTGAAGAGAAATAAACAACAGTTTTACATATACTTGGCCACGTGTCCCATGTAACATTACCCAGTACTTTGTAATTATCAAGAGTGAATTTTCTAAGGCTCAGGCTGATTTCTTCCAAAGCCATCCTAGAAGTAATCAGTTCCCCTTCCACACTGTCTTGATTTGTGTGTTCTTTTGCCTTGCTTTTTCAGGACTTCTTGCCATTTATACCACCTACTCAGCAAGTTTCAAAGCAGTCTATATAGACTGACCACAGCTATATAGCAACCTAATGCTCACTCCAATCATCCTCAGCAATATATGGGTTAGATTACATACTCAGTGCCAGAAAAAATGATCTATCTCAGATCTAAATCATTAAGAATGACCCTCTGGAGACAATAATCTCTCCTAAACTTGAGAGCTACAGACAACTGTCAGAATGTTGTCTGGCTCTGGAACGTTTCCTCCTAACAAAGCCGGTTTGTGCAATCAATGAGGCTGACAAATTCTTTGAGATGCTCTCAGGGCCTAAAGCAAAGCATACTGAAATCTGTGGAAACACTCCATTGACTAGACCTTGGTGGGAAACTGTTTTCCTATCTCCTGAGAATTTTCAAGGAAGAGAAAATCAATCAGGTCAATTGAAACATTTCAATCGGTATTTTGACCATTTTTTTTTTCTTTTTTACTGGCCTTCATTTTACTGTAAATTAACCAAATGAAAAGGGTTTTTTTAACTAAAAACAGACCTCTTTAGTTTTGACATTTTCAAAACAGGGATATTTTGATTATTTCAAACTTTTTTTTTTAATTTTGTAATAGGAAAACTATGGAAACTGACCTTTTCCCACAACAAGCTGGCTTCAATTCAATCAATCACATTTTTCTGGTAAAAAAAACATTTTGTTGAAAAATTCCTAACCAGCTCTACCACTGACTTTATACATCATACCCTATTTTCTTGTCTTTTTCACCAGAGTACTTTCAAAACACATTTGATATAGACAATCTCCTTTTTTATACTACCAGCACAGTTTAAATTCCTGGCAGTAAGGAGAGGTTTGCTTGAGTTAAGCACGCTTGTGACAGAAATCCTTTAGCATCCATAATTTGTAAATAATAGAATAATTCTAAAAGTACAATGTGCTGCCTACGTTACGGGATCAATATACCGACAATATTTGTTTTTGAAAATATGGCTTTTCTGGAAAACAAGAATGGTCTTGAACTTTTTGTATTAAAGTGACCGTGAGAAGTCCTAACCTAGCTTGGGCCTCCATTGTGCTAGGCACTGTACATACTATTAAGACCAGACTCAACGGATGGTGATTTTTTCATAGTCTTACAAGTTCTTAGCCTGCAAGCTTTGTTCTTTCTTTGAAGCCATATTGCATTATTGCTAGTTTTGTGATGTAATTTCTTTGGGGGGAAGCTGTTGCAAGCAGAAAGGGTGTTTGCTTTGCCTTAATCTGTCTAACTAGACACTTGCTCTGCAGGAACTGGTGTTTTGGACGCGATGCCTGAAAGCGGGGATTGTGTGCATGATTGTGACAAAGCCAGGGATTGTATTCGTTCTGCTTGCTTGTTATGTTGCATGTGAGTCTACACTCCTGTATTAACTCTGTGTGTGTGCCTCAGTTTCCCTGGGCACTGCACCAGTACCTAGATGGTGATGGGAATTTCAGGGTGAGAGTCTCCCTCGTGCACGCAATGGCTGATGCTTTCTGTAACTTGAGTCGGGAGGTAGGAAGGGGGTGTAACTAGGCAACATCTTTTGCCTGGGAAGCTGGACAAAGGCCGGAGTTGGGGCTGGCTGCAGGGCTGGGGTGGGCTTCAGAGTATGTGAGTCAGTCTCACTGGCTTGGGAGTGCAGAGGTTGTGGTCAGAGCCCTTAGATCTGAGTGTCCTCTCCCCAAGATGGATTGTGCTGGCTGCCTCTGGATTCTGTGCAGACAAGTCTGTTCTACGCTGGACCCCTGTCAACTAATAAACTTTTGGCTGGCTGAGAGCCGTATCTAACTGCAGATTGGGGTGCAGGGCCTGCTGACTCCCCCCACGGCAGTGACAGTGATGATGTATAATCATCTCTGGTCCCAGGCTGCTCTCAAGTGTGTAAATTAAACAAAGAAGTTGCACTAAGAAAATGCCCATTGATTTCTCCTCCAGCTGGAAACGAACCTGCGAAACAAACAATGTCTGCTCCTGCTCAGAGAGGTCCCTGCCCAAACTAACCATCTAAGGACTAAACAGAGTAAGCAAATATGAGGACTGGTGTACACTTAACCCATCCTGAAATACTCCGCGGTGTGATTTTTTTAAAACTGACATAGCTACATAAGCCTTAATGTAGACGCGCTAATACCAGTATTAAAGTGCTTTGCTTCTGTGTTTTGGGCAACTGGTCCAAATTATATCAACAGAAGCACTTCTATGTTGGAATAAGCTGCAGCTCACTAGGAAGGTTTGCTGGTACAGCTTAAGTGGGTTGCGCCCACGAAAGCTCACGATACCATCTACATTTTTGTTAGTCTTTAAAGTTCTGCAAGACTATTCCCGTTACAGACTAACAGCACTGCCCCTGTGACACTTATGCCAGGAGAAATGTTCTAGTGGAGACCAGACCTTATTCTAGCCACTCTTTTACAGATGGGGTGTGGTGTTCTTTGATCACCCACTGGATAAGGTGCTTGCAAGGTCCCTTTATTCTGTGCCAGGTTCCTGCTCACTGTGCATCACCACAGCACCCCAACCTGACACTCCATCTAGAAAGCATAGCCCTTAAAGGCACAGTCCACAATACCGCATAGAGAACCGAGGCACAGAGAGATCAACTGATTCATTCAAGATCTTCCAAGCAAGCAGGTGGAGAGGCAGGGAATTGAGCTAGACAAAATATTCTGGGCAAAGTTCTGTCCATTACAAGTCTGATGGCAGCTTGGGATGCGTAAACCGCACCTTCCAAAATATGGCCCATGATCACGTGTAACTCTTTTAAAAACAGTAGTTTTCCAGAAAAAAACCTCCCCATTACTATGGCTATTAGTTTTATGCAGCAGAGGAGGGAATGATTCTTTCCGCACAAACTATGCACACACACGAAATCAAGCTAAGCATGGTTTCTTCTTTCACTGCATAATGCTGAATATCCAGAAACTGATAATAAACTTAAACTGAGCATGTAAATGACTCCTCAGCGCGACCCTTCTGACTGACAGTTTCCTACGACTCTCCAAGGGACATGCTAATTGTCTCCCCTACAGAAAAATCCAGCAAACCCCTGTGCATGCTGGAAAGAGAAAACAGAGCCAGAGACTTCAGATGAGTGCTTCCCAGAACAGCGCGCCACTTTCAGAGAAACCCTGTCAGAGCCCAAACACTATGCCCTGATGACATCACCATCTGCAATGAAATGTGCCCTGGGAAGAACAAGCCAACTGTACAATAAATCCTCACTCTCTCGGTGTTGCCGCTGATCCAGCTAGACAGCTCCTTCTTGCATCTCTGCCTTTCCATGAGCTGTCAAGAGACATAGGCTAGTGCTCTGACCAATCATTCCTAGATGGAGCCGCAGCCCTGTTCAGCAGACCCTCGCTCAAGCCTCCACTTCAAACCTCTTGCTGCATGTGCCATGTTCTTTATCACCAGGCACCTTTCCTTCAGCTATCGCCTCAGCTCCCACAGTGAGCAAATTTAGCAGCCTTCCCAATATGGAGCCCTTCCTACAATGCTTCCTGGACAATGCAGAACTCGAGAGGGCTCCCAGAGTTTCCTGCCACCTCACCATCGATTCCCCTTCCACAGGCCTCAGGACATTTCTTTGTCTTGCTTCTGCCCAAAGTCTCCTCATTCCAAGGAGGTACAGCGTTATTCCTTGTGTCTGAAATAGGCTTCAGCTAGGTAAGAAGGGCTATTTCTGAAGCCTGTAGAATAAAATTCCTCAGGGTGTCCTCAGAGGCTTTCTCGAGGTGCATGGTGCTGTCCAGGGCAAAGAGAAACAGAAGGACATCTGCTGAGGGGGATGATTTTGATCTTCAAAGCGCTCCTTCATCAAACACTACAAAGTGTCTGCACATTCAAAAATGGATACTACATAGGCCAGTTGTGTGAGCTGCTGCTTCACACTGTGATTTAGTTCTGCCAACAAACTTCTCTGAGTTGTTACTCTTAATTCCCCGCAGTGCCTACAGTTGGTTGGATGGGGTTTTGTGTCACTATTTTGTTACTTGCCTGGTCTTCTCATACACATCCACCAGTTGGAAAGATAATAGGTGCAAATGTTGGTTGTTCTTTATCCATATTAGCATTTGCTTATTAAATCTGGACATTATTAGTTTGATTCCTGTCTGTTATCCCTGCACCTTATAGTGCAATATTTCAGCAAGTTGGAGTGACAGTACACGTTGCACTAATGTGCACAGAACTTCCCAGTCGCTCCTATGGCTAGGTTAATGGGGATGTATATAAGAATTATTTCACCCATATGCCTACTCTTGATCACAGAAGCAATGAGAACATTTTAATTGATACCAATGAAAAATGGGGGCTCTAAGGAAAGAACATAGTTCTCAAAGTTCTGATTATAACATATATAACTGGCCATTTCCATAGACCAGTACACTAGATGACTTTATTGCTAGTAGTAGCAATAGTGAAAGCTGATTATAATTATTCATGCAAAGATAATTCTTGAAAATGCCTCTTTGCTTAACTCAGAAACATTTTCAGGAGATTGTTCTTTTTCTTTTTCTTTTTTAAAATAAACTGGAAAACAAAATGTTTAGCCTTTTTCGGAGGGTTTTCAGTTTTATTCCTTTCTTCTTTCCACCTCCTTTTTATGTCAAAAGAATGAAAGAAAGAACAACAACACCCAAAAAAGTTTCACAAAACATAAAAAGGCAGCCCTTTCTTCAAGGAGATTATAAGTGCAATTGATATGTAATAATAAGTCATGTAACACAGGGTGCGTCTACACTGCACTGTAATTTCGAGATAATTAGCATTATTTCAAAACAACAATGCGAGCATCTACACAGCCATTCTGTTATTTGGAAATAATTTAGAAATAACAGGCGGCTTATTCTGAAATCTGTAAACCTCATTCTACGAGGAATAACGCCTATTCCGAAATAGCTATTTCAAAATAGCTCCGCACAGGGCCATTCTAAGTTATTCCTCCCCAGTGCCTCCTGGGGCTCTAAATTGAGATAGTGCATCTACATTAGGGAAGCCTGCCTTGGACTAATTTTGAGGCTTCTCTGTAGTGTAGACGTGCTATGTCGAAATAAGCTATTTCAGTGTAGGCGTACCCACAAATGTTCACTAATAGCAGAACATTCGGAAAAATACAATGCGGGGGTGGGGGGAGGGGATTAAGGTTTCACATAGAAATGTGCTAACTTTGTATCACAAATGATAAATGAAGAGCAAAAAAATCTGTTTGGGGATTTTAATAAATCAAAAAATATTGTATTCTCCGCTGTAGAGCTAAGGGAGAGTTTTATTTTCACAGCTCTTTGCGCAGGCATACCACTTCTACTCCAGAAGACTAAATAAAGCTACAGGTTTTGAAATCAGAGATACCAGTATCAGTGACATATTTTAAACCCAAGATCACTTTTTTTTTGTATGAATAAAAAATAGCATCAATTCCTGGTGATTAACAGATGAGGAGATAATTAACTAAAGTGAGAATTCTATTTCTAAGAGCAAAGTCTACGTTTGTGGTCTAACACAACAGCTTTTCCCTGACATTCTGGAGAGGGGAGGAAGTAAACCGGGCCACTGACTTCTGCAGAGATGGACTCCACAAGTATTTGCAGTCCCCAGGGACTGACATCAACAGGACTTGGAAAACAGAAGCTCTGTTTGCTAGGGATGCTCTCTGTTCCCTTTGAAAAGTTCTTGTTCTGACCTTATATCAATCCTGTGAAAACTGGGACAGCCTCCAGCACTTTTAGCAAGATAGACCAAAAGCTCACAGGACAGTGTATAACACAGGCAATTTTAAAGTAACACTCTTCAGCGTAAGTGTAAACCTGGACAGGCGTCCCATGTAAGTTATTATCTTAAGAAAGCCAGGTCTGTTTTCTTTTTCAGTGCCATTATTACTACAACTTACTGGAAACAAATGGATATAAGTAAACTCTTGCACCATGGAAGCCACTGGGAACTTTGCCAGTGGCACAGCCTTGCACGCTATCTCCACATCATAAATAGCTACCCAGTTGTGTGATCAGGGGACAAATTTTCACCACGCACTCTCTTGACAATTTCTAGCCTAGATGTCCAAGTGAGGCATCCCACCCACTGCGCTCTCCCAATCCAAGTATGGTTTCAATTAGACGGATCCCTGACACTGAAATAATAATGCGCTTTGGACCAAATCTCGCAGACCCACCTTTTGCACCATTCAATAGGAGTTGTGCCTGCTGGATCTGCCCCTTAATCGCTGTCTTGTAAATTGCTCGGGAGCTACACAAGCTTTCCCAGGCTTTAGCTACTCTGAGAGTATCTCCACTGGGAAAAGGGAGGAGAACTGACACAGCTGGGAGGTGTCTGCCCATGTCTGACCCTAGGTCAACAGTGGGCTGTTCAGTTACCAGCAATGACCCAGGGGCTTCGGGAGTCCCACTTTACCTTCTGTAGGATTTTCACAGCCCCGCATTTTTCCAGTAGAATATTTCATCTCCCTCCCTCCCCCCACCGAGCGGCGCTTGAGAACAATACCTCAAATGTGATTTCAATTAGGTCAATAACAAATTCATGGAGGTTCAGCCCTCGCCATCTGTCCAGAGGGAATGAGACTCTGTGTTTTGTTTTGTTTTGTTTTTCTTTCTTTCTTATGAAACCCCTGCTTGACAAAAGCAGCTTCATAAATAAGAGAGATGAAATGGGCTGTATGGCCAAAAAAAAAAGAGTAAATTAATAGTGGGACTACCTCAATTCTCGGCACATCGCAGCATTGCATAAATGTATCACTTAGCATGGACATAATTTACCATGATTCAATCACATTTAAACACACTAAACAAAGACCTAGAGGACAGCATGGATAGCACATGAAGAGACTCATAAGTTTTTAGAGGAATTACGTTTGTGTGAAATAATAATGATACGAAAAACTTTAATTTTGGAAGTTTAGATGCTTTTTGCAATGGGCCAAACCGCATAGCTAATGCTGTAGATACAATCCAGCGTAACAGAAACAGAAGTACTATACTAAGATTTTTGTAGTTCAGTGGTTATTCATTTGATGTCACTAAAAGTTCTGCATACTTTACATCAGTGTTTCTCAACCAGTGGTACAAGTACCCTTAGGGGTACTCAAGAGAAGTCTGGGGGGACATCAACACAACGGAAATTTGGAGAAAACTAAATTTTTGTTTTAAGTTTTACAGCGCTTTATTATTTTTGTACTTTTTACACCCAAAAATGTCATTGCCCTCCTGGCTACAATTAAGTTGTTTAAACAAATTTGTTGCAATGGTAGAAAAATTGTTGTGGGTCTGAAAACTAAAGGTACTGGGGGTACTTATAATTTTTTTAAGGGGTATTTTATAAAAAAAGATTGAGAAACACTGCTTTACATACATCGATGGTTAATCACAGTAGTAAAAAAGGATGCAGCGTGTCAGATACACGCATTGCTTCCAAATAGCAGCCTGCAGGGCAATTAGTGGATGATAACAAAGGACAAGAAAAGCCTGATCCTTCAATTTTTTTCACGTGTGAATAACTTCAGTGGTACTGCTCACTTGAACAAACTTGGACCGTTTGCAAGTCTGGGCCCTTCATCAGGAAAGTTCACACACAAACCTTCTCTCTTGTCAGTGCAAGCAACTAGCAGCACCACGTCAGCCAAGAATGGACACCTGTGCTTAAATCTGTTCCTGTTCAGTGACGCGTTTAAGTTAGTGCTTAGCTTCAGACATGGGCTAAAGTCTCACTGAAGTCAATAGGACTTAACATGTTGGAAGCAAAGCCATTTGCTGAGTTGGGGCTGGCTGGAGTCAATGTGAAAAATATATGAGAGAAAGAAATAAAAATAGGGAGAGAAAGTACAACCATGGGCCTAATTTTGGAGAATCCCTCTGATAGATTTTTAGCTCTTTGAGCTAATGTATCAGCGAAGGGTGGAATCTACCATCATGCCCACATTGGGTAGCATTGAAGAAAACGGACCTACTTGTGGGCATATCTACACCATGTAGAAGATCGACGCTGTCGTAGTCGATCTTCTGGGGTATGAATTAGCGGGTCTAGTGAAGACCCGCTAATTTGAACTGTGAGGGCATTCCCGTTGGCTCCAGTATTCCTGTTCTTCATGAGGTGTAAGGGAAGTTGACAGAGCATTTGCTCCTTTGAACTGCCTGCTGTGTGGACAGCGTGAAAATACGATTTAAGAAAAGTAAACTCAACTACGTAATTAACGTAGCTGGAGTTGCGTATCTTACGTTGACTTCCCCCTTTTGTGTAGACCATGGAGTATAATGCAATTACATAAGAACATAAGAATGGCTGTACTGGGTCAGACCAAAGGTCCATCTAGCCCAGTATCCTGTCTGCCAACAGTGGCCAGCACAAGGTGCCCCAGAGAGGGTGGACCGAAGACAATGATCAAGCGATTTGTCTCCTGCCATCCCTCTCCAGCCTCTGACAAACAGAGGCCAAGGACACCATTTTATCCCCTGGCTAATAGCTTTTTATGGACCTAACCTCCATGAAATTATCTAGCTTCTCTTTAAACTCTATTATAGTCCTAGCCTTCACAGCCTCCTCTGGCAAGGAGTTCCACAGGCTGACTACACGCTGTGTGAAGAACTTTCTTTTATTAGTTTTAAACCTGCTACCCATTAATTTCATTTGGTGTCCTCTAGTTCTTCTATTTAGGGAACTAATAAATAACTTTTCTTTATCAGCCCTCTCCACACCACTCATGATTTTATATACCTCTATCATATCCCCCCTCAGTCTCCTCTTTTCTAAACTGAAATTTGGTGTCAATACAGGTGGCATAATCTGGCCTTTAATCCTTGCTGGTGTTCCATCATCATACTAAGAAGGGAATAGAAATGTATTCATGCCATAGTGGAAAAATATAGTTTTGTCTCAGTCACCGGATGCAAACCCAGAAAATAACATCAGAGCTCTTTACAAACATGGTAGCTTCTTATTTTATATTTCTGTGATTATTCAGGAGCATTTTCTAATGTATTCATATTCAAATACACCAGTGAAAGTACAATCACTTGCACTTCTCTTCTTTGCTTGACTTCTTGAGCCCCAAATGAAATCTCACTGATGTGTGATGTCTAATCTTTACATAATTATGGCACTATTTAAAGACTGGGAACACAGCATGGTACTCATTAGTAGTCCACCATCTCTGAGAAATTAAATTGTAAAGCCGGACTCACCTTTGATCTTTTGTGCCCTTCATTGAAGGCCAGGCAGGAATGCAAATTAAGACAATTTCAGAAGGTGGGCAGAAAAATAATCGATTGTAATGGTTACAAGTAATTAAGACATACAGCAAGAGACAGATATTGCGTATAATTAAGTGATTAACCCCAAGTGAGAGTTAAATTGGTCAGTGCAAACATAGGTGACAAAAAACATAAATGGTTTATGAAAAGTAGGATGGGATATGCAAAATTCCTCTGCATTGACTTAACTCTGCTTCTGCTGGAGTCAAAGAGAACTTTATCACTGGTTTCAGAGGGTCATCTCAGGCCAAAACTGAGCAATTCTGAAAAGCTCACCCATTAATCCTACCCAGGCTGTGAGCCAATGCCTTTCTGCTATGGCAACCTCCGCAAGATGGAGGACAAGCTCCAAGAGATTCTCCTCACGCAGAGGTCCTCCCACATCTCTAGGGGGGGTTTCACCCCTTGTGGAATAAAGAAGGGATTCAATTTTCCAAACCTAAAGATCCCGCCCCACAAACGATACTCAGTTAAGAGACTGGGTGGTGGTCAGGTCTACACGGAATCTGAAGTCCCTATTCTAAGAGCCAGCTCCCTGTGTTATGCTTATAAGAAGCACACGGGATCTTTTTCAGGGGAAAAGACAATATGCTGCATTTATTGAGAATACAGTAGAAAAGCAGTTAGTGTACACTTCATAAAGGCAAGCCCACACATACATGCGCGCGCACACACACACACACACACACACACACACACACAGGTCCTGCTGATGGTACATAGTTTCCAGTCTGTCATGGCTCAAGTCAGTCTTACTGGCCAGGGCACGCTGACTGAGTGAGGAGTTGGGGATCCTCTGAGGCTTGACTTTCAGGACTGAACCCAAAGTTCCAATGGCCAGAGCTCCCCTTCTTATACATGTAAATTCTCATTTGGGTCTATGGATATTGCAGTGTCATGCTGCAGTCATCCACCCTTAAGAGGTATTAATCTGTGTTTTCCAGAGTTATCCTTTGATGGTGATTGTCAGGCTTCCCAGTGTTGTCTCAATCTTGGTGGGGCTCTGCCTGTCTCCAAGGTTGTCAATGCTGCTAATTTAATTCAGCCTCCAGCCACAATGCATGTTTCCTCATTAGCTTCAACATTTCCACTTCTTCTTGATCCACCTGGGCATCTGTGATGGCTTTCACACTCACACCTCCTCCGTTGACACCACACAATTGTACAGAGTTTCAGACAAGATCAATACTTACTAGAAGACACAACTTAGTTTGTGATGCAAACAAGGGGTACAACTTAATTTGTAATGCTAACAGGAAGCAAGGCCTTGCAGTAAACAGTATCTAATCATGGGAGACAAAGAGAGAAATAGAAGCAGACAGAGCTTATAAGCAAGTCATTATATATGAAATCATTATGCATCATACTTATAGTCCTATAACCAATACTAACCAATACTAAAATATACATGTTTGCTACACCTGTGGCTACAACTCCATTGACTTACTCTGCAAGGGACTCTCCTGCCCACAGTGGGATTCTGTGGAACCCCAGTAACAAAAGGTCTGTAGCCTAAGAGGACATAACTTTGCAATCAAATCACCCTTTCCTCCTTGTGGTGAGGCGGGAGAGAGGTCAACATGGGCTGCATGCTCAGCACCGACTCAACCCTTACACCATGAGCAAGTCCCTGGGTCCACTGAGGCCCCTACCTGGGGCTAGAGACAGAGGAGTATGGCCCTACAAAGGCATCTGCCTCCTTAGAGGCTATGGGGGAAGGGGAAACCCCACCCTTCATAGTTTTTTGAGGAAGGATAACTCCGCCCTCCTTCCATCTGTAGATTATTACAAAAGTAAGGCAAAGGTTAATTAGTCTTTACGCAGAGACCTATAGATCAGGGAAACCTAAAGACATTATAGAAATCATAATCATGCTCCCCTTAAGGCTTTCTAGAGTAAGCTTCTCTGGTATTTAAATTCTCTCCCTTTGGTATTTAAATACCAAGTTTTGACCAAGAATATTTTAAATATCATTTAAAACAGAGAAAACAATTGTCTGGAGGGACAAATCTGATTATGTTGAAGTCAGTGGAAGTTTTGTCACTGACTTTAGTGGGATCGGGATTTTCACTCTAGATGGTGTCCTTGGAAACCTTACCGCAAAAATGTTTCAGGGTATTTTAGGTTCTGGCTCACTGCTATTTCCTCTATTGGACATTTCCTGTCATTCAGTGTTTCTGTCATCGGCATACACCTTTTGCAACAAAGAAAGTTATGGATTTCCATAAAGTCAAGCAAAGTGCTTCAGCCATAAAACTCACCCTCCTTTATGACACTCTGAGGAATGACTCATAATTCTCAATTTCCTGGCCAATAATACTTTCCTTGCACAAAACAGCAAAGCAAAACAATTGACATTATATGTGGTGGAAGGAACAAAAGAGAAAAAGTTTACTGGAAAAGAAAAAACGGGATCTGTTCTGTTAGATGACACAAGAACAAAGAGAAGTTTCGTCCTTCCAACATAATGGATCACTTGCCTTTGATTCTACTTTCTAAGAGCAAGTCTTCACTATCCACTGGATCAGCAATCGATCCAGTGGGGGAGGTCAATATAGACATGATAAATCGATCGCAGAGCACTCTCCCATGCACTCTGATACTCCACCAAAACGAGAAGTGTTAGGGGAGTCAATGGGAGAGTGTCAGCTGCCGACTTACCACAGTGAAGTACGTCAACTTCAGCTACATTATTCACATAGCTGAAGTTGTGTAACTTAGCTTGATGGCCCATGGTAGTATAGACAAGGTCTAATGCTGATGAATGAAGTCAATGGGGCTATAATGGGCACAGAAAGGTTCTGTGTGGATCAGTCTGTAGGATCATGGTCTATGTTTAGCTAAGGACTTCTTACTGTGACAGTTCAGTTAAATCTTATCCAAAAGACCAAAAATCTACTGACTGCAAAGTTTGTCCAGAACATCTCGTGGGCACTGAGTTTTCAGGTCAGATACCTGCTACTTCCTAAATTCTCACCTGACCAGAAATACTGCCAGTGAACACCCTTTTCCTCACAACATCTGATACTTCTTCTATTTCCAGCAGCAAACAGAAAGCATAGAGGTGCAAGAAAACAGAAATAGAAGGTTCAACAGAGCTCTGCTCCAAACTTATCAAAGTTTAATCTGGTTTAGTTATAAGGGGTTTTCCCCCTACCCCAGTTCCATAAAAATGAATTGTGTGTTCAGGATTTTTGGTCCTACGGTAAGTGAAGAAGATAAGAATCAAATTAGCTGAACACCTACAGAATGTGCACATATGGAGAAAGGCTTTCCAGGTAGGTCAGGGCTAGATTGTCAGAAGCACCAAGCTCCCATTTGAACATCTAAATAGAGGCCAGATTTTCAAAAGCCCTCGGAAGCTCTCAGGGTTGCACAGAGAGTCAGATTTTCAGAAGATGTTTTCTGTCCCACATGCTAAGCTCTTCTACAACTCAGATCGCTTATTTTGGTGTCAGGGGCCATGTCTACACAACAGCGTTATTTTTGGAATAACTGATGTTATTCTGAAATAGCAAAGAACACGTCTACACAGAAAGCCATTATTTCGACTCCTGTAACCCCCATTTCACGAGGAGTAAGGGAAGTCGAAGGGAGAGTGTTTTTCCTTCGACTTCCTTCTGTGTAGGCAGCGCCAAAAGCCAAAATCAGCTATCTCGACTTCAGCTACACAATTGACATAGCTGAAGTTATGTAGCCTAATTCGACTTTTGCCCGGCTGTGTAGACGTGCCCTAAAAGAGCTGCTGAAAATCTGCCCTTGAAAATCTAGCAGCAGGATTTTTATAGGGGAGACTCACCACCTTTTATATAACACCTCAGTGCACGATGCTATCGGGATCTGGCAAACATAGCATACACTCTTCAGCTATGTAGGAATGCAGGAGTGTCAGTTTCAATCAAGTCTTAAACAAAGCCAATATTTTCAGTGAAGGTAAACCTTCAGTGCTTAATATTTAATAAAAACATCCTGTTCCCATACACTGATTCTTTTCTAACAGTCTAGCTCTGCCATCAGAGGAGTGAGATTAAAAGGAACAGGCCTTTAAATTTTAGGAAAAGAAAGCAGTCAATGATTACGTTCAAGGCCAGATCCTCAATAGGGGAAAATCAGCCCTGCTTTAACGGTGATATCTTGATTCACACCAGCTTAGGATCTGGCCTGATGGGTTTAAAACTGATTTACATCTGTGCACTTGTGGTCAAGTGTCGTTGAAGATTTTTGAACATCTGCTTTAAGCTGTCTACAGACAATGTTTTTTTCCATTATAAATTTGTCTCTTTCCCCTTCCCCCCCCCTTTTTTTTTCATTGCTTCCAAAAGCCTGTTTGCTTTTATTGTACTTTGGTTATTTTTCACTCTTAGAGGTTTTGGGAACAGCAGCAGTGGAAACTAAAGCTATCTGGTTAAACTGGGGTCAGGCCTGGTGTAGCCAGCTGCAATCTGTGCTTCCCCACCCTGCTCCACCACTAACCTAAATTTTGACCTGCAGGGACCACCCCTACTCCTTTCTCCTGTGATAGCGCAGTCCAGATTTCTGCTAAGCAAACACAGCCAATTAGCTACAATGCCAAAAGAGCTATGTGTGAAAATATATACACATGCTGTCAAGTGTCTGTAACTTGTACTGCTGGAGAAAAACCAAGACCACCGAATGCATTTGGCAATCTGGAATCCAGGCATGAATCAAGTCACTTGGTCTCTCTTCTTTGCCCTGACGAAGGCTTCACAGTTTCAGCTGCAGCCCAGGTTCCAAAAAGGAGGTGCCTAAAGATGCCATGCTGCCTAGTGACTAGAGCACTGGACTGAAACCCAGGAGACCTGGGTCCTGGTCTTGGCTTGGCCACTGGGCTTCTGGGGGTACGTCTACGCAGCAACGTTATTTCGGAATAATTGATTCTGAAATAACAAAGAACACGTCTACACTACCAGCCTTTATTTTGAAATAAAGTTGAGCTGGAGAACTTCTTACTCTGACTCCCATAACTCTCATTTTACAAGGAGTAAGGGAAATCGAAGGAAGAGTGTTCTTTCTTCAACTTCCTGCTGTGTAGAGAGCGCCTAAAGCCAAGTTAAGTTATTTTGACTTAAGCGATGCAATTGACATAACTGAAGTTGCATAACTTAATTCGACTTTAACCCTGCTGTGTAGACGTACCCTGGGTGACTTTTGCCAAGTCATTTCACCGCTCTGTGCCTCAGTGTTCCCTGCTATAATATGGGGATAATAGTACGTGGCCTTCTTAGTAAAGCACCTAGAGATCTGTTGAGGTAAAGTGCTATATCAGGTGAGGTATTACTACTGTCTGGCTCCAAAATTCACATGGAGGACTGTAAATCAGTCCCCTTAATTCAAAAGGGCACAGCCCCCAGGACCTATGGTTGACTTCAGTGGGAGCAGCTAGGTGCTCAGCACTTTTAAAAGCCAGGCCATTGATTGGGGGCTTATCTATTGACGTAGAAGTGGGATTTTCAAAAGGATGTAAGAGCTTAAGGCATGCAAGTTCCATTGACTTCCTCTGAGACCTGTTCCTTAAAGCACCTAGGAAAATCCCACACTAAGAGCCTAACTTTAGGCTCCTGCTTTTGAAAATCTTGGCCTGTATTTAATTGTGGGTATATTTATTACATTAGCCCAAACCCCCAGGACAAGGTCAGAGCCTCGTGCTATGCACAGTATGTACCCATGTTCACAGATGGTCTCTACTCTGAACAAGTCGCTGCCTAAATGGAGAAGCCAGCCAGCCATAGGAAGGCTATTATCCCCATTCTATAGCTGGGGAGTTCTTGTCTAAGGTTCACGGGAACTCTGTGGCAGACTCAGGAATTGATTCCAGATCTCTTCGTCCAGTGACTTACCCACCAGAACACCCTTCCTCTCTATGTGTGGGGCTAGAGCCGTCCTTGCCCATACACAGAATACACAGCTGCTTAGGGCACCCGAAAATTTGGGGCAACACAAGGTCTTAATGTCCACCCACCTGACTCTTTCTATTCCTGTTCATAGAATTATAGAATCTTAGAGCTGGAAGAGAGCTCAGGAGGTCATCAAGTCCAGCCCCCTGCCCAAGGCAGGACCAATCCCAACTAAATCAAACCAGCCAAGGCTTTGTCAAGCCAAGACTTAAAAACCTCTAGGGATGGAGATTCCACCACCTCCCTAGGTAACCCCTTGGAGTACTTCACCACCCTCCTAGTGAAATAGCTTTTTCTAATATCCAACCTAGAACTTCCCCACTGTAACTTGAGACCATTGCTCCTTGTTCTGCCATCCGTCACTACTGTGAACAGCCTTTCTCCATCCTCTTTGGAACCTCCCTTCAGGAAGTTGAAGGCTGCTATCAAATCCCCCCTCACTCTTCTCTTCTGCAAACTAAACAAACCCAAATCCCTCAGTCTCTCCTCATAGGTCATGCACTCCAGCCCCCTAATCATTTTGGTCGCCCTCCACTGGACCCTCTCCAGTGCATCCACATCCTTTCTATTGTGGGGGGCCCAGAACTGGACACAATATTCCAGATGTGGCCTCACCAGAGCCAAATAAAGGGGAATAATCACTTCTCTGGATCTGCTGGCAATGCTCCTCCTAATGCACCCTAATATGCCATTAGCCTTCTTGACTACAAGGGTATACTGTTGACTCATATCCAGCTTCTCATCCACTGTAATCCCCAGGTCCTTTTCTGCTGAACTGCTACTTAGCCATTCAGTCCCCAGCCTGTAACAATGCTTGGGATTCTTCCATCCCAAGTGCAGGACTCTGCACTTATCCTTGAACCTCATCAGATTTCTTTTAGTCTAATCCTCTAATCTGTCCAGGTGGCTCTTCTTCCTCTCAAAAGTTTCTAGTTAACTTGCAAGCGGAAAAGCCTGCCAGAGCTATTGGCAGAACACTGAACCTGTGAAAGAACCATTCCAGTGGTAATGAAGCCATTTAACAGGTGTTTGACAACCCAAGGTATATACTGTCAGTTCCTGAATTCCCTGTGTTAATCTACAGGGCCTGAGTTTAAAATTTGCTTTATTTTCATTAGTGTCTTGCTGAAGATTATAAAATCACATTTCTAAAAAATCATCCCACCTCCCCCAGCTGCCATCAAGCATAGGGACACCAATACCACATAGAGCCCATAAATCCTATGGATGGCCACATATGGAGCCTCCAATTACAGCATTGGGGGAAGGGGGTAGCTTTCCTTGCGCCTGCTGGGGAATCTATGCACATCTCCCTGACAGGACGGGGACAATATAACCCTTTACTTTTTAGCTGTTGCTCTGTTTTGCCCTGAACTGGTAGAATACAGCCCTCCTGCCCATCTCCAAACACTGCAGTAGCCATGTGAAGCCAGGCGACTTAAAACGCCCGGGTGAAAACCCCTTAAGCAATTTTCATGGTTCAGGGGTGGCCATCAGACTTTTTGACACTTGGGTTGCTCACTTTAAGTTAAGATTGCAGGCTTCACCCGTTCATGACTCTTGTTGACCATCACTAACAGCGAAGGGTGTATCTACCCTGGAGTAAAAGACTTACAACACATCCAGGGCCAGTTGACTCAGGCACAGGGGGGTTAACAATTGCTGTGAAGATGTCTAGGTTAAAGTGAACACCAGGCTTTGGAACCCTCTCCCGAACTCAGCCTCCAGCCTGGTCCCAAACAACTACGCAGCGGCCAACTATTCATGCTGAGTTGCTGCATAGACCCTTTGGGCACCTTATCAAGGGAGGCCTGGAAGTTGATGAAGTCTCTGTTTGAAAGTGGTGATGGGAGGACCCACACAACTAATTATCAATGAAATGGAAAAGGGAGAAGGAGAAAGAGAAAAGCTGAAGGAATTGGCTGAATTTGAGAGACAATAAATGAATCTGGGCCAGTGGGTGGAGCGCTGAGCCGAGGACCAGGAGTTCTATCCCTGGCTCTGTCTGGCATTGTGACCATTAACTCTGGTTCCTTTCCCGGCTTTTGCCTTGGTTAGGCTGTCGGCTCTTTGGGGCAGGATCCATCTCCCACAATGGGTCTGTACAAAAGGGGCCCCGTGTCAGTTCAGACCTCTAGGAGCGGCTGTAATGATAAGAGTTTTGAAGCCCCTGAGTACAGAGGCTAGGCAGTGTCTACCCTGGCAACCTAGGAAAGCAAAGGAAATCTGGGAGCTGACCAGGGGTATGTCTAGACTGCATCCCTCTGTTGGAAGAGGGATGTAGATTAGGCAGGTCGACATTGCAAATGAAGTGGGGATTTAAATATCCCGTGTTTAATTTGCATAAAAATGGCCACCGTTATTGCCCACTCAGCCTTTTTCGACAGATCCTGTGAACTTCCTTGCAGGAGGCATAACGGATTTGTCGAAAAAAGGCTTTCTTTCTCAACAGATCCACCTCTAGACTGCCTCTTTTTGCCGACAAAGTGCTGAGTGGGCAAAAGCGGCGGCCATTTTTATGCAAATTAAGCACGGGATATTTAAATCCCCACTTCATTTGCAATGTTGACCTGCCTAATCTGCATCCCTCTGCCGACAGAGGGATGCAGTCTAGACATACCCTAGAAGTCTTTCTATTGACGTCAACAAGTGTTATGCCTGGTCCCCGTTGCCTCAGCCTCCACCAGCAGGCAGAGCTCCTTGTCGGTGACAGACAGGAGGATCTGTTTGGGGTGGGAGAAATTTTAACTTTTTGTCCATGAACCTCTCAGTACATCCAGGCAGGTACCACGTAGAAGGTTTTATTTAATTATAGTCTGGTTTCTGGTATACAAAGCATGCCTCCCGATGCTGCTCGTCTTTAAAGGCTTTGGTTAATATACCTGAGGATGCATTTGCCAAAATCAAAAACCCTATGACCTGGAAATTGCTGAGTCTCAACTGCTTTGAGTCCTTTGAAGTGAACATCCTTGTTCCTGTTGCAATTACTTCTTATTAAAGACATAGTCAGGAGAACCAGACTACAGCAGTCCCGCCTCGCAGATAACATGAAGGTGCTTTTTCTCTGCCCTGAGCTCCAGGAATCATCATTGTGTTTGCTGTTTTTCCAAGCCCTTGCCACTGCTAGGGCAGCTTGAAATGTTTTGACTGCACATTTTTCCCTTTGGAAAGTGGCTCCTTTCTAAACTGACGTTTTTCCCACAGGGAAGTGTCAAATTCAACTAATTTTTTTCTTATTTTGAGAGACTCAAAATGAAAAGTGTAAATTTCAAATGGGCAATTTGAAACAAAATGATTTTTTTTTGTCTGAAAGATCAGTGCCAGGCAAATCTTTTATTTAAAGCAAAAATGTCCAAAGGTCTGGTTTGATGTTTCCAAGTCAGTTTTTTGCCTTTGCTGAAACTTTTTGATATTTTGACACTCTGTTCCAATTTGGAATGGAAAGTAATCTGGAAATGTTGATAGAATCACAGAACGCTAGAACTGGAAGGGGCCTCGAGAGGTCATCATCCAGCCCAGTCCCCTGCCCCCATGGCAGGACCAAGCACCATCTAGATCATCCCTAATAGACGTCCATCTAAGCTGCTCTTAAATATCTCTAGTGCTGTAGATTCCACAACCTCCCTAGGCAATTTATTCCAGTGTTTCACCACCCTGACAGGAGGTTTTTCCTAATGTCCAACCTAAACCTCCCTTGCTGCAGTTTAAACCCAGTGCTTCTTGTCCTATCCTCAGAGGCCAAGGAGAACAATTCCCCTCCCCCCCCACCCTGTGACACCTTTTAGATACTTGAAAACCACTATCATGTTCCCCCCCCACACACACACAGTCTTTTCTTTTCTAAACTAAACAAGCCCAATTCTTTCAGTCTTCCTTACAGGTCATGTTTTCTAGACCTTTAATCATTTTTGTTGCTCTTCTCTGGACCGTCTCCAATTTCTCAACCTCTTTCTTGAAATGTGGTGCCCAGAACTGGACACAATACTCCAACTGAGGCCTAATCAACGCAGAGTAGAGCAGAAGTATGACATCCCATGAAAGGATAATTCTGTTTTGTTGTGGGTTTTTTTTCCCCCAAATAGTTTTAGCCATTGCTTTACTATTTGGTTGTACTATAGCCGCCTGCTCTGTACAAGGGATGGAGTCGGGGCCAATCAGAGGGGAGCCAGAAGGGCTGTTTGGCCTGGGCCTCAAGCTCAAAGGAGACCTCAGATTTGGACACATGTTAATTTGGGGACACTTCGTAAGTTTCACAACTTGTTTTTATGCACATCCCTATTGGATCAAAATGTGACCCACTCTCTCGGCTTAGAGTTGTGAACTTAAGAAAATAAGGGATGTAATTTGGTAAAAGGCATAATTTTTTTTGTTAACTGATATAGATGTTTGTTCTATTAAAGAGTAAAAATGTTCAGAAATATTAATACAAATATCTCAGCTCTGATGACACAAGATTAGACTGTGATGAACGTGTCCTCTCAGATCAGCTGATTATATGAACAAACCACTGCTTGTGGCTGGTGCTGGATCAGTGGGGTCATTTTTTATTTTTATTGTGGTGAGGGGCCTCAGAACCTGGAATTGGCTGGGCCTCTCTGGAGCTCTGAGAGGGCCTGGATGGAGTGTGGATCTGCTACCTCCAAAATAATGCCGAGAACAAAGCTGGCCTCGGAGACTGCTTCCCTGCTGCCCCTTTACTTATGAGAGAGGGACAAACACCTAATTCAATGACTCCAAGGCTGAACGCTGCTGTGCTGACCACCATGGCACAACTTTATCAGCATGAGTGTGGAGAAAAGCAGAAGAATTACTTCTGGTGTCTTGGGGCACGTCTACACAGCAGGGCTAAGCTTGAAATAAGCTACGCAACTTGAGCTATGCCTCTTGCGTGCCTAAAGTTGAAATAGCTTATGTCGGCTTTTGGTGCTGCCTACACAGCAGTTATTTCAAAATAGAGGGCTCTTCCTCCCGACTTCCCTTACTCCCCGTACAGGCTACATCTAGACTACACCTCTCTGTCGACAGAGAGATGTAGATTAGGCACGTCGAAATTGCTAATGAAGCCAGGATTTAAATATCCTGTGCTTCATTAGCATAAACATGGCCACCACTTTTTTCGAAACAGCTTTTTTGAAAAAAAACAGCAGTCTAGACACGGATCTGTTGAAAATAAACCCTTTTTCAACAGATCCTGTATTCTCAAAAAATAAGGTTTACAGGATCTGTCGAAAAAGGGTTTATTTTCGACAGATCCACATCCAGACTGCCTTTTTTTTCAGAAAAGCTCCATTTTGAAAAAAGTTGTGGCCATGTTTATGCTAATAAACATGGGATATTTAAATCCCGGCTTCATTAGCAATTTCAACGTGCCTAATCTACATCTCTCTGTCAACAGAGAGGTGTAGTCTAGACACAGCCACAGTGAGGGTTACAGGCGTTAGATTAAGAAGCCCTTTATTTCTAATTTATTTCAAAATCATGGGCTTGCCATGTAGATGCACACTACAATATTTCAGAATAACTGACGTTATTCCAAAATAATGCTGCTGTGTAGACATAGCCTTGCATATAACACTCCTGCTAATACATCCCAGAATGATGTTTGCTTTTTTTTTTCCAATATTGCCTCATATTTAGCTTTGATCCCTATGACCCCCAGATCCCTTTCTGCAGTTTTCCTTCCTAGGCAGTCACTTCCCAGATCTCCACAGAACTGAATCATATTTGTGGGGGTAGTGGGGCAGAAAGAGAATCCTCAAGATAGGAAAGATTCTTCCGCCACGCAGAGTGTGGTTGGATAGGTTGACAATGTTGCTAGGTGAGTTGAAGGTACCAGGATTGAAATATCCTGAGGCATATAGGAGTTTGGACAGTTTATTGTCCTTTTTCTTCTGAAGGGAGAGGAAGTAAGCATTGTAGGGGGCTTGTTGGGTTTCAGTAAAGTCCAGCCAAGGGGAAGTGTGTGCGGAAACTTGTTTTTTTATGAGAGTCTGTGGAGTTCTGTGGAGATATGGAAGCCTGTTTTCACTGCCTCCGTCTAAAGAAATATTTCCAACTCACCAATGAACAACATACTGACCATCCAGCTCCCCTCCCCCCTCCCCGGGCAAACCCCACAACAGGAAGGTATCCATGTGGACCCCTCCTGATGGTCATAACGAGAGTCTTGACTTGTACATCAATTGCTTCTGCAAACGTGCACAGGCTGACGTTGTCAGCAAACAATATGTAACATATAACCTCAGTCATACAGAACTCAATGCTATACACAGCCTCAATAACAATTCTAACATCATAATCAAAGAGGCTGACAAAGGGGGCACGGTAGTCATCAGGAACAGAACAGATTATGAACAGGAGGTTGCCAGAAAACTCACCAACATCAGATTCTATAGGCTTCTCTCCTCTGATCCCACTAAAGAATAGCAAAAAATCCTAAACCATCTGCTCATGAAACTTCCTGCTATAACTCAGGACCAAATCTATACAAACACAACCTCAAATCCCCAGCTAGGACTTTTCTATCTGCCACCCAAGATTCACAAACCTGAAAATCCCGGATGACCCATCATCTCAGGCATTGGCACACTTACAGCAGGATTACCTGGTTATATTGACTCTCTCCTCAGACCCTATGCTACCAGCACTCCTAGCTATCTTTGAAATGCCACCAACTTCCTGAGGAAACTACAGATCATCAGTAATCTTCCTGAAAATACCATCCTGTCCACCATGGATGCTGAAGCTCTTTGTACCAACATTCCACATGATGATGGATTACTGGCTATCAGGAACACTCGCGCAAAAAGAAACGGCAGAAAATATGCTAATGATGTCACAACTCATGCTAATGAGTCCCTCATTAGCATATTTTCTGCCGAAAAAACTCGTAGTGTAGACGTAGCCTAAGTGACAATATTTCCCCCCTTTTTTTTCTTCTTTTTCCTTTTCTTTCTCCGCTATTTATTTGGAAACTAGACCCCTTAACTCCATTCATCTGAAGAAGTGGGTTGTGCCCATGAAAGCTCATGATACCATCTACATTTTTTTTTAAAGTCTCTAAGATGCTGCAAGGCTATTGGTTTTTTTAAAACTTTTTTTAAGTCAAAATAGCTTATTTCAGCTTTTGGGCCTCTCTACACATCAAGAAGTCTGAATTAGAGCACTCTTCCTCTGACTTCCCTTACTCCTCGAAAAATGAGGGTTACAGGAGACAGAGTAAGAAGTCCTCCAGCTCAACATTATTTCAACATGATGTTGAAATAACTGCTTGCAGTGTAGATGCAGACTATGTTATTTCAAAATAACTCCAGTTATTCCACAATAACGCTGCTGTGTAGACATTGCCTCAATGTCCTTGCAGTTTAACTTTCTCATATCCTTTATATGGATAATTTTAACTGGTTTAAAATGAACAAAAAAAAATTAATAGCTATGCATATATTGAAGAAAGACTCTACAACCTCCATGTAGTAAGGAAATGTGCAGTAGCATTTGTTTGCATGCACAGATGAGGGAATTGCAGGCCTAACAATCTGAGCTTCATATACAGTGGTCTCTCATTTGCTTTAAATAATTAGCTGTGGTTCCTACCGTATTTCTTACTTTGCCATGCTTACTCATGGAATTTCCAAGAATATGGCAAACAAAGAGGCAAAACAACTAGGAAGTTGGGTCATTTTTAAAGATTGACTGCTTATACATGCGACCCTTTGTAGATGACCCTTTGTATATGACTAAATGACATGGTTAAATGACTTTTGTTGTTGTTGTTTGAATTTGTTTCTGTCTAGGAAGGAGTATGGCAGAAAGAGATCTGGTGGTCATAGTGGACCACAAGGTAAATATGAGTCAACATTGTAAGACTGTTTAAAAAAAAATGTGGGTTGTGTTAGGAGTGTGGTAAGCAAGACATGAGAAATAATTCTTCTGCTCTACTCTGTGTTGATTAGGCCTTAGCTGGAGTATTGTTTCCAGTTCTGAGTACCACATTTCAGGAAGGATGTGGACAAATTAGAGAAAGTCCAGAGAAGAGCAACAAAAATGATTAAAGGTCTAGACAACATGACCTATGAGGAAAGAATGTAAAAAAAATTCTGGGTTTCTTTTGCCTGGAGTAGAGAAGACTGAGAGGGGACATTTTATGTATTTTAAAATCATTATCAAGGAAGAGGGGGAAAAATGTTCTTCTTAACCTTTGAAGATTAGACAAGAAGCAATGGGCTTAAACTGCAACAAGGGAGGTTTAGGTTGGACATGAGGAAAAACTTCTTGTCAGGGTGGTTAAGCACTGGAATAAATTGCCTAGAGGTTGTAGAATCTCCATCATTGGAGATTTTTAAAACTAAGTTTGACAAACACCTGTCAGGGTTGTTCTAGTTAATACTTAATCCTGACTTTTGTGCTAGACTAAAAGACTTCTCAAGGTTATTTCCTGTTCTATGATTTTATGATTCTATGTGAATGCAAAGATTTATATATGGGTGTCTGCAAATTCTCCAACCTCATTCCTTCAAGCAGGCTGAAATTTCAGCCCCTTTACCTATAGCATCTCCTATCATCAAAGCTGCTAGTGTAATAGCCATCAAAACCATTCCAATGAAATACCATAACAGACACAGCTTTTTCCCTCTCTGCTATGTTAGCATGGTTAGCTTTATTACCAGTGTCCAACTGATCTAGCAGCAGGATCTAACATATATTTTAAAATAAATATTAGAAGACCACAGCCAAAAATCTCGGCAGTAGCAGGAGCTCCAGTTGTTCGACCTATCTAGCTCTGGGGATTACAATGGCTAATCCAATGCCCCCTAAAGTCAATGGAAGGACTCCCCATGGGACTCAGGGTGAGAATGAACAATCTATTCAAGCAGATTTTTGACTCTGCTTAGAGAAGAGACACTCCTTTGACATTGTAGTGAGGTAGACAGTATATATGATGAATCTACATTGAATAAGTGAGTTAGCAGGACTCTCTTGTGACAGGCTCTTTGCTGTTAAGGATGGTATTTTCAAAACTCAGAGGTGACAATGAAACCCCAAAATGAAACCCCCAAAATGCAGAGCATCTTGAAAACCCCATCCTCAAACACCATGCCCTACAGCTGGAGAAAAATGTTCTGACTGAACACTGTTCTGTTCCCATAGGCTGATTTGACAAAAGAGAATGGATTCTGGCAACATTTTCCACATATTGTTATTGAAATGATTCATTATTTTCAGCTTTTTCATGTTGACTTTTGTTATTAATCATCCTTTTAATAATAAAACAGTCAAAACATTTGTTAACAAGAGGTAAAAATAATAACATGAGCTGTTTCAGTACTGTCGAAATGACATATTGTTTCTGATTTTGCAAAAGGAACTTCATTCCATGGGCACTTCAATATCTTTTTCCACCCAGAAATGGGGTGGGGGAAGAAAATATCACAGAATTTTAGCAGAACGGAAATTCTGGCCTTCCACCGGCCTTACAACACATCCTTCCACCTTTCCCTTCAGTCCTGGAGAGCTGAGGGCTGACATCCCATTGGTTAGTCATTCCTCCAGTAGTTGTAAACAATCTGTGCTTTTTGACTTATTCTGTATAGGACATGTATGCCGCCGAAGATGGTAGCATGTTTGAGGCTTTCAATCCAAAATGTTTACAGCTTATAATGAAAACCATAAGTTTCTTCATTTACCCAAATCTGTATACATTCCTTTGACCCACAGGCAAATAGGAGACCAAGGGGGGAGTTCATAGTGATTAATCATTTTGTATTTCTGACAGTTTAATGAGCTTCTAGAAGTGCCATATTGGCCAGACAAATACAAATGCAGCTTTTTCTTTTTATCTTCTTCTTTTTACACAATCTAGCAATAGCTTTACATAGGTCTAGAAGTAAAATAGCTCCTCAAGTATTATCGATGTGACTGAATGCAACTGTACTTCTTTATTTTGCAGGCTGGGTGATTGTTTCAGCCTTATCAATGAATATACAAAGAAACAAAACATTTAATATTTTCTCAGTAACCTAGATGTCATTATGTTTAGGAAGGGGAAAAGTTTATTTCTCTTAGGCTATATTAATCTTCTTGGAAAGCCCAGCCCAGAGGTAATGAGGAGCAACAGAAATAATACTCCGCTATGTGAAAGAGAACATGCAGCCAAATCTGCTTGCTTACAGACAGATGGCAACTACAGCCAATGTTCTGAAACTACAGCTGTGCGTCTACGATCTCTCAGATCTATGTGTGTGATCAGTAAAGATTTTCAAATTATCTAACGCAGCACAGTCTCTTCGAGATTTGGTTCTCCAGACTTTTTTATTTTTGGTTGTTTTTCTTTTTGCAGGACCACATGAAACTCACCCAGAATGCAGTCAAAAAGAAAACAGCTTGCAAGCTTTTTTTTTTTTTAAAGTATTGTGTGTGTGTGCACACCCACACAGAAATGGTCTTCATTTTCTCCCATGAAGAGCAATTTGCACACACTCCCTGCCTCACAGGGACAGCTGGGAATTCACCCACTGGAAGGAAGGCAGGAGACAGAGTAAACCATTGCTCTGCCTTGGAGGGCACCTCCCGGGTATCTCCATTCTTTCTCCTCAGAAGGGTGCAGAGGATGGATGAGGATTCCCTCAGTACAGCAAGGGTTAAGCATAGCATATACCATTGTACCCGCACTCCAGGGGCAGATTTCCCACAATTTAAGCACAAGCCAATGCACAGCTGCATCCACAGGACAGTTCAGGGTGGTCACCCCAAGCCCCATGCCTGGGGAGATCCCCATGGCAGCCACCTCTGCCATCCTATGGACAGAACTCATGGGGTCTAAGGCAGCCTGGGAGATTATGTGAGGGGCCTGGCATGACCCAGCAGCCAACTCCCCTCCCCTGCCCACTTCCCATTGCGCTCCACTCCACCCGGTTCCAGCCCCAGGGCGCTCCTTTTCCCATTTGCCACAGTGAAGCAGAGCACAGTGGGCTGGGAGAGGGGCCGTGGAATGGAGCAGAGCAGGATGCCCGGTTACTATGGCTCCCACCACCATGGTGAGTGCAGGAGGGAGGGCCGACCCCAGCTGCCACACTGCCCTAGCCCCGCCCCCAGTAATCCCTTGGCTCACATCACTCAGAGGAGGGGGCTTCGGGCAAAGGGATGCAATGGGGGTGGGAAGGGGTGGAGCAGATACTGGAAGAGGCAGGATGGGGGCAGAGAAGGGGCAGGGCTTAGTGGAAGGGGTGGAGTTGGGCCGGGAGTGGAGTAGAACAGGGAAGGGCCTGTGGATTGCCCTTGTCCCCGTGCCTAGGCACTGGGGAAGGGGGTTGCCTTGGGCCCTGTGCCCCCCTAGGGATGACCCTGCACAAATGCACACATCCATTTGCATGTGCCAAGACTATACATGGAAATACCCAATGTGCATGTGCAAATTGGGTTTTTGTGTGCCCAGCCGGCCAGATTGATGCCTCATTAGTCATGTACAAATGCCAAGCCTTCACCCGTGCAGGTAGATGGCATATTTGCAATGCCTGCATGGTGCAGCTATTTGCCAATTTTCACGATGCGGCCCTTTATTATTTTGCAGTGACAAATGTTGAATGGCATCACTCTTGATTTTGTTGGGTGGGAGATAGCGAGATTTGGAGAGGGGCAAGAATGAGACTGACTCTTCCTTCATACCTTCCTTGCTCCTCTGCCCCAGGAGGTCCCCTGCCCTTCCCTGTCACGTTCCATGTAACCTCTTTGGGCTGGAGAACATGAGATAAAGCTCCATTCCCACCTTTAGGTCTCTTTAGGTCTCTCACTCAAAATATCACTGGGTCAACCTCATCCTTCTGATCCCTGAGGCAGATGGTCCCATGCAGAGTAGATGGGCTGTCAGTTGCCCATTGTCACATACAAGTTGTGTATCCAGGAGCCCTATCTCAGCAAGATCGGGACTGACAAAGTACCATGAGGCCTTGTCTCCACTTACTGGGAGATCGACACTATGGAGATCAATCTACCAGGGTTCGATTTAGTGGGTCTAATACAGACCTGCTAAATAGACTGCTGATTGTGACCCTGTCAAATCTAGTCCTCCACTGGGTCATGAGGAGTTAGGGAAGTTAAAAGGAGAGTTACTCTCACTGACTCCTTGCAGTGGGGATGCCATGGTAATTCAAACTAAGGACATTCGTATTCATGTCACTGGAGTTGTGTATCTTAGTTTGACTTTGTCCCCTCATGTAGGCCTGGCCTGAGACACTACACATACCATCCTCCATTACTGGCTAAACACAAATTATGTCAACTATATGCAAATATACATCATCTCAAAGGAAGGAATTCCAGCTGAAAGTGCAAAAGCATTAGGGGTAGATTTTGAACTGAGTTGAGACCAACACCCAGTTGGGGGGGGAGGGGGGAAGGAGAGGGAAACAATTTGTGCCCAGACAACTTGCCCTTAAAAAATTAATTGTGGATGCAAATGTAAGTAGCTGTGTCACGCTGCACCCCATATTCTTCATAATGATATGATAATGACATGATGATAGCATACTTATGGTATATTTTATGCAAGACAAGTTGAGTACAATGTCTTTGGAAAAGTTATTATTTGCAGCATATAATTATCCTATTTGGACTTATGTATTATTTTTATATCTTAAGTTATACATAATGACTATGTAGCTGCACTTAGTTTCACCTGGGCAATGCCCATTAGACAAGACGCTTTCAGTCTAGATAGCTGGTTGGGAAGGGCCTATTCAGGGCAGTGGGCCATTAGGGACACCTTAAAAAAAAAAAGGTTATCTCCCACCTCGCGAACCTTCCTCAGAATACTCCAGAAAGGTTATGGCTGCTCTGACTCTACGGCTATGTCTACACTGCGGGGTTTTTTTGTGGAAGAGGATATGCAAATGGCACGCTCATTTGCATATTTTCTTCTGATTCTTGCAGAAGAAATTTTGCCACTAAAAAGCCCTGTATAGATGTGACCATTTGTCAGGAAAAAAAACCCTTTGTCGCAAGATCCTGTAAACCTCAATTTTAGAGGAATAAGGGAACTTGCGAAAAAGGGGGTTTTCCCAACAAATGACCAAGTCTACACAGGGCTTTTTAGCGGCAAAACCTCTTCCGCAAAAAGAATCAGAAGAAGATATGCAAATGAGCATGCCATTTGCATATCCTCTTCCACAAAAAAAACCCACAGTGTAGACATAGCCTACAAGGCCGTGGGACCAGGTCACATGATTCTGGACTCCATCTTGGGATATCAATATTTTTCCACAGACCGGTCTGGGAGCCAATTTTGAAACAAAGGTTTCCCATCATATGCTAAGGCTATACAAGACAGAGAGTGACGGTCCTTTGTTGTTCTTCTCTCCCCACACACGATGACTCCTGAAAACACCCGAGGAGCAAAGATTGAACTGAGGGAAGTGCTGGATCCAGGCAAAAGGGATTTCTAGCATGTATATGAAAGACCTGGGGATTCCAAGCTGCACAGCAAGTGCAGGGTGAGAGATTAATTCAAATCCTATCTTTCTAGTACATGGGTTCCCAAACTGGGGGGCATGCCCCCCCTGGGGGGGGTGAAGCAACTCCCCTCCCCATCACGTTTTGCTGCCATCGTCAGTTCCTTTTTTTTTGCTCAACAAGTTTTGCTGTTGGGGGAGGCATGAGGGTTTTTCAAAAATCAAAAAAGAGGCGTGATGCCGAAAAGTTTGGGAACCACTGTTCTAGTATGTTACGCTTAGACTGTGTTTTTGTTTATTTACTAGGCAATCTGCTTTGATCTGTTCACTGTCACTTATAAGCACTTAAAATCTGTCTTTTGTAGTTAATGGAGGTACATTATGCTTTCATCTAAACTAGTGAGATTGGAGTGAGGTGTGTGGGAAACTTAGCTCAGAGGGGCTGTTGCATTTCCTCTCCACACTGAGGGGAGGTGAAGTGGATAATAAATTCATACTGGTTGGGATCTGGACCAGTGCAGGATGGTACCACTCTGGGGTTCTAGACTAGAAAGTTGGGGGCTCTTTTGGCTCCAGAATTTCTATTGTTGGTTCATGCCATGGTTAGTCAGAGAGCCTGCAGACAGGTGTGTCCCTACCTGTGTGTATCCTGCTATAAGACCGGGAGTGGGACTGCAGCTTGTCACAGCCGCAGTGTGAGAGGGAGCCCAGGCCGATGGGTCAAAATGTTCAGTGGTGCCCCAGGTTTAAGTGGCAACCTAGGGGGAGCCTGTCGCAGGTTGCTACTCCCATTACCTGATTTCTTCAGTTAGGCATTTGGAGAGAAATGTAATCAGACGGCAGGCCTACATCTCACAGGGAGAAAATACACCTGTCAAAGAGAGAACAGAGACAGTAATGAGTTAACTGAACATAAGAATGGCCATACTGGGTCAGATGAAAGGTCCTTCTAGCCCAGTATCCTGTCTGCTGACAGTGGCCAATGCCAGGTGCCATAGAGGGAATGAACAGAAGAGGGAATCATCCCTCTCCTGTCATCCATTTCCAGACTCAGACAAACATAGGCTAGGGACACCATTCCTACCCATCCTGGCTAATAGTCATTGATGGACCTAACCTCCATGAATTCATCTAAGATTGTTTTTTTTAACCCTGTTTAAGTCCTGGTCTTCACAACATCCTCTGGCAAGGAGTTCCACAGGTTGACTGTGTGCTGCATGAAGAAAAACTTCCTTTTGTTTGTGTGGAAAAACTGGATCCAGGATTCACTTGGACGTAGTGTAACACCGACAGGCGGAACTAAACGTGGGCCTTCTGGAGCTTAGTGCATGAGCCTCTATAGCTTGAGCTAAAGGCCAGCTGCCTCCCAGCTAAGGCTGTTGAGGACACTCATTCTTCCTTTCTGTAAGTGGTCTCAGTGCCACTACATGGGACAGTGAACCACACACAGTAGGTGTGTAAATTACACTAGCACACTTTGTTCTCTACAGGCTCATTCCTTCAGCCTGAAAAAAATAAGGGGGTCCCTTTGCAAAAGACCCTCTGCCATTTGAGCAATGTAATTCACATTAAGTCTGTATAGAACACTGGCATCTTCTAGACTGACAGCTAGAAAAAAAGTGGCATATATATAGAACACATCCGGTGATGACAAAGGATCCCAGCCAATGCCACACAGCTAACAGCTTTGGAAAGAAGTTAACAGGGAAAGGTTCATTTGCTTTTTGGAAATAGAAGAGACTACCAGAAAAATAAGGGCTTTGCAATCTATACCTAGGGTGGGAGTTTGATCAAACTCCTGGGTGTGCAGCTGGAAAACCCTGCTTATTTAGAAAGTTCCGTCTGCAGTTTCAGAGCGACACGTCATTCCATCGCTTGGCTCTGGAGAATTTCTCGGTCTTGTCAAGCTCTAGAAGTTCCCTCTGGAAGGCAGGCCACATAAACTGCTTTGTATACAAAGTTTAGGCAAGTCGGAAATCCAGAACAGTCCATGTCATTATTTCCCTCGACCAAGCATGCAGGAGCATACAAAAGATACAGCCGATGTGAAGAGAATGCAGGCGGATGCTGGCTTCATGAAGCAGTGACCAACTCCAGTAAATTAAATGCCCAGGGCCTCAAAGGCTTCATCTGGTCTTAATTTTCAATCGGCTGTAAAATGATCCATTTTTTTCACTTTCATTGTAGCTTGTTTTCATCTAGTTTATGTTCCAGGACGTCCTGTTTTTCAAGCCCTGATCTGTCACATTAAACAAAAAATGGACTTGAAAATGTATAATAGCGACCTAGTGGCACCAGTGAGGCAGCCGCGTGCTTGATTTCCTGGCCTGCTGTGGAATTTCGGCTCTCCAAGCCAATGGAAATCAGGAGCAAGAGGAGATGAAAGGCTTTTCTCTGTGTGTGAGTATGGAAGGGCCCTGGCTTCTCTGCTTCTTGCAAGGCTCCCTTTTTAATCCACCATCGGATTAGAGAGAAGAGAGGCGTTTGGTGGTGGTTTGGGGAATGCTGTCTACCCAGTACCACTGGGTAGACAGCAGGGTCGGACATTATCTTTTTTCCCTTCACGTAAAAAGGGGTTGCAAACACCACCGCACTGTGATTCCCTGCGGGGCCCAGCTGCCTCAGTGCTTGCTTCCCACGACACCTACCCCTGCCTGCCACTCATCTGAATAGCACAGCACTTTGTTATGAATTGCAGGGTGCTCAGACCCTATTCTATGCTGCATTACATGCTAAGGAGCTACCCTAAAAGGCATCAGAAGGCTGCTAGACATTCTCTAGTGGGGGCAGCCTCCCGCTGACCTTCTTAGCTCTCTGTTCCATGGACCACTGGGAGGTGACCTGACTCTGCAGGGTTTCGAGAGAGGAAGTCTCCAACTCCTGGAGCCAGGAAATTGCTCTGCAGGCTCGCCCAAGCTTGCTTCAGCACAGGGCTACAAGGGACACTGCCCTGCTAGCTGGGGAAAAGGTTCCGCGGGGGGAACCAGTTGGAGGAGAAAGATGAGAAATGAGGGGAAAGACCTGGTATGTTATGTCACAGACAGACAGTTCCCTAAAAGCCCCACTTGGGGTGTGTCTGCAGTTAAAAACTCAGGGCTGGCATATACCAGCTGATTCAGACTTGTAGGGCATGGGTTAAGGGCTGTTTGATTTGGGCTCTAGGACCCTGCAAGGTGGGAGAGTCCCAGAGCTTCAGCTGCGGCCAGAGACTGAACATCTACACCGCAGTTGGCCCAATCCCTATGAGCCCAAGTCAGCTGGCACATGCCAGCTGTGGGTGTCAAAATGCAGTGCAGGCATACCCATGGACAACTCCTGGCCCGGTTCTGCTTCCACAGCCAAGAGCAGGGGTGGGGAACCTTTTTTGGGTCAGGGCCACTGACCCACTGAAAAATCAGTCAGGGGCCACACCCAAGTGAGAAGCCCTTGACTAAGAAGGAGAAAGACACTCCACACATTCCCGTCGAACAGCAGAGCCTAGCGGGGGGGCCCAGGCTAGTAGATTTTTTGTGCTCCAACCCTGGGGGTGGGTGGCTGGAGCACCAACACTGGCTCCCCAATGCTGAGCCTCGGGGGCCAGATCCAGGCAAGCCTAGGCCACATCCGGCCCCTGGGCCTGAGGTTCCCCATCCCTGGCCTAGAGCTTCTCACAGTTCTGTGATCTCTTCAGAGCCGCTGGCTGCAGGTGTGAGTCTGCTGAGTCCCACACGCGACCATATTATCCCACCATCTCTCATCCTCAAACCTCTCCCCAGCTGACTAGAGAGGCCATAGTTAGAGCATGCCTGATGCTCAATGACACAGTCAGACATGAAGACAACATGTGACAAAGCTCACAGCCAGCTGCAGGGTGCTGGAGACCTCTAGACCCTCCATCTGGGAAGAGGTAAGGGGAGGGACTGAGAGGAAAAGGAATAGGAGTTCCCTTCCTTCCCCAGCTCTGCAGGAGCGGTGCAGGGGGAAATGTAGCTTGCCAGCAAACTGCACGGCCACAGCAGATGGAAGCATGGAAGGCGAGGTCCGGGGAAGGCTGCTCCACCCAGAACTGACTGGAGGTTGACAGTTCCATATCATGGCAACTTTCCAGGTGGCTAAGTTTGCTTTTGCTTCTCATTGGAAAGAGAGCAAAATATTTTTGGAACAACAGAATGGCCATTTTCTGATCCAAACCTGACTTTTCCCTCTGTCTCGGTAGGCCATGGGCCTGGGCTGGAGGGACCCAGGTCCAAATCCCTACTCTGTCTGATCCAAAGCAGAGACTCTTCCCTCCCAGATCTCTGAGAATCAGACCAAGCAAGGGCTTCACTGGGGTTTCTCACCCTAAAGGCCAGTGATCTCCCTGCTAGTGTTCAGAATGGGAGAAAGTCTGTCCCGCCCCTCAGTGAGATCCACATCAAACATCTCCACAGTATGTCTGGGCTTCAACAAACCAGCAAAATTTACTTTAGCTGAAACTGTTCTGACCAGCTCTAGATCATAGAATTGCAGGACTGGAAGGGATTTTGAGAGGTCATCAAGTCCAGTCCCCTGCCCTCACAGCAGGGTTAAGTATTATCCACACTCTCCACCCACCGAACAGATGTGAAATCACTCTTCCTTCCTGACCAGCCTCAGCCTTCCAGCAGACCCAGCGGATCCTCTGGGCATGGTAGAAAGGAGTTATTACTGTTCATCATGTCAGGTAGCATAGGACTAGTATCTAATCCATTGTCTTCAATCAGAAGACTAGCATATATCTGAAGACAGCAGTGAGACACTAAGCCGAGATTTTCATCGACACCTAGGGGATTTAGACATAGGCACCTGGGGGATTTAGACACACAATCCTCATTCATTTTAGTAGGAATTGTACCATTAAATCCCCTTGGGCAGCTTGGAAATTATTATTATTAGCCCTTGCATCTCTCATCTCCTAGTAAAAGCAAAATAAAACCCCAGGAAACCGCCCATGGAAGTATCAATCTCCATGCAACTGAAAAAAGCAGAATGTGACAGGGAGTGAAAAGGCAAAACAATCAACTAACTAATGGAATGGTAACGAGTCCACAAGTGCAACGAATCCTGCAAATGTGCCTCAGTGAGCCTTACACAACACAGGGCATGGAAATTCACACAAAAGCCTTTGCTACTGCCAAATCCTCCAGAAGAACCTCAAGGGACTTTGCCAAAGCTCCAGCTACGCCACTATCTAAGCATCAGTTCATTACCCTACAGAGATCCTCACTGGATGAGAACCCATTTCGACTGGGTCCAAGGAGCACTACGGCTTTGCCACAGGGTGAGCCATCGCTGGATGTGAGCTTCACAAGTGTGCTTGCAAAAAAAAATTTTAATTGAAAAGAAGGCATGTGAGAGAACCAGAGTTGGAGGGGAAATGTCAGAACTTTTCAAGAGCTCTAGATATGTATTCCCAAATGTTAGCTCAAATGTTGAACGGTTAGAAGGGGGGAGCATGCCTTGTTGTATCCCCCCCCCCACCCTCCTGATGCAAAATTGCTCAGAAAGCAATTTAAAAAAAATAGTCTTTCCCTAATGAAATAAATGAGCTTAACTTCACCTCCTGTGGTCTGGAAAAATAAATAAATAAAGTGAGTGGCTTGCAGCCCTTTGGTCGGAGGGATCTCCTGGGACTGAATTCCTTGGCAGTGCTTTTTAACCTTGGTTCTCGCCCTCCTCATGGCTTACTCCCCCACTCCATGCTTGGGTTGCCCATGCCTCCAATTGACTTCCTCTGCCAAGGTCCCTCCTCCAGCCTCTTTTCTCCTGGTCCGCGTTCTGTGCATGCAGGATCACCTCGCTGCCTTTCTGGTGTGCACGATCCTGGGGACAAATTCTCCGTGGGTGCAAATCCGGGGGTGTTTTATTGAGCGCAGTAGGGAATGTGGGCCGTGCCTCTCTCCCTGCTTCAGACCATTTCTCATCCCGGCCTTCCCAGCCTCATTGCACAGGCCCATCTCCCTCAGTCCCCACCCCTCTACAAAAAAAACCCCTCATCTCAAAACATGTTTTCCTCACTCCGGCTGGGTTCATCCTATGCCTGCGGAAGTCCAAAGCACCCCCCACACCTTTATCCCCAGGGATTCCTAAGGGCCCATTTCTCAGTTCTTTTTTCCTGGTGGCTCAGATGCTCCCTTAGCCACCAGAGCACATGAACTAGAATGAAAACGATGCCCCCCAGCAGAATGGGGGCACCGTTTTTCTTCTTAAATGTCTGTTGTTTTGATCCTTGTCGATGTCTGCTAATGGCCCACAGGAGACCGGCAGAGAGAACAAAGGCACAGAGGCGCTGGGGCATACCACAGCCTCCTTTGAGAGACATTTTTGGGAGATGGAGCCATTCACCTTGCAAAGGACGTTCCATTTCTGTAGGCACCTCGGCTGCCATTCCCAAAGGGACTGAAGTCATTTTAACGGGAGTTGGGCAGCTGCCTCAGCTAGGCCTGTGGGAGAATACCAGCTTAGCTTAGCTTCCCATGTCCTCACCCAGCCTCGGCATATCTAAAGTCCTGCTGCTGTAAGCAACTTGTGATTAAAGTGAATGGCAAAAGTTCCATTGACACATCCATCCCTGTGAGGGTACATCTACACTGCACTCGAAACTTGAAATAAGATACGCAATTTGCGCTACTCAAATTGCGTATCTTATTTCAATTTTATTTCAAAATAGGCTATTTCTAAATTTGGCATGTCTACACGGTGCCAAATTTTGAAATAAAGTGCTATTTCAAGCTATCCCTTATCCCTCATGCAACGAGGTTTATAGAGATGGTGAAATAGTGCATCTGTTATTTCGAAAAATATTTCGAAATAGTGGGCACATTGCTTGGACATGGGGTAGCTATTTTGGGATACCTCCGGTATCCCAAAATAGCCTTGCAGTGCAGACGTACCCTGAGAGACAGAAAGAGACATAGGCATTGGAACAAAGGGATGCAGGGCGGGGGGAAGAGAGGGGGCAGCAGCCCATTATTAACAGGATTTACAGTTTTATTCCATAGATCACAATATCCCCACTATCCAAATTGTTCCAGCACCTCAAGGGAAAGAAAGCATTGCTTGAGGGTTTGAGGCTTTCAGGCTCAGGATAAGATGGCAGGCGGGGAGGGAAGAGAATGGTGTATTCTTCTATAGTTCCGTGCTTCTTTAGACATACCTTAACAATGCTCACATTGGCTAAGCCTACCATGCATGTTCCCAAGTCACATCTACTGCCGGGGCTACCCTGTGTATCTTTTGAAGAATGTACATAGCATAGCCTCGGCCCAGCTATAGTCTTCCTCTCTAGCATACAGTCCACAAACGGGCGAATATAAGGAGGGGGGGAGGGGAAGCATTCCACACCATGATCACTTGGCAGTGTATATTGGTTTCTTTCAAAGGGCATTACAATACATTTCTCTCACTTGGGGAACTTCAAGAGAGGATAATTATTCTTGTCTGCCTTGTCATATATATTAAAAAATGTTCAAATGTGGCTTTCCAGGGAATTCTGCCAAATATTTTTAGGCACCAGACCCAGCTTTACTTAATTGTATATTGCCTTCTTAGTCTATTATAAAATATCCTCCCATGCCATTTGAATTTGGTATAAAGGCTGAAACGTACTCGTTTCTATTAGGAACATAAAAATGCTGCTTTCCTGGAAATGAAGAGTTTGAACTACGAATGTGAGCTCTGTTCAAATGGACACTGATTAAAGCATCTGCATGAAACTTAATGCCCACCAGGGCAAACTCATGGCCACAACAAAACAAACACAAATATCCAGCCCTCTTCCAGGAAAAGCAATGTACCAAAAGCAGAAGGGAGACTTAAATATTTATGTTTTTATTAGCATTTTACTAATAGTACAACAGTAGCTCCTAGCGACCCCAAAGAAGCAGACATTTAGTTCTGTGTTTGTACAGTGCCTAGCAGAGTGGGGGTCCTTCTTGAGAATTGTGGCCCCTCAGCAGTACCACAAACCAAATAATTAAGAACTTACCATCTATATGGGCAAAGGGCAGGAAGGAAAACAGAGGCAAAGAGCAGAAAGAGAACCAGAGGGAAGCAAAGGGACTTGCCCAAGGCCACATGCAGTTGCAGAGACAGGACTAGAACCCTGGCCAGTGGATTCCCCATTTACTATCTACCCACTAGACTCCACTGCTTCTTTTTGTAGAGCTTGATTATGGTCTGTACACTGGTATACAATACAGTGTAACGTTATTGACTTCAGTAGAATCCATCCTGATTTACTCCAGTCTGAGAGAGATCAGAATAAAGCCCTCCAATGTTCCTAGCTGCGTGTTTCCTGGATATTTTGGTCTTTAAGAGCTAACTTCAGAAACTGTAGATAATTAGCGCACAAAAGTCTCTGTGAAATGTTGTATTTGTGCAAGTGTTTATTTTGGCCCCCTCCAAGAGGCTGATGTCCAACTCTTTTGCTCAGCCCCACCTTAGTTATATTTGTCCTGTGATGTAGCACAAACTTGGAGCGACACTTAAATCTGAAGCCCGTGGAAACTGTATTCCTGCTATCGCTTTATCACTAACGCACACATTAACTCCCTTCGCAAGTGACCCAAAGGCCGACTGTTTGACACTGCAAGTTTTAAGGGGCAGGTTTCGCAGAGTAGCAACGTTGTTTTCCTTTTTCCGTGGCAATCCAAAGGAAGTGAGCCCAGACGGCCTGCTGAAAACTGAAGCCACTCAGCGGGCTCCTCCTCCTGACTCTCTCTCTCTAGTGTTTTCATCTTTTATGGTGGTGGGCAGCTCCAAGCCAGACTCTGTAACTAGAATTTCTTATATCCTTCAGTCACTTGGCTGTTCTTTCCCATAACCAGGCCAACAGCAGATTAATGTCAAAGCGGCCTGAGCCAGATGTATGAATCTAAGTGGAGACCTTTTAATCTAACAAGAATGCTGCTGGACAGTCACTGCTTTTACCCCGAGAGAATGGACTGACTCTGATTTCACATGGGGGTAAATCAGGAGTAATTCCATTGCCATCTTGTTACACCGGCGTAAGTGACGTCAGATTCAGACCCTATACACAGTGCAGACATGGTAAAAATGCTTTGGGTGCTGCATGGGAAAACATTCTATTTCAAGAGCAGCTGTATGCACTGTCCTGGTGATTAAACAGGCCTAACTTTGCACAAATTCATGGCAAGCGACTTAATTGCCCCCGACTTAATTGCCAGCCCAGAGAAATGAGGCAATTCTCCTGGGGCCTGGTGATTCAAAGGGGTCTACTGTGGTGGGCTCTGTACAGTGCTGAGGGCTGGGGAGGCCCCAGTGCTGTGCGCTGGGCAGCATGGAGGACTGGCTGCCTTGGCCCTGCCCCTTCCACCCTGGCTCCGCCCCTTCTGGGAGTATAGAGCCGGCCCCCTCCCATCTTGCCCAGGGACCCCGCACAGGCTGTCCGCTCCCCTGATCTCGTACCACACTAGGAGCACTTGGGTGATCTAATATACCAGTAGAGGTTTACCAGTTAAAGCGTTCCTAGCGCAGAACTGGCCTGAGAGCAGCAGCACAAGTCGAAAGCCATGACTGAGAGCAAGACCACAGGCTCCGCCCCTTCTGGGAGTGCAGAGCCAGCCCCCTCCCACCTTACCCTGGGACCCTCATTCCGAAAGCCTGTGTTGTAAAACTCGCATGGAAGGATTCCGCAGTGTCAGGGCTAGACTGTGATTTGGGCCCCCGCCCACAGGGGAGAAAGGAGGTTTCTGCCTCTTTGAGTGCCCACTTAATGCCTGACGACTGGCCAGCGAGGGCTGCCGGATGGAGCCTTGGTTCCGCTCCTCCAACTCACTGTCCCTCTGAATTAAAGGGAGGGAAGAAACGCTTTACTTTGGCATAGCCAACTGCAGATTAGACCCCTGGGGTGCAAGGGCTGGAAGAAAGGGAAGGGAGACCAGGGGGGGTCATTCTGGCTCCTTGATCGATGATTCCTTTCCTAAGGCAGCGCACCAATGCACCACCTCTTATTGACCAGGCGTGATGCAAACTGGCCTTACACATCCATGGCTCTCCACCACCCAAAACAAAAGCAATTCCCAAATTACATAAGGCTGGAGGGGATTTGTTGTTTTGTGGCATTCTGAAGCTCTTCGCCATCATCTGGTGTTGGACGCAGTACGGCACAGTGTTTTGATTCAAATGCTAGACCAACATAAAATTAACATGGCCTATATTAAATGGGCTACTTGAAAGGTCTCAAAAAGCAATTGCAAATGGGGAATCGTTGTCGAGTTGGGTGTGCTTCTAGTGGGGTTGTTCAGGGACCAGGTCTTGGCCCAGTGTTGTTAGGCATTTTTATCAATGACCAGGAGGAAAACATAAAATCATCATTGATAAGTTTGTAGGTAACACAAAAACCAGAGGAATGGTATACAATGAAAAAGTCTGATCACTGAATCAGAGATCTAGCTTGTTTTGTAAGCTGGGTACAAGCAAACAACATCTGGCTGACTGTGAACGTACACATCCAAGAGCAAAGGCTGTAGGTCACACTCAGGGCCGTCCTTACCCATAAGCAGAATATACAGCTGTGTAGGGCACTCAAAAATTTGGGCCACGACTGGGTCTTAATGTCCACCATCCACCTCTTCTCTCTTTTCTGTGGCTGTTGCAACCTGGCGTGTGTAACCCTGGAGAGGATGCTTCTAAAAGCTCTGCTCTGGCAATTATTTGGGGGGACACTGCATGGAACTGGGTTGCACAGGAGGTCAGGCTAGCCAATCACAGCAATCCGTTCTGACCTTGGACTCTACTCACCATGGAACCAATTTGCAATGACTAGAAAATGTGTCTGGTCTAAGCTGTCCATTCAAAGTCCGCTTGTGCGTTGCACAAACACAAGTCTGCTGTAGTGTTATTCCCCCTCCCCTGTGCAAACAGAAGCAGATGCTTCAGAGAAATGTTTGCCAACTTTTATTTTTAAAAGTCCCTTCTTTTAGAAGGAAATAGAGTCCCATTAAAGACAAACACTCTGAGGGTTATGATAACTCAGAAGGTGAGTAACAGTCTTTTACTCTAGATTAAAGATTGGTCTCAAATCAAATCCCTAATATGAACAGCCCAAATGTTGGGGAAGTCCAATGTCCAAAGGCAAACACCTCCAAACTTAGGAGAGTACACATCTAGATCCAGACTTTCCTGTTCAGACCTTTCGATACTCTAGACTGCCTCTTGGACTCCAGACCAGGTTGGTCACGACTGATTGAGTGGCCATCTAACAGCTGTTCCATGACCTAATTGACCCGGGTTGGAGTTTGGGGCTAGACTGCATAAAACGGGTGCCTACATCTCAGAGACTACCATCACTCATGACATTCATTGGCATCCTCGTTAGCAGTCTCACCGTGAATGGGCCTGGTGACCGAATTATCTTCAACGTCATGAAGGAGGTTCTAACAGAGGCACACATCGAGATTGCTTGGCAGATGGAAATGAACATCTAAACAGCAATAATTGGTTAGCATAGGGAGAGAAAATGGAGCTGTTGATGAGTACAACTTATTTTTGAATTTATCAGTGGCTGTTGTTGCTCAGGGCTTAAAAACCATTAAGCAGATATTTAAAGTTTAACTTTTAAACTGAAAACACCCCAGAAAGCATTTTTATAGATGTACAAGAGCACTGGACATCAGTGTTTTGCAATTTATAATATTAGCCTCTTAAAGAGAAGCCTTTATCTAGAGGCAGAAGGTTTAGCCTATTGCCCAGTGCATACTGTTTGCCTACTGCATTATTTGGGGCTATTTTCATTTTTCACACAATAAAAAGGAAATTCTAAGAACATTTCATTGCCTTTCTGTATTCGATGAGCAGCAAAGGTTTGCAGTTTGTTGACCACGAGACTGCTTGCTAGTTTGGGCATTCAATTTCACTTCACCTAGATCTGGAGGAGGATAAAATATTTGTTCTTTCTAAAAATTTTTTTTTCCTTTCCTATTCCATTTGAGTCCTGCTCCCAACCTCATCTTTCATTATTTCACTAAAATTGTCTAACTGCAAATAAAAATAGCAAGCTGATCCCTCTCCCCCAGTTTATTTGTCTTCTTAATTAAACTGTTCAGGTTAGAGATGAGGAGAGAGGCACATACACAACACAACTTCCTCCCAGAAGCTCTTCAGGGGGTTTCAGTAGAACAGGGACCATTTTGTGCAACAGCCATCAGTAGATGAAGTGCTCACCTACTTTCATTGAACAGTACGATTGTTGATTCTGAACATCAGATGTTTAAACCACGGCAGACACTCCATCTCAGTCACTGAGCATTAAGCTTTTGTTGTCTGTATAACCTGGGTCTGTGCAGCTGAGATAAAGGAAAGAACTGGGATTCACCTACATTAATTCACTCTTTCAGCACTTCACATGGCTCTCCAAAATGGTTTTGACCCATGTTTTCCCCTTTAGTTAAAAAAAGAATCAAATACACAAATAAAACTCTATTCCCCATAAAACAGGGTTGTTTTTTTAAAAAAAAAGCATTAAGCATTTTGACATTTATTGGAACCGGTTTTAACTGCTTGTTAATCTGAAGTACTATTGATTTACAAGGAGCACCTCATCCAATATCCATCATCTGCATTAAAAAAAACCCCAGCATCTGAGCATTCAAAAATAGGTGATGCCTTTTTGGCTGCCAATTGCACTCTCCTGCCAGCTATATACTGTGTACAACTGGCTGGGAAACAGTCCTGTTCTTTCTCTGTGCTTGTCATGCCTTACTGTACATGTCCCACACACTGTGTGCCAACGTACATTTATTTTTATATTACAGGCTCAGCATATATATATTAGATCAAGGCTTTGGGGACATTTTTATTGCTCAACATCAGCTACTTGGGTGATAAACAGACACATATGACTCAAGATCATCTCATCTGAAGAAGTGAGTTTTGTCCATGAAAGCTCATGATACTTCAGGTTGAACCTCTCTAGTCTGGTATTCTTGGGACCTGACTAGTTCTGAACCAGAGAATTTTCCGGACCATGGGAGGTCAATATTGTCTAGCAGCATTACCAACACTTCCACTGCTTACTGGGCTGTTTAAGGATATTTAGGGATATATTAGAGCTAAATAACAGCACAGAACACTGAGGGTATATCTACACTGCACCCGTACCTCAAAATAAGCTACGCTGCGCTATGCAAATTGCATAGCTTATTTTGAGGTAATTTCAAAATACAGTAGAGTCCCGATTATCCGACCTAAACAGGACTGATAGGTGGTCAGATTAACGAAAATGTCGGATAATACGGAGCACAGATTACCTGTATAGTAGTTGATTCGAGTGCTCTGGGCGAAGGGCAGCAGCACTTTGGGGATGTTCTGCTTGGAGGCCGCTGAGAAGGGCGTCAGCAGCAGAAACAGCAGCAGCAGCACCCAGAGCGACCGGGCAGCGAGCGGGGCCATTCTCCTGGCCCGCGCCCGGGGGCTGCAGGGAGGGAAGGGTCCAGGCAGGAATGGGAACCCTGGGAGGCGGGCGTGGGGGGGGGGATGGGGACGACCCCAGCTGCACCGTGACCAAGTGGCACCGGCAGGAGGCTCCGACCCACGGGCTGGACTCTCAATCGCCCGCTGCGTGCTGCAATTCAAGGGACATCAGCGGCTGGGGAAGGGGAAACGGGCCCAGTCACATGGCGGGTCACATGGTAGGCGGCTGGTGGCAGCGTGGGGTTTTAGTTTTGCTTTCAGGGGCTGCTGCCGGAGCCTCTTTAGCCAGGGAGGCTGCATGAGGCATGGCAGCACGGGGCGGCTGGCCTTGGGGGCCGCATAATCGCGCTGCTCTAGGCTGGCTGGGGATTTCTTGCCGAACCCCAGGATTTATCCGGCTATGTCAGATAAAGCAGAATGTTGGATAAGCAAAGATCGGATAAGCGGGACTTTACTGTAGCTTATTTCCAGATTTGGCGCTGTCTACACAGTGCCAAATTCTGAAATAAAGCGCTATTCTGAAATGTCCTTTAACCCTCATGGAATGAGGGCTACAGGAACACCGGAATAGCATGCCCGTTATTTTGAAATCTATTTCAAAATAATGGGCTGCTTTAAAGACACGGAATAGCTGTTTCGGGATACTTCCAGTGTAAACAGTGCCACAGTGTAAACATAGCCTGAGAGCTAGGACTGGTAGCTGTAAACAAACTTTATGGGACTGTGGGAAACTTGGCCACACCAATGAAAAGTGGACATCCGGCAAACTAAAATTATTGTGGACCATGGATGTTGCCAAACCAGAGTGTTCTGGACTAGAGAGGTTTCACACACACACACACACATATATATATATATATATATATATATATATATGTCAGCCTCTACAGCAATGGCTACACTACCAGGTTATTTCAAAATAAGTTATTTTGAAATAAAAAGTCCCGAAATAACTATTTAGAAATAAGCAGGAGTTATTATTTTGAAATAACAAGCCCATTATTTCAAAATATCAGATTTGGTAGTATGGATACTCACCTTGTTATTTTGAAATAAAGGCTGTCATTTAGAAATAATTCCCCAGTGTAGACATGCTCTAAGTTGCCACAGGACTACTTGTTGTTTATACACACATAAGTATCCAGACAGGCATAGATGTATCTAGACCCCCGGGAAAGTCCCCAGTTGACTAAGGAGAGTGTTAGATCAGGTCCAGGTATAGCATGAGATATGGGATTAGTCTCCAGTCAACTTTAAAACTGCTTTAAAATTGACAAAACTGTGGACTGTTTCTCCATTCTGTGATACTGGGTCTCCATTTATGTAACTCCACTGACTGCCACAGAGCAGAAAACCTGCATAAAGGGGCAAAGAATCAGACCTGTATGATTTATATTTTTTAAGTATTTTCTTAGCCTGCATGCTACCCACTTTTGCTTATGATCCCCGAGCTAACATCCTTGCAAGGAACTCTGCACATCGGACCCAACGACATTAATGTGACTCTTTCTATGGAGTTAACACAGACTTTGATCATGAGACATCTGGGAACGGGACATTGCAGTTTAGTACTATGAGGGCAAGAAGGAACTAATGAGTCGGTGGAGGAGACCATCGGCTTTTACTTAACTTGGAGATCCTCTCTAAAAAAGTTCATTTTAAAATGAGTCAAACTTCTCTGATCATACTATTCCCCCTCGCAGAGGGAGGGAGGGAGGGGGAGTTGAATCACCATTCAGGATGGACTAGAGATACATTTTCCAGACTAAATAGTTTTGCTTACATCTTGTGCCATAAGGGAAAAAAAAGGGAACGTACATATGTTGCGCCCACCTTCTTTTCTGAATACGTAGCCCGTGGTGAATTCCCTGGTGGTGCTGTTTGGCTTTGGTTTATTCTCTTTTCTAGGTTCCCTCCCTAGTAGACGTGCCAGAGTCACATTCTCTCAGCTTCTGCCTCTGCACCTGTTTCCCCTTTCTCAGAGGCTATTGGTCATCTCTCTCCTGGCAGTCTCCTGTCACTCCCTACCCGCCTCTGTGCCCCAGGTTCCCACAGTCTCCATAGCTCATGCTAGAGCACAGACAGTAATTGCTTTCAGACTAGTTTCCCACAATGCTATTTTTTCTCATTCACTCATACTGGGTGTAGGACTCTCACAGTCCAGCCCCTGAATTCCTGGCTCAGTTCAGGCTCCGCCATCACTGCCATTTGCAGGAATCATAGAATCATAGAACACTAGAACTGGAAGGGACCTCGAGAGATCATCGAGTCCAGTCCCCTGCCCTCATGGCAGGACCCAGTACTGTCTAGACCATCCCTGATAGATGTCTATCTAACCTGCTCTGAAATATCTCCAGAGATGGAGATTCCACAACCTCCCTAGGCAACTTATTCCAGTGTTTCACCACCCTGACAGTTAGGAAGTTTTATCCAAGTAAGGACAGGATAGCAGCTTCATCCAAGTAAGGACTGCAGGAGTCCCCCCTCCAAAGGATAAGATGACCCAGGGAGCAGGGCCCTAACCTAGACTTGAATATTCCAAGTTCAGTTCCAGCTCTACCAAGGATTCTGTGTCCAACCTCAACCATGCGACTACAATTCACCATCAGCAGAATGGGACCACAGGTCATCCCTACCTCATAGGAGTGCCATGAAGAGACATTCCATTAAGGATTGTGACCCTTCCAGTACAACAGTACTGGGATCCATCCACCTATAGATAGCTAGACATTATGCACTAAGGCCTCCGGCACAATTCCCAGCCACTTCTCCAATCCTTGCGCCACGGTTTTAGAACATCATGTTTTCTGACGGAATGCAAGCTAATGAGGCAGCTGTAAATGATACAATTATGGTGTTCAAACGCAGACAGGAAGATTAGTCTTCAGGTTGAGAGACCTGACTGGGATTCAGGAAATCTGGGATCAGTTTCTGGCTCTGCTACAAACTTCCTGTCTGACCCCAGGCAAGTCATGTAATTCCTCTGTTTCTCATTTTCCCACCTGTCCCACGAGGATCACCACCTTCCCTTTTGCAGCCTTGTCTAGAACATGCCTGGACTGGCAGCTCTTTGCAACATGGCGTACTTAGCACAGTGTAGGTTGCGGCCTGAAGGGACTACCGCAATACAAATAATTTAAAATAAGAATAAAGGATCCGAGCGTTGTAACTATTACTAATCTACCCAATCCCTATTTGCACAAATAGTCCGATTGACCCTTATGCACTTTTAAAATTTCATATTACCCCAAAGCAGTCAATCTAAACGTATGGACACGGGGATGATACAGGATACAAGCCAGGGGTTATCTTCAGCAAGCAACTGCTGCAACATAATGGCATCGGATACAATGCCACTGTTCCCTATTCCAAGCACGGGAAGAAATTGTGATATTGCAGATACCGTGGGGTGGCGAGAGTTGGTAAATGGTGATTGTAGTCACTCGACTTCTGTTCTGTACCTTGTGTCCGCAAAGTAAGCAGAAATTTGCATTGACTGAGGTCTCAGTCCTGTAACCTTATTCACATGAGCAGTCCTTAGTCACTCAAACCATCATAGGATCATCAGGACCGGAACCCTGTGATGCTCGGCAGCTATTTGTATGACAGGGGGACTCACTGGTGGCCTGGCCAAGACATGTGATGGGATGTACAGAATCAAAACCTGTGAGCTCTGGCAGTGTTTCAGAGTCCTGTGCTTGTTCATTCAGTACAGCATGGGCACAAAAAACGAGGAGTCCTGTGGCACCACACAGCTGCGTTATTTCGGAATAACAGCTGTTATTCCGAAATGACAATGCAAGTGTCTACACAGCAATTCCGTTATTTCAAAATAAATTCAAAATAATGGACAGCTTCTTCCAACTTCTGTAAACCTCATTCCACGAGGAATAACGCCTCTTCCAAAATAGCTATTTCGGAATAGCGGCAGTGTGAATGCTCCACTGCTGCTATTTTGAAATAGCTCCTCCCCAGGGCCATTCAGAGTAATTGCTCATCAGTGATTCATGAGGCTCTAAATCAAGGTACGTGTCCACATTAGGGGAGCCTGCCTTGGACTAATTTTGAGGCTTCCCTGTAGTGTAGAAATGCTATTTCGAAATAAGCTATTTCTTCCGGAATAGCTTATTCTAAAATAAGTGTGCACTGTAGATGTCCCCTTAGAGTATGTCTAGACTACATGGCTCTGTTGCCAGAGCCATGTAGATTAGTTTACTAGACATACCCAAATGAAGCCGCGATTTAAATAATCGTGGCTTCATTTACATGAAAATGGCTGCCGCGCCGTGCCGGGGATCAGCTGTCCCAGCACAGCGGGGCAGTCCAGATGCATCGCAGTCAACAGGGAAGCCTCTGTCGACTGCTCTGGTAAACCTCGTTTCACGAGGCATAATGGAGCGGCCGACAGAGGCTTTCCTGTCGACCGCGGCACATCTAGACTGCCCAGCTGTGCCGGGACAGCTGATCCCCGGCACAGCACGGCAGCCATTTTCATGTAAATGAAGCCACGATTATTTAAATCGCGGCTTCATTTGGGTATGTCTAGTAAACTAATCTACATGGCTCTGGCGACAGAGCCATGTAGTCTAGACATACGCTTAGAGACTAACAGATTAATTAGGGATCAGGGAGAGAACAGGCCCCTGGTGGGCTGGGGGGACCAAGAGAGGGAGAAAACAAGCACCTAGTAAACTGAGGGCTGGGGAAGGGAGAGAACAGGCCCCGGGCAGACTGGGGAGTTGTGGGGGTGGAGAACAGGCTCCTGGCTCCCACCATCCTGCATCCCCCCACCACCACACACACACACACACACACACATTCCCAAGGCCTTGCCCTGACGGACCCGGGCAATGCCAAGTAAGTCTGCTCGTGACCCAGAAAACAAAACACCAACTGTAACAGAGAGAAAAGAAAAGAAAATATCACCTCAGGATAAAAAGTATGAGTCTGTGGGGTATTATCACACTGTGGACATTGTGGTTAGGCCACTGCTGTACTCACAGAAGATTACAAGTTGTGTTATTCTCAGGTACTTGACTGAACTGGCAGGGCAGGATGTGTTATGATTAGGTGATGGTTTCTCTGCACATTTCTGTTTTGACTTTGGTTTCCTTTCCTTGCCCACTTCCTCTTTTTCCTGCATATGATGGGCTGGACATCTTTGCACATGAAACATTGGAGGTTACACGGACAGGTGTAATATTCCACATAACTACGCTTCCCTTCAGCACAGCTGCCGGACTCCATTTCTGCAGGATCAAGGCAGTTTTGCTTCCTTTTGCTGCGTCATGCTGGAGGGAGTCTAAAAGCCTGCTTTGTCCGGAAGCAGTACACTTCTCCTTTTATTTCTCTGCATGTTCCTGCAACCATGCTATCATTTCCTATGAACATTATGGGTTGCAGTAACATTGATCATGCTGATCTTGCAAGAAGTACTGCAGGATATTTTGAGTATTGAAAAGTTATCATTGGTCATTGGTATATGATTGAATGCTGATATTCGTGAAAGGAAAGGATAACCCATGAGTGTCTATTTACATGATATTTTTAAGTCCTTTCTTATTGTACGAAGGTGGATAAAGAGAAATAAATCAAGGATTATATCTACAAAGATCTTATTTTGGATACTACTTATGCAAAACAAGCTGATTTACCTGGTGTTGCTCGGGTCCTTCAGTCAATTCTTTAATTTGGGGGGAGAATATACACGTTTTATTGAAATTATTGTATTTTTCAAAAATTCAGTGTTATTTTTATTAAATTAATTGTATTAATTTTTTTAAATGGGAATTCCATCAAATGTATTTTTTCCTTCACCCTTATAAACTCTTACCATTCACTAATGAAGAAACGGCTATACAGCTGGTCCCCAAGTTACGAACAGTCAAGTTACGACCGTTCGCATTTACGACCGAAGCGGTCGTAAATACGGTCCCCGAGTTATGAACGTGATCCGCGCTTACGAACAGCATGGTCACCATGTAACTCAATGGGGTCCGAGTTATGAACACTTCGAGTTACGGCCAAGTGTTTGGTCCGTAACTCGTTCGTAACTCGGGGAAAGGCTGTAATCAATTTGGTTCCCAATAACGTTGTCTTCAGTTTTTCAAACCTTAAGCATTGATTTAGCTGTGCCTAAACAGAGCACTGTTCCACATTTCTCCATTTTATCTCTTTTCTGTAAGGTTTATTGTGAAGCAATACTACTGCAGGTTCAAACTACCAACTTCTTTCTGGCTCATCTTGGTTCAGCCTCTTTCAACATTCACTCAGTTATGTTAGTTTTGAGGACTGTACTTGCTTTGGTGATTCCGTCTCTTTTCTGTTTAGTTTTATGAGAAGCAATCCCATTCCAGACACATCCCATTTTTCCTAGCACAATCGAATCCTGACCTTGCTTTAAGTTATGATATGAGGAAGCTGTATGCTGAATTTGGTGATCCTAGTTCTTAGCATTTTTGAGGCGTTCTTGAACAAACAGACAAACTCTCTAAAAGTTACGTAGATTAAAAGGTGCTTGAGAATAGATCTGGGGATTGTTAAGGGAGTTTGATGCTGAGCCACAAAAACTCAGAAGTCCTTAGGTTCTTTTGAGAAGTCAGCCAGACATCTTCGAATAGTGCTAACCTGTCAAAACAACCTGCTAGACTTCGTATTCACGAAATATATAGAAATTGTTACTTCAGCTAAAACACAGAGTTCCGTTTACATCCAGGCACATGTTCGGTGGCAATTTTGTCTAGTGCAGGGGTGGGGAACATTTTTTGGGTTGGGGGTCATTGACCCACAGAAAATTCAGTTGGGGGCTGCACACAAATGAGAAGAAAAACAAACCTCACTCATGTGGCCCTTGACTGAGAAGGAGAAGGACACGCCCCACATTCCCTTTCCACAGCAGAGCCGAGGGGGGCTCAGGCTAGTAGATTTTGTGTGCTCCAGCCCCACAGTGCATAAGTGGGAGGGCTGGAGCCATCAGCACAAGCTCCCCAATGCTGGGGGGGCGGGGCCTGAGCCTCGGGGGCCAGATCCAGGCAAGCCAGGGGCTGCATATGGCCCCCGGTCCTGAGGTTCCTCACCCCTGGTCTAGTGGATTGAACTCTCTGCTGCAACTCAGGAAACCTGGTTCCTATTCCTGGCACTCCCATTGACCCCCCTGTGCCACTTTGGGCAAATCTCTGAGCTTCTGTTTCCCCCTTTGTATTTCGATTGCAAGTTCTTTGTGATTTTTATTTAGTTGTATGCACAATGCCCAGCACACTGGAGACTGGCTTTGTAGCATGGCACCCGTATGATTTCAGCCTTGCCCTTGGTGTTCTAACACTCTTGATTTGATTTACAAGGTCAAATTACATGGGGAAAATTGGGAACCCTCACTAACTGATGAGCTGGAGTTGGAAATGTTTCAGGTTTTTATTCATTATTTTGGGACATCTATTGCAGCTCTCTCAGTTGTCACTCAGTTCTTTCCATAACAAAATCATTGAATTTTACCTTTAGCCCGTTGATGTTGCTCTCCATGGGAGGCAAGCCTCCACCCCCGTGCAAAGCCCCGCCCCTTCTGCCCAGGCCCCGCCCTCCTCCCCAGCATCATGGGGAGATGGGGCAGTCACTCAGCCCCAACCTCCTCAGCCCTGGAGCACAAGAAGAGCAACATAAGAACATAAAAACAGCCATAATGGGTCAGACCAATGGTCCATCCAGCCCTGTATCCTGTTTGCCAACAGTGGCCAATACCAGATGCCCCAGATGAAGGGAATACAACAGGTAATCCTCATGTGATCCCTCTCCTGTCACCCATTTCCAGACTAACAGAGGCTAGGGACACCATTCCCACCCATCCTGGCTAATAGCCATTGATGAACCTAACCTCCATGAATCTAGCTAGCGCTTTTTTGAACCCTATTAAAGTCCTAGTCTTCACCACATCCTCTGGCAAGAAGTTCCAGAGGTTGACTGTGTGCTGGGGGAATACTTGGGCAAAGCAACACTCTGCCCCCAGTACACCTACAGTAGTTGTTTTGGGGGTGGAGTATGGGTGCGATCAGGCTGGCAGTTTGGGAAGGCAATGCTTTCCCCCACCTAGTATACGCGCTGCCCATGTTCCTCACCTCTCATTAACATTCAACCAGGAAACAAAGTGTACGCTCATTTTAAAGGCCACTTGAGTGGCCTATCAAGTTTTGCAGTGAAATCTGTGCTTGAACACTTACGACTCCGGCAAGTCAGCCTGGTGAGGGGATCCTCAGCTCTTCAACTAAGCACATGGGGAAGGAGAAGATTTTTGGAACTGGGCATCCCGCTCCTTAGGCCTCACATCCCCTGCCCCCAAACGAAACTTTCTCCTTGTTTTGCTCCCCACCTTCTCTACAATGTCTCTGCTACACCTGAGCTGACTCCATCGCCCCTTCTCAAAGACTGCCAAGATTTCTACTGTGATTTCTGCTTCCCCTAAACTTGTCTCCCTCCTCTCCCAACACCACCTATGACAGGGGATGAAGTGACCCCATCCCTTTCAGGCTGGCAGCTTTAGAAGGACAGTGGGCTGGTTCCTCCATGGGTGTAAATCAGTGTAGCTCTGAAGTCAGCGTGTCTACAGCAGTGGTCTCCAACCTTTTTGAGCACGAGATCACTTTTTGAATTTAAGTGCAATCCAAGATCTACTTCAAATATAAATACCCTTGCCCTGCCTTTTCTCCAAGGCCACGCCCCTGCTCATTCCTCCCTCCCTCACTTGCTCATCCTAACTCACTTTCACCAGGCTGGGACAATGGGTTGGGGTGCAGGCTCTGGTCTTGGATTGAGGGATCTGGAGTGTGAGAGGGGCTCTGAGCTGAGCTTGGGGCAGGCAGTTGGGGTGCTGGAGGGGGTTCTAGGTGCAGGTTCTGGGACTGTGTTTGGATGCAAGAGTGCTCGGGGCCAGGGCAAGGGCTTGGGGTACAGGAGGGGGTTCATGACTGGGGTAGGAGTTTGGGATGTGGGCTTCAGGTGGGCACTGCTGGTGGCTCCTAGTTGGTGGTGCAGTGGGGCTAAGGCAGGCTCACCCCTGCCCTGGCCCTGGCCCTGGCCCACTCCCTAAAGCAGCCAGCAAACTCCATCCCAAGTGCTGTTGTGCCCCCTCTCTGATCTGTGGAGAAAGGATACAAAGTAGGAGAGGGGGCACCCTGACATCAGCACCCCTCCTATTCCTTCCCTGCTCTGTACCACAAGCTCCTGCGGTGGGGGGGAGCTCCAAGTCAAAGGGCAGGCGATGCGCAGCAGTGCTGGGAGGAGCAGCTGAAGTGCCATCACTTGATAGCCTCTTGGCCAAGCCAGTCAGGATCACCTGTCAGAGTCTCCAAGATCTACCAGTAGATCCTAACCTACTGGTTAGTGACCATTGGTCTGCACCCTATTATAGGTGAGAGATAGTGGTGCTGGGAAAGCACAGCACAGGAGAAACAGATGTCACAGAAGAAATCTCAGCTGTCCTTCAGAAGGGATGGGATGGTGGAGTCAGCTCAGGGGTAGAAGAGACTCTGTGGAGAAGACATGAAGCAAAGAGTGAGAAAGTTTGGTCTGGAGGTGGGCACTAGGCCTAGAGATTATGATGCCCCATAGCAAAAATCTCTATCCCCACATTTGTCTGGCCTGGCCATTCCTCCATCTCCACGACACCCTTCATCTTCTGCCCCCTTTGTCTGCAAATCCACCTCAACCCAGAAACCCTTCCACCCTCACCTATTTCCATGGCTTCTGGTGACCTCTGTGTATTATCTGCTGTGCTTGCAGACAGGACAACTGACTAAGCACAGGAAACAATGCTCTGGCTTAAGGCCCCGTATACATGTGTGCAACCATATATATGAGCTATAGATACAGTACAGCCGTATACGATATATAGATTGAATGCTGCCTGCCTGTGGTTGGAGGTTAGGAAGAGAAAGACACCTTGAAAACAGAAAGGTTTTGCAGAACAGATTGGAAGTGTGTTAGCCGAAGGGATAAAAAGCAAAAGGAGGGGCAGGAAGCAAAGACTGAGTTGTAATTATTTGCAATTAATTTAGTTTGGAGAGTTGGAAAAATAATGCTGGAAGCATATTTTTGCTGCCCTATAATGGCAGACATTGTTTAAAATGTATTTGCAGTGATCCTGACCTGATCACTTCTCCCGTGTGTGTGTACTCCCACGTGTACTTTCATTGACTTCATGGCAGCAAGGCATGGGGTAGGCAGACACGTGGGAGTGTTTGTGTGTCACAAATCACTGTCCGTGTATTCCAGTCTTTCCTAGACTTTGGAAAGATATGTCTCTCTCTCCATTCCCAATCACCCCCCTTTGGAAAATGAAACCAGTTACATCCACTTCCATTCTCCTTTGTTAGCAGGACAGCACAAGAAAACTTGTATTGCTGCTGCACTATATCCCAGCCATCCTTCCCATCCGCTTAGAAAGGGGTGCACCATCACTTTGGGAAATGCAAATACCAAATTTCAGCCAGGTTTCATTCGAAGCAGCTGAGATGGGAGGTGATAAAAGAAATGGTAAGTCTTGCTCCACTGCATGCCACTTTACAAGCCTCATTTTTTGAAGAGTACAGGATCTTTCGAAAAGGGTTTTTTTTTTCCAAAAGAACAGTGTCTAGACAGCGGTTTCACTTTCAAAATACCTGTTTTTGAAAGAACGTGCAGCCACCATTATGCAAATGAAGCACAGGAAATTCAAATCCTCACTTCATTTGCAATTTCAATCTGTCTAATTTACATCCCTCTTTCGAAAGAGGGATGTAGTTTAGACATGCCCTACTGTAATGTTAGGGAAGGGGTATTCATAGGAATAATTTTGGAGAATTTTAATGAATGAATAGTGGTGAAAAGGAAGCTGTTTTTCTTCTTTTTATGAGCCATTTGCAAACAGCACTATCCACCTCGGCTTAGTACTTCACACTTTCCTCTGGACACGTTACAAATGCTCTACTGCTTTTAATTCAATTTCACACCATAATAAGGAAACATGAATTCCAAGAATAACTAACTTTAGAAGAAAAGAGACAAATGATTCAATTTCCCATGAATAATAAAACCCCGTGTAATGCTTGACAACAGAAATATAATCAGAAAACAAAAAATGGAAAGTATTTGCATAACGAACAGGTGCTGACAGGCATGCTCAGCTGAAACCGTGTAAAAGTCACATTTTATTTTTGACTTTGAATATGGTAATGTGTAGATGGGGCCAGGCTACTCTAGATTTTATTCTAAGAACGCTGGGCACAGTATCAACATTGAAAGAGTTACAGTCACAGCTCCTAGAAGCTTACATCACAGAGGATAAGCAGCTCATGAAGAGAGAGTGATGAAACTTACAAGGATTTTTTTCCCCCCTTCCTTCTCTCCCCTTGCCTTTCTCCTCAGTCACTGTTTGGATTTCTAATTTCTTGCAGACATCACTGAATAGGTGGGTTGCGAAGACAAGGGGGTTGAGGCATGTGTTAAAATTGAAGCACCTGCCTAACTACTCTTTAAAAGGAGAGTACAGGTTTAAGCTCTCTAGTCCAGCATTCTCTGGTCCAGCAACATCCGTGGTCCGGCATGATTTTAGTTAGCCAGATGTCTACTTACCATGAGCATGGGCAAGTTTCCTGCAGTCCCACAAAGTTTGCTGACAGCTACCAGTCCTGGCTCTCAGTGTTCTGTGCTGTTATTCAGCTCTAATGTGCCCCTAAATGTCTTCTAAGAGTCCAGGAAGCAGTGGAAGTGTTGGTAATAATGCTAGACCAGTGTTTCTTAAACTGTGTTCCGTGGAACACCGGTGTGCTGTGGAGAACAACAGAGTTCAAAATGGCCGCCCCTAAAGGGGCAGGCAACCCTTTTTTTTTTTTTTTTGCTCAATAACTTCCCCCTGACCCCTTCTTTTTTACTTTTTCCCACCTCCCCCCCTTTTTTTTTTGTTTTTGTTTTTGCTCAACAAAAAATCCTTGGTGTTCCTCATTAAAAAAAATTATTGTTTGGTGTTCCTCGGTCTTAAAAAGTTTAAGAAACACTGTACTAGACAATATTGACCTCCCACGGGCCAGCAAATTCTCTGGTTCAGCAGCAGTCAAATCCCAAGGGTGCCAGACTAGAGAGGTTCAACTTGCAGGAAAATTCAATTCAACCTCAGCACATTTGGATCCACGAGAATATTTCCAATCCACTACTTGGATGAAGAATTCTCTACAAGGGATTCCTCTGGCTAAGGCATTGACAGCAATAGAGTAGTGCCTGTCTCTCATAATGCCCAGACCTGGTACCAAACAGTAAGATGTCATGCAAACCTGCCATGCTCCTGGCTGTTTGCAAGCTTCAGCTCCTCTCATCAAAGGTCCTCACGCTAACTCAATCCACATGCCTATGGAATTGAATATGTAGTAAAGTGACGTTTGCGGAGCAAGTTTCAGATCACCAGCCCCATTTCCTATAAGTTGAGATTAGAACTGAACAGCCCTTGACCTGACAGTCCTGAAATGTACTCATTAAACCGCATCACTCCCTATTTCCTGACTAATAATCTATAAAGCTTCACAACTGGTTAACTCTGCAGGCAACCTTTAATCTTGTTTAGACTTGTGAGGCAGTCGTCATAAATTTTCCCTCCTAAAGTGTGACCAGGCCTTTACCTCACTTGAGATATTCTGAATCCAAAATATCCATCTTGCTGAGGCAATTTCCTCATTATATCAAAGAATTTGGGGAGCAATATTTTTTTTCTTTCAGGAAGAACAAGGGCTGGTCACCAAAAATGGCGCATGCTAACTAGCTTCCTGGTTGGTGGTGATAGTGATGTCTGTAAGCTCTGGTGTTTTATTTATTCTGTTCTTTTGCCGTGCTGAAAGTACCTTTTATTTGTGAGAAGGAGTTGTAGGACTTGTTTGTCACTAGATTTGTTTCTCTCTCTCGAGCTAACTTATTGCCAATTAGGACAATGAGCAAACTTTTGTAGCCTGGAACAATACTGGGAGAATGTTCACACCAGCCTTTACAAATGTGTCAATTATCTGGAGCTGATTGGCAACCAATTAACCCAGGTAAAAACATTTCATGCGGACAAACCAAGAGCGGGACAACTGGACATTCTCAGGGCCTGGGCCTGAATGGTATTGAGCAATCACACCTGGTGCTAGCCAAAAACTGGAATTTCCAGGTCATGAGGAATGTTGATCTTTCAGAATGTGATTTTGTTCCTAATCAGAACATAACTGTTTCTTTTTTTAAAAACAACTTCTTATAAACCACAACCCCACTTCTTCCCCAAACAAAATACATCTGGTGACACCAACATTTGGTATTCCGGAAGTGAAATATGCTCCTTTCTCCAGGACCCACCGTCGCTGTCTGAAATAGACTTTCTCATTGGTTTCACTTGGTAATTAGAATGTCAAATTTGATCAAAAGCTCCCGGCACTTCCAGAGTCTGCAGTTCTGTGAGGTCCCACCATGCAGTCTCTCCAGGGGCAGGGTAGCCTAGTGCTTCCAGAGTCCTAGGCCAGCTGGCTCACTGGGCTGCCCAGGAGCAAGCAGCTAGAACTGGGACCAGCAGGACTTTCAGGCTCCATAACGGAAAGCCTGGAAGACATGGCATGGCAGGTCTGCCCCACAGCCATGGACCATGGATGTTCAGGAGCCAGGCAAGCTGGTAAGAAGCCAGGCCAAAACCTGCTTGGCAAGTAGGGTTCTGTGGAACCCTGATAGGGATTCAATGAGAATTCATCAAACCCAACTTGCTGTCACAAGCCATTTCAAGTTTGATGAACTGGCATTTGGGCCATGTCTACACGAGGAAACGATTTCGAAATTAGGAAATTCGACTTAATGACTCCCAATTTAGCAAATTCAAACTAGCATGTCCACACTCTGGGAAAGCCTTGAAATTAGTCTGAGGCAGGCTCCATTAATGTGGACGTGCTAGCTTGAACTTAGAGCCCCAGGAAGCACTGGGGAGTAATTAGTTTGATTTACTCTGGGGATCAGTTATTTCAAAATAGCGGCACCAAAGCGTCCACACTACCATTTGAAATAACTATTTCAGAATTAGCGTTACTCCTGATGAAAACCAGGAGTACAGATTTCAAATTCCACAGCTTGTTATTTCGAAATAACAGGGTCGGTAGTGTGGACGCACCACTTATAAATTTGCTCTTGGGGGGGGGGAGTGTTATTTCAAAATAAACTCATGGGCTATGTCTACACTGCAGGCTTCTTGCGCAAGAATGGCCGTTCTTGCACAAAAACTTGCGGAGTGCCTACACTGCACGCGCGTTCTTGCGCAAGTAAATTTACAGTAAGGTGTCGGAACAGAGGGCTTCTTGCGCAAGAGTTATTCCTCTCCCCACGAGGAATAAGCCCTCCTGCGCCAGAGCTCTTGCGCAAGCAGGCAGTGTGGATGGGCAGTATGGCTAAAATGGTCATCAGAGCTTTCTTGTGCAAAAAAGCGTCCACACTGCCATGGACGCTCTTGCGCAAAAGCACATCTCTTGTGCAAAAGCACATGGCAATGTGGACGCGCTCTTGTGCAAGACTTTTTGTGCAAAATCTCTTGCGCAAAACAGTTCTTGAGCAAGAAGCCTGCAGTGTAGACGTAGCCCTAGTGTAGACTGGGGCTTGGGGATGAATGTGTCACTGGAAAATGTCTATCCTGCGCCAATCACTGAAGCCACAGGGAGTTGAAACTGCCCCTCCCCTGACAAAAAGCCCTCAAACCCAGATCCTCAAAGGAATTTAGGCATCACATTCTTGCTGATTTCAACGGGAAATAGCAATAGGAGTTAGGCACCTGAATACCTGTAGGGATCTGGGCTTAAATCTCTTACAGAACTGGGGCATTTAGGTATTTAAAGTCCATGCAATGACTTCAGATATTCTTCCACACTCATACAAAGCACTATTTACATATGAGCTGTTTTTGCCATAGAAGAGTTCTTACCATGATGAGTATAAACCCATAAAGTTCTGACTCAGGTATATGCAATAAATGTTTCGAACGGGAAACAGAGTGGAGATCCGCACAGATAAAGGGGCAGACAGAGGCATGTTGTGGTACAAAGGTTTAACTGGCATGACTTTGAGAAGGCTGCATATTACTCACAAGGAGCAAGTTCTGCAAGACTTCTGCAGTGAGCCCCAGTAAAACCTGTATTCCCCCACGCACTGAGGTGTGCTTGGCTGATGCTATGCATTTTACAGATAAGCTATTATAGACATCGTAACCGATTTATTTCATAGGCACTGCTTTTTGTAGCCCTCTATTTGTGAAGCCGAGCTGACTTCGGATTATGAATCTAAGAGTAAGTCTACACTATGCAGCTTCTAGCAACTGTTGCTAAAAGTAATCTTGTGTGAATGCTGTTTGTCAGCACTTTTCTCGACAAAAATATTTCCACCCTCTCACGGTGCATCCTGCTGGTAATTCCAGGGAATTAGTCGTTTAGTCCACAGGGTGCCTCCTGCGTGCTGGTGTCTCCCCCGTCCTCACTCCATGCTCCTGTTCCAGACCCATGATGCTGCCCAACCAAGGCTTCCTCTTCTAATGGCTACTGCCCTCCAGCAGTACCCACTCCAGGGGTCTTTCGTCCCCCAGCAGTCCTTCATCTAGTACCTGCCAGCATGGCCAACTGCAGCCTCAGTCTGGCCCCTCACTTCAGGAGCAAGCCAAGTCCTTCCAGGCCACAGGACAATGGTAGCTAGACATGGTGCAAGTGGGAAGGAGGGGACCCAGGCCCGTCCAACCCAGGAACCCTCTGGCGACAACCTTGTCCTGCTCACCTCTACGCCCCTTTTTTTTCTCTTGTTCCCTGGGCCACTTCCCTTTTGACCCTTGAAGCAAGGCCAGCAGCCTGGCCGGTATCAGGCTGGAGCCTCCCTCTCCAGCCCCCAGGAGCCTGCCCAGTGTGGCCCACGTGGGGCAGTCACCCCATCACACACACCCATAGCCGGGTTGCACTTTGTCGGCAGAAGAGTGCTCATGGGGGTCATTAAGCACCTGTGAGTGACAAAAGTTTTGTTGATTAAGTGCAAGGGTATGTCTGCACTACAGAGTTAATTCGAAATAACTCTAGTTATTTCGAATTAACTTTAATAGCGCCTACACAGGCAAACCGCTATTTCGAAATAAATTCAAAATAGTGGAGCCCTTATTTCGAATTTGGTAAACCTCATTCTACGAGGAGTAACACCAAATTTGAAATAGCTACTTCAAATTAAGTGCTGTGTAGACACTTAATTCGAAATAAGGGGCCTCCAGCCCTTCCCAGGGAGCCCTGGTGGCCACTCTGGGCACAACTCAGGAAAACTTACTCTCCTCTCCCCCAGCCCCGGAGCCATTAAAGGGGTAGACCCTGGCCACAGTGCCTGTGCCAGCTCCAAGCCTGCCAGCCCAGAGCCAGCAGTGGCCACCAGGACACCTGACCCAGTGGCCCCAAAACAGGAGCCAGCAAGCCACTGGCAGCCAGCCCTCCACCGCTCCCCAGGAGCAGTCTGCCAGCTCCCAGGAGCCTGCCAGGGGCTGGAGAAGGCGGGCGTCTTCCTGGTCCAGGGTGGAGATCATGGACCTTATCAGGTTTGGGGGGGATGCCCCCAACGTCCATGATCTCTGCACTAGATGGAGGAATGCAGCCGTCTATGGCAGGATAGCTGCCAGCCTGACCACCAAAGGCCACATGCGAACCCAGGAATAGGTTAGCATGAAAGTCAAGTTGATCTGGAGAGACCCCCAACCCTGAGCCCTGAGCTTCCCCTCCCCCTTCTCCCCCTTGCTTCCCCCTTCCAGCTCCCTCCTCCCAGGTTTCCCCCTCCCCTCACCCACCCTCTCTTCTCCCCTCTCCCGCCTCCTTTTCCCACTCTCCCCAGAGGTTCATCCCCCTCCCCAGTTTTGTTCAATAAACCCAGTTTCTATTTTTGAACATACGTGTCTTTTATTTGACATCAGGAAGGGGGGTTAGGGAGGGGTAAGTGGAAGGACTTGAGGGAGGAATGGGGCACGAGCCCCTGGTGGGAGGACTGGGGAGGCTCTGAGGGCTCCTCAGGGTGGACGCTCTCCCTCAGGGCTTCTGGATCCTGACAGCCCCCCGATGGACTCCCCAGATGGCAGCCTGCAGCAAGTGCAGCCGGGCTGATGGCAACAACCCCACAAGACGCACCGGCATGCCCAGGGCAGCTCTGGCTCCATGTGGCTGAGTGCTGTGGTGTCCTGAGTTCAGGCACTCAGGGCACTCCAAGACAGGACTGCTTTGCTGTCCCTCATCGAGGTAGACAAGCAAGCAGGGAACCCTGAGAAGTGTCTGTCCGGGGTGGGGGTAGGGTCCCTTTAAGCACGGAGCTCAGTTAGCCTCAGGCAGCAGCCCCACACACTAAGTCCTAACCTGATGCCTTGCCGGCACTGGTTCCGGCCAGCCTTAACTTTGGTTCAGGGCCCACTCAGTGTGGATGTGCTATTTCAAAATAGCAAAATGCTGTTTTGAAATAGTTTTTGAGTATAGATGCGTTATTTTGAATTAGCTTAATTCGAATTAACTATTTCAAATTAAGTTAATTCGAAATAGCACTGTAGTGTAGGCATACCCCCAGTGTGGACATGCCCTAATTCTACCAGCCTCAAGGGGACAGAAAAATCCATCTCCGGGGAGTAGCCGTGTTAGTCTGTAACTATAAAAACATTGAGTAGTCCTGTGGCAACTTAAAGACTAAGAAAAGTATCATGAGCTTTCATGGGAAAAACCTTCATCAGCTAATGAGCTGGAGTCAAAATAACAGAAATAAGTTATTTATAACAGAAAAAAAAGGATTAACTTAAAAAACAACAAATGGTCTGGTAGCACTTTATAGACTAACAAAACCTGTAGATGGCATCATGATCTTTTCTGGGCACAGCCCACTTCTTCAGATGACGGGAGTTTTGAGTTTAATCTGTCAGTTGTAGGTCTGGTGCTAATGAGACTAATTAAGTGTTCTGGAAGTGTCCCGTCGGTATTAATGTAAATCAGTATTAGGGTTGCATCACTAAAAACACCAAAAATATTCTTAACACTGAGGTTTTTCAAAGACATGTCCTCCGATCCATAATGTCATGTACCACGTGCTCACATTCACGATCCCATGGCGTCCCTGTGCCAACATCAGAAACTGCTTATGCAGCAAAGTGAAAGTAATCTCAGGGAGTGTGTGTGCAATGGAGGAGGTGGAATAAAGCCTGACGCATGAGGACTTGTGTGCTGCACACTTGCCAGACAGACAGTCAGGCCTGCTGAGCAAACGGGAGCTTCCGCTAGGTCCAGCTGGACCTGCTTGGGTGCTCAGTACCTCGGAAAACCCACCCACTCATTTAGGCACCTGAGTATGGATTTAGGAGCCAGTGTTGCTGGCTCTTTGAAAGTTTCACCCTAAATCCCTAATAATGGCAGTGGCCTAAGAAAAACGTGCAGAACCCCAGCTGTGCCATAAAGAGGGTTCGGAACAACATTTCCTCACACTGATTAGTTTGGCTCTTTCAGTCTTACCACCCACTTTCATGTTCTGTCAGTCCTAGATTCTGATAGGTCTGCCCAGTTCTCCTTTATGTCAGTTACCAATGTTTCATTATGTGCACTAAGCACATTTCTGTTTGCTGGAGGTTTACCAGAGGCATGGAAGCATTTTTCAAAGATAACTCAGTTAATATTATAAGTCAAAATATTACTCACCTCTTCAGCAAGACCATGCAGCTGCAACCTGGAGAATTAATTTGAGATGGTGTCTCTGTGGATTTTAGGGCGTTGGCCTGACCATACCTTTTGCTAAAGAAAACAATCATTGAAGAACTTTACAAAGTTAACACACTGAATGAGACTAACCGAAGGGCAGGAACCAACAGCTAAGCACATAAAGGAAACTCTTTTTTAAGCTAGGAAGGTTATGATTACTTACGGATAAAACAATCAGAGACTAAGGCAGAAACGTAATTCTATTAACTCGGTAGCAAAGTATGCTGCTGACAATTATTATAGGTTTCCTTAAAAGGCTCATCGTGCTACCATCTAGGCACTTTGTAGGCATTAATGTATTGTTCCTCACAGCCCCTTGTGAGGGAGGGATGGAAGGATTATTAGCCCCATTTTACAGATGGGAAACTGAGACATCATACTGTGTGTTTGTAAACAGAAAACATCACACGGGGATTAATGGAGACCTATTGTTTTCTTTTGGTAGAAGTATCATGTATTAGTATATGGAACAGCAAGATTTGCCTGGTGTTGGTCAGGTCCTTAACTCAGTTAATTTTTGATTTTTGGGAAATAAAATGAAAATGTCCATGTTTTCCGTAAATCATTGCTCAGGCGTGGGACTGGGGATGAGGGGGTCAGTATGCAGAGGACAACCCCAGCCCTCTGTCACCACAGCAGCTTGGGGCCAGGTGAGAAGCATCTCTCCATGGCTGCAGCAGTTCCAGCGGGCACAGCTGGGGGAGGGGGTGCATGTCTCCTGGCTGGCTCAGGTCCAGGTGTGTCTGTTTCCCACACTCCTTAACCATAGTGAGGAATGCAGCAAACTGTGCACTTTCCCTCGCTCCCTGATGAAGGGGAACAGCTAGTAATGTTCCTGTATGAATCGGGGCGGGGGGGGGGACTTCAGCCCTCCTACACCCTCCCTAAAGGGCACCTGGAGACTGGGAGGTTCTGGGCAGTCCCGGACGGCAGATGGGGCGTGTCTCCAGCCAGCCCCTTTCACCTGCCTGGTGATTGACTCTTTTCTGTATAATTTATGAGAAGCAATCCCATTCCAGGTGCATCCCATTGGCCTGGCACAACCAAACCCTGACCTCACTGTAAGTTATAATAAAAGGAAGCTGCCTACCAAATTTGGTGGCCCTAGCTCTTACCGTTTAGAAGGAGTTCTTGAACAAACAGACAGACTCTCTCAAATATATAGTAGATCAGAGAAGGTGTTTTGGCAATAAGACCCTTTCATATTCCAGCTTTCCAAAACCTCTGGAAAGAAAAACAAGTCAACACCTCTAGCCTAGTGACAATGCAGTAGATAAATATGGTAGCATCTGTGGAGTCAGCACTTGTTCACAGACAACAGCAAGTGCATGGACCTGGTCGGGGTCAGAGGGGAAATGTTAAGCAGAACTTTAATACCTCCTCTTTCTTCAGAGCGGGAGGTCTTTTTATTCTGCCATTCTACCCGAAATGGATTGAAAAGATTTGATTTTAACTTCACCCTGCCGGAAGTTGAGTTTTCTTAATTCAGGAATCACAGTAATTTTGTGTAGTCGGACAGTGCGTCCATGAGGACATGATCAGTGGCAGCAGTTTTTGGTTATAAGTACAAAGGGCCATCTAAGTAGATGAGCCAACAGAACATCAATAAAGTTCCCAATAATAGCAGAATTTCTGTCCCATTCTTCACAACTTTCTTTAACAAAACAATTAATGTCAACTCATCTCATCTGAAGAATCTACCATCCCTTCCCGAAAGCCAAAACTTGCTGCTTGGCCTTTCCTTGAGCCTCATTCATTAAATTTCCAGCCAGTTTCCTACAGGTATATCCCCAACCAGATAATCATTCTGACTGGGACAGTGAGCATAGATTGAGTCCTTCCCTTAGCACAATGTCTCCCTCTTCCATTGAGCAGATTCCACTCTTATGGGAAGTGCCATCTCTGAGCTGTCATGTGACCCTTGGTCACCAAACTCAGCCAAAACCTTGAAATCAGGTGGAAAGTTTGGTGCATTCACCCAAAGTCCAGTGTCCTGGTGCATGCCCAAATGAGGAAAATGAAGGGTGCATGTGAAAATAGCTGCCTGCCTTTCCGTGTCTTTTAGGCCTCTTTCAAACCCCAGAATTTGGTAGCTGGCGAAAATACCTTCAGTTTTAAACCCTCTGACTTTAAAATGTGTTTGAGCAGATGGCATTTCAAGCACAACCAGCTTTATGTGCCAGCACTGACCCACCAGTCTTATATATCTTTCCAGCCGTTCCCCAGTTTTCGCTCCAATTTGGGGCTCAAAGCTGCCCCTTACCCATAATCTCTCTAATGCAATGACCTCTCTCTTTACTCCAATACTCTCTCCAGCATCTGGATCCTTTTCTGCTTCCAGTCAGGTCTGCCCAAATACTCACAGCACTGGGCCAGATGAAAAGCAATCATTTTCCTGGCTGTGTCAAGGGTCTGATTAGCCTTGTGGGGCCCTTGGATGCTGTAAGATCTTTGAAATCCCTGAGACCTCCACTGAAAATTCTTCATAATCAAAAGGACACTGCATTTCCTACTGAGTGGTCTGGGAAAGAGACTTACTGAAAAGTCTTCGGCTGCTATTAACAGTGGTGGGCTGCCTAGGAGGATCCAGAAGGGGAAAGTTGGAAACAACAGCTCTGGAGGTAAAATAGTTTTGGTTTTAGCATTTCCAAATCGGTTTTGTGCTACCGGGAGCTTATTTTCCTCTACACTTGAGAGCTAGTTCTATCGTGAGATATGAGCACACAGTTCCCACTAACTTCATTGTGGGGCCCTGAGTGCCAATTTCAGCCCTCTGTGCTTAGCCACACTCTCTGCCATGTTATTCTGGGTCTCTACATACTCTCCTCTATCTCCTTTATCAGACCCTCTGACTCGGAAAGAAAATAAATATCTCAGGGTGTTCTTGAGATTTATTCTACAGCTCCCCTTAATACTGGCCCTAAGCCAAGCGACTAGGTGGGGCCCATAACCCCAGGATGAACTAAGATAAAGTTTATGTAAGTAACCAAATCACAAAACCAATACAAGACAGATGCAGCACTAGCACAGAGAGGAGTTTGGGAATTAGATTTTTCCTTTAAGGTCAGTGAATAGCAAGCACATCTAAAGGTACGTTTAGACGGCATTGCTATTTCGGGATACCAGAAGTATCTCAAAATAGCAACACTGCATCTTTAAACGTGTGTCTATACTACAGGGTTTTTTCGAAAAAAGTGGCCTTTTTTCGAAAAAACTTCCCCTGCGTCTAGACTGCTGCCTCATTCTTTCGAAAGTAAATCAAAAGAACACGGCAGTTTTTTCAACCACGGAAAACCTCGTTTTACAAGGAATAACGCCATTTTTTGAAAGTGCTCTTTCGAAAAAAGGCGCTATGTAATGCAAACTGTGCTTTTTCAAAAGAGAGCATCCAAACTGCCTGGGTGCTCTCTTTAGAAAAAGCTGCTTGCTTTTTTGAAAGTACTGGTTGTACTAGGAGCTCTTTTTCTCTAGATGCTCTTTTTTGAAAGAGGCTTTTTCAAAAGTATCTTTCAAAAAAGCCTCTTTCGAAAGAGGACTGCAGTCTAGACATAGCCTAAAAGTGCCCGCTATTTCCTGTTTCATGAGGGTTAAGGGATTTGTTGGAATAGTGCCTTATTCTGAAATTTGGTGCCGAGTAAGCTCTTTTGACTTAGACTCAGAATAAACTACGCAATTTGCGTAGCACAAATTGCGTAGCTTATTCCAACAGAAGGGTGCTGTCTATACACACCCTATGTGAGTATTTTTACTTCTGTAGGGAGATCTGATATTCATTGTCTGACCTAAAATTTGTCTATCACTTGCTGCTCTATCTGGGGTAACCGTGTTAGTCAAGGTACTCAGATACCATGGTGTCAGATGTGGCACTGATGGGTTTCTCTTCATGTGGCCCACACCAATGAGATATTGCAGGTTGCTTTTCACATGGGTTTTCTTTCTCTCTAAAAATAGTGGGAATTTTAAATCAAAGCTTTTTTAGCCAAAACTATTTGTGAAATGGACTTGGCTTCAATGAATTTCCTAGCTCAAAAATAATGCTGGGAGAAAAATTCAAATTGTTGAAATATATTAAAGGAAAAAAAATCCAGTCTCCCAGTTTGAAATTTCAGCTAATTAGATTTTTTTAAAGAGTTAATTTAAAAAAAAGAAACAAAGGTCAAGTTCCAACTGAAATGTTTTGATGGACCTGAACCAAAAAAAGATTCTGGTTTCTCAGTTCATAATTAGCTTTGAGATTTTGACTTTTCATCTTGTTGCAAGATGGGAACACATTTTTGAACTCTTGAAAATACTTTTAGGATGGGAAAATGGTTTCCCTTCCAACTCTACTCTCTCTTGCTGCCAGCTGCCCCATAACCCTAAGACTTCCCTGAGGACTGTGCCATAGAAATTCTGAGATGTCTTTTCCATAACACACAGTTACTAGGAAATACTGGGAGTTCTCTAGTTCCTATTCTAAAGATCATGGGTGTGAGGGTGCTTTTAGCACATTAGAACTGTTTTCATGCTTTTGCTGATCCATTGGCTATGTAGGAGAGGCTTCCTCCACAGAAACTGGTTAGGGTTTGAGGGGCAGGATCCTTTACGTTGAGATACACCCATATACCCTGCTAGCAAAACCAGAAATCTAGCATACCCTGAAAACTAGGTAGGAGGGAAAGATGGGGGACAGCTATGCAACGCCTGATGTGAAGAGCTGGTTGCAGTGTTATGCAAGGACTATGGACTGGTACACAAAAAGGCAGCACAAACCCAACACACTGATATCCAATGGGTTCATTGCCCTTTGCCAATCTTTCACACAGCCTTACTAGTCACACATACTTAATCCAAGGCAGTTAGGAAAACGCATGGTCTCTTTCCTGCCCATGACACTGATAGGTGGCTGCTAATGTTGGCACTTCCCTTGTAGCTGACAAGGAACATTACCACACCCTATAAAATACTTTCCACAGCACACGCTGACTGGGCATGCAAAAGAAAAGAATCATTGCTGCAGGAAACATGAGCTGTAATGTCACTGAGCAAATAATTTGGAACCAATTTATTAAATTTGGCATCTTTCTGTTCAAATTCTCAAATTGTATTAATTATTTGAAATTCTCCATGAATATTTTACAAGAGTTTGTTTTTCCCCAACTATATGAATATATCTCATGAACAGTCATTGCAAACATCCAGTATTTAAAATGCCAAAACTCACAAGCTGGTCATTGCTGTAAGTTCCCAATGTTTTGATTCTTTCCCATAGGGGGTCTTATACTATGTTCATCGCTACAGTATCTAAGCATCTTACAGTAGAGCATGAAAACATGAGGGTACACTTCTGTCAACTGTATGTTCTCTTAGAGTGCGCTTAGACTACATTCCTCTTTTGAAAGTGGAATGCAAACGAGGGAAATCGAAAATGCAAATGAAGCTCAGATTTACAAATCTCATGCTTCATTTGCATAATTGTGTCTGATTGCTTTTTCGAAAAAGGGTTTGTTTTTTTTTAAAAAAAGCAGTCTAGATGCGGTTCTTTAAAAAAAACCCCTTTTTTGAAAGAACCTTGAAAACCTCATTTTTTCAGGAATAAGGGTTCTTTCGAAAAAGGATTTTTTTTCTGAAAGAACCGCATCTAGACTGCTTTTTTTTTTTCAAAAAAACCTTTTTCGAAAAAGGAATCAGATGCAATTATGCAAATGAAGTGTGAGATTTGTAACTCTGTGTTTCATTTGCATTTTTGATTTCCCTTATTTACATTCCTCTTTTCAAAAGAGGAATCTAGTCTAGACTCACCCTTAAAATCATGGGGTTGGAAGAGACCTCAGGAGGACATTGAGTCCAACGCCCCTGCTAAAAGCAGGACCAACCCCAACTAAATCATCCCAGCCAGGGCTTTGTCAAGATGAGACTTAAAAACATCTAGGGATGGGGATTCCACCAACTCCCTTGGTAACCCATTCCAGTGTTTCACCACCCTCCTAGGGAAATAGTTTTTCCTAATATCCAACCTATGCCTCCCGCACTGCAACTTGAGACTCTTGCTCCTCGTTCTGCCATTCGTCACTACTGAGAACAGCCTCTCTCCATCCTCTTTGGAACTCCCTTTCAGGTAATTGAAAGCTGCTATCAAAGCCCCCCTCACTCTCCTCTTCTATATCCTCCCCTCAGGCAAAGAAGCCCATGTAGTGGAGAGTCTTGTTTTGGTTTTAGGTTTAGTTTGGTGTCCGTTTCCTGACTGGATGACTTGGGAACACAGCAACTGCCAGATGGGGTCAGATCTCCAACTAATCCAGTCAGAGCTGTCTTATCGATAGTTTCAGGATGGTCACCCCAGGCCCTCCACTTTGGGGGGCCCCAACTGTCCTATGGATGGGACAGTTCACCATGTTGATCTAAGCCTATGTGGCCCAGGGTGGCCTGGGGCAGCTGTAGGGGGCAGACACCCCCCCCCCCCGCCCACACACACATACACATTTACCACTGCAAAGTAAAGAGGAGTGGATTGGGTCAGGTTGCTCCAATTCCCACCACCATAGTGAAGCAGAGAGACCTGTCTGGGAGCTGGCAGAGAGGAGCAGTCTGCTGGGTTCCTCCATTTCTCATTGCTCCCCTGCTGCTGCTGTGTGCCAGACCGCTCTCCCCCCCCCCCCCCCGATCTCGGGGGGGGGGCAGGTGGCTATAAGGAAGGGGTATAATAGGGGCAGAAGGGGGAAGGAAGACACAGGGAGGGGGTGAAGCAAGGGGTAAGGCATGGGGAAGGGATGGAGTGAAGGCAGGGCAGGGTGCAGGGGTGTGGTTCTACAGGCCTCACACTCCCCTAGAGAGGGTCCTAAGCCCAGCACCCTGTCTTTGACAGTAGCCAGTGTCATATGCTTTAGGTGAAGGTGTAAGCACCCCACAGTTGGCAGATAAAAAAAAAATGGCCACTCACAGCTCTCTCTCATCCCAGTTCAAGACCATCTTAAACCCTAATGCATGAGGTTTTTGTCCTCATTACTGTAATTCTGGATATTTTTGATATCCATATAACTACTCTAGATATCCATACAAACATCCAATCCCTTTTTGAATGTTATTAACACAGAATCTTGGTTTATATAATTAACATGGTGTGAACTGTAAATGGGGCATATTAAAATCAAACAGGCAATTTGATTAGCTTTCGGCAGATATCTGAGCACTCAAATTTCACCTTCATTTCTTGTGAGTGTTCATGCTAATGAAGCTTGACCACTGAATGTTCTCAGAAAGCAAATATAAATGGATTGTGACCACTAATGAATTTGAAATCCATTTCCAAAGGTAAATACATTTTCATAGGAAAAATATTCCCACTGATCGCTCAGACGGCATCAGACTTTAATTTCATTTTTATTTTTTTTAATATGTGACCAAGGAGTTTTTCAGAGCCTGGTCTTTCATGGAGAATTAAACTACCATACTTTGAATAATATGGCCCCATAGAGAATTTGGATTTTATACAATAACATTCTACTCCATGTGTTTTATTGTATTAATAAACAAAGTACACATTCAAATGTTAGCCCACTGCTGCGTTTTACAATGATTTATTATCATACATGTCTTCAGGGGTACTTTTGCCTGACTAAAATATATGATTTGGCCTTAAGTGTGGTGGTACTTTTACCTTTTTTGGGGGACAAGGGGGTTCTGTCATGTTGTGTAGAAGCCTGCTATGGCACAATGAAAGTTGCAACCATAAAGATTGATGGATTGATTGATTGATTTTGCTTAGTACTATATAACAATTGCTGTAGTAGAAGTGTCCCCGATTTTTGTATTTCTTCATAAAATAAAGCATTTGAAATAGAAATTACTGTATAAAGTCTAAATTCTATTTGAATCCACACTATTCAAAACACTCCTGGGGAAAATGAACTACAAAGTGCAGTGAAGGAACAACTTTCTCAGTAATAGATTAAACATTAATTGGACACCTCCAATCTTCCTAATTAAAACTCAGCCCTCATGACTCATGTATATCACTGTGAAATGTAGTAATATATCAGGCTAGGTTGTGGGTGTGAACTGATACCACGATTTACTCTTGATTGCTGGCCACACTTATCAGTCAAAAATTAAAAGCACATGAGATTTGATTTTAAAACCAGGGACTAACAGGCATAAGCTAATTGGATTTAACCCCTGCAAGTTTTAGAGTTGCACAAGATTCAGTCACACAGCTCCCGTTACAGTCTACAGAAGTTCAGATCAGTGGGTGTGGTAGGGCAAAAGCTTATGCAGTTCTTGGAAAGTCTAGAAATAGAAGAAAGGTTTTGCATGACTGTATGGGCAAGACTGTGGAACAGAATCTCCACTAGTATAAATCAGTGCTGCTCTATTGACATCAGTGGAGAATCTGACCCAACATCTCAGGGAATTACCACCCAAACCATATATCACTTTTAAGGTCACAATCAACACATCGAATCACACAGAGAAGTAAATAAGGAGCCACGCAGCCTATGACATTTGGGGACAATACACTCTCTGAAGCCAATCTGACTAAGTGAGGGGCCACCGACATTCTGTGCTGGGGAAGTGTGGGGGAGATCTTAACAAGTAGTCCCACATGGAGCAGTGCAGAATCAACCTGTTGGGTACAAAGGCCAGATCTACTGGAGAAAGATGACTTAAGATATACAACTCCAACTATAAGAATAGCTTTATTGGAGTCAACATACTTTCAGTCAAATTTTTGCAGCACCCCCCTGTGGAATACCAGGTCGACAGGGTCCATCAGTGGTTGATTTAGCAGGTCCTTACTAGACCTACTAAATCAAACTCCAGAAGATCAATCTCTGGAGCATCAGTCTCCAGGCAAGTATAGCCAAGGCCAAAGGAACACAGGAATGTGGCAAATTTTCATAGGGGAAGAAAGATCATGTGCAGAGGGGAAACTAAAGCCATCCTGACTACAGGACTAATAAAGGATCTAGCATCATCTCATAACTCCCAAGCTTGTTCACAAAAGGCCAGAAAACACCCTTGTTCACGGTGACTCACTTGCTTTGTCAAATTGGTCACCACAGCATATTTCCCCAAAGCACCACAAAATGCTCTGGCTCCTTCTCTAAAGCCATCTGCAATTCAGTGTGTTGACACTGATCTGTCAAAGCCAGGGGTGAAATCTGGAGCCCTTTGATGTCTCTGGGAGGTTTGCTGTTGATTTCAACAGGACTGGGATTTCACCTAATATGCGCTTTAGGACCTAGCCACCAGCAACTCTACATTTTCCTCAGCAAACTTTCCTAGAGGGAAGGTGTATCTTGACATTTGGACGGGTTCAGACTGTTCAAATAATTTGTGCAAAGTTCTTACTAATTCCTCTTTGCATGTTTTCTCATTACTGAAGATGCCTTGGCTAAGACTTTCAAGTAGTGGTATCCACAATGAGGCTTTTCATGCCACTGCTCCCATTGATGAGTGGTCTCATGGCTAAGGTAATGGAGGTGGCTCAAAAAAGATCTGCATTCAACTCGCGACTCGATCATAAACTTCCAACGTGACCCTGGGTAAGTTGCTTAGTCTCTCTGTGCTGCGATCCCACAGAATAATGCTGCCTTTCTCTTCCATGTCTGTCTGTCCTAGTTCTGTAAGCTGCACACTTTTAGGACAAGAAGAGTCTATGTTCCTACAGTGCCTAGCACAATAGGCCTGTGATCACCTCTAAGGCATCCAGGCACAATTGTAGCACCATTTGCTGAGAATCTTGGTCTTAAAGGCTTTTTTTTTTCCCCTCACAGACCATCGTATCCACTTACTTGACCCCGTGGGAAAGTCAAAGCTAAAGCTGTGATGTCACAGTTGCTCCCATGCCAGCCAATTTATGATTCATTGCAGAATCCAGTGGAGGTAAAAGCTCAGGGATGGGGAAGTGACTTTATTAAAAAATGAAATATCTGCCAGAACAGCCAAAAGGCGGGTGCAAACTGAAATAAGTACAATTCTATAAATTGCCAGAGTTCCACGGATGTCCACACACTACACCACTACCAGCTAAGGGCCTGCTTCTTTCTGTCTCCAAAAAACAAAAATTCCAATCAATGAGTCGGGCTGCAATTTCACATTAACTCTGAAGCCTTCTTAATTAACGTAAAAGGAATGGAAAAATTTACTGAGCTGAGCAAAGCACCTTAAAGACGTGCATAGCTGAGCATGCATGAATGGTGCTGGGAGGCTACTCACATGCTAGAAGATGCACATGTGCTTAAGTGTGTTGCCTCTAAATGAAATCACCAAGAGCCAGATAAGTCCCAACACTGAAGGGGGGAGGGAGCAAACAGCATCTGCCAAAGTCTACCTATTTCTTTTTCTGCTCAAAGCTGCCAGGACTTTAGTTCCATGTATTCATAACTCAAGTGCTTGGCAATAAACAAATCCAAAACATACAGAGAGATCAGTTTCTTCCAATGAGGAGGGTCAGTGAATTTCCGTTCGAATGAGTCACTGATGTTCCCAAACCTCTGAAGGTGGAGAAGAGCAAGTGAAAATGAGGTTATCTTCGGAATAGAAACAGATCTAAGGCACACAGAGAGTTTGTGCTTCATTTTAACCTCCATACGTGGCTATGAAACATACTTTTTTGAATGCAAAATGCCTAATTTCCCTCTACAACAAAGGCAATAAAATGTTTCACTCCCAAACAAGCACGTGAGAATATGAACATGATCTTGCACTTCATCTAAGACTACCCACCCAGCAAACCAAGCTGTGCTCTTTCTGGGTGGCTCAGAGAATAGCATATTACAGTGGAAACACCCATTTATTTCATTTACTGCCATTTATAATATTTTCCACTATTTGTAGATAATGATCCATTTTTTGCCAAGCTTACACAGCCTCTTTTAGAGCCAAAATTATCCAGAATCCTTCTGAAAATGTGTTACCCTTCTTTTTCCATGATTGCTTCGTGGTTCTGCTGGAGGGAGCCCAGAATCAACCGTAGTAACAATGCATAGCAACATCTGAACTGTCATGCTTGTTCTCCCTTAACGGCAGGGAGAGTGCCATCCAACTGGTCCCTAAAGTGCACATGATTCAAGAACACAGCTGCTCAGGTTACTTCAAGGCAGTAGACACCAGCGGGTTTTTTTTTCCTATAGGCGTTCTATAGTGACTCTTGCAGAAACAGATACGTTGCAGATTGTCTGATATTTATTTGGAGCTGGTTACTCCCTGTTTCTCTTCAGACTGTGTTATGTAGGATACAATACCACAGAGGCCTGTAATGTGGAACATGCCTGAATATATTCAGTGCCCGATTTACACGTCCTTCACTTACACAGTCTGACCTCATCTACTCTACTGCCAGCCATCGCTCTAAGTTACACAACGTCAGCTATGCGAATAGAGTGGCTGAAGTCGACTTACTTAGATCATCTTACCACAGTGTCTTCAATGCAGTGAGTCGATGGCAATTGCTCTCCCGTCGACTCCATCTACCTTTCTCAGTCTGGTGGAACACCAGAGTCGACGGAGAGCGCTTGGTGTTGATCTATTGCTTCGACGTGCAATGCAATAAATTGACCCCCTCCCTCCCCGCCGGCTCACACGCCACCTGTCACGCCGGCGGGTAGTGTAGATATGCCCTGTGAGTGGGTCCACTGAATTCAGCGGGGCTACAGGCAGTGGGCTGGACTTGCACCTTCCGATCCAGCCCAGGTAAGGAGCAATGCGTAGTCGCACTGCCCCAGAAACAAGCCAGGATAAGAATTGTGACTCAGTGTGAGACAACCCCAGCTGCTTCTGCCTTGCTCTAGTGGGGAAGAGTAAAAAGGGTGACTTTGCAGTAGTTTTCAAACTACAGGTCACCACCCAGTACTGGGATGTGGCATATCAGGCCCTGGGTCTTGTTGCTGCAGGAGGACCAGGTGACCAGTGGGGGTGCTAAAGCAGCTCCCTGCCTGTCCTAGCACTGCAGACTATGCATGTCCTAGAAGGGGCTGGCAATTGGCCTGGCTCCTAGGTGTGGGGGAGGAGAATACACAGGGCTCCACACACTGCCCCTGCCCCAAGCACTAGCTCTGCACTCCTGCTGGCTGGGAACCTGCTGCTGGCTGCTTCTGGGGTGCAGCCTGGTCTGCAGTGGCAGGAAGCTGTCTTAGTGCCCCACTGAACCACTGACTGGGAGTGCTCGAGGTAAGCCCCTCCTGCCACAGCCCTGCCCCCCCAAAAGTTGAAGCCACCAAAGCTCTTCTCAGCCCCACTCCGGAGCCCACACTCTAGTCAATTCTTTTGGGTCACAGGCATCAACAATTTTCTTCAGCTGCATCATGAGAAACAAAGTTTGAAAACTGCTGACCTAGTGTAATCTGCTGCCCCCTCCTCACTAACTCAGCTCTGCTGGCATGGGACTCTACCCGCTCACTCCTCTATTCTGCGCCCGCACTCCCTACTCACCAGCAAGGGAAAGTGAGTAGCAGTCCGGCTGCAGTGGCTCTCCCTTCATTCAGCTTATGGCAATGCGAGTAGGCCATGCATACCTAACCCTCCTCTGTAGATATGCAGCTGCACTCACAGATGAGCTCAGCGTGTAAAACTAAGCAGGTGCATTAAGTCTTTACAAATGTCTTTCCATTTCTCCTGTAAGGCCATATCTACATGACGCGGAAGTTCAGGGCTACCACAGTCGATCTTCTGGGGTTCGATTTAGTGGGTCAGTGAGGTGGTAAAGTTTGCAGATGATACCAAACTGTTTAGGATAGTCAAGACAGAAGCAGACTGTGAGGGACTCCAAGAAGATCTCACCAAACTGAGTGATTGGGCAACAAAATGGCAAATGAAATTTAATGTGGATAAGTGTAAAGTAATGCACATCGGGAAAAATAACCCCAACTATACGTACAGTATGATGGGGGCTAATTTGGCTACGACAAATCAGGAAAGAGATCTTGGAGTTATCGTGGACAGTTCTCTGAAAACTTCCATGCAGTGTGCAGCGGCGGTCAAAAAGGCAAATAGGATGCTAGGAATTATTAAGAAAGGGATAGAAAATAAGACCCAGAATATCTTACTGCCCCTGTATAAAACTATGGTACGCCCACATCTTGAATACTGTGTACAGATGTGGTCTCCTCACCTCAAAAAAGATATTTTGGCCTTGGAAAGGGTTCAGAAAAGGGCAACTAAACTGATTAGGGGTTTGGAACGGGTCCCATATGAGGAGAGGCTAAAGAGACTGGGACTTTTCAGTTTAGAAAAGAGGAGACTGAGGGGGGATATGATAGAGGTATATAAAATCATGAGTGGTGTGGAGAGGGCCGATAAAGAGAAGTTATTTATTAGTTCCCTAAATAGAAGAACTAGAGGACACCAAATGAAATTAATGGGTAGCAGGTTTAAAACTAATAAAAGAAAGTTCTTCTTCACACAGCGTTTAGTCAGCCTGTGGAACTCCTTGCCAGAGGAGGCTGTGAAGGCTAGGACTATAATAGAGTTTAAAGAGAAGCTAGATAATTTCATGGAGGTTAGGTCCATAAAAGGCTATTAGCCAGGGGATAAAATGGTGTCCTTGGCCTCTGTTTGTCAGAGGCTGGAGAGGGATGGCAGGAGACAAATCGCTTGATCATTGTCTTCGGTCCACCCTCTCTGGGGCACCTGGTGCTGGCCACTGTCGGCAGACAGGATACTGGGCTAGATGGACCTTTGGTCTGACCCAGTACGGCCATTCTTATGTTCTTATGTTCTTATGTCTAGTAAAGACCTACTAAATCGAACTCAGAGGGTACCCCGTTAGCGCTGGTACTCCTGCTTCTCATGAGGAGTACGGGAAGCTGATAGGAGCATTTATTCCCGTTGACCTGTTGAGTGGCCGGCGCGGAAGCAAGATTAAAAATACGTCCACTCCAGCTATGTAATTAAATTGCGTAGCTTAAGTTGACCTTCTGCTCTAGTGTAGACCAAGCTTAAGGGTAGGCCTACCCTCTGATCCTACACCAAGGACCTCAGAGGGAACAAAATCAGGCCCCAAACCTACTGCTTGCCCCAGGAGTCCACCGCTGGAAAATGTTAGCTGTAATAACAAAATAAAGTCACTGCCATAATTACAAACAAAGACGAATAAAACAAGTTTACTTTCATTGTACAAGTTAGTACTGAAGGAAAAGTAGGGCAATACATGTGCCAACAGTTAATTCTTTGTTTCTGGACATTAGCACTGTTTTCTTTGGCACCACCTGAGACTGGGGAAGGGGGTAGAGGTAAAGGGAACTTCTGGATCAGTGACAGAGTCAGCAGCACTGCCAAGACCTGTGCAACACCCAATTCCCATTGACTGGCAGGGCTGAAGCAGGGCATTTGGCACTGAATGAGTTAATAAGCTACCGTTTGTGATGCTGGAACTGGAGCAGGCGAGGAAGCCACAGAAAGAGTTGAATTATGGCACTGGAACGAAACAGATTGTCATGATAGCACTGAAGTGCTTAGCATTGACAATTTACAGGATTGCAATAAATATTAACACCCCATATTCCTGCTTGACCTCCCACAGAGGCGGCAGGGCTTGCCAACATCTTCCTCTTTCTCAGGCCTTTCCATTCGACTTGACGTAACTGCCTGAGAGCTTTTTAATTCTCCCTCCCTCTAAATGCTGCAGTCCCACCAGGTTTCCCCCTTCTTCCTCCATAGGCCTCCCTGGAATCTATTAGGCCTCTGTGGTTTCGACTTCACAGCTGATCTAGGCTTCTCGCGTAGACCCAAGCCTCTCCAATGTTTGCAAGAAAAGCAAACATGATTCTGGGATGCGTTAAGAGGAGCATTGTGAGCAAGACACGAGAAGTCATTTTTCACTCTACTCTGCGCTGATTAGGCCTCAGTTGGAGTATGGTGTCCAATTCTGGGCACCACATTTCAAGAGAGATGTGGAGAAACGGGAGAGGGTCCAGAGAAGAGCAACCAAAAATGATGAAAGGTCTAGAGGACGTGACCGATGAGGGAAGACTGAAAGAATTGGATTTGTTTAGTTTGGGGAAAAAAGGAGAGGGGACGTGATAGCAGTTTTCAAGAACCTAAAAGGATATTACGAAGAAAAGGGAGAAAAATTATTCTCTTTAACCTCTGAGGTAGGACAAGAAGCAATGGACTTACATTGCAGCAAGGGAGATTTAGGTTGGACATTAGGAAAAACTTCCTACCTGTCAGGGTGGTTATACACTGAAATAAATTGTCTAGGGAGGTTGTGGAATCTCCATCACTGGAGATATTTAAGAGCAGGATAGACAGACATCTATCAGGGATGATCTAGACCAGTGGTTCCCAAACTTTTTGGCATCACACCCCCTTTTTGATTTTTTAGAAACCCTGACGCCGTCCGTCCCCGTCCCCCTTCCCCCCCGCCCCGATATCAGCAAAACTTGTTCAGAAAAAAAAGGAACTGACCAGGGCAAACCATTGCTCTGGCATGGAGCTGGGGAGGGAGGGTTCAGTCTGCAGGCTGCCCTGGGGAGAGAGGATGACCCCAGCCCTCTCTCACTGCAGCAGTTTGGGGCCAGGTGACAAGCACTGCTGCAGAGCTGCTGCAGCTCCAGCGAGCACAGCAGGGGAGGGGTGCATGTCCCCTGACTGGGGCAGGTCCAGGTTCATCTGCCCCCTGCGCTCCCCAGCCAAAGTGAGGAATGCAGCGAACTGTGCACTTTCCCCTCACTCCCTGACAAAGGGGAACAGCCAGTAATGTTCCTGTATGAATGAGGGGGGAGATTCAACCCTACCTTCCCTAAAGGATACCTGGGGGTGGGAGGCTCAGGCTTGGGGCAATGCTGGATGGGGGACAAGCCCCCCAGCCAGCTCCTTTCACCTGCCTAATGATTCTGTCTCTTTTCTGTATGGTTTTCTGAGAAGCAATCCCATTCTGGGCACATCCCATTTTCCTGGTACCACCAAACCCTGACCTGGCTTTAAGTTAGAAGAGGAAGCTGTATCCCGAATTTGGTGGTCCTAACTCTTACCCTTTAGTAGGAATTCTTGAACAGCCGGAAACATGAACAGACAGACTCTGCCAAATATATAGTGCTTTGTGCTAGCACCTACAAAGCCCAGCCGTGGCCCAGGGCCCCAGTGTGTTAGACACAGGACTATAATCAAAAGCCTACCAGCCCCTGTCATGGGACAGGTGCATTTGCCTTCAGAATAATGTTTCCGTTCCGGGCCTGGGTGACAGACCCTTGTGACAGCTGCTCTTTCCCTGGCTGGTCTTTTAAAGAAGTCTTAAGCCATTCCCCTCCTTGCCTTGCAGGCTTGAGCTAATGGATGTTGGGTGAATCCTGGCTGAATAGTGCCATCCAGGACATGTAAGAGAGAAGGGTTATGAGGGAATAAACAGATTCGGCTGGTGATTGAACACCAATGACAGGCAGCTACTGGCTATGGAGTTTCTCTCTTTCTCTGAGCCTCTTCTCTCTGCCTTGGCATGTTCTCTGCTTGGAAGGGGTCTGTCTGGCTTTCTGCCCATTAGGAAACAATAAAGAAAACAGGACTCAATCTATGGAAGCCATAACACAGAATGGCAGGGTGGAAAATGCAATCAAAGTCAGTCAATTAAAACAGAGACAAGAGAGCAGAACGTTCAGCCTTAGAGCTGGAACCTGGCTGTAGATAATGGGGCTCAGTTGTGGCTTTTCCAGGATCCCTGAGAACAGCTCAGTGTGTCGTGAGGTGCAGAGTATGACCTCCTGGTTCGGAACTCCCTTGCTCTGAAGGGAGCTGGTGGAGCTCTCTGGAGGATCCCAGCCCCAGATCTACATCTGATCAAATAAGAAAGGAAACTGAGGGCACGTCTACACAGCAGGGGTTAAGCCAAAATAAGCGACGCAACTTGAGCTACGTCAATTGCGTAGCTGAAGTCGAAATAGCTTATTTCGGCTTTTGGCATTGTCGGGAAGTCAAAGGAAGAGCACTCTTCCTCTGACTTCCCTTACTCCTCATGAAATGAGGGTTACAGGAGTTGAAGTAAGAAGTCCTCTGGCTTGACACTATTCTGACATTATGTTGAAATAACTGCTTGTAGTGTAGATGCAGACTATGTTATTTTGGAATAACACTGTTGTGTAGAATGTACCCTAAGAGGAGAAGCAGTTTACTTAACATCACAGAGCAAGTCACTTGCACAACTGGGATGGAATACAGATCTCCTGGGCCCCAGTCCAGGGTGTTATACACAGGTCCATGCTGTCTCTTAGTAGCGGATGCTCTGAATTGCTTATATGCAATATTCTCTGAGTGCGCCAGAAATCTACAAGCTTAACTTGTTCACATGCAAACAGTTGGAATCAAATTCATGGAAACACTGATTTGTTTAGGGACAATACATGAACAGGGAAAAAAGGAACCAAGCTAGAGGGGAAGTTATCTGAGATTAATATGCCTGTCTCCCCAAAGGCCCTAGAAGATCTTTACAGTGATTTCTGCAATTTCTAATTTTCAATGATGTTAATTCATTTAGAAGTGTCAATTGGGCAAATTCTGACCTCACCTTTACCCAATGAATTCATTGGAGTTACCAAGACCTATAGGAGGGCAGCATCCAATGTAATGTATCTGAGAAACACAGTCCTACTATCACCAAAAAAAAAGATATCCTTATATTTTATTTTATGAGACAACCAAACTTTTTTTATTTTTGTACAAAGCCAGAGGAATTTTTTTCTTGGAGCAGTAGATAACCACAGCCCATCCTTCCCAAGTTTCCAACCTCACTGACATTTTTTATTCATTTTTGAAGGAAGAACACTACCTTGGCTTCACACTGTTACGCAACTTGCTGGAATTAAGAGTCCATGTCACAAATATCCACCCCCATGAAATGGAAATGGTCTAACAACTTTGAGCTGCATCCTCTGGTTTGACCAAGCTGCTCTCAACAGGGGGAGATTCACTGGGGGGCAAAGTTGGCTCCCCACTCTTGAGGCCTGGTGAGAGTTATGTTAGCTCCCCATGCAACTTACAGCTGCTTTAAGTTACACCCTGTTCCCTCAGAATCCACCAGGATATTCCCCCAGCCAAGGATCACTGGACTTCAGCTACACTGTGCCTAGCCATGGGACCTTGGAAAGGTGTTGTATTGATGTGTTATCCAGCTTTTCATGCCAGTAAGGTCAGGATCCCATTGTGCTAGACTATATACATGTGTACAGTGACAGTTCCTGCCCAACAGATCAGACATTCCCACTGAGCAAAGCATGCTCCCCCTTTTACTACTGTGGAAACTGAGGTACAAAGCATTAGTGACTTACCCATAGCAGAGCAGGGAACTGAACACAGATCTCCTGAGTCCTAAATCACTGCCCTAGCCAGCAGGCCATTTGCCCTCCCTTTCAAAATGCTCCACACTTGAGTTTGTATAACATCCTTCTTTTAACCACCCCCCCCCCACACACACACACTTACTTACCTGCCTCCACCCAAAAAGAAACAACTTGGACTACAGCGTGCCTTGCAGAGCAAACTAAGGATACTCACTACACATGGCCAGGACTGTAAGAAAGCTCTTGCACCAAAAATGGCTGGATTGTCTGGAGACAGAGACAGAGGTTTGGGAGGGAAATCCTAACCCTACTGAAGCTAAGGGAAAACCCCCCACTAACTTCAAATCCATTTTGAGGTAAGCCCAGGGTAGGCTTTAAAAGCAAGATGGGTAACTATGAACTGGGCCTTCCTGAAATGAATGGAGAGTTAGCAACGAGGGATTTTTTTTTTCAGGTTGGGAGATGCAGTTACTTTTAGAAGCTCTTTCTTTCACTTTCAGGCTCCATAAGGCTTGCAAACTTGGAGTGGGCTGAAAAAAGTTAAAGGCTAACATACTTGAAAATGGTTTGTAACTCATTCTCTTGCATCAGATTCCTCACCTTCTGTGCCAGGATGTTCCTGTAATGCCTTTCATATTTCCATGGAAAGACTATAAGCTGCCTAAACCCTGTCATATCTGTCATCTCAGCACTATCAGGAAAAAGCTGATGAGAATGTGATCAGCAGTGATGATTACAAGGACTTTGCACACACAGGAAAGCATGTTCTGCATTAATTGCTAATCTATTTCAGCCAAATTTGGCGCCCTGACAAAAGCAACTGGTCGTATCTAACAAGGCCGGGGATCAGAAATGATTCTACTTCAGAACAGCATGTCCAGGGAGAAGTATCAACCATTAATCCCAGGTGACTAGTTTTTTTATAAATATGTTAGCAACATAATGGAGGTTCTTTAATGGGATTATAACTACACGGGCAGACCCTCAGCAGCTGCTCTGCTAGTCAAAGGCAACATGGCCGACAATAAGATTTAAGAAAGTGAATGGGCGGGGGGATGGCAAACCTCTAGTACAGCACACTTAATTGACCTCATTGCTTAAAAAGTAATTGGATCATGTTGCATATGTGAAAAGAAAACCAAATAAGCTTAAGGCAATCTCTTTGGACACGCTCATCTCCGTCTCCCCAACTGTTCTGGCCTTGACGGGAGATAGAATGGACCAACCCAGAAGCCCTCATCTTTTCAGACACTGGGGGGAGATCTAAAAGCCAACAGGGTGTCACCTGTCACATTGAGTAATTGAAGGGACATTGTCATGGAGGAACCCGCCCCCCAATTTTAACACTGAATTTGTCTTCCCCTCTCAGCAGAGCTGGTGTAATTCCTTATGCACTTTAAAAATAATGGCTCTTTTGTTGTTGTTTTTTAAAGACAGAAGCCTGTTGACCCTGCACTGGCAAACTAGTGTGCATGTGCAATGGGAAAGGGGGACAAAACTCATTAAGGAATCCATGTGTGCACTGGACAGTACAGTGTTCTTAAAAGAACCTGGTCCAGACTCACCCTCAGATTCACCCTGTCCCCCCAGTCTGTAAGCAAGGTATTTAGGGATGAAAAAATATGTAAGGAAAAAATAAAATCTCCCCTTTAAAGTCAATGGAAAAACTAAGGAAAGAATTGGGCCTATTGTCTGTATAAATGGGACGCACTTGTCAAATGATACAAACTGCAGGTCTTGTAGACCTCTTGGTCCAGGGATACTGGAGAGATATGGTAAGTGAGGTGATATCTTTCGTGGGACAAACTTCTGTTGGTGAGAGAGGCATACTTTCCTGCCTACAGAGTTCTTCTTAAGGTCTGGCCTATAAAATATATTACTTCACCCAGCTTCTCTAAGGGTACGTCTAGACTGCAAGACTATTTCAGGATACCGGAGGTATCCTGAAATAGCTACCCCGCGTCCAAAGAACGCGTCCGCTATTTTGAAATAATTTTCGAAATAACAGATGCTCTATTTTGGCATCCCTGTAAACCTCATTCCACAAGGAATAAGGGATGTCTAAAATAAAGCACTATTTTGAAATTTGGCGCTATGTAGACATGCCAAATTTCTAAATAGCCTATTTTGAAATAACATCAAAATAAGATATGCAATTTGCGTATCTTGTTTCGATTTTAGAGTGCAGTCTAGACATACCCTAAGTTATAGAAAATACTTTAAAAAAAAACCACTTCTCACTCTTGTCTGCAGTTCAGTGGTTTGATTCTGAGAATAGATTTGGACCTGCCCTGTGTAGAATAACGCATCCATATGACTCTTTCTGTGAAATACAGAACCATAGCTGGATTAGCATGTACTGGTTAGGCAGCTTCATCACCACTTTATGGGACCACAGGAAATTTGGCCACACCCATGATAAGTGGACATCCAGCTAACTAAACTCATGCCAGACCACGGATATTGCCAGACCAGAGAGTGCCGGACTAGAGAGGTTCAACCTGTAATAGCATGTGGTATATACACTACGAGAAGGCGCTCAGCTGCTACCATAATGAGCATGGCTTAAGAAGCTGAATAGAATAAGAACTGTTGGGATTAAAAATGAAGGATTTGGGGGAGACAGGGTTTTGGATTGTGTAATATTTCAGTTCATCTTTCAGTCTGAAATGGATCAGCAACCATTTCATTTTTATCAAAACACAGTTAGGCTGTGGTGAATGACAGCATAAATCTTAACTAGGAAAGACACAGAAGAAAGACCACCAGGGTGGAACATAACTGTAAACCTGCCCATAAAACTATATTTGAGTCCTGATCATATATTCAGGAACTCCTTTAAATGATCCACCAAGAGGCTTAACTCTCCGCCTTCCAAAGAAAGTGTTACCAATTAAGCAAAAGAAACTTTAACAGTCAATTTTAATTACGCTAAGAGATTTACCAATCAACTCCCAGTTCGAGCTGAAGTTTTTACTAGAGATGACTGGAAACAATTTACATGCTTTTATGTTGCGTCTAGACTTTAATAAGCGGTTTAAGCACTAAGCAACTCTGTGCCAATATCAAACTAGCTTTGCAGCTCACAGAGAAGCTTACCAGCCTTTCTAAAACGCTTCAGAACATTTCTCTGAAAATGGTTTCAAAGGTTACAGAATGCGTTATATAAATACCACTCTGGGGGCTATTACTGTAAGCACAAAGCCTCCCATTGCACGGCTATTTTTTCTCTAACTAGCTGCTTTAAACAGTTATTGAGCCAGGTACTCAGCTGATGCAAATTGAGGCAACTCCACTGATGACCACAGAACTATTTACACCAGCTGAAATCAAACTCATTAGATTTATGTCTAAAAAGACCCAGAGACTTCAAACTAACAATTCATTAGAGCAAAATCTCTGTGATCTTTTGAACACCCAAACACCATACCAATGTCCCACTGAGGACTTAGTCCTGTACAAACTAAGGCTGCCACTGTGTTGATTAAACGTTAAGGTATCCCTCCCCACCGTATACGACTGTACTGTTTAATCAACATGGAAGCACCTAAAGCATCAGAGAAAACAAAGCACCTTGTTCTTACATTATTGAAATTGTATGGTTTCATCTCTGGTAATACTGAACTGCGACTAAGGCAATCACTTTGATCATTGCTGTAGGTCATCCAATCACTCTGAAGCCAAAACAGTCTCGTTAAAAAATTAAACAGAATTACCATTTCGGGAACTCTGATTTTGTTAAGTGCCTGCCAGGAGTGTGAGCCTATATGTGTTAATCATGACCCCACGGAGCAAAGCTAGTTAAATGGAGTGAGATGTATTTAATTAAATGTCTCTATAAACATTCACACATTTTCATTCCGAGAGCGGCTGATGTAATTTTAATTCCAAAGACAGGAATTTGCTGCTTTGGTGATTCAGAACCTCTTAAGATGTTTCCTACAGGATGATGTCAGCGTAATAAACTTGCTAAGAGCTCAGCATACCAGAGGCCTGACAAGGTGGTCTTATGGCAGCAAGAGGAAGACTTACCTGCTATTGTACTTTAGAAGAAGCAGCCATTGACTCTAGAAATGCTCCCCCCATTCCTGAGACAGATGACAGCCTAATTAACATTAAAACCCCTGTGTTTTCACTTCTGTTAGTCTTTGGATCAGAATAGCACCTGGATGCCCAAGCTGGGACCAGGGCCCCATAGGTGGGTAGCAACAGTCTCTGCCCCATGGAGCTTACAGTCAAAGTACACAGGCCAAAGACCAGAGGAGAAGGGGAAGTGACGCACAGATATAGGATATGATTTGTCCAAGAACAGACAGCAGGCCTATCCCTCTCCTTGGGTATGTCTAGAGTGCATCCCTCTGTCGGCAGAGGGATGCAGATTAGGCAGGTGGACATTGCAAATGAAGCGGGGATTTTAATATCCCCTGCTTACTTTGCATAAAAATGGCTGCTGTTTTTGCTGACTCAGCACTTCATCGGCAAAAAGCAGCAGTCTAGAGGTGGATCTGTTGAGAAAGAAAGCCTTTTTCGACAGATCCTGTAAACTTCCTTGCAGGAGGCATAAGGGATCTGTCGAAAAAGGCTTTCTTTCTCCACAGATCCCCCTCTAGACTGCTGCTTTTTGCCGACAAAGTGCTGAGTCGGCAAAAAACGGTGGCCATTTTTATGCAAATTAAGCATGGGATATTTAGATCCCCGCTTCATTTGCAATGTCGACCTGCTTAATCTGCATCCTTCTGCCGACAGAGAGATGCAGTCTAGACGTACCTCTTGTGACTAAATGTTACTTGGGGGCTCTTAGCAACCAATAATACTTAAAAGAAATGCATACCTAGAACTTTGATTTCACTTATTCTGATTTGCAGAGCATGCCGAGAAAATATCACGCCATAAAAGCTTACTTGAAATTCTAACCAAAACATTCAAGTCCAAATGAACAATGAAATACACTCACAATAATAACGGGCATGGTTGTTATTCAGCATAAGTAATATCTATCCACACACACACACACACACAGAGCCATAAGGTCTGATCTGCTGTTTACACTAATATAACACTATAGACGGCAGTAGCGTTGCTCCTGATTTACACCAGCATGAGTGATAGGAGAAGAAGGCTTGTGATGCTAGAGTCTTGAATTCACATCTAATTCTGCAAGGAGTCCCTTTCCCTCACGGGTGAACGCCAATGAAAAACCGCATTCTTGTAAAAAAGCAAAACAAAATTCTCCTTAGGACGGGAGAAATTGTGAGGGTCCCCGCCAAGATGAGGCTATGTTTTCCACACTGGGGTGCAGCTCTTTGCTGATCACAGTTCTTTGTGGCAAGTGATTTCAGTCCTTTTCAGAGGCTGTGTACCAGCAACAGATCCGTGTCAACAGAAACGAGAGCTGCTCAAAGCATTCTATGATCCTCAAAGAAGTAAGGGTTTTGTTCCCTTCTATCTCCTTCAGAAAACACAAACAACACAGGCAAGTTAGAATGAACTCAAAGGAAAAGAATAAATTACTGACAAAAGACGCCAATGGCTTCTGTCTCTTATACACTTAAGTCTCCATAAAATAATGTACAATACATAGATTCATGGATTTTAAGGCCAATGGGGACCATTCTGATCCTTCAGTCTGACCCACAAAACACAGGCCAGAGCATTTCACTCAGTTATTCCTGTATCAAACCCAATAACTTGTGGCTGTCCTAGTGCATTTCTTTCAGAAAGACATTCAGTCTTGATTTACGAGGACCAATCTTGATACGGGAATACCACACATAACAGCTCCTACGCAGCCAGAAAGTTAAGGTCATTCATGGATATGAGCAGCTTACATCCCAGAGAGATTCTCACTCCAACTTTGGGCGGAAACAGTGCGGAGGTGGTTAATAAAACTTCCTTTCTGCAGTGACCCCAAATCTAAGCAGAAGGTCAAAATAATTTCTGTTGCTTCAAAGGCTCAATTGTCATGCAGGCCAATAATTTGGTGGTGAAGAAAGCATGTTCATATCTTTGGTCTATGACGTAGCTAAGACAAACACAGGAAAAGACTGGTATTGTTTACCCAGACTGTATCTCTCTACTGAGGCCTCTGGAAGGACAGTCTTTTGTAATATTGCTCTCTAGAATATTAATTGCTTACCATTTTCACCCATTGGCTACTGAATCTCAGATGCTCATAACCACTTATGCCATCAGATGCATGTGTGGTCAATAGGTTTCTGTGCAGGGAATCAAAGGCAGAGGTGAAATGCTGGCTCTGTTGAAGCCAACGACAGAATGCCCATTGACATCCATCATGCCAGGACTTCACCCAGAATCTCTCGTCGGGAAGATAGTCAAGGGGAGCAGTTTGGAGGCAACAGTAATGCTAATACACGCCGTAGGCAGTAAGGCATGTCTCTCTGTTACATTAACTTCATTCCCTGGACGTGCTATGTTACCAGCATATCCTCTTTGAAATGCATGCCCACTCTTATGTAGGCCAATCTCTCTAGTCTGTCATCTGCCTCCCTGCAATAACATGAGGACACGATATGCTAGAACACAAAATTTTGGTTTATATAAAAATATAATACCAAATTATTTGTATGAATACTAACCTGCATTAGGAGGGGCATTGCCAGCAGACCTAGAGAAGTGATTATACTTTATTTGGCATGGGTGAGGCCTCATCTGGAGTATTGCGTCCAGTTCTGTGGCCCCCATTACAGAAAGGATGTGGACGCACTGGAAGGCAACCAAAACGATTGGGGGCTGGAGCACATGACCTATGAGGAGAGGCTGAGGGATTTGGGCTTGTTTAGTCTGCAGAAGAGAAGAGTGAGGGCGGATTTGATAGCAGCCTTCAACTTCCTGAAGGAGGGTTCCAAAGAGGATGGACAGAACTTGTTCTCAGTGGTGACAGATGGCAGAACAAGGTGCAATGGTCTCAAGTTATGGTGGGGAATTCTAGGCTGGACATTAGGAAAAACTATTTCACTGGGAGGGTGGTGAAGCACTGGAATGGGTTGCCTAAGGAGATGGTGGAATCTCCATCCATAGAGGTTTGTAAGTCTCAGTTGACAAAGCCTTGGCAGGGATGATTTAGCTGGGGTTGGTCCTGCTTTGGCCAGGGGGTTGGACTCGATGACCTCCTGCAGTTTCTTCCAACCCTAGGATTCCATGACACTATACATAGGGCCCAAACGCTCTTACTGAGATCAGGGCTCCGTTGTTTTAAGGGCTGTACAAATGTATACTTGAGATGCAGTCCTTGCCCAGAAGAGCATACCATCCAAACAGACAACACAGGTGGGGAAGGAAATAGGCAGAAAAGGTTGAAAAAAACTTGCCAAAGGTGACACAGATGTGTGGAAGAGCCAGGAATTGACCTGGATAGAACGGAATACTAACTGAACTTTATCCAGTTTTCCAGCACTTTTTAAAAGTAATGCAAATGCCCAAAAAAGTAGCTCTCTTTCATTAATGGTAGGAGGTCATTCAGTTACAGAAGGTAGCAATATCAGTTCAACACACTCTGGTAGGAAACTATCAACCATGCACAAACCCAATATCTTCAAAAGCAACTGAAATTTCCTTTCAAGCCATGTGAACCTGAGAATAAATCCACCTGTCACCCTAGCTCCACTAAGGTCACAACAAAACCCTCCCTTTTGTTTGCAAACAGCTTAGCAGCTACCGAAGAGCAGCCACCAATAAACTTATTTCAAACAAAAGATTAATTCCTGATTAATGGTTTGGAAAGGTAAGAGCCAAAGGTAAGAGCTGCACTAAGCAATGCTCCTGCCACTGAACAGTGAGGAGGGCTGCTGGGTGATTTATTGCTTTGTTGGATCTTGAGGCTAATTGGAACCAGACAAAAGAAGATAAGGAAAAAAACAAATAAAAGTTGTGAAAAGTGAAGTGAAAGCCATAAAACTCCAGTAAATAATACGGAACAATGGGACCCTAAGCGAAGGAGAAAAGAAAAGAAGCAATGAAAGAAACTGCAAGCTCTGAGTACTTTGCCAAGCAAACCACACATTTGGAGAACGACCAGGGAAATGGGAGAAAGGCACAAATCTTAGCTATGAAAAGTCAGATGAGGCTTGAAGACTTACTCTCAAAGTCTGACCCCATATATATACAAAGACAGAGAGACAGAGATAGTGGAGCAATGCTAAATAAAACAGATGTATCAGGAATGAGTAGAGTGCTGTATTTCTATTGCATAATTTATTTGCCTCCAAACACACTGTACAAACTATCTGTGATATGCAGACACATATGACCACATACACTGTGCTTGAGATTCCATTGGTAGAATTTTTCACAAAGGGGCTTCTGATTTGGCATCAAGTTTCTCTCAGCATCCTGCCACTAACTTCAGCACAGTTACTCCTGATTTACAAGCAGTGTAACTAAGACCACATCTCCACTTGCCGGAGGATCTACACTCTGGTGATCAATCCTCCAGGGTTCGATTTAGTGGGTCTAGTAAAGACCTGATAAATCGAATGTTGAGGGTGTCCCTACCGGCACTGGTACTCCTTTTTGCAAGGAGTAAGGGAAGTTGATGGGAGCATTTCTCTCCTCAACCTCCCACTGTGGGACTGCCCCTGAAAATTGGTGCAAGATATGTCGACTCCAGCTATGCATTTCATGTAGTTGGAGTTGTGTGCCTTGCATTGATTTTCTCTGCCCGTGTAGACATTGCTGAAGAGCAAAACCAGGCCCATATTGTAAAATGAATATTTCTGACATGTGCATGACAATAAATGGCTTGCATAGAGTGTATATTTAAATTTGCTTGTAAAAAGCCAAATCTTCTTTTCTATGCCTTAAAATGGCATGCAATGGAGGAGGACATGGTTGCTAAGCTGCAGCATCCTCTCTTGGAGGCAAAGGCAGCAGTGCAACAGATCTGGATGCAGGAAAGGGTGCTGACGTTGCAAGTCACAGGAGCAGATCCCTGACCCTCTGCACTTTGCATTATGGCCGCGGTAGCCCTGCTGAAGATCCCAGATCATAGAGGAGCATGGGGACATGAGGAGAAACCTCCAACCCCCATTTTGGACCTAAATCTGTCAGTTTTGAGTGACAACATATTCTGTCAAACACCATTTTCTGCAGAAAGCTGACACTTTTTGTAGAAAAGATGCATTCCGTCCAAAAGGATGGGAAAATGTGTGACCGGCTCTGCTTGTAAGCTCCTTGGGGCAGAGCCGTGGTATAGGGTGTGTACAGTGTCCAGCACCATGGAGTTCTGTCCTCGCTCTGCGGCCTGACGGTGCTAGAGCAATCCAGATAGCAAATACCAATGTATCACGTTGCAGCCACAGCGAAAGGAATAGCAACATCTTAGTTACACGGGACTAGCTCATGCCCTGACAACCAGGAAGGGGATTAGTAGGCAGTAAAATCCACCAAGATTAGGGCTTGTGTGGTGCATGAGAATCAGACCCACATGCTCAATGACCAAATCTACTGACCAGCGCGTACGGGTGGGGTGGAGCCATTGCTCCCTCTGTGCGTACAGGCTAGTGGCGCCTGCTACGTCATGCCGAGGGGCTGTGATGTAGCAGGGCAGCGTGCAGGTCACCCCTTAGCTAGAGGGCCCAAAGCACAATCTAACACTGTGGAGCAGCCTGGGGCTGGCTCCTGCCTGGATACACAAGAAGAGGGAGGAAGAAAGCTCCCCCATGACAATCCCTTCCCAGGGGGCTGCCACAATTCACACCCCTGAATGCAGATACTTCCTTTGGGGCACTGGCTACTCCAACCGGGGCCAGGATCTTCCAAGCCAGGCTAGTGAATGGGTGTGCACAAGGGAGCAAACACAGCACCTCCAGAAGGAAGGCAGCCGTGGCTGCTCTCCCTAAGCACCTAGGAGCTGAAGGAGGGGCCATGCCCCCGAAGCATAGTCCCTCCTGCAGTGGCTTTGGCAGCACTGTGCTGGCCCAAAGCAGCATCCGGCTACAAGCCACTCAGGAGCCCTGCAAAGCAGCAGGGAATGTCAAGGGTTGGGCTGGGAAGAATAACTGATAAGATGCCTCAGAACACGCCCGGCCCTCGTCACCTTCCACAGGCTTTACAACCCCCCCCTTCACTGATCGCTGCTGGTGCAGGTAGAACCTGCCGCGCACCAAGAAGGGCAGCTTCGTGGGGTGGGAGTTAATCCCCAAGGAGAGGGCAATTTACAGCATGGTCAGGCTCCAGGACAGCCCCCCTGGGGAAGACACCAAGGGTGTGCACAGCACCTGCCCAAGTCCCAGTCCTGACCAACACAGATCAGTTCTGAGTCCCCCAGTGCAGCAAGCCTTGTGAACAGCCAGTGGTGCCGTAAGCACCCCCAGCCAGGGGCCTGGGGCTCCCAGCAGCCACTGCTGCTACTTTGGCAGCGGCCAGAGCCCTGGGCCCTTTAAATTGCCACCGGAGCGCTGCACTGCCGGCTCTGAGGGTAGGGAGGCCAGCACTGTGGTGGGTGGCGCTGAGGACAGGCTGCTTGGGCCCTGTCTCTTCCTCCCAAGGCCCAACCCTTCCATGGGGGTGGATCCAGCCCCCCCACAGCTGGCCCAGAGGCCCATGGCTGCTGTTGGCTCCCCCTACCTCCAGGAGACTTGCCAGTGCTGGGAGGCCACAATCTGTGTTGCATGAGGGGCGACACGAGGGTCAACCACAGCCATGGACTAATTTGATGTGGGATTTTCCAAAGCACTCAGCTCCCACTCATGTCAGAAGCAGGTTGACCATTCCCTTCAGAAGTGCAGAAAGCAGGGGTGCAGGGGTGCTTCAGCACCCCCTAACGTTGCACTCAGCCTGGCCATCAGCCCATGACTGGTAGCACCACTGCCACCCAGGATTCCGCTGCCGGCCCCAGGGTCTCAGCCACCTTCACCGCTGCCACCACCTGCAGCCCATTCACCTGCCCCTGCTGCCACCGATCACAGTCCCAGCACGGGTTCCAGGGTTCTGGCTGCCCCTCCCCCTCCCCCACTTCTGCCACCAATAGTTCTGGCCACCTGCCCCACTACCACCTCCCTCAGTCCCAGCCACTAGCCTCAGGCTGCCCACCCTGCCGCTGCCACCCAGGGTCCTGGCCACCAGCTGCTGGCCTCCACTCCTGGCCGTGGGCTGGGGCTCCACAATTAGCCTCAGCTGTAGCCCCAGACTGTGGCGGGACGGGGGGGGGGGGGAGCGCAGATGGGGCAAGGGGAGCACACTCCCACCCTAAAAATTATTCCAGCACCATGGAGTCACTTCAGTGGAGCAGAGTCAGGCGAAAGCAACGTGCCTTCAGAAATCCCTCCCGCAACGTGAGTCACTAGCACTTTGTATGAGGGAGTGGGGAGCAGTTACTCTAACAGGCTTGTGTGCTGTCTCCTCAGCTGACTTGAATGCTAAGCACATCTGTCTGTAGCAAGGCAGTGTTTAGGTGCTGGGAAAAGATCCCCTTTTGCTTGGCACATTTGCTTATGTCCTCTCTCGCTCGCCTTCTGGTTTTGCAAGAGGGCAGCAAGCGGGCAGGTGGCGCTGGAAGCGAGCAGGAATCTCTCCCATTTTCTCCCGTCTTTCAACAAATCCCCGTCACAGCGCCATGACAGGGCTCTGTTATCCACAATGCTCATGCAAACAGCTTTTCTCTTGGCCTCCATTCAGACGGCTGCCCGGGAAGCAGGACTGCAGGCAGGAGACGCCGGTCACCTCAGCCCACTCGCCCTCTAATTCAATCAGAAAAGCAAGCATGAAGTCAATATTCATTGCGCAGGGCTGGGATTGCGCAGCACAATGAAATGATCATGAGAGCGTTGACAAAGGAGACAAACCCCATAATAGGTTTTTAAAGAGGCGCGGCACCGTGTGACTGTGTCTACGACTGGCAAACATGCACAGGCATATGGGGCTTCACCCTCTGGGATTTAGTCCACTCCCCTGCCATCTGTATCCAGAGCAGAAGGCTGGATGTGAATATACTGTCTTACATCGCTCCAGTCAGCTCATTCCGAGCCCTTACGTGAAAAGAGATTGGTTTCTTGAGCATACGTATGCTGGAGAATATGGAGACCTCTTTGGGTGACTGGCAATCGGATTTCAAAATGGCATGTTGATGCAAATGCTTAACACCTCAAGTAAGGTGCTCCGGCAGTCCCAGGTGATTGTGAGTGAAAAGAGCAACAAAGGTTAACGTGGGAGAGAGGTGCAACTTCCAGCACCGTGCCTGGAAAGAACTAAATCCCTTTTATCAACTCATTAGCACTATGGCTTTCATAAGGCCTTGCCTCTGTATGAGTGAGGAAGAATCTTCAGTTACCATTAAGAATATAAAATCGGCCATACCGAGTCAGACCAAAGGTCCATCTAGCCCAGTATCCTGTCTTCCGACAAGGGGCAATGGTAGATGCTCCCAGAGGGAGTTAACAGAAGAGGCAATCGTCAAGTGATCCCTCTCCTGTCGCCCATTTCCAGCCTCTGACAAACAGAGGGTAGGGACACCATTCCTACCCATCCTGGCTAATAAGCATTGATGGACCTATCCTCTATGAATTTATCTAGTTCTTTTTTGACCCCTGTTAAAGTCCTGGACTTCACAACATCCTCTGGCAAGGAGTTCCACAGGTTCACTGTGCGCTGAGTGAAGAAAAACTTCCTTTTGTTTGTTTTACACTTGCTACCTATTAATTGACCACATTCTAGTGTTGCAGCTCTGTTCTCAGCTCAGCTATAACTCCCACTGAAAAAATAGGCTGCCAAATGTTTGCCCATGTTCTTGTATTAGTTCTTTGCTGGTGTCATGCAAGCCTGGTTAATGGTTAATTCATCATTTTTAAGTTTTAGAAATAGTGAATGACTGAAGTTGTATTTTTAAAGACAAAAACAAAGGCATGTCAGGTATACAGGAGCGGAGCGGACTTGACACTTCCCGAAGATCATTTCGATATTTCTTCAACTTTAAACACAGGTTGCTCTTGTTTTTATTGTGGTTGCACTGAGGGACCCTAACTGACAGATTGTGACCTTGTGATGCGAGGTGCCATAAATACACTGAGCAAGAGACACACGCTACCCCAAAGAACTTACAATGTCACCAGAGAAAACAACAGGAGAAAGGAAGTGTTCTTACCCCCACTTCACAGATGAAGAATGGCACTAGAGAGAGATTAAATGGCATGCCCCAGCTCAGACTGGAGTCTCTGGCAGTCTCAAAAATTTAACTCAGATCTACCCCGCCCCAGTCTTGCACCTTTGCTGACAAACCAGTCCTACATTTTAGTGAATTAGTCAGAAATATTCTGGCATTATTCCACTGCCATTACCACTAACCCCTAGCTGATTTTGGACAGCTATATATTTTCCTGTTGTTAGGAATGCCTGGGGAGTTTATTAGTGCATTTTTTAAATGGGCAATGTTAGACATCTGTCCTGGCAAAGCTACATTTCTATTAAAAGCTGCTTTTTCAACCCTGAGCATGGCAAGGGCTGGTTTTGCCTTCGGGTCCAGTGGAGAGGAAGTTCATTTTGTCATTCTTCCTGCTTCAGAAGCTTCATCGGCTAAGAATAGACGTGAGCGGTGAATTGCTTCATTTTCAGTAGGAAGCTCTTCATGGACCATTGGCCCAGACCGTCAGCTGCTGTAAATGAAGTTAGGTTCCTTGAAATCAACAGAGCCATGGCAGCTGAAGATCCGGCCTTGCTATCATTTCCCTAAACTCAGCATCACTCCATAACTACTCCATGGAAGAGTCAGAGTCACCCACCATTTGGCCCAAATTTTGTTGGGCATGACCGACGGTCCAGACACTCCTCCACCAGCCCACAACCATGACTGCGTCACAGTGACCCTCAAGGTTGAAGAGCACAGCCAATGACATACTTGCTTGGGCACTGGATTCAAAGCTGGTTCTGTGGCCTGGCTTGACACATGGCATATGACAATGGTAGAAAGCCATGGAAAGAGCTACTTTCCAACAAGGAAAGAGTTTTCTCCCTAAGGTTACTATCTCTCTCTGCTTCACAATGGCTTTTGTCCTGGAACCTTTCCTTTTCCGCCCACACTGTAGCCACGGCACTTTTACACGGTACACGTAGCCTCCCACAGCCCCTTAGCCCTAACCAAAGCCAGTACAGGACAGCACCTCTTCCTACCATAGACAAGTTGAAGCTCTTACCCTCTAGGTCAACCTCTGTCCATACTCAAGTGGCTGCTGCTGACCATTCACTGTCAGTGCCAGAGCCACTCTCTTAAGAACATAAGAACAGCCATATTGGCTCAGACCAAATGTCCATCTAGCACAGGGAGAGAACAGAACAGGCAATTATCAAGTGATCCCTCTCCCGTTATTCATTTCCAGCCTCTGACAAACAGAGGCTAAGGACACCATTCCTACCCATCCTGGCTAATAAGTATTGATGGACCTATCCTCTATGAATTTATCTAGTTCTTTTTTGAACCCTGTTAAAATCCTGGTCTTCACAACATCCTCTGGCAAGGAGTTCCACAGGTTGACTGTGCACTGCATGAAGAAAAACTTCCTTTTGTTTGTTTTAAACCAATTAATTTCATTTGGTGACCCCTAGTTCTTTGTTATAACCACATCTCCCGCAGAAACTCTTTACCAGTGAATGCTCAGCTTCCACCACTTCAGTTGCCAAGGATGTATCTAAATAGGATGCACAAATCCTATTTCTGAGTACCTTCTTGGGTGTGGAAATGCTAATACATACAGGATTTGGGGCTCCAGCAACGGCTCTCCTTGAAAACTAAGTCCTCTCTGTTAAAACTGGGAAGAGATCCAGTTTCCCTGTGCAAGCCCTGCATGCCGCTGTCAGAAATTAGTACATTAACTTCCCCTTTCTGGTCACTTATTTTAGAGGCAGCGCTGTTATTTAACACGGTCTAGATCTGTATGTGTCAGGGATTCAGCTACAGCAGCTTCATCTACTGTCGAGCTCTGGTCTCTCCTTAAGAAATGTTGAGAAGATCAATCCATGCCACAGGTCCTCTCATTGTGATGTCACGTGTTCATTCACTGGAGTCCCTGGTCCTGCAACCTGCCCTGAAGCCAACCAGCTCCACAGGGAAACTGCAGCGTTCCTCCACCCCCTCCTCACTGGAGATGTCAATGAAGCTCTAGAGCCATGCTTTTCTGGCCCATTTCTATCATCCTAGAATGATGGGACATTCGCCGCCCTCTTCCACCTCTCCAAGAAGTGCTGAACTTATCAAGTGGAGATTTCCAGGGTGCCTTGCCACTAGTACTCACTTTCCACTTTTCTTGTCCCACGTTACCTTGCTGCTTGGGAAGGTGCGAGTGTGCATTCTGGGTTCGTTGCTCAGAAAGAATAATTGAATAGGGCTGGTACCTCAACAAATTGTACTCATGTGACCATTGAAGGACATTTTCCTTCATTCACTTGGTTAACTGTGAACCTGCTGGGATTTTAACCTCTAAATCCAAGGACTCTAGGGATATGTCTACACTGCGGTGCTATTTCGGGATACCTCCGGTATCCCAAAATAGCTACCCCACTTCTTTTGAATGCGTCTGCTATTTCAAAATATAGCGGACGTGCTATTTTGCCATCCCTGTAAGCCTCGTTCTACAAGGAGTAAGAGATGGCTCAAAATAGCCTATTTCAAAATAGACTCAAAATTAGTGATGCAATTTGTGTAGTGCAAATTGCGTATCTTATTTCGAGTTTCGAGTGCTGTGGAGATGCACCCTAAATGTTTCAAAACTGCAACTTACCTACTAAGGCCTGGTCTACGCTGGGAATTTAGGTCAGTTTTGAGGACGAGTAACGCTATATTCAGCCTTGCATGGTTATCTTTAGGATAGTGCAGGCACAGTGCTGGGAAAGTCACTGTTCTTGGCCTCCAGGAGGTGTCCCACAGTGCCCTACTGTGACCACTCTGGCCAGGATTTTCAACTCTGCAGCTCTCCAGTTGCCCAGGAAAAGCCCTGGGAAAATATCCGTTTTAATTCCTGTGTAGCCAGAGTGGCAAGCAGAACACAGAGCAGGCAACATGCCTCAGCAGCACACCTGACCTTGAATGACCAGGGTCGCAAACGAGCACCAGCATGGAATGCATGGGAGATCCTGGACCTCATTGCTGTTGGGGGAGAGGAATCCGTTCAGGCAGAACTATGAAGCAGCAAAAGAAACGCTGATGTCTATGCCAAGATCACACAGGGCGTGGTGGAGAAAGGATAGGCCAACAGTGCCATGTGAAAATAAAGGAGCTGAGGCAGGTGTACAAGAAGACAAAGGAGGCAAACAGATAGTCTGGGTCACTGCCGCAAACACGCTGCTTCCGTGAGCAGCTGCATGGGAATCTGGGGGGGACCTGACCAGTTTCCCAAGCCAGTCCATAAAGTCTTCCCAAAAGACTCCTCAAGCGGCAGCATGGAGGGCAGTGTGGATGAGGAAGAGGAGGAGGAGAAAGGTCAGCAGGCATCCAAAGCATCCAATTACATCGACAGCCAGGGCTTTTTTATAGCCTTGGAGATAATTCCCTCCTCCCACGACGCCAGGCCCTAATGGTGGAGAGGGCACTTCTCGTGAGTCCACATTTATAATCATGATACAAGTGAGATATTTGGCTCCCTTGTTTAATTTGGATAATCCGATTGGCGTATGAACCATGATTGGTCACCGGCATCCAAGGGATAAGTGACTCCTTATGTCACCCCAGAGAAGAGAACCCTGACAGAAAATTCCCCACTGCCTTGTGGGTAGGTTCGGGAGATCCAAAGGCTGTGGGAGCAAACCCAGACAGATAATCCAGAGTGGAGACCCTAAGGCAGTTAACAGTGAGGTTTCATCCAATCTGTTTTTCCAGCATCTCCTGCAGTCACCTTAGTTCCTAACGTACTGGCTTTTGTCTTTCCTTTGGATCTAACTGGGGCGACCAAGAGGGGGATAGTGCCAGTTGGGCAACGCACTTTCCTCAAATAGTAGCTCAGGCAATGCAACGCGCAGGAGGAGACACTTACCCACACACAGCGATACACAGCTACTACAGTCGATACAATACGCCAACTTGTCTCCGGCTTGGTAGAAGTAGATTGGCATGTAGCTATTGTAATCGACTGTGCAAATCCAATACTGGATGCATAAGCCATGAAAGAAGTTGCAGATCCAGGCACAACTCATAGATTGTCACTGCCGCTGCTTACCACCATCTCTCGAGACGAATGGGCCATATATACAAGTGAGATAAGGCAACTGGGTGTGATCTATGGTGGTCACTCTGCCTACACAGCGGGGGCTCCCCAGAGCAGTTTGTTAATATGTCTGGAGATGGAGCAGGACTCCTCCCTGCACCTTTCCATGAAGCTCTCGCAGAGGAGCTCTTTCATCCTTCTCACAAGGGTTCCGGGGAGGGCTGCCTCATTCCATCCTCCACTGGAGGACACCTTCCCCTGCCAAGCTGCAGCACAAAGCCTTCCAGCATAAGATCCAGGTTTCTGGCTACATTCAGTCAGCACCTGCTCCCTATCACGCTGTGTGATTTGGCGAAGACTGATATCACACATGGCAACCTGGACGAAGCAAGGGAAGCTATCACTGACACCATGGTAGTAAACCTCCGTTTGCGCATCCCCAGTGAAGCCTGGCTTGAGCCCCTGCCTTGCCACCACAAGGCTCCTCAGTGTCCGCATGAGCCCCTGCCCTTCCGCCATGCCCGGACCCACTCCCCCGACCCCCTCTCACCCACAGGCTCCTGTAGGAAGGGAAAGTTTCACTCTCCTGGCAAACAGGGGTGGGAGGTGCCGAACACATGGTCATTGCATGAGCCTCTGCCCTGCCCTGCCCTGCCTTGCCACCACGCCCAGACCCCCTCTCCCACACAGGCTCAAGCCCAGGTCTGTCCTTTACCACGCCTGCCACCAAACGGATTCCAGCTGCTCCACTTGAACAGGGAGTGATTCAGTGAGTGGAGGAACATGCTGCTGCAGGAGACGTGAGCAGAGCGTGAGGACAGGAGAGTGGGCAGGGAATGCAGAGTAAAGACCCAGGTGAGAGTCTTGACAGCCATGGCAGATGTAATGATGTGTATGGCGGACTTCCAGGATAGCGACATGCACAGGCACCCCCTCCAGCCCATGCAGATCCATATTCCCTCCTCACAAAGTTCCATAGAGGCCTCTTCTGGGAGCCCTAGAATGCAGGGGCGTGGGAGTCAAGGGCATCCTCACACTCAACCCTCCAGGATGCCTCCCAGAGCAAAAGGCCGTCTTTTTCACACCTGTGATTGCTGCACAGGGGAATTGTAATATGACACTTTTCCTCCCCATCCCTCACACAAAGATCCCACCCTGAACTCCTTTTCTCTCCTTGCTTCCCTCTGTGCCCTAAATAAAAACACACGATTTCTCAACAACTGTCTCTTCATTGCTTGTGTTGCGGGAGAAGGTAACAGGGTTTACAGGCAAGCACACTTAATTCAGGGGCATGTCATTAAGAGCAGCATGCATGCCTATCATATCACTGTATGGCCATTCACAAAGCTGTTTTTCAAAGCCCCTCTTGCTGTGTTCTCCTTATTGCCTTGATGTCTAGCAGCTCAGAATTGCTGGCTAGGTACTGTGCCCCAGCCTTTTACCCTGGCATTAAACTTTCCCCCTTACTGCCACAGATATTGTGGAGCACACAGCAGGCTGCTACCACAATGGGAATGTTGCTTTCGCTGAGAGCTAACCTAGTCAATAAACTGTGAAAGCTTCCTTTAAACACCCACAAGCACATTCTACCACCATTCTGCACTAACTCAGCCTGTAGTGGAACTGCTCCTTACTGCTGTCCAGGCCACCTGTTTACAGCTTCATGAGCCACAGGAGCAAGGGGTAGGCTGGGTCTCCAAGGATCACTATTGGCATTTCAACACCTCCAATGGGAATTTTCAGGTCTGGGAAATTTTGCCACTTGTAGCTTCCTGAAGAAACTGGAGTTCCTAAAGCTGCGTGCAGCATGAACCTTTCCTGACCCCCCCCCACTTTGATGTCCATGAAATGGCCCTAGTGATCCACCAGCACCTGCAGCCCCATTGAAAAACACCCCTTGAAGCTTATACTCTTTGGCATGGTGATCAGGTGACAAGATAGGGATGCATGTTCCATTTATTGCCCCACCCTATCATGGCAAAGTCATCCACTATGTCCTGCCATTTCCCAGAGTCACTATCCTTCAAAGCAGAAGAGTATCGATTGTCTTGGCTCCTTGGATTGCAACAGTGTCCACTGTAGATTTCCTCATTCTGAACCGATTCCCAACTGACCAGTAGCTGTCAGGCATTGCAAGCGTCCACAGGACTATTGCCACTTTTCAACCATCAGAGTGGGTCTCATTCTGGTACAGCTGTGCTTTAGGTCCTCCCGAGATTCTTCCTCATTCTGGCAAGCCCTGGATATGCTGTGGACTTACTGCAGCATGAGGCGCAAGATGGATACTATGATTGCCATAGGACTTTGCTGTTGAATGGGTTCCATGCTTACTCTGCTATCATGTCTTCATGGATAACCAGAGAAAAAAGGCACAAAAAGATTGTTTGCTGTTGCTTTCAAGCAGGGGAGAGGGAGGAGATGAGTACATTATGGAATGCTAATGACATGTACCCAGAACCACCCACTGCACTGTTTTGGACCCAGTGGGCATTGGGAGCATAACCCAGAATGCAAAGGGGCAGCAGGAACTGTAGGATAGCTACCCACAATGCATCGCTTTCAATGTCAGTGGTAGACACCCTACTGAGGACGCACTATGTTGAATTATGTCAACTTCTTGCACACAGTGGGGACATGCACTTACCTACCATATCGGGTGCTAAAAATTGACCTTAATTAATTCAATCATCTCTCTCAGTGTACACAAGACTTAACATGGAAACAGCCCACTCTTTAGACTGTATGTTCTTTGGGGCAGTGACTCTCTCTTGCTTGGGGTATAAACAGCACCTAGCACAGTACGTGATATTTCTAAGCTCCACTGTAATACAAATAACCATAATATCAAACTGCGCTGACCAGAGGTGGCACTGGGTTGGTACAGTCCGGTACAGCATACCTGTAAGAAGTGGCCACCCGTAATGGCCGATACACTGCCTGGTGCTGACCACTGCATAACAGGGCTGTCTGCGGTGGAAGAGAGCTTGTTATTATACAGCACTTGTCTTATCTAAAGTCTCTCAGGGTATGTCTTCACAGCAGCATTATTTCAGAAGAATGTCCGTTATTCCAAGATAACTATGCAAGTATCGACACAGCAATTCCGTTATTTCAAAATAAATTCGAAATAACAGGTGGCTTATTCCAACTTCTGTAAACCTCATTCCACGAGGCATAGCGCCTTTGAAATGGCTATTTCGGAATAGCGGCAGTGTGGACTCTCCACTGCTGCTATTTCGAAATAGCTCCTCCCAGGGCCATTCAAAGTAATTACTCCCCAGTGCTTCCTGGGGCTCTGAATCAAGGTAGTGTGTCCACCTTAGGGGAGCCTGTCTCCAACTAATTTTGAGGCTTCCCTGTAGTGTAGACGCGCTATTTCAAAATAAACAATTTTGGAATATTTCTTCCAGAACAGCTTATTCTGAAATAATCATGCAGTGTAGATGTCGCCTCAGAGTCATTGAAAAGGAATGAGTTAGAGATGGATAAGGATTACGAGGGCACAGAAGCTATATGTCTGGATGGAATTACGCATATTTATGCCAAAAGTAAATTGGGCTCCTAGAATGCAGAAACATAGAACAGTGTGTATTTATGCTATTAATAATAAAGGTAATGCAGCTAGTGAGTTCTGAGCTATTCAAATACAAGGAGACATACAGTATACACAATTGGGAATCCTTATCAGATTGTTTGGTCTATCTTACCCATTTAAAAGCGGTGTTTAAACTTCCCTTACAGACAAAATAATTGATCAATGAGGATGTCATTTGGTCCTGAATAACATGGACCAAAAATTAATCAACTGGTGAAACTACTGCTGTTTCATGGAGGGAATTAACTTTACAAGTTCCTAAAAATCTTTCCTCCAAACTTTGGGCACATGTTTAACAGCAAAGCCAAACATTATGTCTTTGGTACTTGTTGAAGCTATTTGGAAAAGGTTTCACCTAAAGTAAAATGTCTGAAAAACCAAAACAAGACTTTCCTATTATTTAAACTTTTTCAGAAGCTCCCCTAAGAAAATAAACTCAGAGCTAAACAAAAATGCCAATGTTTCCCCAAAAAACAAATAACAGTAACATTATAGTCACTAAACAGGAATCAGCTGTCTAAATAGTTTACCTGCCTCTGACAGCACCCTCTATGGAAATAATCTCTGGATGGCTGTAATTAAAGAAAGAACAACAAGCGTTAGGGGATGCCATTGCAACAGAGCCTGTGATGAATATTAGGAACAAATATGAGGATGAGTACGTAAGAAATGTTTCATTACTGCTAGGCACCTTCTAATTTTATTATTCTGATACTATATCAGGGATAGGTGACGATCACATGTATTACAGGCAAAGATAGTAGTCACTGCTATATCAAAATTACTTAATACTTCAGATTTAAGCCCTTGTTGTCAATTCCTTAAAACTTTTTCCAAATTTTAACCAGCTTCTCTTTCCTGGCATTTCCTAACTTTTGAGTGCCTGATCTTGCGACATTAATAATATTCTTTTAACATATGCACATAATACATCAGCAGATACTCTATGTAATTATTGAATAACACACAACCCAGAAACAAAAGCTATGGTTTTCTCTAAGATATTTCCTGGCTATGTGAATTGGATTTACTTCACTGATGTAATTCTAAAGAGATGACAGGCTTTAGGACTCAAAAAGGGAGTGAGAAAACACAATAGCTTGCCCAAATTCACTCTTTGCAACCTTGAGCTGAGATAACTCAGTGATGAAATGGTTTGCAGCTGTGACAGACAAGTGGAATCCTTTGAAATAGGCAACATTTATTGAAAGGTAGCTCTCCCCTTCCAGTGTGTATCAAGTTCTGGGGCTACCTTGTCTAGTTGTTCCCAGAATATGATTGCAGTCAGAAGACCTGACTGCCGAATATGTGCATGTGTCAGCAGGTACTTGTTTGCCCAAGAACTCAATGGGTGCGTCTAGACTGGCAAGATTTTGCGCAAAAACTTGCCAGCTGTCTACACTGGCCACTTGAATTTGCGCAAGAACACTGACGATCTAATGTAAGATTGTCAGTGTTCTTGCGCAAATACTTTGACGCTCCCGCTCGGGAAAAAGCCCTCTTGCGCAAGTGTTCTTGTGCAAGAGGGCCAGTGTAGACAGGGAAGGAATTTTTTGCGTAAGAAAGCCCTGATAGCGAAAATGGCCACCAGAGCTTTCTTGCGCAAAATCGTGTCTATACTGGCCATGGATGCTTTTGCGCAAAAACACTTCTTGCGCAAAAGCATCCGTGCCAATCTAGATGCTCTTTTGCGGAAATACTTTTAACGGAAAAACTTTTCCATTAAAAGTATTTCCGCAAAATCATGCCAGTCTAGACGCAGCCATCATGTCTTCGCTACGCAGTAAACAGGGGCTTTTTTATGGTTTTAGCCCAACTCCCTTATCATCCACACAGAGAAACATCGGACCCAGGTTTGGAGAGACTTTAAACCTGGACTAGCATATTTAGTTGGAGGTGTGGGCTAGAACTCAGGCTCCGGTTTAACTCAAGCTGGAACCTGCCTCCTTTGTAGTGAGGGCGTAGGCTAAATCACATTAGTGATTTTAGTCCTACAGCGGCCTTCCCACAATTCCCCTGGAAGGGACAGATAAGCTCTCCCTCAATTGACACAGTGGAATGGGAGAAAATCCTAGTCAGTCTCATCACAAGGAACCAAGGGATAGGCCTCTAGATGCACCCGGGCGAGCGCAGAAAGAGTGAGCACAGAGTAATTGGAGCAGATGTTCTGACCTGAGAGCCAATCACCACAGTAAAGTGTGGAGTCAAGACATATGTCGACAGTGTAAAAGGGCATGGAGTTTGCAGACACAAATTAGGGACTGAGGGGTTACATTTATCTCTTAGTGGGACAGATCTGGGCCTCCTAAGCAAGCAATCCTAGCCTAAGCCAGTGGTGGGCAACCTGCAGCCCAAGGGCCACATTTGGCCCATTGGGGTTCAATGTGTGGCCCATGAGACATTTGGTTTACAGGGTTGCCAGTTTCCACTGGTTTCCATCTGCGTCAGTTTTTTTCCTACCGGTATTGCTACAGTGACACACAGGTAAAGCCAGTGCACGTGAAGGGAGGTGAGTGCTGAGTGCACACAACATTGACTGCGAGAGCCGTGTGCTCCCTCTGCATCCAATCAAAGCGCTACAATGGCTCAGTCGGCACATCCTGCAAATTCTAGGTACGAAAGCGCGGTTGGCAAAACTGCCCGGTCCCGGGAGACTATCTGGGTTACCACAATCTTGAGGCCCACTGAGATGAAGGAGGGCCACTCATGTGACTCTCTCTCTAGCCTAAGATGCCCATCGCTGGTATAACCCACACAACAAGCCGGCACACTTTGGATTCAAAGACCCCTATTCCCCCTGGCCTTGCAGCTTGTGCAGTCGCTTACACCTTCACAAAGCCCCCTTCCTGCCTGCTCTTCCAATGCCAGAGGCTGGGACAGGCCAGCTGGGGGCTAAGCTGCCTTTCATCTTGGTGCTGGAGCCAGTCTGGCGGCTCAGCCTGACTAACTCTGCGGTTGGCAACTCAGCTGCAGGGAGTGGTATGGGGTACACGGGGGCTGTGCTCTCTGGGGCTAGGGGAGACTGGTGCAAGGAACAGGAGCCAGCAGCAGCCACAATGGGGGGGAGGGGCTGTCTCTGATAGGTACAAAAGAGACAGGGCCTCTGGCAGAACAGGACAGGCTCTGGGGCCTAGCCTTCCCAAACTGTGGGCTCACCCCACCTCTCAAGCTATACATGGAGACCCTGGCTGTACTGGGGCGGTACATCAATACCAGCAATGAAAAAAATATTATCCTTGTTCCAAACCATTTGTCGTATAAATGAAATGAAATTAACACCAGATCCAACAGCCATCACCAGGAAAAGGAAATGGAGGGGCAAGGGTAGCAACCAGTAAGAAGCATTTCCCATTGACTAAGCCTTTAGAATATCAAGACCTAGCTAGAATCAGATCTGATCGATAGGCAACAACCTTACAGGCACTTTTATAGCTGCCTTAAGCTGCTCCAGTGCCTACTGCAGGCCATAGCAAGAGTCCCACTGCCTTTGGATCAAGCCCAGCTGCCATCACTTACTTCTATCAGCCTCCCCTCCACTACGCCCACACCTAAGCACTGCCAATCTGCTAGCAGGCTTCTAATACCAAGCCTGGAATTCCTTCGTGGGTACCCTGCTCAGTGTCATTTAAGCTGCCCAGTCGGCAAGGCCACCAAGGTCAAGGAAGTATCAGGAGTAAGGTTTCTTAAGTGCCATGTGTGAGACACCATCTGACACTGTTTATAGTTCGAGTCCGCGTCTCATTGACCACAGGATACCAGTTAAAAGCATTGCTTTCGGAGTTCAGATGCGTTAACCTCTGGAGTGATGTTTGAATGAGGGCTATAAAGGGGGCCTAGCGTTTTGATCGGGTGCTTGGAGAAGAAAAAAGGGTTGGAACGTATTTCAACAGGGAAATCGGAGCAGCGAAGCTGACTGCCAACTGCTATATTAACATAGATTCCACTGGCCCCGTCTATCAGATTTGTGCTTTATGTGATACGGCTCCATTGGCATTCACCTCCTGCAGCTGACAAAATACAGGCTGTATACTTCAAATGCAAGTTTAAAGAAGTCAGTTGCAAAACATGTTGGCTGCTCTAGAGATCAATAATAGGAAGGGTGGTGTATGTTGGATTCACTCCCAAACAATTATATATTTGCCAATAGAAAGCCGAGAAGGACACGGACTACACCAAAACTTTGTTCGTGTCTTGGCACCCCCTTCTATCACAAACACCAATGGCGTAATAATCAGGAAAAAGTCACATTGCTGGAACAGTGAGCAACATTCTCTGCAAAGTTTTCAGATAAAAACACTGACGATATAACAGATAGACCTGCCATGAACATAAGAACGGCCATACTTGGTCAGACCAATTGTCTGGCTAGCCCAGCATCTGGTCCTCTGACAATAGCTAGTGCCAGATGATTCAGCGGGAGTGAACCGAAGAGAGAAATGTATCAAGTGATCTATCCAGGCCTCAAACCCCAGCTTCTAGCAGTCAGAGGTTTACATACACCCAGAGCATGGAGATGCATCTCTGATTATATTGGCTAATAGCCACTGATGGACTTGCCTCCATAGACTCCTAGAATTTAAGGACAGAAGGAAGCATCATAATCATCTGGTCTGACCTCCTGCACATTACAGGACACCAAACCTCACTCACCCATGCCTGTAATAGACCCCTAACCTCTGCCTGAGTCACTGAAGTCCTTAAAACATGATTTAAGGAATTCAAATAATGGAGATTCCACCATTAACACTACAAGTTGTACCTCCCTAAACCGGGACTCCCTGGTCCAGCAACATCCATGGTCTAGCAGGATCACAGATGTTCCCAGACCACAGAGCTCAGGGTCAGGGAGGTCTGGTGGCAGGGCTGGGAGTGTGGCAGAGGGGGCCAGCAACTCGGCCGGGAGCCCTGTGGCAAGGGGGATGGGTGGTGCAATGGGGAGCTCTGGCTCCCCTACAGAGAGTAGGGTTGCCAGATGGTTTAACTAAAAATATCGAACACTCCACCCCCAAAAAAAACCAAACACCAGGGAAAAAATTCTGTTGAGAAAAAAAAGGGGGAGACCAAAGTTGTTGAGCAAACAAAAAGGACATCGAAAGTTGTTAAGCTAAAAAATAAAATTAAAAAAACCTAGCATGGTCCCTTTAAGAAAAGCCTTTGACACTTTTTTGCTGGCGGCCATCTTGTTTTCCTGATCCGAGCCAGAAGACAGCTTCCCTGCGGAATCAGGTAAGCGGGGGATCCGGGGGTTGGGCCCGGTTGCTGAGTGTGTCGTAGGGTTGTCAGGTGTCCGGTATTTTTGCCTCCTGGTAGGGAAAACAAATCAGAAAATACCGCACATTTTAGGTGTCCTGTATTTTCTGATTTTTTTTTACTGGACAGAAGGCAAAAATACCGGACTGTCCGGGTCAATTCCAGACACCTGGCAACCCTACCAGAGAGCTTCAGACGGGCTGGCAGCAGGGGGGCTGGTGCTGTTTCCTCACTGCCCAGGAGTGCTACCTTAATACAACAGGATCATTAAGGCCTCCCATGATATTGGGGAGTGGGGTCAGTCTGAGGCCTATTCATAGGGGCAGCAGAGACAGGGCCATTGTTGATGTTTCTAGAGGAGGTCTCTCCAAGGAGTTTGGGATGTGTATGTTCCTGGCTATGTTTGGCGTGTCCGTGTATCGCATGAATCCACAGGGGTGGTGAATGGCACTGGGGAGAAGCAGGCTCCAACAGCATTAGCAGCTGAAGCCTCGTTGTGTGGGCAAACTATCCTAATTGCTTATATGGTCCCCATTACCAGGGCTGTGAACAGGGAGGGCTAAACAGGCAGCTGCCCCAAGCCTGGCAATTAAGAAGGGTCTGGGATTGTTGCAGTGTAGGTCACACAGTGCTGAAGGGCTGACGGGGGAGGCCAGCCCCGCCTCTTCCACACAAGGCCCCACCCCTTCCGGGGACCCAGGGCCTCCCTACCACCTTGCCCAGGGGCCAGCAATTCTGTCAGCAGCCCTGCCCATCACCACAGTACCTGAGCCCCTCACAATTTGCAATATATTTATCCTCACCGGGGAGTTAAATGCTATTATCCCTATTGCACAGATGCTAAAATGAGAGCCAGAAAGACTGGGGAACTTGCCCAAGGTCACACCAGTGAAGCAGAGAATTAAACCCACCTCTCCTGAGCCCTAAGCAATCACCCAAATAATTGGAGAACCCTTTCTCTCAGGTGAGTCAGGTGCCCACCCCTCAGCCCTGCATATTTTATAACCTGGGTAAATTCATCGTTCCCAAGGCCTTGTGTAAACGGCAGGCCATAGACCTTCCTTAAGATAATTCCTAGAACAGCTCTTTTAGAGCAACAGTGATAGAGAATCCACCAACCCTCTTGGTAAATTGTTCCAAGGTTAATCACTGTCACCCTTAAATGGTTACAACTTATTTTCAGTCTGAAAAGCTCTTTTATGGAGACATCTCTTCCCTGCCATTTGGCCCTATCTTTAATCCAAAAAGTCTTTGGAATCTTAATTGTTAGAAGAAATAAACTGTTCAATACCGGCCAAATTCTTATCGGTTTTCACCTCTCTTGTTCTTTTTTAACATAAATGGGAGCAACCCGTTCCAGAGGACAAATTTGTGATTTAGTTCCTATTGTATCTAAAATCAATGAAAAGCATCTCACATGGATCATCCATAGCTGATTCTTTTAACGTGGACACTTGAACTGTTAATGTTTTGGATAGAGTTAGGCAGATTTCAGCGCTTTAAGAACCAGGGTAGTTAGATAAGGATGGCTAAATTCAAGCTTTGGTCCTCAGAATTATCTGTCAGATCTTTAGTATGGTTCATTCTGATATATGTACTTTGGAAGCAAGGCGACATTTTTGAAATTTTGTTCAGTCCAGGAGAAGTCAGATTTTAACAACAGAGTCAAGGTTTTTCCAGTTCATTCTCCTCCACCTATCTCAGAAGTTTGCTGTGAAAAATCTGCAGTAACCAAGACTGGCACTGGATTTGAATTATTTCATGTCCCTGAAAAGTGGATGGCAGATGCAACGTTAGTTCTTTTGCAGTCATTCTAAAGTAAATTTACAGACAGCCGCAATAGTATTTAACTCACATGACGCATTGGTGCTAAATCACTACCATTTTTAATCAAAAGCTTATTTGATTTGGTAGATGGAGTAGGCTCTGATTCTAATTTACACAAAGGCAATTTCACATTGCTCTAGCAATGCAAAGGAGCTTTAAAGTGGGCATAAATTACATTCACACTGTCAGAGCTGTGTGAAAGAGGCCTCAGCAACACTAAGAATCTGGCCTATAAGGATTTCATTATAGATTTTTTATAAGACTTTGATACATGTGACGGACTCGTACATACCAAATGCAAATTAGTGCAGTATTCTATCTGTGATCTACTGAAGGGCAAAAAATAAACACTTGTGGAGAGAAACTATTTTCTGTGTCTTATGTTTTAATAACTTTCTCCTCTCTGTGGGAGTTTTTCAGTGTTTTGACTTGTTGGATGATATTTACAGCATGATTTTCATTTATATTTGGGCTACTCCACACTGCTTTACTCGCATAAAGGGGCATTAATGTGGTGGTGTATGTGCAACCCATCCCATAAGGAGGCAGGGGGCGGGGGAGGGGGTGGACACTGAGGTTACCCCACATGGGGTGATCTCAGACTTGAAAAACCCCATGGTCCAAGATCTAAGCCTAAAGCACCCATCCCCATGTCCAAGGAGGCATGGCCCAATAGCCAGAGTCAATGAAGAGTCCTCCACGACAGGGCAGTATGGCCTAATAGCCAGAGTCTAAAGGGCATCCAGCCCAGGTAAGGGGGTCTGGGCCCACCCAACTCCACAAGGCCCCAGCCCAAGGAATCCCACTGAAACACACTGAGCTCACCCGGTGGGAGATACCACTCGCACATCCGCTCTGAATCGCTTCCTACTGTCCTCAGTGGTATGGCAGTGCATGTAGCCATGGGACCTCCAGCTTCTACAGCCAGTGGGGCGGGGCTAGTGGGTTTCACTTTTGGTTATCCTAGGCAGGAAATCCCGGTGCAAAGGCATGGATATTAGTGGGGGTGTCAGGGTGACGACTCAGTTTCATGTCTCTTATAGCATCCTGGTCTTTGCCTGGGCTCCAGGACACGGGAGGAGACACCATTAACTTGCATGTGCTGTATTGCCAACCCCAAGCGTTCAAAACTCACGAACCAGCCCTCTCACCTCCCAAAAAGAGAATGGCTTCTTGAATTCAGAGATAAAAATACACTCGGGGATCTTTGTATTTGGCATCTGGTGTTTGAGGCCTTTGGCTGAACGCAGGGCACGTTTTCTAGCTTTTCTCCAAAAAACATGAGACCTAAAGTCTGCCTTTAGAAAAAAAGGAAAAAAAAAAAGCGGCGGCAACTGGGATTCTCTTCTAATACTCTGCACCAACAAACAAGCATAATCGACTGAGTCACAGCGATCACAGTGGATAGCGGTGCATGAGGCATCAGGAAGAGAAGTTCCCAGAACTGGCTTAATTCTAATAACATGACTGGGGCATTCTGGGGTGGGGGGGCAGGGGAAAAGAAGCTCCAATGATCAGGAGGCTTGTGATCAGGCCACAGGGATGTGCTGGCAGCAGAATGGAGCTCGCAGCGGGAAACCACTGTAGCCCCACTGCTCTGTTGTTCTCTGCAGCACACCTCCAACCGCCTCGTGGCACACCTGTGTGCCACAGTACACAGTTTAAGAAACACTGGTGTAGACGTACCCTGAGAGACATGGTGTTTCTCTAAAATATCCCTTAAACAAAGCATTGCCCCTTGGTATTCATGTGTTTTTTCCCTTATTTCCATCCAAGAAAGGTGGTCTTCCTCTCCAGAGAGTACAAGAGAAACTTCCACCCTCCAGAATAATAGTAGTCAGCTAGAATCATCAGCAAATATAAGGGAAGTGAGTATTTTCAACTCGGAGCCATGGCTAGGTGTATTTTCAGGGGAACTGGGTGATGAGAGTCAGGGATATTTCACGATGATACGTATCAGTCAGGTAGCCGGGTTAGTCTGCATCTGCAAAAACAACAAGGAGTCCTGTGACTCCTTAAAGACAAACAGATTTATCTGAACATAAGATTCCATGGGCAAAGATGCACTTTGTCGGATTCATGGTGATAGAATCCCAAACCGATGGAGCTGCAGACTTTAGAAGTTGCGGCTACAGAAGTTGACTCCATTGTGCCATGGAGAACGCAGGGCCCTGCCCAAAGGTTAACAAACCCAGATAACACAGGAAACAGATTCCAGAATGGAGGCTCCTAACGTGAGGTTGTCATTCAAAGGCACATGAATCCAGGGCCTGGTTAGTAGTACGCTGGGTAGAAGCTTCTCTCGAGAGGTCTCAGCTGTTTTGACACATTACAGGGCAAGAGGTGTGTGGCGTAGTGGGGGTGCGGTCTGCTCTGTAACCCCATGTCCTCCTGCGCTGTGATGTGAGATTCTCACTGACTCTCCCAAATGTGTATTAATAACCCAGACACCTAGGCTCAGCCTCCCAGGGAGAGAGACAAAGGGAGGAAGGTGGAGACCAACACCTGGCTGGGGGACAGGGTCTGGGAGGGAGGCAGTTGCTGTCGGGGAAGCATGGAGAGAAGAGGCTAAGCTGGGGCCTAGGGGCGATGGACCCTTAACCCTAGGGTCTGAGGCATCCTGGCCCTGGCCCCTGTAGCCACATCACATATGTGCTGCATTGTATCCTGAAGAAACAATAAACCCCTCTCTATTCTACGACTGGTGGAGTCTGTTCTTGCTGCTATGGGGCTGCAGGATTTGGGGGAACCCCGACTGCGCCGTCAGAAGGTGTTCTCAGGAAATCAACCCACATAAACCGTCCATGTCAATGGATCAAGGAACTCAGGAGGAAGCCAGTGCCATTTTGGAAGAGCCAGTAATAAAACGCATCCTGTAGCTAGAGCCTCAGAGAAAGTAACCTGTCCCATTCTGCAGTGGTTGCCTGTTAACATGGGCAACCTCACAGAGAGCATATTACAGTATTTCAGCCAGCGGACACCAAGACGGGAATAATAGTGAGCACAATCATCTTGCCAAAGGCGGGTGGAAAAGAGTGCTGAAAACCAGGGGCACCAACAGCCTGCATGGGCCACTGGTCAAGGGGAGGGCCCCCTACTCCAGAAGGGGTAGGGCCTCAGGCGGAAGGGATGGGTTTGGAGAGGGGCAGCCAGCCCTCAGAGCCGCCTGGAGAGCACCATGCCACTGTCATCAGCCCTTACAGGTGGTGGATCATGCAGTGTGGTGCCCCGGTGATGATTTAAAAGGTCCAGGGCTCCGGCCACCGCTGCTGCTATAGAACCAGTGGCAGCAGCCAGGATTTTCATGCCCCTTTGAATCACTGGGCCCTGGGGCAACTGCCACCTTTGCTTCCCCTGCCCCCATCGGTGGGCCTGCTGAAAACCATGAACAGTGAGGGGACCCGGAAGTTCCCCCAAACTACAAACTCCCTTGACAAAGGGGAGGTAAAGCAGCTCAAAACTGAGAACATAAGAACATAAGAACATAAGAACGGCCGTACCGGGTCAGACCAAAGGTCCATCTAGCCCAGTATCCTGTCTGCCACATGCACATGCCCATGCGAAGACAATGATCAAGTCTCCTGCCATCCCTCTAGCCTCTGTCAAACAGAGGCCAAGGACACCATTTTATCCCCTGGCTAATAGCCTTTTATGGACCTAACCTCCAAATTGTGAGAGATGATCACAATTCTTAAACGCTCCCCCAAACCTATCAGCTTCATGCCCTGACTTAATCCTCACCTACTTTGCTACCCTCTATGCCCCAGCAGAGAGCCCACACTGTCTAGACTTCAAAAGAGAGCCACTGAGCCACATCGCCTGTATGTAGGAGGCACCGCACGCTTATCATGTTGCACAGCTGCCTTGCAAATGGGTTGAAAAGGAAAGGTGACGGACTGGATCCCTGCGTCACGCTATGGGAGAAAAGCCATCGGGGCAAAGAGCCGGAACTACTTTTGGGAGATCTCACAGAGGGGAAGGAACAGCAGTACTCAAGAGAGAGCCAGACAAGGAACCCGGCCAGCCAGGTGTGCAACCAAGTCAGCAAAACCTCCGGGTCTACAGTGCTAGGGAATCAGGTGAGACACAGTCTCTGGTCATCACAAGGAAGTCATCGGCCAGTGATGCTGCGGCATGGTTCCATCTCCCGGCACAAAGCCAGACGGAGAGGGGTCAGAGAAGCTGAAGGTCTGAGGATGACACCGAAGCGCCATTGGTACAATCTTCTCAGCCACCCAAACAAAAAAGAAGATGAGCAACAGGCGGAGAATTGGTGAGCTTGTCAGTGGTAAGGGGTGAGTTCCTGAGAAGAGGCCTAACCACCGCACTGCTCCATGCTCCCTTAGAAAGTCACTACCAATCAGCCTCCAGTGGTCCCAATGCCACTGCCCACCGTCTCCCTTCCACAGGCATTGGAACCAGGGGTGTGGAGGGTGCTGCAGCACTCCCGGGTTTTATATGTGGCCCTCATCCTCCACGCCTGCCACCAGCAGTGGCCTCAGCCTCGTCCCCTTTACCTCTGTCTGCATCTCTCTCCCTCCTGGAGACACAGCCTTGCTCCCGGCCCCAGTTTTTGGGGAATCAGAGAATCATAGAACTCAAGAGGTCATCAGGTCCAGTCCCCTGTCCTCATGGCAGGACCAAGCACCAGCTAGATCATCCCTGACACATGTCTGTCTAACCTGCTCTTAAATATCTCCAGTGATGGAGAGTCCACAACCTCCCTAGGCAATTTATTCCAGTGTTTAACCACCCTGACAGTTAGGAAGTTTTTCCTGATGTCCAACCTAAACCTCCCTTTAAGCCAATTGCTTCTTTCCTATCATCAGAGGTTAAGGAGAATAATTGTTCCCCCTTGTCCTTATAACACCTTTTTAGATACTTGAAAGCTAGCTGTCCCCTCTCGGTCTTCTCTTTACTAAACTAAACAAGTCCAATTCTTTCAGCCTTCCCTCATAGGTCATGTTTTCTAGAGCTTTTGTCATTTTTGTTGCTCTTCTCTGGACCTTCTCCAGAGGATGGCGGGGGCATGGATAAGGCATAGCACTCGATTTTGCCTTCCAGGAAAGGAATGGATCCAAGTCACATGCAGCTGGCCACCGCTATTGGAAGACATCCATTTTGCTATAAACTGCATAGTTCGAAAACACTCGAAAAGGAACTACCTAATTTACTGCAAAAGATGGGACATTGTAGTCACTCCTTTAAAGGCAGACACCACTAGTTTTGAGAGACACAGCCCACCTTTCAAACAGCAGGCTGGCCAACAGTCCAACTCAACCCTAGCAAAGCCAGCGTTGCAACACAGCCACTGTAACAGGAAACGCACCTGCTGATTTTGACCCAAAGAACTTCTTGAGCCCCTTGTAACAATAGCTTTTTTTTCCTAAACGAATGTCATTTTATCGGCCCACAACCTGAATTGCCGTTTGTTGCAATTACTCATAAGATGGAAAGAGAGTTGTTCTCATCAAAAAGGATACTTTGGCTTAGAGTACCATCACAGCAGCATGTGAGCATAGGCATGTGCCGGGGGTGTGCCGGGTGTGCCCAGGCACACCCTCATGTCTCAAGGAAAAAGTGGCTTTGTGTTTTAATTTAATTGCATGATACACTCTTTTAGTTTTAAAGTATGGATTGTTGTATTATGCAATAAGCGCAGAATTACGTAATATAGATGTAGTAGAAATGTATAGGACGTTCGCTCGCAGCATGTCCTTTACGATTGAGTATTCAATAAATGTTCTCCTTTAAAAAAATAAAATAAAATAAAATTCCCTGGGTGCACACCCTAATGAAATCTGCTGTGCACGCCTATGCATGTGAGGTATCAGCCCCGTACACAGGAATTTCGGGGGGGTGCTTTTTTTGTAAATGTGGACCACAAGGGTGCGAACATAAGTTCCCCATAAGTTCCCCAAATAAGCGTGCTCCAACCAGCCGGGGAAAGGCAAGCGCAGACCTCCCCCCTTGCTAGAGCCAGCTTGGGGAAGACTGGGGCTGATCTCCCCTACCTCCCACCAGGACAGAGGCCCAGCCCCAGCCCCAGCCTTGCTCATGGGCGGGGGAGAATCAGCTCCAGCCTTCCTCTAGCCGGCTGGAGTGTGGGGAAGGGAGGCTCGGGCAACGTGCTGCTACTGCCTTCCCGTAGCCAATCAAAGTACGCTTAATTGGGGGACATGGGAGTTGCATTCGCAATCTTCACACACCCACCCTGCATACAGGCCTAGGTAGGTTTTAAAGAAAAACTTCAGCCCTGGAAGGTCAGCCACTTGCATATGAACATGTACCACACCCACATGTGTCGGTCATGAACTATCACAAAAAACAAGCCTGAGTTTCCACATATTAACAGAGGAATAACAAATATTCTACAGCTGACTTAAGTTAATACTCTCACCAGAAAGCACAAGACAGGAAGCAATATAACCAACCTAAAACCCCGCAGGAATGTTCAAACAGAACACAAAAGAGGGCTATTTCAATATTACTAAGGTCAGTGCTCTCCACGCTTTGAATAAATAGGTTGACTGGACAGAGCTAGCGTGAGTGCTAAGCATTCACTTGCGAACTCTCTTTTGTGGTCAACCATCTCAAACACTGAGTTCCAAAATATGCCCTCTACAGGGTACTGGCTGCAGTTAAAAATCGGTCGGGTCCTTTCATTGCACTTAAAGGTGAAGAGTCACACAAGGAGCTCCATACACAAATATGCTTTGCTTTAAAAATATAAATATTTAGCCTGAGATTGTCTAATGGATCTGGATGTCCAATGCCCATTCTCATATTCATTAAAATATGCATATTCCCAAGGGCCCAATTTAGCTCCCATTGAATATGGTAAAGCTCCCATTGAATTCCATGATAGCAGGATTTAATTCCACAGAGCTGGCCAATGTTTAGGGATCTTCACCCTTCATATTTTCTTAGAGAACTGTGGTACAGTGAATCAATGAGTCTCAACCTTTCCAAAGAGCTGTACCCCTTTCAGGAGTCTGAGTTGTCTTGTGTGCCCCCAAGTTTCACCTCACCTAAAAACTACTTACTTACAAAATCAGACATACCAAGAAAGTGCAACAGCCACCTTGTCAGTGACAAATTGGTGAATTTCTCCTGTTTACCACATAATTATAAAATAAATCCATCAGAATAGAACTACTGTACTTCCATTTCAGGGTATTGTATATAGAGCACTATCAACAAGTTGTACAAAATTTTAGTTGGTACTGACTTCGCTTTTTACATAGCCTGTGGAACTAAGCTAAGGTCTAGATGAAGTGATGACCAAATGTCTCCCAATTTCCCTACACCAGGCATGTCAAAATGGCATTTGGCGGGCCGCATGCAGCCCAATTGAAATTTTTTGCGGCCTGCCAGAACATTTTTATGAAAGAATGAAGTACGGCCCGCTGGCCGCTTGGAGCACATGGCTGAGTGCCTGCTCACAGTTGGCCGGGCCGCTCTGCGCCTCAGCAACTGCTCACGGCCAGCCAGGCTGCTCTGAGCATGCGCTCACAGCCGGCTGGATGCTCTGCGCTGGGCGCTCCAGCAGGCGCTCACAGCTGGTCACTGTGCTCACGCCACCCCAACACCTCAGGCAGCAACGTCGATTCTGGGACTCAGGTATTAGGTTGGGGGGCCTGGCTCTGGGGGAGGAGGGAGGCGTTAGATTGGGGGGGGCTGGCTCTGGGGGAGGAGGGAGGCATTAGCTTGGGGGGGCTGGCTCTGGGGGAGGAGGGAGGCATTAGGTTGTGGGGGCCTGGCTCTGGGGGACCGGAGGAGGATTGGGTTAGAATGGGGGTAAGGGAGTGCCTGGCTCTGGAGGAGAGGAAGGGGTTATTTTGTTAATATTTTGTTTTTTATTTATTTATTCCCAAATAAAATCACAAAATGTATATCAATTCTATATTAATAAAGATGTTATTTTTTGCAATTGCATGAATAATTATATCTTTATGCAAAATCTCAAACTTACAAAGTATCTGAAATTTTCACAGAAGCCTGTTCTATTTGATTAACCATGGTCTATACTTGTTTTTATTTCAACAAAACAAGTTATGTATCATATACAAAATTTAAAAGTACCTTAAATTTATATTTAAATTAAAAATTATGTAAAGTTAATTTAAAAATGATCTAATATGAGCAAATAATTTTACACATCAAATTATTGTAATATTATAAATAAACCTAAAACATAATCTATAAAATAAATAACTATGACTTTCCGACAAAGTACGTTTTTCTTTGGTGGCCCTAGGGTTACCAGGTGTCTGGCATTGGTGGCTTCTGCTGCACCTTAAGTGCTTTATTTATTTATTTATCTATTTATTTTGCTCAACAACAATTTTTTTCTTTTTTGGTCAAACCATTTGGGAACTGTACGTGGCCCTGAAAGCTATCAGTTTTCGTTTGTGCGGCCCTCAGTAGGCTTCGAGTTTGTCATGCCTGCCCTACAGCCTCCTGACCTCACCAAGCAACTATACCATCTATGAAAAGAAACCACTTATTCTTTACACAGAGTGACCCCAACACCTATTACACTTGCAACGTGTCCAGATAGTACTACCATTTGGCTACACTAACTATGCTCCCAATGTGCCTTAAAATGCTTCCCTTCTCTTATTCCCATAATGCAACTTGGTCTGCCTGTTTAGCATATCTCAGACTAGATCAAGGGGTGATTTACAGCTTACAGGATACTTCATAGGCTGAAAATACCAGATACTAAAGGGCTCTTTCATCTAACAAAGAAAGGCATAACAGGAGTCAATGGCTGAAAGTTGAAGCCAGACACATTTCAAAACAGAAATAGCTCAGCTATTAAGGGAAGTGGTGGATTCTCCATCACTTGATGTACTCAGATCAAGATTGGATGCCTTTCTGGAAGGTAAGCTATAGCCAGAGATGAGTTGATGAGTTACTGGGCTCTATACCAAGGTAACTGGGTCAAATTTAATGTCCTGTGTTATACAGGAGGTCAGATGAGGGCAGTGGCTTTCAACTTTTCCATATGACTGTACCCCTTTCCAGAGTCTGATTGGTCTTGTGTGCCCCTAAGTTTCACTTTACTTAAAAACTACTTGCTTACAGACTCAGACATAAACCACAGACATGTCACAACACACTGCTCCTGAAAAATTGCTGACTTTCTCATTTTTACCATACAGCTATAAAACAAATCAGCTGGAATATAAATATTATACTTCCATTTCAGTGTATAGTATCTAGAGCAGTATAAACAAGACACCGTCTGTATGAAATTATAGTTTGTACTGACTTTGCTAGTGCTTTCTATGCGGCCTGTTGTAAAACTAGGCAGATATCTAGAGGAGTTGATGTACCCAGTGAAAGATGTCTGTGTACCCACAGGATTACACATATCCCTGGTTGAGAACCATTGGACTAGATAACCTAATGAGCTCTTCTGGCCTTCAGTTCTTTGAATCCACAATATAATTTGATCGGTTGGTAAGGAGGAGGGAAGTGTGGGTTATCTGTCTCCCAAAATTTATCCCCTACCCAGAGTTAAAAAAAAAAGTTGCATTTCATGTGTTCACAGTAGGAGTATTGATCTCAATTTCTAAATTGCCAGGCCAGACTCCCCAACTGGGTACATCTGTTGGGACTCCCCCTCCCCCCATGCTTTATGAAAATTGGCTTGTGAATATGAACCTGCATAACTCGGAGATGCTTTAGACAAAATACCTCCTGTGACCTATCAATTGTAATTTTACAAGCTGCTGGGTCTGTATATCCTATTTTGGTTCATGTATCATTCTTGTCTGCAAAGTTAGAAATGTAAAGTGTGAGTCTGTTTATAATTTTCAATGTGCTAATGAGAGCCATTAGTGGTGTCCTGGAAGCCTAATGACTTAGTGATTAACTCACAACTTGTAAACAGCCTTGTTTGTCCTGAGAGCCCAAATGGAGGTTGGTTCTAGAAAGACGTGTGACCATGCAAACCTGGTACTGGAATCCATTTTGAACCTGGTATTTTCTCACTGAAGGGGGGATGTAAAACAAAGGATTCCTGCCCTGGGGAAAAGGCTCTGGAAGCAATGGGAAGCTATTCCCTTTTGTCTTCAGTGGGCTTTGGAAACTGCCTGGCACGTTCTAGGAAGAAACAAAGAACTTTCAAGGACTGGAGACCCAAGACAGAGTAAAAGACCAACTTTGATTTAAAGCTTTTTACCTGAAATAAGAACAGCTGTTTAAGGTAAGAATTTGCATGTGACAAGTTTCTTAGTGAATTAGGACTAGTGACATGTTTTCTATTCATTTTAATTTAGCAGCTTACTTTGATCTGTCTGTTTTCATTTGCAACCGCTTGAAGCCTACTATTTGTACTTAATAAAAACACTTTTGTTTACTATCAGGCCCAATGTAAATAATTGTGACATGGGAGGGAGCAACCACTGTGCATCTCTCTCTTTCATTGATAAAGGGAGCTTACCTGATGAGCTTTCACGGTATAAAAACTTTTTTTTACACAAAGACAGACAGATTTATTTGAGATTTTGATCCCTTTTGGGAGTTGTTTTCCCGGGAGCTGAGCCCTCGAACTGCATCCTCCCAGAGATTAAATGGTTCAGTGTCTGCATTGCTCTGCAGGAGGGCCGAAACTCTGTGCCTTGTCTGGGGGAGACCAGAGGCTCCCTCCCAGAGAAAGCGCTGCACATTTTTTCTATCCCGATAGAAATGCTCTCTCACAACTATCACTGAAGAGGGAGACAACACCGCTTGGCAAACCTAGCTGCCCGAAGTGCCTTTGCTGGAATTGTTTAGCCTTTGCGGCTGAGAACTCCCCTGATTTTATTGATAGACTTAGCACTGTGCGTGGTTTGAACGGGGCAGGAACTGGGGATCAGGATGGGGATCCTTGGAGGGGAGCTTGAGGGCATAGGGGAAATCTAGTCCATTCCTAAGGCAAAACAATTTGCCCTTCAGAAGTATTTCTATGCGTCCTAAGAATAGGCCATTGCTCGTCCTGGAAGCATCCAGGTGGGGTGACAAGGGGAGCAGCAGGGAAATCATCCCACTGGTTTTTAGTTTAATGGTTTCATTTTAACAGGAGTCTCCCTCCAACATTTTTTACCAGGTCAGCCACGCAAGCCGGGGCAAAGGGACATTCATACTCCTGGTCATCCCTGTACAATGGCAGAATGTGTCTCTCCCGTTAAACCCACAAACAATGTCGAAGAATTACTCTGAGCAAAATGACCGGGACTTCCCACGCCATGACAGCTGTGACTGTTCCTGTCATACTGTAATGACAGCAACTCATAACATGGCCTGGAAGCAAACCCCAGTGCAAGATAAAACATGACCCTTTGAATGTTATTTTCTCAGCTGTGTAGCCCTTTTCTCTACTACCCCATACCGCAACCTTTACAGCTTCTTATTTGTGTTCCAGAAGCTTGTCAGGGCCCAGTCATGAACCAGGGCCCCATCATGCTAGGTGATGTAAGAACATAGCACCAAAAAAACCCACCTTCATACATTTGGTAATGGGATTATATCAGCAATGGGCAACCAGGACTGAGTGGCCCTCCTTTGGCCCAGCGGGCTGCAAGATTGAAAGTGGTAGGCCACATGTGGCTTATTGGGGTCCACCTGCGGCCAGTGAACCCCCTCTCTGCCCCTTTCCCTCATGCCTCTCGCGCACTTGCCAATTCACAGCGCTTGGAAAGTGCTGGGAGGGAGGAGAGAAGCGGGGAAACAGCAGAGGGGGTGCACAGGCCACAGGTGGAACCCCAATGGGCCACTTGCAGGTCATGGTGTGCAGGTTGCCCACCACTGAATTATATAATATGGCTGCTTGTGATAGTAAAGTACTGTACTCATGAGCCAGGAGGTCCCTTCCAGACCTATGTTCCTGCAAAGACATTCCCTGCCCCTGTCTAAGCAAGCATGTAATCTCTGCCATGAGCATTTAGACTGTAAACATCTAATGTCTTTCACGGCTACATCTACACTGCGGGTTTTTTGCGGAAGAGGAAATGCAAATGGAGCGCTCATTTGCATATCTCACACTCTCATTTGCATATCTTCTTCCGATCCTTTTTGCCGAAGAGGTTTATGCGATAAAAAGCCCTGTGTAGATGGGGCCATTTGTCGGAAAAAAAACCCTTTTGCGCAAGAGCCTGTAAACCTCATTCTTTTGGGGAATAAGGGGTCTTGCGCAAAAGGGTTTTTTTCTGACAAATGGCCCCTTCTACACAGGACTTTTTATTGCAAAAAACCTCTTCTGCAAAAAGGATCGGAAGAAGATATGCAAATGAGAGCATGAGATATGCAAATGAGTGCTCCATTTGCAGCTCCTCTTCCGCAAAAAACCCGCAGTGTAGACGTAGCCTATGTGCAATGTCTAGCGCAGTGGGGCCCTGACCTCAGCTGGGGCCACTAGGTCATAAGTCTCATATAAAAGCCTAAAGGAATATTCACCAACTGTTATTTGCAGCCTTCTGCCTCCTCTCGTGGAATCAAGAACAGAGCCTTCCAGCTTCCATGCTCTCGCAGAGGAAGCCCCGGTTGTGACAGATCCCTTTTTGGTTTATTAATTGTTCAACCAACCAAAGGAAGAACATTCCAGCCAAGGGTCTTTGCGTGTAAACTTGCTATAATACAGAGCTCGTACTGCTCTAGTATATGTGGCAACTAAAGGATCTAGTGGAAAAGAACACGCTTTAATGACCATGTGTCGTTGAGCTCTGGAGGGTGGGCTACACCAATACATGATGGTTTGCATGTTTCCCTCCTCTGCCTGCTGTGTCATTAATCCAGCCTGTGCCTAGGTACTTACAACCATTCCCTTTGCGGCTTACTCTAACTCTGAAATTTTGCATATGCCCACGTGTGAATGTGTGTTTTTAAGGTCCTGTTATCTCAGAGCCTTTAACTCCCTCTTGTTGGAAGGCAGTGAGCTGAGGCAGAAAATCTTGCTTGGTTTGTGGCCTTTTAAAAGTAGTTTATTTGCTCTTGCTGAGTGGATTCGGGTTCCTGTAGAGGCTCTTGGCTTTAGTGCAGAAGAAGCAAGATAAGATCTCTGAACCTAATTAGCCCTGCAGGGCCTGTGAAAAGGACTCATTAGAAAACAGTCAAACATTTATATTTAAGTACCTTATTTACTGGAATTTATATGGTATTTCGGAACAGATTTACATGCTTCGCATTCATGCCTGTAACCACATTGAAACATTTAAGGAGAATTATGGAATCTCTAAAGGCCGAGCTCCCAACCCACTGGATTATCAATATAAATGGTCTGGGGCAGGAGAGACTTCATAATAATACACTCAATGCCAATACACTAAATAATAATACACTAAAAATGCCATTTGAACCTCTTGGTTTGCAACATACTGTTATGAGCTGAAGTATTCCCCCCCAGCCCCTCAGCAGGGTGTTCTGGCTCCCATACCACGACCTCTTCTGAGGACCCATCTGTTGGATTTTTAGGACACAGATAATCTAAGGAACAATAAGCCGCTCTCACAGACAAGGTAGGGACCATATGTGCCAGGCAGGGACATCTGAGGCTCTTCCTCCTGTGAAGAAGAAAGGCTAGAAACGGGGTATAAAATTCTCCGTCCAGAACTACTCATCTGTCTGCAAGTTTTCTAACAGGTACCCGTGTCAGATGACTTCAAGGCAGATAGGATGTCGATGGCAATCAGGAACTGGCACTAGGTGCTTCAGGAATATACACCCTCCCCTCTAAACCAGGGGTGGACACCCTAATGCCCAGGGCCCAGATGTGGCCCCCGGCTTGCCTGGATCCAGCCCCTGAGGCTCTGGACTGATTTTTCTGTGGGTCAGCAGCCCCTTGAGTCAAAAAAGGTTCCCCACCATTCTCTAAAGCCATTTGAGAACAAGATGTCTCCTCAGTGATTCTGAATTCTCCTCATTTCCTAAGGTTCAGGTTCCTCTGATTGAACATCAGTCCACTGCACTGGGAAGTAAGAATCCCAGCTGAAGGGGGTCCATGGGAATAATGGGTCTGAGTCTATACTTTGAAAATGGTAAAGGACTTGAATAAGCCAAAGAAGTGCTATTCACAGATTTAACTCATTCTCATATTCCACACCCTAGCTATAACAAAAGATAGGACTATGCAGCACTTTAAAGACTAACAAGAAGGTTTATAGGTGATGAGCTTTTGTGGACCAGACCCACTTCCTCAGATCAGCAAGACCAAACTAACACGGCTACATCTCTATTACTATCCTAGCTATAACAAACGCCTTGGTACACCTCTGATCGAGCACAGGACCTGAGCACATGAAGAGTATAAATGACCAGTGACTTCAGTAGCCAGTGGACCTACTTATGTGGCTGGATGCTTTGCTGGGTGTAGGCCCATGCTAGGGTTTGTCTCCATTGTGAGTTATGGCTAGGGTTGCCAGGTGTCCTGTTTTTGCCCAGACTGTCCATTGTTCGGGTCCCCCATCCGGTAAAAAAAACAGAAAATACCGGACATGTGAAATGTCTGGTATTTCCTGTTTCCCTCGGATGGAAGCCCGGTGGGGACAATTTTCCCCTGCTGCATCTGGCAGGGGCGGGGGAGTAAGGAGCGCGGCGCCATTTAAAGGTGCAGCACCCCCTTTTTTTTTTTTTTTTGCTCAACAATTTTGGTCTCCCTGTTTTTTTTCTCAATAGACTTTTTTCCCAGTGTTTTTTTAGTGGGGGAGGAGGAGGTATTCAGTATTTTTTGTTAAACCATCTGGCAACCCTAGTTACAGCATGGAAAGCTAGAGTATGAATCTACACCATCACATCAGCTTGCCACGCAGTAACATCCAGTATGGTCACTGCTATGGTGCAGTGGAATTCAGAGTGTCTGGCTGGGCAATGACTAAAGAAAACAAAGCAAATGGGACTTAACTTAACCCTGTTTCTTAGAGTTCAGTGTAAGCTTAAGTGTTTTCCTGACAGGAGTGAATGTAAATGCACACTTAGAATCATAGCTCAGGAAGGGACCTCGAGAGGTCACCAAGTCCAGTCCCCTGCCCTCAAGGCAGGACCAGGCACCATCTAGATTCAATCTGCTCCTCAATATCTCCAATGATGGAGATTCCACCACCCCCCTAGGCAATTTATTCCAGGGTTTAACCACCTTGGCAGAAGTTTTTCCTAATGTCCTACCTAAGCCTCCCTTGCTGCAATTTCAGCCCATTGCTTCTAGTCCTACCATCAAAGGCCAAGGAGAACAATTTTTCTTTCTCCTCTTTGTAACACCTTTTAGGTACTTGAAAGTGGCTTTCGTGTCCCCTCTCAGTCTTCTCTTTTCCGGACTAAACAAGCCCAGTTCTTTCAGGCTTCCCTCTGAGCTCATGTTTTCTAGACCTTTCATCTTAATGAACTTAAGTACATTCCGGATGCAGGGCCTCTTAAACTGCAGATTCCCAGCAGAGGGAAGCCCCAGATCAGACACCTACTGTGTCCACAAGATAACGTTGCATTTGATATGCTGGACCATATGCAGCATTTGAGACAGGCCACCCTCCTACTCAATGGGTGGGGGAGGTTGATGGGGCTGGCAGAGAAGGGGGACAAGCCCAGCTGGCAGCCGGGAAGAGAGTAGGTATCTCCTCACTCTGGGAGTCTCTGGCAACAATTGGCCACTGGAGGAGAGGGGTGCTGATTAGACAGCATTTAGCCCAGCATCAGGGTCATGTGGAGCCTCTTTCAGCTCCATTCCAGCAGCCCCACCTCCCACCCAAGCTAGGAATGGGAACCCAGCTGGACAGATGCTGTGGGTCTAGTCAATTGCCTATTTGGGATGGGAAAGGAATTTTTTCTCTCATGGGCCAGCTGGCAGAAGACCAGGGAGTTTTTCGCCTTCCTCGCAGCAAGCCCCAGGGGGCTAAGTAGGCACGCACATGGTACCGATCTGAGGGACTGCATGGGGTTGTTTATTCATCACAACTCACGGCCAGTTTCCAGTGTGGTAAGGAAATTAAAATGAATAGTTCCCAGAGGTAAAAGGCCTGGGATTTTGGTGATGGGCCTTGGGCTCATGGGATGAGGTGAGACCTTGTAGCCTTCATAGCCAAGGTTCCGACCCTTCTGCATCCTCTGTCACCTTCACAAGGGGAGAGTGGGAGGACTCAGAAAGCTGAATCCCAGGGGATAGGCTAAGGAGACTATCCCCTGCATTATGAGCTATATGGTAAGGAGCCCTGTAATCCTGGCCCAGTCATGGGTTACTTATTAAAACCTACACACTGGAATCAATTAACTGCCTGGTACAGCAGAATATGGGTACTGAGCAGGTAATGCCCCTCCCTTGTGCTAAAGTTTAATAAAAGTTGCAGCCTGCCACTTAATTCCATGCATGTGTCCATCCTCACATCTATTCGCTTGCTCTTTCACGGGATAGAAGCTTTGGGGCAGGGACTGCCTTTTTTTTTCTGTGTTTGGACATTGTCTGTCACACCAGGGTCCGGATCAGTGACTGGGGCATCTATGTACTACCACAACACCAATAAGTAATCACTATTTTAATCCCCTCCAGTTAAAACTGAAAGCAAATTTTTCAAATTAACTTTAAAAAACCCAGAGTTGGGGGGGAAAAAACCATGACTGTGTCTTCAGGAAGAGCCCAGATTTACTTTTGAATGACTTTAGCAACAGTCACAAAGACCCAACCCTTCAACACAGAATTTATTAGTGTGGGCTATCAGAATTCTTTTTTACAGCATTCCATTTTTTTTTTACTACTGCAAAAATATTCAGCCTTGTTGTTTCCTCTTCCTATTCATTGTGAAAGCGATATCTGTAAGTGCATCGGAAGCAGTTGATGCAACTAAAATGCAGCACTGAGACAGATGTATCTCTTGAAATCAAGTTTAATGAGATGTCACAATATTATATCTGCAGCTCTTGGCTGCTGGTCAGTCTTTAGCAAGGCAGATCCTGTGTTCCTAGTCCAGATTAGTCAACATCAGGTTCATTTATTTAACATCTCACAAAACATTTTCCCACATTTGTCCAACTGCGGTTTGAAGGTTGAAGTTGACAACATAAATGTGCCCTACGGTGAAAATCCCTAAACATTTCCCTCGGTGATCTTTGGGTCTGGCCATTACCAGCACAGATGCCTGTAATCAAGAGATCTCTGTGGACCTGCTAATTACTCCCTAGACTTTTCCACGAGCAATAAAAATCCCATTTGTCGCAGCTTGTTTGCAGAACTGCACTCATTTCCACAGAAGTGGCATTAATTAGCAAAAAAACCCGTGAAAATGGCTGGAGTTTATAGGTTAAAAAACAAAACAAACAAAACACCCACTAACAGAGTCCCTCCTAAATATTCCTATAAATTCAGACATAGCAACCAGAGTCCTGAAAGCCCAACTTTCTCAGCTGGAGTAATTTTTCATGCTTGTAGCAAGAAGAGGGAAATAATGGGGGTCTCAGCTTCACATTAAGGAAGTGGCTTCTCTGAACTCTATATGCAGATGGAGAGTGAATTTCTCAGCTAATAAATCAAAGTTTCCCGATGGTGCCATAGCATCTCTTGCTGTGGCCCTGTAGCATTGCTGGCTGCCCCCTATTCAAAGGCAGCAGGCCTCTGCCCTGCAGGGTACTTTCTCTACAGATCCTTCAGTTAAGACCAGAAGATATTTGGGCCTCTATAAACTTCCCAGGCACTTTGGGGAACAGCCAGCATCCTGCTGGGAAATGGACACTTTTCAACCTCATTGACATCAGCCACACACACAAAGAATGGAAACTGATCAGGAAAAAAATATGATGACTTTCCCATCAGCGGGGCTAGTGAGTTCTTTGTTCCTATGAGCTATTTTTAAGGCCCATCGGAGCTACCTTGTTTTGCAACATCTTAACCAACAGTTCTTATTCTTGTATGAACATGGGAACATCTCTTTCTCTCTCTCTCTGTCTATACACGTTTTTGCTTTGGGCTAGTAACTGGAGCAGCCTTTCCTTTAGGAATTGAAAACAAAAAAATAGCGGTGATGTTAGTATTTCCATGCAGGTTTTATTCACTTTCTTCCAGATAAAGTCCCAGCAACCAGAAGCTGCTTTGATTTTTATCAGATATTCATTTTAAGTCATGCACTGCCTCTCAGGATAGCAAGGCATCAGTCTTTTCAGAATCCATGCCTTTTCACAACGCCACTCACACAAGCATGGGGAAGAAGAATTGTAAATAGATAGAGTAATGCAGTTCAAGTTAATATACTTGTCATGTATATGTAAAGAAACTACGTAGATGCTGATTTATTTCACTATAGCATGCTCCCAATCTCACATAGCTGAGCCCTTACACCCGTGCGAAGACGCTACCAAATTGAAATGCTGCCAAATCAGGGGAAGAGCAACACTGAATTGGGTCAATAGTTGTTCTAAGCCACATTCATTAGAATGAAAGGTTAATGAATATTTTCAGATGTTGGTATTTCAATTACATATCAAAATGCTCATTTTTAAAAACAGGAAACAACTTGCTGAATGAGTCCTGTTTTTTTTTTAAACCAGCTATAGCGTTGGTAGACATGTTTCAAATATTTGTATTTTGAAAAAAGGGGGATTTTTTTTCTCCCAAAATACCCTCCCTCCCTCCTTTTTCAGCCAGACACATTTTTCACCAGTTTGGACAAACAAATATTCTTAGTAGCTCATTATAAACATAAAGAAGAATCACTTGATGTTACAATAATGTGGATAGTCCAAGATAACAGAAGGTTCTTCTGTCTAGCAGGCAAAAGTATAATAAGATCCAATGGCTGGAAATTGAGGCTAGACAAATTCAGACCAGAACTAAGGTGCACAGGGGAGCCGACAGCTTTGCCGGGCTCCTGGACAATGTGTGGGGGGAGGCAATGGGGACTCAAGCAGAAGGGGTGGGGCAGGGGCAGCCAACCTGCAACACTGTCTGGACTGTGGGAGAGCCCCCCGGCCCTCAGCACTGCCTGGAGTTTGTCACCGAGCACTCCAGTGGCAATTCAAAGGGTCCAGGGTCTGTGCACCGCTACTAACACAGTAGCAGCAGCATGATCGGGAGTCCCAGGCCCCTTTCTGTCACTAGGCCCCAGGGCAGTTGCCCCTTGTCAGCGGGCCTGAAGGTATAAATTTTTAACTATGAGGGCAATTAAAGATTGGAATAAATTACCAAGGATTGTGGTGGAGTCTTCAATGCAGGAAACTTTTCAAACAAGATTGGCTCTTTTTGCTATAAAAATGTGTTTTATTTCATGCAGGAATTAATGAAGCAACGTCCTATGACCTGCCTTTTATAAGCAGTTTACTGGATGATTACAGCACAGCACTCTGTGGTCCAGCACCGTTGTGGTACGGCAACATCCGTAGTCCAGCATGATTTTAGTTAGATGTCCACTTATCATGGGAGTGGCCAAGTTTCCCGTGGCCCCATAAAGCTTGTTATAGCCACCAGTTCGGGATCTGTGTTCTGTGTTGTTACTTAGCTCTAATTTACCCCTAAATGTCAAGCAGTGGAAATATTGGTAAGGCCGCTAGACAATATTGACCTCCCATGGTTCAGCATATCTTCTGGTTAGGCACCAGTCAGGTCCCGAGGGTGTTGGACTAGAGAGGTTCAATCTGTAGTCCCTTAAGGTATGAAACTATGGATAACCATATGTTTTGAATAAGAGAAGCACATTAAATATTATAAGGTCACCAATCCATATTTAAGATCTTTAGCCAAATGGATTCAAGAAATAGATGGTGAAGGAAAGGTGATCCGAAACCATCTTTTTAAAAGTTTGTTGATCTGCTATGGTGAGGTTCACTTTTGGGTATTATTTTATCCCTGTTCCAGGGAGTAGATAGCTTCAAAAAATGACCTGCTCCTATGAGGAAAATGGAAGATGGTTGTACTCCCTTACTGCAAAGGGACAAATTCATTCATCTTCTTCTGACAGCTCTAGGCACTATTCCGTTGTTACAGAAGATAAACTAATGACCTAAGGTTTGAAACTGGGATAGCCTCATGCTGAGAACCTTTGCTATATATAGGCCACATGGAAGGTTTAATTTATTCCATTAACTTTCTTGCTACCAGAAGATTATTGTATAGTACTTTTCTCCTTCAGCTTTTACAGTTCATATACCTCATAAGATACATGAAAGCAACTCATCAAAGTTCCAAAACTTTAGAAATCTTCCAGTAACCCTTTAGATTGGACTGAAATACAGGAATGGTATACAGATGCTCCACAACAGCATGCAGTGTGACATGACAGATATATAATTCTCTGTACTGTGAACAAAAAGTAAGTTAGGAGAAAACTAATTATTTTTTCCTGAAACAGAAAAAGCTCTCTGACTTTTTGAGAGCATATTTACTGTTTCAGTGGACTGCCCTTTGCTAAATAAGTTCCCATTCCAAGCCTACAAAAACCAATGAGAGTCTTTCCATTGACTTCAGTGTGTATTGGATTAGGTTCATATTCATTCAAGTACCATTGGGTGCATTTTCATTTAGTGTACAGAAATGCATGTGCCATTAGGCTAGTGTCTGACCTGATATTTCAGTTGGGTAAATAGCTGTAAGAGAGAGCTAAATTTCTCTAGCGTGTCCGAAATGGTGTAATACAGAGATCAGTTCAAACAAAAGGAAAAACTATGTAGCACTTTAAAGACTAACAAGATGGTTTAATACATGATGAGCTTTCGTGGGCCAGACCCACTTCCTCAGATCAGTTCATTAATGCACTCTTATGTCAATTTTTAGATCAAAGTCTGACGGAAGCCCAAGTATTTGTTTAAGATGGGAAAGTTGAAGAAATCCATTAGGTATTTGAATGAGAACACTTGAAATACTTGTAGATATAATTCCAGAATCTGCAATGAACTGGAGAAAGGAGTCTTGTTTAACCAGAGTGGAAACATACTGCTGGAAAACTGAAAATTAACATGACTATAAAGCTAACTAGGAATCCAGGCTAATGTTAGATTCCAATATGCTCTTGCAAAACCAAGACCACTTCTTACCAACCCACCTTCTCTCTGTTCCAGGGAGGGAATCTTCTATCCCACAGGTATTTTTAAAAGCTAACTCAAAACAACAGCACTGGCTCAAAACAACTCCCTCATAAACTTCACCGGAATGGCCTTACACAAGCGATGTTATTCTGGTCGATATGGGTTCTTATACAGGCCTTGTTACCATAGTAACGGAGCATCTTTAAGTAGTGCATTAAGCAACATCTGTTATGTAAGGTTTGTTCTCTCAGCCTTGCCCCCTAAAATTAAATCCACTTTAATTAATTCTCTTGTCACCTTCAGCGAACAAGTGTCTTGTGGAAGCCGTCGATTGACTTCCCATCCAGCGGTGGGCATGTGACCTCGCCATCTGGAGGAGTGGCACCCTCATTGCAGTGTTTTGTCCTATAAACAATAAGATGCGTAGGGCAGAAGTGTCATGGCCATCACGTTTGCATTTTGAGCATCTTCTCCCCTTGACATCAGCTATCCTCAACCCCTCTGAAAACCACGCTAATTTTTATCTGCTTTTTCCCCTTCCGTGGAGATAGTTTAAATTGAGGCTAAGTGGTGCAGCGATCACTTATCAAGATCAGTACCCAGGGCGGCCAACAAACTTGCTGGGCCCCTGGACAAGAGGGCCCAGAAGATGCGGAGCCTCAGGTAGAAGGGGTAGGACCTCAGAGCCACCCAGAGCATCCCGCACCAGCACTTCCACCCCCAGCCAGCCCTCAGAGCTGCCCAGAGTGTGCCACCCAATGTACCAGTGGTGATTTAAAGGGCCCAGGGCTCCAGCTGTCACTGCTCTTGGGATACCAATGGCAGCAGCCAGGAGCCCTGGGCCCTTTTGAATTACTGGGCCCTGGAGCAACTGTTCCCTTTGACCCTCCCTCAATCAGCCCCATTGTGCTCAGCCCTGCACAATGGATTAAGAAACCATCTCTGGCCTGACAACCTTACAGTCTAACTAGGCAGGCTGGAGGAACTGTGGGGACTAATTTGGCTACAACTACTGAAAAGGGAGATCTTGGAGTCATTGTGGCTAGTTCTCTGAAAACATCCACTCAGTGTGCAGCGGCAGTCAAAAAAAACAAACACAATGTTAAGAATCATTAAAAAAGGGATAGAGAATAAGATAGAGAATATCTTATTGCCTCTATATAAAACCATGGTATGCCCACATCTTGAATACTGCATACAGATGTGATCGCCTCATCTCAAAAAAGACATATTGGCATTGGAAAAGGTTTGGTCAGGAAAGGGCAACAAAAATGATTAGGGGTTTGGAATGGGTCCCATATAAAGAGAGATTAAAAAGACTGGGACTTTTCAGCTTAGTCTCCTCTTTATTAAGGGGGGATATCATAGAGGTCTATAAAATCATGACTGGTGTGGAAAAAGTAAATAAGGAAAAGTTATTTACTTGTTCCCATAACATAAGAACTAGGGGTCACCAAATGAAATTAATAGGTAGCAGGTTTAAAACAAACAAAAGGAAGTTTTTCTTCACACAGTGCATAGTCAAACTGTGGAACTCCTTGCCAGAGGATGTTGTGAAGACCAGGACTTTAACAGGGTTCAAAAAAGAACTAGATAAATTCATGGAGGTTAGGTCCATCAATGGCTATTCGCCAGGATGGGTGGGAATGGTGTCCCTAGCCTCTGTGAAAAGCTAGGAATGGGTGACAGGACAGGGATTGTGATGATTCTCTGTTCTGTTCACTCCCTTTGGGGGATCTGGCATTGGCCACTGTCGGCAGACAGAACACTGGGCTAGATGGACCTTTGGTCTGACCCAGTATGGCTGTTCTTATGAAAGGGTTGAGGGAAAGGATATAATGCGCAGAAAGGCCAGTGAGATGGCTTGCAAATGTCATAATTCTAGGAGTTCTTTGATGGGCGAGGATTATGCAAAGAGAGAGAAAGGAAGAGAAATGGGACACTGAAAAAGAGGGGCAGAAGAGGATGAAGAACTAGTACCCTGGTTTATACAGTGGTTAGTACCAAGTTCAAGAGACTTTAGAGAAGGCAGTTATGAAAGGGAATTTGTCTTCCTAATCTCCATTAGTCAGCGGTTGGTTTAAGCCTTGCAGTAAAAGGGTTTATGCCTCTGACAATATTCCTAATTTACATTAATCAGCATGTGCGTATGCAAGTCAAGGAATCAAATTAAACCAAGTATAACTGCCGGCTTTGAACGGCCATGTGTTTGAGACAATGGCCCTTTGTTACTCTTTACCCACTCAGGAGACCGGTAAGGTGTCTGCACCATTTATTGTGTGGTTCTGTCGCACTCATATGAAACAACTGTAAAAACAAACGGGAAGGTTTTATTGGTTTTCGTGGGAGAGGCACCCTCAGCTCTTCCAGCTGCCACACCAGGCTCTTCGCAGACCAAGTCTGGGGTTTTGGCTGCAACATGTGTTTCCTAAGTGTATACATAAACTAAAGCATCCCCATAAGGCCACAGGAGGGCTTCCTTTAAGTTTGGCAGTTCTAAGCACCATTCCTCTTCTAGTCTTCTATCACCATTATATCTGAGGAACTTCCTCTAGTCCAGTGGCCTCTACATTTTACCCTTTTCTGCACCCTCTTCACTCCCTGGCTGCACTGCCATGCTGCCAAAGACAGCAGCACCTTGCGAGGGGGAAGACAAAAGAATAGATCCTACAGCCAATCCTGAAGCTCCTCAGCATTACCCTTTCTGTTCTTGAAGAACACCATAAATGTTTGCTTCTGGACTGGATGTGATTTTTCCCAAATTAATACATGTGCATGCAGCGGGGCTGACAGCCACCACAGGCCCTAGAGCAAGGTATGTGTAGGGGGGAGTGGCTCAGAGGGGCAGAGCCTCAGGTGAAAGAGGTGGGGCTAGGGACAGCCAGCTCTCAGCGCCGCCTGGGCCACAGTCCTGGGTCCCCTCCCACCCTCAGAGCCCCACAGAGCGTCTTGTGAGGTGCTCTGGTGCCTGTCCCCTCTATCCCCACCCCTATGTGCGCCAAGTGAAATTGCCTTCAAAATGAACATCAATATTATCCAACCCATTTGTAGCCCATGAACAAAATCAAATAGCCAGGTAACGGCAGCAGCTGTGAACAGAAGGACTTTAATCTAACGGTATGTAACACTTGTGTGCAATCAAGGCCTTCCCTTGCAGATTAAATGTGATAAAGCACTTACATTGTTTAGGGATGGTTTCATAACTAGCGCGTGGTGGATTCTTTCAAACCGATTCATGTTCCATTCCATACATTAAATTCGTATCCAAGGATTTCATCACTTTACACCTTTAGGACAGAGAGCCTTTTCTTTCCCTGTTATCTGAACCTTCTTTTGAGGGGCTTACACTAGAGATAAAGGATGCCTGGAAACTGTCTTATTTGAGAGGTTTATTTGTCTGTTCTTTACTTGTTAAGAGTGAGTCCCTTGCAGGAACTCAAACATTTTCATTCATGGGCAGGCCTTATTTTTAAAAATGGATTAACCACTCACCCACAAAACTTTACTTCCAACACGTTACTGAATGAACAATTCATAAAAGGCTAAGTCTACACTGGCACTTTACAGCACTGTAGCTTTCTGGCTCCTGGGGTGTGAAAAAACACATCCTTCAGCGCAGCAAGTTATGGCGCTGTAAAACACCACTGTCTACTCCCCCCGTGGAGGTGGTTTACCTAGAGCAGGGGTGGGGAACCTCTTTTGGGTCAGGGGACACTGACCCACAGAAAAATCAGTCGGGGGCTGCACACAAGTGAGAAGCAAACAATAAAAAAAAACCCCACGCTTCCACTGACATGGCCCCTGACTAAGAAAGCTGCTCCCCACATTCCCCTCACACACCAGAGGCTAGGGGGGCCCAGCTGGTAGATTTTTGTGTTCTCCAGCCCTGTGGGGGGGATGTCCGAGACTTGGGGGCCAGATCCAGGCAAGCCAGGGGCTGCATCCAGCCCCCGGGCCTGAGGTTCCCCACCCCTGACCTAGAACATTGGGAGAGCTCTCTCCGAGCACTCTTTGAACTTTTAAGACAAAGCCTAGGTAGTACTTACCTGAGCCAAAATGAAGCTATAGCTGGGGAACCAGCTCACACAACCTGACAATTTTGTTACCCAGTTGAGAGCTCTTACTGCAATCCAGGTGCTACTTGCAGGAGTTAGTTCGTTTTTGGTATTAATTATTAGTCATGTTATCGTCTACTGAGCTGTTCATTTCCTGGGCACATAATCCAGTGGTTCGGAGAGCTGCTTTGCTCGCCAACATTTACTGCATTTAGTTGCTTTGGCACTGAGCATCCTGAGGTCCCTTGGACTCCACCTACCCAGGTTCCTCAGTGCCTCCACAGGAGTGGTTCAGCATTTTGCAGGATTAAATCAACAAGACAAACGTACCTGCAGGGACGCTTTTCTCTGAAGGACCAAGCTACTGAACTACCTTGGCCGGACAGAGCTCTTAGAAAGTGGGCCCTACTCATTTGGAGGTAGGCAGCCTTTAGTGCACACCCACAAGCTTCCAAATAGCCCTTGGAAATGAGCAGGTGAGTGCACACAGGAGCATACCTGTAAATTCAGTAAAATATATTTAAATGGAAGGATCTTTGAAGGAAAAAGTGGTAAATGAGTCACTAACCCATTCTGCCCCCCCCCCCGAGATTGCCTCTACTAAATAAAATAGCAGAAATATGCTCTGTGGCCATGATTCAGGAAAGCCTCCGTACCCAGGAAGGGCACTTAAGTAAATGCTGAAAGTTAAGCAGATGGTTATGCGCGACTTAAGTAGGTGCCCAACTGCTGCTCTGAGGCAGAGCCTTGGGTTCATTCACTTTACAGAAGGCTCCCCATATTCGCTTGAACTACTAATGAATATTTCGATTCATGGGGTTTTCTCCATTTAAACCACCGTGGAATGATGCTGTAGCTCCAAAGGGTCGCTCTGGGGAGCGGTTGTACACCCCACCCTCCGTATTCAACGTGTGGAGAAGGTACCTAGTTCAACCTTGCTCACGGGCTCGGGTGGTGCCTTTCTGGTGCCTACTGAGCGATGATTAACTGGCAAATATTTCCAAGTTAAACATTGATTTGCCTGTGCCTCCTCTCAGTGATGTCTTGAGCGACCTTTCAGACTGTGTTATTACAAGAGAAATAACATGCACTCGGTGCTTTACATTTCACAGTGTATAAAGTTGAGACAATTCTGAGCAAGGCCTTCAGTTGATGGAAACAGGTATAGCTCTGTTGAGATCAATGTTGCTACCTCCATGCATGTGAGCCCAGGAGCTGGCCTACCAGGCTGTGGGAAATACATATTTACTAGCCGATTTATCCAGTGTTCACCAGGTCAACTCAACTAAGCTTTTTCTTTTGGAAAATAAAAGGAAAATGTACATGCTTTATTTAAATGATTGCATTTTTCAAAAATACAGTGTTATTGTTATGAAGCTCATTTTTATTTTGGATTTCTTAAAAAGGGGGATTGTTAAAAACCTGTCCATTTAATTTTTGTAAGTAATTTTTTTTAAATGGGTATTCCATTAAGGATATTTTTGTCTTCATCCCTATAAACTCTTATCATTTGCTATGTTTTAACAAAAAAGGGATCTCGTTAATTTGGTTTCCAATAGCATTGACTTACAGTTTTCAATGCTGAAGCATTGATTTAGCTGTGCCATAACAGAACACTACTCCAAATTTCTCCCTTTTAATCCTTTTCCATAAGGTTTGAGATGCAAGCCTAGTCCAGGTTCATCCTATTTTTTCTGGCCCATCTTGTTCAGTCTCTTTCAACATTCTCACAGTTATGTCAGTTTTGAGGACTGTGATTGATTTGGTGATTGTCTCTTTTCTGTTTGGTTTTAGGAGAAGCAATCCCATTCCATATACATCCTGTTTTCCTGGAACAACCAAATCCCTTACATTGCTTTAAGTTACAATAAGACACAGATATATGCTAAATTTGGTGGTCCTAGCTTTTACCGTTTAGTAGTAGATCTTGATCAAACAGACAAACACTCTAAAATATATAAAGGTTGAACCTCTCTAGTCTGGCACTCTCTGGTGTGGCAACATCTGTGGTCTGGCATGATTTTAGTTAGGCAGATGTCCATTTATCATGGCCAGAGCTAAGTTTCCCATGGTCCCATAAAGCTTGTTTACAGCCACTAGTCTTGGCTCTCAGTGTTCTGTACAGTTGTTCAACTCAAATTTATCCCCAAACGCCTTCTCAGAGCCCAGTATCAGAGGGGTAGCCGTGTTAGTCTGAATCTGCAAAAGCAGCGAGGAGTCCTGTGGCGCCTCCAGATCAGCTACTAGAGGTCTCATCCTCCCTGATTGGATTCACCTCGTTATCTCTAGCCTGATTCTGGCCTGCATGTTTACACCTGCCTCTGGAAATTTCCACCACATGCATCTGACGAAGTGGGTCTTTGCTCACGAAAGCTTATGCTCCAACAATTCTGTTAGTCTATAAGGTGCCACAGGACTCCTCGCTGCTTTTTCTAAGAGCCCAGTGAGCAGTGGAAGTGTTGGTAATGCTGCTAGACAATATTGACGTCCCATGGTTCAGCAAATTCCCTGGTTCAGCACCGAGGACTAGGGAGGTTCAGCATGTAATAGATTATTGTGTCCCCATCACTACCCTTCTGCCATCATTTCTCACTTCAGCATTGTCCCAAGCTTGGTTGTATGAGCATGATAAAAATGACTTAGCTCTGGGTTTTGCTTCTTTCTTTGAAGTCACTTACAAAGCTGATTATTAAAGTGCACAGAATACATGTAACACACCCTATGGAAAAACATATGTAATCCAGAGGCACTGAGAGGGAGAGCGAAGTCTGCTCTAGAGCCTTAGTTAAGGGGCAGATCACTTTTAGCTCATGTGATTAGAGGCTCATGGTTTTAGCTCCTAAAGTCCCAAGTTCAATCCCACCTGTGGACAATCTAAGTCCATCAATGTCACACACAGAAATATGTTATGTACTAGTGAGAGCACAGAACCAGAGACTCATTTTTGTCTCAGGCTTGCTACTCACTCTCTGACCTTGGATTATTTGCTTGATTTCCCTGCCTCGTTTTCCTCCTGCGTAAAATGGAGAAATTGCTGCCTCCTCGCTTGGCTTTCAGACATAGTGGGAGGATTAAATGATTTTCCTGGATGCTTTAGTTAGTTTGTTCCAAATTAAGAAAGCCTCGTTCCATCAAAGCACTTACACATGTTCTTAACAGCAAATGTGAGTAATTGCACTGATTATACTGGTGAAATCTAAGGAATATAATTTACAATGCCTGAAACCTAGTCTATGCCTTACCCCCCTCCCATCTTGTCCTTTCATCCTTTAAAATGGGTTCCTTGTTTGACCAGGATAATGGAGCACTCCCTGAGTCATGGTAGTTTCCAGCCACCTTGGCTCCACTGGAAATTAGGAAGACGCATCCCCTCTGGGTAGGTTATTCCATAATGGCCTGCTGCTAAGACTCTCGGACTTGATACTGGCCACTGTACAAACCAGGTTATTGGTTTCTTTTCCTCTTCTTGCCATGTCATCATAGGAAGAATGGGGAGGGAGGGGGGTGTTAGTGGGTTATAGATTGTTCTACCAAGCCATAAATCCGTGTCTTTAATAAGACTGTGATTTTTAGTGCCAAGCAAAGTTGTGAATTAAAGTTCCCAGACTTGCCTTTTGTAAGTCCTATGCAGATTTCATTTTCCTGAACCCCCTGTTCTGGCTTTCAGATAACCCCTGCCCAAGCTCATCATGAAAAACCAGCTCCCCACTGACCAGGGCAGCAAGTCAAAGCAGCACCAGACCCTGCCAGAACAGATGCAAAACATGCAGACATCCCTCCACTCCTATGATGATCAACATTCCCCTCCGCACACCCCGCAAGACCCATGATGCCTACACACGTCTATCGCATGTGGTGTTGTTCATCTAGTACACTGAATGCCACAGCAAAAAATGCTGTGTCAGGTTTCACCCCATCACTACACTCTCCAGTAAACTTGTGCAGGGAAATGATAAACCAAAAATAGCACATCACCTGCAGGTGAGCACTTTCCACCTATTAGTCCTCAGCTGCAAAGGAAACCTGCACAAAACTTTCCAAAGATGAGCCCGGGAGCATGTTTGATCTTGTATTCAGCTGTGACACTGTAGCTTTCCCAGACTTGAAGAAGAGCTCTGTGTTAGCTCAAAAGCTTTGCATCTCTCACCACCTGAAGTTGGTCCAAGCAAAGATATTACCTCACCCACCTTGTCTCTACCATTTTTCATGTAAGAGTATCCCTTAAGAAAAGCTGAGATATTAAATCAAGATAATAGACCTAATGTGAAAGGGGTAAGGGGAAGGAGTCAGAGTTAGAGTGGGTGTGTCGTGATGAACTTACACGTTTCTTTATACCTGGCTGGCTGTTCCATGTGGCTTTCTGCACTGTGGGGGGAAGCCAGATGATCAGCTGGTATAAATCTCCATCACCCTGTGAAAGTCAGGCACTATGCTGATTTATTTACATTAGCTAAAGATCTAGCCCAGTGTGCATGTTACATGGAAAATAAAGGTAATATAGGACATCTATGCCCATTAAGGCTAATAGTCTGGAAATCTGAAGGGTTTATGTAAAGCAGGGGTGGGGAACTTTTTTTGGGTCGGGGGCCACTGACCTCCAGAAAAATCAGTCAGGGGCCACGCACATGGATAAAAAACCCTCACTGTGGCCCCCAGATGAGAAGGCGAAAGACACTCCCCACAGTCCTCTTGCACACCAGAGCCTAGGGGGGGCCCAGCCTAGTAGATTTTGTGTGCGCTACCTCCCAGGGGGATAGCAGGGGGGCTGGAGCACCAGCACAGACACCCCAGTGCTGAGGGGCTCTGAGCCTCAGGGGCTGGACTCAGGCAAGCTGAGGGCCGCATCCGGCCCCCGGGTCTGAGGTTCCCCACCCTGACGTAAAGCATGTATTTGATGAATATGCGTTTATCTGAATGACACACTATGGCTACGGCTACACTGGCATGATATTGCGCAAGAACTCTTTTGCGGAAGAGTTCTTGTGCAAAAACTCTTCCAGAAGAGAGCGTCTACACTGGCATGTGCTTTTGCGCAAGAGCATCCATGCCAGTGTAGACGCTCTCTTGCGCAAGAAAGCTCTGATGGCCATTTTAACCATAGGGCTTTCTTGCGCAAGAAATTCATGTTGCCTGTCTACACTGGCCTCTTGCGCAAGAACAGTTGTGCAAGAGGGCTTATTCCTGAGCGGGAGCATCAGAGTTCTGGTGCAAGAAGCACTGATTTCATACATTAGAACATCAGTGTTCTTGCGCAAGAACTCATGGTCAGTGTAGACAGGCAGCAAGTTTTTGCGCAAAAGCCATTGCTTTTGCGCAAGATCGTGCCAATGTAGACACAGCCTATGGGTATGTCTACACTACATGGCTCCATCGATGGAGCCACGTAGATGAGCTTTGTAGACATAGCAAAACGAAGTGGCAATTTAAATAATTGCCGCTCGTTTACATAAAAATGGCTGCCACGCTGTGCCGATCAGCTGTTTGGTGGCACAGCGCGGTAGTCTGGACGCTCGGCGGTCAACATCAAAAGCCTTTGTCGACTGCTCCATTATGCCTCGTGGGATGAGGTTTACCGGGGCGGTCAACAAAGGCTTTTGATGTTGACCTCCGAGCGTCCAGACTACCCCGCTGTGCCGCCAAACAGCTGATCGGCACAGCATGGCAGCCATTTTGATGTAAATGAAGCGGCGATTATTTAAATCGCCGCTTTGTTTTGCTATGTCTACAAAGCTCATCTACATGGCTCTGTCGACAGAGCCATGTAGTGTAGACATACCCTATGTGTGTTGGATCTTGTATTTAGCTGGGACAATTATAGTTTGATGTATGTAATGTAGGTCTCATCATGTTGGTCCCAGGATATCAGCAACCAGATGGGTGGGGTCCAATCTTTTATTGGACTAACTTCTCTGGGTGAGAGGGACAAGCTTTCAAGCTGCACAGAGCTCTTCTTCAGGTCGGGGAAAGGTACTAATGGTCACCGCTACATACAAAACCCAACACGCGTAGTTTGTCATTCAGGCAAAAGCATATTCATCAAATACATAATTTACATATATATAAAAGCAGTCTACTATATATTCCACTCACCAGCCACTTTCTACATCATTGCTGCTCATCCTACACAGATGAGCACCGGGATGAGCCATATCACACCTGCTGATACCAATGAGCTTTAGATCAGGCTGGAAGGCATGGAAAGACTGTACCAACATGCATATGCACAAGGGGTCCAAATTAAGGTTGCACAGGCAGCTTTAAATCTGGCATCTCCTAAACTCTGAGCGCTTAACTTTTCAATGTCAATTTTCTTTTAATGTGGCGGGCCCTGTGTGTGGCATGAAGCAGCAAATATTCCAAATACTGCCCCCTTTGCACTGCTAGCTGAAGTTTACAAAATTCCATGAGCTGCAGCTTTTGCTGCCAAATGGGCCCCACTCTGCTCATTTTACACCTGTATTGTCCCTCGGAGAACATGGGAATGCTGAGGGCTGATGTAGCACTGGAGTTTGTCCAGTTACTCCACTCCTGTGTGCAACTGTGGTTTTATTATCATCAAAGCCGATTTCCCCCTCTCCCTGTATTAGAAACCTTCTTCTCCAAATATTTGTTCTGGGTAGCAGTATACAGAATAAGTCTCCTGTTGATTTTGTGCAGCCAGCATTCCTGAAATGTTACAGCTACGCACAGAATTTGACCTGTAGCACAGCGGAGGAGAAGTTCAAACACAAGCTGAGATATCCATCCGACAGTACAAATGCCAATAAGCAATTTCCTCTTCCCAGTCCACCATAGATTCTCATCAGATAGGCAAGAACAGACACTTGCCAATTTTTTTTATAACCCATAAAATGTCTTGAAGCAATTGTGCAGATTTCAAGCTCCCCTTTGATCAGTCTTTGCAACAATGATTCCAGGCTTTTGCCTAGGTATGATTCCTAGATCCCAATATATACAATAGACGAGTCCCAGACTATAGAAAACCTTCTCATTAAAGCCCTAATCTGTTCCACTACATTCTTGTAAGAGAATTATTCAGCTTTAGAGCATGCCTCAATAGTGAGCAGTAATAAGACTGATAGAAACAGCTTAAGTAATTGGATTGCTATATGGTATTGAATGTCTGACAACAAAAGATATCAATCTCTATTCTACCACCAAATCTTTGTTCCAGCAATGAATTCATTTAGTAATGCACTTGGAGGCTTGAGGTCCCTGCAGGAGAAATAACAGACTAGGGACACAAAAGGCAGGACCATCTGATGAGCACAGAGAAAGCAACTGTGCCATTCGAAGAAGTTAATTACAGCCAACAAAAGCAGCAGACTGACTTGTTGATCATTACCATAATCACATTACTACACTCCACTCTCATTCCCAGCAGCGGCTGGCCTGGTCTCTTTTTGTTTGGGACATGAGCATCATATTAATTTTGTCACCTCACATATACCCCCAGTCGGACCCTTTTCTGAAGATATTTGTGAATGTTGCAGTTAATATGTTTGGGGATTTTCCTTTATTTGTGGAAGGAGCCAAGAGAAATAACTTCAGAAGTTTATTTAAACTTTGATCAATGACCACAGTCTTCCACTGTTTCTGCAAAAGAAGATTTATGTACAAAAGGGATTGTCCATAAAATTGTCTGCTTCTGACACACGATTCTTACTGAGCATGTACTTTCATGGTGTGTACTTTCTGGGTTACAATAATATATGTGTAACCTTTCCATGGGGTAGTGCTTACACAATAGCAACTTACTTAGATTTGGTCCTCACACTAGTTTTGCATCAATATAATGCCATTAACTCCTGCTGAGTCATTCCTGATTTACCCCAGTGCAAGTGATCTTGGCCCCTTGTTACTAATATAGAGTTATTTTTGTCTTTTTGAATAGCGGCATGTGGAAACTATTTTGAGTTTAGATCACATTTCTGGGTAAAATCACTTTCTAAAATGTTTAGCGATGGGTATTCCTAAATAAACCTGGTGCTCTTAGTACATTGTTTCTTACATTGAATAAACATCATTATGTCCAGTAGAAACAGAAATGCATTTGATTTGAGCAAAGTTTTTCAAAACAGCCAAAGGATGCTGGGCAACATTTGTGCTCTTAGAAGTCCCAGCCTCCGTTCTTCCACATCTGGGACTAGATTCTTTGCTGCTTTAAGGCCACGTCTATACTTACCATGCCAGAGATCAAACTTCTGGCATTTGATTTAGTGGGTCTAGTAAGGACCCGGTAAATCAAATGCTGAGGGCATCCCCGATTGGCACTGGTACTCCTCAGTATGCGAGGTGTAAGGGAAATGAACAGGAGCAAATGCTCCCATCAACTCCCACTGTGGAGACTGTGCGAAGCTCTGCTTAAGGTAAGCCAATTCTATCTATGTTATTTACCTTGTTGTGTACCGTAAGCCAATCTTCTGGATCTAGTTTATATGGGTATGTCTACACTGAGGCGCTATTTCGGGATACTTCTGGTATCCTGAAATAGCTATTCTGCATCTTGACAGCATGCCCATTATTTCGAAATAGCTTTAGAAATAATGGGCGCACTATTCTGACGTCCCTGTAAAACTCGTTCCACAAGGATTAAGGGATGTTTCAGAATAGTGGTTTATTTCGAAATTTGGCACTGTGCAGACTGCACCAAATTATGAACTAAGCTATTTCAAAATCAACTTGAAATAAGCTGTGCAATTTGAGTCGCTCAAATTACGTAGCTTATTTCGAGCTAAGGGTGCTGTGTAGACACACCCTTAGTGGCCTTGGTCGGCCTGGTACCACTGAGACCAGATTCACTGGCTTCAACAATTCTGTGCATCTCATACAAAACATAACAAGGGTAAAACACAGCTAGATTTCCACATTGAAATTCTTTAAAATTACTAAAGCGGTATTTAGAATTATTTAAATGACACCAGGCCAAAGACTACAGGGAATTTAAAAAGGGTAAAGCCCAGTTTGAATGGAGCAATAACCACCTGGAAAAAGGAACTTAGGAAAACTTAAGAAAAAGGGGATGATAAGAGACTGACACAGAAAACATGGACAATTGCCTGTTCTTCCTTTAAAAAGCCCAGTGCCCTCTATCAATTGGGTGTATGGTCAGTAAGATAATAGACTGAGTCTTGCCTAAGGGCTTTGGACATTCAAATTAAAACTCTGGACTATCTGAATACTCAATCAATAGCCAGAGAGCCAAGTGTCAAGCATGCAGAACTTGCCTACCAGCCACCCCTATGATAAACAGGCTTCCATTTTCTGCAGCGAGGGCCCAATCTAGCTACTGTACATGTGTCATAATCCAGAGCACTGGACTGGTAGCTAGTGGGTAAACCCTCCCTAGCCAGGTGAGTGGTCAGCCAATAGAGACGCAGGTAGGAATTTCAAACTGGGACAAAGGAATTTTTGTTTTTCCCTCCTTTGTCTCTGGGCAGTTGGCTCTCTAGATACTGACTGAGACAGAAGACCTGTCTCTCTCCAAGAAAAGACTCTTCACCATCTGTAAGCAGGGCAAAGTCTAGATAAATCCGTCAGGTTTTATTGTTTTCTGGTTTGGGAATTTGGATCTAAGGTCTGTGCTGTTAGAAATGGGGTTTTTTCCTCCCTTCTGTAACTAAGTCCTGAGCCCACGGGAATCCCCCATGAGTTTATTAATTTGTGACTCTTACCATCCAGTCACCTTAATCATGTTTGCAACTGTAATCTTGTTTTAGTAATAAAAGGTTATTTTCTTTTTCTAAGTAACCGTTATTGGTTCATTTTTGTGTCCTGGAAGGTCTGTGGGTATATCTACCTGTCTGACAGAGAGGCAGCCACAACAGACTGTAGTTTGTTTTTCTCTTTTTCAAGCTCTTTTGGGAAGAGAGCTGGGGGTGCCCCGGGGTTGGTTTCAAGTGTCCACCCCTGTTTGTGGGTTCAAAAGCACTTGATGGTGGCGGCGGATTCCCCAAGATCCGGGTATTCGGATTTGGGGAGGAGTTTTTGTACCAAAGCCTGTAGAGATCAGGTTTTGGGGTGCTTTTGCAGGCCCCCACTTCTGCATTCATCATACCAGAGTGGGGAACAGCCTTGACAACATGAATGGAAATATCAGGTCTTAAGTAAACAGCTTCCCTTCTAGGCAGCCAACTACGGAGAGCATAGCAACATCCAATCCCCAAGTGTCAAAGAGGAGCTCCAGCCTATCAACATTTGTGCAATGCTGAAAACCTACTTTGGCCATGGCTGGCACCCGATGTAAGTCAGCTGCTGATTGAAGCCCACCCCCTGGCTCTGTACCAAACAGGGGTGCTAAAGCACAACCCCCTATCAAACACAAAAAGGTCTGAGGACATGCTACTACTCTCCACACACCTCCAGACCAAACCCACCCAGCACAATTCACACTGCCGCCTATTCATCATAGCCACTCTGATCTCTGCAGCCATCTTTTCACACCCCAGAAGACCCCTTATATATCCCGGGCTGAGAAACTAGACCTCTGACAAATCTCAACAACAAAGCAGCATGGGCCCACCAACGGAGGCGGACAAAGGGGCAATTTGCTCTAGGGCACAGCGATTCTAAAGGCAGTAGTGGCATCCGGTGCCCTGGGCCCTTTAACTCATGGGCTCAAGTCGGCTCTAATGGTGGGGGGATGTGCCACACTCCAGGTGGTGCTGAGGACTGTGGGGAAGCAGGGTTGGCACGATAAACTCACTGCCCTGGCTTCACCCCTTCTGCCCATGGCCCCACCCCTACTGGGAGCAGAGCCAGGCCCCTGCCCCCATCTTGCCCAGGGGCCTGGTGTGGCTGTCGGTTCCCCTGAAGCAGTAGGTACCATACATAATGCAAGTCACTGGAGCCAGAGAGCAGATTGTTGGAAAGTACCATGCGGTTGGATAAGTTACCCGCTATTGCCTGGAATTGCTCTCCAAGGTATGGTTTGAAACAATTCTGCCACTTCCTATTATGCCCAACCAATTTTCCAGGAAGAGCCATCAACACCAAGAGAGAAAACTTCCACAGCTCTGTACACTGGCCTCCTACAGAGTTTCTAATCAAGTTCAAGATTTCAAGCCCTTATTTTCAAAGCTCTCATTAGTTTGGGTGCAGGACACCTAAAAGGCCTAAATTGCAGCAAGGGAGGGTTAGGTTGAACATCAGGAAAAACTCCCTACCTGTCTGGATGGTTAAACGCTGGAATAAGTTGCCCAGGGAGGTTGTGGAATCTCCATCACTGGAGATATTTAAGAGCAGGTTAGACACACACTTGTCAGGGAATATCTAGACCAGGGGTGGGGAACCTTTTTGGGGTTGCGGGCCGCTGATCCACAGAAAAATCAGTCATGCAGGGGGTGTGGGTGCTGGAGTGCCAGCATGGGCTTCCCAAGGCTGGGGTGAGGGAGCACTGAGCCCCAGGGGCCAGATTTAGGCAACCTGGGGATTGCACCTGGGCCTTAGTTTTCCCACCCCTGATTTAGACAGGGCTTGGCCCTGCCACAAGGGTGGTGGCCTGGCCTTGATGACCTCTCAAGGTCCCTTCCAGTTCTAGGATTCTATGATCGAAAGCTCTGGGACAAAGACCAGAGCCGGCAACTTCCCTCCTCTAGCAGAGGGAATTCTCAACTGTAAGAGCCTAGCTCACCCATGCAGGAAACAGACCCTTCTCCCCAGGGGTGGTCTCGGACCATGCAAGCAACTCCCTGGTGGGAGGGATAGCTCAGTGGTTTGAGCATTGGCCTCTTAAACCCAGCGTTATGAGTTCAGCCCTTGGGGGGGGGCTATTTAGGGCAAATCTGTCAGGGATAGTACTTGGCCCTGCTGTGAGGACAGGGGACTGGACTCAATGACCTCTCAAGGTCCCTTCCAGATCTATGAGATGGTATATCTCCATATATTATATTAACTCCAGGCCCTAGCCAGCTTCCCCACTTTCTGCTCCAGCAACATGCCTTGATCTGGCCTCCTCTCCAAACATACAAGAGGTGTATTTTTTGAATGGAGGCCACTGTCAAAACAAGACACTGGCCTGCAGACATTTCTCCCTCAGCGGGGTAGAGCGGGAGAATAAACATGTGACAGATGTGCAGTCCCATTGCCTGGTGCACTGCTGGAAGGTGCTCTGATGCTACAGTGAAGAGGAAAAGAAACCCCAACTTACAGAAAAGAGACTACTGCAAATAGTCAGCTCTTCTAGAGCACTTCTCTGCCACCCATCTCAAAGTGGGGATGTTAACTCAGTTAATCCTTTTAACCTAGATCCTGCCACAGCCATGAAGTCCCACACAGCCTGCTGGTGCCACAGTGGCCAGGGCGGCTCCAGCCCGGCATGGCTGGCTGCCTGGGGAGTTAACTGGTAACCATACTGGTAACCCTCATGTTTACCAGTTAACCAGATAACATTAGGGATGTAAAATCCCAGTTTGTCAGTTAATGTTTAACCAATTAAACAAGCAAAGCAGGATCCAGAATGAGGACCGCTCTAGCCCACCGGGAGCAGCCCCTAGCCTGTGGGGCTCCCGCCTCTAGTCCCACGCTGGGCTGGCTCTGCTGGCTACTAGCCCCCATGTAGGGGCTGGGACTGCTGCCTGCTCCCAGCCCCCGCTGAAGTAGCTCCTGTCTGCCAGGCACCCAGGCCTGCTGTGGACAGGGGCTGCTCTGGATGAGACCAGCCCTTGTCCACAGCGAGCCCCGAGGGGCTGGAGCAACCCTCTGCCCACAGCAAGCGGGGAGCTGCTCCAGCCTCCACCAGTTACTGGTTAACCTTTCGCATCCCTAGTTAACATCCCTATCTCAGGGCACTTTACAAAAGAGGCCGGTATCATTATCTCCATTTCACAGGTGGGGAAACTGAGGCAGTGGGCAAGGCTCAGGAGTTCAGTGGCAGGCACTCAGATCTCACCACTCACTAGGCCTCCCCCACCCGGTCTGTTCAATCAAGTCTCTCCCATGTCTGCACTCAGAACGCGGTGCGCTTAAGCCACGCTTGAATTCAACACAGAGGTCAATGCTGTTCGCCGCTCTCCATGCTGAGGCTATGCTGTGTGGCATGATGAATGTGAGCAGCTGTCTGCACTCTTGAAACTTGCAGAGGATGGACTGGTTTTTTTTTGTTGTTTTTTTTTAAAGAAGAGACTGATTTATCCCACCCATGATCTTTGGCTGGATTCAATGATGTGCTTTGGTCACTCTAACCACCACAAACATAAAGATCACCAGGTGTCAGTCATGGAAGTTCTGCGATTCTTTGAGACTGAGTCAGCACTGACGGCAACTAATCCTGGTTCAGGGGAAGGAATTGTCTCTTTCCCATGGCCACAAAATGCCATTTCTGCCCCACTCCACCATTTGCTCAAATCCTTTGGCTTCCCCTTACTTGACCCCTTGCTTCTTGCAATGAACATATAAGGCACATGACTTCCAGAGAGTCCAGGGAGCATGCACGGAGCTGGTAGAATGATAGAAGAGTTAGGCTCTGAAAGGACTGATTTGTTGCAAGCCAGATGCCCCAAAGCCATGGAGTTTCTTAAAAGAGTATGTGCTTTAAAATACTTTAAAAGAAGAACAATGTATTGAAGATGTGTGTTTCAGTGGGAGCAGAAGGACCCTGACAAGGATACTGTGAACTCTTAAAGGAATCCAATTAAAAAAGGCTTTCCTGCATCTTACAGATGGGACCATAACCCCAGCTAGCAATCTAGGAATTTATTAATCATCCATGTAGGGTTAGTTTTTGGCTCCGAGGAAGTAGGCTAAAAGTTCAGAAGGAGGGCGTCAGGGAACTTGTACTAAGGAGTCAGATTGTAACAGCCAAGACCTGCAGATCGAAATAAAGAGAGTCACTGCATCAGGCCAGGTTTCGAGGGAGCAACTCACACGAGTCTCTGAAATGGGGTGAGGGGAAGCTTGTCTCTTTCCTGGAGAAGATCCCGTAAGTGTTAATACTTCCCCGGCCTCCCCACCCCAATATTTCTATTTCTACTGATTTCAACTTTTGCTCTCATGTCCCATTTAGTTTTTCAGCCCTGACTCAGTAAACAAAAGCCAGTTGTTCTGCCTGGACTGGAATTGTTCCTCTTCTTTTCACCACAGACCAAGTTCATTTGAAATGAGCCATTCACTCCAGCTATCGCTCAGTGCCCGCAGCCAGGCACCCTTAAAACACGGACAGTGAGAGCGATCCTACAACATGTGCTGCAGAATGAAGAGAGATCCATCTCTACAGGCCCCTCCAGCCAAGCAACATGACAAATGGGATCATACCGGAAGACCGCAGGCCCTGAACCAAAGAAAAATCAGCATCCTTATGCCATAAGGCACTATAAGGTTACCTATAGCAGCACTTACAGCATGATCTCAGTCGGGTTGAACTGGCAAAGTTCTTGTGTAATTTAAATGCATTTCTTCACTCAGACACACTGAAAGCTAAAAATAGCCTTGACTATGAAATGTAACTGAAGCCTAGACTCTTGTTGATAATATAACTATATTAAGCTCAAGCTGTATTGCTTTCCTATTGTAATAATGTCATCATATAAATCCCTCACCTGAAATACAATGTTCACTTCAGGCCTCTCCATCTAAAAAACCCAAAAAAACAGACCCGGAAGGGATCCAGATCCATTCAGAGGTCTGCAAAAGTTTCTGTTTAAAGGCAAGGTGAAAAAGTTTGGGAGCGCCTAGTCTAAAGACAAGTTCCGGAACATGACAGGATTATGAAATATTGAATGGTGTAGAGGAAGTGAAACAGGTTCTTCCATTTATCCCCTCTCCATATGAAAGTGAAAAGCCAACCAATGAAATGGAGAGATCAATTTAAAATGGATAAAAATAAAGACTTTTTACACAGTGCATGTCAACTACTGGATTCCCCCAAAGTATTAGCATTTATATAGATAATGCAAATACAAGTAGCTATAGTAGATGGGAGAAAACAAAATTAAGGATACAAACCCATAAGCTTCCAGGCATAAATCACTAACTAAACGGGTCAGGAAAAAAAATGTCCATGTAGCCTGGGAATTAATAATTGTTCACTCAGATTTTCATCCTTTCATCTGAAGCATCTGGTATTGACCACTTCTGGAGACAAAATACTGGTCCGGCTGACTGCTGGTCCGATATGGTATGGCAATGTTTATGTTTCTGTATTGACTAGTTCCTTATAATGAATACACTACATTATATTAATAGGATTCTCCTTTTTAGGTGCTGTCACTGTTTGCAGTTTGAAGTAATCCAAAAACCTTACACACAAAGCTAGTACTGTGAAAGTGCTACTTACATAAAATTATTCTGCATAATAATTTACTGACAAAAAGCCAAGGGCTATTTTGAGCAAGTCTATGAGTCTGCTAACATCTGCAAACGTAACCATATGCTGCAGAGCAACTGTAATAAAAGGAATCACTACGCAAAAGCAGCTGGTTCTAATGTTTAAAGATCTTCTTTAGAAGATTAAAAGCTTCTAGGCATATTTAGAAAGCTCACATTATGAGCTGATCATTTAAACTGTGGCCCACATTACAAGTTACCAAATATTTCATCATTTTAGAGGGATGCCTCCGTTAGGACACATCTGTCTAATGAAAAATTACAGCATAGAAATAACTCCAAAGTTAATATTAAAAACTATCAACCATAATTGGGTCACTAGAGTGAAAACTTGGTCACAAGGGTATGGAGTCAGCAGGGTACTTAAGCATGTGCTTAATTTTAAGTACGAGTGTCACTGAAGTAAGTACAGCTTAAAGATGGGCACATGGTTGAGGACTGGGTCAGGGTTCAACTGACTGCTCTGATACAAACTTCCTTGACAACTTTGGGCAAGTCAGTTAGTCTCTCTTTGCTCCAATGCCCTGTGTGTAAAATGAGTATAATACAGTCTCTTTTCCTGTCCCGACAACCTCAAATATAAAATCTTTAAGACAGGAACTATCTTACTATGTATATGCACAGCTATTAGCACAATGGGACTATGATCTTAGTTGAAACCTCTTGGCACTTCTGGAATAATAATAATGGGGAATTTTACGGAGATGAGCATTTTATACTTTTTGAAAAAAAATGAAAAAAAGTTTCAAACATTTTGAGCCAAACTGTTTGCCTCCCTTGCACAACTTATCCTGCTCATATTTGACCCTCTCTCCAAAGTCCTCAGTATTGAAGCCCAGCTGTAGTCAGCAAGACCACAGGCCTGAACCAAAGCCCATGAATTTAATGGAAAATTGACCATGGTCGTTGAGGCGCTTTGCCTAAGGCGTAAGACAGAGACTTCCTTGACTGACTCAAGGCCACCTGCCATCTCTGTTTCTACTCATCTCCACTGTTTCTCTAGCGTTTAGCATAGTTTGGTTGCCCGGTGGCTAGGGCACATCTAAGTCCACCTCTTTCAAGCATCAGAGTCCAATACGCACAAGCATCTTTCACCCCAGTCTTAAGCTGGGTACCACCTGTCCTTCCTGTGGACCCAGGCTGTCTTCCACGGCTCTCTTCCAACACTGGCTTTCTTTTGAGGTCAGCCCCAGCCTCTTCTGGGCTCTGACAAGTTTCTGCCCTTGTTAGCTCATTGCAACACCTCAGTAGGTAGCAGTGACATGCCTGGTCAGTCCTCTACTTGACAGCAGGGGGTCACTGTCTCTCTCACAGGACAACAGCACAGGGAGGACCTCACAGCCGCCATCTTGTCTAGGTTCCTGGTCTTGAGAGTTCTAAACAACTCAGCTTGCTACCCTCATAGCCTCAGTTTACCCTGCTTGGTCCAGGACTTTTTCTGTGTAACCCAGCCCTTCTGACTGTCCTTTTATAGAGCTACAGCTCTCCCTGGAGTTCCTCTCTGCTAAGCTTCCCACAGGCTCACCCTCAGCAGGCCTGGTTTGGTCATAACTTCATGCCCGTCCCCTGCTGAGGTGAGCTAAACATGCCACAGGTGCAGATCGCTCTGGGGGAATCCAACTCAGCCTGCGACAAGACCCTTTGAATGCAAGGCCCGCAGTTCCGGTTTGTAAAGGCCAGCGCACGCCCCACCACATCATGCACGTGACTATCCACAAGAGAAAATACTGCCCCTGCTATAGAGAACACAAACAGGGCTTCTGAGTTTAAGTGTGAATGGTTAAAACCAATGCAACCACCCTGAGACCAAAAAGAGAACACACACCAGAAATGGTTACTCAGTGTCGATGCTGCAATGACGGGGCAGTCATGCCTAATAGCCAGAGCAGAGGGTCTAACCCAAAGACACAGCAGGTGCCAAGGTCAGAGATGATGTCAGAGTGAGGTAGAGAAGCCTAGAGTGGTGCAGGAACTGGGGTCTGGGAAGAGAGAACAGGAACAGGGAGGAATGCAGGGCACAGGAAGGGTCCATAGATCCCACTAAGGATTCCTGCAGTCACCTCAAACAGCTTCCTGGTTCATATAGCATGCCTCAGCCACACAGCAGCTGTTGAAGCCAAAGGTCTCTGAGCTAGCCCTCCCTTGGGCCCCTCCCTAGTTACCCAGGTGAGCTGTGGAGTGGTAGCAGTGGGTAGACCTCTCCTGGGGGACCTATGGCCCTGGGGTGGAGGCCTGTGATCCCACCCAGTTGTCACCCCTTTCTGAGGCCAATTAGCCTGTACAGGCAGCATCCCTGCACTCTTGGCTTGTATTTCGAGGCAGGCACACAGCTATGGGGGTGTGATCACTAATGTGCTGTGTCATTAACTGGTGTGCGTAGACACAGCTGGCCCCCACTAACAGCTCCCCAGGGGTGGGGGGAGTGTGATCCTGTTGGAAGGAGTAACTATGTGATTTTACAAAGAACTCCTCCCTGCAAAAAGCCATTTTCAGACCTCTACAGAGGACTCAATTTGCTGAAGAACCCCCCCAGCATTACACACAATGAAATTAACCACAACAGAAGCCCCACTTACACAGAACCCTGCACTCCCTGTGATCATAAGTGGTTGTTCCCAGGCAAGTTCACCTTCAGACTGGGTCCCTACTTCACTTTCCCCCTTCACCAGCCTTTCAAAGCCTGCAGGGCACCGACTGTCTCTATGGCAGGCGGCTGCACCCCTCCCTGCTTCAGAGCAGGCTCACTGAATTGGCCAGTGGGGACAGAGCTGGGATTCTGGCTAGGAGTGGATTGAGGTCCCCAGACCTGTAAGCCACACAACTTGGGACACCAAACACCCTGCTCCCACTGGGAGGGGCCCAGCTTGGAGCACCTGTCCTAGGGGCCCCAGCTATCCTACAGTACAACCCCCCCCCCACCCAACAGTCTCCAGAGCTGTGGGGAGACCCTCAGTAGCATAGCACCACTACTTGCAACTACCATCCAACCCGCAGCTCCATCCTGGCACCAGCCAAGCAGAGAAGACAGAGGCAAAGTCCACAGGCAGCAACATTTTGCCTGTCCTGGGGCTCACACCCTCAGAGCACCTCCTGGCTTTGGGGTTGGGTATCATCATTATCTTCAGCTCCAGCACTCATGCCAGCTGCCTGCCTCATACCTCTAGCTAAGTCCCCTTCATTCAGGCCCCTTCCAGAGTATCATAAGTCCAAATGAAACCTCACAGTTCTTGTACCTTTTCAGGCTACTGAAATCTTTTCTTCTCTACTTGCAAATCCTATCTCAGGGGGTCCCTTAGAAGGACCAGTCCAGTCCAACCCCATGCCACCAATGCTGCCTAAGCATCACTCAGCCAAAAAGAACTACCTTCTCCACCATCCCTCTTCCCACACTAAGCTCACTCAGTCTATTTATTGTGGCTTAGCTTCCCCGCCCCTGCCCCTACCCCACCCCACTGCCAGGAGCCAATTAACCACTCACCTCCCCAGATGCAAAGCATTACTAACTGGGTGCATTTGCTAGCCTCACAGGTGATGGAGGTTAAATCCTATCCCACCCTCACTGCATGATTTTGCAGCCTGTTCTGACGTCATAGAAGGTCCTTTGGGCTTACCTCCAGCTCACCAGGTTCAGTAGCCTGGTCCCAGCAGGTGGAAGGTAAAACATGAGCAGGAGACTTTGTTGGGAAACAAAACTTGGAAGGAAGGGTGGAGGAAGTGCAACACAAAAGAGGTGAAGAAAAGAGAGCAGGACACAAAGGGAAGAGGAAAGGGGAAACTGGGGAAGCAGAGAAGATAGCATTCCCCTACTGGCACTCTAAGATGTGGGTAACACAAGATCTTAGTGTGTAAGGAGGCCGAAGGGAAGCCTACTGAGGAAACTGAACAGAACAGAAATCTGATTCCCTCATGAATCTATGCATTCAGGCAACCCGCAGGCAGTTTCCACTATCCTACTGACCCCATATCTAAAAGGGGAGCATTATGGGGAGCCCCTTGTTCCCAAGATCTTTGATCATAAGTGCTCCCCTTTCTTACATTTTTCCACATGAAGAATAGACTTCAGTTATGCTGAGCCTATCCAGGAACAGATCTGAAATGCAGGGAAATTATATTTGCCCCTCTAAAGGACAGCACAGAGCTCTTATCCCCAAAATCTAATCTAAATGTTCCCCTCAGTGGTTTACTTGTGGATAATCCCCTTTCCTCTCCCTAATGCAAAATGTTCTGCTGCCCCTGGGTCTAGTGACAGTCTGGATAATTGGGTGTGTATGTAATTTTCTCCTGCACAGGAAAGTATTGCCCTGAGAATAAAGAGAGTTGCACAAATCTCTCTTCTGGCGAGTTTTCCTTAGGAACACTAGCTTGAGCTTTAGGGAAATCTTCTGTCAACAAACAAAACATTTTTTTTGCAACCTGAAGTTACAAAAATAAAAACCACATTTAAAAAACCATAAGTCAAATAATTTTTTCTGTGTACGCACACATGCATTATTTTATCTTTTCTTTTGTTGGAGAGAGACATAGCTATGTTTGACACAGATAGTTCGAAAAAACCTAAGACCATGCTGCATACCACTTTCCAATAGCCACAAATCTCTCCAACCCTGTCCCATTAATGCCTGCATTGCATACACAATGCCTACACAACATCTTACACACTGTTTCTAAACAAAACATCATGCTTAGAATCACAGTGGAGGGGAACTGTCAACACTGATTTCCTTTCTTAATGTTTTCATTAAATGGTCTAACATTTTTTACAAGCATCTAACTTGTCAATTGATCATGTTTATTCTTGGCTATTATTTTTAAGGCAGCCTGCTTTGGCCCCAGTACAAATATCCCATTTGCTGGAAGCTGCTCTTTTGTCTAGCAATCTGACATACCGATCCTATTGACCGACCCACCGCTCACACAGAAATGAGCTTTTCCAGACCCAGAGATCAAACTTTCCCTGGACTGTAGTCATGCTAAAGGGCCAGGAACCACTTTGTAAAGAAATCTAACCCTATCCAACGTGATGACAAACTTAAAAATCATCGGGCCACCTCCTCAGCGAGTGCAAATCAGCCTAGCTTGATTCAATGGAGCTACACCAATTTGCACCAGCTAAATATCTAGCCGGCTGTATAGTCTTCCAATGAAAGACCTGGGTGAAGGCTCGCTGATCTACACCAGCTAAGGATCTGGCCCCCTGGGTGCAGTTTTTTTCCTTTAAAATACAACGAGGCCGTGAAGAAAACCTGTTCTATTGCTATGGAAGTGGATGACAAGACTCCTATTGCCTGCCACGGGAGCAGGATCAAGGTCCCACAGGAAAATGATAACTCCAAGCAGGTCATTTGCAGATTCATTCTGGAAGGCACAGAGCATCTTCTGAGAGTTACCACTTCCCCTCCACTCCCACTGGGTTTGGTTGGCATGCAGCACCTGGCAGGACCAGACCCAATGGAAAAGGAGGGCCTGCTGCATTTCAACCTCCGTTTTTGTGCAAAGTGCACACAGGGGACCAGAGCAGACCCTTAGCGGGTGTAAACAAGCGTGGCTCCAGTGAGCCCAATGGAATGCAGAGGGGCCAGTCCAGTGAAGTCAATGGTGCTGGGCTGATTTACCTCAGCAGAGGATTTGCCCAGTTTGTGGATCCACTAGGAGCAGTAGCCAGCCTGCTCCTTATTTTCATTTCATTTCTATATTGAGTTGTCCTTGGCCACATGCAAACAAAACTCTGGGCATGTGTAAGTTCGTGCTCAGCCAGTGGAAGGTTGGGCTGATGCCTGGCTGAAAATTGACCCCAGGAACTACATGGGCCAGCCCTTCCTGAGATGAGATTGCCATGGAAAACAATGGGAACTAGCCCTGAGTGAAGACTGAGAACTGGCCTTTATCCAGCTCTCCACTGCAAGAAAAGGGAAAGTGAGGCAGAATATCCGCACCCGGCACAGCACATGTCCCCCCACCTACCTGCCCATCAGCCTAGGGAACCCACTCTGCGCCGATTTCAGCCACACTTTGAGGCCATAGGAAGCAGAAGAGAGTAGTCGCTCATACCTGCAGACTCCCCAAGTGGCTGTGCATAAATGAATGCTGCTTGAAGAAATGTTGATTTCACATCCCTATAAGGGATTGGGAGCCCAGCGCTGCATGGTGCCAAGCTCCCTGCCACAATGGGCAAAGCATCTCCAGTTCCTGTTAAAGCCAAGGGGTGTGGAAGACACCTGGAACTTTCCCCAGCATGCATCAGGGCAGAAGAGACAGCAGCATGAAGACAGAAATCTCAACGGATTCTTACATGGCTTCTAGGTGCCCCTAAACCCTGCAAGGACCTCCCCCTTATTCCTAGTCTTCTGGGAAGTAAAACTCATCTATGTTTAATCCCTCCCTGCTCATGGATTTGTGGTGGGACAGGGTATAAAGCTTTTGGCTAGGTTTTCATTAGGGGTGTGTCTAGACAACATGGCTCCGTCGACGGAGCCATGTAAAGTAGTTTACTAGACACAGTCAATGAAGCGGGGATTTAAATAATCCCCACTTCATTAAAATAAAAATGGCCGCCACGCTGTGCCAACAATCAGCTGATCTGGCACATCGGGGCAGCCAAACGTGGCGCGGTCGACAAGGGAAACCTTTGTTGACCGCTCCTGTAAACCTCATTCCACGAGGCTTACAGGAGCGGTCGACAAAGGCTTCCCTTGTCAACCGCGCCACATCTAGAGTGCCCCGCTGTGCCGGATCAGCTGATTGTTGGCACAGCGCAGCGCCATTTTTATTTTAATGAAGCAGGGATTATTTAAATCCCCGCTTCATTGACTATGTCGAGTAAACTACTTTACGTGGCTCTGTCGACGGAGCCATGTTGTCCAGACACACCCCTACAGGCTAAGGAGTGTGAATCTGCTCCAGTAATATTTTAAATAGGATAAATATAGATACAGATCCTATTAAAAATATGATTGGAGTGGATTTACACACATGTACATTATTGGAGTAGACTTACACACACATCATTCAGTTATATATTATAAGTATTTTATATATTAGTATTGAATATACAGGCTTTTATTATAGCACTATATATACATGTATATTTTAAAATATTTAAAGTTATTACTGGAGTTTTAAATATTTGTTTAAAATGTCTATTTACATTTCTATTTTAAATATTATTAGAATAAGTTTATAGTCATTAATCTAAGTACATGTATAAACACATACTGATTTACAACAGTCAAAATTGTATTGTCCCTGAAACACCCCCCCCCACACACACACAAACACACCCATTGTAATTAAATATGAACTACTTTTAATTTTATTTTAATTTCAGAACTGAAATATTAATGAGCTTCCCTGCTGTAACAGAATAAGGCCCTGATCCTCCACCATTGAGATCAAAGGGAGTTTGGCCGTTGCCTTTAATGGGCACAGGATTGGGCAGTAAAAGAGGGAAGGAAAATAAGAAGTAAATTGCAAAAGGATGAGCAAGTATTGGAGAGACCACTTAGCACCAAGGACATTCTTTATATGTCATATTATTCATAAAAAAGGGGCATGCAAAAAACAATGACTGAAAAACCTCTAGGCTTCTATGCCCTGGCTCATGTATCTTCTTTCGCGCTCTTGCATTTGGCATCCATGTAATATGAACAGACCCTATCCGTTTACAAAAGCTCCGCTCTTCCCGCCGGTCTTGTTTGTTATTTTATGTGTTTCTGCATCATTTGCAACGTTTGCTTTGATCTGCCTTCCTCCTCGACGTGGGGTTTCCTTGTCGGCTACCAAAAGAAAAACTGTTGGGTTTGAAAATATGCTTATTTTGAAGCATCGCTGGCCCCAAATGCCTATTTTTAATCACACGGAGCAAAGCTCAAGGTTTGCCACTCTCCATCACCAGCTGCCTTCCCTTGAGGGAAGTCCACTTTGAAAGAATGAGGGGCCTCCTCATATATCTATAAAAGGCAGGGCTAGATTCCCAGCTGATGTATGTGGGAACAGATCCACTGACTTTGACAGAGGTTCACCCTTTTACACCAGTAGAGAGTTTGACCCTGGGCTTTTATTTAAGAGCAATCATGACAAGTTGGGATTTCATTCCAGATGGGAAACCTTACAATGTGTAAGTAGCTGATTGCACTAAAAACACCAGCAAACTCGGCTTCTCTCTGCATTTCTCTGTTGTAGGCCTGGTCTTGCTCCCGTTGAAGACAAGAGCAAAATTCCTATTGACTCACACAGAGGGATACTGGCCCTATATTTTTTGTAATCTGATCAATAAACCCCTTGTGAACAGCCCGAGCCATTGTAGACCTTGTTTCTTTTCTAACAAGGACGGCCTGTTATCAACAAATTAGAAATAGTCCTTAGACACTAGGTAGTTCATAAATGACAAATAAACAATCTTCAGATGGGAATAGAAGGCACAACACACTATGAGACAGCCTTGGAATGACTCTTTGGTGGGAAAACAGGATACATTCAGTAAGGACCTTGCAAGACTAGGGTCTCGGGGGAGAGCCAGTGATTAGACCTCCTTCTCTATGGGGTAGGCAGCAGGAGGCAGCTTGGGAAACTGCTTAGACAAACAAAGAGCAAGTGAGAGGCAGGACAGTAAGAAATTGCCTCTGTGTCTTTAACAGAACCCTGCCATCATGTTGAGCTTTGCTGTAGGAACTTTGTTTGGAGTTGGATAGTTGACGTTCAGAAACAGCTACTATGATCAGAATCTGTCCGACGGCTCCGAATAGTCTCAATGCTTTAGACGAGGGCCAGAATATTATTTTGAGGCACATTCCCTCCAGTGAAAGTGATCAAACTCCTGGGTATATCCAAACTTACCCCCCGCAGCTGATCTATACGGTAGCCCAGATACTCAGCGTTATCACCGAACAAAAAGCTATCTATTTTCCGTCTTAGCAGGCTCAGGGTGATAAAGGCGTGCCTTTGTCAACCTGCAACCAAAGGTGGTGATGTTGCTTGTTTAAAATAATTGTTTTAATCAAATATATATTCATATTTTATGAGGATGCTATTTTTCACGAGCAAAGAAGAACCCTTATGTAAAAATGTCTTTGTGAGAAACTTCCAAACACGAGAAGGTAAAGTAGAGTGGCTGACCTTGCGGGCTAAACACCCGCTGCAGGCCCATTGGTACTAAAATAGTGCTAAGTACATTGCAGAAGAGTAAACAGAGAAAAACACAGGCTCCTGAAATGACACGCACTGTGTCAGAACAGCTCCCCTTCTCACTGGGAGAAACCGGGCAAAGTAAAACAGGAGTAAATATACTGAAACACGCATTCAGATCCACAAAGGGGAAAATGTACTTGCTTTATTGACATGATTGTATAGGGCGGGGGGTAGGGGAGGGGGGCTCAGGCACAGGGTGGGGGTGCAGGAGTGAGAGCAGGGAGTGGGAAATGCATATCTCAGGGCTGGGGGCCCCAGGCAGGGTGCTGGGGGGGCTCAGCGAGGCCACCCGGAGGGTGACGTTGCTGTGGCAGCAGCTCATCCCAGGGGACCAGGGCTGCACTCCCTTTCTGGTAGCTCCTCCTTCTGGGCCAGGGCTGCAATCTCTGGCTGGTGGCTTCTCCCAGGAGGTGGGGGCTGCATGGGCTGGCCCCGGCCTGCAGCTTGACTAGGTGGGGGGAGAGCACTGGAAGGACGGCCCTGGCTTCCAGCACCCGCCCCGTGGCCTGCAGTCTGCCTGGCGGGGCAAGGCTCTGGGGACCAGTCCTGGTCTCCAGCAGCCCCCCTGTTTCCTGCAGCCTGTCTGGGGGGGGGGGGTAGAGTTGACTCCTAGGGTTTGTCCCGGCCTCCAGCATCCTCCCCCCCCCCCCCGGCAGCTTGCAGACTGTCTGTGGGGGGAATGGGGGCAGGGCACATTCCAGGGGCCACTCCAAGCTTCCATGGCTCTCAGCAGGGAAGAGCGAGGGTCCTGGGGCTGGTCCCAGCTTCCATCCCCCTCTCCCCCATTCTGCAGCCGGAAGGGGCAAGGCTCTGAGGATGCTGGCCCTGGCCTCCAGCAGCCCCCTGAGGCCTGCAGGCTCTCTGCGCAGGAGGGGCAGGCTCTGGGAGTTGCCCCCAACCTAAGGCAGCCCCCCATTCCCTGCAGCCTGTCTGAGGGGGGGATGAGGCTCTGAGGGCTGGCTCCAGCCTCCAGTGCCTCCCCCCCGCACCCTGGCCTGCAGCCTGTCTGGAGGGGCAAGGCTGTGAGGGCTGGCTCTGGCCTCTAGTGGCCCCCCCAATTTCTTGCAGCCTGTGGAGGGAGGGAGAGGCTCTGAGGGCTGGTCTGGCCACCCAAAACCCCCTCCACCTGCAGCCTGTAGGCTCTTTGTGAGAGGGGCAGGCTCTGGAGGCTGGGCCAGGCCTCCAGTGACGCTCCTTCCCCCATGACCTGCAGCCAGTGCTGTGGCCAAGGGCTGGAAGGGAAGAAGGGGTTTGGGGCAAGGGGGACTACTTATTGGTGTGCTCGCCGGCAAAAGGGTGGCGCCCCAGCCCTGCTGGCCACTCCCTTGGTGATGCAGCTGCCCCCACTGGGTAGCTCTCCCCTGCAGGCTTGCTGCCCACAGTGGCCACTCTCATAATGCGTCCCTCTGAACAGCAGTTCCTCCCTTTGCATGTTATGGAAAACAGTCCCTTTCCCGGGACTTCCGGTTCCCCTGGCACAACCAAACCCTGCCCTTCTTTAAGTTAGGAGAAGGAGGAAGCTGCCTATCAAATTCGGTGACCCTAGCTCTTACTGTTTAGGAGTTCTTGAACAAACGGACTCACAGACAGATACCCAGACAGACTCACTCTACTGTATATATGTGGATGGAAGGTTGACAGCCATTGCTCTAAGCTGTGTTATTCTGCCATAAAGGGGTTGCTCTGTTTTACTCTGGGAGCTCTGAAAACAGACAACTACTCCTCCTTAATGGATTTTAGTATTATCAGCTGCATTGTGGTAGTCCTTTGAGGTCTCTGTCCTAGATCATCTCATTGTGTTCAACTTTATATAACTACGGACCAGTCATTGCCCCCAAAGAGACATCTCATTCTATGATATGGGGAAATGGCTTGTCTCGGGGGAAGAATTAAGCAACAGGGGAGGGAACCCTCTCTAAGATAAGGAAAGTGATATCATGGAACACCATGGGCCAGATACATAAAGGATGAATCTACACTGCACCCTTAGCTGGAAATAAGCTACGCAATTTGCGCTATGCAAATTGCGTAGCTTATTTCGAGTTAATTTAGAAGTAGCTTATTTTGTAATTCGAAATAAACCGCTATTCTGAAACGTCCCTTAATCCTTGTGGAACGAGGCTTACAGGGATGTCAGAATAGTGTGCCCATTATATTTTGAAATAATGGGCTTGCTTGAAAGACGTGGAAAAGTTATTTTGGGATACCAGAAGGATCCCGAAATAGCGCCGCAGTGTAGACAGACCCAAAGAGCAGTTATCTTCCCCCCAATCCATACTGCAGGAATCTCCACCAACCACCTTCTGCACTCTTAGTACCACAGTTTGAATGGCCCAGACTGATCCGCTAGAGTGATTAGGCGGATTCAAGGAGCGATGGAGAAGTGGGATTTAAAGGGGAAGGGAGAGGAAAAGTCTTTTAGCACTTCACAATGTATTAGCTGGGCAGAAGGAATTGGCTAGCTCAGGGGATTAGTTACGGAATACTGAGCCTGTCAGCTGGAGGTGACCAAAAGGAATGTGACCTCAGGTCAGGAGAGGTCCAAAATGGTTGCTATTTGGTGGCCTTTATGCAATAAGTTGGTGGCCTTATTCCAGCTCTTACTAGACAAAATGTCCAGGCCCTTAAAAATAGCTAGCGCCGTTGACTAATGAGGCCAACGAATGAATGGGAGTAAAAACCAAGTGACTCAAGGAAGGATAACCTAATCTTAGTCTGGCATTTGGGAAACGTGGGTTCAGTTCATTGCTCCACCACAGGCTTCCTGTCTGAGACTTCACTTATCCTCTTGATGCCTCAGTTCCTCATTATCTGTCGAATGGGGAAATGGCACTTCCCTCTCTCGAAGGGGCGCTGGGAGGAGAAATACCTTTAGGATGAGGACATGCTCAGTTACCGCAGTGACGGAGGCCACATAAGTATCCTAGATAGCCCTTCACTTGGCCCTAGAACTAGTCCACCCAGATCAGGAGGGGTATGTGTGCATGTGCTGTGATGGCACGTGGAAGACCCCTCTTCAAGGCCGTCCATCCAACCGATCAAGTGCACAAAATGCACTTAGTAAAAGGGCTCTTCCAAAATGGTGAAGAGGTAATCAGGAGTCAAGCTGCCACCAGCTTGTACATAGAATCCTAGAACTGGAAGGGACCTCAAGAAATCATCAAGTCCAGTCCCCTGTCTTGCCGGGACCAAGCACCATCTAGATCGTCCCTGCCAGATGGCTGTCTAACCTGCTCTTAAATATCTTCAAGGAGGGAGATTCTACAACCCGTAGGCAATTTATTCCAGTTCTTAATCACCCTGACAGTTAGGAAGTTTTTCCTAATGTTCAACCTAAACCTCCCTTGCTGCAATTCAAGCCCTTTGCTTCTTGTCCTATCAACAGACATTAAGGAGAATAATTTTTCTCCCTCTTCATTGTAACACCCTTTCAGGTACTTGAAAGCTTCTATCATGTCCCCTCTCAGTCTACTCTTTCCCAAACTAGACAAAACCAGTTATTTCAGTCTTTCCTTGTAGGTCATGCTTTCAAAACCTTCAATCTTTTTTATTGCTCTTCTCCGGACCTTTTCCAGTTTTTCCACATCTTTCCTGAAATGTGTTACCCAGAACTGGACACAATACTTCAGTTGAAATCTAATCAGCGCAAAGCCGATGGGAAGAATTACTTCTCATATCCTGTTCACAGCACTCCTGCAAAGCATCCCAGAATGGTATTTGCTTTTTTTGCAACAGTGTCACACTGTTGATTCATGTTTAGCTTGTGGTCCCGTGACCCCCTTATATCCCTTTCTATATAAAACACGATGCACATGAAAGATATCTGGGATGAACTTCTACAGCCTGCGTTAAGCAACGTGAAACCAGATGATCATAACAGTCCCTTACGGACGTTACCTCCATCAGTCTATGAAATCGCGGAGTGAATTGTGAGGCATTGGGATCAGACTGCACAGCCCAGCCACGGGGTCTGATGGGGTAGAGCAATTTCCTATGTTCTCCTCCTTTATAAGGTTGGGAAATTGACATTTTGCCTTCTTTGTTGCTCCTTGGGGATACAGAGGGAGGTGCAGGTTACTCATACAACAAACCCAGGCCACTCTCCGGGCTGCCTTGGAACAGTGCCCCGTACGCATGCAAGTGCGTGAAGGATTCAGAAACACTAGCATTTTCAAACTGGATTAAGTCTTTCAAAGGCTAATAGGTTTCCAATGAGCTGTGATGCGGCTGCTGCCACAGCTGCTCTAATTTGAGAATAAAAGAATGCAGGCTTTGTGCCTAGGGACATGCTATTGATCCGAGCGGGAGCTGGGGTGGGGGGGGCATTCTTTTCAAACTCACATTATCTAGTAGTAACCACAAAGACAACGAGCTGCTCTATACAGGATTGCACTTGTTGAGGACTAAAAGCTTCAACAAAAGAAAGTCTCCGCTGCCTGGTGCAGCTCTGGCATTGTGGGCCCGCAAGACTCAACAGATGGGTCTCGGGGCTCCCTGATTAGGAAGCAAGTTTCCTCCCCTTGCATCTGGTCCCCTGCCCCGCCTGGTGCTCTTTAGCATGCCAGGCTCAGGGATTCCTTAGCATGTGCTCCCAAGACACTGGGGCAGCCCCCGACTTGAATGGCAACACGAGAGAGTTGTCTGCGAGGCTGATAAATCCTTCCCACCCACACATCCGCCCCACCCCCCCTTCCCCCTCCCCAGGGAGGGGAGGGGACAATGAAAGGCAGCCAACCAAAACCTCATTTTTAAAAGGACAGGTGTGGAATTGCTCCTCTGCAAAATCAAGGCAGGGACCCCTTTGTTGCCCTCTGCCACAGTAAATAAAATTAATCCTGATGGTTATAAAATAAAAGCCAGGCACAGATTAGAGAGCTGGGCGATTTGGGGGCTTTCTCCTGCCTGGAAGTTGGAGTCCGTGGCTCCGATACTAATCTCATGTACATCCATGTAACGTCCCCGTCTTCAATGGAGTTGCTTCTTATGTAAGTCCCAATTCAGCAGTCTATCACTGCTCAGGACAGCAGGCTGTCTTGAATAGGGGTGGACTTAATCATGGGTTTAAATGCTTTTCTAAGTCGGGACCCTGGGGTAAGCGAGGCGAGAATCGGCTCCCATGTATTTATAAAGGCAAAGAGGCCAAAAGAGAAGAATGAACACAAAAGTTTCAAGGTGTTGCAGCTGAGGTCTGTCAGACAAACAGGTGGGGTGGTTTTGTCATCTCACCCATCCCTCCCATTTCAGAGGTGTAGTCCTTCCACGGGTGCTACCCAATCTTTTCTCCCCTTCTCCATTTCCCCACAGCCCTCCTCCCATCTCAGCGCACCTGCTAATGTTCATGCCTGGGCCCAGGCGCTTTGATGCCAGCAGCTGTCAAAGCAGGGTGAGAAAAGATGAAAAACAGATTACGTTGGTCACCCAGAAGAACCTTTATAAACAACGCTTGTCAAATTATAGAGCTGCTCCCATTGAATTCAATGGCAAAACTCTCAGGCCAGGTCTACGCTGAAGGGGAAGACTTAAGATATGCAATTCCAGCTACGTAGATTCGAAGTATTTTAAATCGTGGTTTGGCGCTGTCCACACAGCGGGAGGTCGATGGGAGCACATGCTCCCATCAACTTCCCTTACTCCTCATGAGGAGCAGGGGTACTGGTGCTCACCAGCGTGCCCTCTCAGTTCGAATTAGTGTGTCTTCACTAGACTCGCTCATTCGAACCCTGGAAGATCGATTGCAGCAGCTTCGATCTTCTCTGTAGTGTAGACAAGCCCGCAGTGAGTTCAAAGAGACTGAGATGAAGCCCTGCTGAATGCAGCTGGCTCTGGGAGGGGGTTCAACAGCCAACTAGCACACTGCTTAACACTGAAGGTGGGGGAAGGGAAATGTTAACTAAGGACACTCAGCAAATCCCTCCTGCTATGAGACCACGGTTTCCATCCTCATATAGATAATACCTGTGTATCTGGCATTTTTAATATCCATTCAGAATGGCATGATTTGGGGTTTTAAGCTCCCATTTGAAGGCCCTACATAGAGAGAGCTGCATGGAACTTAAGTTATGTAAAGCAGCGGTGACCAGCTGTGACGGGATTTGGCCTGGAGTTGCAGGCTGAGACCACTCATATTATCCCTCCACTAACCTTGGAGCTTCAGTGCACATTGGAAATGATACAGCCCTTTGCAATGCTGGGCTCTCGCTGCACAAATTCGGCCCTACAGTTGGGGCTGTGCCATTTTTCAACTTTGCCCGACAGTCTACTGCTGGCCATGCCATCCTGGGTGTCATATGCTCACTGGGGTCAATGCTTTGGTTCGAAACATTTACCTCATCCCCAGAGTAGCTTCTGCCAGCCCGCTGCTTGCAGCCAGTGTCAAAGGGTAGAGACCCGTGCGGCTACAAACTTTGTATCCGCATCTGGATCTGCAAAAATGAGCTGCGGGTATCCACACCTACAGATGCTTCCAGAATTCTCCTGCAAGCTGTGCAGAGCGGGGGTGTGTGTGTGTGTGTGTGTGTGGTGGAGGGAGTGCTGAAGTCAGGGTGTTCCCCTGCCCCTGAACCCCATCTCTGCAGAGAACAGGGTGGGGAGAGGGAGACACACAGAGGAACTGTTCCAGTCTGGATGGTAAGTGACTCAGAGGGGTGCCCATCTTAAGAGGCTGTGCACTATTTCTAAGATTTCAGCTCTCTCTCTCTCTCTCACAGACACACACACACACTCCCTCCCTCCCCCCCATGCCCTATCTCTGCTGAGCAGGGGAGGAGGGAGACCACAGAGCAGGACAGCTTTCCCAATCTTAACGAGACAGTGCGTGGCTTCTCTTAGAAACTTACCCAGCAGCAGCCAGCTCACACACTCTCTGTGTCACTGACACACACACAGTCTGAGCCACACTGTTTCTGTGGCACACACACAGTCACCGTCACACACCCACTGCCTCATACACTCTCCCGTCTCTGTGCGACACACACTCAATCTGTGTCACAATGTCTGACTCACACACTGAGGGTCTCCCTTTCACACCCACACACTCTTTCTCTCTCTCTGTAGCCCCCAGCCTCCCTTTCTGCCTGAAGCCCCTTCCCTTTCAGGGGGCCTGGAGCCACCCCATGACCACATACCAAAATTCATGACGTGGCCTCCCTGTGAAAATTATTGCCCACCCCTGTTCTAAATCCCTGGGGTAACTCCATGCACATCATTCAAGAAGCAATGGGCTTAAACTGCAGCAAGGGAGGTTTAGGTTGGACAGCAGGAAAAACTTCCTGTTGGGGTGCTTAAACACTGGAATAAGTTGCTTAGGGAGGTGGTGGAATCTCCATCTCTGGAGATATTTAAGAGCAGGTTGGATAGACATCTATCGGGGATGGTCCTGCAGTGAGGGCAGGCGACTGGACTTGATGACTTCTCGAGGTCCTTTCCAGTTCTAGTGTTCTATGACTCTATGACTCATGAGAAATAAATGTGAATATTGTAATATTAATCTTGTAATAGTGTAATATTATATCAGCCACAGGATACTCTAGAAACAGCATGGACAAAAGAGCATAAGTAACAGAACAAAGAATTGTCAAATTGCTAGCTACAACTCTATTCTTTATGCGCGTTCCCTCAGGAACGAGGGCTAGCATTAAGAAGCACTCCAGTATTGTTGAGGTGACCAGTCCTCAGGATATTCTGAGATGAAGAGAGCCCACACCAAAATGCCTCAACAAAACAAAAATTTAACACAAGAGAGAGGGAAAAAAAGGAAAATACTGGAACCTTTTCTCACTTCAGTTACCAATACAGTGAAACTTAATCTCAAAGAACTGGTAGGACTAGCTAAGAGAGGTGATCTTCAAAAAACAATTGGTAATTAGAAACTCAGAAAGCAGGGGATGTTTCAAACGAGGGAGCTGTTTATTGGAGACGGTCTTTAGTGCAGGTTTCACTGCAGTCACATTTATAACAGCCCAAGAATAGTTGAGGTTACAGTTTATCAAATGCAAGTGTCATCTTGTCCCTGATAGAGATGCTAGTACTGCTTAGTGTCACAGTCCTGGCACCTACGGTAGGCTGGTCTGATTTGATAAGATGTGCCCCTCACCAGAGCAAAGACTTTCGCCTGGTCTCTTCTTTGCTTTTAGAACACAGGGATTGGTGATCAGATCACTCATGTGAAAGAATTCAATTGTGGGTGAAGAATAACATGACAAAGAAATTATTTTACCCATCAATGTGGGGGCTTCACATGCTTAAAGAATTAGCACATACACAGCCACAAAAGCCACTTTATACACACAAATACATAAAGGTAAGGGAGAAATTATATTATTTTCCTGGGAGAAACAACTGTTCGGAATAATAGTTAATTATAGCTGGAGAAAGTTTTAAGTAGTTTTTAATGCAACATTCCTTCCAACACCCCATGAGGTGTGGATGAGGAACTGAGGCACACAGAAAGTCACAAAATCATTAGCTGATTTTGAAAATCTTGGCCTAGGGCTATCGGTTTAAAATTCTGTTGTGTCTGAAGAACTGCAGCCTTGCATGTTATTTAAATGTATTGCTTGGTCACTTAGTGAGCTGAACCTTTCTCTCTAAAATCTCAGCAGCTAACCCAGCTTTTCAAGTACGGACATCCCCCCCCTTCCATTTGTTAAATAGAGTGTAATTAGGGGAGTGGCCTACACATGAAATATTTCCAGTTAGTTTCTGAATGTTCAATGATTATGGAAGTGTAATTCCCGTTCCATTCAGGTGATGACAAGCTTTAAAGGAGCTCAGTCACACTTTGCAATTAGAGAAATTAGCTTGCTAAGTTTAGATCGCTCAACTGTGCAGATGGGTTCATCGGGCGGAATGTGTTACTCTGAAATGTATGTCAGCCAGCCGCAGCACAGCCTGGGCACAGTGGGTGTATCTGACACTGCCACGCTTGCCAGACCGGACGGGTCAATTTCAGGATAATCGGAGGGAAAGAAAGTGTTCGGGGGCATTTATGGATATGACTTTACCTAAAAGGTACCTGTGACTAAGTGACATGGCATGCATTCTTGCCAAAGGCTGCATTTTGCAAACGGAGTGCAACCCCAAGATAAGAAATTACTGAGTGGGTGATAGTAAACTTTCAGCCCTACCCAACGGGGGTTGTAAATGAGCTTTGGACAGCAGATGTTTGGAGGAAGAAAACCATCTCCTAACTTGAGGGCAGGGCTTGGTACTATTCTGTAACCCCTCTACAGCTGTGCAAGAGTCTGTGACTCTGTAGACACTGTCCACGAGAGGTTTCCTGGCCACTGCATCCATGTCATGATTGACACACTAGTTAGTCCCTCTCCTGAAAGGCTGTCTATACTGGTGTGTGCAGACCTGGCACAGAACCCAGCCTCCACGGTCCTATGTGAATTTTCACTCTATGGCTCTGTTTTGCACCAGAGACAGGAGTTTCGCCATTGATTTGAGCAGAACCAAGCTCACGTCTGAAGAATTTTGAGAAGTGCTGTTCTTAGTGTACTGCGAGAGTTAAGGCAATCCTGTGGGATTGTTTTTAAACTGTAATCTAATGAGTCATAGACCTAAAAAGGAAATTACAACTTCCCTAATGCACAAAAGAATTGATTGCATGACACGAGACTCATGCAATCCAGACACTTTTTCTAAAGGCCATGATCCTGGTCCTACAGAAGGCCTGGGCATACTCCCAGGGACTTCACTGGGAGCAGGATCCCAGCACTATGTTAGAAAACTGATTCAGATCTGAAGTGCAGCATTACATGTAACACTGGCCCATCTGCCTACTAACTGCTAATGTGGCGGTAACTTAACTATGAGCCATATCTTGAAAGGTTCTGAGAAGCTGGTAAGCTCCTATATATCCCACTGATCTCCCAGTAAATTGTGCTGGGTCCATACCAGTGCTCCCTGTAAGCTGAGTGCTTGGCTGGCCACCCAGGAGAAATTCAAATGATGTCCAGCTGACTAGCAGAGTGTCCACAACCGGCAACATGTGTTTCTATTGGTGGTGCACATCAATCTATGCTTTGATGCACATAAAATGTATTCTGTACATGGATGGAAAAAACTGGAGGGAACATTGGTCCATACCTTTTAGAATTTGGTCCTACGCTAATGAAACATGATGACTGAGATTTTAAATGCACCCATAGTACAGTTCCCAAAGCTACCACAATTCAGCTCCACATATAATATTTGCATATTTGCTGCATATGCTGAAAAACGTATGTCACAAAAACAGGTAACAGGCTGGTGTAAATTGGCTTAGTGATGTTGGCTTTGGTGGAGCTATGCTGATTTGTAACAGTTGAGGAGTGGGCCCTGTGAGTCTAGCGCTCAGAGGTAGGGACTGAGAGTTAGGACTTCTGGGGTGAAATTTTGACTTCACTAAACTAATGAAAATGTTGCCACTGACTTATGCAGGGCCAGACCATCACCCCTTCTTTCTATCCACCTCTACCACTGACACACTGCAGGACTTTGCCCAGGTCACTTACTCTCTCTATACCTTGAGTTGCCATCTGTAAAATGTGTATCTCATATTTCTTCCTTACAGAGATGCTGAGAGGTTTAATTCATTAATGTTTGCAAAACACGTTGAGTTGCTTAGATAAGCTGTTTTCTGTAAATGCATTTGTTACATGTGCCAGGTGACTGAGTCATGGATACTGTGGGAATCATAACTTTGCATTTCCTGAGTACTGGAAAGTACTCAATGCTTTAAGTTGAGTAACCTTTCACTTAAAGCCCAGCCCTGGACCTGCCCTTAAGGCACAGTGCATTGTAGCAGGCAGCAGGATATTTAAAGCCCCAGAGCAAACATGGGTGAGTAAGGCAGGAACTAAGGGTACATCTACGCAGCAGGGCTAACGTCGAATTAAGCTATGCAACTTCAGCTACATCAATTGTGTAGCTGGAGTCAAAATAGCTCAATTCGGCTTTTGGTGCTGTCTACGCACTCTTCCTCTGACTTCCCTTTCTCCTTGTGAAATGAGGGTTACAGGAGTCGGAGTAAGAAGTCCTCCAGCTTGACAATATTTTGAAATAAAGGCTTGTAGTGTAGACACGCACTGGCTGCGTCTAGACTGGCATGATTTTGCGGAAATGCTTTTAACAGAAAAGTTTTTCTGTTAAAAGCATTTCCGCAAAAGAGCATCTAGATTGGCACGGGTACCTTTGTGCAAAAAGTGCTTTTGCACAAAAGCATCCGTGGCCAGTCTAGATGCGATTTTGAGCAAGAAAGCCCCGATTGCCATTTTCGCCATCAGGGATTTTTTGTGCAAAACAGTTCTTCCCTGTCTACACTGGCCCTCTTATGCAAGTATTCTTGCGCAAGAGGGCTTATTTCTGAGCGGGAGCATCATAGTATTTGCGCAAGTACACTGACAATCTTACATTAGATCATCAGTGTTCTTGCGCAAATTCAAGCGGCCAGTCTAGACACACCCCTCGTGTTATTTCAGAATAATGTCACTTATTCTGAAATAAAGCTGCTGTGTAGACGTACCCTAAATGCACAATCTAATGAGCACACATTCAACTAAGCACAGAAGTCAGTTCATCCTCTTCCAAAATGCAGCCACTTCATGGATAAAATATGAGTGTTTATCAGTCCCAGGAACACTACAGAAAAGTTTAATACTAGAAGTGAAGAATAATGGATAAGTAAATCACGAGTGATCAAATCCTTTATAGTTGTGATAATATTGCTACTATAATACCAAGTTCACAACTTGAGTTTACAACTGAACTAAATGTCTCACAACTGCATTTTTACATCAAAAGCTAAGAAGGGGACACTTCCAGCTCACTTAATTAGCTTCATTAGCACCAGCCCTTTAATTGACAGGTACTCTCCCCTCCGTTATAAATAACTTGGTTTCTCTTATTTCCATTCCATCTCATCTGATGAAGTGGGTTTTACCCACAAAAGCTCAGGATACTATATATATTTTGGTTAGTTTCTAATGTACCACAGGACTAATCGTTTTTATCTGAATTAAATGTCACCTGTATGAAACTGAACCCACAAACACTAAAGCGTATGTTAGGCATATGTGAATAGTTCCATTGCCTTCAGTGGGATGACTCACACCTGTAAAGCTATGCACATGCTTGATGTTTGCAGGATCAGTCAGGGTCTATGCAAGGGGCACTTGTTCTGGCATATGCTGAATATCCCGTATAGCAAAGCTAAGAAGGAAACTAATTTTATATTTGCCTCTTCCTCCAAGAGCTTTTTAATCAATGACTGAGATCCCATTGTGGAGTAGGGCCTCAGGACCACGGAGGAGACTCCACTGAGCTCTGGCTGTCAGCTAGGTCGCTCTGCAGAGTAGTTTGCCAAAATAATGCTAGATCGTAATTTATTCTCCCCTGCAAACTGGAATACCATTTTTAAAAAACCTGCTAAGACATGGAGTGAAATAGAAATGATCCTAGTCCATTCACACTAGTTTGGCATGCTAGTCTAAATGCACATGTTAATATGAATAATTTCTAAGCAAACATCGATCCTGCAAACATATATATATGTAAGAGGTCGCAACGAAATCAGTGGTATATTTCATGGGTGCAGGACTGGGAACTAACAGTGATTATCTAATGAGAATGAACCCCCAAGCCATTAGTGTTAGATGCACAGAACTTGTCATCGTATTCAATACTTTTTCCTAAGAGGGTGAAGTATCTATTTAATAAAATCACAGTCCTATGTGTGAATGGATGTAAAATTACAACATATTGCACTCTGCGAAGCCAGTGCCAGGCAGAATTGTGTTTTGGCTGGTTTTGTACTTGAAATTGTTCTCTTGGAAGGAAATCTTTTAATGATCTTCTAATTTTTCTTGGGAACATTCAGTAGCCCCAAACATGGTCTATTTTAGAGCAGGCCAGACCTGTGCTGAGCACAAAGGTATTACTTCCAACTATGTAATTCATTTTTGCCATCAAACTGAAAACAAGGAAAATAATTTTGGTGCTGATGTTGGCTTTTGCATTGCTAGATGAACTGACCAGGTATAAGGTATTAAATCCTGAATGGGTTGGGGGATGGGAAGTATTTCCCCTCTTCCCCCCAGCTCCTGCAACCATGTAATTGTGTCAGGATTGGAGCTTTCACCTAAAAACAAAAAGGAAAGTTTCTAGCCTTCATGATCGCCAAGAAAGCATGGAAGTGCAGCCAAGTGCAAGTCACCCAATGCAGTGGGGCCTGCCTGAGTCTGCAACTAGCCCAGACAATATCTGAGTGAACTCCCCTGTGCACCTCCAGGGGACCTTCACTCCAAGACCCACGGCTCTGGGAAGTCCCCCCTCCAGCAGAGGGCTATAGGCTTGGCTGGATAGGAAGCGGGGGGCAGACACAGATACTCTCTGATTAGCTTCAGCGGGGCACCCAGCCAGGCACGGTTGGGAGCCGCCTACAGGTGCAGCGCCCCCAGTGCAAGGCACCGACGGCGCCGTGCCCCTCGGCCCCTGGCCAGCGCCAAGGGGATTCAGGCGCTGACAGCCCGGTGCCTGCTTCCCTCTCCCACCCCTCCCGGGCTGTGGCGCTCCCTGGCGGGGAGGGACACGCGGGGAAAGGCCCGTGGGAACGCAAAGCGGACTGACTCCCGCGCTAGTGCCCACGTGGCTAGGAGCAGGCTCGCCACTCGGGCGACTACAGCCAAGAGGGGCTGCCCGCTTGGCACGCCGGGCACACGCCGCGCTGCGATCGGGGCTTGTGCTGGCAGCCGGGGCTGGCTAGACCGCCCCCCAGGGGCTGTGCGAGCCTCGGGGATGCTCCTGCCCCCCGATCCGTTCCTGACCCGCGGGCAGGGCAGGGCAGGGCAGGGCATCCCGAGGGCTCGGGCCAGCGGTGGCGGAGCCGGTCCCTCGCGTCGGCCAAGGGAGGGGGCTTTGCGAGACTGCCCCCGCTGCACGCTGGCTGGGGTTTGCATGGATCGTGTGGGCTGCAGGGGAACCTAGCCCCCCCCCCTCCCCTCCGCAGCCCGGGCTGCACCCCAAAGGGTTAACCCCCCTCCTTACAGCCCCTGCTGCTTGCACTGCCCCGTTCACGCCAGCCCGCTGCACGAGGCCAGCGAATCCGTCCCCCCCCCCCACCTGCCTGCCACCGCGCTCACCTGCTGCACGGCTCCCTCCCCCGCCCCGCCCTCCAGGGAGCCAGGCGGTGCCACTTTCCCCCCCCCACCCCCCTCCACCCTCCTCATGCATATTAATAGAGACGCATGCGCCGCCGTCGGCTTCCCCCCCCCCTCCTGCCGCCGCGGGATAGATGAAGCAGGCAGGCAGCGGCGGGGCGGCCAGACGGGTTTCCAGCTCCCTCTCTCTGGGCGCGTCGCATGTGCCTGTGTGTGTGCGTGCGTGTGCGTGTGTGTGTGTCTCTCTCGGGGGGGGGCCGGGCGGGGGGCGCATTGTGCGGCCCTGAGCGAGTGATTTGCAAGCCATCAAAGGGCCCCGGAACAATCGCCGGGCGAAGAATAGGAGGCGGCTGGGCTGCTTTGCATTGGAGATCAGGGCGCTATTGAGGCGCCTGTGAAAAGTGGTGTTGTTCTCCGCGCCTGCACGCTCCGCTCGGCGGCGTATATTAGAGTCGGGAGCAGCTGCAGCGCCAGTCTCGGAGCCAGCAGCAGCAGCAGCAGCAGAGTCCAAGGAGGCGGCATGCTCCTTCCAAGGCGGTCCGTCCTCGCCCCGCATGCCCTGGCTCTCCTCCTCGCCCTGCTCTGCCTGCGGGGAAAGGTACGTGGGCGTGAGCGCTCGGGGGGCTTCGGCTCGTCTTCGCCCGGCTGCGGACCCCTCCCTCCCGCCGCCCTTCCCTCGGCTTCATCGCGCTCCTCGCTGCCTCTGCACGGGGCTGGGGAAGGGGGCTCAGCGAGCCGCCCCGAAACGCGCCTTTCCTGCAGGCGCCGCTCGTGCGAGGCGGTGGAGCAGGAGCCGTCCTGTAGGCGGGCTTCATTGCTGCAGGCTCCCCGGTGCCCTGGGGAGGGGGGAGCGGTGCACGTCCCTCCTGCCGATTGTGCTAGCCGGGCTCATGGCCCTCTGTCCCCGAGGCCGGCGCGCCCCGCTGGTGCGCTTTGGAGAGGTTGGGAAATCTCCAGCCTCCCCAAGAGGTGGCATGAGGCGAACATCAGAACGGCCTTCCTGGGCCAGGCCACAGGTCCCGCCAGCCTTGGGCACCGTCTCCATCCCGGGCATGATGCACGGAGCCCCGGCTGCCTCGGTCCCGCGCTGCGCTTTGCTGCCAGCCCGTGTCCCGGAGGGGTCGAGCTCCTGGGCGCGGGGCGTGCGGCAGGAGCTGGCGCGGAGGCTGGTTCTCCCGCAGCTGAGAGTGGGGGCGCTGCGCGGGGCGTGGGACCCCCCTCCCCCTCCGGCCCGCGGCTCCCTCGGGACAGCCGCTCCGAGCCCACCGGTGACCCCTGGCTCTCCCGGGCTGCACAGGAGACCCGCGCCTCCGGCCAGTTCGAGCTGGAGATCCTGTCCATGCAGAACGTCAACGGCGAGTTGCAGAATGGGAATTGCTGCGACGGGACCCGCAACCCCGGCGATCGCAAGTGCACCAAGGACGAGTGTGACACGTATTTTAAAGTTTGCCTGAAGGAGTATCAATCGCGGGTCTCGGCTGGGGGCCCGTGCAGCTTCGGATCCGGAGCCACGCCTGTCGTCGGAGGGAATACCTTTAATTTAAAATACACCCGGAATAACGAACGGAACCGGATCGTGCTCCCCTTCAGCTTCGCCTGGCCGGTGAGTCGCTGCAGCGGGAGGGGTGTGCCACGGTGCTGCGCGTGGAAACCTGCGGCTCTCTTGGGCTCAGAGAATGGGGGACTTGCGCAGGCCCTGTGGGAGCCGGCTTCTGGGGCAAAGAGGCAGGGGACCCCTCACCAAAGCCGGTTAGTCCCTTGCAAATCAGAGGCAGGTCTAGGTGGGTCGGGGTGCAAGGACCTCTGCACTTTACAGCACCAATAAGAGTTATGAGGTCAGAAGTTCACTCTTCTCCCCCTCCCCCGGCCGGTTAAGGCTTGTGCAGCAGCCAAAAAATTGGCAGGATGGGGGCTGTCCAGTGATCCCATGTGCGAAGTGTGTGTCATGCCTGGCTCCCTGCCCTGAGAGTACTGGGGGAAGCTGCCTGCTTTCCCCAAGGAGAATCTCGTTGCAGGCCTTGGTGTTGATGGAAGCTGCCACTGCTGGTTGCAGACTAGCTGCCAGCTTCCCAGAGAATCTTGTTACCGGGCTTCCAGGAGTTTGCAGGCACCAGAAGCTACCTGGGCTAAACGTTTCACCTTGATGCATTAGTCTCTCTTCTTCCCCCCCCCCCCCCCGCAAAAAAACCCCGGTGGGCTGGCTAACTGGCTCCATGTTCCTCTGTTCCCAGCACCCCTCCCTCCCCCAACAGCTGTGTTTGCAAACTCAGTGGCAGGGCAGAGACCATAAGGAGGTGGGGCCCAAGGCCATGTGCTTTGCTAGAACTGTGCTTAGACATTTGGCAAAGCCTCAGTGCAGAGAGTGGGGAGGGGGCTGTGGGAGCAGCCTTCCCTTTAACATGTGCATGGCAGCACCAGCAGAAGTGGGTTTGACTACAACAGCGTTGGCTATGACCAGGAAGCATCAATTCAGTCCTGGCTTCAGTTCTCCTAGTATTTCCCAGAGCTCCCGATCCTCCCCCACAACATGCTATGAAACTTGAGGGGGGGGAAGCTGTGTGTGAAAATACCTACTGGCACCCTGCTCCAGACAGTTCCAGCTGAGTTTAAGCCCTGGATACAGTCAGTTCTCCAAATGGTCATTGTACTGCTGCTCAGTGAGAACAGTCACCCCTTCTCTTGCTGTGTACCTGTTAGGGTCACCTTAACTGGCTAAGATTTTCAAAGCTGGGCGCCTACCTTTAGGCTCCCTCCAATAAACTCTAGATCACTTTCCCTTTCCCCCAGGGGTGTGGGTAAGCGTGACTGGGTGACTCCTTGCTCAGTATTGAAAGTCAGGCCACTCTATCCAGGAGCTTTAATATGGCTTCAGGAGTCTGACCTTGGGCACCTCGTTGCAAGGGAAGAAAGTAAAGTGCTCTTAACTGCATGCAGGAAGAGGCGGGAACATTAACTTCCCATGCTCATCCTCTTCCACTGTTAGGAGGCTGAAGAGTTTGTCAGCTTTGCACCCCCTCCAAGCTTCTGCCTGGGATGAGAACCAAAGGAGTCCCTGGATAACCATCTCAATCCCACCCCCTTTTCCCCTCCCCTTCCCACCCTTCAGTTGTAGTGAAAGCACTGATTGGAAGTAGGCAGCCAGCCATGTGTTCTGAAATTGGTCTGTGCTGCCTCCTACCTGCCTTGAGTGTCAGGTTGGGATTTTTTTTCTCCCCAAGAATTGAAGGCTGCAGGGGCAGGAAGCTGACCTCAGGCCCATGTTTTGAAGCATTACCAAGTAAAATTGCATAGCTTGCATGACTTTTCTGTGTTGGAAATGTGAGCCCTGCTTAAAAAAAGAGTAAGACTTCTCATTTCAAATATGCCATCAAAGGTATATAAAGGGTTTTGTAAAAATCTCTGGTATTTGAAGTAGTGCCAGTGGCCATAGTGCTGTTGCTCTGGGCTCTTGAGGAACCAGCCTTTGTGAAAATGTCTACAGTGGTTTTATTTTGCCTTAAAAAAACCCCTCAAGTATGTTGAATTTTTAAGATCTTTGGTAACTTGTTCATAGCAGTGCAAACATTGAGGGCATTTTAAAATAAAAAGAAATCTTAACTACATGTATTAGCTGGTCTCCACTTAGTGAAAGAATTGCTTCCATTGTTCTGTTAGCTGGATCTAATCAAGCCCTGGAATCCCAGGAGGGTAGAAAACCTTTGCACCATCTCCTCTCAAGTCTTTTGGATGGAGTGATGTTAAAAGTGCTGACTCTGCTAAACTCTGAAGTCCTGTGGCACTTTAAAGACTTAACAGATTTATTTGTGCATAAGCTTTCGTGGGCAAAAACTCATTTTGTCAGATGCTAAACTCAGTAATTTGACCACCTACTTGCTCACTTATCTAACCTTCTTTCCCTTCCATGGGAAATGAGATCGTTAAAGCATTTGAACAAAGGAATACTTGGTGTGGCAAAGCTCTTGTTTGGACTATAAATAGTTTGTGTACCTGTTTCAGACACCCTCAACTTTCTAAAACCTATGAACAGAATATTGAATCACTTTTAATGTGGTGCTAATGTTACTCTGAAATGGAAACGTTAGTCCTATTTAATTACCGCAATGAAGCTTACTTTAAACAAAAGTTTGACTTGTGACAATTTGTCAGATACACATTTGACTTGTATACACTACATTGAGAATTCCACTGAAGGGTAACAGGAGGCAGAGTCAGTGTTAATCATATTGGCAATTCATAGCAGCCTCTGAATATGCATCAGTTCTGTTATCTTTGTTTGAGGAAGGGCTTTTCTTGGACATTCCTGCTTTAGTGAGTACCATCAGGAAGCCTTGTTGCCTTGACTACACTTTTGATGTCTTTTTTTTCCCATGCCAAACTGCTTCCCTGTGCCTTGTGATGAAAATAGTTTTCAGATGTTTTTAGATCTGTAAAGATTTTTATGCACCAGGCAAGGTGTTTAAAAAAAAAAAAAAAAAGTTTGCTCTGATCACTTTAAGTGACTCTGTTCCTAAACTAATGTAGGTTTAAAGTGCTGGGACTTGCCTTCTCAGTACATTGCAGAATTTGCTGGCTGTGTGGGTTTCGAGTAATGGGTGTGGAGATGGTGGGCTGTAAACTCATTCAAGTGATTGGAGGCGTGAATAAGTTGCTAGGCAACAGGGCAACTGACCAGCAGGAAGGAAATAGTGTACATCCAGAAAGCAGCACCTGCAGCAGTAAGCAAAGGAATGCAGCAAATAGCTATTTCTCTTTAAAAAGACAACTTGTGCTTTAGCTAAAGGGGCAAATCATTTTAAGGTATCGGCAACTTTCTTTATAACTTTGATGGATGTACAAACCTATTGGAAAGTTTCAAAACTAACTTCCATGTTCCTTGCGTTAAGATTGTCTTTGGAGGTGGTTGAGCATAATTTCGCTGTTATAAAACACTCAAACCCCAAAGATTAATTTAGAATCCGTTTTAAGAATGGCATTTTCAAAAATGGCCTGCAAAAAATCTTATGGCATCTTACACTGTAAAGGGGCCCTACATTCCTTCAGCAGAAAGTTCAGCACTAACTTTGTATTTATGCAAAGATACCTTGGGTTCATTGAGGCAGGTCAAAGCTGGCAGCCTCTATAGTGTACGTAGCTCCGATTTCAAATTGCTTGTTTATCCTAAAAAAGAGAAACAAACTGTTATCCTTATTTAATGTTGGCACAGTTGTGTCAAGGCACCAAGAGTCTGAGGTGCAAAAACCTCTAAACTGCTTCACTGCAAGACTTAAACAGTTTTGGTGTTCCTATATTTTGCTGTGGGGCTAAGAAAGCACTATCAACTTTGGAAGAAGCTTTCTGGACTGGCATTACCTATTTTCTTCCAGTAGCCACCAGTCAAAAACAGACCCTGTTTTCCTTGTGGTTATAACCTTTTTTCTTCTATTTTACAAGACCCTTCCAAAGCATTAATTTGTGCCCAGTGTAATGTAATAGTGTTTCTCTCAACTGATCAAATGTTATCAGACTTATCATTCAGTCAATATCATATTTATACCAGTAGTTCAGAAATCATGACCAGACTTTTTTCTCCTCCAATTAACTTCTTAAAACTGGCAGTAGCAGACTCCAAATGAGATTAAAGCTAAGGTTGCCAGGTAAGATGTTCAATCAATCTAGGAAATTGTATGGGAAGGACAGAACAGACATAACATCAGCATCTCTAATTTTAGGTAGTACCCCACATCCAGGGAAGAAGAGACTAACATTGGAACGTGTGTGCAACTTGAATTAGTAAACAATACTTCCCCCTTCTCTCCCCCTCCCCCCCTTGGGGTCCAATAGTTTGAATGTGGATTGTTCTCCTAAATGGAGTGTGTATTAAATGATATACTGGCATCCAAATTTAAACTTTCCTAGGGATGCAAAGGAGTGATGTGTTTGAAAGGTGCTTCTTGCAGTCTTAATTTATCCTTTCTTGAGGAACTGTGTTCCAATCCCGTTTTAGATTTCACACCTTCAGGGTGAATCCATTCTATTACACTACCAATAGCCATAATCTAAGTCAGTCAGTCCTCTTCCCTGCTCTCTCTTCTTCCCCCCCCCCCCCCAATTTAATCCAGAACTAACTAAAAGCATCTGCACACACAAAATAAAGGCCTGATACAGCTGACTTCAATAGGAACTGAATGGGGCTCTCCTTAAAGCTTATATGCAAGCTTTTCTTAGATATGCAGTTGGTACTGTCATCTTGTAACCTGTCTAGCTGGAAGTCTGAATTTGTATTGCGTAAGACTGGATCCCTTTTTGGGGTAGCTTTCCTCAAGTTAATTAGAACCTTATGTCCCTTTATTTCATTATGGATTGAAGACTAAAGTGTAAGGAAACACATTCTTGGCTATTAAAACTGATGGTGCAGTTCATTACTGCTGCTCTTTTGTTTGTAGACTAGAGATTAGTTTTTAATAACTAGATGCGGTTTTCCCAAGCTGTCCAGCAGTCTAAAAGTCCTACAGCACCTGTAGACCTCAGCTGCGTTTCTTTAATAGACTTAAACCAAACTGGGACTAGGAATGGTCTTAAAACCTGAATTCACACTTAGTATAGAATCTCTGGCATAGAGGGCTTTTCAGTAAATGCCACTTGAACCAGTAACCTGAATGCCTTATAGATGGGGGGAGGGGGGGGGACAGAGAGTGAATGTCAAAAGAAAACAGAGTGGTGTTAATGTCTTGTTACTGCATGGACCTCATGATTGTGGTCACCGTTCCACAGCATCAATTACGTTCATTACCGTTGTAGTATGCCACAGAAACTGTAAAATGTGGAGCGAGGTGGTTAAAGTGGTTTGTAAATAATCAAACATTGAGTCCTTTACCAGCTCAGCCCAGTTTTTATGCACTTGGGTAATAAGTAGAAAGGCCTCTTGTTCAGGCTTGCTCTGTGTGAACCTGACTGTTTTGCTTGGCTAGCTACTAGGTATTTTCTCTATTAACCTTGCCACCCTTTTGTAACTGGTGCATTTAATTATCACGGGGATGCTTTAAACAGGTAGTCGGACAAGAATAGTGGGTTATCTTATTGAGCAGGGCTTAAAGTGACCATTGACATCCTGGCCCACTTACTGGCCTTTTTGATGACCAGTGGGAGCTTTGTGGGAGGGAACCTCTCTGTAATCAGATGAAGCTCTGATTAAAATGCTGTTGTAATATTCTGCACCCTGCAGCTGAGACGCCTATTAGAACTGGCCCCCACACCAAGCTGAAGTCTGTTAAAATCGAGATGCTATAGTTTTTTAAATCTTTTCCTGGCACATTGTTTGGTTGTGCATTCTAGTGCTGTGATTAGAATACATTGTAGTCCGGCCACCCAGACGGAGGCATTGACTGCTAATATTAACCAAGAACAATAGCGTGGCCATACTGACTGCAGTGAGGATTACAGGACATAATGGGGCCTATCCAAAAATAATGCTCATACAGGACAAGCAACAGGAAGCAGCAGTAGACTCAGCAGAGCTCGGCTCCCAGACAAACCATGGACTGACTTTACACAATGGCAACTTCAGCACATTATGTATTCACAGGATATTCATTATTCCAGTAGGCTTGCCAGATCAGAGATCGGCCTGGCTTATTGGCTGCAGCACACAGAGTTTGGACAGTGGCAATTTTGTGTCCTTCATCATTTGGCAGGAGGGGGGTACAGCTGTATCGCAGAAGTTCTTGACTGGTTTGGCTTGTGCTCTGAGAGAGGCTCCTGGCAGCTGGTCAGGTAGCTCTGTGTGCCTGGGCCACCTTTAACATGGCAATGAAGTGTTTACCTTTGTCGGCAGAGCCGAGAGAGTGCAAAAAGTTGCACTATCAAGAGTTCAGTCTGTTGATCATATGGTTGGGATTGGGCCTCAGCGATGCTGTGAAGTCTGCTAATATGGCCTTTGAAGTTTTCGAAGGCCATGGCCTATAGGAGGCGAGGTTACTGCCTGGATGAACAAAACCTGAGTGGTGTGCAGTGCTGTCTTGGGTACACACAGGGGAGCACTTGCAGGGTTATGTTTTATGTAGGGAGGCCCAGTGAGAGCTGGCCAGCTTCATTGTTCTCAGCAAAGGGCGAAGGTGTCTCCTCTCCCTTCTCCTGCCGCAGGTGCTATCCAGGGAAGTGTGGCACACCAGGAATCTTCAGCTTTGAAGAGCTGCTTTGTCTGCAGATGGAACGGAGCCAAAAGGATGGCCCTGATGGGATCTGGCATTTACGTGGTGTCATCTTGACTTCGTCATCCTGTGATGATGCGGCACCGCAGCAGGAACCATGCTGAATATTCGGAGGAAGTGGTATTGTGGCGAGCTCTAAATCTGTTCTGGGCTCTGTCCATCTTGCACTTCCCCCACCCCCCCATCCCCTGTTCCTCATTCGGTCTTCCCCGCTTCCCTGCCACGCCCCATCGAGCTGGTGGGCGGGGTTGCCACATCTCTCAGCTCACTGTCTCCTGTTCCAGCGTGGAGTGTGTAGTGACTGGCACGCTGCCTGAGACCCAGGCTGAGCGAGAGTGGAGATGCAAGTTAGGCTTGTCTCCACATGTGGCTTTCAGGGCACAGGTTGAGCATTGCTGTGGTTAACCTGATTTCCCTGTTTGACAGAAGGGAAGCATGTACAAAACAGGGACTTCCCGCTGCTCTTGGCTTAGCATGCGAAACCCTGAATCAGCAGGTGTCTTGGGTGGTTAAACTCCTCTAGGACAGGCGTCGCAACCCCAACAGGGTGAAAATCCCTTCACAAATGTCAATGAAATTCCTCTGCTGCTTTGTCCTGTTGGATCGCTATTCACCATGCCAAGACCTCAAAGGGTCCAACTACCTTTTTTTGGAAGGGAGAGGAGATTTTAAAGGAACTTGCTTCCTTCTCCCCTTCCAGAGAATGCTCAGCACCTGCCTTCTGAAAATCTGGCCTCTAAGGTGTCTCTTTAGGCCCCAGAAATTCAGTCTTCTGTGAAAACATTGACACCCATTTAAGATTTCTCTGCTTTTTAAAAAACCCTCCTGGATTATGCATACATTCTGGAGGTGACTTAATAAAGCACCAAATAATCTGGAAAGCAGCAGCATTCTCCTGTCTCATCCTCACAAGGGACCACTAATGGCAGATTTAAAGGGTCATGAAAGCTCTTCGTGGATTCTGTCATCTGTGGATCAGGAATAACTATGGTGGTGTCGGCTTAGCACTGCTCTGCGGTTCCCAAGACTCTTTGGTTTCACATGTATTTAGTGCTACCTAGCATAAGGACAGCTATTTTAACTGTCTCATAGCTTTGGCAAACATGTTCAGATGGACTACGATGGTGTATGTGTAACATTTTCTTGGTTTTGGATTAAACCATGAAAGTGCGAATATTCTGAAAACGAGTGGTTTGAAGTTCCTTTCAAGTCAGTTTGGGTCTCCTTGCTAGGATCTTTGCCTTCTGGTCATGATCAGATTTACAGTGGCTAATTGGGTGTGACTCCATCATAGTTCACTCTGATTTGCTGCTTGGTTCCTTGCTTTGATGGAATAAGGTGCATGATGTGGAATTTTTGTGTCTGGACGTATATTTATTCAAAGATGTGCAGAGGTCAGTTGTGGGCATGGGAAAAATTAAACCTCAATGCTCTGAGTAGTCATTCCAGAGATATCTTAACTGTTGATCTGTAAAGTGGGGATGATGGGTACCTTTTAAAAGCTAATATCTCAATGCTGCAGAGAAATTCCTTATTTTGGGATGGGGGGTTACTAACTTTTGAAAGTCTAATTGATAAACTTCCCTGAGCACAAATTTTTATGCTCTGCTAGGGAGGGCACAACAAAGTGGATGAAATGAGTGTTTTCGCCAATCATAAAATGTGGCTTTCTTTAAATATTTGCAAGTGTACGGTGTTCTTTTGTTTTTTGGGGGGGAGGTTTGCCCTGTTAAGTGTTTTTAAATGAAGCCCTGTGTTGTGTTGAGAAGTGGTTATACAGGTATGTGGCAACAGTAGCACTTTAAACAGGGATTCTGCCTTTCCTTTCCTCAAGGGTGGACTGTGTTGGTAAACAAGCCTAAGGATTAAGCAGGAGCTGTTGCTATGAGTTTAGAGTGAACATCTTCCAAAACAATTATGCAAGGCCAAAAGGAAAACATCCTTAACTTTATTAAAATAGTGCAAGTGGTTGTCATAACTTATTCTCAGCTGTATCATAATATTTTTGCAAGCCTGCTGTAACATGTCATGCTCTCTGTTTTGGGCTTGGTGGTATGGTAATTAAACTGAGGAGGAGAGGTGATGGTAGCCATGCCACAAGTGAAATGAAATGTACATTTAATTATGTCTCAGGAATTTCTACCCCTGACTTGTGTGGGAAAGCCTTCAAAGCCGTTTCAGAGCACTTCTTGCAGGGTTTCCTCAAGTTGACAGGCATGTCCCAGAATAGTAACGAATAATGTGTAACTTTATTGATGAAATGTTAACTGAAAATGGTGCGGGCTGAGGTATACTTTGCTTGGAAGACTGGGCACATGTCTTGGCTAGTCCAGCTTTGCTTGCTTTTTCAAAGCATTTTCCCACAGTTATCAGTGAACGAAATAGAATCTGACTCTGCTTTGAATATGAAACGTATTTAGGCTCGCTTCCAAGCTAGTGTCCATCACAAACGAGACTTTCATTCAAAGGCTGCATGCTGTGTCCAGTCGTGAGAAATTAGTTTGCTCTGACTTTTGAGGGGGAGGGGGGGAAAGGAAAGTAAGGAGAGGTTTTGAAGTCTGCCTGATTGCTTACAACTTGTAATTAATTTTTATAAATGAGGTTTATTTTTGGTAAAGCAGTATTTAGTAGCTATGTGACTCTTTACAAATGGATTGATATCTAGTGCTGGCATTGCAAATACCTGGGGGGGGAAACACAACTTGCACAAGATTGTAACTTGTGCCTTTTTCCCCACTTGTGCCTTTGTCCTCTCTGGAAAAAGTTTACAGAGACATCTAACTAAATAAAATATACTTTCCTTTTTTCTAAATACTTAGGGTTTTTTGAGCTAAAGTAGCATGACCATACTGGGAAATACCGGTTCAGACTAGAACAGAGCAAAAGAAAGGTGGGGAAAGGTCTAATGACTCCAGCTCCTGAGTCAGGTTTGAAGATAAAGGGTGATTAGCCCTCAAACCTGGCATACTTCCAGCGTGAAGCAGTCTCTTTGGTTAGTGGATGCTGCTGCTGATTCTTATGGGAATGCTAGAGACCTGACTGGATTAGTCTGTCTATAAATGTGACACAGGTGTATACTGCTTCTCCCACTTCCCTCATTCCTCCAAGTAGCACGATCCTAGACTTGCTTTACAGAGCCTCTCCCGCCCCACCCCCTTCCAAGATTCATCCGTTCTTGCCTTAGTTACCTGATACTTGTGAGAAGTGATGGTCTAGTGCAGACAAAGCTTTCAAAGGGTTGCTGAAAAGCAAAGTCCTCTAGAGGTTGCACTGCTGAGGGCAAGCAGAATAATCTTTTTGCAACGCCCCTTGCTTTCAGGCTGGGAAAAATGTTGATATCTAAAACAAAATACAAAGCAGAAGTCTTGGGACTCAAACTTCCTTCAAGCGGCTGATGGTGTCCTCCCCCTCTCTCCCCTGGTATGAGCAACTTTGCCAAAGGTGCTAAATTCTAACTTGCCGCGTAGTGTCAAAAGCTGTACTTCCTGGCTAAGCACATAAGATGCATTAACGATGACAAAGATGAGCAAACTGAGGTGAAAGGTCTCAAGTCAGACTGGATAAGGTGACTTAAGAGGATCATGTTTGTCTCAAGTATAATCTGTTGCCTATTTATGTTTTAAATGGATACAGTCTCAAGTGAGAGATGGGCAGGGGGGGTTGATTTCCCAGCAGATGCATATTAAAAGAAGTTTGCTTTTTTTAAAGACTGTCTATTTGAGGCACTAATACATATTTGTTTTGCAGCGATCCTATACGTTGCTTGTCGAGGCATGGGATTACAGCAATGACACTGCTAGTAAGTATTCAAAACTCCTCAGTCAGCTTGCTGCCGAAAGCTTTTATGTTCATAGGGCTAGTTTGTGACTGGGTTCTCCCACAAATTGAGAGGGTCTTGTAGTAGGGCTCTGCATGTGGTTCCAAAGCCCCTTTGCAGGAAGCAGGGAAGTCACACAATGGAGGCCTGTAGGGTCTCAGCCTGTAGGGTCTCAGCCTATAAGTGAGGATATGTGACAGTAAGGCCTAAATCTGTTCCAGGAAGGGGGAAAAGTCAGTGTCAATGAGGGGTATTAAATCCTCGACTGTCATCGGGGTTTAAATGACAAAGTCCGATAAGCACCCTTGAAAACTTGAACTCTAGGGTGCACATCACCTTATAAAAGCCACAATCAGACTTGACATTTAAAATCCTTTAGACAATGATTGAGAAGCTGGTGGTGGTACTTGCTGTTCTGGGGAGGGGATAGGGGGAGGTTATTTATCTAGGGATTTGTAGTCAGGGTCCGAGAAATATGTAGCAGACCTCACCTGATAAAGTTGGCTGAAACACAGGGGAATGTGATGTAGAAGTTCTTCCCCTGGAATGTCTCTGGTCAATTTCTTTGTCTTGGTGGTCCCTTTTGGCTTTATGCTAATCAGAGGAAGCTGGAAACCCCAATGGCCTGCAAGCTGTGCTGCTGATAGCTTGCTGTCACTGGGGTGTCTGTACCTATTAAGTTTTAATATTGATGGTACACAATTCCCACTAAACTTAGGAGTGAGGTTTGTGCCTCTTGCTGTTCCCTCTCTGGGTCCCTAAGACTCCCAGATGACAATGCAGGAACAAGCTGTAACTTTCAAAGTCATCCCATTGGTTCCACAAATTCAGGAGTTTACAAATAACACTCATGAAAACTGCCAATAAGGGACACCTGTGCTTTTTCTTCCCATCTGCTGTGACTGATGACACTGATAGAGCAGCATACATGATTTCAGGTGCTAGGATCACTGAGGGAACCTTTTGGTCTTGATTATGCAAACTTTATTCAAGAGGGGGGAAAAAAATCCATAGGTGCTGCTACCCTAGCGCTGTCAAATCGTAAACGGAAGAGGTCTGCATTTTCAAAATGAAGGCCTTGTTTACAGTCAGATCCAAGGGGTTTTTTTCCAGCCTGGGTCTCTGCCGTTTCTAGTATTAGAGCTCATCTTTTTTTCATGAAACAGCCTTTCCAAAGGTTCACAATGAGTCCTTTCTTTGCTCTAATCTTCTGGAAGCAAAATTGTCTTCAGACAAAACTGCCTCGTGTGGTTTTTTCTTCCCTCTGCAGTATTTTTGACCCAATGTGGACTTAGTCTTGCATATGTTTTTGATTAAACTCTCTTGATTGCTTCATCATTGTATACTTTTAAATGGGTCATCTAAGTGACCCTTCTGCACACACACTTCCACCTTGCAGACAGTAGAGGTGTCCATCTTGAAAGGAGATCCTTGTAGAATTTTAACAGGGAAAGATGTTTGGTTTTTAGAACAGCCTTAAATGATGGAAGTTCTGTGGGCTTCTAGAGCTGGTATTCTCAAACTTCATTGTGCTGCACCCCTGTTCAGACAACAAAAGTTATTACATGACCCCAGGAGGGAGGACTGATGCCTAAGCCCCATGGCCCTCAGCACAGGATCTAAATCTGAAACCCTAGGACTTCAGAGCCAGGCAGAGGCTCCTGTAATGTGGGGCTCAGGATTTGTCTTAGATTCTCTGGGATCTGGAGCCAAATGCCTGCCCTGACAACCCTATTAAAACGGGTCATGACACACTGTTTGGAAACTGCTGTTCTAGAGTGTTTCCTATCAAACCCTAATAGTTTAATCCCATTAAATTCTATTGGATATTTTTTAAAGGGCTGTCAAAAAAGTAGGGCATAGGATCAGTGTCCTGGACACTGCTCTAGTAGGGTTCCTTGTTTTAAGAACATGAGCCACCTGATGGATAGTTAGGCCTTTTAAAAAAAAAAAATCTGCAATTGACACCTCTTGTGTTCTCTACCAGCTGTTCCGCTGTATCTCTAATGCTTAAGATGGAGCCTTGGCCTCATGGGACATATCTGATGTGGCAATCAAAACCCTTTACTTGGCCTGGGCCAGCTGACTTCAGCTCAGCTGTGGGGCTGTTTCAGCTGTGGTGTGGATGTTCAGGCTCTAGGATCTTGTGAGGCGAGTGGGTCCCAGAATGTTTAGAGCCATGAAACTGCCCCACGGCCAGATTACCACAAGCCTGATTCAGCTGGCATGGGCCAGTCATGGGTTTTTAATTACAGTGTAAATGTACTCGTTGAGGTCTAAGGGAGTTTGACTTCGGTTTTCGTAGCTTTGTCCTTGGTTAGGCTCTGGCTCGCTACCACCTACTGTTGCTTCATCAGTGAAACAAATGGAGTATCCTGGAGTATGCCAAAGTGCTATTGTAGTTTCCTAGAATCAGTGGCACATGGGTTCAAGTCAAGCATAGGAGGTTTCAGCATAATGTAAATTAAACAATAGCCAGAGGGGGTCACCCTAAGGTTTTAAAAAGTGGCTAATCAGTTTGGGTGTCCAGAGACACCTTATGGTGCCTCACTTTTCTGAGGGTGGGTGCTCAGCAGTTTCTGAAAAATGAGCCCTTCCAAGGGATCAGGTTGGGTACCCAAAATTGCTTGTCTTGTTTGAAAATTGTGGCCTAAGGTGTTTTTAGAACTACCAAATAAAAAAAAAAAATCACGAATAGCTCAGCAGCTTGGCCAAACACTGCCAGTGCTCTGTTTAGAACAGACTACACGTTTTAATATCTTCAGAGGGCTTCTCTCTCCCGCCTCATCAATTGCCATTTGGTTAGTGTTTCCTTTATCAAAGCATGGGATTCCCAAGTCAGATGATGTCAAGGGAATTACGAAGATCACTTTCTCTAGGCTGGCAGGCTTCATTCTTCTGTGTGCTCATTGTTAACCTTAAACCATCTTTGGTGTGGACGGGGCCATGGCATTCTCCTGAAGCCTGTGCTGCCTGAATCTCCTGTGCAGGATTGGGGGAAAGCTGGGGGAAAAATACAAGGAAGAACATGGCATACTTAAGCCAAGGCATTTTCATCTTCTGAGTGAGCAGGCTTACATAGGCCTCCGTGAGCTCGCATCAGGCATTACGTGAGCAGTGAGATTTGGGTGACCGACACCAAGAAAAATACTTATGGATAACCAAAGAAGCCCAACCCCAATCACCTTTATTTCATGATAAAATTCAGTGCCCTAAACCCAAAACCCTTTGCCTTCATGGGAGTGTGGGTGTGGAGTTCAGCAGGCTGTCGATACAGGCCTAAAGGACTAAGCAGCTTGAGTAAAATATGGCAGAGCTTGCTATCTGTGCAACAAATACATGCTTACAGATGAGCTGGGGGAGGGTAACCAGGTGGAGGCCCAAAGAGCAGAGCTCTGTACATTTTCTGAAGGAAACATGGTTTTCTGTTGCCATGGAGTGAAATGGGTGAGTGTGTGAAGCAACAATTTTAGGCAAAAAACTTGGCTTCGGAAGTACCCTTCGTTAATTTTACTGTATCACCATCTACCTCTCCATTGAGCACTTCCCGTGAGAGGACAGGACTGGGCAGAGCTGTGCCACAGACTCATTGCATGCCCTTGCCAAAGTCACTTACACTCATACTTAAGTACCCTGTTGAATCATGGGCTATCTCCATCTGAGCTATCCCATTGAAGACCAACAGATATGCATGTGCTCAAGTACCATGCTGAACTGGAGACATTAATTTTACAGAAACAAGTTCACACCAAAGTATACCTTTATACTAACAGAATTGCAGTCCAGCTACAGGATTGCACTGATGGGACTGTATTAGTTCACAATCAGTAAAGTTAAAGCAATACAAAAGCAGTTCCAAGTCTTTGGGTGCTTAAGTCACTCTTGAGAATGGGATTTAGGCTTCTAAATCACTTAAGCACATGTGAAAATTTTACCCTATGTCTATGCTAAATGGAGGTGTGGCAGGCACTATTAAAATTAGTCATAGTTCTGAAAAATTAGTTGAAAGGAAAACATTCTAAAATGGGGGAAGTCACAAGGTAAATAAGATGCTACTGTTAACTCTCTAAACTGTAAAAATGCAACAGACATGGGAGTCCTGAACCCAAGAATACCATGATATTTAAACACAGATTAACATGCTTTTCTAGTGTATAGCAAATACTTTGACTTATTTGATTCGCTTGGGCTAGAGATGAATTGCTAAATTTTGCACAGCTCTGAATAAGCGTTTTGTTTGGAAGTTCCATGTGAAAGCTAAAAATGGCTCTCATGAACATATTTAAAAGAAATTTAGAAAATAATCCATGTGTTGTCTTTGCTTTCTGAAACCGTTTTATTGGCCTTCAAGTGTGCTGTATGTCAGTCACAAACTATGTAAATGTTAATTCATTTTAATTAACACTTAAATGTGGTGTCCTTTAGATAAAGCATTTAAACAAATTGCTAACAAAGTGCCTTTTGAGCTAGAATTTTTCGGACTCTGGATTATATTCCCATATAGAGAAGTCTGGCCTGGTACTTTATTTTTGTTTTCAGACTGGGTTTGCAAGGGTATTTTGTCTGTTTTATGATTAACTTTCACTCTGCAGTCAAGTACTGCTAGCTGCAAGTCATAAGGCAGTGTCAGATCATTGAACTCACAAGACTGGACTACAAAGTGAAATACCACAGATATATACAATGTTCCATGCTCATGTGAAATTATTTCAGGCTGTAATTAGACAGTTGTAGGTTTAGAAAAGCCAGAATTTTACTTGAACTAATTGTAGAGTACAAAGTGTTTTTTTTTAAACTTTATGAAATGCTCTTTAAGGGGAATTGGAGGAATCTACACTACTCATATAAAGCAATTTATTTGCCCAGATCTTTGTTAGCTCTTTAGATGTTGCTGACATTAGCCTAAATGTCACAGTATTTCCTGGCCAAAACTGAGTGAGATTACTTATGCCAAATATCACTTGTTTTCACCTATAGAAAACTTATATACCTGGCTTCCAGAAGCCTGCAAATCTTTGGCATGCATCTGTTCAGTTTGAAAGATTACCTTGTTATAGCATTATGGCCTGTATAAAACACTACAATACTCATTGACCAAGCAGAGCAAAGTGCAGGGTGCACCAGGCTTAGATGCTTATCCCTGTTACAGATAAGAGTCAATGGAGTCCCATTTTTTTTTTCTCCTCCATTTGCTAATCTTATGGATCTTACTGGGATTCTTAAGGATGCCCTATGCAGATAGGCCAGCATTGGCCTAACTGTTCTCTCAGACTTGAGACTGGTTTCTGATCAGTACACTTCAGTTAATGGCACAGAGTTGGGACACCTTTTCCTTAATTTTGTACATAGCTAAAACCAGCATACAGCAGTCTCCTCAAATCCTGTTTGTGAGACGAGACTGACTTCCATCCAGGTCAAGTGACGGAGGGAGCATTAACCTCCCCTTCCCTTCTGGCTTCTAGATCCTGACAGCATTATCGAAAAGGCATCCCACTCGGGTATGATCAATCCAAGCCGCCAGTGGCAGACTTTGAAACACAACGCGGGCATTGCCCATTTTGAGTACCAGATCCGCGTGACTTGCGATGAGCATTACTATGGCTTTGGCTGCAACAAGTTTTGTCGACCAAGAGATGACTTCTTCGGCCACCATACCTGTGATCAGAATGGCAACAAAACTTGTCTAGAGGGCTGGATGGGGCCAGAATGCAGCAAAGGTTTGTAACTAATTTTGAGTGCTATACTGAAAATGGTCTGAGTTCAGGGGACATAGAGCACTTTGGTTGCTAATGTAGCCCGGTTCCTAGGGGAGAACCATCCACACCCCACCCCTCACTGGTGTCTTTATTGGTAGCCTTGGCAGAGAGGCCAAAGAATGACTGGACAAGAGCCAATCTATCCAGTTCAGCGTTAAAATAGATTGACTGGTCAGTGAATCGCTGCTGCTGCCGCCCATCTACCAGTTATATAGATACTGGATTTTATTCTGTGAGGCTTTCTATTTAGTGGGTAGAATTTTCAAAAGTGTCTAATTACTTGTGAAAACTTTATCTAGCATCTCCTCTGAGCCCACATCAAGTCAAGAAGCACTGGAATATTAGCAGGTGTACTCTTCTATTGAGTAACTTTGGCTACCCACATAATGGCCGGGGGGAGGTGGGGGAAGGGAGGAGGAGGAGGAGAGCTGGCCTCATTTGAAGCCAGTGGGAGTTTTGCCACTGACCTTAATGGGGCCAGGATTTCTATTGTGGGGCAGAATGTCTTGTGGTGCTTCAAAGCAAGAAGGAAGACAAGACCTGTGCAGAACCTGAATGGGCAAATAAACTCAGCAGCGCAGTTCCAGACTGTTGCCTACATGAGCAGGCCTTGCTGAGAACGTTTTGTATGCTTTAACAGGTGTTTAATAGGAAAAATGCAGAACCCTGAGCTGGAAGAATGGATTGTCAGCAAAAGGGGTTGATAAACATATAGTTTCAATTTAGAGTCCTTGAAATGGTGTGTGCACAGGTATGGGAGAGAACATCTGGTTATTTTACTAAGCCAATTTGCACTGCATTTCTTGCAAGGTGAGGGAAGGGCTTACCTTCCAATGCAGAAAGAGAATTTCTTGCAGAATGTGGCATATAAGTTTATTAGGCACAATAGCTTCTTTGGGGTTGACACAAGTTCTTAAAACAACATCCTGTGTGATCCCAATTTACAGTTAGCTCCCTTGATGAATTTGCTGTCATAAGGCACGACCTATCTTTCCAGTAGAGTTGACAGAAGAGACCTGTTAAACCTGGCTTTGGTAGGATTACAGTGCTAGCTAAAGATTAAAATATTCCCATGCATGTGAGGATGTGGGAAATGGACAGCATACGGATTGATGCTATTCTCTTCTTGTACCTCTTTTGCAGCTATTTGTCGTCAGGGATGTAGTCCCAAGCATGGTTCCTGCAAAATTCCAGGAGAATGCAGGTAAATAAAATGACTTTGCTAACAAATTTGTAACAACTGATGCTGTGAAAGCTGGCCAGAGGGAAAAGTTGAGCTGACCAGGTATTTCAGGCAAGGGCATCTTTCTCAGGCCAGTGGCACTGAATGAGTTATAACTGCATTTGAGACATAAAAAGTAAATGGCAGCATTTATGAATTGAAAGGGACAAAAGGAAGTTGTGGCAAATGCTTCCTAATGAGCAGTAACTAATTGCGTCTGTAGGAATTGGTGCAACTTGTCTGTCTTAAATGAACTGCTGATTATAGGCTTTTCTGCCAGCAGTTTTTTAAATACAGCATTGCTTTTCTTCCTTACTCTCCCACCCCCTGCCCCGCTTCTCCCATCAATAGGCAAAAGTCAAGCATTCTTTAGAATGGGATTAGTAAAATCTCTTGGTTCTCTTGCTTTTCTGAGCCAGGCTCTGAGTGCTGAGAGGTTAATAGCGGGGATGGAATCTTGTCAGCAGACATCGATGAGTGCAGAATTTTGTTGTGCTTTGAAGTCGATTCCGGTCTGGGTAGGAGACAATGAAAAGCAGAGCTTAGACATAACTGAGCAATTTAACAAATTTTTGGAATGTCTTGAATTATTTTTGTATTAACAAGAGAGAAGTTTATTCCCTGATCAGTGCAGAGTATTGACTATTTTAATGTTGACATTAGTTACACAAACTGTATTTAGAAGTTTGGTTTCGCTGTTGATGGTGGCTATTTAGCAAGGGAATAAGTAGTTGTGGTCTTATGTATGAAGTAATTTGGTCCAGTCAGAGCATGTATGATACTGCTGCATGGACATGGCTAAGAATGAACACTGGCAAAATACAGAAGAGGTTGACAGGCGCAGTTTTCATCCTAGGGGTTCAGAAAGCACATGCAATAAACAAAACAATGCTGATGATGTGTTGCTTTTACCTTGTCTGGCTTTTGTGGGGCACTGGGGAGAGGCAAAAGAAATGATTCCGGTGGTTCTGATGTTTAACAGCATTCGTGTAAGCCAGCTCCAAAATCCCAAATCAGGATCTTTAATTGAAGAGCCCGTTGGTGTAAATCTGACCAAAAGTATCCCTGGTCATTTAGAAATGGGCCAGATGCACACAGATACATACTGCTGGCATTGGAATAAACAGGCCATGTAATGGTTGCTGACTCCTCACTAGAAGAGGCATTGTCTCCTGATTTTTAGGTCTTTCTAAGTCTCACCTCCCTGCTCACTGCCCAGACATGCACTAGTGCTCTTATTTATTTAAGGTGTAGCTTTCCCACACTTCATTTGCATAGTCTTAAAATAATGCTGTCCTTCTAGTGCTCTCAGAACTCCTGCTTGCCAAGTGAGACTCTTATCTTTTCAAGTGAACACAAATAAGATTTGTTTTGTTTTTTTCCCCCCCTCTGAAGTTTTGATGAGTCCTATAATCTGTATGTCCTAAATGCAACAGTTTTATAATCCCCAGAGGCTTCTCTGGGGTCTGGACAGATGACTTGCAAACACTTAAAATATCCCTCCCTCCCCCTCTTTAGGAGTCAATCCTTTCAACACAGAACTGCCGGCAAACCCAAACTTATGAATCATTATACAAGCAAAAGCACTTCATGTTTCTCATGAGAAACTGCTCACTGCATATTCTTAAATGGGAATAACTTAATGAATTTCTCTTCTGGAATTAATAGAAGATTCCTGAAGCCCTTTTCTAGCTGTCTTTGTTGGCTTTGGAATGGAAGCCGGATCTCAAATTTCTTTTAACTAAATCAAAAGTCAAGATTTTAAATGATTTACTTCTGCAATTTCCCAGAAGGGAGTGAAAGAGTCTAAAGGATACAAATGTTTATAAAACTAAGGTGCTATCTTGCAAATATTTAAAGTTGCATGTGTGTGAGGAGTAGGTTCAGATCTTAACTTTGCTGCTCTTGCACCTTTCTCCCTTCCTGTAAATGGGAAGATTTTTTTTCATGAGTTGCTGGGGAAAGTCCTCCTTCACCCCCAATTTTGGTTGCTTTGCACACAAAGAAAATACTGCAAGTTGGACTAATGCTTATTTGTCATACACATAAAAACCTCAGGTGGTTCACCTGCACTTTGAACAGACAGCTGTTGAAATAGCTATGGAAAAAACCAGGAAGACTTTTAGAAGGGGGAGTTGAAGTTACAATTAGCTATGGGTGATGAGCCATCAGATAGAGCCCTCTAGCTTTTCCCACGAGATGGATTTACTGGTCAGAACAGCTTTTTTTTTTTTAAATTGAAAGCCTACCTGATTGCTGCACTAGGTTTATTTTCATAATTTAGTGATGGCTTAGTGAATAATGGTTGTTGCTAATCATTTACTGCAAGGGCCTATCTATGAAATAAATACATTACTTTTGTAGACCCTTGACTTCACATTAAAAGTCTGATTTAAGTGTATTCACATTTAAAGGGAACTGTAACACAGGAATTTTTCTTTTGCACAGGAAATACTTTTCTACTTTTTTAAAAATCAAGCTAATCTCTGTAGTTTGGTAAAGATTAGTAGTAATTGTTTAGTTTATATTTCTGTAATCTAGATAAACTAGTTTAGAGGCAGCTGCAGAGCGATCCCAAAAAACCTCCTTTTCCAAGTATTTCAGAGCTAGTGTTTACACTATTTAAAAAAAAAAAAATCTAGCCAAACACTAAATGATGGGAATTCTAAAAATAGCCCATCACCCTGCATGTTACGCAACTTCTATAAAAGGTTTCTACTACAGACTACAGGTAACTTCCTATATGGTTGAGATTACTTGGTTAGTGCTTTGACTGCCTTGCAGTGGGCTCTGAGATGGTGTTTATGGCTATTTGTTTCCTCCTGCATGCGGTATAGCTCGAATGCCTGGAACCTCATATTCCCAAGGCTCTCCAGATCACCATTGTCTCTCCTGACTTTTTTTAATGTATAATCCATTCTGTCAAAGTCCAGAGATTGATTTGTTGTGCACACCCACCCTCTTTGCCTCTGTATGAGCCTCCAAATAGAGTAGTATTGTGATGGATGGCCCCATGCTGCTTCTCCCAGAACAGTTATTCTTTTGTGAGCAGACGGCTTTAGAGACCTTGGCAAAATGGCTAAAATGTTTGTTTACAAGAAACCATGAAACAAACCTTGAATGGCTCTCTCCCACCCCCTTAGCCCCCCTTTCCCAGTCTCTCTCAAAACCTTGGAGTTCTGTGGTTGCTTGTACTCTCCAAGTAATTTCAAGTTTTGTTTTCCCTGCTCTGTTTTTATTAAGGTGTCAGTATGGATGGCAAGGCCAGTACTGTGATAAGTGCATTCCGCACCCAGGATGTGTCCATGGCACTTGCATTGAACCATGGCAATGCCTCTGTGAAACCAACTGGGGTGGTCAGCTCTGTGATAAAGGTATGCTAATCTTGTAGATAGCCAAGTGTAAAAACTTGAATTTTAATGCTGAGGGACTTATTGTCGAGAGAAAGCATCCAGAAACTTGGTGGGTTTTTTGTCCTTTTGTGTTTCTGCCAAGCATGGGAGGTTAGCTTTAATGCACACTTACTTTCTGATATCCTGTCCCACTTTTGTGCGTAGATACATTCTATAAAGTATCTAGAGTAATGGCAAAGTGTCTCGTTTAAGCTTTGTATTCTGGTGGTCGTCATCTTACAGATCTTAACTACTGTGGGACTCACCCGCCTTGTTTGAATGGTGGTACCTGCAGCAACACCGGGCCTGACAAATATCAGTGTTCCTGCCCCGAGGGCTACTCAGGGCAGAACTGTGAAATCGGTAAGTGCTTTGACGCGGCTGTGAACTGCAAGCTAGCATTTATCCATCCTTTTGCATTTAGAGGCTATTTTGCACCACTTATCTGGTTGAGCTCTTTAATACTGTTACTAATGTTGGCAAAAGAGATCTGAAGTTTGAGGCTCAGTTACTCCGTGGTGAATGACTGGTATCTCCTTAATCAGACTCAGTCTAACTTGTGTTGATTTCTGTAGCTGGCTTGTTAGGGAGTGCTGCAATTGGTAGGAGAGCAACTTGGCTTTAATTCAAGCAGAGATAAGTCATGGTATGTTGACCAGGTCAGCTTAGCATGAAAGCATTAAACAGGAAGGAGATGATCTGTGTAGAACCAAAGGGTGCTAATGAGAAGAAGATACAGTGGGGGGTCTTGTGATGGTGGTCCACACATGGTAATCTGTGAAGGGAGTGGCAAAGCTCTCTGGTAATGGGGACTGGTAATTGTATTGGGCTGTCCCAAAGCTGATGTGATTGTGTTTGCAGCGGAACACGCCTGCCTTTCCGATCCTTGTCACAATGGAGGAAGCTGCTTAGAAACCTCTACTGGATTTGAGTGTGTGTGCATGCCTGGCTGGGCTGGACCAACGTGCACTCTTAGTAAGTTACTCTTTAGGAATTTAAAAACCTCTTACTGCAGTAAGGTTTTCTTCCTAAACCATTACAAAACTTGCTCGCAGCCACTGCATTTGTCCAGGAAACAAACCTGTGTTTCATGAAGTTTGCTAATACCTCTTGCAATTTTTGCTTTGGTTTAATACCAGTTGTATTGCTGTTAGTGGGGCTTTTGGTTAATTCAGGGAAATAATTGGAACAAACTGTCTTGAGATGCACACTGCATGGTGTTTAAGACAACTAATTACTATTGCCAAAACTTTGCCTCTAAAGCCTACAATAAGTTCAATAGAACAGACCTAGCTTTCATTTACACTAGGCCTCTTCATGTGGCTCTGATGAAAATGAAAAGTATCTTCATCTAACTGAGAATAAGGCCAGAAACATCAGGGGAAGTGTGCTCTCCTCCCTCCTGGACAGATCACGGTGGCGGCTGCAGATGAATTCTATGAATGGGTTGCCATAGCTGTGGTACCTTGTAACAAAGCTAAGTTTCTCCCTCCCCTTCCTGCCCTTCATTTGCAGATATTGATGATTGTTCTCCAAATCCCTGTGGTCATGGAGGAACCTGCCAGGATCTTGTTGATGGGTTCAAGTGTATTTGCCCGCCCCAGTGGACTGGGAAAACGTGCCAGCTAGGTAAATATTGACTTGCTCTATTTTAGGCTTTTTTACAAAACTGCTACTGGAGAAACTGTGCGCTACTAGCAGCTCTGAGGCTATGAACACTTAGGCACGTGTTTTGACTGTAAGCCAGCGTCCATCTGACGACAACAGGCTTGCTCAGATGCTTAGTTCAGCCTGTGTAGACAGGTGTATTTGCAGAACTGGCCACGCTAAACTCAGAATGGCTTCCTTGGGTCACTTGATTATTGAGCATGCTGGTGATTGCAGAAGAAATTATCACATGTAGGCTAACAAAGCCTTTTGTAGGTATTTGCAGATACACCATAATTTTTGTCTGCCCCCTCCTCCTCTTCCCTCTGGCTTTGTGGGAAAGTTGCTACATCTCTTCTTGGTCCGGAGGAGTTGACACTGCAGGAGTTCACAGCTGGGTTCCAAAATGTGGATGATATCATGAAGAATGAGCCATCCACATTCTTTATGCAACAGCCTAATCCCAATGCTCCTCTGAAATGCTTGATTGAATCTCTGCCGTCTTTTTTGTTTTTCCTTTATTTTTTCAAGTTTTCCTAATAAGTAGCTGAATAACTGTCAATTAATTAGTGTAGCTAATATGCTGTAATTAGAGAGAAATCAAAAGGTACTTCAGAGACTAATGTTTGATTGCCTTTTATTCCACTTTAAGTCTCCCTAATCCACTCTGATGTTAGAAGCTCTTAAACTTTGAATTCCTGATTGTTATGAAAACAACTTAGATTTTGTTCCCCTTCCGACATTACCTGCAGCTCAACATTTTGTCTTTCAGATGCGAATGAATGTGAAGGCAAACCTTGTGTCAATGCCAACTCCTGCAGGAACCTGATTGGCAGCTACTATTGTGACTGCATTGCTGGCTGGAGTGGCCAGAATTGTGATATAAGTAAGTCTCTATGGACATTCAGCTTTTAGTAGATCAAGGAGCTCGATAGAAAAGTTACTGTACAGACCACTGAATTGAACTTGGCTTTAAACTTCAAGCAGTCAGTTCCTATAGCCAGTGATCCCTTCAGAAAGGGAGTAGCTTGTCTGGAATGAAAATACACAATTTTATCAAACTCATTAGTCTATAACATGGCTATAGTCTGATAAGGTAACTAAAACAATGATGTGAAGTTTCACTAACTGTACAACAATTATTGCTGACTGTCCCCACCCATTAGAGTAACCTTATCACAAGGAAGGCATGCAGGAAATTTGACAAGGTTTATCTAGCCAGAGTTTGAGACATTTGAACTCATATCTAGAGTAAATGTGGGCCGCCTTCTAAATGTGTGCTAATTTTATTGCAGATATTAATGATTGTCTTGGACAATGTCAGAATGGAGGATCCTGCCGGGTGAGTTGGTGGTTTTTTAGCTGGCCTATTAAATGTTGAAACCAGAGCAAATGATGCAGGAAAAGGACAGTGATGTACACAGCTGTATATCCACATGTTTACATAGGAGTTACTGGAGGGAAGCCACGTTGAGGATTTGGCTCAGTGTGGTGTGTGCATGTGCTTTTTTTGGGGGAGTAGGGCAGCGGGGCTACATAAATCTGTAATAAATGACACCTTTTTACAACTCTTTGCAGTAAACATGCACAGTAAATGTCTCTTCCACTTTAAATTTAGGCTTAATGTGTTATCCTGAGAAACATGTTCTTGCCATGTTTAATCTGCACTAAGGTTTTCTGTGATAGTGCTGCTTGTTAGAGGTGATATAGTTTGGGCCACTTTAAAAAAACCACTAAACTTAAGCTTGCATATTCTTCCGCAGGACTTGGTTAATGGCTATCGATGTATCTGTCCGCCTGGCTATGCAGGAGATCACTGTGAGAAAGATATCAATGAATGTGCAAGCAATCCTTGCTTGAATGGGGGACACTGTCAGGATGAAATAAATGGATTCCACTGTCTGTGTCCTGCTGGTTTCTCAGGAAACCTCTGTCAGGTGAGCCTGGCTGAAACAAAAGCCCTAGATAACGGGAGTTCCTACCAGCCCTTTCTCTGTCGGCACACACCAAATGCCTTGTATCCAGTGAACCATACTGTAGTCGTATAGCTGTCTGCCAAGGAAGTGCTTGTGAAAAATTCATGGCTGAAGATTCTTTTAAACAGATTGCAAGTGTTCGTGTGTCAAGTTTTGTTGCATGCTCACTGTTAACCTTCGGGGCTGCTTAGTATGAGTGCTGTCTGTTGGAATTGCTGCATGTATAACTGTACTCTGTGCATTATGTACAGTTAATAGAGGGAGCAGATAAAAAGGTCAGATTCCACAGTGTCTGCTGCCTGTTGCTCTGACAAGTAATAATACAACCTTTGTTTCACTGTCTCCCCACCCCCTTTCCCACCATTTACAGTTGGACATAGATTATTGTGAGCCCAATCCATGCCAGAACAGTGCCCAGTGTTTCAATCTTAACACTGATTACTTCTGTACCTGTCCTGAAGATTACGAGGGAAAGAACTGCTCACACCTGAAAGATCACTGTCGCACTACTCCTTGTGAAGGTATGTGATAACATGGGTGTGTATTCAAACACTTCCAATTCCTCTCCCAAAAGAAGGCTCAGCAGGCCAAATTCTGCCATGGAGTAAGTGGTTTGTAGTGACACTGAACTCAGTGAAGCTGTTCCTTGTATGCCAGAGCTGAATTTGGCACTGTATCAATTCTTGTATGAAAGATACATTCTTTAAAACCTCCTGTGAAGTTTACTTCCAGAGCTTAAGCGAAACATGGGTAGTAACTTGGAGAAGATAAGCCAGCCTGCTCAGTAACTTGATAGATGTGATTGAGCACTTCCTGTTGTTTTTCTGCAGTAATTGACAGCTGTACAGTGGCCGTGGCTTCTAACAGCACGCCTGAAGGGGTTCGTTATATTTCTTCAAATGTCTGTGGTCCCCACGGAAAGTGCAAGAGCCAAGCAGGTGGAAAATTCACCTGTGAATGCAACAAAGGCTTCACCGGCACCTACTGCCATGAAAGTAAGAGCTAAAACATGTGTGATCTGATCTTGAATCTGCCTTTCACAAATGACTCCTTCCCAGCCTCTGAGACCACAAAAGGTTTGGTCTACCACAGCGAATGCTGGAACTAGGCATGTTGGTCTGGGGTGAGGCAGTCTGGAATTCCCTGAACATTTGGGGAGGGTGGCTATAACAAACCCTCTAGCCTTGAAACATAGGCTTACGAAGTCTGAGGTGTTTAATAGCAGATTTCACCTTAAGATTTTATAGATTGCCTTTAATAGCTCTGTTCAAGGGTATGTTCCTTTAGAAAAATATTATTGGGGGAGCTTGTACTGGCTGTTTCAGTTACTACTTGTAACATTATCAGCAAATGATGGTGTTATAGAAAGTGGTGGGTGCAGTTTCCTCTGGGAAAGCTTAATTACATCGTCTCCAGTAATTGTACTTACTCAGTTTCTCCAATTTGTTCAGATATCAATGACTGTGAAAGCAATCCATGTAAAAACGGTGGCACTTGCATTGATGGCATCAACTCCTACAAGTGTATTTGTAGTGATGGATGGGAAGGAATTTACTGTGAAACAAGTAAGTTCAACTCTACTCCCACTGAAAGACTGGCAACCCTGAAGCAGAATTGGGGAAGAGACTCGGGACATGCTGTCTTTTTAATGTGCAGTGACCACCTACAGTCTGCAGGCATGACTTCCAATCCCACTGAAGTCAATGGGAAACCTTTCTTTGGGTTGGGGCTGTTAAAATGCTTTGGGAACTTTAGAGCTTCATTACACGCCTGCCTACTTCACAAGCATGAATAGGGATGAAGTCACGGTAGGACTGAATCACAAAGGGCTTGCCCATGTTAGCAGCAGAGTGCAGAATAGAACTTGGCTCTGGGGCTCTAACCCTCTAGACAATCTCCAGCAGAAAACACTAGTGTACATAAACACACTGTTTTGCTATTCTAGCAAGTGTAATCTGCATGTGGCACTTGCGCTTTGCGCGTCTTGGCAGCAGACAGAGGCTGCTCGCCTTTGACTAACAGCCAAACAGTGTAATTAGGGTAATAGGCCTCTTTTCTTTCAGTTGCTTTGGTGGCTTTTATCATAGGGAACCAGAGAAAGGTGTAGTGATATGAAACGAAAGGAGCGGGGAGGATGCAGTATGGAGCAAGCATAATAAATCCGTGATTGTAACCGGATAATCCTTGCCTGATATTTGGGACCAAATCCAGGGCTAGAACATGCCTCTGTCAAGCATGAAATAGCTTTGAAGATGCTATGCTCTTCCTGCTCAGTTTCTCTCTCAATATTTCCAGATATTAATGACTGCAGTAAAAACCCTTGCCACAATGGGGGGACATGCCGAGACTTGGTCAACGACTTCTTCTGTGAATGTAAAAATGGATGGAAAGGAAAAACTTGCCACTCCCGTAAGTCTTTGCCTCCAGCAAGTCTTTCATCTGTGGTAAACTGGCTGTGCTGCCTTAAGAGTGCGCGGAAGTTAAGGCTGGTTTGGTCTTCCTAGGTGACAGCCAGTGCGACGAGGCTACATGCAATAACGGAGGGACATGCTATGATGAGGGGGACACTTTCAAATGCATGTGCCCTGCAGGATGGGAAGGAGCCACTTGTAATATAGGTAATGGTGCTTTTGTAGCCTCCGGGGAGCATATGGAGCTCCCAAGCTGGGACTCTGTCCTCCCTTTCTCTGCACCTCCGTGGATGGCTTTGAAATCCTTATCAAATCTTGTTTCTGTTGCAGCGAGAAACAGCAGCTGCTTGCCCAATCCCTGTCATAATGGTGGTACCTGTGTAGTCAGTGGGGATTCGTTTACATGTGTCTGCAAAGAGGGCTGGGAAGGACCGACTTGCACTCAGAGTAAGTCTCTCAGAGCTCTTCCAAAGTGTTGCCTGATGAGAACATTTGCTCATCCTGTTGCCCTCTGAGATTGGAGATTGAAACCAGAAGGGAGAGCTGTTTGATGTAGGCTTTAGCATCACCTGAATCTTTGTTTTTAATGACATTATATGATAGAGCCTTGACCTGGGCATGAGAAAGTTGCAAATGAGCTAAGTGGAGACAGATGTCGGCTTGTTTTCTCCTGCATTCTTTTTCTACCAGCAGCCCTGTCTGCTTCCACTCCTTTCTTCCTGTTAGATTCTTTACAAGGATTTCTTCCTGTGTACATGTGTTCCACAGCATAGCTAACAAATCTTGTGGTGGGAGCCTGGAATTAATTTAGCCAAGAATCTCCATGTAGTTCTGTGAAAGTTAAACTGACAACATGTAGCTCAGGAACTGGAAATTTAGCACCTCTTTACTGATGGCAAGTCTATTATGCTTTAATATTAATGTCTCTCTTGTCTTTGCAGATACAAATGATTGCAGTCCTCACCCGTGGTAAGTTGTATGAATTGGGTTGCTCTTCCCCCTTTAAGCACCTTTTTGCATTCAGCTGTAGATTTGTTTCCATTACTCCTAGTAACTTGTGTACTGTTGTCCTGACTCTTTTAGTTACAACAGTGGAACTTGTGTTGATGGAGACAACTGGTACCGCTGTGAATGTGCTCCAGGCTTTGCTGGTCCAGACTGCAGGATAAGTGAGTGTTACTCTGATTTCTTGCTGATGTGATTAATGCTTATTTAAAATATGCTGCACAACCAGAAGTTTTAACTCTCCTCTGCAAATCAGTCCAGCTGCTACACTTGCCTATATCTGGCCTTTATGATTTGAACCCTGCAAATACACAGATATGCTTTATAACTACAGACCATTTTTTGTAGCTTGAATACAGATACAAATTTTGTATCAGCACAGGGCTCTATTTATGATCTTCCGATGAGTGAGGAGAAATTCCTTTTGAAAACATACTGGGTTAAGTATATGCCTAATACTTCCAAGGATGTGTCTTGGTTCAGCAGAGGAGTGAGTTTGCCCTTTAGCATGGTCTTCCCAGTGAAACGTATTTATGCTGTAGTTTTTCTGTTTGAGGAAAAAGCATGCCAGTTAAAATATTTGTCAATTAATAATCCACCTACAGACCCTGAGGTGGTATGTGTACTTACCTGTAATTATTAAATTACAGGAAAGAGACTGACATTTTTAATAACCTAGCCATGGAAATGGAATTATTCATAGCAGTAATAAAACTGGAAGGGGTTTAAAGTTGTCAGGCAAAGTATTTAGTATATGGGCTAATCTGCACTGTTGGAGAGAAGTGAGCCAGTTTTGTTTGCAACAAAGTGTCCTTGTCCTGGAAGAGCATAAAGTAGCCATGAAGGGCCAGGTTCTGATCTTCGTTAGAACAGTAAATCGAGTGTAATGCAAGTGACTTTGGAGGAATTACTCCAGAACAGAACTGGAGTAATGAAGATCTGAATCTAGCTCCCTAGAAATTGTGGAAAAACCATTAGACTTTCACTCCAGCTGTCTTTCACACACGTGTATGTATAATATCGTGTATAAAAATGACTTCCCTCTTCCCATAGATATCAACGAATGTCAGTCATCACCCTGTGCCTTTGGAGCTACATGCGTGGATGAAATTAATGGGTACCGTTGCATGTGCCCACCTGGTCGCAGTGGCCCAAGATGCCAAGAAGGTATTCCAGGCAGACTAACAGTATCTGTAACCTGATCCAGTTTACTTGCCATTTTCTGTTTGTAGTGGAAGGTGCAAGTTTATCTTGTAAAAGTTTATAAATAATAGTTGTTGGGAACAGGATTTAGAAAATTCAGTGGGATCAGGTCTTGACTTTTGAAAAGTCCTTAAGTGTGTTCGATCTCCATTCTCAGTTACAGGAAGGCCTTGTATTAGCAACGGGCGAGTGATGCCTGATGGAGCTAAATGGGATGATGACTGCAATACCTGTCATTGTTGGAATGGAAAAGTTGCATGCTCTAAGGTACACTTTTACTGTTTCTGGATTGCATTGTTTTCAGTGCTATAGCAAACAGCTGTGCTATAAAAATTAATTCTCCTTCTAGGTTTGGTGTGGTCCTAGACCTTGTCTGATACATGGCAAAGGTCACGAGTGTCCAGCTGGCCACACCTGTGTCCCTATTAAGGATGACCACTGCTTTACACATCCCTGTTCTGGAGTGGGGGTATGCTGGCCTTCAAACCAACAACCAATAAAGACCAAATGTAATTTGGACTCTTACTACCAGGACAATTGTGCCAACATCACTTTCACCTTCAACAAAGAGCTGATGGCCTCAGTAAGTAACTTAAAAACCTAAATATTCAAAGTACTGAAAGCAAGATGCCTTGTGGTACTGCACAAAACTAATGACTTGATCTGTGTAAGTAAAATGGGTGGAGCGCTTTCTTTCCATGGAAATCTGCAGAGGATAGATATTGATCCCTGCCCTGTTGCCAACACACAGATTTCAGATCTGCCACCCTAAGTGTCTTGGCTAATTCCTGCTTGCTGGATACATTGCTTTTTGGAAGGTGTTACTTGGAGCTCTGCAAGTCCACATTCTCACTTGCACTTGACTCTTGTATTTCAGGGTCTTACCACAGAGCACATCTGCAGTGACTTGAGGAATCTGAATATTTTGAAGAATGTTTCTGTTGAATATTCCATCTACATTACCTGTGAGCCGTCACACTTAGCCCACAATGAAATCCATGTTGCTATTGTAAGTATGCTTCTGATACCGTTTTTTATTAAAACATTGATATATGTGGAACCACATGGGTTTAATAAAAACCATCATGCTAGGCTTTATCCGCTTCCCCCTGGCTTAAAGTGAAATTTCTTTTGTGTGGGTGGGGTTTCATAGCTGTAACAATGTGCTTGAAAGTTAACATCAGAAATAGGCAGCGAGAGAGGAAGGAGCGCTTCAAAGCAGCAGCACTGCATGGAGCCTAGGGTCAGCTGGGGATTCCTCTGCTGACCCTGGGCTCCATGTGGTGCTGCCACTTCGAACCACTGTGGGGAGCATGGGGCCAGCAGGAGACTGCTTGAGTCTCCTGCTGGGCCTGTGCTCCTGGCAGCGCTTTCGCCTTTGAAGCATAGCAACAGCCTTGGGCCAGTTCCAACGCTTCAGATGTGGAAGTGTCCTTAACTAATCGAATAGTCGATCAAATTGCATCGACTATTCCATTATCCAACTAATCTAAATTTAACATCCCTATTCTAGTGAGAAGTCATCCTAGTCATTCGTTCATGTCTTGGAAACAGATAAAGGCTTATGTTCCCTGATTGATCTCTGCCCCTGTGTGAACTGGTTTTGAAACTTTTCTGGAAAATGCTCGAGTGACTGCAAAGGCTTGTTTGATGGTTGGCTATGCATGTTTTGGTATCTGATATTAACTCTGCTCCTTTTTGTCCTAGTCTGCTGAAGACATAGGAAAGGATGAAAACCCTGTGAAAGAAATTACTGACAAAATTATTGACCTTGTTAGTAAGCGTGATGGAAACAATACGCTGATTGCTGCAGTTGCAGAAGTCAGGGTTCAGCGACGACCAATTAAGAATAAAACTGGTAAGTGTTTTAAATTGAGTCCAAAAATTCACCTCCTGTAAAGAGGCAGTTGCCAGTTTCACTTTTACAGTACAACTTGTATTTGTTTAGTGTGGCAGTATTTCAAACTATTTAATTTTAATCTAAGTTGGGATACTTGAATCTTGGCCTTCCCTTGGTTGGGGATTGAAGTATTTGTGGCAAACAGTTCTAAAGGAGTCTTGACTTTTCCTCCAATGACAGTCATCCTTTGACCCTTTTTACTCTTGCCCTCAAATGGCCTGCACTAAGAGGGGAGAAAATACCAAAGTGACATTTACTGGCTTGAGAGAGTGATAAGTGTTGCTATCTCATGGTTGTAACTGCTCCACATGAAATAAACTGGGTAGTCCATCAAGATCCTACTGGACAGTCCCGCTCTATGGTACACAAGCTTGTCATCTGAAGTGGGTTATGTCCATGAAAGCTCATGATACCATCGACATGTTTTGCTGGTCTTTAAGGTTGTGTGTTAGTTTTCCTAGTTATAGACTAATGCAGCTACCCCCGAAGTGTTCAGAAATCTGATGTTCTTGATGAATTTAGCACTTGCTCTAGTAATTTAGTTTTTTTAAACACTGTCCCTGCACCATTATCTCTGTATTAAAAAGGGCTTATAGAGGGTTCTTTTGGAGAGCTGGGGCAGAATCTCAGCTGAAACACTTTACTGGTGAGGTTAATTGATCTCATGTCTGTCTTCCAGATTTCTTGGTGCCATTACTGAGCTCTGTTTTAACTGTGGCTTGGATCTGTTGCCTGGTAACGGCCTTTTACTGGTGCATTCGGAAACGCAGAAAGCAGAGCAGCCACTCTCACACAGCCTCGGATGACAACACCACCAACAATGTGAGGGAGCAGCTGAATCAGATCAAGAACCCGATTGAGAAACATGGCGCAAACACGGTCCCCATCAAAGACTATGAAAACAAGAACTCAAAAATCGCCAAAATAAGGACACACAATTCAGAAGTGGAGGAAGATGACATGGACAAACACCAGCAGAAGAGCCGCTTTGTCAAACAGCCAGCATATACACTGGTAGACAGAGAGGAAAAGCCACCCAATAGCACTCCGACAAAACACCCGAACTGGACAAACAAACAAGACAACAGAGACTTGGAGAGTGCACAAAGCCTAAATCGGATGGAGTACATTGTATAGCAGACAGCAGGTGGCTGCCATGCAAAGCCTTTAGATACCATTATAAAGGCACTCAGAGCTTGTAGTTCTTAAACTGTTGTGTAATATTTGAGTCTAAGGCTATTATTTACTTAGAATCCCTGTGTTAATTTAAGTTTTGACAAGCTGGCTTACACTGGCAATGATAGTTGCTGTGGTTGGCTGGAATACCAAGTGCTGCATTTCACATCTATGCAAAACTAGTCAAAAGTGCCCTAATGTAAATTCAGCTGTAGCTGATATATCATGGAAATGTTTCATAAGGTATTGCATAGCTTTATTAGCTCCTCTTCAGTGTCAACTTTTTTTTGCCAGATGTGTCCTGACTTATACATTAGAAAATACATTTTATTTATATTTATTGAATCTTGAGTTTTTTGTATATTGGTTTTATGGTGACGTACAACTAGTTCTGTATTTGAAAGTGCCTTTGCAGCTCAGAACCACAGCAACTATCAAAAAAAAGTTAATTTATTTTTTTATTGTATTTTTGTTGGGGGTGGGACAGGGCTTGATGTCAGCAGTTGCTGGTAAATGAAGAATTTAAAAGGAAAATGTGTTAAAAGTAGAAGTTTGTATAGATATGTAAATAATTCTTTTTTTATTAATCACTGTGTATATTTGATTTATTAACTTAATAATCAAGAGCCTTAAATATCATTCCTTTTTATTTATATGTATGTTTAGAGTTGAAGGTTTTTGATAGCATTGTAAGCTTGTGGCTTCTTTATTTTGAATTTATTTTCTTGTTACATGTTGCCTATATGCCAAAACTAAGGTGTTCTAAAAATAGTTTATTTTTAACAATAGGACGGGCTTTCATGCCTTGATACTGTGTTTTGTACAAATGTCAAATGTTTGAAACACCTTCCATAGTATCACTTTAAGACTATTTGTAAGTACTGACTGAGGCAGTTTAGATTAGAATTTTTTTGCTGCTTTAGACTTGAAAGAGTGACAGGCAGATAATCTGCTACAAAGCAGTTAAGGGAACAAAAATGAGCTATAACGTGATGTAGATGAAATGTGAGTGGTCGCATGTAATTAAAATATCAAATTAGCGAGTGAAGTTGGAAGCACAGCAATCTTATTTTGTAAATTCTGATTTTTTTCACCATGAATATTGTAATACTGAACCACTTGTAGATTTGATTTTTTTTTTTTTGTAATCTACTGCATTTAGGGAGTATTCTAATAAGCTAGTTGTTGAATACTTGAACAGTAGAATGTCCAGTAAGATCACTGTGTAGATTTGCCATAGATTACACTGCCCGCCTTAAGTGAGGAAATCAAAGTGCTATTACAGCGTTCAGATCAAAAAGGCTTATAAACCCAGTCTCATTGGTTAACCATTGAGATCCTGAAGATACCTTGTGATATTAGTGTTATACAAACATGAAAATGCATCTTTGTGTTTTTTTCTGGCAATAAATCTTAAAAGTAATATTTATTAAACGTTTTGTATGAAAACTTAAAACAGCGTGGAGGTTATTAAGCTTCAGTGAGGCCCTTGCAGCTAGCTTTGTCCCCTGGCCCCAAGGTACATTAGCCATAGGTGTGGTATAGAAAGACTCCCAATGGCTTTCAGTGAGCTTTAAATCAGGGGTAGGCTACTTAAATGGTGTGTTGTAAACTTTCATGCTGCTCCTTTTTGACTCTCTAGAAAGGTGAAGACCTGCCCAGCACAGCTTTGGTCTCAGGTGTCAGCAAGGGTAGGCTGTGATGTAAGCAGTCGAACTTGCACCACAAGCTCACCTCATGTGGGCCATGGAACAGCTCAGCCAGATTCAAAGCTGTTCAGGAAAATCTGTCTCCTTCACTTCCAGCAAGTGGCTTGCAAAGCCTGACAGCTGTTCTTGAAGTAACTGCTCTCTGAAAAATTACTTGTGTTGCTCTGGGCAGTGATTGCATTGCATCCTTAAAGGCAGCAGCCCTGCTTGTTACTCCTACTGGACTGGCTCCATTGACAGTGGTTTAAAACTGGAGGAACTCTACCAAGTTCAGAGTTCCTTGTATTTTTATGTTGGTGTAGCAGTTAGAGGGGTATCTGATAGGACCATATTTTCTGATATTTACAGTGTGAACCCTCACAATTGTCAGTCTGATTGTCCTTGCCCTGTGTAGTCATTGCTCAGTGCAAAGATCTGAGACCTTCTGACCCTTCTTTTGCTAGTTACACCAGTGCAGAACCAAGCTCATTTATCTAATGAGACCTTCTCAGATAGGAAATCCCTCTTATTCAGTACAGGAATTATGAAATTCCAGTGTTAAGGCATTTCTAATCCTTTTTTGTGAGATCCTATAATTGGAAACACTGGCACCAGTCCACTTAACTCTGTTTAGATCAAACTACGACCTCTCTGCCATTCAAGTAAACTTTCTGGCTTGTCATTGTAAAAGCAACTTGAAAGTGCTGTAGTCTTCATCATATGTCACAACTGACTTACGGTACCAGCAGAGGATTGTCAGTTTACTGAATGAACCTCTAAGTTGAACTAGAGTAGCACTTAAAGCAGTGAATGTTGAATGCCAGTGGTGGTGTCCTTGTCCTACTTCCACTTCTTAACACTGTTTAAGGGGAAGTGGCAACTCTTGCCCAGCAATCTAAAACTCAGTAAATAGTTTTAGGTAGGAATGGCTTTCTTCAGGTAGCCAAATTCTTACAGGGTTGGCCATCTTGTTGCAAAGCAGGATCACTGAGACCAAAGATAAGCCAGTGACTTGCCTTTACTAACTAAGCAACTAAAATAAATGTTAGGCCTCATGAGAGCAGGCTTGTTGACTCCTGGTGTGATTAAGAATAGCAGTCTTAACCTCACTCTCCCTTATTAAACTGTTAGCATTTTGCATTAGGTTCATCTTATGCTAGTATCATATCCATTTAATGGCTGCCTCTATAGGTTCAAACTAGTTCACACATGACAAGTAACTTTTAAGGTCAGGCTGAACAAAAACATGAAAGCTTCTAGGCTAGCTAGTGTTAAGGGTTCTGCTCTGAATTTTATGAAACCTCTTATGTAACTAGTGAATTTTACTGCTTAGGTGGAGTGTTTGCTATATGAGGACCCTATTTTCAGTCTCTAATTGTAAAGACTAGACTTCAGGTATGTGATACTATCTTGGAGTTGAAGATGCTGCTTCATAATCCAGGTAACCAAGTTCTTGGAGATTACTATGGAGAAATCTTGCACTGTATTCTCATTGACAAAGTGGCAGCTGTGGAAATCCACACTGGTGAATTCAAAACAGCCAGCACACTGGAAGCTGGTCTTAGCTCTTTTAAAAAGAAATAGAGAAGCTTAAGACTTTCATGTGACAAAACTAAGGTGCACATTTATTTTTGTGGAAGTTGCTGTGCCACTTTACTGTAGGCATCTTCCTTGCCCAGTATGGTCAGGAACAACTTCCTGCTACAGGGGGTTGGTATGTTCATGGCTACTAAGCTCAGAACTGGAACAAGTCTGCTGCCTGAATTAATTTTTAAAATACAAACTTTACACAGTTTAAAATTTCTCCTCCACTTCTAATAAGCAGAACTGTAGTTATAACTAGCTGGATCTTTGAAAATGGTTTGTTTAAACTTGCAGCAAATATGAAGTCATTACACCTTAATGTGGAAAACATTGTCCAGCTTATGTAGAAGCAAGTATTTATAAAACCTTTCAACATATTAAAGATTTAAGAGATTCTTGGCTCTACAGGGTGTGGAAAGGTACTTTCTTGGGTAAGCAAACTCCCCTGGTGTTCGTGGCAGTTGTATCAGATACATGTAAACTTCTAGAGATGCTATTGCATAGCATTTCTAAATAGGTTGAATGGCAGCTGGCAAACAATCAGTGGGTTGCTACTTACCTTCCTTTTGCTATACAGAGTACTAGCACCACGTGGTGTTATGCAGGACAAAAGCTGCCCTTTGATTACAAAGCAGCCCTCTAACCAGAGCCCCTCAAGGGTAACTGCCCCCTTCTCCCTGGCAATAGTGTCACACAGCCTCTCACCTGCTGCCCACTCAAGCCCTCAGTGTTGGCTAGGTCCCTTGGGGGCTAGTTACCTACTGTGGCCAGGGGAAAACAAGCCAGTGAAGCATTAGGGCCTCAATTGTTCACTTCTGCCTCTGCTTGGATAGCCATGGTCAGCACAGCTTCCTCTCACTGCAACCTCAATAAAGCTTGCAGCTGCTTTTACCGCTTGCTATGATGCTCACTTAGGCCCCTACTCTACCTCTCTCAGACCAGGCCAGCCTTAGGGGCTTGGCCTAAAGCTTGTTTTACTGATGCCATAGAGCCTGGAAATTCTCATGTAGATGAATAAGGGCTGGTCTCCATCTCACAAGCAAAGCTCTTCCACATCAACCCCTTTCTCCCTCTGAAGATGGAACAGGACTGTCCCACAGAAGGTCACTGATGGGGATGGGAACAGAATCTTTACTTCCTATTCCTTCTCAATCTTGGCCATGGGAGACCATGACCACCTTCACTATAGTCTACCACCCCACTACAGCTTTTTCCAAATTAGGAAGTGCCCAAAGCCTTGGGTCCCTAAAAGCAATTCCCTTATGGGGGAGGAGTCCAATGAGGTGTTCAACTTTTCTCTGGGAAAAACCACAGATTGAATGGCTTTGACCAGAATTCTGGAGGTCCACCAAATAAATGGGTCAAGCCACTGAAGGCTTAAAGGCACTTGACACAATCAACTATAGACTGCACTAGAACTGGGAATTGAATCCAGTCTAACACTGAATTGCTCTTTGCCTTGGGCAAGTCATTTGGCTCCTACATTAATGGAAAAACTCATTTTTGTCCTCCTCTGTAAAGCACTTTCTGATCAGTACCAAAAAAACTATCCTTTTATATACTATGCTTACTTCAGCCCAACTTCCCCTAGAAACAAAAAACAATCCAACTGCCTGGCTGGCTGTCTCACACACCATTCAAAATCCATGAGCTGCAGCTATTAAGAATCTTGATAGCACTCAACTCTCATAACCAACCTACAGATTTCTTAATAGGAAGGCAACTTACCTGAGGAGTCAATCTTACAGGGCAGTTTATTTTGCACAGCTCACTTGAGCACAAGTTTCTTTAGCAGAGCAACTGAGTTTTCTGCTGATTCTGTTCTTTTGGTGGAAACAAAATAAGTGGGGTTTTTTTTGCAGTTACCGAGCCAAGAACAACAGCTGAAATGGGTGCTGTACAATCATAAACACATACAAATACATAGTCTGATCCTTGATACACACAAATGTGACTTCTGACATGTAGACTAACCAGAACAAGCACATGATTTATTACTCCTATGATAAGCCCTCTGATAGCTGTATAATATTTCTGCAGATAGATTAACATTAGCCCAAAGTGAACTGATTTTAACAGCTTTCTCTTCATATATAAAACTTGTAAGGACCAAACCAGCCTTTGATTTAAGACATTTACTAAGTTTAATATTTTAACAGCTTTAATGTTAAAAACACAAAAAGTCTGATAGTTTTCAGACATTACAGCTTATCCAGCTTTGAAAGAACTGTTTCAATTATGTGTGTATTCAAGAAATCACAGCAGTTAAAAAAATGTATTACCCAGTAAATTTAAAGGCAAGGAGGTCTCATTCTTTACAGCAAATGCATATTTTTAAGCAAGATTTTTGCATTTCCTGGAGTTGACCAGTCAGTTCTCACAGCGTTAACCTTTCCCTGGACCTCTCTGGACAGACATCTGCCAGCTGTGCTGGCAGTAGAACTTCTAGCAAATTATGCCCGTCAGCTTTTTCAGTTCTCCCAGTGGTTTTAAGTTCCACTTACTTAAAAAAAAAAAAAAAAGGTATGTCCCCATGTCACAAATTATTTATTTCATGCAAACTGCTTCATCATCACTTCAGAATAGAACCAAATCCTTAATATTACTTTTGTCTGGAAGTATAGTGATCATGTTCTGAAGCAAATTTTCTGGAAGACGGGGGTTCCAATAATCCAAACTGCTAGCTCACAATCCACTGACCATCAAAAACATTTCTTACAATTTTTTGTTCCTAAACCTAGCTTAAGCCATCGGACAACGCCATCGACCAACACGGTCCTGGATGATAACTTTTTGTCAATGAGTTATATGTGGTTGGACAGTGCATCAGAACAGCCCTAAAGACCAAGGATAGCCAAGATCAGAAGGGCAACCATAACAAGAGAGTCTGGCAATAATCCAACCTGATGGTCACAGAAGTAGGAACATCTTCAGCAAGGTCAGCCCACACGTAAGTGAAACATTCATGGTGGTCTTACCTTACACAGATGAAAAATGGTCATTATGCAAAGCAGTGCAAGCTGAAGGTCTAGGAGCAACAGGGGAGTATACAGTAGCAAGGTACTTTGAAAAGTCTCACCACTGGATAATTTCTTGTCTGAATAACTGCTTTAGATGTAAATGCATTCTATCTTATTCAATTAAGATGAAAACTAAATTCAAGGGAATGTTTCAACTGAAAATGTAATTTAACCTTGAACTGTAATATAGACTAATAATAATACATGACGACATACATACTGTGTGCAGTAGTAATATAAAGGAATAACCAGTTAACTGGTTACCTGGTAAACAGTGCCTTACCAGCATGCTTACTGGGGTTACTGGCTCCAGCCCAGCCGGGGCCATTATGTCACAACACGGCAGGGTGGGGAGCTGCTCCAGCATGGCTGGGCCCACTGCCTGTGGTGCGACAGGCCAGCTAACCGGTTATACATACCGTTTAATCGGTTTGCATTTTAAACAGGATTTTACATCCTTAGTATGTAGTCAGATTTTCCTTTTTAGAACTGCTTCAATTAATCAACTATCTTTTTCCCCTTCTGTGAAAGAAAGCTTTAAAGCATTAAGAAAATATAACAAACGGAAATTTGAGACCCTCTTGCTCAAACATGTTAGTATGTATTATAGCTGTAGTCAATGAGTTTGCAGAGTCATGATGAACCATGCATAGGATCTTTTTTAACAGACAGAGATAAACTGGTAAGAAATTCAAATGATTTTCCATACTCAAGTCAATTCATGTTAACGGATTATCATCAGAAACTCTCCTGTAGGTAACACCCTAATTATTTTACAACCTAGAATGTATTGGAAAGCTCTCAGCAAAAAGGGATCCAGGCAATTAGAAATAATGGAAATTGAGAAGTGCAACACATACTCATAACCTTTCCTTGTCTCAGTCTCTGTACTATTAAACTAATTCACTTAGACTATGCATGCAACAATATACTTATCTAAACTACTTGTACTGATACTTTAATACATCATTGTTAATGGAGTATTTCTCTATCAGTTTTATGACACAGCACCTTTTGAATAATGCCTGGATATAGCTTTTAAATCAGTTACTAAATATGTAAATGATTTCTGTTTCCCTCCTGATGTCTAAAATGATCCGGGGGGGGGGGGAGAGGAGGGGATGGCACTAAAAACGTCCATTCTTCCCGTATGTAAACTTCTGTTGGATACCGCTTTACTTTCAGCTTTGCTGCTCCTGTTACTCATAAATGTCCCTTTGCATAGACTGGGTAAAAGTGAGCATCAACAGGCATGCTATGAAATGGACTATTCAAAAGTGCTGTCAGATTCACAAAGTCACCAAACTGGGGGAAAAAAAAAGAAGAGAAAATGTGTGTCGTCTTAACTCTTTCACGTACATAGTAATCAGAAGGGTTACTTGTAATAACTGTGGGTACAAAAGTTCTGTTCAAGTTGACAGTGTCTTATGTTCAACTGTTAAGATGACTTATCATTTAAGGCCCAACCTGCCAACACTTAATAGTAAGTGCAGTGCTTGAAGCCACATATATTCCAATTGAAATACATGGGGACACTCATCGTAGTAAGCTCTGGGCCAAGCAGAAGACATTTCATTGGTCATATTGATTTTAAGACTGATCAAAAATGAAATTTCTTGCAATTTTATTATAACCATTTTAGGAAAAGGACAGTGAAATAATGAGTTAATTGGCACATGAAATGAGGTACACAGCTAATAAAAGTAACATTAAAAAGATGTGATATTAGGAACAAACCCCAGTGTCATAGCGATAATAGTCAAATATACTATAGATTTGGCTCAAACCCAAATACTAATGCTTCCTTTGGGGTAAGTGGCCCTCAAGCACAAATCATTTCTGATTTTTAATGTTTGTGCATGCACTTACAAATGTACACAACTATGCATGCACCTTCTCCAACCATAACTCCTGCACATGAAGGTTCATTTCTCTCAATGGAATATGCATGTGAAAATTTTATCACCTGTGTATATAGCTAGCGCTTGTATAGCTGTGTGCATTCATACTGAGTCTCTGCTCAAAAATCAGGCCTTAAATGACTGTCACACTCAATAGTTTTTAATATGGCTAAAGTGTTACTTGAAAATATTTTAGATGAGAACATTACACTAGGGTACTTTTTTGTTAATATTTATTTGCTTTACAAGATTTCAAAGACCAGAAGAATTAACCAAGTATTTTCTCTTCTAAAAGTCTAAATGATGAGCTTTTACCAATTAATAAAATGTTGAGTTTAGTAGTCTGCACTCTGCAGAAAAATGGAAAATCTGTACCAGTTAACTGACAAAAGTGGAAGTTTCTTTAGTTTTTTAATGTCATCAGATCTCTTCAGATGCTGATTTATTAGTAGTAACAAAACACATCCCTAAAGAATGTCTAGCTTTAAATGTTAATATTTTACATATGGCATATTCATTCATTGTATAACACTACATCCTTGTTTTCCTAAATATTTAAATATCTTAATACAGACAGGGAAAAATCAAGTGTGCTTTTGTTGAATCTCCAAATGATTAAGGCATTTAATGACCCAGTTTAATCATTAGAAAGTGTGGCAACACAGACACTACATTTAATATTCTGCACGTAGATCACGTCTCTTTATTCTAAATTGCTTCCTAAAAACTCGCCACAATATGTCTGCCAACTGAATACAAGTCTATTTGCATAACTGATTTCACCTTGGGAGGATAATACATCAGGACTTCTTAAACCTCCGTAGTTTCAACTTTCTAGGCCCATCTTCTCCCTCTTTTTTTCTTTTTTGGATAAGTTTTTCTGAAGGTTTGGAGTCAGATTTTAAATAAGAGGATAGAGGCATTAGAGATAATTCTTCAGTGGTTGTGGCTGCCTCATTTTGGTTTGTTTGTATTACTGGTATATTATTTTTTATGAAAACAGGTCTTGGGGGAATTTTTCCCAAAGTAAGTGACTCCTCATCAGACATGCTTTTTGCCAAGTTTTGCTTAGAAAATAACTTGGGATTCAGTAGGGATTCCTCCTTCAAAGATGGTTCTAAACAATCAGAGTTGCTCTTTTTCCTTCCTGCATCTCTGGGGATTAAATGGCTCTGTTCAGAAGATACTTTCTTGCAATGGTCTAACTCTTCTTCGGAACCACAACTCTTTTGTTGATTCTGTGTTTTAGTCACTGTTCGATTTTCTTTTGGATCTGACAGTGCTGACTCACAGCTACATGGAGGGTTACTGCTTAGAAGTCTCATCTTTAACCCCTCTGCAAAGTGAAGTTTTTGCTGGCTGCTAGCATCATCTGGCTGTCTCTGATTAACATGATTTTCCAGTGCAAAGACGGGAAGCTCTGAGTTGCTCTCAGCTGTACTTATGCAATCCTTTGGTTGTCCTGTACTCCTACATTTTACTTCAGACTGAGGATCGGAAGAAGCTTGATGTTCCTCTGAGTCAAGATACACTTGCATTGTGCCCTTGTTGGTTTGAGGTTTGTTCATGTTACCATTCCTTGTTTTTGTCCTTTCCACACTGTAATGAAAAAGTATTTTGTTTTTAATAATAAAAATTATTACTGCTTTTCACAGCCCTTTTTAAAAATTCTGAAAGATGACTAGGGCAACCCCCTCCTGAATTTGGGAAAAAAATCTCCTGTAGATCATCTTGACAATAATGTCTGTCTAGTGTGGATCATAAGTATCACACACTATCCATCTGACTTTCCACAGCAGTAGGGGAATCCTATTTATTAATGAGTAAGCTGTGAAGAAGGTCAAATTTTATTCTAACAGGCAGAACTAGATTCATTACAGATGTTAGGGGTTAATACTACCTAAGTATATTGAATTCCTCCCCAAACTGGCTAGATAAAGAAGTGCTCCAAAATGTGCCTATATGGTTTCAAACCATAGACATATATGCATATATATAACATGCAGAGAAAGAGAAGTTAGTTTCTAATCTAATTTAGAATGTTTCTCTGGAATTTCTCCTGGTACATTTCAAAGTATTACTAAAATGTAATGACGCCTCCCAGTTGATATCAAGCATATTATTTGGAGAAGGACTTTAGTGTAATGTAAGTGGATGATATTCTCAAAGGTATTAAAGGAAAAAGGAATTACAAGAGACTTGATGGAGTATCAGCATATAAACACTGTTCAACTGTACATGTTACACACAAATCTGAACTTCACAGAGGCTAGAAGATTAATGTGATGCAGAAGTACACGGGCTGCATATGTAGGGTTTAAAGTCTAAGGTCTCAGCACAGATTCTCCCTTCCTGAAACTGCTTTCTGCGGTTCTGATGCCTTGGGAGAATCAGTTCAGAAAGGGGAAATCTGCCTGTGATGTTGAATCAGCATAGCGATTCTCACATCCTAGCCCCCTCTCTGCTGCCAGCACAGGGGATGTGACTAGAACTAATTGGGGTGTTGCCAGGACTCATGTAAAGCACTGATCCCCAGGGGCTGTAATAACCCTTTAGGACCACAGGCTTCTATAACTTGCACCAAGGGACTAATCTGGCACACAGCTGACCACTGATTGGGGGAGCACAATTTAGGCTTAAATAAGCTTTTGCCCCCAACCCTCTTCTCTGTCCAGTTGCACTGTGCACACCTTCTGCACCTACAGCCAAAAATCTGGGCCATTATTTCCAGCCCTATAAATTGCAGACTCACACATTGGGGGTGGGTAAGAATCTTTTTAAAAAATGTTTTCCACCAGATTCAAACATCATGTGTATTTGTTTTGGCTCAATTTTCTTTAGAGGAAACGTGCTGGTTCTGACTACTGCTATGAGGGATATAAATGGGTTGTAATGGCTATATCTGGTATCCTATAAAATGACAATGAGTGTTTGTATATGCTTGTTCACAGTCAGTTGCCTGTCTATGTTTACTAGCCTACAGTAACCCTATATATAAAGAAAAAGGTGCACATTACTTGACATTTCACTGTGTATGCCAGATTCCATTACTCATTGTTAAATCATATATTTAATATCTTTAAAATAGAAAAAAGAGATAGACGTACATCTTTTCCAAGGTATCTTGCTTTATCTGTTGACTTACAGGAATTTCACACTTTTTATTTTCAGTAGATTCGGCAAAATATTCAGAGGTCTCACTAGAAAGCTTTTCTTTCTGCTCCAAAAGAAAACATACGTTTAAAATGTGAGCTGTTAAGCTGCAATTACTGAAAATAAAACTCCATTGCTAATGCCATGACTTACAGATGTTCTTCATTATTTTTAATCTAAACAGCCTCAAGAAGTAGTTTAGAATAAAATTATTAATCTTTGAATATTTGAATATCTATAGTCAGTTTGCTCCCCTCTCAGGCTCCCACGACACATATTTCGTATGTTAAAATATACCACAAGCAAACAAGAATGTAATGTAAAGGATGTAGATTCCAAACCATGTGAGGAAACCATTGGCAAATATCTGACATCTTTGTGGCTCAAACTTTGACAAATGCCAGTAATCTCTGTTGCAGACAGTGTGTTTGTCAGATTTTTTCTGAAGAGACTGAGTGGCGCAGTGGTCTATACCCTTATTCTCTGAAGAATTCCCATAATTTTCCCTATTTGCTAAAAAAATGCAGAGTATTACTTACTCAATTTAAGTAGGTAAGGGTTAAAACTTTTAATACAAACATTTTGATGATGAGGGCTTGACGTGGTTGGCCACTCTGAGACCACAGGCGGATTCTTTTTGGTCTCAACTAACAACAGTACCATGGTTTTATATAATTTGGAGATGGGGAAAAAGAAAGGGAAACACTCTTCTCCTCGAGCTGTGAGCATTTCCTCTCACAATGAACCAATTTTAAAGAGAGTTAGGCTTTTTGCTGACCTCACTCCCAGACACTTTACATCAGTGTAAACTTTTGAGGCTGTGTACAGAAGGGATAAAAACTTGGCAGAGTAATGTGGTGAGGAAGAAGAGAAATGGCATTGGGATGGGGGGGGGGAACTGTCTCTGTTGCAGAACTGTTCCTACCTAATCTAGTTAAAGAAGTTCTGTGGGGCCACTCTCTGCAGGTTGGAAGACTGTGGGTCTTACTTTGCCCCCTGCACTGCGAGCCTTGAAGGGGCAGTTATGCAGCCAGCAAGAGTTGAGGAAAAGCCAAGAGGGACTTTAGAGGCAGAAGGCCAATGTGTACATTAACAGCGCCTGTGACATAACTTGGGAACCTAACGACTCTGGGGGACTAGCCCTGTTTGTTCTTTGGGAGGGGGCCAAACCTCACCTCTTTCCCCAGTGAAATGACTCAGTGGAAACAGTTTCCTGTTTTGTGAGTGGAGAGGAGAGGAAGGGTGGGAGAAGAAATTTGGCCATTTGGATAGTTAAAACAAAAAGTGCAGATGTTATGAGCCTGATTTTCATATGTAAATTCTATCAACAGTTGTGTGTGCATTAATAGTTTCACTAAGCCATCTGGAGGCAGACATGTGCACCTACTCTCCACGCATGTTTGTAGTAATGCACACACAAAGTCAGTGCAGGCAACTACAGACATAATTTCAATCTCAAAATGAAACCCAAATTATTTGAACATGAATCATAAATACCTGTCCCAACTCTTTCCCCCATTTGATGTAATGCATTCTCACAATGCTGTGAATTATCAGGGAGTGGGCCCTGCAAGGGTGTGTGTGTGAGGCCAAGTTGGTTTGGCTTTTATTTTTTTAAAGTAAATGTCACAGATCCATAGATTTTAAGGCAAGGGGTAACTTTCCTAATCATTCAGTTTGACACCCTGCATAACACAGACGAATGAACCTCACTCAATAATTTCTGGATGACAATCCTGGAGAGACTAAAGGCCTATTCAGCCAAGGAATATAAATCATAGAACACTAGAACTAGAAGGGACCTCGAGAAGTCATCGAGTCCAGTCCCTTGTCCTCATGGCAGGACCCAGTACCATCTAGACCATCCCTGATAGACGTCTATCTAACCTGCTCTTAAATATCTCCAGAGATGGAGATTCCACAACCTCCCTAGGCAACTTATTCCAAAGTTTAACCACCCTGACAGTTAGGAAGTTTTTCCTAATGTCCAGTCTAAACCTCCCTTGCTGCAGTTTAAGCCCATTGCTTCTTGTCTTATCCTCAGAGGCTAAGGAGAACAATTTTTCTCCCTCCTCCTTCAGACACCCTTTTAGATACCTGAAAACTGTTATCATGTCCCCTCTTAGTCTTCTCCTTTCCAAACTAAACAAGCCCAATTCTTTCAGTCTTCCTTCATAGGTCATATTCTCTAGACCTTTAATCATTCTTGTTGTTCTTCTCTGGACCTTCTCCAATTTCTCCACATCTTTCTTCAAATGTGGTGCCCAGAACTGGACACAATAGTCTGAGGCCTAAGAGAGCCTGCATGGTAGTAATGTTTTTTCAGGCTTGGTCCACTAATGTGCTTCTACTCTGCCCTGGAAGGATTAGGCTGCAGAGGTAGTACAATGTCAAACTCATTCACTTCTGTGCTGAGATTGCTAAAAAGGGGACAACTGTGATGTAACCAACAGGTGCTTCTGAGAAGACAGTAAATAGCAGGTGAAAAGTAGCACTTAGAAACCTGAGAGTATAAAGCAGGCAAAGGAAGACTGAAGACAGGTGCTGCATATATTCAATATGTAAGCCAATGAACCTCAGCTCTTACCTGGATCTTCATATAGAGAAACTGATACTTCTCTGGACTATGTGGTAGTTTTGGAATGAGAATAAAAGGTCCCAGACACACACGGAGACTACAAATATCATTTTCTTTGTGACCTGAGCCTGGTTTGAAGTTAATAGTTAAGAGGTGAAACCCTGATAGATTATTATACCATCTTAGTCTTTTTAATTTTGTTTTCAAATGCTTCTCCCATAAAAACTGACAAAAAAGGGTTAAGGCATTAAAAATAAAAAACAAAATGATTTATATGTGAAACACTTCTGAACATGCCCTATAAGTACAGTAGATGTTCCCCTTGGAGCCACACCCTGTAAGAGCTGTATTTTGAGAGCTGAACAATTAACATAAGGAGTATGAGTCAGTCTCTGAATGACTCTGTGGGAACTAGAGATCCTTTTGCTATTAGGAGTAAACTAAACTCCCTAAGGCTGGAATAAGTCCACAATAAAAGGCAGAAAAGGTCATAAATAACAACAATGGACACTACATATACCACTAAGACGCTCAACTATTATTGGTAATATTTCCTTTTTGTTCTCTATTAGGCCTAATCATTTTAGTTAATTAAAAAAATAAAAAATGCTGTACGTTTTTGGAATACTATTTATTTCCTATGGGAACTTCAAGGCTTGTTGAGAAAAAAAAGGCTAATCTACTCTCATCCTGTCGAGTAATCCCAAATTCCTTTTAGCCAGTGAAATAATTAAAGAAAAATATTCCAGGCATAAAAAGGAGGACAGAAGAAGCAGACATCATATAAACAATGACACAGTGACAGAAAAAAACGTCAAAGTGCCGCCAAACTTGTGACTTGACTCTGAAAAGGCTGCGGGAAGTGGGGGTTGCTGCTAACAAATTAAAACCAGATTTCTTGGCAAATTGTTAAAGAAAGATATTTACATTTGTATGGAGACTGGGTGGGCACAAAAGATTAAAATGCTTCTTTAGCCCTTGAACTGTCAAGACCCATTAGAAATCTTGTGTTCTTAAAATTCTAGGGTCAGCTCACTCCTCTTTGTCACTAAATCTCTGCATGTGAGAGCCTTCAGAAATTAGACTCACAGAGAAAGAAAGGTTATTACTTACAAGCAGAGTTCTCTGAAGTTAGTATTATGTACATGTATTCCACCCTTAGCCACATACATGGCTTCTACCACCTCACTTCAGCAGGCAATATACAGCTCTATTTATTAAGTCTTTTTCACAGAGGCAGACTATTTGGCATGCATCATGCTTGTTTCAAGGGTACTAAATACCACTTCTGATTGTCTAACCATTAAATCTTTTCCATGTACCTCTATTATAAAGAGAAATAATTTGCAAAAACATGGATACTATGTGATTACCATCCACAACTACTTACAGAAGAGTCTAGTTTACAAACATTTAACATTGGTTTGCTAAAGGAACTATTTATGGAGCCACACTCATGAAAAAAAATCCTACAGTTAATTAGCCCAAAGAAAATGGAAAGAGTTGGGCACTTAGGAAACAGACCTGACAATACAGCTCATACAGACACTGAACCTTCTTGCGTCAAAGATTTGGGATGTTGCATTTAAAGGGAGGTTTGTTTCCGGAGTGAACAACTCTTCCCCACTTCCCTGGTTTGGTTTCTCTTTCTAGCTTGTCTCAGCCTGTTTCTGTGTTCAGCCTGGTTATGTTACAATAAAACCATGTATTGCTGGATAATTACATTCTGTCTCTGGTGGTGGAAATTTATTGTTTTGAACTGCACTTACAGATTAACCGTTTGTCTTGACCTGCTTATCAAGAGACAAACTTATAGAATCAATGAGTAGTCCTGTGACACCTTAGAGACTAACAAAAAAAATATTTATATATAGCATCATGAGCTTTCGTGGGCAAAACCCACTTCTTCAGATGAGCTCTGTTTTCCACTCAACCACTTTTTCAGATGAGCTAATTTCCCACCAAAGCTCATGTTACTATATATATTTTTGTTAATCTCTATGGTGCCATAGGACTACTTGTTTTTAAAGTTACAGACTACCATGGCTATCCCTCTGAGACTTTTTAACATGCAAGGCACTGCATTCAGCCATATGGAGTAGAAATCCATCAACTGTTGTTTTTTTCACTACAGCTCATCTGAAGAAGAGGGTTTTGACCACGAAGGCTCATGATAATAATATATTTCATCATATATATATATATATATAGTTAGTCTCTAAGGCCATGTCTACACTAGGAAACTATTTTTAAATTACTAAATTCGACTTAACTCCCAATTGAACAAATTTGAATTAGTGTGTCCACACTATGGGGAAGCCTCAAAATTTGTCCAAGGCAGGCTCCGTTAATGTGGACGCGTTACCTCCATGAATGTGGATGTGTTACCTCGGACTTAGAGCCCCAGGAAACACTGGGTAATAATTAGTTCAAATTACTCTGGGGAGTAATTATTTTGAAATAATAATTCACACACTACCATCATTTCAAAATAACTATTTTGGAATTAGCTTTACTTGTGATGAAAAGCAGTACAGATTTTGAATTATGCAGCCTGTTATTTCGAAATAACGGGCTTAATAGTGTGGATGCACCACTTATAAATTCGACTGGGGGGGGGTTATTTTGAAATAAAGTCCTAGTGTAGACCAGGGCTAAGGTGCCCCAGAACTACTCGCTGTTTTTAAAGTTACAGATTTACACGGCTACCCCCTGAGACTTGACAGAAAAAGTCTATGAAAGTCATTCAATCATTATTATTCGTATCAGAGTAGCAATCCCAGATGTGAGATCAGGGCTCCATTACAGTAGGCTCTATCAGACACAACACTTTCCCTGAAGATCCTATAATCTAAACAGAAAGGAATGACAAAAGTTGAGAGTAAGGAAGTACTGTTATCCCATGTTACAGATAGGGAACTGGGGCACAGAGACTAGGTTGCACAAGAGGTCAGCCTATGATCGAGCCTGGAATTAAACACATACTTGAGACTCAGTTCAAAGCCTTATCTTGATTTACTCTGGTATAACTGAGAGAAGAATCAAGCCCTGTATCTCTTTTGCTGAGTACAGATGCAATTTGCATTTATTTGTAGCCATTCCACTGAAATTGTAGTTTTGGACTTATTGCCTTGCATTTTCTCTTAATATTCTCTATCAAGCTCTCACCTGATGAGCAGGCCAATCCAGAATACTCCCATAAGGTAAGAACAAAGAAGCATGTAATTTTGTTTAGCTTTATAGAGTTCTCTCCTTTTGAAATGAAGCTCCTCTAGGATGGACATGAAATGGGAGCAGGGGGAAGATAAATAGTAAAAGACAGACTGAATGCAACACAGCTAGATAAACTGAACTAAAACAAACAAACAAACAGAAATAGTTATTTCGTGTGGCTAAAATTGTAAAAAAACCCACAACATGTCTTTCTCTGAAGGCCAAAATAATTCCTATTAAAGGTACTCAAACAAGACTTATTTGGCTCCAGTCAGTGGGAGAATCCCTTCCACGTGCATGCAGGAGGGAATGCTCTTGATTTGGCTAATCGGGTCTGACAAAGTCTACAACCAAATGGAAACTATTATGGCCACCTCCATTAAAAGAGGGAACTAAACTGGATATAGTTAGCATGTTGGACACGAACATTTATTGGAGAGAATGCTTTTCCCTTCTCCTCACGTATTTTGTATGTGCCTGTGCACTGGAGGAACAGAAAGAAAGAGATGAAGAAGATAAAAGTTCTTTATATTTAGTCCAAGATCAGCTTCTCTCTACTACGGAAATTCGTTCACCTCCTCTTCCACTCCCATTGAGTCCACAGCTTGTTGCAAGCAGGGGAACTCCGAGCAGTAGAGGTTCCCTAGCGCTGCACTGCCAAGAAGTTGGAACAGTATGAAGAGAGCCAGAATTGAGATTCTGATGCCACGGGCTCTACACCGCTAAAGCAGAAAATCTAAAAAGCTGGCATTTATGCAAATAAATTGTTGCCTTAATTTGCATATTTTGTGACTATGCATTGGATGTGACAGCAGTTTGGTAACTAAGGATATGTCTATACAGCAATGTAGATTATTAGCCTAACCACCTCCTTTCATCCACGCACCAATTGTATTAACCTAAGGCTCAAACGTAGGATACCTGGCCCCTGCAGCGCTAGAGAGTCTGAGCCTGTGTTCCTAGATAGACTCGTAGACTTTAAGTTCAGACGCGACCATCGTGATAATTTAGTCTGACCTCCTGTATGTGGCAGACCATAGACCCTCATCCACTCCTGACAGATCCCTAACCTCTGGCTGAATTACTGAAGTCCTCAAATTATGATTTAAAGATTTCAAGTGATAAAGATTCCACCGTTTACACTAGTTCAACCTGCAAGTGACACATGCCCCATGCTGCAGAGGAAACCCTTAGGGTCTCAGCCAATCTGAATTGGGAGACCTGAAATATTGTGATTGGTTAGATCCCGAGCCAGTCGGATGGGGTAGTCGACTAGACACTTACATCCTTAGCTCAGTGAGGGCCTATTTGAGCCTGAGCAGCAACTGCAGAGGCATACAGCACCTGGAACCCCACAAAACAGGACTGAAGCTCAATGCCTGGAGTGTTCCCATGAGATACCCATGATCCACCCTGTCAAATGCCTCCTCCTAGTCAAGAGATAAAAGGATGAATGACAGACCTACATGCCAGATGTAGAACATCCAAAAAAGGTATAGGCCATCAAAGATGGTCCAAGCATGACCTATCAGGAGACTGAAAGTCCTGGGTGGGAGTAGTATAGAACTGTAGCTCAAAATCAGCATCTCCCAGCCAATCAAAGAGCCTCAACAGGTCTGTAGCCTCTGACTGAAGGATGGTCCTAGCTTCTGGCTGATTCCAAGACCCACAAGTTATGGCAACTGAACACCTTATTCATAGAGAAAGTGTGAGACACTGCACCTGTCCTGCTGTTCTCTTCTCCCCACCCCAAGAGAGTCCCTCTAAAAACATATCATTTTCATGTCTCTATCTTCCATTTCTCCCAGTATAGAGACGCTCTTGTGCACTAGATTCTATTTATGAATGTCTAGCATACTTTAAACAGGTGCATATATGCTTTCTTCCCTGAAAGACAAGTAACAGCCAGGAAGGTTTCACTGGACACCAAATCTCAAGGGCTTTCAAGTGCCAAAAGATTAACATTCTTCCTGCTTGGTAGCTAATTTGAAACTACACCATTCCTTGGCCGTAGCTGCACAATTTTATTTTATGCCAAGTTTCAGAAAGTCTGGATGGTCCTAATCTCCAGGCTACTAGTGTGCTGCTAAACATTCTAAAGGATCATATCCCCTAATTCTTGCCAATGGGATCTGTTTCCAAGTTTGGACTGCACAAGTTTAGGAAATGCTGAGGGATTTGATAATACAACCTTTTGACCAGATGAAATCGGATAAACAGTCTGATGAACTCAAAAAATTGTTGTTCTTAAGCATGGATCTTGGACAGCTTCACTCCTGGAGCAGGCAGGCCTATTGTCCTCGAGAAGCATGACACAGAAAGCTATACACAACTCCTGCAATGCATCTGAGAAAAAATGACTGGCGCATTTGGGTGTTTAAATTGAGACACCCAGTATTCACAACCCACTGTGCTCAAAAATCAGAAGTCCGGTCCCCAAAAACTACAAGACTAGCTTAAAATAATGATATTTACAAAAAATTAAAAATTAGAGGATTTTTTATTTGGCTTCTGGTGTCTGAGCCTGGTTTAAAGTGCATTTGGGACATATTTTTGAGCTTTTTTTTCAGGATCATGAAGGCCACATACTTAATAACCTTTTAAAAGAAAGTGAGATTCTCACAGAATCAGCTGAGTTCACGGAATGGTGCTTTATAAAAAATATGAAAACATGGAGGAAGTATGCAAATGCACTGCGCTATTTGCATCCTTCTCCTGAAATAAAAATTGTGTGTAGACATACCCTAAGTTTGTGATCATCAGAATTTGGTGCTCCATAGAAAAGAAAGAAGTAGGAACCCAGAACTTTTCTAATACAAACTTAGGAAATCTTGTATTTAAACCTAATTGTTAGTAACTTAAAGTGGTATGGAGCTGGGCAACTGATATATAGGAAAACTCACTGAAACACAATTCAAGAGACTATAAAATATCAAAAACTACAATATTGTAACATTAATAATTATTTTAACAACTTGAAACTCAGAACACAGAAATTATCAAGTACACACACTCCTAATGCCGTAGAAGAAAAGGCGGTTAAACAAACAAATATGGCATTGATGTGCTTTTAGAAATATGTAATACAAGTTTGCTTGAAAGCAAAAATGCTAATTAATGTTTAATCAGTGTTAACTGATTGAACTATAAATCATTCCTGATTTCACATGCTGATGTCACAAGACTCAGAACTATGGCAAATATCTTCATGGCAAGTTCATCTAATGATAAGAGAAAGCAGAAAAAGATGGTGGTTTTTCAGTCAAGCTGACAATTTTCCTTAATGAAAGGAAAGGCAGATTTAAACCTCATTAAGATGTAGGTTTCGTGAATTCATAAAAGAGCAGTATTTTACACCTGTGCCGTCAACCAATTTTTCCTCAGTTGTAAGTTTCCTGCCTTCAAAAAGTATGCAAGAGGTCTTTGTAAAAAAAGATTTTCTCTAAATTATTTTTTATAAAAGAAAAGCAAATAAAAGCAATAGCTTATTTTGAAATTTGGCACATCTACACAGCACCAAATTTTGAAATAATGTGCTATTTTGGGCGATCCCTTATCCCTCATGTAACGAGGTTTACCAGGAGGGCGAAAGAGCACGCCCATTATTTCAAAAAATATTTCGAAATACCGGGCGGCTTGTGTAGACGTGGGGTAGCTATTTCGGGACACCTTCAATATCCCGAAATAGCCATGCAGCACAGACATATCCTTAGATGCAGAGGCCTTAAACAAGTAGTTGTATAATTGGGATTATGTTTTCTGATGTGTATTACTGTGCATTTATCAATACTGAATATCATCTGTCCTTTTGTTGCCCAGTAACCCTCCCTTTGTAACTCTTCACAGTCTGCTTTGGACTCGCCTCTCATCCCATGACAGTTTACTTTGCTCAACAGCCTTTGATGAAGGACCTTGTTGGCTTTCTAAAAATCTAAGTACATTATATCCACTGGATCACCCTAGTCTATATGCTTGTTGGCCTCCCTGAAGTATTCTACAAAAAATGTGTTGAGTCTACTCCAACAAACTGTGTTCATCTATGTGTCAGATAATTCTGTTCTTTACTATAATTTCAACCAATTTGCTTGGCACTAAAGTTAGGCTTACTAGTTTGTAACTGCGGGATCATCTCTGGAGCCTTTTTTAAAAATTTGGTGTCACATTAAGCTAATCCCTTGTCATCTGGCACAGAATCTGATTTAAATGATAGGTTACAAACCACAGTTAGTAATTCTGCAATTTCACATTTGAGTTTCTTTAGAACTCTTGGGTGAATGCCATCTGGTCCTAGTGACTTATTACTGTTAAATTTATCAATTTATTCCAAAGCCTCCTCTAATCCTGGAAGTGAATGCCCCAGATGAGGCTACTCTTATAAGATGGGTGCATAACTGTTCTCAGAGGGTCATTATCAAAGGTCTACAGTGGTGTACAGTACAAAGGTGTCATGCTAGAAGGGCATAACAAGTGGGGTTCAGCAGGAATCAGTTTTGGGACTGGTTCTTTTTGATATCTCCATCAACAATTTAGATAACGGCATAGAGAGTACATTTATAAAGTTTGCGGATAATACTAATTGGGGAAGGGTTGCAAGTACTTTGGAGAATTGGGTTATAATTCAAAATGATCTGGACATACTGGAGAAATGGTCTGAGGTAAATAGGATGAAGTTCAGTGAGAACAAATTCAAATAACTCTATTTAGGAAAGAACAACCAGTTGCACACATACAAAATGAATGGGAAGTGACTGTCTAGGAAGAAGTACTGCAGAAAGGATCCAGGGATCATAGTGAACCACAAGCTAAATATGAGTCAACAGTTTGATACTGTAGCAAAAAAACCAAACAAACATCATTCTGGGATGCATTAACAGGAGTGTTGTGAGCAAGACCTGAGAAGTAATTCTTCCGCTCTACTCTGTGCTGGGTACGTCTCACCTGGAGTATTGTGTCCAGTTCTGGGCACCACATATCAGGAACGATGTGGAAAAATTGGAGAAAGACTAGGGAAGAGCAATAAAAATGATTAAAATTCTCAAAAACATGACCTATGAGGGAAGACAGAAAAAACTGGGTTTGTTTAGTTTGGAAAAGAGAAGACTGGGAGGGGACATGATAACAGCTTTCAAGTTCCTAAAAAGGTTTTACAAGGAGGAAAGAGAAAAAATATTCTCCTTAACCTCTGATGATAGGACAAGAAGCAATGGGCTTAAATTGCAGCAAGGGAGATTTAGGTTGTACATTAAGAAAAACTTATTAACTGTCAGGGTGGTTAAGCACTGGAATAAGTTGCTTAGGGAGGTTGTCGAATCTCCATCATTGGAGATATTTAAGAACAGGAAAGACAAACACCTGTCAGGAATGGTCTAGATGGTGCTTGGTCCTGCCTTGAGTGCAGGGGACTGGACTTGATGACTTTTCGAGGTGCTTTCAGTTCTAGTATTCTATGATTCTAATGCCACCTCAATCTAGGACAGTTCCTCAGATCTGTCACCTAAAAAGAATATCTCCAGTTTAAGAATTTCCCTCACATCCTCAGCTGTGAAGACCAGTGCAAAGAATTCATTTAGTTTCTCTGCAATGGTTTTATTGATCTTGAGAGCGCCTTTAGCATCTTAATCATCCAGTAGCCCCAATGGTTGTTTAGCAAGCTTCCTGCTTCTAACACACTTGATTTTTTTTTCTGTTACATTACTCTTTGAGTCTTGGGCTAACAGTTCTTCAAATTCTTTTATGGCCTTCCTAATTATATATCTTTACACTTCATTTGCCAGAATTTATGTGACTTTCTATTTTCCACAACAGGATTTAACTTTCACTTTTTATAGGATGCCTTTTTGCTTCTAACTGCTTCTTTTCCTTGGTTATTTAACTACAATGGCACTTTTTCGGTTCAATTACTATGCTTTTTAATTTGGGATATATATATATTTAATTTGAGTCTCTATTATGCTCTCTTTAAAAAGTTTCAATGCAGCTTATGTGATTTCACTTTTGGCACTCAACCTTTTAATATTTGTTTAATTAACTTACTCATTTTTGTGTAGTTCCTCTTTCTGAAATTAAATGCTACTGTGGTGGGCTGCTGTGGTATCCCCCTCTGCCAAGGATGTTAAGTTTTATTATGTTATGGTCACTATTACCAAGCAGTTCAGCCATATTCTCCTCTTGGACCAGATCCTATGCTTTACTTCAAACTAAATCAAGAATTGTCTGTCTTCTTGTGGGTTCTAGAACTAGATGCTCCAAGAAGTGTCTAGAAACTATATCTCAGGATCCTATCCTGAGGTGACATATTCCCAGTTAATATGGGAATAGCTGAAATCCCTCATTACTATTGTTTTTTTTTTTTTTAATTTTTATAGCCTCTCTAATCTCCCTGAGCATTTCACAATCACTATCACCATTCTTATCAGGTGGTTGGTACAATATTCTTACTGCTATATTCTTATTATTCAAGCATGGAATTACTATCCATAGGCCATACTGTACTAAGTTTATAATTGTTTATCACTGTATGCCAGAGACTATATGCAACTACAAGGAAGGAAGTTTGTTTCTAGCTCTTCTAGGAACAAAAAACAGTGTATATCTGTGTGCATGTGGGGGGGATGGTTAAGGTAAATCACTCAGGTTGCAAACACCTCCAGAGAGGTATCAGCCCCTGGAGAGGCTTGCATATACTGATTCTGACTGGGCTTCCGAGTGACCAACAGACAAAAAAAAGGTAATGTGTAACTATTGGCAACACACATTCATAGCCCTTGGAGAGAAGCAAAGTGCAGGTGGTCATTAGGCAGACTGATTTGTTGGAGATATCACTGCATAAGACAGAGCACCAGCCAGCCTTAAAGGCCTTCAATCCAAAGGAAACGGGACAAGGTTACTTAACTGGTAGAATCTGCATCTGCAAAAATCAACTTGTATCCCAGCTGTGAGCCATACTCTCTTTTCTCTGTATCCGCACTACCCCAGCATGCTATCTCACAGTGCCTCTCAGCATGAGGGTCTGTGTGTGCACATGCATGTGTGCTATATATAGAATTGCAAAGGCAGGGAAGCAGCTGTCATAGACTATCAGGCCTCTTCCCCGCCTTTGAGATCCTTTATTTCCTCTCCCCCCATATAGAAAGAAAGGGGAGGTGATCGGTCAAAAAGCAACTCCGCAGCTCATATTCTATGAAGTTGCTTCCCTGCCTTCCACCCTATATTCCCTCTCCCCACTATACAGAGAAAGGGCAAATAATAGCTGCAGATAGCTACTTCTTGATCTATCACCTCCCCTTTTTCTGTGAGAGGGGCAGGGAGGAAATATAGGATTTTGAAGGCAGGGAAGCAGCCTCCTAGGCAATGAGCTGCTGACAGCTACTTCTTGCTTTCATAGCCTCTCTGAAGCTGCTTCCCACCTTTGATATCCTATGTTTTCTCATCCCTTATAGACAGAGAAAGGAGAGGTGATAGAGCAAAACAGAGAGTAAATTCCCCATGCTTCTATCACCACAGTTTAAGTAGCCAAGCAATGTAGGAAACTTCTCCCGACTTCATTGCCATACCATGTCAGTTGAAGAGGGAGGTAGCTGCTTCTGCAAAGGCAGTCAAAGTTAAAAAGTAGCTGAAACATTTGGTACCATGCAATGTAGAAGCAGATTTTAATGAGACTGCATATTTTTGTTAGCCGCTCTTATACGTCATCTATAAATTCATTTAGCACTCTTGAATGAATGCCATCCTTTGGTGGTGGCTTGTTGCTATTCAACTGATCAGTTTGTTCTCACCTATCTAACTACATCATCCTGTAAATTCCACTTCACATACCTAGATGGTGGAAGATTGTCTCTGCAACTTCTCCAACTTAATCTTTTGCCTTGCTCTCAGGGGCACTGACCTTGCTGGGAAGGGGGAAATCTGTTGGCCCACTGCTACCACATGTCAGATTTATTCTGTTCCAAGGTAGGAAAGTCCTCATTGTGCTAACGATCTCCAGTCTTCCACCGCATTTGGTGAATTATGCACAATGCCAGCCCTGTCTCTGTTGCTATTCCCGAGGGAATTCCGTGCCAAAAAAATTGAAAATTCTGCACCAAAAAAAATTTCTGTACACAATATTTAAAAATTCTGCACATTTTAGTTGTCAAATAAATGTGGAGGCTCCTGCATGGCATTGGTGAGCACAGGCCACTGGCTGCATGGAGGTGGGAGATCACTGTGCAGCTCTTCCCTCCCCCCTGGACATTGACTCAGTGGTGAGTCTGCACCCAACCCTGACATAGCACAAAGACAGCCCTGCCCCAGAAATACTCCAGGGCATTGCCCTTCTGTGCCAGGTGCTTCAGGCAGACTCAGCCCAGGAGGATCCAAGTGTGGATGGGCTTAGTATGGGGAGATCCAGGCATAGATTGAGAGGGTTTTGTGTGAGGCAATCTGGGAGCAGGTAGCTCAGTGGAGGATATGGGCATGGGGGGAATCTGGGCACATAGGGGCTTGTTGGAGGGTTTTGGGTGCAACAGTAGGGAGGGAGGTACCAGGTGAAGGTGGTTGGGGCTCAGGGTGTGGGGTGCTCAATGGGAGTCACACTCTGATTTAGGGTCTGATCCTGCAAAGAATAAAGCACTCGAGTAATTTTACTCACACGAATAGCCTCATAGACCACGACCTTAAAATGTAAAGTTCACTTGTCAAATAATTAGGGATTTGTACAGATAGATTCAAGTTTTAAGTTACCACAATTTGAAATCAATATAGCAATATTTATGTGAAACCATCAAAATATTAGCAGTACATTAATCAGCTGCCTTTCCTCTTCTAATAGGACTCATATGAAAGGAAAACTAAGGAGGAGAATTCTTATTTGTTACTTTTTTGAGATATTAACTCTTTCAAATTGAATGGTGAGTTTTACAAAAAACTTTAAAAAGAAATAATGAGGAGTTCTGACAAAGTGGTTTTTACCCACAAAAGTTTATGCCCAAATAAATCCGTTAATCTTTAAGATGGCAGAGGACTCCTTGTTGTTTTTGCAGATACAGACTAACATGGCTACCCTTCTGAGACTTTAAAAAGAAAAATATAATAATTCATTTCCTAATCACAGGGTTTATCCCCCAGTCAAAATGCATATTGACAAGTCCCACTTTAAGGTGTCTGAGTGGGTTTTAAAACACATGTTGTGGGAGTAATAGTTTTTTGTTCAGGTTGGTAACAAAACATTTTCAAAACCAGCTCACTTTGTTTTCTTTTGAGCAACCTAAACATCTCTTTTTGCTGGATTACTTATCCTGTTGTATTTATCAATCTTGAAACCAAGATAAAGAATATAAAGCCCACATAGCTGATGTTAGGAAGAAACTTTCCTGTTACAAAGGGGCTTAAATTAATTTTAATATTTAACATTAATATTTTCATTAGCCACTCCTACAATACATGCACAGACCTTAATGTGTATTCATGGCATTCATGAATGCAAAAGCAGCTATCTGTTATAAAACAGGCCACCTGGGTCAATGTTAGCACTCATGAGACAACCAGTGGTTAACTGCAGTATAAAATTCACAAGCTGTTGACCCTGATAAAGCCTTCTAGATGAAATATAGAAGTAATAATTTTTACTGGTAATGAACTACTATACCTTTCTTCCTTCCCATAAATTTATTAGGGAAAATATTTTGTTCCAGACGGGGGGCCAACAGTTTCTGGGGGCCCTCGGGCAAGGTGTGTGGGGGATGGCTCCGTGTCCTGGAAGGGGCGGGGCTTTGGGTGGAAAGAATGGGGCAGGAGTAGCTAGCTCTCAGTGCTGTCTGGACCAAGGCACTGCCGCCCCCACCCCCCACCCCCAGAGTGGCACTCCAGCACGGAGCAGTGGTGGTGGCTAGAAAACCTAAGCCCCTTTGAAACACCGAGCCCTACTGTAACTGCCCCCTTGTTCCTCCTTCACCAGGTCTGCTTTCAGCAGTATCACCGCTGACCCTTATGAGTTGTCTTATAGAACAGAGATGTCAAACATATGCAAAACAAATACTACAGTGGACCTTACAAATTTTAATAGTTGGTAACACAAAAGGGTTCAAAGCCAAGTAGTCCAAAATGGATACTTAAAGTTAGGCTTCTAAATAAGAGGCCTGATTTTCAAAAATGCTAAGCTTCCAGCAGCGTTCACTGTCTTCAGCAAGAGGTGCCAGGTGTTCAGCCATTTAAGAATCCAACCACTTAGGTGACAAAGTATGCATGTAGGAGACTTGCATTAGGCTCCCATTTTGAACATATTGGTCCAATTGCTTAGATGATCTTTTCCATCCCCAGCAAATATAAGATTAACATTTCAATGACTAAGTCTACACAAAAACACATTTCACCACTGAACAATAAATCAGACTATTCTAGTATTCCTTCATACATACCAGTGTTCCATTTTCGCTTGTCCAAGGACGGGGATTAGACTCAAGTCTAGTGACACAAACCACAAATTTGTCTGGAAATACACGCAGCTCTATGTAAAACAACAAACCCCAAAAGGATTACATGTATCTTTCTATATAAAATACAGTTTTTATAAGGGCAACATACACATGTACTACATTTTGTAAATCAAAGCAGCTGACATTTTAAAATGCACAATAATTCTTTTCTCCCACCGCACTTTTAGCAATTCTGCTTTCTCTCCTCCCCCCTGCACTTTTTGAAAACATTCAGTTATCAATAGGGCAGAGTAAGATCCATTCTCCAGAGAAAAGACTAGGATGCAAATTAGTCCGCCTGAGCCCTGGACAAATATATCACATGGAACCCCACAGGCAAGTCATACAGTATGATTTCCTTTGTGCTAGTCTGATGATTAACCTTTTCATCTCAAATCTTTAAGTCATGTTTATAGCATCAGTATAATGTATTGGATTAAAATTTGACAAAACATGGCATATAGAAAACATCTTTCAGACTATGACTAAGGTGATTTTAAAGTTTTAAATTATTTTACTGTTTACTATTATGATCTTACACCTACTCTTAGCAACACAGTGACCAGATTTAACAGAGAACAACAAAACTTCTGAACCATCTGAGATTACTAGAGAGAAGAGGATTTAGTAATAATAAATCTGTACCAGTGATAAGATTAACACACACATAAGAACATAAGAATGGCCGTACTGGGTCAGACCAAAGGTCCATCTAGCCCAGTATCCTGTCTGCCGACAGTGGCCAGCACCAGGTGCCCCAGAGAGGGGGGACCGAAGACAATGATCAAGAGATTTGTCTCCTGCCACCCCTCTCCAGCCTCTGACAAACAGAGGCCAAGGACACCATTTTATCCCCTGGCTAATAATCTTTTATGGACCTAACCTCCATGAAATTATCTAGCTTCTCTTTAAACTCTATTATAGTCCTAGCCTTCACAGCCTCCTCTGGCAAGGAGTTCCACAGGCTGACTACACGCTGTGTGAAGAAGAACTTTCTTTTATTAGTTTTAAACCTGCTACCCATTAATTTCATTTGGTGTCCTCTAGTTCTTCTATTTAGGGAACTAATAAATAACTTCTCTTTATCGGCCCTCTCCACACCACTCATGATTTTATATACCTCTATCATATCCCCCCTCAGTCTCCTCTTTTCTAAACTGAAAAGTCCCAGTCTCTTTAGCCTCTCCTCATATGGGACCCGTTCCAAACCCCGAATCATTTTAGTTGCCCTTTTCTGAACCCTTTCCAAGGCCAAAATATCTTTTTTGAGGTGAGGAGACCACATCTGTACACAGTATTCAAGATGTGGGCATACCATAGTTTTATACAGGGGCAGTAAGATATTCTGGGTCTTATTTTCTATCCCTTTCTTAATAATTCCTAGCATCCTATTTGCCTTTTTGACTGCCGCTGCACACTGCGTGGAGGTTTTCAGAGAACTGTCCACGATAACTCCAAGATCTCTTTCCTGATTTGTCATAGCCAAATTAGCCCCCATCATACTGTACGTATAGTTGGGGTTATTTTTCCCGATGTGCATTACTTTACACTTATCCACATTAAATTTCATTTGCCATTTTGTTGCCCAATCATTCAGTTTGGTGAGATCTTCTTGGAGTCCCTCACAGTCTGCTTCTGTCTTGACTATCCTAAACAGTTTGGTATCATCTGCAAACTTTACCACCTCACTGCTTACCCCTTTCTCCAGATCATTTATGAATAAGTTGAACAGGATTGGTCCTAGGATCGACCCTTGGGGGACACCACTAGTTACCCCTCTCCATTCTGAAAATTTACCATTTATTCCTACCCTTTGTTTCCTGTCTTTTAACCAGTTCTCAATCCAAGAAAGGACCTTCCCTCTTATCCCATGGCCATGTAATTTACACAAGAGCCTTTGGTGAGGGACCTTGTCAAAGGCTTTCTGAAAATCTAAGTATACTATATCTACTGGATCCCCCTTGTCCGCATGTTTGTTAACCCCTTCAAAGAACTCTAATAGATTAGTAAGACAGGATTTCCCTTTACAGAAACCATGTTGACTTTTGTCCAACAAATTATGTTCTTCTACATGCTTCACAATTTTATTCTTTACTATTGTTTCGACTAATTTGCCCGGTACTGAAGTTAGACTTACCGGTCTGTAATTGCCTGGATCGCCTCTAGAGCCCTTTTTAAATATTGGTGTCACGTTGGCTACCTTCCAGTCATTAGGTACGGAAGCCGACTTAAGGGATAGGTTACAAACCACAGATAATAGTTCAGCAATTTCCCATTTGAGTTCTTTTAGAACCTTTGGATGAATGCCATCCGGTCCCGGAGATTTGTTAACATTAAGTTTTTCTATTTGTTCCAAAACCTCCTCTAATGACACTTCAATCCAGGACAGTTCCTCAGATTCATCACCCACAAAGGACGGTGCAGATTTGGGAATCTCCCCAACGTCCTCAGCCGTGAAGACTGAAGCAAAAAAATCATTTAGTTTCTTCGCAATGGCTTTATCGTCCTTGATTGCGCCTTTTATAGTTCGATCGTCCAGGGGACCCACAGGTTTTTTAGCAGGCTTCCTGCTTCTAATGTACTTAAAAAACATTTTGTTATTTCTTTTTGAGTTTTTGGCTAGCTGTTCCTCAAAATCTTTTTTTGCTTTTCTTATTACACTTTTACACACACACACACACACACACACACAGAGTTCTGTTTTAGCAAGAGGAGATTATTTTGACATCAATTAAAATGGCACACTTTTATTTAGGGTTTTTATGTGAAATTATCAGATGATTATAACAATGGGCCAGAACACCTTGTCTTATGGAAGGGGAAGAGGTAAAATAAGCAGAAAAACTATTTCAAAGTTTCCTGCCTCAGAACATCCCACCAAAGAGCAGCAAACAGGGGAGGAATATGTCTGTCCACATGTCCGTTTTTTCACTGACAGTATGCTCTGTGCAGCCATTTGCCTAGTCCTCCTGTGGGTGCTAAGCAGGAGTCATGACAGTAACTTTTTGAGTTAATGCTGTATTAATTACTACTAGATCTATGGGTTAGTGCTGTGGCTTGTAGTCAGACTCCCTGTTCTTCTGGTCTCACCCACGCGCCCGGCAGAGCTCCAAGCAGAAAGCCTCCAGAGGAGATAAGGAGTGGTGCTGGGATGGGAACAGTAATCCCTACCTTCTGCACAGGAAGGAAAAGATGCACATGCAGAAGGGTTGATTCTAGCATCAGATATTAAGCATTCTGACAGTGTGTTATTTCAGCTTTGACCATAACATGAACCAATGCAGCTTGAGTATCAACTGCAGAGTACAGAATACTATGTAGATGACAGTCAATGTGTGCTTCTCAGTTGTGGTATTCTATGTACTAGTAAAAGAACTCTTGAAGCCAAAATGTTTATTAGCTCAGGAAATATATTTATTGGTTTACAGCAGCTGCTTTTATAAAACATTCATCATCATCATCATCATCAAAGAAACAACAAATTTTGGCCACTGTCTTTCAATGACTTCTGTATGGGAGCAGGGGGCTCTAATTATGTGGAGCTCATTACAGGATCGCAGCCTTAGAATTTGTTCTGATAGTATTGGTAGATCAAATATATTTTAGTTTGGCTATTTTAGCAGTTACATGTTGCCAGATGGTTTCTTGCTAGTTAATAAAACAAATCTGTCACTAAACTACAATACTTCATGTAAAATTCCAATAAAGCTTAGATCCAAAACAACTGAAGTTTTGATGTAAAAGACATTATTACATTATAATCTAATATTCCAAAACAGCCATGAAAACATATAGTACAGCTTTGCTGAAATATTTGAAATCAATACGCTAATCTCTTCACTCAATGGGAAGTTAGACAAAACTAGTAATTATTTAAAACAGAACAGATTTAATAAATGTTCGTAAACATAGCAAATAAAACCCTATAACATATAAGAGACATTACAAGCAGTTAAGTTATTCAAGCAGTTAAGTTTGTAAGGCTGCTTAGTTGATTTCTTTATTTTTCTTTTAAATTCAAAAGATCAACTGAAAGGGCAGTGATTGTTATGGTTCCTTTTTTATTGTTGTTGGAGCAATAGGATTGATATCACTTCCTTACAGAGCATCTTGGCTTGGAAAAACATGAAGAAGAAAAATATCTGGCCCAATGACATCACCTACGTGGAGGTTTTACAGCAGTGGGTTGAATGAAAGCTTTTGTTTGCACACACTTGTACCATACAGTTGATGGCACAAGATACTCAAACAATAATGATGTGACTCATTGGAGTACAACCTCTGCTTGATTCTCCCTGTAGAGACTCAGTAAAATGCTGAGCCTCATCACAAAAATAAAATCTGGTATGGCTGAGCTGATTATTCTGGGACAGGCGGTAAGCAACTTTCAAGTGAAATAAAACAACTGTTTGGAAATATTTTTGATAAAAAACCAAAATAACAACAACAGAAACTAATGAAAAGAATCAAAATTCTAATAGAGATACTGTTTTTATGATCCCTTCCATTCTCCCAATTGTGCTAAATGTTAAGTAATTGAATAAGAAACTGCCTGCTTACCGCGAGACTGCTGCCCCACAACACAACGGAGATTGACCCATCTTTTTGTAAAGTAGGCTGTAATGTAAAAATTGCCACCTGCAACATAAAACAGAGTGATGTAATAAGTGTAAGGGTATTCTGTTCTCACAGTATGCTACACATCTCCTATGAGGCTCTCCTGATTGTCTGGGGGAAAGGAAGCGAAAAGCTCTCACTTACAAGATGTGCATCTCTCCAAAAGAAACATTTTTCATAAAAACTACTTAGAATCAAGAATAAATGAATGTACAGTGCAGTAAAAACACACACTGGATTTTAAAGCCACTCTCAAATCACAGAAATTAATTTCAATTAATTCATTGCCCACAGAAAGTGCCAGGCAAACAGGTCTGGAGACTAAGATTTTTTCATTGTGACCTCCTTGCACCCACACAAATCAAGAAAGCAGCTGGAAATTTTCTTAACTAATTGCTTTTAAATGAAAGATGCTGGCTTGTGTAAACCTATGAGCAGTTTCTGAAAGGTACTAATCATTTGCTAATTCCATTCAGTTCAATAGAAAAAGTGAATGGCGCTGCACCCTTCAGGATCAGGCTATGTTTATTACAAGAAGATTTATTACAAGATTTACCACTGTTGCTCTGGTCCTTAACTTGATTAATTTTTGGTTTTTTGAAAAACAAAATGAAAATGTACATGCTTCATTGAAATCATTGCTCTGGGCTGGGGCTGGGGATGAAGGGGTGAGTATGCAGGCTGCCCTAACCCCCTCTCACAACAGCAGTGTGGGGCCACGTGAGAAGCACCTCTCCATGGCTGCTGCAGCTCCAGCCAGCACAGCCAAGGGGAGGGTACATGTCTCCCAGCTGCAGCAGGTCCAGCCAGAGTGAGGAACACAGCAAACGGTATACTTTCCCCTTGCTCTCTAACAAAGAGGAACAGCCACTAATGTCCCCATATGAATCTGGGGGGTAGCTGCTTCAGCAATGTCACCATATGAATCTGGAGGTGGGTCAGCCCCTTTCACCTGCCTGGTGATTCTGTCTCTTTTCTGTATGATTTTATGAGAAGCAATCCCATTCCAGGCACGTCCCATTTCTTTGGCACAACCAAACCCCTACCTTGCTTTCAGTTAAGGTAGGAGGAAGCTGCATACCGAATTTCATGGTCTTACTGTTTAGAAAGAGTTCTTGAACAAACAGAGGAACAGACAGACAAACTCTCTCAAATATATAGTGGATAGTGATACACTCTATGTCAGGGCTACTTGAATGACTTGCATCAAGTCTTGAATGGCCTGAAACCTCTGAAGGGGTAAGTATGCTCTGGTGGTGTTCGCATCTAGCCGGGCACCGATGAATTCTAGCTCTTGAGTAGGGTGAAAAGTGGACTTTTGTTCATTGATAAGAAGTCCGAGGGTGTGGAAGGTTCTCATCATGGTGTGGACCATATTGAGCACTTCGGTACACGAGTGACCCTTCAGTAGGCAGTCGTCTAGGTAAGGAAATATGATTATTCCTTCTCGACAGAGGTGTGCCGCAACTACCGCCACGATTTTTGAGAATACCCTGGGGGTGGACGAGAGGCCAAAGGGCAGGACTTTGTACTGGTAATGATCCATGCCAACTGTAAACCGTAGGAATCTTCTGTGTGCTGGATGGATTGACACATGAAAATATGTGTCCTGGAGGTCGAGGGCAGCAAACCAGTCGTCGCGATCCAATGTGGGTATTATAGCAGCAAGTGTCAGCATCTTGAATCATTGTTTTTGTAGAAATCTGTTCAAACACCGGAGATCTAATATTGGTCACCATCCTCCTGAGCTTTTTGAGTGAGAAAATAATGGGAACAGAAGCCTTTGCCCCTGAACTCGTCCGGGATTGGTTCTACTGCACCTAAGGAGAGCAGGTGGTCGACTTCGGTGCATAACAGGGCCTCGTGAGATGGGTCCCTGAAGAGGGACAGGGTGGGGGGGGGTAGTGGGGGGAATGGAGAGGAAGGGTATGGAATACCCGGATTGAACTACTTCCAACACCCACTTGTCTGCGGTGATTGTGGCCCATTGGTGGTAAAACTGCCTTAAGCGTTGGTGGAAGAGGTGAGTGTGGTGACTGCTGCTGTTGTAGGAGACTGTCTGCGTACCCCCGACCAAGACATCAAACCTGCTGTTTGTTGTTCAGTGGGGTCTGTGTATGGTTGCCCAGGTTTCGACGCCTCTGGGTCTTTCGTGCGGACGTTGCTGATCGAAGGTCCGTTGTTGTTGCTGCCACTGCTGCCTGACATATGGGTAATCGTAATGCCGTTGGTAAGGAATATAACGACATCTCCTGTATGGTGGGGTACACGTACCCAATGTCCGAAGGGTTGTGCGTGAGTCTTTGGATGAATGTAACACGCTATCTGTCTTTTTGGCGAATAATCTGTCTCTGTCGAATGGTAAGTCTTCAACTTTATTTTGTAGGTCTTTTGGGACTCCCACCGCCTGGAGGTAGGATGCTCGTCTCATGACTACCGCCGTAGCCGTGGACTGGGCTGCTGTATCCGCCACGTCAATTGCTATCTGGAGCGCTGTCCTCGCCAATGTGTAGCCCTCCTGTACAACTGATTTTAATATGGACCTTTTGGACTCTGGTAAGATGGTCCAGCAGTGGCGTCAGCTTTGTCTTGGCTACTCAACATGTGGCTCGTGGCCTGTTTGTTTGCGGCCTGTAGTGCGGTTTGGATTTATGCGGGGTTCAAGACGCAGCTTGCGGGTGGGAGCCAAAACAAAAAAGTAGTCAATATAATGGTCTTATGTTGAGATGTGTTTTAGTAGTTAAATTCCTGGACTGTCATTAATCATTAAAAGTGCTGTCTGGTGGAAATCGGGTAAATATTGCATTTTATTAATATCAACAGAATTGACTTAAATGGGGCTTGTGTGTTGTATAGTCTTGCCTTAATCTTTGTATTCATGCCCGTCAGTGTGAAAGAAGCTAACTGCATATATATTTACATGTATATGCAACCACACTTAAGTTGCAGCCCTCAGCATGTGCTGTAAGAATCACTGTGGCCCCCGCGCCATCGTAAATGCAGGCCGAGGACGTAAGTTGGGGGTTTTCAGCCCCTTCCACACTTACAAAAATGTCTATTCCACACTTATAAAAATGGTTGTAAGTGCAGGAGGTTGGAACTCGGGCGGTCATATGTTGGGGGTTTCCTGTATTCCAATTGGGAGGGATAGGGTGCAAAGGAGCCTCGTTCCCAATGGCTAACCAGACTTAGTATCCATGTGCTATGAAGTTTCTCAAGGCTAGGAAGATGGTCTTGTACACTGGATTGCAACTCCAATTGGATTCTATTCTAATCTCTGCTTTGCCATCAAATTCCTGGGGGACCTTGGGCAAAGCACTTATTTTCTCTGTGCCTCAGTTCTAACTGCAAAGTAGGGGTGATAATTCTTCCCTAGAGTTTACAAGGTTAAACTCATTACTGTTTGCAAGGCACTCAGATACCTGGGTGACAAGTGTCATAGAAAAGTTTATAAATAAATATTGCCATTCTCGACTGTAGAAAAACAGCAAGGGAAAGGGTAAGACCATATATCTCTGTCCAAATTCTAGGCAGAAGATCTAACCAGGTGCAGAGGGCTTGGATGTCGGCTCTAGCACAGGGGTGACAATGCAGTTTCATTCCCTTCCGCATACTCTAGAGCTTTCCAGCTTGCAAAATGCCTCTGAGAGCAATTCCTGCAGTGGTGTTCGACCACACCATCCTTTATGCAATACCAGGCCTATCTACCATAATCAATCCCTAAATAATTTATCAGCCATCTTTTTCCCTTACGAAGGCAACTAAACAATCAAGTTGAGATGTATCAAATAAAACCACCCTTTAAAAACAGGGAACACTTCAGAAGACTTTGGATGCAGTCCATCACCTTTAATAGTTGCATATTTATAGCACATGATTAAAGAAAATTATTGTTAGCTATTTCCAGTTTGGCACCTACTATCCGTTTGACACGCTGTCAGTGAGGTTAGCCAAATCAAAGACCACAAGACTTTGCACTTTCTATGAACAAATTATAATTGTGATAGTACAATGCCTTCCACTGTGAACTCAGTAACAGTAAAACAGAGAGATGCCTGTAAAAACTAGAGCTGGCCAAAAAACAAGAATTCTGTTTTGTGAAAAATTTCAAGGTTTCCAAGTTTGTTTTTGTTTTGCATCAGAAATGAGACCTCTTAAAATTTTTCACATAAAGCACGTGAGAGCAACCCTCCGCAACAGCCAAAAGCCAACAGTCTGAATCTGCCCAGTTCAGAGTACGGACTTGCATCTGGGTCTCTTATGGCAGGTGAGTGCCCTGGCTAGTGGCTCTTCTGGGGTGGAGGAGGACCCTCCACATACCTGGACAAATCTTTGAACTAAACTGATACATTTCCACAACTTTCCATTTTAATGAATCAGTATTTTCAGATTAAAAATTCTCCCCTCTAAAACAATCTTGATCAGCTGTAGTAAAAATCCAAATTAACAAACCGGTCTCCTAATGAAATGGATAACCAAATGAGGAAAGTCTCTCTCCTAAATGTACTTCAGAACATTGAACAAGCACTTCCCTTTGATCATACTTTTTATTAAAACTTCAAACAAAAGGTGATAATCTTTTACATTTCCCAACTCTAAAACACAATGCTTCATCCCCAAGATTCTTTTAAGAATGGGAGCGGCATGTATTATCTGTTTAGTTTCCCCACTACTTGGGTGTTCTGTAACAAGTAAGTCTTCAATCAACGAACAACCTGATCAGAGTTATAAATTGATCTTAAAGACCTTTGATTTACAATATGTCTGCTCTTGGGACTAGGAAGCTCAGTTCATTGATAGTTTCACTTCAGTTGCGACTTGCTTGTCCATGATTTTAAGCTGACTTCTGTTGATGACAGTCACATAGGATATGTCCACAACACAATTTGAGATACTGTTAAAATAGATCTCTTTAATTTTGCCCCTTAATTGATTCTTTCATTGTGGAACCTTTCTACCAGCAGGTCATAATGGTTTAATTGAAGCTCAATTAAATACCATTCTGCTGATCAGTCTGCAGGTGTATCAGCAGCTCTAGAAAGAAGCTAAAGTTTATCACTTAAATGATGAATGCAGTATGAATTGGTACAATTGCTGCACCTCAGGAATAATTTTCTTTTAGGAGGTGAAAAATATTTATAAGCAGATTATTTAAAATTGTGTCCATCAAGTCTGCCTAATAAATTGTTTTCTCCATAGCTTTATCTATATTTGAGTAATAAATATATGCTCATGAAATTTAAAAAATTGCAATTGCGGGGCCTAACAAACTTTCCCATACTGATTTACAAGAGTGCATCACCCCAGAACGGGAAGAACTCTTAACTAATAGCAACAGAGAATTTCAGTCTTCATTCCATTCTTCCAATCTTTGCTAAGAATGCTAGTAAGGGTACGTCTAGACTACACGCTTCTTTCAAAAGAAGCTTTTTTGAAAGAGATTGTCTAGACAGCCACAACTTTTTTCGAAAAAGCAATCCACTTTTTTGAAAGCGAGCACCCAGGCAATCTGGATGTTCTCTTTCAAAAAAGCCCAGTTTGCGGTCAAGAACGCCTTTTTTCGAAAGAGCTCTTTCGAAAAAAAGTGTTCTTCCTCGTAAAATGAGGTTTACCGCTGTTGAAAAAACCACCACGTTTTTTCGATTTAATTTCAAAAGAACACGGCGGCAGTCTAGACACAGGTGAAGTTTTTTCGAAAAAAGGCCACTTTTTCGAAAAAACCCTGTAGTTTAGACATAGCCTAAGGGTGCTAGGGTATGTCTAGACTACATGCCTCTGGCGACAAAGGCATGTAGATTAGGCTACCCGGCATAGGAAAATGAAGCGGCGATTTCAATAATCGCCGCTTCTTTTAAATTTAAATGGCTGCCACGCTGAGCCGATCAGGTGTTTGTCGGCTCAGTGCGGTAGTCTGGATGCTCCGCGGTCGACATCAAAGGTATTTGTCGACCTCCCCGGTATGCCTTGTGGGATGAGGTTTACCAGGGAGGTCGACAAATGCCTTTGATGTCGACCGCGGAGCGTCCAGACTACCGCGCTGAGCTGACAAACAGCTGATCGGCTCAGCATGACAGCCATTTAAATTTAAATGAAGCGGCGATTATTTAAATCGCCTGCTTCATTTTCCTATGCCGGGTAGCCTAATCTACATGCCTCTGTCACCAGAGGCATGTAGTCTAGACATACCCCTAGTTATTGCTAACTGTAGTATGTCTTTTAAGATATGGATACCTGCATGTGAGGAATTGGAGAGTAATATATTTTAAAATTCCATTATATTTCATTTTTTCACAAATATTTTGAAAAACCTCTTGCTCGCAGAGCATTAATGTCTTTGGAATTTCTGAATTACTCCATCCAGTAACATCAGTTTGTTTTAGCAAAACTACAGCTGTGCCAATGTCAGCTGATAATACAGCAGCCCTGCAATGCTACTAACACTACAGAGTTTCCTGCTTCTTGCAAGGAAAAATATCTGCAAGTTAGCGATTCTCTTAAACAAGATCATAAAATGAAGATACCACAGAAATACCATCTTCTTCCTATCTGAAGAGCCTGTGCACTTATCACCTCCTACATATGTTACCAACACAGAAATCAGAAAAAAACTGTTTTCAAGTTTACAGCAAATAATGCATAAACAAAACTTATATTGGAGGCAGTTGAATATTCTGATTTTGAAAATGCACATCTAAGGCATCATATCTGAGTTCCAAAAAAAATTCATGGAGATCCTACAACCCAAAATATGATGGATTATATACAGTCCTAGCAAAGATGCAATTCAGTTTAAGTAACAATGTGCTCCAGTGAGTAATGCATTTTAAGGGAGTGGTAATCTGCCCTGCCTGATATATTTCACAGTCCTGGGACACTGGGAAGAAATATCAGACACTGAGTTTTTACTGTAAAACTATCCAGCAACACTTGTTTTCCAAAGGAATCACAGCCAAGTTTACTTGAGCTTCCACAAGGCTGCCAATAAGAGCCTGTGGTACAGTGTATAACAGTGGAAAGCCCTCTCCCACGGCTATTAGAGACCATTCATCTGGGAGCCTGGGAAAATGCTCCTGAGCTGCTGAGTTATCTGGAATAGCCTGGCAGGTGTTCACTTCCCAGCAAAATCTGGCACCTGCATGGCTCTGTTCCTGAATTCAGTAAAGTCTTCTCCAAAACCACAAGACAGGCCTAAGAAGGCCTAGTGCCTCCAAAACATTTTCATACTTGACATTCCTACATTTCTGATTGTACAGCTTTTCTTGCTGTTTTCTAAAACATCTAATTTTCTCACAGGTCAGCCATTTTAAATTTCTGACATACTGTTTTGGGTTAAAACTGCCCTTTTAATTTGAAAATACAACTTTTGTATTTAAAATAATTTAGTCCCTGAAATATAAAAAATGTGGCCTTGTTATGTTAAATTGGAAAATAAGAGAGATACGTAGAACCTATACATTCAGTACATTAGAATCTATAAATTCGGTACATTAAATACAAAGCATGATTTTTTAATATGCTAGTATATTAATATAATCTAATAGGGTATATCTACACTAGCCACCCTAGTTCGAACTAGGGTGGCTAATGTAGTCATTCGAACTTGCAAATGAAGCCCAGGATTAAAATATCCCGGGCTTTATTTGCATGTTCCCGGGCGCCGCCATTTTTAAATGCCCGGTAGTTCGAACTTCCTGCCCGCGGCTACACTGCGGCACGGGCTAGGTAGTTTGAACTAAAGCCCCTAACGGTAGTTCGAACTAAAGCCCCTAACTAAAGCCTCCTCAGTAACGGTAGTCCGAATTAGGGGCTTTAGTTCGAACTACCTAGCCCGTGCCACGTGTAGCCGCGGGCATGGAGTTTGAACCACCGGGCATTTAAAAATGGCGGCGCCCGGGAACATGCAAATAAAGCCCGGGATATTTTAATCCCGGTCTTCATTTACAAGTTCGAATGACTACATTAGCCACCCTAGTTCAAACTAGGGTGGCAGTGTAGACATACCCATAGTATATTAATTCGTAGACACTAAGTATGAAACTAACAACATTTACAGTACATAGGGGTTTTCATCTTTAAAGTGCTCCACACACATTAAGTTAATACATTGCTTTTAGTGAGGTCTCCCTGCTTTGCAACCAGACTTCTTCATTCAGCATTATACCATCACATTAGTGAAAGCATGTAAACTAAAGAGCCGTGCTCATTCTGAACCTATTTGCAGGTTCGTGTAAACTTTACAAAAAAGTAACTCTTTGGACTGACATTTCTCAGGCTTGTTCTCAGCAAACACTCTATTTTCTGAAAACTCAATAAAATTCCAATGCATAAGAACACACTGATGTTGAGCTGGTTAAAAACTATTTCAGAAGTTGTTTTGCTTTTGGATAAATAAAAACTGGCTTATTTTTAATACTCCAAATCCAAATGTATGCCCTTGCTAAGTTTGAATATATTTAATTTAGAAACAAAACTACAAGTATTTGAATACAGCATATTGTACACATGCAGTTCTGTAAATTCCCTGTGTTTATCTGATTCATTAGCATGTCCATTCAGTTCAAATATCATACATTTTTGGGATTCTGCACCCTAGGGCTTACAACATTTAAAACCAGGGTTGTGGGCAGGGGTGCTGGAATAATTTTTATAGTTGGGGGTGCTGAGAGCCATTGAACCAAACTGTATACCTTGTATATAATGGAAACCACTTTAAGCCATGGTGGAGTGGCAGTACCCCAGTACCCCCAGTTCCAACATCGGGGGAGGTAGGAGGCTGGGGAAGAAGCTGTCGAGACTTGCTAAGTGCTTTTTAGTACAGGTTGTACCTCCATTAACCAGAACTCTCTGGTCTGGCAACATCCATGGTCTAGCAGGACCATGACTGTTTCTGGACCACAGAGCTCAGGTATAGGAAGACCAGGCTGTGGGGCAGGAGCAGGCGGGAGGAGCGAGGAGGCAGGAACTCAGCCGGGAGCCCCATGGGGGGGGGGGTGCAAAGGAGCAGCAGGAAATTCCGGCCCCAGTGTCTGGACGGTAGCAAGGGCTGGCTGCGGCAGCCACAAAGCTCTGGTCGTGGAGCTCGGGGGCCAGCAGTGGCAACAACAAAGCTTCACGCCTGGCCATGGAGCTTGAGGGCAGAGGTAGTAGCTGTGGAGCTCCAGCCTGGGGGGCCCCGGCTGTGCAGGCTGCAGCGGGGCTGGGCTGGAGCCCTAACCAGGGGCAGCAGGGCAGCATGCATTATGTTGGGAAGGACCTCTCCTTGTCCGGCAAATCCCCATGTGCGGGACCGGTCAGGTTCCAAGGGTGTTGGACGAGGGAGGTCCAACCTGTACTGTTTTGGGCACATCAACTACTGTGACACCGCCCCAAACTGCACAAAGTTAGTATTAAACGCATAACCTAACAATCAAACAGTCAAATACACACAGTGGGGTAGATCCTTACTTGGTGTAAGATGTCTAAGGCCTATGACAATTTACCAGCTGAGTATCTGCCCCATTGGCCAAACTGGCCTCCAATTTTCTCTTGATTTACAGTTTGATTTAAAGATATTTATTCTGTATATTTTGATGCATGAAGTTGATGATTTGTGTTTTGACAGGTATAAAACTCTCAATGTTTACTGTCATTAAATAATTATTATTTTCTTTCCCCATTGCCTGTTTCCCTCATAGTTTCCTCCACTGTGAACATTTCAAAATATAAAAAAAATAAAAAGCTTACATTCCATAATTTTCTCCAACTGTGAGAGTATAAAAGGATACAACTCTAAAAATGTTTAAAAGTAATCATTAATATTATTTTGACATAAAAACTGGATTCAGACAAACCTAAATACAATATGGTCAAAACGTAACTCATGTTTGTTTTCTTCTTACTCCCCACTTTCTCTTTTATTGTTAAGAATAGTACTGTTCTTCCTTTCAGTTATATTTTCCCCTATGCATGCAGGCCTAACCAAATCTTGCTACCCTTTCCTCTACATAATTTCCAAAAAGGCAAACATTGGATTGCTCACACAAATAAAACTCCATAACCTCCCCCTTGGATTACTGCACTCCTCTGGCCTCTTTGAACACCCGCACTATCTCCTCCCTCTTAGCCATGAAAAAGGCAACTGCCAGGATTATCTTGTCTATTCCTTTGACCACTACAGTCATGACAGGCTTCCCTTCTCCATCCTAGTCAAGTTCTAGCTTCCTATCCTGACCTTAAAGGCCCTTTACAACTCAGACTCTCTCCATCTGTTAGCAATGCTAGCCTCAGATGCCTGCTTACATACTCCTCTCACTGTCTATCCCTACTGGCACCCATTACACATGGAGCAATCTCCCTAAAAGGCTCTGTTAGGCTACTCCCTTCTTCCCCTTACAATGCCTTCTCAAGAATCACTTCCACTTAAAAAAATCAGAGAATGTGTTGCTGGTTAGAGACTATGGGCCAGGTGGGGAAAATCAGTATTCATATATTTAACAGGAATATATGTCAATGATTGTCTTCCTCCCCCTCAACTTTTGCATATCTCATGACAGTTTAGAGTCCAGTTCTGCAAGTATAGTTTTACTTGAGGGAGCAATCTCACTGAAAATGATGTAACACAAAAATGCTGTCAACATCACAAGGAAAAAAAAATCCCCTATAGTCTTTCTTACTAATAGTTACCTTGTAATAAAAGACATGGAAAAGTGATAAGATAGACAGATGGTTTCTAGATTTATGTTGTCTATTAAGAACATTCCACTGAAGCATGAGGTATTATTGTATTAGAACTAATGCAAAACAAAATAAAACTGTACAGAAATGGACAAAAAACAAAGCTGGACCGAAGATTCTGTTTTCACTGTCAGGCTGAATGAAGTGTCACAAATATGCTAAGAGCATAAACAGTGAACAACAAATTACAATTAAATTATCAGATTATTAGTAACATATTTGCTTTAAAATGTATACATAAAATTATATATTTGTAATTTTAACTTGACACTGAATCTTTTAAACCAGAAGAACATTAACTTTTTACTAAAAGAGTCTGAAAGCACCAAATGGACTTTTTCTTTAAAAAAAGCAAAGCAAAGCAAAACAAAACAAAACAAAAATAACAATAACAAAAACTGTGTTACAAAAGGACTTTCCCCAGGGAATGACCTTGCATTCCAAATTTCAGTCCAAGGAAAGGTTCAGGGTTTAAATAATCTCAAAAAAACAGGATTCATAGTGGAAGTACTTAACCCAGAAGTACAATCACAAAAAAAGCAAGTTAGTTATGTATAATTCCATATCAAGCCTACATTTCTGTGGGCATAATTTAGCACCCACAATGAAGAACACTCTATTTAGCACCTGTGATACATGGGAAAGCATTAATCCAGCAGGTGGAAAACTGACTTCAAGTTATTGCACATATACCTCCCCCCCCCAATACACACAACATAGACACAAAAGACAATGACTTCTTAGAAAATCAGGACTAATATATTTTTAGTCTAAACAGCATAGGGCAATGAGAGGGTAGGAAGGGAACCACAGATCTAAGGGAATGGGATAAAATCTGTTCTAACATGCTTTTTTTCTGGTCCAAGTATTTTACAAAAACAGTGATTTAACACCAGTTTACATGACACAACATATTAGGGATTAAAGTATAAACCCCACCTGTTATAATGCTAAAGAACTGAGAGGAGGCTGTGTGTTCATTACAAAATTGTTCTAGTGCCCTGAATGCAAAGAAGGAAATATCCTTATGTTTATTAGCCAGCACTATGAATTCCCAAACTCTTGTCAGTATTGTAATGGTTTCTTGCAACATGTGTTAACTTTTTATGTTTAACAATCTGTTCCACCATGTATTTAGCTGTGACACTTCAATTACCTCTCCCAGACCTGAAGAAGAGCTCTGTGTAGCTTGAAAGATTGTCTCTTTCACCAACAGACGACTTTTCATGTACCTTGTTTCTGTCAGTATTTAAATGCAGTTACAACTCAACTACATGACAAAGCCCAAATTATCTGTGTATTAAAAAAAAAAAAAAAGGACGAGTTCCTTAATTGGTGGAATTTGGAGTAACTCCACTGGCTTTAATGGAGCACATGAATTCACACAAGATAAGGATCTGGCCCAGTGTGAGCTGTGATATGATCCAAAAAGTGATTTCCCCTCCCATTTCACTTTACAATCTCATCTAAGGAGGGAAACTAGAGATAATACAGAAGAAGAGAGTACATAACTAATCCAGAAACTGGAAGTCTGAACAAGTTAAACAAATGTCATTACACTAGTTCAAACAAAAATACACTTTTTATGTAATTTATAATTTAAGTGATTTACTATAGTTTAATTGTTAAAAGAGATTTCTAAACTGTGAAATTAGTGTTGTAAGCCTGACTTTGGTTTCAACAATAGAAGCAAAACATTTCTGCAAATAAAAAACATAAGTTAGCCAACTTCCATCTTTTTTCCTCTAAAGGTAGATTTAGCAACTTAAATCTCTTTGCTTTGCATGGACTTGTTTAGGGAATTTGTTTTTAAATAGACATTCCCTTCAAATTAATGTTCAAATGATAAAAAAAGTTACATTTATGATTTGCTTTTATGGCTTTGCTGTAATTTTGCTAAATCCTATTAATGTATCAACATTAACAGGATTTAGTAAATTGTGGGGGGTTTCAGTTTTCAATTGATGAAAACCTTTGTCTAAATTTGTACCAGTTTTACTAAATTTTAGTAATTTTCTTTTTTCAATCAATATTCTACAAATTAAGGCCCGGATACTGCACTCATATTAATCATTAAACAAAGTCCACTTGAGGTCAATAGGAATGAAATTCACAGTGTATAAAGTTAAGCACATGTATAGCAAGAGAGGCCCCTAAAATACAGACACATGGAAAATCTGACCCAATCCTGCAAATGCATACATAACATGAATAATACCATGAAAGCCATTAAAGTCATGTGAGTAATGGTTAGAATGTCAATGTACTTCAGTTAAGTTTTGCAGTACATTTTTCTAAGAATGGGAAAATAAAGGTTACATGACGTATAATGAAAAAAAGTTAGAAAAGGCATTTTTAAATCTAAAAATGCTACATTTTCTTTCTGCAACTGTCATCTGCAGTTTAAGAATAAGTGAATGCTAAGAATAAGTGAATGTTAATCTGAATATTACTGTATATCATGGAAACATGAAAAATAAAAGATACTGCTAGTCTTCAACCATATAAACTGTGCCCGAAACCATCTCTTGTTAAAATTAAAGTAACAAGAGCCTCACCATTTAACAAGCACCTCTAAAAGCATTTTCTTCCTTGTAAATATAATTTGCTGGGATTGTTTTTTTAGGGGACTGCTGGTGGTGGTGCTTTGCTGTCATTTCACATTGGTGGTTTTAGGGTTAAACATGTGTAAAATAAATTCTCTCACAGTTTAAAGAGCACAAAACAACACATTTAGGAAACCAGACAGCTAGCGGGTCAAAACATTACACTTCCAGGTCAAGCTTCTGGTTGCAATTAAGTAAAATTCCTACAAGCATTTCTAAGGAAATCATATTTCTTGCAGAAACCACAATACGTTCACTCACTTATATAATACCTGTGTATCAGAAGATTTTCAAAAAACCTGAAATTACATTTTCATCTAAAAATTAAACTGTCTCAGTTTTTCCACAAATTAGATGAATTTATTAAAGGAAAACCATTAAACTGAAATCTAATCTATGTAAAAACAAGCATTAAGAACCTCTTCTCAGGAGCCATACCTCCCCCTTTTGATCTTTTGCTGTATTTATGATTTCAGTTCTATTGTTTGTATTTAAAAAAATGCATTTCTCGCCCTTATTGCTGTGTGAAAGACCCACTCAAACAACAGTAGAAACTGACTGAAGACCCAACGCTGCAAACTCTTATGCACCACTTAACTTTAAGCATGTGAATAGTTCAACTGACTTTTATCATAGTCCAGGGAAACTACTTGTATTCTTAAAGTTTAGCATAAGAATAAATGTTTGCAGGACTGGAGCTTAACTGACTTCTATACAGGATTGAGAGAGAGCGAGAGAGCATGCACATTGTGAAAAAAACTAAAATAGAGAAACATGTTTAATCTAATTTATTTTTAAAATAGTAATTTAGGTGCTATATGTACCAATAGTAGACATTGTTTTCAGACAAATACTATTTTCCAAACAATGGTGTCCCTTTAAAAGAGAAAAAATTCTTTTTAAAGTCCAAACACTTTTTTACCATTTCCTCAGGCTATCGTTTATATAGGGTTAGCTCTTATGAAGTGCTGAGTGTTTTCAACCTTCTTTAAAGTTGAGGGAACTCAAGTGTATTTAGCACACTATAGGAACATCCAGCACTGCACAGAATCTATTACAGTATGTCACAAAACTCTTATAATACAGATGCACAAAGTCAAGAAAATGAATATTCACAACTGTAGCTAAGTAGTTTAGAGGTTTGCCTCCATTGTACTGCTTTAGCTGGAACAATGATTTCTTAATTCTTTTGGCACCAGCTTCTTAAGATCAAATTAAAGTTAGTAATTTATGGAGTTAATATAAATGCCATAATTTCTTTTGAAAAGTTACCAAAACTATAAAATTACTGTCTCTAGTAACTGCGTGGCTAACAAAGTGAAAATGAACAAGCTACTTATTTATATACCACAAACAAGTCTATTTGGGATGCAACATTTTATCTGATGTTAAGTGTAATAAATGGTTTGTACAGAATCTCCCTCTTGCTTCTATCAATTTACTAAGATGAAATGTTAACCAAATGGAATTTATCAAAATAAAGGATTTCTTGAACTTGAAACTGTAATTGTTTTTACTAAAAAAAATAAATAAAAAGTTTTGCATTTGCAGTGCTATGATTGTTTCTGTAATCAGGGCCAAAAGTCCTTGAAGAAACAATGAATCTACCTGCAACTGTGTTTAAGGTGGTTATACAGAATTTTCTCTTGCATTACCTTTTCAAACTTTCTTACATTTCAGTGCCAAAACATTAAATCACATTTTGTCCGAAGAAGGGAGGATTATATGAGAGATTTTGCAAAGAAGGGGAAGTTGGGGTTGTGTTGTTAGTTTGAGTGGCACCTTGGAAAGTGCAAGAAAAGGGAGAAGCATACATATGGTATGGGCCAACATACAAGCATTGTAAAGGGTGAGTATAAAAGACATGGCTGGGGCTTCTGAGTTTGTATGTATAATCGAGCTCTGGCAAAAGTGTTATTGCTCAAATGCCTGTAACTGATATTTGGTTCAACATCAATTACAGGGGCACCGGGAAGGAGATGTGGCTACACTGGTTGTAGCTACACTGGTTGTAGCTGACATCAAATCCAGAAGATTTTTAGTGACAATAGGGGATTTCAAAAGCGTGTTTACTTCACATGAAAATTGTGAGATGAAATTAGAATGAGATCAGTATTGGTGGACAGTTGTTCCATTAAACCTCAGATTTCTTGGTGAGCTAGTTGTGTCATTAACCCCAAAGACCTTAGAGCCACTAAAATTGAATGTTTTCTGGGTGACTTCAATATCCATGTGGATGTCAGCTCAGTTGTGATCAACAACTAAGCTCAGGCTTATTTCAGATGGTAGTACATCTCAACCCCAAATGGCTGGGTGAACTGGAGGAGGATCATTACAACTGTGTCTAGAATATGTGAAACAAGGGTTTGTGGTCGCTATTGCAATACATAATGACATACTGAGTGTCAGATTTTGTATCAAGAAATATAGTCAACTCAACCATGAATCATACCAGAAACACAGAGCTATCACTTTACAGAATAAAAGGAAGTTACTCACCTTCATGCAGTAACAATTGTTCTCCGAGGTGTGTCCCCGTGGGTGCTCCACTTCTGGTGTCGGGCTTGTCCCGGCGCCGCGGATCGGAGACTTGTCATATCCGTATTCAGCCAGACCACGCATGCGCGGGCCGCACCACGTGCCGTTTGCACCTTTCGTCCGTCATGCGTGGTCCGGCCCCGCCCAGTTCCTCTCACCCGCCATTTATCTGTAATGAAAGAAAAGCCAAGATTCTGGAGCGGGGAAGAGGGCGGGTCGTGGAGCACTCACAGGGACATACCTCAAAGAACAATCGTTACTGCACGAAGGTGAGTAACTTCCTTTTCTTCTTCGGGTAGTCCCCATGGGCGCTCCACTTCTGGTGACTCCAGAGCAGTACCCCTAATCAATAGATGGGCTATGGAATCATGGCTTGTGATAATGTGGGAGTACTGCTGAGGCCACCAAGGAGTCAGAAGTGAAGTGGTGCACAATCGTGTAATGCCTCATGAAAGTGACATGAGAGGACCAAATTGCTGCTCAGCAGATATCACACAAAGGAACTCCTCTCACAAAGGCTGTAGATGTTGCCACTGCCCTTGTCGAATGAGCCTTAGGTTGTGATGGAAGCGACTTATTACAGATGGAATAACAGGTCGTGATGCATGAAACGATTAACTGTGAAATGCGTTGGGCAGACAATGGTTGACCTTTAGAACAATCTGCTAGAGATATGATAAGACGGTCTGTTTTGCGGATTGTTCTTGTCCTGTCAATATAGAATGCAAGGGCTCTACATACGTCGAGTGTATGTAGAAGAGGCTGCTGCGGAGAGGTGTGCGGCTTGGGGCAGAAACACGGGAGAATGATTGGTTCGTTAATATGAAAATCAGTACAGACTTTAGGGATAAACGCTGGGTGGGATCTCAGCATTACTGAATCTCTACTGAACACTGTATATGGCGAAGATGACATGAGGGCTGCTAATTCGCTTACTCTACGTGCAGAGGTTATAGCGAGGAGAAAAAGTACTTTAATTGCAAGTAGCTGCAGGAACATTGTAGCCATAGGTTCAAATGGGGAACGTGTTAAAGCATCCAGAACTAGGTCAAGGTTCCATACATGTGGTAGAGGCCTCCGAGGCGGATTAAGGTTTGTGAGGCCCTTGAGAAACCTTTTTGTGGTAGTATGAGAGAACACCGACGTCCCCTCCACGGAATGGTGGAATGCATTAATTGCTGCTAGATGAACTCTCAACGATGCTATTGAGAGTCCTGCTCTTTGTAAGTCGAGGATATAGACAAGTATAAGGTGTAATGGTGAAATATAGGGATTCAAATGGTTATTGTTACACCACACTGTAAATCTAGACCACTTGGCCAAGTAAGTGGCTCTTGTGGAGTCCTTCCTGCTGTGGATTAATACGTGCTTCACTTGTTCAAAATAAAGATTCTCGGACGTGATGAACTATCTAGCATCCACGCAGTTAGGTGTAGGGTCTTGGGCTTTGGATGAGATAGAGAGCCGTTCTGTTGAGTGAGGAGACCTGGTAGGAGTGGAAGGCAATATGGTGTTCGGGTGGACAGTTGGTGAAGAGTTGAATACCATGGCTGTTGGGGCCAGGCGGGGGCTATGAGGATCACCCGAGCTGTGTCCACAGTGATCTTCTCCAAGACCCCGGGAACAAGGGCAACTGGTGGAAATGCGTATAGTAGTGAGTTCCCCGATGGAGGAGAAACGCATCTCCCAGGGAGTGACTGCCGATTCCCGCTCTGGAGCAATAGTCTGTGCACTTCGCATTGGTGTATGTGGCGAAGAGATCTATCGAAGGAAAGCCCCAGTGACAGAAGACGCAATGGAGAACATCGGTCCGAATTTCCCATTCGTGGTCACGGGGAAACTGCCTGCTGAGAGAATCTGCAATGACATTGTTGACTCCTGGTAGGTACAACGCTATGATGGTAATGTCGTTGCGGATGCACCAATTCCATAATCGGACCACTTCCGTGCGCAGGGACCGAGATCGATCCCCTCCTTGCCTGTTGACATAATACATGGTTGCAATGTTGTCCGTGAGCACTCTGATTGTTGTGCCCTTTATGTAAGATTTGAAATGTCTGCAAGCATGGAATACCGCTCTGAGGTCGAGTAAGTTGATGTGTAATAGCATCTGTGCCGCGGACCAGGGGCCCTGGACTGTTAATGCTCCCATGTGGGCACTCCAACCGGTGAGATATGTGTCTGTCGTTATCTGCCTCGATGGTTGGGGGTGGTGGAAGGGGGTGCCTGTCAAGAGGTTTTTTGGTTCGGTCCACCACCGAAGAGATTCTTTGACATATTGCGGTAAGACTACTACTTTGTGGATGGCTGTGCTTTACAGGAATGTACATGGAGGCCAGCCAACGTTGAAGGCATCTGAAATGTAACCTTGCGTGTCGGACCACAACGGTGGTAGCTGCCATGTGGCCCAATAGTTGTAGACAGATGCGCACGGGAAGTATTGTCGATTGCAACATTGTATTTATTATGTCCCGGATCACGTGGAAATGTTCCACGGGTAAGTATGCCCGTGCTGACACTGATTCGATTTGGGCTCCTACGAATGTGAGCACTTGAGCAGTTCTAACAACAGCGATTTTGGAATGTTTACAATGAGTCCGAGAGATTCGAATATCCGTCTTGTAATAGACAGCATGATGTGTGTCTCTGAACAAGTATGGCCTGAAGAAGACAATCGTCCAGATAGGGGAATATTGTAACCCCTATTCTACGCAAATGGGCTGCGACTACTGCCAAGATTTTGGAGAAAGCCCTGGGAGCTGACACAAGGCCGAAAGGCAGTACTCTGTACTGGAAATGTTCGTCCCCGACTACAAACAGAAGGAAGCATCTGTGTGCCACATGTATGGTAATGTGGAAATATGCATCCTGTAAGTCGAGGACTGCGAACCAGTCTCCCTTGTTTAGCGATGGTATGATTCTGGTCAGCGTGATCATCTTGAAATGTTGTTTTCGAATGTATCCATTCAGGCCTCTCAGATCCAGAACAGGTCTCCATCCCCCGGACTTTTGGGGAACGAGGAAGTACCGAGAATAAAACCCTTTTCCTCAAAACTTGGTGGGTACCTTTTCTATCACCCCAATAGCAAGGAGGCGGTGGCCTTCCTGTTGTAATAGGTCCCGTGAGATGGGTCCCTGAAGAGGGACGGGATGGGTGGAGTAGTTGGGGGTATGGAGACGAATGGGATAGTGAGACCTGAGGTTATTATTTCTAAGACCCACCGGTCTGAGGTGATGGTGGCCCACTGTTAGTAATATGGCCTCAACCGATGGTGGAATATGAGAGAGAGATCTTCTTTCATGCTGACAACTGGAGATGTGTGCGCGTCCTCGACAAAGGAGTCAAATTTGCTGCTTTGAATTAGGCTGGGCTGACAAACGGTTTGGCTGAGGCCATTTATGTTGTGGCCATCGCCTGAACTGCAGTTGATCGAAAGGATGCTGTTGTTGTCTGTAGGGAGTATAGTCATACCTCCTTTGGAAGGTGTAATAATGTTTATGTTTGAACGGAGGTGTATACAACCCTAGACTGCGAAGAGTAGTTTGTGAGTCTTTCCCCGAGTGGAGGACCTCATCCGTCTTAGCCGCAAACAGCTTGTGTCTGTCCAATGGGAGATCTTCGACTTTACTCTGGAGCTCTTTTGGGGCCCCAGCTGAGAGGAGCCATGACAATCTGCGCATAGCGATGCCTGTTGCGGTGGCGCATGCAGCTGTATGAGCAATGTCAAGGGTAATCTGAAGTGACGCCCTACACGCAGTGTATCCCTCTTGAACTACTGATTTTAGTAGCGGTCTCTTAGCGTCGGGAAGATGCTGCATGAGCTCTTGTAACTTTGAATAATTATCAAAGTTATGATTTGAGAGGAGAGCAGTGTTATTAGCCATACGAAGTAGTAATGTTGAGGACGAATAAATTTTCCTCCCAAAGATATCCAGCTTTCTAGTGTCTTTGTCTGGGAGGGAGCTCCTAAATTGAGATGCTTTGTTTCTGTGCTGGACGGCGTCGACCACCAGTGAATTGGGTTGAGGGTGGTTAAACAAAAATTCTAAACCTTTGGAAGGGACAAAATATTTTTTGTCCGCCTTCTTACTTGTTGGTGGAATGGATGTCGGGGTCTGCCAAATCTCTTGTGCAGCCTCCATAATCACCTCGTCACTGGGGAGTGCAATTCTGTGCCATTGCTGGGGATGTAAGTTTTTTAGAAACTTGTGTTGTTTTGCTTGGACTGCACCCAGTTGTACCTTCTGACTCTCTGCCACACGTTTGAACAGATCCTGAAATTGTTTCAGGTTGTCGGGTGGTGAAACGTCGCCCAGGGTTACTGCCTCATCTGGTGAAGATGATGATGACTGTACATTAGGGGATGTATCAGGCTCTCGTTCGGACAACAGACCCTCCTCTGGTTCTGATTGCTGTAACTGAACTGTTGGATTCTTTGGAGGAGGTGAGAGTGATACGGGTGAACGTCGTTGAGGTTCTGGAGGCAAAGAGCGACAACAACATGGCGAAATCCGGTAAGAATGTGACCTGCGGTAATAAGTAGGAATATAGTGAGAGGACTTATGGTAGTGGCCATAATATCGTTCAGAGCGTGTGGGAGACGATTGTCTAGACGATAGGACACTGCTGTGTCTAATATAGTAGCCACGACGCAGTGAACGGACAGGTGAACGTGGGTGGCGCAAAGGAGATTGGGACATAGAATGTCTTGGTTGATCATAGCTAGATTCCCTGCAATGCCAGTGGTAAGGAGATGGGCTTCGTCGAGATCAGTCCCTCCGTTCTCTGTGGTGAGCAGTAGATATTGGAGACTGAGGCCGTGGTGATGGTGACGGTTCCGGGGAAAAAATCAGGGAGGGGGACCGAGGATTAATATGGGTGTGAGATTTTGAAATAGCTTTCCTCGGTGCCGTAGCACTACCCGTCGATTTCAGATGCAATGCTGGTTTTGGGTCTTCCGGTGCCGAGGAAGACATGGGTGCCGATGTAGCAGGCACAGTCTGTGCCAGTGCTGGTGCCAGTAGAAGCGGTGCTGATGTCGTGGGCGTCGACGGCGTCGGTGACGAGACTGCCGGTGCCTGTGGTCTGATCTCCCTTGAGTGACCTTCCGGTGCTGGGGATGGTCGCCGCCTCAGTCACTTTTTTAGTGCTTGAAGAATGTCGGGCACTGGAGGTGGTCATGCCAGACGTACCCAACTTATCTCCTGCGCTCACTCTGGTACTTGGAGTGGCTGGCAGGGATCGCGCTGGGGAAGCTCTTACTTTCTTTGAAGAGACAGCCCCTGGTGAAGAAGCGCGCTGTTTTTCTATGGGGAGTTTAATGGTAGCAGTTTCAGGAGCATCAGAAGGCATCAGAAAGAATCATTTTTAGACGCATTTCGCAATCTTTCTGAGCTCTGGTCATCAGCTTGCAGCAACAGGTGCATTTTTGAGGCACATGCGCCTCACCCAAACATCTAATGCAAGTTGCGTGGCCGTCTGAGGCAGGCATTGCCTCGCGGCAAACGGAGAACTTTTTAAAGCCTGGAGACCCAGGCACTGTCATTTATTTTCTGTGCTCATAATCTTTTTGTGTCTCTGTTGTTGTGTTGTTTTGTTTTGTTTTTCAGGCAGCTAGACCACAACAACTAACTACTTCAATGAATATAACTACCTACTTTTTTTTTTATTTTGTAGAAAGAACCAGGTAACTAAGCAACTACAAGAAAAAAAAACGAACAACTAACAACTAATACAGTAATACGTTTTCACGATAGCACGATTTTTTTTTTTTAGGGAATATTTTTTTAATTACGTGACCGTCCCCAGAATAACACGATTTCCCCAGCCGGCCTGTTGCCGGTGGCTGTGCAGGGCTTCCCCTGCCTCCCTGCAAAGCGGCGGAGGGTTTGCCGCTCGCCACACCGTTCCCCGCTGGCTCCCCTTCGCTGGATGCCTTGCCCCCTCTCCTCCGTACCCCTGCTTGCAGGCCGGTGACTGGGTTTCCCCAGCCGGCCCGTTGCTGGCGGCTGCGTGGGGCTTCCCCCACCTCCCTGCAAAGCGGCGGCGGGTTCGCCAATTGCCTCGCCGTTCCCCGGCGACCCCCCCTCGCCAGACGCAGTGTGGGTCCCGGCAGACCTGTCACAGGGGCATACTCCCAACCCAATCCCCCTCCCTTTTCCTCCCCTTCCCCAGAGCCAAACACCTCCCCTTCCTGCTGTAACCCAGTCCCCTTTCTCCCCCAACCTTATGTCCTGGTCCCAACAGACACCACTGCTTGAAATGCAACCTCCACCTTTTCCATTATTTTCAATGGGAAAATTGACTCCGCATAACACGTTTTCATTTAACACAATCATTTTCTGAAACATATCTATAGTGTTAAATGAGGAATTACTGTATTTTATAACTATTCACAGATATTCAGATGAAGAAACTGAGAAAAGCGGGAGCTCCGTCCGCGACTGAGGGCGGTCGAGAGGAACTGGGTGGGGCTGGACCGTGCGTGACGGACAAAAGGTGCAAACGGCGTGTGGTGCGGGCCGAATATGGCTATGACAAGTCTCCGATCCGCGGCGCCGGGACGAGCCCGACACCAGAAGTGGAGCACCCATGGAGACTGCCTGAAGAAGAACATGAATTTCAGTCTATACATCCAAAAAAATGTGATGACCTGGGACAGTCAAGTATTCAAAAATAATCACTTGATTATGGTCTCATTTATGCAGTTTTACCTCAGTGCAACACCAATGATTTCACTTAAGTTACTCTTAGGGGTACACCTAGACTGCAAGCTTCTTTTGGTGGTGTGTAGCAGCCAGTAAGCCAAGGTGTAGGCAAGTAAAGACACCTGAGGAGTGTGGGTATATATGTGAGAACATATCCTGCATGGCTTGCTACTCACTGAAACTGCTTCCTGACTACACTGCTATTTTTTTAGTAGTGTAGTGTCCCGCTGCTTTTCTGGGGATGGAGTTTTCCCCCATCACCAGAAGAATCTGGCAATGGGGAAAGACTCTGGCAGACGAAAGGCAACAGGGAAAGGTTTGGGCAGCCTCGCTTCTGCTGGAGCCCATCCCTGTCATATGGAAAGATTCTGGCAGCAGCGAAAGGCTGCACCTGCTCTTTGCTGCTACAGCTTTCCCCCACTGCAGAGAAAGATGCTGGCAGGAGGGTTTCTCATAGACTCATAGACTCATAGACTTTAAGGTCAGAAGGGACCATTATGATCATCTAGTCTGACCCCCCGCACAATGCAGGCCGCATAATCTCACCCACCCACTCCTAGAATAATCCTCACCCCTATATCTCAGATATTGAAGCCCTCAAATAGTTTGAAGACCCCAAGATGCTGAGAATCCTCCAGCTGTGATCTGTACCCCATGCTACAGAGGAAGGCGAAAAACCTCCAGGGCCTCTGCCAATCTACCCTGGAGGAAAATTCCTTCCCGACCCCAAATATGGCGATCAGCTAAACCCTGAGCATGTGGGCAAGACTCCCCAGCCAGACACCCAGAAAGTTCTTTATAGTAACCCCTATCATCCCTCCATTGACCTATTTACCACTGATAATAACTAGTCAATTAGTTACCAAGACCATGTTGTCTTGTCAAACCATCCCCTTCATAAACCCATCTAGTTTAATTTTGAAGCCAGGTAGATCTTTTGCCCCCACTACTTCCCTTGGAAGGCCATTCCAGAACCTCACTCCTCTAATGGTTAGAAACCTTCGTCTAATCTCAAGTCTAAACTTCCTACTAGCCAGCTTATATCCATTTGTTCTTGTGTCCACATTAGTATTAAACTTAAATAATTCCTCTCCCTCCCTAGTATTTATCCCTCTAATATATTTAAAGAGTGCAATCATATCCCCCCTCAGCCTTCTTTTGGTTAAGGTAAACAAGCCAAGCTCCCTGAGTCTCCTTTCATAAGACAGGTTCTCCATTCCTCGAATCATCCTAGTGGCCCTTCTTTGTACCTGTTCTAATTTGAATTCATCCTTCTTAAACATGGGAGACCAGAACTGCACACAGTATTCCAAATGAGGTCTCACCAATGCCTTGTATAATGGCACTAACACCTCCTTATCCCTACTGGAAATACCTCGCCTAATACATCCCAAGACCATATTAGCCTTTTTCACAGCCATGTCACAGTGGCGGCTCATAGTCATCCTATAATCAACCAGGACTCCGAGGTCCTTCTCCTCCTCCGTTACTTCCAACTGATGTGTCCCCAGCTCATAACTAAAATTCTTGTTATTAATGCCTAAATGCATAACCTTACACTTCTCACTGTTAAATTTCATCCTATTGCTATCACTCCAATTTACAAGGTCATCTGGGCCCCCCGATTTACTCCCATTAAGCTGTTCAAGTTTGGCTTTTACCTCAGATATGGTAATATCTACCTCTATATCCTTAGTCCCATTTGTTATGTTACCATTATCCCTAAGCTCTTCACTAGCCTCATTAAAGACTGAAGCAAAGTATTTGTTTAGATATTGGGCCATTCCTAAATTATCCTTAACCTCCACTCCATCCTTAGTAATTAGCGGTCCTACTTCTTCTTTTTTTGTTTTTTTCCTATTTATATGGCTATAAAACCTTTTACTATTGGTTTTAATTCCCTTTGCAAGGTCCAACTCTACCTGCCTTTTAGCCTCTCTCACTTTTTCCCTACATGCTCTAACCTCAATAAGGTAACTTTCTTTACTTATCCCTCCCATCTTCCACTCCTTATATGCTTTCTGCTTTTTCTTAATCACCTTTCTAAGATGCCTGCTCATCCAGCTTGGTCTAACACACCTGCCTATAATTTTTTTCCCTTTTCTTGGGATACAGGCTTCTGACAGTTTCTGCAACTTTAACTTAAAATAATCCCAGGCCTCCTCTACCTCAAGATCCATAATTTCTTTAGACCAATCAACTTCCCTAACTAATTTCCTTAATTTATTAAAGTTAGCCCTTTTGAAATCAAAAACCCTAATCTCAGATTTATTTTTATTTATCCTTCCATTCAATTTGAACTGTATTAGCTCATGATCACTCGAGCCAAGATTATCCCCTACAACCATTTCATCTATGAGGTCCTCGCTACTCACCAAAACCAAATCTAAAATAGCATCCCCCCTTGTAGGTTCAGCAACTACTTGATGAAGGAATTCATCAGCTATCACATCTAGGAAAATCTGAGCCCTATTATTATTACTAGCACTTGTTCTCCAATCTATATCTGGAAAGTTGAAATCTCCCATGATTATGCAGTTTCCACGAGTATTTACTTCATTAAAAACATTAAAGAGGTCTCTATCCATATCCAAAGTGGATCCTGGTGGTCTATAACACACCCCAAGCACTATCCCAGGGGAGGATCTGATAGTTTTCTTCCCCAATGTGATTTTTGCCCAAACAG